>JAJNNQ010000129.1:21832500-24232500 GCA_027886175.1 Phylloscopus collybita | reverse complement strand
AGTGAGTCCTACACACAGAGCTTCCAGAGCCGGAAGCCTTTCTTCTCATGGTGGTAGCTGTGGGAGCCACGGGCAGGGCTTGGCCACCTCGGACTAGCACTGCAAGAGGAGCTGGGCCACTGCTGGCTCCTGTGGCTGGGACTCGACCTTCAAGGTAGAGCGAGCAGATGCGGCTGGAGGAACCTGCAGCTGAACTGGAGGAGCCAGGCAGATTGGGCATGGTCCCTCCCCAGCTCCATTGGAGCTTGGTGCCCTGCTGGGGCAGAGGTCAGGGGGAGGTGTGGGAGTCTGCCAGGAACTGTGGCACGGCTGGGACCCTGCCCCTGCCTCCGTTCCTTGGCCTGCATGCGGTTCTGAGCACCCCTGCTTGGGGCTGGGATGAACAGAGCCAGGATCCGTCCAGCCCTTCACGCCAGCCACTGGCCCTTTTTTTTTTCCCCACCATGCCAGCTGCTTGGCTGGGAAGGCCTTTAGCAGGTGATACCCCCTCCGTTTCCCTGAGGGTGTGCTGTACTCCTCCACTGTCCCTCCGGTGCCCCAGCCCCGTGCACGCTGCTTTCCTCAGGGGGAGTTCCTGCTGCCCACTGGTGTAGCGGGGACCACAATGAACGGCTGTTCTCTGGCTAGAGGCTCGAGGAGGGGACATAAGAGGGACAACACATGGGACTGGCTTGGGTGCAGTTAGACACTAAGGGGGAAAAAGGTGCTGGCTTGTCCCTGTGAAGAGCAGGTGGCTTTGCAGAGCTCTCCCATGGGAGCTCTCCCCTTCTGCCCTAGTCCATTGCTCCTGCCTGGTCTCCATGGCTGCTCTCGCTTGACTTTTTCCCCTCTCCCAGCAAGCTCCCTGGCTGCTGTGCAGCCAGCATGGTGCCAGCCTTGTCTGTGCCTAGGGACCCTCTGAGGGGCAGGGGCTGCCAGGGGAGGGCTGAAGGGGCTCTTCTGCCACATGGGTGGGAGCACTGGGGAACCAGCATGGACTGTTGGCTGCCCTGGAGCTGACAATCTTGCAGGCTGCTGTGGGTGGGGGAGGCTGGAAGCCCTTCTCTTACCAGCAGCTGCTGAGCTTGTGTTGTATAAAACAGCACCAGGGCTGCTGCCTGCACCTGCTTGCCTTGAGCTGTGACTTCGCAGGCTGCTGGGGAAAGTCAGTGTTGGGTCTTGCTGTCCGGTTAGCCCATCTTTGGGGAGTGAGAGGGATGAAAGCAGGTGAACCTGAGAAGGCAGAGCGGCTGCTTTGTCTCCTGCAGTGGGGAGGGGGCTCAGCACTGGCTGTGTAAGCACAGAGGGGGCAGCAGTGGAGATCCCAACTCCCCAGCCAGGCCCAGCTGCATTTGACTGACCCAAAATGTATTGTTCTAATGCACTGTAGAAATGTATGTAATGTATTTAAACCATGCAACTGTCTGAATAACAGAGCTGCCATTCAGCTGGCTTCATCTACGCCTCTGCAGCACCCTAGAGCAGGTTGGGGCTCCTCAGCCCATGGCTGGTATCCATATGTACCTGCAGAGGGATGCCCTTGCCTCTTGCAGCTGCTGGAGCTGCTGCAGGACAGAATCCCTTTCCTGTCTGCTTGTGCTGTGCATTGAGGGCAACCAGCTGCCAAGGCTGTCCCTTGGCATCCTGTGTCTGCAGATCTGCTCAGTCTCTCCTGGGCAAGTGACTCTTGGAGAGGGAACTCTGGAGGCTGGTGATGAGGCTGCCCATCTGCTGCTTCTCCTCCTTGAAGTGGCCACATTCAGCCTGCAGGGCTGCTTCCTGCAGCTGCTCCTCCTTCAGCCACAGGAAAATGGCCTGGAGCTTTGCTCTTTTGGCAGCGAGGCTGGATACCTCCTGCTTCAGCTCCTCCAGCTTCAGCATGTCCCCCATGACTTCTCTGTTCTCCTGGGTGCTGCACTCCTCCAGCTTGGCCAGCTGGTCTTCCAGCAGAGAAATCTTTCCCTGGAGAATCTGTTATCTCGTCCAAGCATTCCTTCTCGTGAAGGGCAGCATGTAGCTTGTTCTTCAGTTGTCCCTGTGCCAGGGCAGTTACTGTGTGACTGTGCACTGGAACAGATTGCCCAGAGAGGCTGTGGAGTCTGCCTCACAAGAGATATTCAAGAAGCATCTGGCTGCAATCCTGTGACATCTGCTTTAGGATGACCCTGCTTAAGCAGGGAGGTTGGAACCGATGACCCACAGGTCTGTTCGAACCTGACCTGTGGTGTGAGGCTGTCCCCCTTGCACTAGGTGCCATACAACAGCCTGGACCATGATTCTGTCACTCAGGGATGGGCAGGACACAACCAGAGCCTCACCCAGCCACCACTGTCCATCCTTTATTTACCATTCATTGCACCCTGCCCAGTACACTTAGGGTCCTTGGAGAGCTGCTCTCCACGGCCCAGGCACTCAGTGCTGCTACATGGGCCCCGAGCCCGTCTCGGCCCCGCAGTCACCCTCCAGCTTCTCCGCGATCCTACGGGCAAGACATGTGTATTAGTGGCGGGGCCCGGCCGCGCTTCCCCCGGTTGTCCCGCCGTCGCGGGCCGCACCTACCGAAGGTGTTGGAAGCGCCGTAGCGCTGCCATCCCACCGCCGCGCTGGGCTGTTCGCCGTCGCCGAAGCCGCCGCAGGGCCCGCGCCATGCGCCGCTGGCCCGCGTACCGCCAGACGAGGCGGGCTCGCTCCTCGGGGCGCTCGGCCCCGCCGCTCCGGAACAGACTCCTCAGCTCTCGCAGCCCCACGCCCTGGAAGATGTTGGCCGAGGCCCACTTACGGGCGCGGGCTGCGGGCGCCGCCCGTCCTGGAGAGTCGCTCACCACCGAGGCCGGAGTGCCCATGGCCCTGGCCGCTGCGGGCACCGAGGAGTGGGCGTCAGGCTCCGGTTTCGCCGCCTGGTCCGGTCCGCCTTTCCCGGGATCCGGCGCCGATGCCCAGAGAGGAAGGGGAGGCATCGGGGGAAGGGCGGTCCGGGACTCCGGGCAAGGGGCCAGCCGCGCAGGCGGGGCCGCCCGGGAACGCGGGAGACGCCCCGGCTCGGGCCGGGGCACGCAAGTCCGGTCCCGCCCTGCCCGGGGCGCTGAGGCCTGCCGTGACCCACTTTCGCTCCGACGCCGCCCCGCGCGCACCGGCCCCTCGCACAGACCTGGCGGTGGCGGCTTCGCCTGGTGCCCGCTGCGTTCCCGGACCCACTTGGCGCCACCGCAGCGGGGTCCCGCCACAGCCGCGCGCCCCATTCATTCACCCGCTGCGCGCCGCCCCGCCCCCGGCCCCTCGCCAATCCCCGCCCGCCTCCCGCTGCCAGGACCAATCGGCGCCGAGGGGCGCGGCAGCCCCGCTGCGCTGAGGAGGCCACGTGGCGCAGATGACGTCATGGGAGGGGTGTAGGGCCTGGCCCCCGGGCGGGGCCGGGCCGCGCGTCACTCCGAGGGGAATCCCAGATGACGTAAGGGGAGCCCCGGCGCGCGCCCCCCGCCGGCCGCCGCACGGGATCCCGGTGCGCAGTCCCTGGGCCCCGCCGCTGGCATCGGTCGCCGTGCCCCACGTCCTTCCGCCGCCCCTTGCGCCCCGCGTTGTGGCCCCCCCCGGCGGCAACAGGACGTGAGGGGCGCGGCGATCCCTGCCCGACGGCGCATCCGCGGCGGCCTTCGGGTGGCCGATGGGCCGGCAGGAGGTGCGGCGGGGCGCGGAGGCGGGGCGGGGAGGAGAGAGGCCCCGCGCGGGGAGGACCGCTAAGTGCCAGATGTTTGGCAGCCGTCAGGGAGGAAGTCGCTGCCCGGGCCCTGAGTCCCGCCCGAGACGCGCCGGAGCAGGCAGGGCCGCACCATGGCCCGCACGGCTCCCCCGACAGTGCCGCCGCCCCCGGGGCCGCCGGGCCGCGGCTCCCTCAGCCTCCATCGCGCCTACCTGCGGAGCCCGCTGGGCCTGCTACGCCTGGGGCAGCTGGCTCTGGGCGCTGCCTTCTGGGTGACGGTAGCGGCTCATAAGTACGAGGGGGCGGCCCACTTCGCTCTGTTTGCCGCCGTCCTGGTCTGGCTCCTCACCCTGGCCCTCTTCGGGCTGAGCCTGCTGGGGCGCTGGGAGCTGGTGCCCTGGCTGGGCTCCCGATGGCTCCTCACCAACCTGGTGCACGACCTGGCACTGGGTGTGGGGCTCTACGCAGCTGCTACTGGCATCATGGGTCACAAAGCCAAACAGAGAAGCTTTTGCAACCTACCGGGCTACAGCCAGCACTGCCTGTACAGTGCCTACCTGAGTGCCTCCATCTGCGGGGGCATCACTGCCTGCCTGTACCTCTTCTCTGGGCTCTATTGCCTGTCACGGCGTTGCCAGGGCCAGCGAGACATCATCTAAGATCCTGTGCCACTTGGCTCCCCTTCTCAGCTGCAGACAGAACACAGCCTGTCTTTGGGATGAAATGACCCTGCCGCCCCATCCCCTCCTGGCTGACTGCACTGCAATTCCTCCAGAGATTCCTGCACAGATGGATGGACAGACAGAGGCCTTCGCCGAGCACGGCTTCCCCTGCAGCGCACCGAGACAGCGTGGACACCCAGCCACTGCACAGGCCCTTCTCCCATCCCTGGACAGATGTAGGCTACTGCAAGTGGAAGGACCCAAATGGAGAGCCCCTAAGAGGGATACCAATCTTTGGGAGACCCCCTAGGACTCAAGCCAAAATTCCCTGCCCCTGGTCTTGCAGATGCTGCATGCTCAGGTGGGTGCTGACTTTTCCCTGTGGTGGAGGGGGACTGGCCTGGGGGAGCTGAGCTGGGGGCAGCAGTGCCTAGTGGAGTTGGATGGGCATAACCGCCCCTGCCCCCTGGCAGCCCCATCTTGCCATTCCAGCTGCATGGTGCCTCCACAATTCCCTAAGGGAGGCTCTGAACTTGGCTTCCCCAGCCTGACCCCCTCCTTCTGTCTGGCCTGAAAACATCCTTCATCTTATTGGAGCCTCAAAGGGCTCAGTGCCTCCCTGCCCTGCACTTGGGGAGTGTGGCAACACTCATGTACTGCACAGCCAGATCTGGCATCACCCAGTCCAGTTTGGAGACTGAGTAGGGCAGCAAGGCCTCCATTGCTGTGGAGGGAGGAGAAGGACAAGTGGAGCCGTAACCTGTTCTGTGACCCTGGGCAGGGGGTAAATTCCTCCAGCCCTGGAGTTTGTACAGTCCTGGGATGGGGCCGGGCACCCCAGGGGTTGGGAAGAGCCAGTCATGGGGTTGTTCTCTCCTCCTGCTGTCCCTGCAGAGAGGTTTGTGGCTCCAAACTACCCAGAGCCACTGAATGAGTCCTGGGGCCAGGCTACTACAAAAGGGACAGAAACAGCCTCACTGATGGTTCTGGAGATCAGCCTGCAGCCCTGCCTGTCTCTGCCACACTTTGTTTATCATCCTGGAAAATTCTCATCTCTGGACTCTCTGGGACTGGGCAGTGCCTGGAAACGGTGGTGAGGTGGAGGGGAAGGGTGAGCATTGCAGCATGGCAGTACGAGGCTGTGCTGGCACTGTGGCCATGGGGGAGCTGGGACCAGGCGTTGTGGGAGCACAACCTGTCTTGGAGAACAGAAGAGGACACTGGCAGTGGAGCCAGCCCAGCCCTGGATCAGCCTCCACAACCCACCAGATGCCAAGCCCTGATGAGGCCATGTAGGGCTGACTAGAGAAACGGGCAGCCAGAGACAGAATTTTTGTAGCAGCACCATAAGTAGGGCTGCCCTGCCGCAAGCCCTCCTCACCCTGCCTGGAGGCAGGTCATCTCTATTGCTCCCAGTGCAAGGAAGGGCATGCTCCAGTCTCTGTGTAGACTCAGATCAGTGAGATGTGTATCCCCAGCAGCTGGCCATAGCTGCCTGTTACCTGGGGTTCCTGGAGCCTTTTTTGTGGTGGAGAGCAGCAGCCATGATTCCCCTGGGGGCTTGAAAGGGTCTGGGTTTGGTACTGGGTCACCAATTCCATCATGATATGCTATCCCAGTGGATACCCCATCATACCAGGGGCCCTGCCAAGCCCCAGGCCATGTACCCCTTCCCTGGGTAGGACATGCTGTCTATGCCCTGTGTCAAGGCTGGTCCCTGACACCGCCTGTCTCTGCCTTACTCTGGTGCAGCCCTTAGCCCAGGCTGTCCAAAATGCCCTCGGTGCTTCTGCCACCACAAGTGCCTTTCCCTGGCTTTCTGCAGCCCTGTCTGTCACACCAGCTCTATCCCCCTACACCCTCCTTTCAGGTGCCAATGGATTCACCTTCCAAATAAAGCAATGTTGGCACTCACTGGGTGTCTGGGGTTTTGTGGTGGGGCTGGGACTTGCTGGGTATGAGGTCTGAGCTGAGATCACACCAAGCTCTGTAGCCCTGTACCCTGGGGCCACTCTGCTTGGAGCCTCTGGCCATGGGCACAAAGTCCTGGAGTGCTCTGGGGTAACAGGCAGGCTTCCTGATGTTGGGCCACTGCTCCTACCAGAGAGGCTTAAGCTTCTGCCCTTGGGGACAGGAGCTATCCCTGGCCCTGCCGCCTGTCCAGAGACAGGGCACAGCCTGATGCTGACATGGGGCTCCAGACAGAGCAAGGGAGGCCAAGTCCCCAGGGCTCTGTGGCTATGGGGTGTACTGAGGACAGGATGTAGTTGCATTCCTAAGGGCCTCGTCACTCTGTGCTGAAAGAGCTCTCTGTCCCAGGGCCAGGGCACCACCGGACAGTCATGTACACACTGATTGGCCCTTGGTGGGTCAGGGGCCAGTGGAGGGCTGCCAGCATCTCCCAGGACTGGCTGCTGCTCTGAGATGCACTCTTGAGACAGAGTGGAGTCTTGGACCCGGACCTGCAGCTGGGGTGTCACTGGGTCTCCAGCCTTCGGCCCATGGGACACATTCCTCAGAGCCTGCAGGCAGCTGGCAGCAGCATTGTGCCCTCATTGTCCGAGAGCCAGCACAGGGTTATAACAAGGTCACAACTTTCGGTATCAGACGAAGCCCAGGATCCCCAGGGCATCCTTGAAAGCCAGCATCCCTGCTCTACTGCAAGCACCTTTTAGGACAGCCCATGGTGCCTGGAGCAGTGTGAGCAGCACAGCAGGCTGCTGGGCTGGACAGTGCCAGTTCATCCAGGGCTGGGCTGCTTTGGGGGCATGGAGAGGCAGTGAATGAGCTGCCAGCCACGCTCACGGCACCTGCTGCTCCTTTCCACGGAATCCGGGTGTGAGGCTGCTCTCTGGCCTCTCCTCGGGGAGAGGTGGCCTAGGAACCTCATGGGGACAAACCCACCGTGCCCGACACAGCTGGATGCAGGCAGGCCATGCCAAGACCCAAACTGGGACTGAGCCCTGAACCAGGATTAGACCCGGATCAGTGCCCAGGCTTGGACTGGGACAGGATTCAGGCTGTGACTGAGCCCTACACCGGAGCACACCCGAATCGGGGCCGACTCCCGTCTCTAGACCGGGCCCACCGAGACTCCGCCTCCATCCTGACGCCCAGAGCGACCCGCAGGCCCCAGCACGGCGGCCGGCACCCAGCGCGGGCAGAGCGGGGCGGGCCGCGGAGCGCCGGGGCGGCGCCGGGAGCGGCCGGTTCCCCCCGCGGGCGGGGCTGACGGCGCGCCCGGCCCGCCGCTCTCATTGGCCGCGCGCGGGGCTGGCGGCGCGCCCGGCCGCGTCACGGGAGCGCGCGGCGGCGTCGGGCCGAGCGCGGCGGGGCCGCCCGGCTCCCGCTCCCCGTCCCGGTCCCGACATGCAGGCGGTCGAGCGGGACGGGGCGGTAGGCGGCCCCGAAGGGGCGACGGGAGCTGGTGAGGCCCCGCCGGAGCCGTCGCCGCCCAAGGCCGCCGCTGCTTTCGACCTGCTGGAGCTGGTGCGGAGCTACCGGCGGCTGGAGCTCTACCTGGAGCCGCTGCGGGACGCCGCCGAGGGTGTCCGCTCCCTCCTCCGGTAGGTGCGGGCTGGGCCGGGATCGAGACCGAGACCGAGACCGTCCCCGGGGTCTGATGTCCCTTGCTTTCCCCCTCTCGGCAGGTGGCAGCGGCCTGTGTGCTCTCTCCTGGTCTGCCTCGGCCTCAACTTCCTCCTGCTCACCCTCGGCCAAGGTGCGTGTCGGGGGTCAGGGCTGGTCCCCTTCCCGGACCCTCCGGCCTGACGCTGCCCCGCCTCTTCCAGCTGCCTGGTTCTCGGTGCTCGCCCTGCTGGTCGCGGTGCCGGCCCTGCTGGGTTACCTGCAAGAGACGTGCCGGGCCCGGCCCTCGGAGCCCGAGCTGGTGCGCAGGAGGTACCACAGCATCCGCAGGGAGGATCTGCGCAAGGTGCAGCTCTCGCGGCAGGAGGCCATCGCCCAGGTCAAGAGCTTGTGAGTCCCTGCGGCCTCCCCAGCGGTGGGACTGTGGGGGCCTCTGCAGCCAAAAAGCCTTCTTGGAGGCTGTGGGGGGCTCCTGCCAGTTTGGCTACTGTAACCCGTGTGAATGTGGGGAATGAGGGTGTGTGTTTGTGTTTTGGGGTTTTTTTGTGACTGTCTCATTTGCAGCCTGATCCAGCTGGAGGGGTTTCTGAGCGGGATGTGCTGCAGCTGTGAGGCAGTGTACCGTGTGCTGTACTGGGAGAACCCCACTGTCTCTTCCCAGTGAGTAGTACTGGGTCAGGCACCCTGTGGTGGGCTTGGTGGGGAGAGGGGCTCAGTCAGGCCTGTGGTGCTGTGTTTGATTTCTTTGGTACTTGGAGAGAACAAGTGCAACACCAGATGAAGGAAGGAGTTTTATGCTGTTGAGTGAGTTGCTTTGACTTGACCACAGTATCCTCCTGCTTTCCACAGGTTTTATGGGGCACTACTGGGCACTCTCTGTGTCCTCTACCTGCTGCCCCTCTGCTGGGTCCTGGCCATCCTCAACAGCACCCTCTTTCTGGGCAACACCCAGTTCTACCAAGGTATGAGACCTGGCTAGAAGTGCCCTGTGTGGGATGGGTTGGGGAAAGGCCCTCTGAAGCCAGGGATCCTGCCCTGGACCTCTCTCCACTGTCCCATGTCAGGCTCTGCCATAGACTCTGAAGGCAGTAATGTCCTAGAGGTGGTGCTCAGCAGCCCAGGGTGGGTGGTATGGTCCCTGGGCTCTGTGTTGGAGGTGAGAGTCTCTCCTGATATGTGTCCCAGCCCAGATGCTGTTTCCTTCTCTGTGGTGTGGCAAACCAGGGTCTGCCATTGCAGGCTGTGTGTGAGCCTCTCCACTCCTCTTGATCCCTGACCCTGCTCTTCAGGACTTCAAACACATTCAGTGCCTGTGGCAGTATATGACACAGACTTGAAAACGTGCCATTGGAAGGGAGAGGAGCCCTCTTCTGTGGCTCGTGCTGGAGGAGTGTTGGATATATCTGAGCTGTGATGTTGTCCCCTGCCATTCCCTGTCCTGAGCTGGGGCAGATGGTGGGAGGGTTCTTTTCTGCCTTAACTTTGATGTGTGAGCAGAGGAGTGCTCAGGACATCTGATGAGTGAATGATAATGTGTCAATGCCCCACCTTGAGCTGTGGATGTCAGATGTTGCAGCTGGGTTTTGTGCGACGTGGCTGGGAGTATGGAAATCTACTCTACTCTACTCCAGCGGTATCCCCCTCTTAACCAGTGATATTGGAGCTCAAGGCCTCCATCGAGCAGTGTGTGGGCTCCAAACCCCTCGAGAGCACTCCAGAGCCTGCTGAACCCCTGCCACCAGCTGCTGCCCCAGATCGGACCCCCACCCCCACCAGTGCAGAGGTGAGACAGGGGCACGGCTGGCAGTTGTGGGGTGGGAGTTGCAGAGTCAGCCCTTGGGTCTGACCGTGCCTGTGTCCCTCTACACACAAACCTTTTCTAGCTGCCAGCTTTGCTGGAAGCCTGTGAGCCACTCCTGAGTTACTGGGATGCTGCTCTCTGCCCTGGAGGCTTGGCTCAGTCCTTTTGCCACATGTAAGGATGTGGCTGAGGAGGCAGGTGCTCACCTCACCTTCTGACACTTGTGTCATCTGTGGGGTTGCCTGGGGCCAGATCCATTGTCCTGGAACCTGCTCAGAAATGGGGGGCTGCCTTTGAACAGAGGCAGGGGAACAGCTGGACTAGCTTTGTGAATCTCTTTTAGGACCTTACCCCTGGCAGTGTGGAGGAAGCAGAGGAGGCAGAACCTGATGAAGAGTTCAAAGATGCTATTGAGGTTTGAGGCTGGTTGGGGTGGGCTGTGCCTGCAGGGCAGCTGAGGTGGGAAAGGGACAAGGACCTTGTTGGGCAAACTGGGTGCTCAGGGAGAGTGACTTTGGGGCTGAGTGCCTTTGACTCCATGTGTACTCACTCTCCTCTCTGTCCCATGCTGCGGGAGAAGGAGAACCAGCTGCTGGTCATGGTGAGTACTGCCATGCCAGGGTGTGGCATCTCCTCCCAGCTGGAGCTTTGCCTGGTGTGCCAGTGGCTTGTAGAAATGCCAGATGGAGCACCCGGCTTGTTGGGTGCCTGCCTCTGGCGTGGGCTGCTCTGCAGCCCTCAGTGTGCCCCCAGCCACCCTGCTGTGCTCAGCTGGCTCTGCTCTCTGCAGGAGGATGATGAGAGCTCTCAGTGCTCAGCAGATTTTGACCTCAGCCTCCCCGACAATGGTTTTATGAGCAAGAATGAGGTGATCCGCAGCAAGGTGTCACGCCTGACCGAGCGCCTGCGCAAGCGCTACCCCAGCAACAACTTTGGTGAGTTTGGGAGCAGGTGCTTCTTGAGGGAGCTCAGCAGTGTGGGGTCTGTGCTGCTTCCAGTGACTATAGGACTGGGAGTAGAGAGAGAAGTGTGGTACCTGCCAGTCTGTGCTGACACCTCCAATGACCTTTTCCAGTCCATGGAGAGAGTGGTCCCAGCACTCCTAGGAAGGGCAAGGATTGGAAGGTGCAGCAATGTCATCCCTGTGCTGAGGCTTTACAACAGCTATGGATGTTCTTGTGCCACTTGCAGCCCCAGGCAGCAGAGCCCTGCCTGACCTCTGCTCTCTTTTTTCCAGGGAACTGCACGGGCTGTGCTGCCACCTTCTCTGTGCTCAAGAAGAGGGTGAGTCTTTGACTTCTGCCTCAGCTTGCTGTCTGCACCTGGGGCGGAGGTGTTGCTCATGTCTGACTTGCCCCAGCTTTCTCCAGCAGCTCAGCTGTCTGGCCTCGGTCACAGCTCAAATGACCTCAGCTAAATGCTGGGTGTTGTCACATGCCTAATGGCACCAGGGATCCCTTGTGTTGTGGAGCATTTGTTCATTTACTCCTTTAGAAGCTGCCCCACAACAAACCCACCTGTTATTGTAGAAGGTACCTGCTCTCTGCCCTGGTTTAGTCCATTTCTTCTGGCCTTTCTGGTGAAGCAGAGCATGGGAATGCTAGTGGGAATGACTTGTTGTCTTATCTGAGCCCTATGTGTGGTGCTTGGCACACAGTCTGTGGGCAGTTCTCAGAAGGAGGTATAGACTTCTGGCCCCTTTCACTTACTCCTGGGTTAGTCTGATACACATCTGGAGCTCATCTCCATCTTTCTCCACAGAGGAGCTGCAGTAACTGTGGGAACAGCTTCTGCTCCAGATGTTGTTCCTTCAAAGTCCCCAAGGCCGTGATGGGAGCCACGGGTGAGTTAAAAGGTGGAGGGAAGAGCTCCTGCTTCCACCTGTTCTGTCTGCCCAGGCATTTGCCCCAGCCCTGGTGGGGAGGGTAGATAGGACGTGTCCAGCACAGCCTGGCTCGGGACAGAGCAGTGATGAATTTGCAGCTCTCAAAGCAGCTTTGTGGCTGGTGTCCCTAGCCCGTGGTGGGAAAGGGGGATCATCATCTCTGACATTTGCTTTCCTTTCCAGCCCCAGAGGCTCAGAAGGAGACAGTGTTTGTCTGCGCTCTCTGCAACCAGGTGCTCATCAAGTGATGAAACAGGCCCAGCCAGCTCCTGTGTCCTGCACTGCCTGAGACCTGGGACAGTGGGCAGGCACCCTTGGATTGGGAGCCTGGACTGTTTGGATCCCAGCATGGCATTCCCCTGCCAGAGGATACTTGCACTTGTGCTCCTCCTGCCAGCACCAGGCTGGACAGACCAGCACTCCTTGCCATGCACTAGCTGGGTCCCTGTGGTGGAGCACTTCCCATGGCTGTGCCCCATCTCTGCAGCTGCCCCAAGCCCTGGGCGCTCTCTGGCACTTGCTGTGCCCTGCCACGTGCTTGCCCAGGCCCTTTGGTCTGGCCCAGTGATGGAAGAGCCATCCTTCCTCCTCATCATCCTGCCTTCACCTCCTGGGTGGGGCAGAACAACCTCAGGGCTCTGTCCCTACCTTTCCCAGCACTGTGCTACAAGTGACTGTATTTTTGGGATCAAGTCAGAGCTCCTCCTGCATCCCCTGGGATCTAGACTGGCTAGGTTTTTCATTGTGGCTCAGCTGAGACTCTGCTAGTCACTCCTGTGCTCCTCAGCCTCTCTGCCTGCAGTTTAGTCTTTTACCCCCAAATTTGGCTGTAGCCTAGAGGAGGAAAGAGGATGACTTTGGGTTGGGCTGTGTGGCTGGATCTCCAGTGTGAGAAAAGGCAGGAGTTGGTGCTGCTCTGTGCACTTAGTGACTGCTGCTTTCTACTACAGATTAATATATAATTGCATATAGAGAATGACCAATAAATCTCTTGTCCTCAGCTGGCTCTTGTGTCATCCCAGTGAAAGCTGTCCCACGCCCAGGTCACTCTGACACCTCTGTGGCCTTGGCCCTGCTGTCCTGCAGGTGCTCCTCGAGAAATGGTGTTCCTGTGCCACCAGCTCTCCATGCTTTACTGGAATTCCCATCTTCTGTCCTGCTGTAGCCCTGTTTGCCCCCTGCTCAGAGCTGTGTGCAGCTGCCTGTCAGCTGTGCCAGGGCTGGATCCTGCTGGGCTGGAGCCAGGGAGCACCTCAGCTCTGACAGGAGCTGCTGAGCTTCCTCTCCCTCCCGCGGCTGCTCCTTCCCTGCCCTCCCCGGGTGGTGGTCCCACCAGCTGCCTGTGTGCACAAGGATGACCTTTCCTTGTGTGAACAGCAAAGCTCCCAGCTATCCCAGGAATGTGACCCTGGTTGCTGTGCAGCTGGGAGCAGCCATGGCCTGGCTCCCTGCCAGCCAGCTGCAGCTTCCCCCCAGCCAGGGAATCCAGGGTCGGGTGCCCAGCAGGCTGTGACACCCACCAGTCTGAGAATTTGCTGGACCCCAGACCTTGCTGCAGGCTCTACATCCCACCAGTGTGGGAGCTCCTATGGGGCAGGCAGCCTAAACACTTATCATGGCTGTGGGTTCATAAACAACTTCACATGGAAATTTGGAGAAAAGCTGGACTTGGAATTTGATGATGAGAATGTCTGGCTTGTGCTGGATGTGCAGGGGCCTGGTTTGCAAAGGGCTCAGCAGTTAGTGGGGGCAGGGGAGGAGCTGTAACAGTGGGGAGGGGGTTGTGTAGCACCCCAAGAGCTGTGGGTGTGTTTGTGAGGGTGTCTGCAATGAGATTTTTACTGGACTGTGAGAGGCTGGGAGGGTTCAGCTTGCTCAGGCAGCTGACAGTGGGAGGCAGAGGAGCTACTTAGATTTCTGGAGAAAACACTTGGAGCAAGGAACACTATGGCCATGGTATGTCTGAACACTCTCTGGGAAGATGCTAATGACACAGAATACAGAGGGCTACAGATAAACTTAGGCTGTGGGAAATGGGGTTTTATTTATGCTTTGTAAGTTTTGCAATAAAATGTTGTAATTGACAGTGTTGATTCCTATGGAAGTGTGTTAAGCTCTGAACATACCTTCTAATAATATTTGAATTTTTCCCCCATTTGTTTTCTGAATGGCCAGGAAGGAGTGCCCACTTCTGGTGCAAGGCTGAGGCAGGGGCTGGCTGCCCCACATTCCTGGCTGGCTGTGGGGCAGGGCACAGGCACCTTTCCCTGGCCAGAGCAGGAGCTTTGGGGCTCTGGAGGCTAGCCAGTGGGGCTAAGGCCATGCCCAAGAAGGGCAGAGGGAGAAGAGATCACCCCAGAGCAGGGCAGGTGCACAGTGCTCTTGTCAGCCAGAAGAGGGTGGGCGTAGACATCCTGGAGCCTCAATTTCCTTCTTGTCCCAGGAGGCTCCCTGAGGCTGGGCCAGCTCCGAAGAGAAGACACAGTGTCAGGTAGCCAGGCACTGGGTAAAAATCCTGGCAGCCACCTTCGGGCTCCCCTCACCCCTTGGGACAGGTGGATACAAATATGCACAGGGTAAGCACGGCTGGGTCGTTCAGGCTGCCCCCTTGGCAGCTGGGACTGGGGGGCAGCTGGGGGAGTGGAGCTGAGCTAAGGGACAGCCCCTGCTGCCATCAGAGGGGCTGGGCTGAGGACTGTCCTGGTCCTGGGGCTTTTGGGAGGGTTAGTGCAGGTGGGTGGCCCTAGGAATCTTTTTGGAGGAGGCTGAAGGCAGGGGCATGGGAGGTCTGGCAGCCAAGCAGGGTTGGCAGGGAGCTGCAGAGGACTTTCAGATGATACGATGTGGGGAGGGCAGGGTTGGAGGCTGCCCGGCCCAGTATCTGCCCCTTATGATGCTCAGTGCCAGGCTTCTCACAAGTGCTGTGTGCTCTCAGACCATGGATTTATCCACAGGGGTGATGAAGAAAGAAACTTCCCTGGCACACCACAGCCATACCCAGCTGTGGGGCTCCAGCAGCAGTGATGGCCCTGTCCCCACGTCCTACTCATCTCAAAGCCCTCCCAGGCTCCCTGGAGTGCCTGAGTCTCCAGGGATGCCTGTGACCACTAGGAACCACAACCCTTGGCTTGGCTGGACTGCTCAGGTTCAGGCTCTGGACATGGCACCTGGAGTGGGGCTAGAGCCAGATCCTGAGGTGACCCCACTCCCTCAGGCTGCCTCACTCGGTGGGCAGGACTGGGACCCCCCTCCCATTCTTCTGGGGTCTCTGAGGGAACCCCAGGGGGCTCTTACCCGTGAGCTGCAGTGAGTCACACACAGACTTCTCTGAGGTGGAATAATTTACTGTGATGTTGATGGGCAAGGGGTGCATGGGCTGGGTCACAGCAGGGGTGTGTGTGTGCGAGGGATGCAGCAGGGCTGGTCTGGAGTGCTTGGAGTTGGGCTCCCTCACACACTGAGCCATGTGGTATGGGGAGTGGGGGAGCCCAGGGAGGATCTCTGCTGCTCTGGCACTTGGCCTTGAGGGGATCAGTCTGTGGGAACAGAGATGCAAGAGGTACCCACCTGGGCGGGGCTGGGTCTCTGTGAAGGTGAGATAATCCAGGGCTGGTTGTGAGCTCCAGGTGAGGGCATGGGATGTGTTGGTGGGCTGGAATAGGGACTGGGGGGCTGAGGGTCCGCAGCGTATCATGAGGGAGCTGGGCAAAGGATATGGGTGCAGGGTAGGGGTCCCAGGTGCAGCCAAGAGGGCCAAGCAGGGATCCTGAATGAAAGCAAGGGTCTCTGGGCTTATGGGCAGGGAACTTTTGGAGTAGACAAGCATCTCTGGTGCAGGCCAGGGCTCACAAGCATGCAGAACAAGGGTCCTGGGTCCAGACTAAGCTCCTGGGCAAGGGTGAGAGTTCTTGGAGCAGAAGAGGGGTCCCAGGAGTGCAGAGCAGGGCTCTCAGGAGGATGCAGGGGTGCTGGCTGTGGATCAGGACTCCCACAAAAACAGCAGGGAATGCTGCAGGTGCAGAGCTGGGTTCTGGGGCACAAGCAAGGAGTTGAGGTAAGCAGAGCTGAGGTCCTGGGGTGCAGCCAGGGAGGCCAGGGATGGGATGCTGGGCCAGTGCAGGAGTTCTGGGAAAGGGCAGGGCGGGCAAAGCCCTAGTGCTGCCCAGCCCCATAGAGCAGGGGGTGGTAGAGCGGGCAAGGGTAGGAGAACATGAACTTGACTGCAAACTTCATCTCCTTGTTGTGCTTCTGCCAGGGGTAGATGGCCAGGAGGAGCAGGCGGCCGCCCACCTTGCGGCCCATGACCAGGAAGCTGCCACTGAGGCTGTCAAGCTGGGGGCAGGGGCAGGCAGCCGCGTTCCTCATGTGCAGCACCATCTTCTTGGTGTCCTTGCGCTTCAGCGGGCCCAGTTTCAGCACCTTCTTCTTCTGGGCAGCCACCAGCCGCCGCTCCCCGTTCTCCTCCGTCATCTCCTTGATGCGCATTTTCACCACTGTGTGGGGCAGCCGTGGGGCACGGTTGGGGGAAGGGAGCACTGCTGGGGTGCTGGGGAGGGGAGGGTCTAGGGCAGGCACCTGTGCAGGACAGGGTGCAGCCCATCCCTGGGTTGGGTCTCTGGGAAGTTACTGTGTGGGGAGGGGAAAGGGGTTGTCCAGCAGAGGCCCCCAGTGACCCTCCCAAAATGTCCCATTCTGCCTGTCCCCCACCAATGTCTTCTCCCGTGGTGCACCCATCCCATGCATGAAGGGTCCAAGGGAATGGCTCAGGGGTCTCCCATGGGGCTGTCCCCATACAACCCCATCCTCTGGCCAACTCCCACCCCAGCTGTCAGACCTAGGGGAGGCAGACCCTTGTCCAGGGGGGCTGGGAAATAAGACGCCAGCACTCACCAAAGTCACTGGAGCACATCTGCTCCATCATGCCATCCGCCTTGTGCTCCATCTCACACTGGGTGCAGATCTTGGACACTGCAGTGAGAGACCAGTTACTGTCACAGCTTCCTGCCGCTGGTACTTGTCACCTGGGCCAGCTCCTCGGGCACCTGAGCTTGGGAGAACCCCAGCAGCTCCTCTGCTCCCTAGGGAGCTGGGCCGGGGTGATGAAGGGAGGCACAGAGCACCTTGCTGGCCAGGGTCATCCCCAGGAGGGGAAGAGATTTGGGGATGCCTTCCCATCAGATGCTGGCACTTTGAAGCACAGCAACAGTAAAGCTGGCCCCAGCCTAAAGGTTGTTCCAGCCCAGATCCTGACCCTAGGCTGCCTTTGGGTGATGTCCCTTCTCCATCCTGCAGCAGCAGTGTGGGGCTGACACCCGCAGGTGCAGCATGCTCTCTTGCTGTTGACAGTGGGAGGAGAGGGACATAGCATTGTGGTGGACCCACCAGTGGCTCCCACCGCATCCCATGTTCTTCCATATCCCGTGAAAGTTCTGTGCAGTAAGCTGTTCAGTGCCCCTGGGCAATGTGTGGTGCCCAGACAAAGCTGATACGGTGCCCACTCCTGCCCTGTTGCAGACAGAAAGTCCTTGGCCAACACCAGTGTCCTGGGCTGTGCTTTCAGGGGTGAAGGGATGGCTGTGCAGGGGCTCCACGTGCGTTCCCATCCCAGTACCCTTCCCACTCACCTGGTGGCGGCGTGGCTTTGCTGTTCCCAAACTGGACGGCAATGCAGAGCTCGTGGTCAGAGGGGAACTTGCCACAGTGCAGCATCTCAGGCCAGGGGAAGCCGTAGGACTCCATGACGGGGGCACAGGAGTCACGGACCACCTCACAGAGCGAGCGGCAGGGGTAGACGGGCCGGTCAAGGCACACGGGGGCGAAGAGGGAGCAGAGGAAGAGCTGGGTGTCGGTGTGGCACTGCTTGGCGAGCAGGGGCACCCAGCTGCCAGCCTGCTGCTTGGCTTCGGCCATGGTCTCGTGCTCCAGCAGGTTGGGCAGCCGCATGCGCTTGTAGCCCACGTCGCGGCAGAGCTGCATGTCGGGCGGGATGTCGAGGCACTGCGGCTCCCGCCCGTAGAAGCGCCCGTGGGGCAGGCTCTCGGGCTGCCACCCGTAGTAGTCGTAGTGCTGCCCGCCGCCCAGGGACCCTGCCAGCGCCAGCGCCAGGGCCAGCAGCGCCGTGCTCCGGGACCCCGGGTGCCTGCCCGCCTGCGGCATCGCCGCTGCCCGCCTGCCGCTGCCGGCCGCGGCTGCCGAGCGGGACGGGAGCGTGGCTCGGCACCCTGCCTGCTCCCTTAGCGCCTCCCACGCTCGCTGCCCTTTCTAAGGAGGTTGGAGACCTCGCCGGCAGCCAATCTGCTCTGCCTGCCGGGCCCCCCGGGGCTGGCCCCCGGCTCCCCCTAGTCTGCCCACATGGCTGCCACCTCCCTCCCTCCCCTCCCCGGCACATGGTGCTCCATGCCCCTCGCCCTCCCAGGGAGCCGCCCTGCGCTCACCCCCCCAGCCCACCCTGGCTCTGTGTGCCCCTGGGGTGATGCTTTCTAGAAGGGCTGTCCCGCCTGTCCCATGGTGATGTGTTGCCACCACAAGCTGCCCCCGTTATTCAGCAGTCCCACAGCCCCCTTCCCACCTGGCACCCCAGTGGCATGCTGTGTCATGGGGCTGGGGACCCTGGTTCCTACCCTGTGCCACCCCACTCCCCAGTCTTTTCTCCCAAGACAATATGCTTGGGGTGCTGGGGTTTAAGGAAGAGGACACCCCAGATGCTTCATTGCTACAGCCCCAGGAGGGCTGCAGTACTCAGGTGCCAGGTGTGCCATCAATGAGGCGATGCCATGGGCATGGGGTCCTTATTCCTCATGGATAGTTCTGCCAGCATGCACCTTGGGCAGTCCATGGTCTGCAGGCACAGGCACAGCTGGGATTACATCTTCCAGCAAAGGGCTTGCACCCATGCTCTGCCAGTGCTCAGGCTGTGGGAAAGCTAGAGCCCAAGTGATGTGAGGGTCCTGCCCAGATGACATTCCCCCATTCCCTTGGAGATGTGGGGTGCAAGGCTTAAGATCCCATTAGAAACCCATTTGTCTGCAGGGGTTATCTGGGGCACCCCTCCCTTTCCCATGATCGATGCCCCTGCCTGGCCAACCGGCTTTGGGCTGCTGCTGGCCCCTGCCCACTGGATAAGGCAGCTCTGTTAATGGGCGATAGAGCAAACAGTCCAGTACAGGCAGTGATAGCAGCTGCTCTTTGACCTGGGCTGGGGGCAGGGACTGTCCCCCCAGCCCTGGTGGGGTCCACTGCTTTGGGGCAATGCTGGGAACCTCATCTGCACAACCTGCCCTTCCCTGTAGCCTGCCTGCCCTGCCCATGCCCTCTTTGCTCAGCACCCATCACTCCATCACCCAGTGATGCTTGCTTCCAGCCCCAGGGTGGGCTGAGTTCATCCCACCCCAGCCAAGCCCCGGAGATGGCACCATTAATGTGTAACTGCCGGGGAGCCCGATAAGATACAGCAGCCTGTTATCAGGGCTGCCTGGTAGCAGGAGGGAGGGTAATCGAGGCATCAGGCTGTCACGGCAGGAATAAGATTGTCTGGAGATAAATGCTGATAGAAAATAGCTAATCCGTGATGGATGGGCTTGGGCAGGGTGTAATTGCCACGGGAGCTGGGCTGGGAAGGGGCTGGTGAGGCCTGGGAGCGGAGGCAGAGGGAGTGCAGGTGGAGCTGCCAGCGTGCGGATGTCGAGCACAGTCTCGGGTGCACCATGTCCCCGGGCTGCTCCCGTGGCACTGCCAGCACTGTCCTGCTCCTGACCATGGACTAGCTCCTGGCTCTCAGCCTGCCCCATCCCACAGCCCAGCCTGGTGTCCACATCCCCAGTTCCTCCCAGGAAGGTGTCGGGGGTGTTGAGCACTCTGTGCCAGCTGGCACCACACCAGAGGAAGGTGAGGGGGCTGGCAAGGCTGGGGCTGAGCAAGGGTCTCCCTGCCAGCTGCCCCTGTCCCTTCATCTGTCACGACGCCTTCATTAGAGCCCTGAGTCACCTCCTGGCCATACTGCGGGGAGCAGGGCTGGCCCCACAAAAGCATGTCTGCCCCCTGCTCCCCCTCGGTGTCCTGGCAGCCTTACCTCCGAGCTGGGACTGTGCCTCTGCTCTGGGGAGTCTCTGCTGCACTGGCGTTGCTTCCTTAACCCTTTCCCACCCAGGATGTCCCAGGCTGATCTGGCCGTACCCTGGAGAAGGGGGTGGACCCAAGGCAGCTGTAGCTGGCACCCTTCCCTGCGACTTGTCTGCGCAGGCTGCTCCAGTGCCTACATCTCCGTTCTGCACCCATGCAGCTGTCTGTGAGACTGACACTTGCTCCTGTCACTCCAGAAAGCTGGCTGTGCCACCGCTTGTGTCACTGCCTGAGCCACTTGTCACAGCAGCGAGCCCGGAAGCGGGGCCATGGGGGCTGCCCCCTCTGCGCTGGGGACCTCGGGGACGGCCAGCCAGGGTGGCATGGTAAGAGCACATCCCCTGGGGGTGCTCCCTCAACTCTCCGGACCCTCCCTGTGGAGGACCCGTGCCTGGTTGTAGCACAGAGCAGATCCGAGCCAGGGAAGCAGGAGGCTCCCAAGAAATGAGAAGACGAGCAGGGTCCCGGCCGCCTCCTTCCATCCTTGTGTCCCCACCCGCTCTCCTGCCTCAGCTGTGGGTCCTACCGACCTTGTTTCTGTCAGCAGAGATGCCTCCCCTGGGCCTGGGTGGGTGGGCTGAGTGGGCTCCCCTCCCATTCTCCTCTTTCCCCATCCTCTCATCCTTCCTGTCCCAGTCCCGTGCTGCTGCCGAGGCTGCAACAGCGGCATGGGCCGCAGCCAGTGTGGGGCAGGGGCCCTCGGGAACGGACAGCGCACCGGGGCTGGCCTGCTGAGTCCCAGGAGGGGATGGCACACCCTGGGACTGTCCGTGCAGGGACACTTGTCCCATGGTGTCCAGCTCTCAGGAGAGAGCGCCCTGGTGGGGACAATGCCGGGCTGGCAGCACGGCTCCGTGGGGTCCCGCCTGCGAGTGGCCGCGGGAGGCTGGGCCGTGACTGGGGACACCGCGGGGTCGGGGTTGCCCGGGGGTAATGTGGGACCACCGAGGCGGGCAGTGGGGAGGGTCAGCAATTGCCATGCACTTGCCCTGCGCCCACACACAGCACCCGCTGCCCGGCAGCCCCAGGAATGCGCTGGCAGCGCTCCCGGCCCAGCTGCGGAGCCGAGACTGCCCCAGCGCCCTCCCAGCCCCCAGCCAGCACCTCCTGGCCCTGCCCAGTTCCTGCCAGCTTGCACACAGACCCTCCCTGTTCGCTGCCGGACACCCCGATCCTGGCCCCCGGCGCCTGGTCCTGCTCAGCAGGGCAGGGAGGGGGCATGTCACATGTGCGGACCCTCTGAGGAGGAGTCCCTTTCCCATGCGTGGGGACCTGCTCTGCAGTGCTGTTTGTCCCTCCCCGCCCCAACACCACCGGCGGTGTGGGAGCAATCCTCGCATAGTCCCTGCTCCCAGCTGGCACCTTTGCTAATGGCAGACTGTGGCACTTTGCTCTGAAACCACATCCTCTTCTGCTTGCCTGCTTGCCTGCATGTGCAGAAGGATGCTGTGTCTCCCAGCCCCTGTGGACTCCTGTGGGATGTGCTGGGGGGCTGCCCCAACCCTCTGCAGGGGCTCCCAATGCAGTGAGGGTCCTAGAACCACCCCTTCAGAGGGACATAGCTGGACCCCAGGTGCCACAGAGGGGTGTCCACACTCAGGGTGCCCAGTCTGTAGGGTCAGTTGGCCCCTGGCCAATGTCTTGTATGAAGGGGCAGGCTGGGGCATTTGGAGCTGTTTTCCAGAGGCTCACAGTGTGGGGGCCTCGTCCCCCTCCCTTTTCCCTTCCAGGTGCACACACCTGGGATCTCTCAGGAAAGGTTATCAGCTAATCACGCTGTGTTTGTGCCTCCCAAATGTCACCGTTGTCCTCACTAGGATGGTGAGCTCATGCTCCCCACCATTACTGAAAGCATTTCCAGTGCTAGGAGAAACAGCTGCCATGCCCTTCTGTGGCCCCTTTGAAGCAGAGCTGGCGCTGCTGACAGCTCTGACAGGCTGGAGAGGGGTTCAGCAGGCAGTGGGTGTGGGATGGAGCCCAGGGGTTGATCCCAGACTGGTTGCAGGGCTCCAGCTGTCCTCCACAGCCTCCAGTCATCCTTATACCGCAGGGAGGGTTGAGATGCTGGGATGTGGTGCAGCACCATGCACCCAGAGATACACTAGGGACAGCCCCTGGCCCTGGTCTGGGAGTCAAGTGCAGGGGCTGGAGCAGGGGCACTGCTGGGCCATGCCTGCTGTGGTGTGATGGGCACAGGCACATTGTCTGTCGAGGGCTGGCCATAGGGGTACCAAGTGTGCCCCATGTTTGTGCCATGGGGCCAGGGCCTCTGGGAAGTTAGCCAGGGCTGGGGGAAGGAGAGATCTGTGTGATCTGTCTGCAAGACAGGTCAGAGCTGCCTCACTCCAGGTGCAAGGGAAGAGCCAGGCAAGGGAGTAAAGGCACCAACCATGCTTATCTCTGCTGCAGGGCAGCCTGAAAATTTGCCCCTTTGGGCTGAGCAGATGGAGCAGAAGGGTCAGAACCCTGCCAGGACCCCTTGCAGTGCAGAGGTCTGGGGAGGGCAGCAAGGCCATGCAGCACACTGAGGCTGCCCCGAGCCCCTGCTGTCTTTGCTCGCGCTGCCTGTGATTCCATTCGCTATGCCAGCCCCCCTCCACTTCTGTCCTGCCCTGCTGGAAGCCACAGCACAGCATGGCATGGCATAGCCCCAGCCTGTTCCTTCTGCATGGAAACCAGCAGGGTCTGTCCCTGCTCTGGCTAGAACTGGAAAGCCCATGACACCACACCCTGCACAGGGGAGCTGGCAGACCCCAGTGGGCTCTGGAGATGACAGGGTCTGCAGGCACTACAGGTAGGGCTGGGGTCTGTGTGGTGATGAGGAGTGCTTTGGGACAGGTCTGTGTCCTGCCTGCCACTGGACACATCTTGGTCCTGGGCAGTATGGTTGGCAGAAGGCAGCTCCCTGTGGTGGGGTGATGTCCCACCCAAGGATACTCCTTGACACGTGCAGACAGCAGGTCCATGGCCTGTGAGGCACATGGAGCCCAGAACTGAAAGTCCTTTGTTTGGGCTGGGCTGGTGTAGCTAGAGGAGACAACCCTGGGGCAACACTACAGGATGTGGGATGATGGGCAGAGCCGGGGGTGGCAGGGAGAGCTGATCCCCGTGGCTGCTCTCGGCCCCTCACTGCAGCACAGGAGAGCAAACTTCATCTCCTGGCAGGCACAGTATTGCCATGGCAACCGGCAGGACCTGCCAGGCGGGCAGGCGAGCACTGACGTGGCAGTGGCATGCAGCATGGGAAGGAGATGGGATGCAGGGTCTGGGCTTGGGGACATCTGAGGACACGCTTAGGTGTGTGAACACGTGTGCCCCTGGGTGTGTGCCTGAGGTGCATGGGGTGTGCAGGAAGATGTGGGCATCTGAGTGCATGCACAAGTGCCAATGCCAACGTGCATGTGTGTGTTTGGGTGCATGGGAGATTTCACACACCACCCTCTCTAGGGGTGTCCTTTGGTTTTGTGGCACTGTCAAGGCAGGGTGTACCTCACTGCTCTGGAGTGTGAGCTGGTTGCTCTGAACCATAGGAATAGCAGGTTTCCCCAAAAGCTGAGGGATCCATAGCTTTGTGTCTGTGGGGAAGATGAGCCCTCCAACTGGGGTCCCTGACTGCATGTGTCCTTTGGTCCCTTGGCCACACACCCTGCCATGCTCCAGAGAAAGGGGGCTGCCTATCAACCACCCCAAGACTCTGCCTCTATTTGCTCTGTCCAAAGTCTGGGCTGGTGCTCAGAGTAGGGAGCAGGAGTCAGACAGAGCTATCCCTGTGCTGCAGGCAGCTGGCTACGAGATGTTTACTGTGTTAGTTGTCAGCTGCGTGTGTCAGCTGTGTTTGTTGTGTGTTACTTGTATGTTAGCTGTGTGTTAGCTGTGTGTGTTAGCTGTGTGTTATCTGTGTTAGATAGATGTGTGCTAGATGTGTGTGATCTCTGTGTGTCAGCTGTGTCAGCTATGTGTTAGCTGTGTGTGGCAGCTGTGATATCTCCGTGTTAGCTGTGTTATCTGTGTTATCTATGTGTGTTAGCTGTGTTAGCTGTGCTAGTTCTGTGTTAGCTGTGTTAGCTGTGGTAGCTCTGTGTTATCTCTGTTCGCTGTGTGTGTTAGCTGTGTTATCTGTGTGTATTAGCTGTGTCAGCTGTGTTATCTGTGTTAGCTGTGTGTGTTAGCTGTGTGTTAGCTGTGTTGTGTGTGTGTGTTATCTGTGTTATCTGTGTGTGTTATCTGTGTTATCTGTGTTGTCTGTGTGTGTTATCTGTGTTAGCTGTGTGTGTTAGCTGTGTGTGTTAGCTGTGTTAGCTGTGTGTGTTAGCTGTGTATGTTATCTGTGTTAGCTGTGTTATCTGTGTGTGTTAGCTGTGTTAGCTGTCTGTTATCTGTGTTATCTGTGTTAGCTGTGTATGTTAGCTGTGTGTTATCTGTGTTAGCTGTGTTAGCTGTGTATGTTATCTGTGTTAGCTGTGTTATCTGTGTTAGCTGTGTGTGTTAGCTGTGTTAGCTGTGTTATCTGTGTTATCTGTGTGTGTTAGCTGTGTTAGCTGTGTTAACTGTGTATGTTATCTGTGTTAGCTGTGTTGTCTGTGTGTGTTATCTGTGTTATCTGTGTGTGTTATCTGTGTTATCTGTGTTGTCTGTGTGTGTTATCTGTGTTGTCTGTGTGTGTTAGCTGTGTTAGCTGTGTGTGTTATCTGTGTGTGTTATCTGTGTGTGTTATCTGTGTTATCTGTGTGTGTTAGCTGTGTTAGCTGTGTTAACTGTGTATGTTATCTGTGTTAGCTGTGTTATCTGTGTGTGTTACCTGTGTTAGCTGTATTATCTGTGTTAGCTGTGTGTTAGGTGTGTTAGCTGTGTTAAGTGTGTATGTTATCTGTGTTATCTGTGTTATCTGTGTGTGTTATCTGTGTTAGCTGTGTGTGTTAGCTGTGTTATCTGTGTTAGCTGTCTGTTAGCTGCCCGCGTTAGCTGCGTTAGCCGTGTTCGCTGCCAGAGCAGATGTTCGGGCCGGGCCCCGCGCTGCCTCCAGCACGGCCCAGGTGCTGAGGGAAGGGCTGGCTGCTCTCCTGCCTGCCGAGGGCCCTGTGCCCAGCTACTGTATGCCTCGCCCCACTGCAGCCCCAGCCGGGAGCCCCCCTTCTTCGCCTCTCGGGAGAGCCTCTGTTCCCCCGTTTGGCATTTCTCCGGCTCTAATTGAGCTGTCAGTGGGCAGAGATAACAGGGAATTCGTTAGCTCTGCTCTTTGATGTCTGCCCGCGCTCTGATCGCAGCACCAGCTGCAAGTCCTCCGCAAACAAGCAGCTTCAGATGAGGCCCCTTGGCACGGCGGTCTGCCAGTCCCACTCCCGGTGGACTCCCTAAATCCCTGCCGGGCCAGCCTCACGGCCGCTCAGACCCTCCGTTCCCTCCGTTCCGTCCGGCAGCGCCCCCTCGGCAGCCACGTTTCCCCCCAGGGACCGACCTACAGCCGCATCCCAAAGATATCCGGGCTCCGGCACTCTCCGTGCCAGACCCCCGGGGCGCACAGCAGCAGCCCTCTCTGGCAGCCCCTCTCGGGGCCAGCCGCTCTCCGGGGCCCGCCCCGGGGCAGCCGGTACCGCCGTCCGCAGCAACGGGGCCGCGTCCTCCAGGGTCTCCGCGCCGGTGGCGGCAGGCGCCCATCCCCGGTGCCTCGGGGCGGGCCGAGGCGGACCGGGCGGCTGCGCACACGGGGCGGCCGGGCCCGCCTCCGCCTCTCGGCTCGGCAGCACCGCGGACAGCGCCCGGCCCCGCGCGGCTCCGCACGGCCCCGGAGACGGCGCCGGTCCGGTCCGGTCCCCCCGGCTCGGCACAGCCCGGCCCGGCGCCCGCCGCGCCATGGCCACGGAGGTGGGTGCGCGGCGGCACGGCGGGGACACCCGGCGGCGGCACCCCCGGGCCGGGCTGCGGCGGAGCTCCCCCGCCCTGCGCTGCCCGCCGCCGGCCGCTGCCTGGGCGCGGCAGGGACAGGGCTCCGTCCGCCTGGGGGGCGCTGGAGCGGGAGGACGGCGCGGGGCTGGGGTCCCTGGGGAGGGGCGTGCGGCGCTGAGGGCTGCGAGGGCTCCATGGGCACAGAAGGGCCGGTGAGGTGCCTGAAGGGGTGTGGGGCTGCAGAGTGGCTGCGGGGTGGCTGCAGGGTACCTTTGGCGAAGGCTGCAGCGTGCCGGGGTTGGGCTGTGGGACTGGGGGTTCTTCTCCCAGATGCCGTGGGTCGGATGCGGGACAGCGTCAGACGGTCTGTGGGGCACAGAGCAGGCAGTAGCCCCATGTCACCCAGGGGAAGAGCAGGAAGGGGCCTGCTGCCCGCCCTTGGCACAACCTGGTGCCTCCATCCCCTTCTCCAGCCACCAAAGCTGCCCCACAACATGGAGCTCGGGGGTTGGCATGGGCTCTCACGCCCTGTGGGGAGTCAGAGCTTAGCACCTGCTGCCGAGACTGCTGGTCCTTTTCACAAAGAGGCCCCACTGCAGCCTGCCCACTCGCTGTGCCACTGTTGCAGCCTTGTCCCTGCTCCTGCTCGGCTCACTCCCATCCTCCCGCCTGGGAGCTGTTGGCTGTGTTCTGGGGCACTGCTGGGGACAGGGGGCTGTCCCCTCCCCAGGCCGTGGCCCACGGGCTTGTGCATGCAGGAACCACTGCGGGTGAGACCAGACACCAGCCCGGGACGAGAGCACACTTGTTCACCCTCATTGCGAGCAGGGGGCTGCCACAGCATCCTCCCCTTGCCCCCCACCTCGCACCTTCAGTGCCAAGCTGTGCTCATGGTGTGACACAGCCTGTGCTAGGGGCTCCCTGCCTGCAGCCCCTGACACTGGGGGAATGGCGCTGCTCCCCAGCCCTCCAGCCCTCCAGTAGGAATGCCCAGCACCCCTGGCTGCAGCCCTCCTGGCTCACCCTCTGCCCCCAGGTGCACAGCCTGCAGGAGCTGCGGCGCAGCGCGTCCCTGGCCACCAAGGTCTTTGTGCAGCGGGATTACAGTGACGGGACCACATGCCAGTTCCAGACAAAGTTTCCCCCTGAGCTGGAGAGCCGGGTAGGGAGTCTGAGAGGTTGTCAGGGTGGGGGGTGCCCTATGGCAGTGCCCTATAGGGGCTCAGAGGGAAGAAGGGTCTAAAGGCGTGGGGACTTATGGGGTGTTGTATGGCCCTGGGCCAGCCAGTGCTGCTGGGTGTATTAAATCACAGCTGTCTTGGCTGGTGTGTGAGGGCTTTGGTGCTCCTGGGGAATGGGAGGCTCTGGTGAGGGCAGTAGGCTCAGCAGGTCTTGGTATGTGTGGGAGGTGGGCAGGGGCCTACAAGCAGACAGGAGAGGGTTAAGTGCTCCCCAAGTCCCCCCAGGAATGGGGACAAGGCGGTGCAGGGAGTCAGTCCCTGGCCAGACTCCTCTTTACCCTGGTTTCTGTCCTAGATTGAGCGGCAACTTTTTGAGGAAACCGTGAAAACCCTAAACGGCTTCTACGCCGAGGCGGAGAAGATTGGGGGCAGCTCATACCTCGAGGGGTGCCTGGCCTGTGCCACTGCCTATTTCATCTTTCTCTGCATGGAGACACATTATGAGAAGGTGCTGAGGGGCAGGGGAGGGCTCAGGGATGGGCACAGCTGGCAGCGGGCACAGGGATGGCTGAGGGATGCCCCAGGGAACATGGGACTGGAGGCCAGAGCAGACAGCAATGCTGGCAGGCCCTGAGTGTTCTTCCCTGCGCTGGCAGGTCCTGAAGAAGATCTCCAAGTACATCCAGGACCAGAATGAGAAGATCTATGCGCCCCGGGGACTGCTGCTCACTGACCCCCTGGAGCGTGGTATGAGGGTCGTATCCTTTGGACAGCGGCGTGCTTGGGGGGTGGCAAGGGTGAAGGGGGACTGGGCGTGGGTGCTGGGCAATTGGGCTGGCACATCTCACCGACGATCCTTAGCAGGATCCAGATCGAGATTTCCATCTACGAGGACCGGTGCAGCAGTGGCAGCTCCAGCAGCGGCAGCTCCAGCAGCAGCAGCGGCGGTGGCGGGGGCGGCGCGGGGGGCCGGTGACTGGCAGGGAGTCCCTGCAGGGACTCGTACTGCCGGGACAGTGGCCTCTCCGACCTCCGCAGGCTGCACTACCAGAGCACCCGTTTCTGAGCCCAGGGAGAGCAGGAGGGGGAGGCCGGGGCTACCCAGTGGGGCTGCCCACCCCCATCTGCTCTTTGTCCCCCGCAGCGGGTCTGCCCCTGCTCGGACCCCCTGTGGGCAGGGACTGGTGCTGGGGCATCCCGGGTGCTTCCCACTGAGCCAAACTGTTGCCAAGGGGCTCCTACAGCCCTCCATGTGCTTGGTGCAGCCGCCCCTGCCGCAAGACAAAGGAGCTTGCCCAGCTCCGGGCAGTCCCAGCTGCCGTGCACTGGGGAGCGCTGGGACTGGCAAAGCCGCAGGCAGCGCTGAGCAGGGGACGCACGCTGAACCCCACGCCCACAGACACTGACAGCTCTTGCTGCACCCCCTCCTCGGGGCACCCTGCTCTTGGTGCTGTGGCGTGGGCTCAGCTGCTGCTTGTCCACCATTCAGGGGGCCTGGCTGAGCACTGGTGCCGCTTCTTCTGCATGATGGGCCATGCATTCACCCCAGCTCTGCCCCACCCGCTGCTCCCCCGGCCCCTCCCCGATCTGGCACTGCATCCTCTCCAGCAGCGTCCTTCACTGCCATGACACTGGGCACTTGCTTCTGCTCCCTGCATGACCTGCTGCCATCCCCAGTTGGACCCAGGTATTTCTCCAGCCCAGTGTCCAGGGCAGGGAGGTGCAGTGCCAGGCATGATGCTGCCCCTGTGCCACGTGCCTTGGGCTCATTCATGGCCTGGCACCTTTGAGGCTGAGCTGTGGCATGGGTGAGGCAGGCTCTCTGCCCAGTCCTGGCAGAGTTTGCCTGTACCTAGCTGCCAGCAGCCCCCTGCCTACTCTGCCCCATGACCTGCCCTAATGCAGGGAGGGTGCCCAGTGGAGCAGCTCCATAAGGACCCTTCCTCTCACACTGCTGAGTCCTCCCCTGCCCACGTGTCCTGCATGCATCTGCCACCAGCACCCTAATTCTCAGCCTGGCCTGTAAGAGGGGACCTTGTGGGGCACCTGAGCCTGGCAGCAAGGTGTGGAGGTTCACGGTCCAGGGTCAGATAGGGGAAATAGGAGGGTCCTTGTGATATCCAGCACCTCAAGGAGAAGAATTCCTTTCTGGGTGCAGGGCTGAACCGAGCTGGCGTTTCTCTCCTGGGGACCTGGAGGGAGGGCTCTGCCCTGTGGGACTCCTTTCGGCTCGGTCATGATGTGTGTGTGGGGTGGCCCTGGCCTCAACGTTCCTGCTGGAGCCTCCCACCCCTGCATGGAGACCTTCCTCAATAAACCCCACGCTTCTTCCCCCACTGCCTACCCTGCATCTTCTTGTGTTGGAGAGGTGAGCGGGACAACGCTGCAGGGGCACAGAATCAGGCTGGGTATCTCTTTTCACAATGGGTTGCACAGAGCCCCATGAGGGTGAGCATGCAGGAAGGGAGGGGATGGGGAGGATGGGGCAGTCTAGGGGAGTAGGACAGACCTGTGTAGCAGCCATGTGGCCCTGGGACAGGGACGCACAAGGAATACAGTGCAGGAAAGGGTTTATTCAGTTGGTGCTGGTGCAACCAGCACAGTGCTGCGGGGTAGCAGGGAACACCTGGCTGTCCCAGAGCAGGCTAATTGTGCTGGCAGCGTCCACCAGCACCCAGGGAGAAGCCGTGGTGACAGTGGCAGTGGAAGGAGCCTTGGCTGTTGTGGCAGATATGGTCGCAGGGGCCAGGCTGTGCCTGGCACTCATCTATGTCTGGGAAAGAAGGGGAAAAGGTCAGAACTGTGCCAAGGGTACAGGGAGTGTCTGGCAAGGGATGGAGGGGGCATGAGGTGGGCAGCTCCAGGGCTGGGTGAACCTGGAACACAAAGGCAGGTGATTGTGTCACTGCTTGGTGCCAAGGCAGCTGGGTGGCAGATGTCCTTACTCCACCAACTCCTGCACAGTCACAGTCTGTCCATTCTGCCCCCCAGCACTAGGGCTGCGAGCACAACTGGGCACCCCTGATCATCTCTGCTGCCAGGGCAGCCTGGCAGCACCAGGCAGGAGCAGGTGGTACTGCAGATACTCACCCAGGCACCGGCTGGCAGCCGGATCAAGGGGTCGGAAGCCTGGGTGGCAGAGGCAGGTGTGTGCCCCAGGGGTGTTGATGCAGAGCTGGCTGCAGTTGTGCAAGCCCTGAGCACACTCGTCGATGTCTGGTGGGGGTAAAGAAAGCAGCGTGGGGTTATAGCATGCAGTGGGGGAAAACCAGCACAGCCTTGTTGCTGGGGTGCAGGCAGGGCTGCTTGCTGCACCCCAGCCCCTTCAGAGCTGCACCTTTTGCTGTAGTCCCAGTGCAGAGCTGGGCCAGGGGCGCTGTCGCCCTCCAGCCAGCTCCCAGCCCTGGGTGAGAAGAGCTGGGGCAGGCTGGGGGTGCTCCCCCTCCTGAGTTCCCTCCCCATGCAGCCCCAGGGCAGGGTGGGCAGAAGCACAAGCACAGCCCTGCCCCACCGAGCTCAGCAGACCAGGTTAATAGATGGGATACAGTTTATTGGGGGTTCTCTGGGAGAGGGGCTGGAAGACTGTTGGGACTAAGCAGGGTCCGACTCCAAACAGTAGGGTCAATACATTAAAAAACAGACCACGAGGATCCTGCCCCTGCAGGGCTGGGAAGACACTCCTCTGCCAGGGCTGGGGAGGTGGTTCCCATCACCGAGGAGGGGGCAGCAGAGCACACACGTCGCAGGCCAAACCAGCAGGCACATGGGACAGTATCGAAGCGACGGGGAGGTGCCAGCATGGCAGGAATAGCACAGGGGCAGTGGGATGTGCGGGGGAAGGGGCACTGCCAGGCTACCCCAGGGCTGCTTTCCCAGAGATGGTGCACAGGACAGCCAGGTCTGTGCCCGTCCCACTGCAGATCACCCCAGTATGTCCCAGCTGGCATTTCCAGGGTGGTTCAACGCGGACAGAAAGAGAAAAAGAGAGGCAGAGGCCAGCCCATCCTTCCACCAAGGCTGCTCTTGGGCAGGGGTTAAAGTGCATAGAGACAAAGGCAGAGTCCAAGGACTAGAGGGAGGAGGGCACTGTGGGGGAGCCCAGGCCAGCTCCCAGCAGAGGGATATCCCCCAAAAAAGGCCACTTGAGCTGCACAGAGAAGGAGAGAAGGAACAAGAGAGAAAAAGAGAAAAAGAAGGGGAGTCAGTGACAGCTCAGTGGGAGGCACAGACAAACAGACACAGAACCAGGGTGGAGATGGCTGGGCCGCCATCCGACAGGTTGCAGGCTATGGCCTGGCCTTTGTCAGGGGTGCAGTAGCATCCCAAGGTGGTGCTTTGAGGCTGATGCCAGCTGGCATGGGGTCAGGGTGTCCCAGCTATCACTCACCCACGCAAGCTGTGCCATCCTCATTTGGCTCAAAGCCCCGGCTGCAGCGCTTGTTGCTGCGACAGCGGTACCCGCCATAGGTGTTGATGCAGATGGGCTTGTCCCGGGGACAGATGAAGGGGAACTCAGTGCACTCATTTGTGTCTGCAAGAGGGTTCTCAGTGTGAGACGTCTGGGCAGAGAGCCTGGGCTGCCAGCCCCTCCAGTTTCCCCGGTACACTGGATGGTCACCCCAGTGGTAGCCATGCATAAGCCACACCTCTGCCCAGGAGGCTCACAGCATGGCCACAGCTGCCCTGCTGCATCTCTGCTGCCCCTCCATTGCTCACGGCTGCAGCACAAAGCCTGCCACATGCCAGCCATGCTTCCTGCCCAGCACAGTGCTCTTGCTGCTCCTTGTGATGCTGTGGTGCCCCCCTGGAGCTGCACTGCTGTCCCATTCCCAGGCCATGTGCCAGGCAGGCAGCTGTACCTGGCACTGAGCCATGTGGCAGGCAGCCACCTCCCAGTCTCAGAGTGTCCCCCATGGGGCTATGCTACAGCATCCTGGGTACAGGCACACCTGTGCTTCCAGCAGCCACTCACCTACACAGCGTCCGTTCTCGTGCTGGGAGAATCCCTGCCCGCACTGCATTGGGGAAGAAGCAGAGACCGCTGGGATGGGGAGGAATCAGCCCTGGGCAGCCACTGAGCCAGCAGAGCCCAGCCCCTTGTTTCTGTCTCCAAAGTCTCACACCCTACACCCTCACCTCCAGTGGGGCAGGCATGAGTGGGTCCTCCACATCCAGAGGGTAGGGGATCTCCAGGACAGAGTTGGTCTCACTGCTCGCCACAGCTCGTGACACCACACGGCCATCTGGCCAAGTCACCTCCAGGCTGCTGGCTTCGTCATGCCCTGCAGGCGGGCAGCCCATCAAAGGGAGGGTCTCCAGGGTGGGCAGGGGCTGAAAGGAGGCCAGTGGGGTGGTAGGGATGGGAGGGGAAAAGTCTTCCCTTGCTCCCTGAGCCCAGCTCCAGGTGCTCATGCTGACAGCCCACGCACATGGATGTACTCTGAGGGGCACACATGGGGACAATGGGATGACCTAGCAGTGGGCAAGGACAGCCCTGCAGGCTTGGCTGCTGGACATGCTGCACCAGGGGAGAGCTAAAGGGAAGAGAAAGCCCTACTGCCTGGACAAAGCCACAGGCAGGGCATGGGGAAGGGGGCAGCTGCCCCTTGCAGCACAGCTGCAGTGGCTGGGCACCCTGTCCACAGCTTTGTATGGAACCCACCATACCTAGGGTGACAGGCATAGCCGATTACTGTGCTGCAGGGCACTGCGGCAGGAGACATGGCCCCTGCCCCAGGGAGTGCCAGGGAAGGCTGGGGGTGGAGGCAGCCCCCTGAGCCCCTAGCTCACCCAGTCCAAAGTGTGCCACAGGCTCCATCTCGCAGAGGTAGCCGGAGCCACCGTCGATGATGCGCAGGTGGGCCCCGCTGCGCCGGGTGAACAGCACCACCTTGGCCCCCCGAGCAAAGGCCCCAAAGCGGGTGCGGGGGATGACACGCAGCCAGTTGTTGCTGGCGCCCTGCAAGGGAAGGAGGGAGCAGAGGTTCTGGGTTGGGAGGGACAGAAGGGATGGGTACAACGTGAGGGATCCCTGCCTGACTCACCTGGGTGCCCTTGAAGATGGAGATTGGCTGTGCCATGGACTCGCCATGGGATAGGATGAGGTCCAGCATCCCATCACCATCAAAATCTGTCACTGCACCTCCTGCAAGGACAGAATCATGTTGTGCCTGAGGCCTGGCCCCGTGTCTCCCAGTATTAGACCTTGCTGCTTCTGTGGCCTTCCACTGGCAGTGGCAGCACTCCCAGCCACACAAGGACAAAAGGGAATATGGGGTGACTCCAACGAAGGAATGTGGTTGGCATCCTGTAATCAGGTGCATTGGCACCCTGGGCAGTGGAGGGGACAGGCAGCAGCCAGAGGGCTGTGGGTCACAGGGAGCTGACCTCCTCACAAATGCAGAGGTTGGTTTTGAGCAGTGGACACCCAGGAAGGGGCTCTTCATGAGTGCCTCTGGGGTACTGGGGATGGCACTGTTGGCTGTGTGTGGGAGAAAGCATGAAGCCATTCCTGGGTGATGGAAGCTCCAGCCTGCTGGTGGGGAGCAGGCAGATACTGTGTGCGGCATCCTCAGGCATAGAAGACGCCAAGCAGTGCTGTGCCAGAGCGGGGTGGACCCACCTGTGCCCCGTCCCTCGGGCTCCAGCGCATCCCCTGGATTCAGCTCTTCCACGATGGGGTCGGAGTGTTCTCTGCGGATGAGCCTGCCAAGGACACACACAGGATATTAATGCCAGCCCCTGCAGTCCTCAGAACCTCCCTGGGCACGTCTGTCCCCTCCTGCAGAATCATGGTGGAAGTGACAGATAGGTGGCTATAGGGTGTGGATGGGGGATGTGACTGTCCCCTGCCTGTTGGCACATCCCTACTCTATGCAGAGGCAACAGGAGTTTCATGAGAGCTTCTGCATCTGAACTGCAGAGTAGCAACACCATCTGTTGCATCCCTCTGGAACCTGGAGATGTCTCTAAAGGGCTCCTTGCAAAACCCTTGCTCTCTATCCACCCACAAGTGCAAGCATTGGGTAGACAACCAGTTCCCACCACTATACACACCAGGCAAGGAGGTGCTACACACAGAAGTAACAAAGAATTGACCTCCACAATTAACAGAAGCCATGAACAAGCTTCCACACAGCTGCTAATCAGCAGTGCTGGGGACCCCAGAGGTTGCTGCAGGCACGATCACAGTGACAGGTAATGATGCCAGGAAGGGCTCAGTCACGACGCCTTTTATGAGCTGAGCCCGAGCCGTGGCACTGCTGGAGAGGAGCCCTGTGAGCTTGGCTGTGCTGTGGGGGCTGCTCGACACCCAGAGCAGGGTGCAGGCTCCCCGGGCCCCGTCGGGCTCCTACCGGAAGAGGCGATTGGCGGAGGAGCCGCGGTAAGCGATGTTGTTGAAGAAAACCTCCAGCTCCTGGTCATTGTCGAAGTCAGCTGCGATGACGGTGCGGACGGGGGACGGCATGGAGAACTTGGGCGTGGCGATGTCCTGCATGGGCACAGCCCGACAATAGGCACAGGGAGCAGGACACCTGGGTCCTGCTTTGATGCCTCGCATCCCCGCCTCTCTGGCAAGTTGGGCTCAAAGGCAATTCCGAGTGAAGCCAGCCCCCCTGGCCGAGGTGGCTCAGTGGCAGAGCCATCAGTGCGGGGCGCTCCCGGCCCTCACCCGGAATCGGACTCTCCCGGGAGCCCCACTCTGCAGGTAGAGGCGGTGCGGCCCGTTCCAGTTGCCGTAGACGATGTCCACTCGGCCGTCGCGGTTGAAGTCAGCCAGCGCCACACCGCGTCCGTGCTGGTAGGGGTCATCCAGCCCTAGGGGACGGCAAGGGGACGGGGGAGACGGGAACCCCTCCCTGCCTCCAGCACACTGCCGGGATGTGCTCCGCCGTCCCCAGACAGGTCCTCCACGCGCAGGGTTACATCCCTGCGCTGATGGATGCCCCGATGCATCTCAGCCACAGTGCTCAGCGGGGCTCTGGGTCCTTAGGGCTGTTCCCCCCGCCCGCCCCCGCACTCATCCAGTGCAGGCAGGGACAGGCAGAGCCACCCCTGCCCTGCGGTCCCCAGCGTCTGTGTGTTCCCCCCAGCTTCCCCTACTCACCCACAGCAGCTGCCACGTCCCTGTACGTCCCGTCCCCTCGGTTGCGGAAGAGGAAATTTGGGCTGTTCTCATTGCCGCAGAATATGTCAGAGGCACTGTCACTCAGGATGGGGCCCACGGCCACCCCACGGCCCCCTGGGGACAGTAGCCCGGGGTGAGGGGCCAGCTGCCCCAGGGGAGTTTGTGCTCCCCATGTTCCCTCAGTGTTGCCCACACCAAGCCCCCCCCAGTGTCCCATTCCTGCCCACATCCAATCCCTCTCATCAGGAGCTAATTGGGCCTGGCAGCCGCTTGTGTCACTCACAACCCTAATCACTGCCATCGCCATGGTGACAACACTCCTAATTACTGACAATTTGCCGCTGGGGCACGCAGCAGTCCCCACGGTGGTGGCCCAGCACGGGGCGCAGGCAGGCTTGTTCCCCCCGACGCCTCCGTCTCCAACCCCCGCTGCCTGCCCTATGGATGCTGTGAGCTCTGGAGGGACTACCCCGGTGGTGGTGGGCACAGGGATCCTGCCAGGCGTGCATCCCATGGTCCCGGTCCCTTCCAAGGGCCGTGGGGCTGCCACTAGATGGGGCAGTCAGGCAGCCCAACGCGTGGCACGGACCTCCGGCTGCACTGCCCTGCCCCGGCGGGGTCTCACGCTCGCTATGCCCTGCAGCGCCCTGTCCCCTTCGCAGGGCCACAGCAGCTGGGTGTACCTGTGTACCTGCTGACGCCGGCCTGGGCGGCCACATCCACCAGCACCACGACACCACGGGCAGGGTCACTGGCAGCCACATCCATCTCAATCAGGGCATGGGGGCCTACGTTGCCGCTGGCATAGTTGGCGATGTAGATGGAGTACCTGCCGGAGCCCTGCAGCCGGCAGCACCGCCTCAGCACCCACCCACCCACCCAAACTTATTTCCACGGGGACCACAGGATGCCTGCTGTGAATGCTCTTAGTGCTCCGCGGGAGAAGGCACTGCTACCGTGTGCTGAGCAAGAGCTCTGCAAAGCCCACGGCAAAAAGTATCCCAGGAGCAGGGATGTGCCCCATTGCCCCCGGGAGCACTCTGGTCAGGGCTGGCACGGGGCACGTCATCCCCCCTCTCAGCATCCCTCCCCGGTGCGCCAGGTCCTCCCAATTCCCACCGCCCCCTTTGTCCCATGCAGCAGCTGCACCTTGATTTAGCGATAATCATTTGGAAACAAACCGCTGGAGGAGGAGGACGAAGAAAGAGCAGGTGACAGGAACATAAATCACCTCGACAGGCACGTTTATCAGCTGGTGGCAACCGTGTGGACAGGCATCCACAGTCTCTACAGCGGGGTGTTTGCCAGCCCTGACAGTCAACGGGCAGCTGGGGGGCACCCTTGGCCCAAGCAGGGGATGGGCTGGGCAAGGGGAGCGGGTCCCCAGGACTCCACTGGAGGGGCACTGGGAGTGGGAAGGGGGCAGAGACGCCCCTGTCGGCAGAACCCTGCCTGCTCACCGTCCGGTCCACGCAGGCAACGGAACGCCCAGCAAAGCGGCTGGCCACGTCCCGGTTCACCTCGTCACTCAGGATGTCCTCCCAGCGCCCATTGCGGAGCTTGAAGAGCTTGTCTGTGTAGGTGGCCATGCCTGGGGAAAGGGGCACAGGTCAGTGGGCTCCAGCACCCTGCCTTCTCCTGAGGAGGGTGCTTTGCAGCAAGGGAGGTTGTGGAAAAGGTACACTTTTTCCAGAGCATCCCAAATATCTGCTGTCCCTGCAGCCCCCTACAGTGCCATAGGGCTAGGCTGCTCCTGCTGCAAGAGCCCCATGACCTTAAGGGCCACTGGGAGACACACAGAAGAATCAACACATTAAGCTAAAATATGTCCCAATGGGGCACAGCCCTGTAGATCATCCCCAGGAAGGTTAAAAAAAAAAAAAAATTGAAAAAGAAATCGATTCAGTGGCAGGCACAGTCAGCGAGCTACACGGCTTGTGACAGCGCCAATGGCAGAGCCTGATTTAGGGACAGGTGTGCCAGCAGCCACTGCCAACCTGGGTAATTAGGAGCACTGGGAAGACAGATTTGCTGCCTGGAGGTCAGGGACACAGGGCAGAGCTGGGCTGGAGCACCAAGCCAGGGAGCTCTGGGGATTCCCAGTGCCAGTTTGGAGCACATAAGTCTTGTTCCCATGAAAAGCATGTCAGGAGCAGGGACAGCACTAGAAGGGCAGGATTAGGCTTGACTTGGTGCAGCAGGCACAGGAAAGCCATGAGACCAAAGGGCACAGCTGGGATTTACAGTGCAGGGTCCCTGTGGCAGGACAGGAAGGGGCTGGAAGGCAACCTTCTGTCCCGCTCGGGGTGCCACAAAAAGTACGATGGGCAGCTGGAAGTGCTGACTCGGTGGCTGGCTGGGCTCAGCGTCCCACCCGTGCTGCCATCAATCAATGGAGCCACTCAACTGAGAAATTAACTCCAGCCCGCACACATCCCTCACACGCCGAAGGTCGCGGGCAGCCGTGCCGGGGGCTCCCCCCGTGCCTGGGGCTGGGCTGCCGGCAAGGCTCACCAGAGAAGGCGTTGTTGGTGTTGAGGAAGTAGATCTCCTCGCGGCCGTCGCCGTCGATGTCACAGGCTGTCACGCCGATGGCGTTGCCCTGCCGGTCCCGCAGCGCGTAGTACGGGGAGCCCCGCACGTCCTCGGCCACGTTCACCAGCCGCCCCTGTGCCTTGTCATACTTGAGCACCAGGTTGGGGCCATTGTACCTGGGAGTGGAAGCAGGGGTATTTGCTTCCCAAGGCTTGGGGATAGGATGAAAGCCCCTGTCTCATCCCTGGGGAGACATTGCGTGCAATACTGGATTTTCCCAATGATGGGCACTACGGAGACCTGCGTGGTCCATGGAGGCCAAGAACCCTGTCAGGCATCGTGTGTTTGGCAATGCCAGGGAAGCAGTGGGGGCCAGGCAGATAGCAGTACAGGATGGGGTGCAGCTCCCTGCTTGCAGAGCTTTCCCAGGGCAAGGAAACTTGCACGCAAGGCAAATCCTCTCAGCACGGTGTGTCCCACTGGCTCCTTGCCCGCTCCTGCCCAACGCACCAGTAAACAAGTTATACAACGGGCACCATGACTGCTTACAAAACCCCAGCTGCCTTCTTGACTCAGCACAGCTGGGAGTGGTGGCCCAGACCCGTCCAGGTCTCCCAGTGCTGCCCACATTTTCCTGCCTTGGTGATGTTCAGAGCAGCAGCAGAGCCAGACTCTGACTTCCTGCCACCTTTGTACTTCCATTCAGCTGGATGGGATTTGTGAGGGTAAAGAATACTCTCCAGGTGGGCAGACCTGTGTGTGCAAGCCTCTTTAGGGAGTGAGGATGGTGGTGTGTACACAGATACCCTGCAGCAGCAGCTCACAGCAGTGTCAGTACACGCACAGAGCCTACAGGTCCCGGGTCCTTCTGACCAGGGTTGGACCTGCTGGCAGCAGCTGCTCTGTGTCCAGCCCCACTTGGGCAATGGCAGCACAGCACACGGCTCCCTGCTTCTCTGGCTCCTGCCAGCCCTTCCCAGCCGTCACTCCAATAAAGGACTATAAAAAACCTCCAGCCAATTAACTGAATCTCCGGAGAGAGCTGAGTCCTGTCAGCAGAGCTGAGACGGCTTGGGGACACGCTGGCTGTGCACTGCAGGGTGGACCCTGGCTGCTGGGCAGCTGCCACCACCCCACAGAGAAGGGACCGATGGGGGCACTCACATGGTCCTACACAGGCACTCAGCTGGCACCAACACCCTGTGTGGGTGCACACACACACACATTCACTGGTGGGTGCATGCAGACACTAACCCACCCACCTTGGTGCACAACCCCCCCAGCTGGCCACAGGGCCACAAAGGAGGGAGGAATTCCTGTCCCTGCAGGACCACAATTCCTGCTGTCACTGAGGCATTAGGTGCACCACTCACCCTGCCACCACAATCTCGAAGTCACCATCAGCATCCAGGTCGGTGACAGCCACGCCGTAGTTGAGCTGTGTGGGATTGCTGTCGTAGTCAGGCGGGAGAAGGCGGTGGGTGACGGCTGCAAACATGGGCTCGCTGCGCTGGGAGCCCTCGCTGAGCCAGGCCAGGGACAGCAGGCACAACGCCAGCATCCTGGACACCTGGGAGAGACCTACAGCCCATCAGCTCCAGGAAGAGACTCTGTTCCTCGATGCCCAAGGAGCCCCACTGTCCTTGCATGGGAGATGCTCTCTGTTCACCCCTTGCCACAGCACCCCAGCCTGCACCACACCACCTGTCCCTTGACCCTTGGGCACTGTCACTCTGGCGTCCCCATGCATGGACTCTCCTGGGCGCTGTTCACCCTTGGGACAAGATCATACTCCAGTGAGCTGGGGCTGAGCAGCAGCCCAGCCTTGGGAGCCCATCCTATTAGAGGGAGCTGAGAGGCAGCAGGAGGGCTGTGGGGTGCTGATAAAGCTGGGCTCAGGCCCAGCTCGCTCTGTCCTAAGGTGCTGCTGGCATCCAAGGTCCTGGTAAGTCAAAATGTCAATTACTGCTCCCTTGGCAGGGCCAGAGAAAGGAGACATTCACTGGCCTCAGGAGCTTGTCTTCTGTCCCACTGGTCTTCCAGAGCTGGAGAAGCTCACAGGGAGAACACAGGGATACTTTATCAGGTTACTTCCATGTGCCTCAGTTTCCCCATCCTGCTGGAACTGTTCCTCCCAGGGTCTCTGCAGGGAGAACTCCTTCCAGCCTGGCCAGGGAAGGCTTCTGCACAGGGATGCAGCCATGAGAAGATGCTGGGAGGAACAGGAGACTGGGAGGAGAGGCTCATTTAACCTGGACTGCGGAGGACAGCGTCTGCCAGCACTGCTGGCAAGGCTGCAGAGATTTTGGAGCTGGCTCTGACCTGGCTGTAGCACAGGTGATGAGCAAGATGGTATTCAGGAGGGAAACCCCTCATCCCAGGCCAGGCAGTTGCTTCCAGAGGGGAAGAACCCAGAAAGCTGTGTGTCTCCAAGCTATGGGCATGATCCCACATGCCTGTGCTCCAGCTGGGAAAAAAACCCAGCTTGGTCTGTTCTTGCAAACTGGAGGGGTGGCTGGGGTGCCTGGCCTGCAAGGAGACAGTGCTTCATGTGACTGTGCCACCTCGCTGGGCAGGACTGCCCTCCCCAGCCAGAACAGCCCCCCTGTAGAAGAGTGAATGAGCCCCAGGCAGCTGGACTCTAACAGCAAGCCAAGGAAGCTGTGGCAGCTGCCTGGTACCACACAGGCCCAGCAAGGAGAGGGGAAGGTGCCCAAGATTTAGACCCCATCGGGTTGTGGAGAACAGCCTGCTGCTGCCTCCCCTGGGGACGGGAATGGTCTCAAGGCTCTCTGGGGGCCAGGACTCCCCTGCCATAACTAAATAGTTTCCAGGCCCACATGGCTGGGCAGGAAGGGGCTGTTCTCCAGTGGCAGAGGAAACCTTAACCCTATTGCCCACAACACCCAGAGCCCTGTATTCCATTGCATCAATCTGCTCTCCTTTCTTCTCCAACCCCATCTGTACCCTGGGTACAGCTTCAAGGGTAGATGTGTGCATCCCCAGCTCTGCTGTGTGCTGCTTCTGTTCTCTTCCTGTGCCCATTACCCTGCCATACTGTCTGGAGCAGCTCTTGAGGGGCAGGAGCCTTTCCCTGGTGCAGGGGTCCCATTCAAGACACATGTGATGCAGACAGGGTTCACTGGGTTGTTCAGGGATGGGAAAGTCCCTGGGTGTCACTCTGCAGTGCCAGACAGTGAAGGAGGGGGAGCCTTTGCCACAGCCCCACTCCAGGGATACCAAAATGAGCACGGGGAAGAGCCACTCACATTGTGGACATATGGGTGCAGGGCTGCCACATAAGCCCCTGGCTCCTCAGAGCAGTGCTGCCTCACTCCCAGAGTCAGCCACAGCCAGATGATGGGTGGCTGTCCCCAGGCCATTGGCAGGGCTCCCTGTCTTTCCCACTCCAGCTCCCACTCCCCAGAGCCTGGACTGTTACCCAGGTGCCCCCCCCCCGCCTCACCCAGCTGCAGCTGAAATCCCTCCAAGCTGGATGGACCTTTTCCAGTAGGAAACAATGTTCCTGATTGGAGACAAAAGGTTTTTCCCAGCGGATCCGGTGCTTGGTGCCATGGGGAAGGGATGCCCAGGCCAGAGCTGGGCCATTTTGGGAAGGGGAAGGGAGGGAGACTCAGGCTGTGCATGTCAGATGCAGAAGGGCCTCATCATTCCCAGCATGCTTTTGATAGAACCACAGTCCCAGCATGAAGCTTCGCCTGAAGTTTGAGGTTATGGGGTTCTGCCTGTATGCAGGGCAGACCTCAGTCTACCTTGTTCCAGCAGAATCACATCCTGGCTTGTGTTGTGGCATCTGATGGCAAGGTCACCTCAGGGTGCTTCCTTAGTATGGCAAGTGACACGAAGCCAAGGAGCCAAGCAGGGTCAGAGGCACCGGGAGGATGCCACAGACACCCATGCAGGGTGCAGCCAGGCAGCTCAGGGGGAGGGTGCTGGCCCCATGGCAGAGATGCAGCATGTAGGATTCACCTGAGCCCATGCATTGCTACGACTGACAGTGCCCAGTGGGGAGGGTGGGATGGGACTGGAAAGGGCAGGCGATTGTGCCCCAGACCGCTCACCACAAGTGGGGAGATGCTGTCTCCAGATCTCCTCACTGTACACACATGGACATCCCCAGCCCCCAGTCTACATCATGGGGAAGGTGGGTGTTAGGTCCCTGGGTGGCCGCCCCGTCCTGCATGTCACCGTGACATTGCTGCCCTCCACACCACGCGCCCCAGTGATGTCATGCTCCACCACTGCAGCAACATCCCCTTTTGGGCCGCAGTCACCTCCAGCACCTCTACAACATTTCTTGACATCATGCAGCAAGGGCCTCACTGCACCCCAAATGCACCCCAAAGCGGTGACAACATGGTGACCTCACAGCACCTCATTGCCACCATGCTGCATGTGCCCCAGTAACATCACATTCTCATTCCTTGCATTCCCAGGCTGCCACAGCTGTACCTGCCAGGGCAGAGGACAGGCAGGAGATGTCCCACAGACCCAGCAGACCCCTCTTCCTCAGCAGCTGGGCTGTTCAGAGTACCAGCAATGCCCCTCCACAGCACCTCAATCCCAAGCAGCTCAGACCCTGCAGTGCCTCTGCTCCAGCCAAAGCCCATGAGCCTGGGTCCTGCTGCGACGACTGCTCGCTGCTGCGAGCCTGGCCCTCCCATGCAGGACTCCTCAGTGCTGGACCTGGCAGGCTGGGGCTCAGCCAGCAGCAGCTAATGCAGTGTGGAGATGAGCAGTCACCTTAGCCTCTGAGCTCACCCCAAAGGGACACCAGCTCCCTGGGGGACTCAGGCCCACCAGCACACAGCCAGCCCCCTCCCACGCAGGCAGGTACATGGCTGGACCCCTCTGCCCACTGCCCCCCGCTCCTCCACGACCAAGCACAAGTACCGCTACAAAGAGGGGCTGTCTCTCGCTGCTCACAGTCCTGCTGCCCCTGCCAGCGCTCCCCAGTCCCAGCACACACCCCCCCATCACTGTGCAGCCTCTTGAGCACCGTCCTCCCCAGCCGAGCATCCTTCCATCCCCAGCCCAGCATCCTTCCATCCCCAGCCCATCCTTCTCCCCGCTCCCTCCCGGCTCACTACCCCTCATCCCCTCCACGCCACGGGCACACGCTACGTGCCCGCGGTCCCGCTCCGCCCTCCACCAACTTCTCCCCGGGCCGGTGACCGTGCCGGAGTTGAGAGCCGCCCCTCCCCGCCCCGGAGTCCCCGGGAAACTTCGCGGAGCGGCAAAACCACACCGCTACTCACGGGCCAGGGGGGCCGCCCGGCGCCCCCACGGCGGCGGGAGCGCATCCCGCACCGCCGCCTCTCCGCCCGCCGCGCCTCCCGCCTCCGGCTGCTCCGCTCCCGGCTCCGGCGGGGCCGCTCCGCCCGCGCGGCGCCTTAAGAAGGGGCGGCGGCGGCGGCGGCCAGCGGGGCGGGGGGCGCCGCTGCCAATGGGCAGCGCGGGGTGGGGCCGCCCGCCGCCAGGTCCGGCCCCGCCGTGCTGCGGGGGGGCACCGGGGAGCATCGCCCGGGCAGCGGGAGCCGGGGGCGTGCCGGGTCCCGGTGTGCCGGAGCCACGGCCGAGAGAGCTGCATGGCCACGGCGGGCAGCGTGTCCCGGCTCGCTGCGGTCACTCCGGGGGTGCTGGATGGGGAGCAGTCGGGGCATGGCTGGGCACGGCTCCCCAACTCCTGCAAGGGCAGCTGGAGTGATGAACCGACCGGAGCCAGGGGCCTGACCCGGCCTGGGGGCGGCCACGGTCGGGCACAGGAGAAGGAAAGAGAACGGAGCTGGGCATCCCCTGGTGCAACGCTATTTCCTTGGAAGGGCAAGGGAGAACAGTTTTAAACTAAAAGAGGGGAGATCTAGATAAGATGTTAGAAGGAAAATATTCACAGTGTCAACGGTAAGACACAGGAATAGGTTGCTCAGAGAAGTTTTGGGTGCCCCATCCCTTGAAGCGTTCAAGGCTGGGCTGGATGGAGCCCTGGGTGACCTGATCTAGTCGGCCACATCCCAGCCCATGGCAGGGGGATTGGAACTAGATGATCTTTAGGGTCCCTCCCATCCCAAACCATTCCATTGTCCTATTAATCTAACACTCAGCAACACCCCGAGGGGCCAGCACCTGCCTGTGTCATCACCCTGCGTGTCACCAACTCTCTCTGCAGGGACACAAGGAGTGGCTGTGCCCTGGCAGCCAGTCTAAACTCCAAGAAAGGCCCCATCTTAGGTCATGCAAGGCACTGACTTGCCCAAAATCTTGTAGCTGGTGGATGCCCGAGGCAGGATCAGATTTATGCAAGCCTGCCTTTTCCAACATGTTTTCCTGAGGGGCTGGGCACAGAGCTCTCTGTGTGTTTCTGGAAGCACAAAGTGGCTGTGGCAGGGACTGGGACAGCACTGACAAGGCACAAGGCTACCAGGTCATCCCAGTGTAGCACGTTCACAGCTGCCCCAGCACAGTCTGGGGCTGTGGCCACTATGAGAGACAGCAGGAGAGACGCTGGAAGACAGCAGGAACTACAGAAACTCATGCCACTCAGGCTGCTTCAAGTGGCTAATCACCTCCTCTGCTAAAGCCCTTATTTCTCATTGAACATTTCTGGCTACAGCTTCTGCCTGTTGCTCCTGGTTCTTCTCTCACCACTAGATTTGAGAGCTCTCCAGTCACAGTGAATGTTTCCCACAAAGGTGCTTCCATACAGACATCAAATACCCCTTTATTTCATTTCTGATGACTCCCTCTTGCAGGGTGCCTGGCTGAGCACCAGGCTTGCTGCGTGGCTGCCTGCTGCAGGGTCCCCACAGCCAGAATGTTGGTATCCAGGCACAGGGAACCTGCTATAGGGCACTGCCATGGGGCAGGAACCACATCTGCTCTCTGCCTTTGCCATGGTGCCAAGCAAACCCAGCAGACTGGGAAGTCAGTGTGACCTCCACACACGTGCAATGCTGTGCTTGTGTGCCCCCGTGCAGCCCAGCGCTGCGGGTGGGCTCTGCCTGCCAGTGTGCACAGCCCCAGTGCCTGGCTGCAGCCTCACATGACTGCGTGTGTGCTCAGGGTGAGCACCCCTGCTGCCGAGTTGCTCGCTCATCCCAGGTTTGGTAACCACCCGGATAATTATTTGTACAAACTGCAAGCTGGCTCCCAATGCCCTCCCCGTGACTGGCAGGTACAGAAAACACACATCGCCGGCAGGAAGCCAGCTCAAGCATGCCAGGACTGTGAATGGCACTGGGCACAGTGGCTCCCCGGGGCTCTAAGCCCAGCATGCCAGCACAGCGGGGCTTGGCTCTGGCCACGAGCACATGGCCACGCGGGCAGGGCTGCCGGTGTGCCAGCGCAGTGTGCACGTGCAGCTGTTCAGCCCTGCGTGTGCAGCGGTGTTGGCACGCGGGGCACAGCTGGGCAGGCGGCGCCATGCGCACGCGGGGACGTGCTCGCCCTTGGCACCCCGTCGGCACACGCCTGCCCGCGGGACACACCTGCCCAGAGGGCCTCGCACGCTGCAGCCCCCAGACACTGCCACCCAGGGGGGTGGTTTTCCACTCAGAGGACTGCAAGGTGTTCCCCAAGACCTGCTTTGTGGAGCTCCTCGGTGCCCTTCCCATGGATGCTGCCACCTTGCCAGGCTAGGATACTTCTTTGGGGGAGAAGAGCAGCCAGCAGGCACCTTGGCACAACAACAGCCAGGGCCATAAGAAACAGCCTTGCACCAGTCCCTGGGCTCTGTGCTGGCCTAGATGTCTCCATCCCACCCCTCTGGTTGCATCCACATTGGGGACATAATGGGGCAAACAGCTTGGGGTGGGACAGAGCTCTCTGCAAGGGGCTGCAGAGGGAAGCACAGGCTATCAGTGCAATGAGCTGGGATGCATGAGAACATTCGCAGAGACATTTGCGGAGCAGTGGGGTAGGGCGCAGGCGTTGGGGCATAGGGAGCCTGGCAGTGTGGTGCACGGAGGGGGGTGGGATGTGCAGGGAATGGTGGCACAGTGATGGGGACAATGCACAGGAAATTAGAGCGAGCAGCAGCCAGACACGCTGCGGGGGGAAGGGAGATGCTGCGCTCCACTGAGGGCTGCACAAAGGCGGGGGGAGGCTCCTCTGCTGAGGTGGGGCCAGCACGGGTACCAGCCACCTCTGTGCACATCTGGGACCTCCCTTTTCTATCCCCAGGACTAATACGTCCCAGTTTCCCCTGGCCCTTACTCCTGGGCCCCCCTCCATGCTGACCTGGCTCCCAGGGAATGGGGACCCTCTTAAAGCTAGCAGCCCTGACACTCAGTAACCCTCTGCCGAGTGGCTCATCTGCCACCCCAGGCTCTCTCTGGGGAGCAGGCAGCAGGAAGGTGGGGAGCAGTCTGCCCCTTGCTTGCATTACAATGGGCAGAGGAGTGGCACAGGGCTGTTAACTGGTACTAACCAAGCAGAGTAAGCCTGTGTGGTGGCAGTGCCAGATGACCCCCATGGCTCTTGCAGGGACAATACTGCCCGGGGAGCAGGATGGGAATCCACCCAGGATCAAGGACAGGAATCCACACAGGATCAGCCGGATTCATAGAGCACTCATCCAGCAAATGTCCTCTCCAGCAAATTCCAGATGGTGCAATACAAACAGGGTGCAGGTGAGCACAGGAATGCTGACTGAAGGCACTAACCTCCAGGATACTTCACTGGAGCCGTCATTCCCCTTTCTAGAGCATTATGAGGGCCCGACACCTGCACACAGCCTGGCGGGTGCACAGCATGCACACACACTGCCAGCACACTCACAAGCACCTACGTGCACACACACAGCAGTCCGTGTGCAGCCACCCCATCTGCCTGTGTGAGCACTCAGGGTGCCACCCAAATGTGCGTGCAGACCATGCACACACACACACACACACCTGCGCTCACACGTGCACGCAGCGATGTGCACACATCCCATCATATACCCCTGCTGCTTTTTGACCCAAGGAGAGGGCACATGCTGCCACCACAACACGCTGCGGGATCCCTCAGCTGCCAAGCCGATCCTGGCTCTTGCCTGGCACTGCTTTTTTCTCCGGAGGGACTGTGCTGGGACATCCCTGCTCCGAGGGTCTAATTTCCACTATAAATGTATTCATGGATAATTTATCCCCAGTTGTTCCTGTGCTAATGTTGTCTTTTAGCTGAAATAGCTCTCCTCCTCCCTGGCGTTCACCCTGCTGATGTATTTATAGTGAGCACTCCGTTTCCCCACAGCCTGCGCTGTGCTGGGCATATGAGTCGCTGTCCTCCCTTCACGGGTCTCCCAGGCTCTGCCTCCTTGGCAGCCCCATGATACCTCTGATTCTCTTCCAGGCTGATTCCAGCACAGGCAAGTCCCTTGGGGCCCATGCAGGCATGAAAACAAGTACCCAGCCCTGCCAGAAATGCCTTCCTAGCTCCTCCTTGGATTGCTTTTGCCTCTCCCATGTCTACGTGCCCATTGTGTGGTGGCTCACAGTGGGCAACTCCCAGGCTCAGATGGCTGCTTGCTTGATCCCTCCTCTCCCTGCTGTCCCCTCCCTGCCATGGGCCCGCAGTGTCTGATCTCCTGTCTTGCCCACAGACCTCATCTCTCTCTGCCCGTGCACCCCAGACCATCCCACTGCCCCTGTGTCCCCTGGACACCTCTCAGCGTGGGGGTCTCTTTGTGCCGCGGCTGGCAGTGACCTGGCGACTGTCCCTCATCCCAGCGGCTCCCTGTGAGCTTTTGCCTCCCAGCATCCTTCCCCAGTCCCCTCCTCCTGCCAGCAGGAGTCCCTCTCAGGCGCTCGCTGGGCATGGCAAACCCTGGGAAGGCATTACCATTATGGAAGTCAGGTTAACCCCTACATTTGTTTAATCTAGTCTTTCAGTCCCTTTCCTCACATGTTTCCTGCGTCCTTGGCAGCAGCAGGGTGTGAATGCTGGACCCCAGACACTGCTCACCCAGGGGGTCTCCAGGGGTGTCCAGCCCCTGCCCTGGGACCCCCAGCCCTGCAGCCCTCTCACAGCCTGTCTTTGCACAGCCTCCCTGGACCTCGCTCGGGCCCCAGCCTCTCCTTGTCACCGTGCACAGTGCCCCCGGGTCCCCGCTTGGACTCTTCCTGTCGCCGGGACATCATTAGAAATGTTAATTATTTATTATCACTAAAAGCCCTTTTTGCTGCATTGCTGTTCTCTGCCTATCTCTCTGCCCCGTGCTGCCTGTAACCGGATCCGCCTGTGCTTGCCTCCTGCCTCGCAGCCCCGTCCCTGCTTTCCCTCCTACCTGCTGGGACACAGGGTGGGGGAGTGAGAGCCTTCCACCCCCGCCCTGCAGGACGTGGCCCTATGGAACGAGCTGCACTTGTTGTCCCCCTGGGATCCCAGAGCCATGTCTGGTATGGAGATGCACCAACAGCAGTGCCCAACCCGGGGACTGCCCTGTCCCGTGCCAGGAGAGGGGCAGGAGGACAGAGGAAGGGTCTGGCTGGTGCTGTGATGGAGCCAGGAACCATTAGCTCTTCTCAACCAAGGACAATTACATCCCACCCCAGAAGCACTGGGATGGGGCTCCCTGGCCAAAGGATATCAGCAGGGTGGAGGCATCCGGCTGTGCTGCAGCCCTCCCAGGCAGCATCCCTGGCTGGGAAAGAGCCAACAGGCTGAGGCAGAACCTGTGGTGCTGCTTGCAGCCAGCTGGGGCTGGCAGGACACTTGGGGCAGCCAGCTGCTTCAGAGAAGCCATGCAGCTGCAAGGAGGCAGGGGAATGCCCAGCTCAGCCTCCTCTGCCAGGGCTCCTGAAAGATTTATCAGCTCCAAGTGGATGCCATTGATGAATCAATTAAAGCTTATCAAAAGCAGTGGAGTTCCTTCCCGCGGGGCAGGGCTGGCACTGGATGCAGCAGCTCTGCCACAGCCAGTGTCAGGTGAGACTGGGAGCTGCTTCCGGTTGCAACATCCCCAAACACTGCTGGGCAGAAATCACCTCCTGGCAGCATCTGTGCCTACTAGAGCCAGCCACGGCGCCCTGATGCCTTCTAGGGACTGTGGCAGAATGGGCCATGACAGAGTGGGCTGTGACAGCGCCAATGGGAGCCAACTCCAGTCAATATAAAACCTGGATCCCTCACAAGAGGCCTCTCCTTTGTATCCCTCCCATCTCCAAAAGGAGCCAGGCTATCCAGGTTAGCAAGCTGCCCAACCCTGGTGCTGTCACCCCCTGCTGCTGCACCGTCCTGCTCAGAGTGGCGGAAAGCGAGGCAGCGGGAGAAAGGAGATTGCAGTGATAGCTGTGGGAGAGACGCTGGGGGATGGCTCCCTCGGGAGTGCAGGGAGGAGCACCCAGGCCGCTCCTGGAGTGGTATTGATTCCTGCAGCACAAGCACTGCCTCCTGTGCCTATTCATTGTCGATGTGCAGGAGAACAGAGAGCAAGGGAACCTGGCTCCCCCCTCCACAGGCAGCCCACACTCCTAGGGGCCGTACCACTTCCCTGCCCGCCAGCCGCCGGCAGCACCGGTGTCTGCCCGCACCACCACCTGCTTCCCTGCATTATACAGCACTGTCACGAGCTGCTGAGTCCCCAGGTGCTTTGTGCAATAATGCAAAGCAGATCTAATCCACCCCAGCCCCAAGCTCTCTGCAGTCCCCTCCCCACAGGCTGAGCTGTTCCCTGGCCAGGCATGGGAAAGAGAACCAGGACTGTGGGTGCTCTGCATGCCCCGGGCTCAATGGAGCTGACAGGCGATTCCCCTGTTGTTCCTGCACACCCCTTGCCGTTCCCCAGAGCTTTTCTCTGCCAAAAGCACTCTGTAAGCATTTGCTCTGCAGCAATAAATCAGAGAGGGATGCTCACACAAGCATGGGCCAGCCCTGTGCTCCCTGGGACCAGGGTGCAGCAAGATGCTTGAGGCAATGCTCAGCCCCAGAATGTGGATCATCCATTTCCTGTCTGCCCACAGCTTGGTGGGGTTCCAGGTGGCAGTTCTCTGAACCCCTTGGTCCTTTAGGACTAGAGCAGAGCAACCAGGGACCTCTCTGCACTTATGTGTGGTCCCAGAGGGTCCCCGGGACTGCCTGGGGTCTGACATGGATGCAACAGCCTTGGTTGTTGACAAGGTGGTTCCCTGTCCCTGGACCATGCCCGGTTGTCCATGTTCCTCCTGCTCAAACCCTGGCAAGGAGCTAGGGAAGGGCAGCCAAAATCCCTGTCCCCTCTGACACCCCCATGGGTATGTTCAGCCAGCAAGTTCTCAGTTCCCTGAGAGCCCTGGGAGTCACAGGAGTGATAGGCTCTCTGGCAGCTGGGAAGAGGCTCCAGGGCTCACAGAATAAAGGCTAGTCAGGGAGAGCTGAGATTGCCCCATGCTGTCCTTCCCTCCCAAGGGTCAGGACTCAAGCCAGTCGATGCTGTGCAAGCAGGAGCTGGATGCACAGCTCACTTGAGATCAGTCTCAGATCTGGGGCTGCCGACAGCTCCTTTCTCTCCTGCACTGCTCCTTTCAGCCCGTGCTTCCCCATGGCCCCAGCTGATGCAGCTGCAGATAAAGACAAGGAGAGCCAGGCAGCAGCTCCCGGCTTGCTCTGCTGTCCCCTGGGAGGCACAGGCATGGCAGCTTTAGATGAAGACTCTTCAGAAGCAAGAACAATCCCAGCTATCAGCAGAGAGCGGCTGGCTGGTTCCCGGCATTCACTCCCGCTGGGTACATGACACAGGCAGTGGGTTTTTGGACTGAAGTACTGGGACCACTGATGTAGAGCCATGGGATACTGTAGCTCCCACCAGCACTGGGCTGACTTTGTGGGGCATGGCTGGGCTGGGGGCAGACCAGGCAGCACCAGTTGATCCCCTGTCCCAAATCTGGGAGCAGTGGGAACCCAGCGCCACCCTGCTCTATGCAGAACTAGAGTCAGTTTTTAGGGTGTGGCATCTCCACACCTGGGAAGACTCCCAGGTCACCTCAGACCGCTCAGCCCAGGAGAAGCTGAGCCATGATCAAGCCAAACCCTATGGTACTATTCTGGGGTAGCTCAGGGACCCGTTCAGCTGGGATGCCCTGTCCCATCTGCCCTTTCCTAGAGAACATGGGGGTGTTAGCCGTGCAATGGGTCTCTGTCCCCATGGGTGGCAGTCTGGAGGGTACCACTGCATCCTTTGAGGGAAGCAGGAGCACAGACACAGCGGCTGAGGCTGGAGAGGACATGAGATTATGTTTCTAGTGCACAAGAAGAAGGGGGTCCTTCTGCAGCCCACACCTTGCAGCGTTTGGACTGTTTTACTGCTGCCATGGAAACTGCTGTGGAGCATCATTCTGTGCACTGGCCAGGGTGACCAGGCCATGGCAGCCCTCAGCCTTCCTTGTGCTCTCACACCTGGATTTACAGAGTGGAAGAGGCTGGATGCTGCCTGCCAATCACCATCCTTGGGTCACCCTGGGGCTGTAATAGATGAGGGCATCCCTGGGTAGGGCACCCAAGGAACAGAAGGGATGGAGAGACCAGGTAAGTGCTGGTAGGGGCTGTCTGGTGCCATTCCCAGACAAACCCAGCTCCCATGCGGCCAGGGGCTCCACGCTGCTTGGCCTCCCGCAAACATAAATCATTTTCTAATTTATAACATGAATAATTGATTTTGCCTCCATAGCTGGCGATAAATCTCCCGGGCGCACATGCATAAGAAAATAATAATAATGAAAGCGATCAGGATCTGCTGCCATCGATTACCTGTGAGAGAGAACATGGTCCCCTGTCTGCCACAAGAGGCTGGGATAGAGGCTGCTCCCCAGCAGATGCTGTGGCCCTGCCTGATGTGAGCTTTCCTTGTCATCTGCAGGGGCACCTGTCTGAGGTGGGCTGACTGGACCTATCCTAGTCTGAGCCCCTGGGGCTGTACTGGGACCCACACGGGGCAGTCAGGAAGGTCTGAGCACTTCAGGGTATCCCAGACCTCAGGCATCAGCGGTCTCCACCTTGTAACTGCACCTAAGGAGGGAGACGATGCTTGGCACAGCCCCATTCACGGATGCCGCGTGCGATGCTTCAGTGGCACACCTTGCCAGGGTGGCCCGTGACCGGTGCCCTGTTCCCTGGGCAGTTTCACAGTCCAGGGGGAGCTGCAGAAGCCGCTCTGGCTCCTGGCTGCCCGGTCCCTGCACGGCCAGGCAAGCGTGCGCGCCATGGGACATTCCTCTTCCCCGGGTCACCTCTTCTCCGGTACCCACGAAGCTGGCTGGGAAATAGCTGGTTGGAAATCGCACCGGAGAGCTTCGGCTCAGGAAGAAGGAGGTCCTGGAGCGGGGAGTGGGCAGACACCCGCTGTCCATCCGCCAAACTAACCAGGGCGGCCACACCAGCTTGCCCAAAGCCTTCATACAGCGGTGTCCCCATGTCTGCCCACGCCGTCACAGCGAGCCCCACGGCTCCCGCCCGCTGTGTGACACTGAACGGTGACGGGAGACCTTCGGCAGCCTCGGGGGGGCCACCCGCGGGCGGGAGCGGGGGTCGCTCTCCCTCTGCCACCACCATCCCAGCCACAGAGCCTCCTTCGTGCGGCTGCGGGCGGCGCCGGGAAGGACGGCCCGCTGTGGCACCGTGACCGCCCGTGGTGCCGTGCGGAGGACGGAGCGCGGCGCAGGCCGCCCGTGTGCCCCCGGCCCGGGGGAGGAGCGGCGGCCGGGCCGCGGGGCGGGGCCGCACTACAGGTCCCTTCCTACGGGTCCCTTACTACGGGTCCCTTACTAGAGGTTCCGCACTACAGGTCCCAGCGCTCCCCACGGCGGGGCGGGCTCAGCGCGGCGGAAGCGGCGGCGCGGCGCGGAGCGACGGGGGACCCGGCGCGGCCACTGGTAACGGCGGCGGCCTGGCCCGGCACGGCCCGGCACGGCACGGCCCGGCACGGCCCGGCACGGCCCGGCACGGCGCGGCACGGCACGGCCCGGCACGGCACGGCACGGCCCGGCACGGCGCGGCGCTCGGTTCCGGGGCACAGCGGCCCGGGGTGCGCACCCTGCCCGCTCCCGGCGCTGCCCCGCTCTCCCTCACCCTGGTGTTCCAGCCCTGATCCTTACTCCCTGTCCCGGTCCTGATCCTTATCCCCTGTCCCATCCCTGTCCCCCCATCCCTTCCCCCAGTCCTGCCCCCACGCCCTGTCCCAGCCCTGATCCCCAGCTGAAGTCCCACCTCCCCAGTCCGCTGGCAAGCAAGCCCCGGGATACCCGGATAACACGGCACATTGCAGAGCCCGTAACTCTCCCCACTGTCCGGAGTCACAGGGCGATGTGGCAGCCCTTGAGTGCAGGGGAGTTGCACGGATTCCTGGGTGCTCGGTGCTCCAGTCTGCCATGCCTTGTAAGACAAGTGTCTGGTGCTCACAGGTGCTGGACACTGTTTTTCATGGCTGCTTGCAGGCCCCTGGCATCCTCGTCTGTCCTTCACACCACCTGTGAGGTTCTGTGTGCTGCCTGCTGTGGGGCTTTCATAGCCCTGGAGTGGCCCATGGCACGATGCTGGTGACCAGATATGCCTCTTGCACATCTTGGGGTGGTCACCCCAGTCACTTGCTTTCTGGTGTAAGTGCACTGTAGGGCTCTGGGCTTTGCTTTTCGGGATGCTCTTGCTCCCTGAGTAGCTACTTTGGGTTATTTTACCTTCATTTTCCCAGGCTAGGTCCTGCTTATATTTCTTGGATCCTTTCAACAGTATTTTGGATAGTGTTTACAACAGCTCACTGCTTAGTATCATCTGCCAATTTAATGACAATTCATTATGCAGGTAAAAGTTGGAGAGATGGTGTAAAATGAGACCCTGAAGTTCAGCTAAGTTGGATCTTGCTTACCTCATCAAAAAACTTTGCCCAGTAATTCTTCTGAAATAACTTCTCTGGGCAAGCCAGTGTCCATCATTCATTGTGTTGGTATGCAGGCTCCTTTAACTGCCAGTTTTGTTCTGTACTAGGGATAAGAACAGGGTTTATCCTGTTCTCAGCTCTGGTTTTGTTGTCCTTTCTTGTAGAGAAAACCAGTGCCTTGTTTGCTGTACCCATCACTAGGGCCCTGGTTTCTCCTCAGCACTGTGTGTCAGCAGGTTAGTAGGTTCATCTCTGCACTGGCCAGGCTGGCCAGGTGACTGTGTCTGTGTGGACATGCTGTTTTTGCTTTTCCTGCAGCTGTTTTTGCAAGGCCTCTGCCTCATTTGCATTTTTCTGTTTAAAAACAGTGATTTTTCCCTTTTGAGTCATCTTTATTTTTGAGCCATCATTAATTTTCTCTCCCTCCTTGTTTATTAATAGGCCTTTTCACTTTTGTGCTGATTCTGCCTGGGTGTATTTGTAAAGTCCTTTGTATTCCCGTTAGCATTCTGGCTGTTAACTCCTTCTGCTGGTTTCTTGTCCCTTCCCTCTCCCCTGTCCCCCTGCAGCTGTGAGGGGACACTATTGACTTACAAATCATATTCCTGTCTGGAATGTTCCCCTTCTCTTGTTCCAGGTATCTCCTAAGAGCATCTATTCCAGGTGTCTCTTAAGAGCATTGCAAGTGAAAGGCACGATTGAAATCTCTCTCAGTGTCTTTGACACTTTTGCCACCTCCTCACATAGCCAGTGTTTGCTGTGGCTGCTGGAGAACTCTTTCTCTTGGCAGCAGGGGACAGGACGTCTTAAAGCCTGCGGGGCTGCAGGCAGGAGTTGGATGGAATGCAACTGTTCGCTCCTTGAATGCTTTGCTTTGCCTTGTACCAGTGGCTGTGTTCATGCATTTGCTCTGTCTTCACCAGGTATTCCAGGTCCTTTCTTGGCCCCGTTGCCTGCTGTTGAGCCAGGTGACCTGGGCTGGAGTTCTGCTGAGAGCAGGAGAGGTGCAGGGTAACCAAAACCTCTGGCAGTCCTTGTCCGGGCTGCCAGGGGCTGGTGTTGTGCAGTTGGTAAGTGTGCCATGGCACGTGCCTGGCATGGGATGAGTCCTGCAAGTGGCAGGTTCCCCAGTGGAGCTGTTTAGAATCTCCTTGTACCTGCCTTTTTATTAATCTTGTTATTGTAGTTATTTTTTTCCCCTTCAAAGAGCCCAATCTGCTGCAGGCTGTAAAGAGTGACATTGTGGTGTGCGAGCTGCATGCCAAGGCTGCCTGAGGTCCCCCAAGGCTCCTGGTCCCCCAGTATTGCCATCCCTGTTCACTGTCAAGGCTTTAAGGTTATCTACTCTATCGATGGGAATATGGATTGAGTGGAATTAGAAACCTCGAAGGCTAAAAATACAGCTCCCTGCCAGGAAATGCGGCAGCCTGCTGAGAGAGAGGGTGCTGTGTGGCACTGAGACCTCTCCAGGTTCTGGCATCTTCCACATGAGCACCACAGCCCAGCAGCCATGCCTGTTCCCAGGTTCTCTGAGCAGAACTGTGGCTGGCTTGCTCTTGTTTGTGGGGTCCTTCCCTGGACAGGACAGGGAGAGAAATCAGGGAGGAAAGGCTGCCCATGTGTGCTGCAGATGTTCACTAGAGGAGAAACACAGGCTGGCATGTGACCGGGCGGCTTGCTGAGACCTCACAAACACCATGGGCAGGGTGTTCCTGGGAACAGTGTGAGAGGGGCCTCTGCCCTCAGGGAGCTCTGGCTGCCTCCTGGCTGATGATCCAGCATCCTCCTGGCCATGCCAGGCTGTGTTATGCTGGGCAGTGGACTTTATGTGCCAGACAGCTGGGCAGCACTCCCATCACCACTTTTACCATGGTACCATGGCCTTTCCCTGCTCGGTGTCAGAGTGCTGAGTTGTTTGCTAGGCAGGTCCATAAAACAGGGCAGCATCTGGGGCAGCACAGGCCGTTTTGGAGATGCACTGCTTGTCTCTGTGGGACAAGCTTGGTCCCAGACTCTGGGAGTGGCAGGGTTGCCCTGCCTAGCGTAGTGTGAATGAGATCCAAAGCCAGGGCCATTGCTCTGCCTCCTGGAGCATGAAATCAGTCGGTGCCGACCTGTGGCTGTGGCATCGATGAAGTGTGTAATAGGCTGGGGGCAGGAGCTGTGCTGCCCTGTGGGGAAAAAACAAAGCACTGCAGCATCCCTGCCAGTGTGGGTCATCTGCCACCTTGCCATGCTTCTTCCCAGGCTGCAGGAAGCAGCTCTTCCCCAGCAGTGTGTGGCAGGCAGAGGCAAAGCTGTGCAGGGAGAGGATGCTCCCAGCACCAGCCGTCTGGCTAATGCTGCACCATCTGCTTTGGAGGGTGAGGCAAGGTGAATGGCAGGCTTTCAAGGAGCCCATAAATCCTATGTGCAAAGGCTCTTGGAGGTGACATGGGATGTACATGGAGCAATGCTGCTTCTGGTTGCTCCCTGTACTGGAAATTGTCAGGAAGGAGAGCCTGGGGAGATCACTGACCCCCACAAGACATTCAGTGATGAGCCATGGCCTGGGACTCTGGGCTTGGCTGGGAAAAGTCCTTTAGAAGAACATGCTTCAATGCAGTTGGAAGCTATCTGTGGTTGGAAATGGTGGTGCCGGGGGGGCTTCCAGTGCCCCCTCCCCTCTGGCACTCGGGCTGCCACTCGGTGAGAAAATGTATAATGCCTCAGTGTTGAAAAATGACTAATCCAGTCCTTGGAAGGTTTGTAGGATACATTCCTTTTTTGCGGTCGATAAAGATAAAGGGGATCGTTCTGCCAGCAAAATTAGTGTATCAAAGAGGGGGAAAAAATGACAAGAGCTACGGAGACAGAAAAATGATTGGGGCAGCCCTGGGATGGTGCTCAGCATCACCACGGCGCCTGTGCCTGCATCTCATGTTCCTGCCCATTTTCGCAGCATGGTCATGCGAGGGGTACTTCCCTGCTGGGCTTTTCCAGTGGTTTGCAGAGAGCCATGAGAGACTCGTCCATCATGCCAAGGCAATGGTTCTGTCCATCCATCAGGAGGAGGGGATGATGCCGTGTGGCATGGGCAGCCCCAGCCACTTTCCAGCCAGTGGTTGGCCTCCCCTCGCCTTCCCGGCACCACTGCTGGCTGTTGGTGAGGGGCCGCAGAGAGCGTTCGCGCCTCGGTCAGGGGCTGTGTGCAGGGGAGGCTAATGTACCGGAGGTGCCTCGGAAATGAGAGCCTTGGATGGGTTCCTGGCCCTATTGATCTGCCGGCAGTTTATGCATCCTGACATTCATAATCTCGGTCGGCGCTGATGGTCCAGATTAATGGGCCCAGGGGCTGTCCATCCGTCACTTCACATTAATTACTGAAGAGGTGTTTTTCCAGTGATTTACCTGACAGCGGCCTGTGATGAATCCCCCTAAACGGAGTGGGCAGTGATTAATCATGGGGCCCCAGCCCAGCCCCACTCTGCCTTCCCCTCAACCACAGTGCAGCCCCCCGCACCATCCGTCTCCATAAACACTGTCTGATGCATATTTATAGGGGCAGGGGGCCTGGCCACTTGCGGCGTGCCTGCTTCTGCCAAAGATGATGAAAAATAAATCTCTGTCGGGACGGGGCAGCAGGTGAGCAGGGCTGCAGCATGCCGTGGTCCTGCGCCAGGGTATTCCTGTGCTGGGGTTTGCTTTCTGTTGTTCTGTGGCTGCCTAAGGCTTCTCTGTGGTTTTTGATGCCTGAGTAGTGCATGGTCTCAGTGTTCTGCTTCAGCTGCAGACACTGGTCCTTTGGGCTTGAGGGTCCCAGGTAGCAGCTGCTGGAACAGGGAGGTGCCTCAGGGATTCTGTCAGGGTTTCCGTGCTTCCCCCAAGCCGGATGTGCCCCACCAAAGGCTGTAGGGCTGTGGGGTGCTCCAGGCCCCAGACCGTATCTGCAGATACGCTACTGTGGGGCAGCGTTGGGGCTCCACAGTCCATCCCTGTGTGCCAGCTGCTGGGGGAGCAAGGGTGTGTGCTGGGAGCTGACTCGGTGAGCAGGGCAGGGGCTGCCCGCTGTGCACTCACTCAGCTGTGGGGCTGCCGGGCTGCGGGCGGGACAGTGACGCTGTTCTCTCCTCGGCAGGCAGTGCCGGCACCATGCAGCAGGAGGCGGAGGGCAGCCGGGTGCGCCGCAGGAAGCCCGACATGGCTCTCTACGTGCCCAAAGCCCGGCGGGAGAGAGAGGCACAAGCGGCAGGGGACACGCGGGTTGGGCAGCGCCGGGAGCCCGAGAACCACCGCCGGGAGCCCGAGAGCCACCGCCGGGAGCCCGAGAGCCACCGCCGGGAGCCCGAGAACCACCGCCGGGAGCCCGAGAGCCACCGCCGGGAGCCCGAGAGCCACCGCCGGGAGCCCGAGAACCACCGCCGGGAGCCCGAGAGCCACCGCCGGGAGCCCGAGAACCACCGCCGGGAGCCCGAGAACCACCGCCTGGTGCAGGACTCTGGCTGGACCAGTGGCGAGGGGCAGAGGCGAAGCCCCCGTGCCAGAACACAGGCAAGCAGAGCGGCAAGGAGGGAGAACAAGGTGGATGCCGGCCCAAAGGAGCTGCGGACAGCCTCTGCCAGGCACAGCCATAGGACGAGAGGCAGCTGCCCTATTGCACTGGAAAGCCCGGAGGCATCACCCAGCGTGTGTGAGCCATGCCCAGATCCAGCTGTTGCTCAGCCCTGGGATAGGCAGGGCAAAGCATCTCATGAAGAACCTGGAGAGCTCAGCCATAGCCACAGGATTATAAGGAGTGAGCCTGACCCTCCATCCCCACTGAGTGCCCAGGCTGGGGCTGTGGAGGCTACCCCTGAGGCTGGGGATGACACCATTAGCCCAATACCCACTGCTAGCCCAGCACTGGTTTGTCAGACAGGCCCCAGTGGCATGTTGGAGCACTTGGAGGACAGCACCCTAGATCCAGCTGGAGACCTCTCCCAAAGCCTGGGAGAGGCTGTCCTGCAGTCAGCAGGGGTGGGCAACCATGGCAGGGTGCCCCAGTTGGTGCGGGAGACAGTGGCTCCGAAGGAGAGGGAGGAGGAGAGGGAGGAGGAGAGGGAGGAGGAGAGGTCTCTCCAGGCAGAGCCGAGCAAGCGTTGTGCCACTGGGGTACAGGAGGAAGAGGAGATGTGGGCAGGCAGGGCTGTGCTTCCTGGAGAGAGCACCTTGTCTGCACCAGGAGCCAGCTGTGAACCCATGTCCTTGAAGGGTAGCATGGGTGATGTTCCAGTACTCCCAGGGGAGAGCACTCCACAGCAGGATATGGGCAACCCATCCCAGCTTCTGCCTGTCATGGAGGAGAGCACTGCTGGTGCTGGGGATCCCAGTGGGGAGGGTGACCTGGTGCCTGCTGTAGAGGAAGCAGGCAGCACTTCTGCCTGCACAGCTAGCAGTGCTGAGATTGAGAGCAGCCCGGGGGAGGGAGCACCTCTGGAAAGCTGTGAGCCCCCACTGCCCCTAGAGCTGCTGTGCCATGGCATGGAGGGGATCTCACCTGCATCCTGGGCCAAGGAGCTGGCAAGGCCAGATAAGGATGTGGGCTCACTGCAGAAGCACCAGGAGGCTGAGAAAGAAGAGAGAGGTCTCCACAGCAGCTCCCCAAAGGAAGGAGAGGCCAGTGCCAGTGCCGAAACCCTGAGCCAGACCAGCCCCAGTGCTGAGGAGAGCTGGGATGTGCTGTTCAATGACGATGGGGACTGCCTGGACCCACGCCTGCTGGAGGAGGTACTTCCTGCAAGCCAGTGTTTGTGGGGATTTGCAGGTGACTGGTGCCTGCGGGGATGGGGGGGATGACTGTTCCTGTGTTCTCTGGGGTCAGTGCCTGCGGGGGGTGGGTTGCACCAAGGGCATAGTCAGCCTAGCTGGCTGTGCTGCCTGCTCTTAGAGCCAGCCTTCCCCTGTGGTACCCAAACACCTGGGATCTCCATTTTCCCCCATCTGTCCCATCCCATCCTGTGTTGCTGGTAAAGGCTGGGGTGATCATCCCTCTGTAGTACATAAAGTGTGCCCAGTAAAACCTGCTGAAGTGCTGTAAACTGCAACTGCACCCTCATGAAACCAGGGCTGGTGATAAAGAGATGGGCTGAGATGTATGGGTTCCCATTGAAACAGCAATGGGATGTTTCCTCAAAACTATGGCTTCTTAAGCAGCTGTGGCTCATGCCCATTCCCTCCTGCACACATGCTGCTGAATGCCAACTACAGTTGGCTGCTTAGTGCCAGGACCCACCCTATTTTGCTGCATTCATGAGGAAAGCTTGGCTGGATATTCCTTATTGCATTTTAAATCAGTACCATCTAACTGGTAATTTTCCAAATGACATTAATGTACCTGAAGAAACAAACAACATTAATATTTTTACATCCAGCGTCTGCCTACGCCTGGCTGGAAGCAGGGTGTGAAGTGGTGGGTGGAACCTTGATAACAGCATCTGTGAAGGGATCAGATTAACTCAAGAGCACTCTTACTGAGGGGCACAGATCCCACCTTGTCTGCAAGGCCTTGCTTGGGCTGATGTGTCCTCTTGGAGCCTGGCACGGTGCTGAGATGGTGGGACTCAGAGGGCTCACATTTGGGGGGATGTGGAAGGGTGTTGGGTATTCCCATCCTTGCCTGGCTGTGCCCCCCTGAGCCACTGTCTCCCACCCTCCAGACCGGAGGTTGTGGTGAGTGCTGGTGTGAGGAGGACAGCTCTGCTGCTCTGGGGGAGCTGGTACAGGTGACGTTGGTTTCTGTGGGCTGATGCCGTGGGCATGGCTTTGTCCTCGGGGGGGAAGGTCAGGGAGGATCCCTGTTATGGTGCAGCTGTAGGATGCTGTGGGCAAGGTTGTGCTGTACAGTACAGATTCTCACTCCAAGGAGTGTCTGTATTGGCTCCCCTATGCACAGGCTCTGAGACAAGTTTGAGCTTTCCAGGAAGCTTCCCGAAATGGGTGAAAAAGAATCTGAAATGGGGATTTATCAAAAGTTGCCATCTTTGTCCCCTGCAGATTCCCACATGGTGTCTCATGCTTCCTGAACCCTCTGAGCTCCCAGCAGGTGGATGTAGCTGCCTGGGGAGGATGCAGGCTCTCGGGAAGATGGAGCTGCTGTTAATTAACAAAACGAACAAGAAAATTAGTAACATCTTCCTTGTAACCGAATCCTTATGCAACGCAGACAGCTGGCAGAGAGCAGGATTTATGATGTTCTGTGTGGACGAGAGATTTCTGATAGCGGATGGCTCTTCAATCTAGCAGGAAAAAAACACCATAGTGAGCACCATCAGCTGGAAGCTGAAACCAGACAAATTCAGAGTAGAAATCAGTTTGAACACAGAGTAATTAAGCACTGCAAGTGTTTCCTTGCAGGCTCTGTGGACTGACTCTCCATCAGGCAGTGTGGCACGGCAGGGGCCGCGGTGCATGCGTGCCCAGGGCTGTGGTGTAACCGAGCAGCCACTGACCCCTCTGACCTGCTCTGGCAGGAGTGTGTCTTTAGAGAGCAGCGAGATGTGATGGGCAGCCTTTATTTTCCCTGTCATCTGTCTGTCCATCCATCAGCGAAGCCTCCCCAGGATGCCTGCCAGGGCTGGGGACCGTGCCATGGCTCCCACCCCGTGCCCTGCCCCACGGCTGGGGAGCTGCTGGCATGCTGCCTGCTGGGCTGGCAGTGCAGGGGGACCTGTTGAGCCGTGCCTGCTGTGTGCCTGAGCCCTGCTGCCAGACGGCTCCTGTCCTTCCTGCCCCGCCACACTTGGTGATTTGTGAAGGTCAAGGACTGCTCCAGCACTCTGTGCTCCCGCTCTCTAATCATCTTCCCAGTGCCTGGCCCTACCTGAGTGCTCTGCTCCCTCAAGCAGCACTGCAGGGCTCTGTCCTGCCTGGGAATGGCTCCCTTGCTTCCCCCGAGCAGGCTCAGGGTTCCTGATGGTTGTGCTGCCCTGCAGGGGGGTGATGGCAGGGCAGGAGGCCCTGCTGGCAGTGCTGGCTTGTCCCGTGAGCTCCATAACTCTGCTCTACCCTCCGCTGGCATCCAGCCGCTATGGCAGCACCCCCTTACCTGCCGTGAATCCATCTTCCCATAAAATTGTCGGAATGAGCACTTTTTATTGACTGAGCTGGCTGGGATTTATGGACTCTAAGCTTACAGTCGTGGTGTGCTCTGCTATGATCGCTTAGGGGATCGGGGTGGGAGTCTGCCTGAGTTATGGTCCCATTTCTTGGCATCATGCTGGCCCCACGCTCCAGGGGGAGCAGGGGAGCTGTCAGTGGCTTTGGACTACACCTGACCTGGTGTCTCAGCTGAAGCAGGGCAGTGAATCCCCTTGGCCATTGGCACGGCATGGTTTGGAGAGCAAGGATTCAGCAAGTGAAGCAGGGTGGCCCACTGGGCAGAACGTGGTGCAGGGTGACCAACTGGCACTGGCAATGCTGTGGGACAGGGGGAAGTAGGGGCTGGCTGCACTCCTGTGTTGTGGCAGCGGGAGGCTGCTGTCTGTGTTTTAAAATAAAAGTTGAAAAATGTGCAAGGTAGAAAAGCTTTACAGCCATCATCTTTTAGGGCTGGTGAAAGTGCCCCACTGTGAGGTACTAAAGGTGCACAACCCATTTTATCAAGAAGAATATTGAGAAGGGATTTGATTAACATTAGTAAGTGCTGTGACGGGAAGGAGACCAGGGACTGAGAGTTCTTTAATCCAGCAGAGAGGCAGAACAAGAGCTGCCGGCTGGAAAGTGAAGTCATACAAATTCAAATGAGAAATAAAACGTAAATTTTTAGGTGCACAGGTGATTAACCAGCAGAACTTGCTCCTCAGTGGAGAACTGTCTTTTTCATCTTGGTATCTGGGGTGCTGATAGGCTGCTCCAGTGCATGTGCTCCAGGGTGTGCTGAGCTGAGCCTGGTGTTTCCATGTGGCAGTGAGATATCAATCTTTCCTCCTGGCATTACTATCCTGCTCCTTGTTCTTCCCCAAAGGTATTTCAGGTCATCACATCACTGTGGAGGGAGGGGTGTGCTTGGAGATGCATGTGCTCTTTCACCCCTGCCATTCTTACCATGTCCCTGACCTGGCTGCAGAGCGTGGCGAGTGAAGGGGTGCTGGTAATAGGAAATGCAAGTGCATGGTGTGAGAACCCTGGTTGATAACTCCTAATTCTCAATGCCATAAATCCATCTGCAGTGCTGGGGTGAGCTGCAGGGGCCTGGACAACTTTCTGGGGAGCACTTGCCACAGATGGGGAGCTGCTGTGAGGCAGGTGGGCATGGGTTGCTCAGTGCTGTGCCTCTCCTACTGCTGCAGCTCTCAGGGGGTGAGAAGCGCCAGGAGATCCGGCAGTCACCCCGCTTCAACTACTATGGGGCCGAACCTGCTGCGCCAGACATCAGTGACGACGAGCTGCCCCACGTCATTGAGATCTACGATTTCCCCTCGGATTTCCGCACCGAGGATCTGATGCGTGTCTTCTGCAGCTATCAGTGAGTCTGCCAGCACTCTGTCCCTGGTGCTGGGGTTCCCTGCCTGGGCTCTGCTCCAGATGGCTGCTCATCAGGTGCCGATGCCTCGCTGACCTTCCCACTCTTTGGCAGGAAAAAAGGCTTTGACATTAAGTGGGTGGATGATACGCACGCCCTGGGCATCTTCTCCAGCCCCATAACAGGTACTGCTCCTGGTTCAGCTGGGGATGGGCAGAGAGGAGGCATCCGTCTCCCGCAGCCAGAACCTGGGCACGGGGCTGACTTTGCACGTGGACATGCTGCTCTCTTCCTGCAGCACGAGATGCCCTCAGCACCAAGCACCTGATGGTGAAGACGCGCCCACTCTCCCAGGGCACCCGCGCCTCTAAAGCCAAAGCCAGGGCATATGCTGGTGAGTGGTGCTGCCCTGTGCCAGCTTGTGCCATCGTGCTTGTGCTTCAACACCATCCTGATAACTGGGGATGGATGGGGCAGCCAGCACAGCTCCACAGCTGTGCTGGCTGCCCTGTCTCTCCCAGAATGGCCCACTAATGTCCCCCACCTTCACAGAGTACTTGCAGCCAGCCAAGGAGCGCCCTGAAACATCAGCTGTCCTGGCCAGGCGGCTGGTGATTGGTGCCCTGGGGGTACGGAGCAACCAGACACCAGCCCAGCGAGATGCCGAGCGGAGGAAGCTGCAAGAAGCTCAAGGTGAGCTTTGGATGCCTGGAGGAGCTGCGGTATAGAGGAGCTTTCCTCATGCGTGCTCCTTCTCACAGAGTGCTGGGTGAGAGGGGGCTGCACCAGGGTGGACTCCCACCACCTCCACGGGGATGTGGCATTGACCCTCTTGTCCCTGCAGAGAGGAAGCGCCTGGAGAACAAGCAGCGGGAGGATGCCTGGGAAGGCCGCGACTGAGCCAGGAGGCTGCACGTTCAGGCCGTGTCCCTCTCTGCAGGCAGGCAGAGCACTCTGTGTCTCAGAGCTGGGACAGATTCTGCACTGCGTCCAAAAGCACTGCGCTGCTTCACCGATCAGCGTGCAGGCTGGTTGGTGCTGTGGGGACGCTGTTGCTATCAGGCAGCACTGCCCACCCTGCCCAGGGCAGAACCCCCAAGGCTGCCAGCCACAGCAGGAGCAACAGCAGGATGCAGGGAGCTCAGCAGAGAGCGTGGGGGGTTGTGTGGGGCGGCCCAGGCCACCTTACAGGGCCTTATGAGTGAGAGTTTCTGTCCTTTATTTTGCTAATAAATGTCATTTATTTTATTTGCTTGCCTGGGTGGTGGCTCCCCGTTCCCTTCATACCAGGGGAGGGTGTGCGTGCCGGGGGCAGCTGCGCATGGTCCGCAGTGCTGTGGGGATGTCCACCCCTCCCAGGTGCTGGGTGTCCCCGGCGGCTGTGGGGGATGTGCAGGCAGGAGGGGTCGGGCAGGACGGCAGGCAGGAATGTGCTGGCAGGGACCCTGTTTACTTCCGCGGAGCAGCTGCAGCCTTGAACAGCAGGGCCCTTGTCAGAGCATGGGCAGGGCCATGTTCCTGGCCCCACACGGGGCTGTGATGTGGCCACGCCGCCGGCCATGGCAGGCTGGGGGCTTCCTGCCCTGCCCCCGGGCGGAGGGTGGCACCTGGGACCTGCCTTTGGCTCTGCTTTGCATCATCTCTCCGCACCTGAAAAACAGCCCTGTGTGCCCCAGCGCTCCCACCCTGTAGCTCTGCAGACTCTGAGGTTTTGAGGCCTTTCACAGGAGGTGAGGATGGGGATGATGCTTTTCTGCCACCACTGCCAGCATTTTGCATGCTTTTGGTCGCTGAAGAGCTCATGTGCCTGCCCTGTGTCCCCTGGCTGTCCCCCAGCTTGGCAGCAGTGCAGCTGGTCATGACCCGGTGGCGGTGGCTGCCTGCCCCTGCACCGTCCGGCAGCGCTGCCAGCTGGGAGCCATCTCGGCTGCTGTTCCCGGATGCTCGTGGCTTGGCCAGTGGAAATTTCAGGGCACAAAGCTGCTCTCATGTGGAAAACATCTTCCCCGCCATCCGGCATCCCTCAGAGCCTGAGCCTGGCCGAGTGAGCCTCCACCAGCACGTGCCTTGCCACGGTCTCTGGCCTCAGGCCCCTTCAGCATCACCACCGTTCCCAGCAGCAACTCCACGTGCAGGGACCATCACGTGTGGGTGCAGCCTGACTTGTCCTGGGCTAAGGTGGGTGCTGACAGCCCCCCACCCTGGGCTGGTGCCTGCCAGCGAGGCAGGAATGCACAGAGGTGTGCAAGGAGAAGTCTGGCACTGCCCCGTGGCTGGCGATCTGAGGAACAGACAGTACAGAGTGTGTTGGTGACATTCCCTTTTATTTCCTGTTGTAAGAAAAAAGAAACCACGGGAGGTAAGAAACAGAGAGCAAGGGCACAGTGTACTCTGTGTCCCCACACTGTGCACAGGAGCAAGGGCTTTGAGGGACAGAGTGGCCCTACCACAGCTCCTATGTCTGGGAAGCTGCCAGGACAGCCTGGGAAAGCCCAGCATGTCAGCTGCAGACACAGTGGCTGCAGGGCTGGCTGCCAGCCCATGCTGCCACAGGGCTGGCTGGGTCTTTTTGCATGCACAGGGTTAGCCAGTTCAGAGCCAGGGTGCCCTGGCCCATGGGACCACTGATGGCAAGCCAGAGCTGCTTGCTGCCAGCCACATGCAGACAGCCAGGGAGTTGGTGGTCCTGGGTGGCAGAGGGGAAACACTGCCTGGCTAGGGACACATTGCATAGACCAAGTTGTTCCCAGCTGGGGACTGGCTTCATGATTCTAAAGGGAAAGACTGCAGGGAAAGGAGGAGGTGATGGTGGGGTTGATAAGGGAGTACCCCCTCTCCCACAGCACAGGTCTCTCCTCCCAGAACCTTTATTGAAGACAGGACAGGTGCATGGGTGGCTGGGGATTGTCCTGAGTCTGCTGGAGCACGGGGGCTGGGCAGGCTGAGGTAGTTGTCCTGGGGGGCCCTGGGGCTGTGGAGGTACTTGGGCCACTCTTTGAAGTCCCGCTGGCAGACTGGGCACCCCCAGGCACTCCCCGCCAGCCCTGGCGCTCATCTCCATCCTCTGCAGCAGCATCAATAAAGACAAAAGTCTGCAAGTCCCTGAGCTCACTCCAGTGCTGCCAGGGCACAGGGGCTGGGGCGCGGGAGCCGGGCTCTCCCGTGGCGCTGCTGGGACCATGTCAATGCCAAGGGTTCACACGAGGTTGTTGGCCAGGCGCTCCCGTCTCTCCAGATCGCTCACCACGTCGGCACCGTAGGCATCGCCTGGGGAGAGTGATGTTGTGGGGGTGGGTGCATGTGGGGGCAGAAGAAACCTGTGGCACTCCCAGCCTCGTCACTTCCCTCACTCTGCCTGCCACAGCCCCTGTGCTCCCGTCCCTCCTTACTTGTGTGGCAGCCGTGCATCCAGACACGCTGCCCGTCATACTTGCACTGGCACCTCATCACGTTGTTGGAGAAGTCAGACTCAGCCACCTCATGCTTGGGGTTCACGACCACCTGGGGAGGGCAAGGGGCAGGGCTGGGAGCACTTCTGCTATGCCCTGCCCAGGCAGGGCTGCGGCATGCACAGCAGGGTACAGAGCAGCACCCTGATGTGCAGGGTGAGGGATGCTGTGGTGCTCATGGAAGGGACCCCCCAGCTCTGAGATCTGGTAGCTTGGCATTCCCCACCCCTCCATCCCCATACCTGGAAGGTGTAGCTGCCTGGTGGCACATCAGTGATGTCAATCCACTGGCAGTCGATGTCATGGCGGTAGGTGTCCCAGCACCCCACACTCACCCCCTGCTCACCAAAGTTGGCACAGGCAAAGCGTCGCTGAAGACCTGCAGCAAGGAGAGGAGGTGAGGGAGGCACAGGCAGAGCCCCTTTGGGGAGGAGAATGGGGGGCCACTGTCAGCTCTGCAGCTAGCACCTACCATCAGGGCAGTTGGTGTCTTCCAGGCAAAAGCTGGCCTTGTGCCCCTCAGCCACCTTGGAGCCATTGAGCGTCAGCAGATCATAGTGGGTAAAGACCTCGATGCTGTGGAAGTGTCTGTGGGGACAGGGGCTGAGCACAGGACCAGGGCCCGGCAGGGAGCACGTGGCTGGCCCAGGCAAGCCCCACAGAACTTCCAGCAGGGCAGCACCCAGGGACTCAGCAAATTACAACCCTGAGGCCAAGTAAAGTCGTAATGACAGTGCTGGCTCAGACGCTGTTAATTACCCCGGGTGGGACAGCCTCTTGGGGACGGGTGCCACCATGCCCTGCCTGGCCCAAGGAGGGGACAGCTCCCTGCCAGCCCCTGCCTATGGGCCACTCACCGGTGGCACTGGTGCCAAGTCCAGGCATGACGCCCCATCCTCGGTCGGAAATCGGCTCTTCCCAGGTTGTGGATCTGGGAGGAGAAGCGAAGGAGGCGGCGGTGGCCATAGGGCCACTGCATGTTGTCAGCAGAGCGGGAGAGGCAGCGCTCCTCATGGGCACAGTACAGCAGCCCCAGGGGCCGGTCCTCCAGGTAGGCTGTCTCCTGCACCAGCTGGGCATTCATCACCAGGTCTGGTGCGTCTGGCACGGAGAGGGGATCAGCGGGGATTGAGAAGGTGATCCCCACCTTGCATAGCACCCCCTACTCTCCTACAGGAGAAGGGGGGGTCCCCCCTCCCGGCAGTACCCCACGGGCTCCTGCTACTCACGGGCAGTGCAGGTGACCCCTGCTGAGAAGCGTCCCCCGCCGCTGGGGCAGTGGACAGGGCCGTGGTGCTGGCACTGCTGGAGGGCCAGCTCGGTGCCGGCACAGCGCACCCCGCTCATCACAACACGGGTGGCATCGGCGCTGCCTGCCCAGTACCATGTCTCCTGAACAGAGGAGGATCACAGTGCTTGGACCAGTCCTTGCAGCCCTTGCCAGCACCCACCTGCCTCCCCTGCCTCCTCTCCTGCCCTAACACTGCCACCAGGATTTGTTCCCCCACCGTCCCATCCCATCCCAGAGGCCCTGGCCACACCATGCCCACACTACCCATCCTGCAAGACCCCTGCAGTTCTGGCCCCAGGCTGGTACCCCACTCACCTGGAGGGCATGGCTGGCAAAGCCCAGCCCCAGCTGCCTGCAGACCACCATGGCCTCGTTCAGGCCCCACTGTGCACCGCACACTGCACCCCACTGCAGCCGCCCCTGCACTGGCACCAGCACCTCCACCACGCCTTCCTCGGGGTTGCGGCCCCCGGCCAGCCGCACCTGTCGGCAGAGAGGGGCTGAGCTGGAATGTGGCACAGACCCCCAGCTCTCCCACTCCACGCTGCAATGGGACAAGCAGCCCCACACATCCAGCTGAACATCTCCCTCATACTCCTTTCTTCCCTGCAATACCAATTTTGTCACTGGATCATCCTGCAGAACCCCATCAGGGTGCTGCTCTGTGTCCCCCCATCCCCTGGGTCACCCCAGGGCTGCTCTGGGTGTCCACACTGGGCATAGAGCTTGGGGAGCAGGGACTGTGAATGGGGCCAGGGTTCAACAGGTTCTGGGAAGGAGGCAAGGACTCACCTGGCTCTTGAAGTCCATGAAGGGCATGTGGCAGCGGACGGCAGCGTCAGCCTCGTGCCGACACCCATTCTGCTCAGCATCCTGGAAGCGACACTCGCCCAGGGAGCGCTCATGGCCAGTGCACCGTACATTGCTCATATGGATGGGCCCCAGACCTAAAGCACAGGAAGGGTCAGTGCTCCTTGCTCCATGAGCATCCTGGAGCAGGACCCTCACCCTCCTTCCCCTGGTCTGGGCATTCTCTATGGGAATGGGGCTGCCCACGGCAGGAGCAGACAGGGTAGCCTCATCCCAGGGCAGGCTGGAGCCCTGTGAGCATCCCAGGATTCTCCAGCAGGACACATTAAACCAGTTGATTTCCCCATCATACCCCTCCTAGCCCAGAGGTTTCCCAAGTCCATGCTGTAACACCTGCCTCACCTTGTCCCATCCGGGCTCCCACCAGGGCCTGCTTTGCTGTCCCGTAGCCCAGCTGCCGGCACACCACACTGGCTGCAGCCAGGTCCCACTGCTTGTCACACACGGTGCCCCACTCCCCGTGGCGTAGCACCTCCACCCGACCCTCACCAGCGTGGGTGCCCGCTCGCAGCCTCACTGGCAGCACCTGGGTATGGGGAGCAGCCAGTCAGCACCCCCAGTACACAGCCCTCTCCTCAAGTGCAAATGGGGTGGCTGAGTGCTGCTCAGCTCTGGGACTCTCTATCAGTGGGAGAGGGTGTGGAACGCCGCAAGGGCTCACCTTTCCTGGGGTGGTCTTGTTCTTGCCCTTGCCTGTGCCCTTCTGGAAGGCAGGGCCAGGGAGACAGCTGACGATGGCGTGCATGCCGTGGGGGCAGGCGTGCTGGCGGGGGGCTGGTGGGGCCATCTGCACAGGGCAGCGGGCCAGGTGGGGCTCTGAGCCCTGACACCGCACCTTGTGCACCCAGAAGCTGTTCTTCTGGCTGAGGGTCTTCAGGCTGCCGAGGGAGGGAAGCAGGGCCAGGGTCAGCTTGGGTGCCAGAGACTCTCCCCCACCCAATGCTCATGCTGGGTGCCCATCCAAGGTGCCCTGCCCACCATGCTCAGTACTGAGTCCTACCTGGAGTTGGGGTCCTTCAGCTTTCTGTTCCAGAGCTTTCTGTGGGTGTACAGAGCCAGGAGGTGAGGACACTGAGGGCAGTGATGCTGACACTGCCCACCTCTGAACCTCCTGTCCCATTATTTCTGCTCTCCCTGGCAGGAGATGGAGACCCCATGGTACGTCATATTCTCTCCCCACTGGCAATTACTGTGCCAAGCCTGTCTGTAACGTGTGTCCCAGCGGGACTGTGTGACTCCTGGCACTGGTAGGGGCTCATTATGTGCTGTATTTATAGTCCCAGGCTGAGACGGGGTGGGAGGGACCAAGGGACACTTGTCTTTCCTCTCCCTTCTCCCACACTTTGCCAGCCATGATGGTGACTATCCCCAAAGACCTCTGGATGCTGCTGAGCCCAGCTCTGACCCTTGCCCAAGGCCCAAGAAGGCAAATCGGACACAGCCAGGCCATACCGGCACCTCGCACACCCACGCACATGTGCAGCCCCTCTCTGACCTCTCCTTCAGTCCCCACAGTGTGTCCAGCCAGGCACCTGCCCCACATGCCCGTGTGCAGTGTGTGTCTCCCACATCCCTACCGGTAGAAGCTGGTATTGATGTGCTTCTCCCGGGGGAAGCCCAGCATCCCGCAGACCACGCGGCTGTTGTTCCTGGTCCAGTTGGCATCACACACCTGCCTCCAGCGCCCATTGTGCTTCACCTCCACAGCACCCTCCATCACTGGCAGGCTCAGCTTGGCCCGTGCCAGGATGGGCTTGAGCCGCACCTCCTCCAGGGTTAGTCCTGACACCTGCCACAGTGGGCACGGGGTGGGCGTGGGGCTCCACCATCGAGGGCAGGGTTTAGAAAAGGGGCAGGGGAAGGGTTAGTGGGACCTGCTCCAGTTGCCCTGGTGTACCCTGCTGGGAACAGGTGAATGCCATAGGCCCCCACTCACCTCTCCCAGGTGACCAGAGGCGGTAGCCTGGGGGGAGTTGCCAGGCAGGCGCTGTCCTGAGCACACCACACCAGCATCCTCGCCGTGGTGGCAGTCACTGATGCCCCAGCCGTTGTGGACACACTCTGCCAGGGAGCCTTCGCTGCCCCCACACCGCACGTTGTCCAGCCAGATGGGGCCTGGGGACACAGCACCATAGGCCCCATCCAGTGTGTCCTGCAAGCTGTCTGCACCCACAGCCCTGTGGGGAGGCTCCCACAGCCAGCGGGACGCACGCTGCCCTTGTCAGGATCCCTTGCCCGCCGTTCCCCACCTGCTCCCCGTTCCCCACCTGCCCCTACCTTCCCCTTGGCCGTAGGTGGCACTGTGGGTCCAGGTGATGGCTGCGGTGTAACCCAGCTGTCGGCAGGCCACGGTGGCCACATGGAAGTCGAAGCCGTCATCGCACACGGTGCCCCAGCGGCCCTGGTACAGCACCTCCAGCCGGCCCTCTCCAGCTGACCCCCGTGGTCCCCCCAGCCGCAGCTGCACCGGGGCCAGCTCCTGCCTGCTGGGGGCCACCCAACACAGCAGCAGCGCCAGCAGGACTTGACTTGCGCCAGTTGGCATCACCATCATGGTTCTGTGGGTGGGATGCCTGGGGACAGCCCAACAATGAGTCCTGGACCATGGCAGAGTGGGGGTGCAGCTGCAGCCCCCCTGTGCCCCAGGAGCTGGGCAATGGTGGAGGGATATCATGCCCTCTTGCACGGTGGTGACATCCCTGTCCCTGTGCTGTGGGAAATGCATGGGCTGGTTCCTGCCATACTCACAGCATACCCCAGCCCTACACCCTTCACCAGGTCACCCAGCCCTGACACAGCCCTCCCAGGCACCGACAGCCATGGGCAGCCCCAGGAACATTGCCCTGTGCTCTTGTTGCTTCCTGTCTACCCCATGCTTCGGGGGATGGATGAGGGGGCCCCACAGAGTCCTCTTTTATCCTCCACCTGGATTCTCTACTGAACACCAGGGTTCCTCCCCATCTTGCACACAGCCCGGTCCCCGTCACCTCACCTCTTCCCCTGCACCCTCATTCAGAGCATTGGTGGGACTGATGACCCCCCGCCAGGTGCCCAGACTCCCCCTCCCGGGGCCATCCCCGGCACTCACCCTGGCAAGGGATGGCGGTGCCGGACCGGCAGCGGTGCGGGGCAGGCGGTGGCGAGGGACGCGGTGGTGGCGAGGGGACGCAGCGGTAGCGCTCTCGGCAGCAGATCCCACAGCTCCTACCTCCCGCCGGGCAGCGCCTGCAGCCGCTTTTATGGTGCGGCGGGGTGGGCCGACCCGAGGGGGCCCCCCGCCTCCCCGCCTCTGGTCTGGAGCCCAGCCCTGCGCCCTGCCCACCCCCGGCCCTACACTGCCTCACTGCACACTGGGGCAAAGCTGTTCTTGTCCCAAACCCCGTCCTTCTCCCAGACGGGGGTATCTGAGCTATCTCGGATGGTTCCTGCCTGCCGTGAGGCTGGAGCTCCCCCGAGTCCAAATTTTCTTGGTCAGGGATGCTCTCCTCACTGGGTTGTCCCCCAGTCAGGCACAGCATGGACTTTCTGGAGATTACAAACTGCTATGATAGGGACACGCCTTGCACCTTCCCACTTCTCTCACGCAGTGGTTCAAGTGGGTGCACAGGCAGAGGATGCCTGGAGGTGCTGCAGTGGGGCCAGGACTCGGGGGGCACAGGGACCACGGCAGGCTATGGGATGGTACCGTGAGCCCGGAGCACAGCTCTCCCAGGGCTTGGGGCATCACCTGTGCCATCCATAAACCAGGCTGGCTGTGAGGGTCCTCAGGTTTAGTCCCGCTCTGTGGGACATGGAGACTGGTGATGCCCGCCCCCCCCCCCCCCCCCCCCGCCCCGACTTGCCCCGGGAGCAACCTCCGGCTTGGGGTGCCGCCAGTCCCCGGGGCACCCTGCTGCCCACACGCCCGACGTGCCCGCCGTGGGATGGGGATAAACAGGAAGCCCAGTACCCCGGCCGTGCCCAGGGACCGGCCAGGAATGTGCCGGTGGCCACCGGACTGTTTGTTTGGAGTCAAAGCAGCCGGATCCTGCCGGGAGGAGCCAGGATCAACACGGCCGGGAATAGCCCGTGAGCTCATCGCCACGTCTCGCAAGGACTTCCAGCACCTCTGGGTGTGCAGGGATGCACAACTCTGGGTCCCCCTCGAAGGGGACCTCATCCCAGCCGTCTGCCTTGGCCGGGATCAGGGCATGTCCTGAAGCCTCTGCTGCGATATGAGTCCCTGGCCAGCCCCAGAATGGAGGCCACGGAAAGCCCTGGGGAAGGGCAGGGTTGGGGCCAGCAGTGGAGCCCGTGACTCATTCGTCTCGACGTTTTGGAGATCAATTGCTTAAGTGTGAAGCCAGGACCTTCCCCTGAACTCCTCCCCCGGCAGATGCTGGCAGGGGTGCAGGTCCCGCTCCCAGCTCTGCCTCTGCTCCTGAGGACAGCAAGAAGAGAGAAGTGAGTGGGCTGGTGGGCTCTCCCACATCTGGGACCCGCCAGCCTCTTCCCGCAGCAGTACGGGCACTGTGTCCTGCCGCTCATGTGATCGTGGTGGGCTGCAGGTGTCCCCCTTTGCCCGGAGGTGTCAGCCAGTGAGCCGCTCATCTCCCTGGGGCTCACTGCGTGCCAGCACCTGCAGCCCCGGGCAGCCAGCAGTGGCAGCAGCTAAAAATACGCGGCCGGCAGCAGGGCAGCCCCGTGCGCGGGAAGCTGTGGGCGGCGGGCGGGCGTGCGGGGCTATTCTCAGAGGGCTGCGGGACTATTCCTGGCCGGTCAATATTGATTCAGCCAGCTCAGGTGCAGCAGCTCACCCCGGCAGCACCGTATTTAGGGCCCGGCAGGAGGCGAGGCGGGCGGCTGAATCGGGAGCATTGTCTGGCGGAGGAAGAGGGCAGGGAGAGGATGTGAGCTCTGTAATCTGCAGCCAGCGGCTGCCGGCAGCAGCCCGGGTGAGGGGCACACCCCGAGCCTGCTGTGGCTGAGGAGTGGCCAGCACGGAACATCTGCCCTGGGGACGGAGGGACGGGGCCAGAACACGTGCAGGCAGCTTCCGTCGGGAATAGGAGCATGTGTGAGGCACGAGGGGGCAGCTGCTAGTCCTGGCTCCTGTGGTTTCTGAGCTGCTGGGCACGTGTCTGCTGTACACACAGCCACCAAGAGCCGGGGGACTGAGGACAGCTGGGGACTTCAAGTACCAAAGCAGTTTCCAGGCAGCTCCCTGCTTGTTCTAAGTACTTAGGATGGTCTGAACCTGCTTGGAGCTAGGGAACTCCATACAAACAGCCCTGCATGCACCTGAGCCTGCAATGGGCAGAGGAAAGGGTGAGGGGCTGATTGTCCCTGTTCACTACTCTGAAATGTGCCTGTCCTCTCTGGTAGCTCCCCCAAGACTGCACCACCAGCAAATGTGAAGGAACAGTAGGAGCTGCATCAATTGCTCAAAAAAACAGAGTGAGAGTGCTCACGAAAGAGCATGTGCCAGGGTTTATTTCCATGGGCACAGGCAGGGGCTGAGTGAGGCTTGCCATGGTCATGCAGGGTCCAGGAGCCACTGGGGCAGGGCTGGGTTGTGGCAGGCTGGGAGCAGCCATCTGCTCAAGGTGATGGTAGCAGCTGGGAGCACAAGGGACCCTGCCAGCCTGAATGCAGCTCTTGGGAGATGCTGATGCCCTGAGGTGCTGGGGAAGGAAGTTGGGGGTGGGCAGGCTGTGCATGGCATCAGTAGGGCATGCTGCTGTTGCAACCCTGTGTTGGTAAAGTCAGTTTCACCAATCTCATCGGAGGTGCCTGAAATCCTTGATAGCCACCTGGGCGGCATTGCGTCCTGCCGCTCCCATCACTCCTCCTCCTGCAAGAAAGGAGAAATGGGGAATGGTGGTGCACCTCTTCCACATGCTCCTTTCTTCCTTCTGAAGGCCTCCTGGAGGATCCTGGCTCCCAGCTCTGCTTACCAGGGTGGGCTCCACTTCCACACAGGTACAGGCCAGGAATTGGGGATCGGTAGCCAGAGTAGGATGGTGCTGGCCGGGCGAAGTACAGCTGGTCCAGAGACATCCCTCCATGGAAGATGTTCTGCTAACAGAGCTCTGTGTGAGCTAGCTGTGCCTGGCCCAGGCCAGTGTGCCCACTAGCACTGGCACCAGAGCATGCTCAGAGTTGACATGCATGGTACCCACTCCACCCGGCAGCCCGAAGATCCTCTCCAGGTCTGGTGGTGTCAGGATGTCCCTGCCAATGACGGATGCCTTGAACCCGGGGGCATAGTCCTCGATGCAGTCAAACACTAGAGAGAGATGAAGGGACTACTGGTGGGCACCCTGGGGGGACATGGTAGCAAACTCCTGTGCAGCTCCAGGGCAGGTCTGCGTGTGCTTTTACGTACCCGTGTCTGCATATGCATTTCTGGCCTGCTCATCCCAGGGCCGACCACCTGCCAGCATGGACGGGGTGTACTGTGTGAAGAGGGACACGACATGGCAGCCTGGCGGGGCCAGCCCTGGGTCCAGCGCTGAGGGAATGCAGAGCTCGATCATGGGCCTGGGGGAGCAGTACACCAAATGGGCTGGCACAGGGGGACCCAGCCACTCCACAACTCTTTCCCCAGCATCCACTGCCCATGGTTGTCCTGTCCCTTCCCCAGCGCACCAAGGTGTGCCAGTACAGGCTCCTACCTGCTGGAGGGGTGCCCTTGGGCAGCCTCAGTGAATGCCTGATGGAGGAGCTGGGTGCCCTCACAGTTGAGATGTATGGAGCACTGGTGGTGGGGCAGGGGCTGGCCATCACGGGCATTGGGGGCAGCCAGGAAGCTGGGCAGTCAATCCACCGCCACTGGGCATGGGATGGGGAGATGGAGGAAGCGGGGTGCAGCCTCTTGCTGAGACTGGCACCAGTGTTCCTCCAGCAGGGATGGCAATGGAAGTGTCCTTACTGGTACCTACCATTGATCTTGGTGACAGGGGAGCGTGTGTCAACCTGCTGGATCCGCTGGACAAAATCCTTTGGCAGCTGCTCCTGGGGTGCGATACACCGGTGCAGAGGCTGGCTGTGAGAGGCAGCGTGAATGGGGCGATTCTAACATGCCAAGCCCCCACCAGCCCCATGCACTCCATACCTGAGGAATGAGTTCCAGAAAAGTGATTTGGGGGGAGGCATTGGACAGCACCAGTTTGCTCCTCACCTCCGTCCCATCCTGCAGCGCGACACCCTGCGCCTCCCCGTCCCTGCCCAGCAGCACGTGGCACACTGCCTGGGCACGGGTAGGGGACAAGACTTTACCAAGAGCATCCCTGCTGCCTGCAAGGGCAGAGATGCCAAGCAGCTCCCCTCTCCCAGTCACCCTGTACCTTCTCAGCAAAGATGTGTGCTCCCCGAGCAGTTGCTGCCTGGGCGATGGCTTGGGACAGGGCTCCCATCCCACCTGCCACGTAGCCCCAGGCCCCCCGCCGTCCCTCCAGCTCACCCATCACATGGTGCAGCAGCACGTACCTGTGGTAGCAGGATCTCGGATTAGCTGCTGGCTGAGGGGATGCATCTGTCCCCTGCATGGGTAGTGAGGATGGTGCCACAGCCCCCACAGTCCCCCCCAACGGGACTGTGCCACCTTATGGGATGTCAACTCAGTTACAGTGAGCACGCACCAGCCAGGACACCCTGAGTGTCCAAAGGTGTCCAAACAGCAATGGGATAGGTAGGGGCCACTCAGGAGAGCCATAAGGGGGGCAGCCCCTGGCCCAGCACCAACTCCTGAGGCACCCTGGCAAAGTTGAGCAGGCAGTGACAGGGAGGGGCAGGGGGCAGGGCATGGGGTACTGGTGTGCAGCAGAGCCAAGCATAAAGCATGGCAAGGGGGAAGTGCAGGATGGGACTCTCACCCACTGCCAGGGGTGTGTGGGCTGGCCATGGCTCCAATCACCGCATCTGTAGCCAGAGTTGCTTTCAGGGGCTCTGACTCAAACCAGTGATCCAGGATCTGGCCCAGGAGAAAGAGAGCAATGCCAGGCTTGTGGTGGGGAGTGCTGCAGCACCCTGGCAGGCAGGAGAGGCAGTGGGTGTTTCCACACCACCACTGCCAGCACACACCTTGGAGATGGGAGCTGTGAGCACCTCGTAATAGCAGGGCAGCTGCCGCCCCAGTGCCAGCCCTGGGGGTGGAGAAGTAGTGTGAGACCTGCGTGGCTGTGCCAGGACTGGCTACTAGCTGGGTTTGGAGGTCAGTCAGCAGGACCAAGGTGAGTAAGCCTAGCAGAGCCTGCCAGCCCAGTCTGGGCTCCTGAGGAGGCTCTGCATCATGCATCTGGCAAACACCCCTTGCTATCAGGGTTCCCTGGCATCCCTGATGTACCTGCCTGCAGCAAGGGCTTCAGGGTTCGCAGGGTCCTGAGCTGCTGGAGCAGAGAACCCTTTCCCAGGGCAGCTGTATCCACTGGAGGTGCATCCAGCAGTGGATCAAGAGCTAACACCATGCGCCCCATGAATGCCTCATACTCAGGGTAGGCCTGGAAGAGGACAGAGGGTGGACAGCAAGGACTGCATCATGATGGGTGCAATGGATACCCCACCCAGGAGCATCCCTGCCATTCCGGGGGCAGGGCAGGCCCTCGTGGGTTTTGCTGTGCCAGGTGCATGTCCCTGTTGGTACCTGGGCATCCTTCTGGGAGAACTGAGCAATCTGCTGCTGAGTCTGGGCCATGTCATGTCCCAGCAGAAGGGAGCGAGGAGGGCTCCTGTCCTCCAGCAGTGGGGTGAAGGAGTAGGGGTCCCGTGGGAGCACCCTCAGACCATGCCGCTGCAAGACAGGGATGCCCCCACTGCAGGGACAGCCTGGCAGCAGGGTCCCCCTGCTTGCATGCTGAGAGTTGCCAGCAGCCCAGAAAAGGGTGGGTGCCAGTACCTGCAGCTCCAGATCAGCATAGATTTGTGGTCGCAGCAGGCTGAGCAGATATGATGCCCGGGAGAACTTGAACCCTGGAGAAACATGTGGAGTGGTAGGGGATGTCAACCACCAGGGCTGGCCAGGGCCAGGGGGACAAGGGGCATGCAGGGGTACCTGGCACAATCTCCTCGGTGACAGCCGCGCCACCCAGCACGTGACGCTTCTCCAGCACAGCTGTGCGCAGCCCTGCCTGCTGCAGGTAGGCAGCCTGTGGGGAGCACAGTGCACACTGCCCATCCCTCCAGCCAGGGTGGCATTCTCAGCATGAACACCCTCTTGCTCATGGTGACCCCCTCACTAGGGAGGGCCTGTGGGAGCCCCAGCCCCACGGACACTGCCACCAAAGCCCTCCCTTGCCCGCAGCGCAGACCCTTCCCAGTCCCTTGCTGTCCCCTGTGGATGGAGGAGAGGCAGCACGCCACTCTAGGTACTCACTGCCACCAGCCCGTTGTGCCCTGCAAGAAGAGAGGGAGATGAACAGAGGCCAGTGTTGGTGATGGGCCCACAGCATAGGGCACCCTGCCATTCCTGGGACATGGCACTGTCACAGCCACCCCAGAAACAGGCTCTAGACACAGAGCTATAGGTGACAAGGAGCATCCTCCTCTGGCCCTACAGCCCTGGCCCTAATGGTGCAGCAGAGGGACAGAAGTGCTCAAGGCAGATGCTCCAGGAGTGCTCTGTATGCTGGGGGGATGCGATTTGTGCCAGACCCCTGCGTCGTCCCAGGCATGAGGAGTGGTCTGGGGCTTTGCAGTGCGTCCAGCACTGCTGTGGTCCCCACCTAGCTGCTCCTCTGCTACCCGTCCTGGGGGGAGGGAGATGTGGGTCCCCGCCTGCTCCCCGCAGCTGGACTCTTGCTCCCTTGCTCTGTTACCTGCCCCGATCACCACCGCGTCGTATTCCCGCTGCAGCGGGGCTGCAGCCCCGGCATGGGCCAAACGCGCTCCTGACGGCCCCAGGGACAGATGCCAGCCCTGCAGCCAGCGGGAAGAGCGGAGCAGACTCAGTCTTCCCCGGAGCCCGGCGGCCATCGCCCCGCAGCGCCCGACCATGGCTGTGCCGCGGCCGGCAGCCTGGACTTTGCTTTCACGGCGGAACTTTTCCCAGGGCTTCCGGGCACGGGGAGGGCACGGGGACGGGGGGGCCAGGGCAGGGAACGCCTTGGGGAGGCGGGGAGGCTGCTCAGGACAGGGGCACCGGCCGAGCGCTGCCCCTCTGGTGCTGCCCCAGCCAGGCGCTGACCCTGGCACAGTTTTGCTGGGGGCTTGTAGCGGGGCCGGAGAGGAGCCCCAGGGGGAGAGGATCCTGCCTGGGAGAAGGGGACAGATCCTGCCTGGGGCTCAGCAAGAGCTCCCCAGCCTGTACTCCAGGAAGGTGCTGAGCAGGCAGGCGGGGGCATGAGAGCCTCCCTCCCCCAGCTCCTGTTCTGCTCCAGGGATGATCCAGAGGCACGTGGCTGGGGTGATGGGCCAAGCACGGCAGGACAGAGGGAGTTTGCCCCCCCCTTGAGCAGGCAAGCCCAAAGCACAGCCCTGAAAGCAGCAGGGAAAGGGGCAGCTTGGGGATGAGCTTGGCTCTGAATCCAGAACTATGGCTCAGCAGGGCAAATTCCGGCTCAGCAGGATGGGGCAAAGGCCCTGTCACGGTCCAGTGCTCCCTGAACTGCCATCCCCAGCTCCAGCGAGTGACATGGGAGCAACAAGGGGCAGTGGCTGCCTGAGTCCCTTGGGGCTGGCCCCATTCCCAGCTGTACTTGAGGTTTGGACGTGCACTGAGCCCAGACGTGCCTGGGAAACACATAAGCTGCCTCAGGATTTACTCGTTGTTCCCAGCTAAGCTCAGAGCTGTGGCTAACTGGTGCCTGGAAGCCTGGGTGTGGGGAAGGGAGTGCAGGATGTGCTGCACCTCCCCAGAGCCTGCCAAACCTCTGAGGGCCCCACACTCCACATTTGGGGGTGAAAGGGAAGGGGGATGCACCCTAGACCATTTCTCCACTCAGGTTTGGCTACACTGTCTTGATCTCTGGCCAAAGCCTGGCAGCAATGCCAAGCTAACATTATAAATCCTGCTTTGGAAATGCACTTTTCAGCAAGAGAGTGATTTGCCAACAACCTCTCAGCCCCATTCTCTGCCTGTCTCCAGAGGCTGCTGGGTGGCAGTGAAAACCATGGAGCAGGAAAAGGGACAATGCCAGCTCTGGCCAGGCTGGAGGATGGGAAGGTTGCCCGTCAATGCCTACACGCACAATCCATGGCATGGCACACAGACACTGAGAAAGCAACCCAGGCTCTGGGAACACCCACTTTTAATCCTGGCCCCAAGGATTAAAAGGCAGCTCAGAGCAGAGGGATGCGGGACGGTTCCCACAGGCGCCGGGCCAAGTCGTAGGCCTGCTGCACCACCAGCTCCGAGGGGATGATGCCCAGGTGCACGGTCAGCAGCTCGTAGCACTTCACTACCTCTGCCTGGTGGTTCTTGCTGTAGTAACGCAGCAACTTCCTGGGGAGGAGAAGACAGGGGCTTGGCAGGTACAGTGCACACAGGCAGCCCCTTTCTAACGACCTTCCTTCTATAAAGTACTTTGCAAGGACACAGCAAAACCATGGCACTAGGCTGGGGAGATGGGCTGGTGCAACTCCAGAGACACCACAACACTGGCATCCTGGCATCACTCACAGGGAGCTGTGTGCCATCACTGCTTCAAGCCCTGGTGCCAAATCACGGGGCTGGCAACTGCTCACCTGTAGTAGTCTCCTGCAAGCATCCCAATGGGAGCAGAATCATCAGACAGGACTGGTACCTCCATCACCTCCAGCTTGTAGCCCTGGGGAGAAATGACAGCAGAGGGCAGGAGCTGGGATAGGACCACTGAGGAGTCAGGGCTGGCCACGCCTACGGCCCTGCTCCCTGCCCCAGGGAAAGAGGGGTTCAGCCCCTTCCTGGCTCCACATACCATCTCATTCTCAAACCAGAGGAAGTAGGAGCAGCAGTAGTCGCCATCCTGCAGCAGCAGCGTTGTATAGCCCTTCTGCAGGTATCGCCGGGCCAGTGTGATCAGGGACCAGACCTAGGGGACAAGGGGCACCTGAAGCCTGAGCAGAAACCCCTCCAATTTCCACTCTCTTCTGTGGTTCTCATCCCATCCCTACCCCATGAGTAGTACCTTTTTCTTGATGAAGGTGGCCAGGGGACCCTTGCCCAGCTCTGAGCTGGACTTCTCTGTCACACTGAGTGACGGGGCCATCATCTGTCCAGCTGTGCGGTCCACATAGATGAAGTGCACCAGTCCAGGAAAGTCCTCCAGGTACGTGGCATGGGTTAAGGGTGTCCAACAATTTTGGTGCCCTTCCAGGACAGCCCCTGAGCCTCGGGGAGACCACCTTTACCCACGACATTCCTCCCCTTGACCCTGGTGCTGGGGGATAGGGCCCTACTCCCACATCTACTACCCCCTCAGGGACACCCCCCTTGCCAGGCTGGGTTCCAGCTGCAGAGATGGGTATGACACCATGGTGATATTGCGCCTGCTCTTCACCAGCAGGAAGTCCCTCCAGTCCAGCAGCTTCTCCCTGCCGAGAAGAGGCACAGTGAGAGGCCAGGATGCAGAAGCCCCAGCACAGCTGTGTGTGGGGCAGCCCCCTGGCAATGCTGACCATCCCCATGTACCCACCTCATCAGCTTCTGAGCACGGTCCCGCAGCCCTTGGGACAGGCTGTGGCCAGCAGAGGTCAGGAAGAGCTGGCGGTACACGGAGCAGAGCTGCCGCTTCACGTTGGCCACTGACTGCAGCAGCCTGAGCCAGGGGACACAGACAGTGCCGAGTTTGGACACTGGGTCCCCAGCACTGCAGGGACAGCTGTGCTGGTCCCCAGGCTGGGAAAGGTCCCTGCCTGTCCTGAAAACTTTCCCTGGCTTTCCCCTACTCACTCTAGGGAGCTCCCAGGCTCGCTCCGTGAAAATATCTTGTTCTTGAAGTCCAACCAGGTATTCTGCAACTAGAAAGAGACAGGACTGTGTCAGGCTTTGGAGAAAACAGGACAGGGTCCTCATGTCCCCACTCCCACCTGGATGTCCTGTCCACTCAGTTTCTTCACAAATTTGTCCATGCGCTGCCGCAGCTCAGCAAGGAATGGGTAGGAGCGTGCGACTCCCACCTCTGGTCCCTCTTCCAGCTTCTTCTCCAGCACCAAGAAACCATCCAGCAGTTGGTACAAGGTGACAGCCACCTGAGTCATGGGGCCCTGCGAGGGAAGGGAGAGGTGGGTCAGGCAGGACTCAGTCCAACATAGCTTCCCTTACCTCAGAGGCAGCTCACCTTGGTCAGTAGCACAAGGGAGATGCCCGGCCAGAGTGGAAGGCAGTGCATGGTGTGTGGCAGCAAGGGGCAGTAACCTTCCCGCAGGCTGGCATCCAGAAAGATCCTTCTGGGGTTTGAAGCTTCAGGGACCAGAGGCCCAAAGGTTTGGAGCAAGTCCTCTGCCATCTGGGAAGACAGGGGACATACTCAGTCCCCTCTGAGGATGAGACAGCTCACACCAAGGATGTTCTGTAGGGATACAGCACTGCCTTGAAAGCTGCAACCAGGCATGACAGAACCAAAGGAGCTGGAGGGGCCATGTAGCAAAAGATCAGCAGTGAAGAAAGTGCCCAAGGACCCCAAAGGAGTCAGAGAAGAAGACTGTTGCAAAGACAAAGGTTGCAAATGCCTTAAACCGAGGCCAGTGTTTGTTTGCTTGCAGTGTGTGAGGTGTTGCAGCATCCATCAGGGAAGCAGCCCAGAAAGCCCAGTGGCAGCAGAGGGAGACACTGGACTGCTCTGAGACAGCCCCGCTCCTTCTCTGCTGACAGCTCATTGTAAGCAATGCCTCAGAGGAGATCAGAGCTGTCACAATTATGCATAACATGGGGGATGCAGGGCATCCACAGCTGCAGCACAGCAAGAGACGAGTGATGAGGACTGGAAACTGCAAAGGGCACTGGGACAGGCTGGTGAAGTGTGGAGCTGGGAGGTGTTGCAGGACTCTGTGTTCACCTGGACGTCTGCAGCATCCACCTCCCCAATGCTCAGCATCTCAGCACCCTCTGACCAACTCTCACTGCCTGCAGAGAACACAGCAGGGCAGCCTTCCAGCCCTCTTCAGAGCCCTGGAGCCTCTGCAAGGCTGGGGGTGTGGGGCACGGCTGCTGCCCAGCAGGGCACTCACCTGTACTGTGCCCACCAGGTGAGGGCTCAGGTGTGTAGTAGACCTCAGGCACAGAGAGATCATCTGTGTCCTGCCAGCAAAAATGAACAGGTCGGTGATAGCAGTGATACGGGCAGCCCTTCCAGAATCTCACCCTGCAGCTCCTGATCTCAAAGACTCACTTGGTCATCTGAGTCCTTCTCTGCAGCTCCATGGGAGCCAGGGCCACTCACAGGGATGCTCTCACTTCTCTTGGGTCCCTGAGGGAGAACATTCCCTGCTGTGGGCTTTCAAGAAGAGGGAAAAAACCCCCTTAAGCCCCAGCTGTCCAGGCATCACCCCATGGGAGCACCTGACTTGCTGCACCCCCAACCCTTCTTTGAAGCACCTGTGGGCCAAGCTCCTCCTCGGCGCTCTGACTGGGGTACAGGTCCTGAACCAGGAGGATGAGGATGAGCAGGTCGGCTGGGCGGATGGAGCTGGCGTTGCGGCTGCAGGCCAGAGCAGGAAAGGGTCAGCTGGGAGGACAAGTGGCTGCCCTGGGGAGGGTGGTGGGGCTGGGCGCACCTGGAGTAGAAGGCCAGCAGCTTGGTGTGTACCAGGAGGAAGGCATGGCCCACTTCATCCCCGCCACGCTCAGGGCTGGCATTGATGTACTGTACCACTTGTCGCTCCAGGAACTCGATGCACTGCTCGCACAGCTGAGGATGGATCAGCCGCTCCACAGCCTGGGGTGCAGGAGGACGGAAGGAGAGAAGGAGGAGGGAAGGCTGCTGAGCTCTCTCAGACCCGGCCTTGCAGTCCTGGGGTCAGGCCTGGGCTTCCACTGCTCCAGGGAGCTGTCCTAAAGTCCCTTTTCCCATATCTTAGGACTCTATGCAGCCTTCCACCCCTGAAACACCCCAAAAGTAAGGGACAGCCCAGAGCAATGGTACCTCCACTGCAAAGCTCTGGTCCTCCTCCTGCAGGTGGCTGTAGGTCTCCAGCAGGCCCCGCAGCAGGCTCCACACGCGCTCCCGCTGCTCCGAATCAGCCGGCCGCAACCTGCAGCGGTGACAGAGTGTAAACTCACCGGTGGCTGTCACCTCCCTGCGCGGGATGGACACACCCAAACCCAGCTCCCCGCGTGGGACTGACACACCAAAACCCAGCTGCAGCCCAGCAGGCAGGGGGTCCCGCTGCAAAGGGGGGTCCCAGCTGGAGACACCCGCTCCCAACCCCCCCGTGCTGCATGAAGGCTTCTCAGGGCAGCCACCACAGCAACCCGACATGCCAGCCTGTGCCGGTGGCTGTGCCCGCTCACTCCTTGCGGATGAGGTGCGAGTCGAGCGTGACGAGGCCACAGTGAACCTCCACCAGGCGCCGCAGCACGAAGAGCGTCCGGCGCAGGTCGTCCTCGCTCTGCGTCCCGTCGCCGTTCACTGCGATGTACAGGCAGTCCCCGAACTGCAACCGGCAGCGGGGTCAGGCGGGGGCCGGCCAGCGGTCCCTGGTCCCCGGTGCCGGTCCTACCGTGTGCAGGACGTGGAGGTGCCGCCCGCCCTCGGTGGCGAAGCAGGTGTAGGTGTCGGAGAGCTTCTCCAGCAGCGCGGTGCAGGAAATGATGAGGGGGGCGAAGAGGGTGTTGAGGCTGTCCTCCAGCGCCGGGCCCTGCGCCACACTCTCCCGGTCAGCGCCCACGCACGACCCCGCGCCCCACGCTCCCTTCCCCGCACCCGCGCCGCCCCGTCCCGCCCCACCTGCCCGGCGTGGGACGACCGCAGCCTGCGGAGGAAAGCGGCATCGGCCCAGTAGAAGAGCAGCTCGGCCGCGGTGCTGGCGATCAGGACGCAGCGCATGGCCCGCTGCGGGCGGGACACCGGGACCGGGGACACCGGGACCGTGCGGCTCCACCCGCCCCGCGCCGCTTCCTGCTCCGCCGCGCGTGACCGCCGCGCCCACGCGCGCAGCGCCCCCGGCGGCCCGGCGTGGTACCGCACCGTGTGACAGTGGCACCGCACCGTGTGACAGTGGTACCGCACCGTGTGACAGTGGCACCGCACCGTGTGACCGCGGTACCGCACCGTGTGACAGCGGCACCGCACCTTGTGACAGTGGTACCGCACCGTGTGACAGCGGTACCGCACCGTGTGACCGCGGTACCGCCCCGTGTGACAGTGGCACCGCACCGTGTGACAGTGGTACCGCACCGTGTGACAGCGGCACCGCACCGTGTGACAGTGGTACCGCACCGTGTGACAGCGGCACCGCACCGTGTGACAGTGGCACCGCACCGTGTGACCGCGGTACCGCACCGTGTGACAGTGGCACCGCACCGTGTGACAGTGGTACCGCACCGTGTGACAGCGGCACCGCACCGTGTGACAGTGGCACCGCACCGTGTGACAGTGGTACCGCACCGTGTGACCGCGGTACCGCACCGTGTGACAGCGGTACCGCACCGTGTGACAGTGGCACCGCACCGTGTGACAGTGGTACCGCACCGTGTGACCGCGGTACCGCACCGTGTGACAGCGGTACCGCACCGTGTGACAGTGGTACCGCACCGTGTGACAGCGGCACCGCACCGTGTGACAGTGGCACCGCACCGTGTGACAGCGGTACCGCACCGTGTGACAGTGGCACCGTGTGACAGCGGCACCCGCACCGTGTGACAGCGGCACCGCACCGTGTGACAGTGGCACCGTGTGACAGCGGCAAGGCACCGTGAGACAACGACACCACACCTTGTGACAGTGGCATCCGCACCGTCCGACGGCCGCACCGCTCCCGCCCGCCCGCCCGGCCCGCGGCGGACAGAAGACGCCGGCGCGCTTGAGAGCCCAACTTTATTACACCTCCGGTAGCGCCTGGGCGCGTCGCAGCTGCTTCTGCCCGCGACACCGCCACTTTCCCGGGCAGGACACGCTCCCGGCCGGCAGCTCCGCTCCTCTCCGCTCCGGGATGTATAATTTAATTATCAACATTTCCCGCCGCGGAGCCCGAGCCCGCCCGCCCGGGGCGGCCCCCGGCGCCCCCTGCCCTGCCCCTCCCCGCCCTGCCCCGCCCGGTGCATCCCGCGGCGGGCCGGGCCGGCTGGCGGCATCCCGGCGGCAGTAGAGGGAGCTGCTTCCATGCGCTTGCTGCACCGCAGCGCTGTTCGCCTCCGGGGAGAGGGTCCGGCTGCTGGGAGGAATCATCCCGAGGGGCAGCGGGACCAGGGAGTCGGGGAGGGTGTTCGACCCGGGATATACCGGGGCTCAGCACCCCAACCCTCCCTGCAGCCAGTAGGCACCAGGGCCCGGGTGCTTCTCGCAGCTCACAGGACGGAAGGTGGCAGGCCCTGCAAATTGGCTGTCGCACTGCTCTGGTGGGATGGTGGCCAGGGCATGTGGAGTTCTGCGGTCACAGGGCAGGAGTGGTGCCAAGGTGGAGGACACCCTGGGGGTGAGGATGAGGGCATGGCGTGGAGCTGCCCAACACGGCCACACAGCGAGGCTGCGTGGGCTGCCAAGGAGGCAGCATGACCTGGGCAGTGCACAGGGGCAGGAGCGGGGCTGGCGAGTCCCTTGTGGGCCGCGGGCTATCGGTACCGACAGGCCAGCGCGTTCACATTCTTCACCACGTAGAAGCTCATAGTCAGCGGGGGGATGACCAGGGTGCGGCCGGCCCGCAGTGGGCGAGGCTTCAGCTCGGGGAGAGTCCCGTCATCCACCATGGCCAGCGGCTGCCCGTTGAGCTGGACCGACCTGTGGGACCAGGAGAGGGTCAGGGCAGTGGCACTGAGGATGGGACAGTGGTGGCAGTCCCAGTCACCAGCATTAAACTTACTTGGAGTGCAGCCCGTCCTTGCCATAGGGCTGCAGCAGGTACTGGTGCACAATCTTATCCCGCAGCGTCCCTGCCAGCTTGATTTTCTTCCGGGAGCGATGCAGATTGATGATGTAAAGGGTGATGGAACCCCGGACATAGTTGTGACTGCAAAGGGGAGAGCGGGAGGTGAGGGCTGCACTGCCATGTCCCCAGGGAGTATCACCTCCAAGAAGGGGCTTGGGGGTCTCTGCAAGAACTGGCCTCGTGCAGACATCCAGATTCACTATCCTGCTGTCCCTTCACAGGGAGATGCCAGCTTCCCATCACAAAGCCTGGTTCTGTGGTGACATCTTTCAACCCTCCTCTCTGCCAACAGGGACATGGCAAAAGAGGATGCTGCAACCGCGTCCAGAGTGGGGATGGCCCAAGACACCTCCCCCAAGAAGTTTCAGGTCCAGGACACTCCCCCCACCCCAAACCTTGCAAGGAGAAGGCTGAGAATGGAGGAGAGCTCTCTGTGTGAGTGGCGTTTGCCCCCGCCACTCCAGACACCTGACAGAGAGGTTCAGACACTGATCCTCTGTCCCTGCCTGATCAGGCAGCCCCAAACAAAAGCTATAGAGCACTTTGCACCTGTCAGTTACTGGACAAGGTTTCCTACCGAGCTGGAGGCATGTTGAAAGCATCTGGACTGTGTAAAGAAACAGTCTCTCCTCCTCCACAATAGCAACTTGTGTCCGCGGAGGAGGTGGCCTCCCCCCCCGGCTCGCTGAGGTGCTTTCAAAGACCTTATCAGCGAAACAATAACCAGGCCAGGCTCCCCGGCAGCGCGGCCTGGCGGGTAACCCGACCGAGCGGGGCCCCTCGTGTGAAATCCACTCCCTTGATCTCGGCTGCCCAGGCGGCCCGGCGGCCACCGCACCGCTCCCAGCCGGCCCCGTTCCCAGGCGCGGCCTTGCCACCACTTTCATCGAAGGCATCGCCATTCCTGCGCTCTCCCTTACTGTGACAGCGGCCAGAGCAGCACCCCAGTGAGTATCTCGGGAAGCCAACCTGCCCCAGCGTGTCCTTGTTGGTCCCCGTCTCCTGGGGATCCACTTATGCCACCCTGTAACCCTCGGCCTTCCTTGCTCCACTTACTTGTGGTAGCTGGTGCAGTGGGCGTAAATCCGGAGCTTGTCGCGAATGACTCTGCCGGGCCGGGGTTTCCTCTGCAGACCGGCCACGTGGATCGCCAGCACCTTGGGACCAATGAGGCGCTTGTAAAGCAGGGACAGCCAGTAGTCCTGGGGGGCAGAGGGGACAGTCAGCAGCACAACAGTCCCCCCTACTCACAGAGGGCGTGGGCAGGAGAGGCTGGCTTCCCTGCTTACAGCCTAGCAAAATTTTGGCTGTTGGGGTGATATGTTGTGTGCCAGATGCCTGCCTTGGGATGAGCTTTTTCTGTGCAGTCCAAGCCATAATGGCATGGGTGTTTTCAGGAAGGAGATTCGGGGAGGAATACATTGCCCATGCTGAGGGACACGGGTACCCTCTAAATGAGCTCAGATCTTGGCTGGGTTGCAGAGCATGGGGAGCAGCATGAGCACCCTTGCACATACCTATGGACCAACACAGCCATGCTGTGGACCTGCACATCAGCTCCAGTGATGCATGCAGGGTGGTGATGTCTCTGGAGCAGGCTCTTCCCCTACTCACAACACAGAGCTGGAGCACATCAGAACTCTCTCTTGCTCTTTGTCTCTGTACATGGCACACTGGCTTTTGGGACTGCTGAGGGGTGCTCAGCTTCCCAGATGTATTTCTCCCATTTTAAAACCTCCTGTGGAGCATGGGGAAGCCAAGCAGTCAAGAAAGAGGAAATGCTCAGACCCTTCACACATGCATAAATGATGCAGCCTTAATTACGTCACCACACACTACTTTTTCCTGCAGGGCATGGCCTTGCACAGCACACAGGATGGGCCCCAAGCCCTGGGGAGGGAGGTGAGGCTGTGTGGTGACGGAGGCTGCTGCCGGCAGGGCCCCCCACTCATCCGCTGCAGAAGCTGGGAGGTGTGTGGTAAATGAAGCAGCGTTGTGGGAAGGGAAAGGGCAGGCTCAGGCTGTTTGCAGGATGGGGCTCTGGCCCCACTGCTGCTCCAGGCACACCAGGTGATGCTGGGGAGATGGAGCCTCTCGCCCTCTGAGTGCTGCCTGTGGGTGCTGAGGCATCTTCACACACATGAGCACTCTGGATGAACACCTTCTGGACAGCCCAGACTGGATGTCTGAGAGGAGCCATGTGCCCCAGGGCACTTGGGATAATCTCCCCTCCCTGCTGGCAATATCAAACGTCCAGAAGTGATGTCACACTGGCACCAGGGGCTGCTCTGCCTGTCAGGTCTGACCTGCATAGTGAGGAGGAAACAAGTATTGAACAAGTACTCTGTGGCTCTGAGCAGTGCCTGGGAAGGGCAAGGAAAGCCCTGCATGGTCAGGATAGTGTGATGAAGGGGTCTTGCATCCCCAAAGGGTATGTGGTTGGGAATGGGATCTCCAGGCCCCAGGATGCAGGGCAGAATGGGCAGGTGGAAGTGCAGATATCTCATACAGACTCAGTTACCCATCCTCTGTGTGGGGAGCCCCACACAGTCCCTGATTAACACACATTTTGGGTAAAGAGGTCAGCATATAAAACCGAGCAGTGGGGCACCAGTGACCAGCACAAGGCGAAAATCCACCAGCCAGATTGGACTGCCAGCCTCATGCTCTTTCCAGTTCAGCAGAAGCTGATCTGTTCCATCAGCACTTAGCTGGTCTGCCAAAGAGCAATCCAGACACACTTCTCACTTTCTGGGCAAGATTTTGGCATAATGCTGGAGGAAAAGCCATCTTCTGTTCTCCTCTTGCTACTCCCAGCCAAAACCGCGGGGCTTTGTGCCACACCAGCCTGGTAACTGCTTCCTCTGCAAACTCTGGGCCCCAAAAGAGATGTGAGTGTGAAGGGAGAAGCTCGTGTAGCCCGAGACAGCTCAGCCACAAGGCCAAGGCTCCCAGGGAGAATGAGCTGGAGTTGGTCAATGCTGCTTATGTGTGCTGTCAGTGAGGCCGTGCCTCTGTCCCTGACCCTGCTGGCTGGTTGGGCTGCTCTACAGCCTGAGGATGTCCCTGCCTGCACCAGCCTTCTGTAAGAAGCAATGCCAGTCTGTGCTGCTCAGGCTCACAGCAGGCAGGAGAAACAGAACTGCTGTCTCTCTGGCGAGCCACCCTGACTAGCAGAGTCATTAGATGAGTTAACTACTTGAGTTTGCAGTGAGGACAAAGAAAATCACAGACTTCAGTGTTTAGCCTCATGGTCATAAGTTAAAACTAAGTTTGGTGTCCTGAGCTACCTGTCAGTTCAGGCTACCTGTCTTTTCTAGAAGCCCTCCTGGGGTTTCTCATCTCCTCTCCATATTTCCACTGATGAGATGCTGCTTTCACCCACAAGTTATGGGAGTCATAGAGGCCAGACTCTCAGTGTCTGCCCTCAGAATTTCCATATGGATCTCAAGAGCTGTTCTTCAGGGGGCTCTCAGTGGTCTTGCCTCCATGGCGAGCTGGCACCAGCAGCTCCAGCCTCCAGCTGAGCACCCACCCCTCTGGGCTGGGTGGTCTCCAGGAATTTGCTGCTTTGACATCAGTGTCCCTCCACTCCCAAGGCTCAGCAGCAGCAAGGTTTGTAATGTGGGGATCCTGGGAGCCTGCTCAGCCCCATGACCTGCCCCAGATGCTGCCAAATTTCCCATCTCAGCACATGCTCTTCCCAAGGATGCTCTGAATAACCCTGCAGAGCTGGGTACATTGAGCCCCAGGCTCCTGCCATGATGGCTTGTGGGCAGAGCTGTGCTATTCAGCATCTCCCAAGCTGGGCACAAGCACGATGATTTCTTTGTGAAAAGTGTTGGCTATGTTTTGTGAGCTTCTGGCCCAGCTAAGGGTACATAGCTTTTCTGAGAAAAACCACGCAGGTGCCATGGGATGGACAAGACAGTCAGCAGTGATTTAGGGTGAGCTGTTCTACGAAATATGAGGTGATCACAGCTGAGTGTGCAGCATTTCAGCACAGTCAGTGCCTCCAGGGCAGTGACCACAGAGACCACTGTGTCCCTCCAATATATGCAGGAGGTGAAGGGAGAGAGAGCAGTGCTTTTACCTTGCGTTGCTGGCAAAGCTAGCTCCAAGCTCTCAGTTTCAAAAAGGATGTGAGAAAAACAAAGAGAGTTCAAAGGAGGGCCAGAAAAATGACCCAGGGCTGAAAAAGGAGTTGTCAGCAATAGACTCAAGGCACTTGAGCTCTTCAGCTCACTGCAGGGAAGCACTGCAGACAGCTGCAGCTTTTCGTGTCATCGCAAATCCACTCGTGTGAGGGGCCGAAATCATGTTATTTGCAATAAATTACCAGTTCCTGGTGACACCAAGCACTTGGATGATGAATTACACACACACACACCTAGCATGACTGAAACAAACCTGCTGAGGGAAGACACTTTCCTCAGCTGGGCTGGTGCTCCAGGGCTGCTCTTTTCACTGGCATCAGTGAACCACAGCCAAAATCACACCAGGGCTGCTGGGCTCCTGCAGCTACCAGCTCCTGTTCAAATGGGACCAGCTTGGGAAATAGCTGCTCTTGAAACCCAGCTTGGCTGCAACCAGGGTGGCTTTTCCACTGATCAGTGACCTCTTCTTCCTCAGCCCCTGACAGCAGCTGGCACCCACTCTGATGTGGCACACCCTGTGCAAACAAGTTCCCCAGCAGAGCCCACATATGCCTTGCAAAGACATGCAGTGTGGGGCTGGACATCCTGTCAGGGGCAGCCTCAGCAAGGTCCAGGGAGACACGTTGCTCCAACCAGTGCAACTGCAGAAAGGATTTGTCTTTTGGAGTCACAGAAGACTCTTGTTGTGAGGGCTGAGCCAGCAAGCAATACAGCTGTAGCAGGGATAGAGGAGGAATAGCAGAGAGGAATCTGGTTTGTTATTAGTCCCACGGGAATTGAGGGATCTTTCTTGATTTAATTACTTTGCAGACCTGTCAAGCAGTACTGCAGGTGAGGAGCACCTGAAGGCAGAGCCTTCCTGTGCCTCAGGAGGTCTCCTGTCTGGGTCTCCTGATTTGTGGGCAAGAGAGGTGCTTGTGTTGAGTGAGCTGATGTGCAGAGCTCAGGGAGCCTCATCTTCTGAGCCCCATGGGGCCAGTGAAGACGTACAAGTTTCCACTAGAGAGGGAAAGCCCAGAGGGTCCTACTTGATCTCTTTGTACATTTTACTTCTGGCAGAAGTTTTAGAGACTTCAGCTTTTGGAAACAAGGTTGATTAGGCAGACCCTGAGGCAGAACTATTAGCCAGACCCTCCTGTCTGCAGAGCCATCAGGAGAAGTGCAGGACTTATCCCCCAACTCTCTCCTAGAGGCAGCAAAGGAGCTCTGCTGCCCACCTGAATTTGTTCAGCTCTGTGCTCTCCACATGTGAGAAGATATTTCCATAACCATAAAACCAGAGTAAAAGAGCCATAGCCCTTCAGTCTCCTGGGGACTGTAACCAGCAAAGGCAGCTGAATTTCAAACGAGTAGGCTATGAGTCCGTGGTACACAACGTCCTCTGGCTGGGGCTGCCAGGGCATGGCTTTATGTTCCCAAGTCACCAGCAGCATCAGCTGGCTGCTGCTCACCCTATTCTGCTTCTTTTTGCTTCCTCCCACTTCTGAAACTGCCCAAGTCCTTCCCCTGTGCCTTACCCACATTCGAGTTTCTACAGCCTGTTACAGAGAGCTCCATTCCTGCACCTTCATCTGCCCTTCTCCGCAGTCCGAGCAACCTGTGTGGAGATAAGGGCTGTCTGGCCTGAACATCACAGGACACAGGGCTTTGCTCTTTTATCCTTTTGTTGAGCCTGATGGCTTGTTTTTGGCAAAAGCATCTTACAGAAAAGTAGTGAATGTGGTTGTGAAGACTTGGAGGGATGGAGAAGCCGCCACTTCCCAGGGAGCCTGTTCCAGCAGTTACATATCCGCACTGTTAACAATCCCACTCCTTATTTTCATCTTGAATTTGTCTGGCTTCAGCTTCCAACCAGTGGTTCTTGTTCTTTCTTTTTCCACTAGATTAAAGAGATTCTCAGCATCCAAAGCTTTCTCCCCGCGGAGGTCCTTACATCCTGTTCAAGTCATAGCTGCTTGTTCCTCCAGCAAGGCTGGATAATGCTGCTTTTAACATTATCCCTGAGTTTTATGTGCTGCTTAAGAGGGAGTTCAAGGTTTTCGCAGCCAAACCCTTTGCAAGGTCCTATGACAAGCAGAACAGGGCAGATCCTCATCCCAAAAGGAAGAATGTTTTCTGAAGTCAAAATCATCAGCTTCAGACATTAATGCTGCCCTCACGCTCAGGGGGTGATCTGCTTACTGTTTCATGTGTACCCCCTCCTTGTGCAGAGGTTCTGGAGAACTGAGCAGTCTCCTACAACATTTGCTGTTGTATTGGGGAGTCTGTGAGTGAGCACCACAAAAGACACTCCAGAGACTGTGAATGGGGAACAAGGCTCCTTCTGGCCCCACACCAGGGGGCTTCAAGTGGACTGACCTGCCAGAGGCTGGGGGAACCAGCAGGGGAGGAGGCAGCACACAGAGATGCTGCAGTGAAGTGGCCCCTTGCTTTTTCCCTCTGCTCTGCGCCTCCTGGGCAGGACAGACCTTTGCTTTGATCCAGCCACCTCCACCTATGAAAGGAACGGCCAACGCTGACCAATCCTTTTTAGCTGAGGCCACGACCCTGCAAGTGCCCCACTGCCAGTCCTCTGAAGCTGCTGACATCTTTGCCTGGACATCTGTTGCTTTCACTGTGCTGATCCTCTTCCTTCCTGCTCTAACGGCTGCAAACACTTCATCTCACACCACTCTTTCCTGCGTTGCCTTATGCCTTTACATTTTCCTGCAGCTTTCTCCTCAAGCAAGTGGTCTACAGCAAGATTCCTACTGTGGGAGCAGCAGCCACAGGAATTGCTGCCAGGCATCAGTGGCACTGAGGGGACAGCCTGCCCAGGAAACAGGAAAGTGGTGAGTAGGACGTGACCCCTGCCTACTGTCCATCACAGCCTGGCTCCAGCCAGTGGCCTCCCCATCTTCTTGGGATGTGAGCAGATGGAGGAACAGCCAAATCTCTCTTTTGTCATCACCTCTCCCTAACAGGGTCCAGGCCATGCAGGCTACAGGAAGGGAGCAGAGTTGCCAGATCAGAGGGCTTGGAAACCAAATGCAATTTTTCTGTTTCCTGTTCTTCCAGAACACCAATCCTCTCTGGGAATGGTCTTTCTGTCCCACCTCATCCACAGCCCTTTGTTGGCTCAGTGACCAACTGGGCATATTTAGCACTAGCACGGTGCCTCTGGGAGATGTGAGCCGTGGCCATGTCCATCCTTCTAAGACCAAGCTGCTGCTGCTGGTCCCAGATGGAGTTTGTCTCTGCCCCAGACTCAAGTGCCGGAGGAGCAGTTGGGCTCCAGCTCTGCACATGTCTTGCAGCTCCAGTGGGTGGCTGCCAGGGCTGCTAGCCACAGCATGGCTTTGATCCATTTGAGAGTCCATGCATATGCACTTCAGAGACCTTTTTTCTGGTGCACCAAGAGGGAAAGGCCCCTTAACCCACTGTGACAGCAAGCAGAGTTTAGCTATTTTAAATCTGTCTCCTTATTCACAGATACAATGATCCTCAGAGCTAACCTGGAACTCCTGGAAGGAGAGAGGGTGCAGAAAGCAATGCCTCAGTCCTTGAGACATGATAGGACAAGGCGGTGGAGAGGATTCCCTGCTCAAACCTGCTGCAGACAGTTGTGCCAAGGCTCTCTGGGAGGCTTCCACAGGGCACCACTTCCACTCTGCCCTTCAGCAGACCGTGCTTCAGCTTGACATCTCATGGGAGAGCTTTCCCCCCATGCACACCTGAACTGACTGGCATTTCATCCCTCCCATCTGTGGCCAGAGAAAACCTCCTCTAACAACAGTTCCTGCCAACCCTTGCCTTTCCCAGCCCTTCCCTGTCTGCAGGCATCACTCCCACCAGCGTCAGTGCTCTAGCGTGCAGGGCAGATGGGGGTGCCAGACACCCGCGCAGCAGGAACAGCTTCCCTGTGTGTGCGTGTGTGTGTGTGTGTGTGTGTGTGTAAGCTCCATTGAACCTGCTCCCTCTCCCCACCCGGCCTGGCCACCCTCTCGTAGACGGTGACCTGGAGCCCAGGGTCCCCGCGGGGACAGCAGCAGCCACAGCGCTACTCCGGCAGCCCGGGCGGCTGCGTGTGACTCCGTGGTGGATGTGCAGAGGGGCGGGTGCAGCAGCAGCAGAGCTGGATTCCCCCAGGGTGGGCACGGCCACAGGTGGGCGAGGACCCAGCCCCCGCAGCCCTGGCCCGGGGCGGGAGAGGGACCGCCTGGGGAGCCGGCTGGGACCTTCAGCTGCAATTAGCAGCGCCTCCTGCCAAGCCAGCTCAGCTAATGAGCGCACCGGGGAGCGTGTACGTGCAGCAGGCGGGAGCACGGCCGGGGGACCCGCTCCCGCTCCTGGCACCTCAGCGGAGGGCCCCTTGCCTCCTTGGACCCGGAGGCCCGGGGGGGGCCCAACCCATCCCCTAATGCAGAGGTGCTCGGGACAGGTCAGACAGACCTAGTATGAGCCCAGGGCCCTCCCTCCTCCAGGACAGACAGTAATGTTCTTTCCCACTGAGCTCTCCTCAGTGCCTTTGGGCAAAGCCAAGGAGGTGAAAAATCACCCGCAGCATCCAAGCATCTGATGACAGCACCACTGGGCACAGACCTTCGCACTGCTGTGATGCTTTCTCAAGGACGCCATCAATTCACAGGCAATATCATATTGTCTTCTACCACCACAGCTGAGCAGGCAGCCCCTGCTGCCGATTCACCCTTGATCCCTCCAGGACTTTCTTGTCCTGCATATGAATCTTATGTGCAGAAAAGAACTTTTAAGTGTCTACCAAACTCAGTATCTCACCGCCCATACTCGTTAGAGGAAGGTCCATGAGGAGCCACAGGAAATGGAAGTTTGGTTTTCAGCTTTGGCTTTTCCAAGGGGTTTGTGTTCTTCAAGCCTTGCCTGGAAATATGCCCAAGTTTTTTCTCTGCATAGATATAACCTTACAGCATTGTACATTAAGGGAGCAGAAATCAATACCAAGGATGGATAAAAAAGAGGTGAGTACCACGTGGAAGAGCACTGAAAAATGTCTTTAACATTCTGTAAGAATCTGAAGAGAAATCTCACGCCTGCCTGGGGTGAAATAAATGTATTGCTTCCCTCTGCACTGTTTCAGAGAGATATTAAGGAAAGAGAGATAGAGTATGTATGTTGCATGCCTGAAATGATCCTAGAGGTACTAAATGCTGGATCAGCATTTCCAAGGCACTGCCCTGTGAAGAGCAAATATTGGTGCTGCTTCTGCTCTCCTTCCCTCCACTCCTTACTCCACACATGTGCAGGTTTAAGTGCAGGCAGGCAGACTATTGTACCTGCAAAAGGCTTTATTTGAAGGGCTTCTCTGACTATTATACAGCCGACTGCCCCAATCACTCAGGAAGAAAAAGCACTCCAACTACACATGAAAATGTTATCTCAACAAATAACAAGGCAGTAAAACACTTGAGCTCACAGGGAGAGTGGACAGGCAATTCTGGCAACCAGGATGGGCACTCAAGCTGCCCTTCCATGGGTGAAGGACCTGGAGGGACCCAAAACGACCATGCCTCTTGCAAGACGTCCCAAAAGGCACAAGATGCTGCTTAGCTCATGAGCCAACTGTGTGTGGGAAGCCCAGCAGAGATGTGAGCATCTTCCTAATTCCAATGTGAAGCTTCAGTGCCCGTTGGCCACACTGCTGCCACCTGAGACCATCCTCTCGTAGGCCAAGCAGGCATCAGCAGTGGCAGGGGAGGAGAAGGAGGTGCAAAGACTGCTTGGGGAGCCCAAGCCTGGCTCCCAGCTCCCTGAGGAGCTGCCAGCTGGAGCTGTGATTGATGCCGTGGCGGTGCAGCCCTTCTCTCAGCAGGCAGCTGAGAGCTGCCTCACGCCCAGCCGGCGTGCAGAAACCTCTTTGTCATGGCAGGTAATGAGCAGATTGTATTTCACAGCGCCGCGGCCCCGCGCAGGTACAGCCAGCGGCTTTTATCTCCTGATAGCTCCCACGGGAAAAGAGCAGCCGCTGTCCCGCCGAGCAGGTCACGGCCCGGGCTTGCTGGGCTTCACGGTGTTTGCAAGCTTTTAAACCCTTTGTCTGTTTTCACCTGCCTGTGGCTCTTTCGTAGCACAGGAGTGGAGGGAAAGGGGTTGTGGAAGCACCTGCCAGGAGCAGAGTGGTGGGATGTGCGATCAGTGCTGGGAGCGCATGGGAGAGTGAGGAAACCATCATGACAGCAATTGGCACCTAACTTATTGGGAGATTTATCTTTAAAACAACAGCAAAATCCATGTTAAAGACTTCCATTGTGTTTAACAGCCTGGGGTTTATTTCTCTAACTCCTTCCCTGGCTTTAATCCCTTCTGAACTGCACTCCTTCTCCAGCTGCTCTGGAGCTGCTGCCCCACTGTGCCAAGAGAGCTGGCCATGGGCCACCCTCTGACCCACTGTGCCAGGAGGGTTGGCCACAGCCATCTGCTACCCTCGTGCACCCAGCAGGCAGGAGCTGGCCTGCCCCCATACAGCTGGGAGCAAACCAGGGGGCTCTGAAGCCCTGGGAATGGGGGTGATGTGGCTTAGTCAGGAAATTGGCTCTTCAGGAGAAATCCATCAAGTGCTAGCTGTGAGCTCAGGTTCACCTCAAAGAAAGCTCAAAGTCCCCCAGGCTCCCCCCAGAGCTTGCAGGTATTTGTGCTAGAAGGCTGCATGTGGGAGCAGACCAAGGTGCCCCAGGGGATACTCAGAGCAGCACAGACAGTGGACCATGCTCTCCTGCTCACTGGTTTGCTCTCTGGAGCCAGCCTGATGCTCAGGGATGCTTTTGCAGAGATGCTGTTTTCATTGCCTGAGTTGGCAGAGCTGACTGAGACGCAGCTCCCTCAGACTTTGCTCCCCTGCAGCCACCTCTGAGATCCCAGCATAGCATCAAGGGCAGGCTCACAGTGTCAGGGTTGTGCACATCTCCAACAGGGATCCCCAGCCTGCTGGCAGTGTCTGCTGGACCAATAAATCCCTTCTAGGAGAGATGCAGAGCATCCAGCTGCTCTGCCAGGTTCTCTGCTTACAAGGCAGTGTATTTACTAACCCCCAGAGGAAAAGGAAACCTGCTACTTTAAACAGGATTTTTCGCATGGTTTCCTTATCCACATCAGGTGCTCTGGGAGTTCCCCTCTGCCCAGGTGTTTCTGAGGAGTGAGGGATGTTATGGGGCACTGATGAGGACCACTGCTTGCTCTGAAGCTTTCACCTTGATTTTTAGAAACCTGAAATCAGGGGCTGAAGCTCCAGCCTGGCTTCCCTTGGGCCAGCTCAATGTGAGCAATCCAGCTGCCCGCCCCATCCATCCCTCCAACGCCCCAGCCTGCCCTGGTACCCTCAGTGGTAGCAGCCTCCCTCCTGTGCTACCAGCCCTGGGCATTAGATGAAATTTCAGCTACAGAGGTATCGCTCTCCCATCTGCCTCCAGCGTGTTGCACTTGACATGAACATCTCCTATTAACACTGTAAGGAACAGATCTGGAAAATTAATTTTCCAGCCGGGTTCAGAGAGGCCACAAGGAGAGCATCCCCCCAAATGTGCAAGGAGAAGCCAGCAGCAGCATGACGTTCCTGGGCAGACCTACCGGCAAGGGGTTGAAGTTCTGGTCCACCAGGTGGTTGTGGCCGTGGTCGAGGAAGGAATGCCGCACCACCACGTCGATGCCCTGGCTGGCCAGCAAGCCCAGCGTGTTCAGCCACCTGGGGACAGAGGGAACAGAGCCAGGACACCATGGGGGGACCATGGGGGGGCATCATGGGGGCAACACTATGGGGGGACTGCTTGGTCCCAGTGTCACAGCTGCTCTCATGCATCCAACCTGATCCCTGCATCCAGCTCAGGATGGAAGCCTCCAGATGGTTTTGTGAACTGGGCATTAACTGGCTCCCACTATCCCTGCCCCAGCAAGTCTGCATGTCTCTTCCTCTGTCTGCCCCAGCTGTGCCCAACTTGCACATCCCAAACCTGTGCCTGAGTCCTTGTGTGCACCCCAATATCTCGGCCCTCTGCCCAGAGCCTGGGGTACTCCCCCCAGCCTGCCAGGACTCTGCACCCTCTGTCTTAGCAGGGTGGACCAGACCTTTGCATTGGCCTGTCTTCACACATTCCCCAGAAAAGATCCTCAACTCTCACAGCCTGCCACAGCCCCAATAGCCCAGGCATGTCCCTGTGCTTCCCTGCAAAGCTCAGATAATCTTCCTCCATCTTTCGTGATCACAGCCAGCTCTGAAGATCTGAACTGGGGCTTTGCAGCAGGTTGTCCAGGCCATGGGGCTGTGCCAGTGGACAAGCCCCAGGAGCCAGGAATGGCTGTAGCTTCAAAGGAGAGAAAATGGAAAGCAGAGCTGAGGAGGGGTAATAGGTATGAAATGGAGAAATTAGCAATACTCAGGCTGCCAGGGAGTGCTGAGGGGGTCTCTGGGCCTGGAGCTTGCCCTCTTCCAGCTGCAGAGCCTTTGCAGCACCTCAGCCTGCAGAGCCCATGGGGGTGGCAGTGCCCTGGTGCTGGCAAGCCAGCGTCACTCACAGGAACCCAGCTGCATATGAATCAGAGAGGTTGTTCATTCCTCCAGCTGAGCTCATGCCAACACCTTCCAGCCAGATCTTCTTCCCTGGGGTGTACGTGTTCACTACCTGCGTGACAGACAAAAGCAACCAAAATTACTCTGGTGAACCTGCGATTTAAAGCCAAGGCATACATCTCCTGTCTCGTGGGAAGACTTGTGGAGACCTTTGATCATGGTGCTGCTGGACAGTCAGTGCCTGCCTGGCCATGGCATATCCCTCTGTGTCTTTACCTTGGGTGGTGGGAGACTGCTCCTCACTCTTTCCTGCCACTGCCACATGTCCTCTCACATCTTCTGGAGCTGCTCCCAAACATACTCTCATGTTCCCAGGCCCAGATCCTGCTCTTCCCCTGTGGTCTCCCCATGCACTCTGTCCCACAAACTGCCCTCTCATGTCACCTTAGCTTTCCATACCCACTTTCAGGGTGGCTGCCAGCCAGGTATCCCCTGAGCCCCAATGGCTCTGCAGTGTGGGAGCACTGGGCCATATACTGGAGCACGTGGATTAAGGGTGAGCGGGCACTCAAGGAGAACGCAGTGGGATTCCTCCAGTCACAAATAGTCAGTCCCACAGCTGAGCCTGCTGGCCCACCCCTTACAAGGCTTCAGCTGGCAGTGCAGACACCTGTGAGATTCCAGATGGGACGGGAGGGCTCAAATGGCCAGAGCCGCCCTCTCCCAGCCTGAGCAACCTTCGGCACCACACCCTGTCCCCTCTCCTGCAATCCCACTTCTCCAGGCTGGGTGACAAGCTCCCAAGACCAGATGTCTGCAAACCCAGCAGCCCCAGGAGCGTTCTGTGCAGCCTGATGGATCCTGCCCCATTAGTGAGGAGCGCTGGAATGTGCTGGATGGACTGGGATCCCTCAAAGATGTTAAATACGCCAGCTCTGGGCTGCCTCCCACTCACAGCCTGTGAGAGTCGACAACCCCGACTGAAGCCCCAGAGGTGTTGGCATCCTGCCTGTAATTATCTAAGCCCGCCACCTTCCCCGGTCTGAGAGGAAGCAATAAAACAGGGAAGTGGACAAGTCCAGCTGCTCTAATCAGCCCCGGCAGGATGCACGGACTCAGAGCCAAGCTGGAGGCTATTAGCACCCAGTGCTGTGCTTTTGCTCAGCCACACTGGCATTCCCAGGAGAGCCTTCCCCAGCCCTGCCCTGTGCAGACCAAATTCTGGCCCATGGGTGTGAGGGTTCCCCTAAACTGCACCAAGGGCAGCTCTTTGCTGCTTCTCGTCTGGGGATGGATGGAGTCTCACTCCATTCCCAGCAGCTTCCAACCCGCAGCAGAGGTGGGACACGTGTCACCACTTACAGCAGGGCATTATGCCCATGGGGGCTGGGTCAGCTGGTGTCTCTTGCTTGCCCCACAGTGATTCCACTGTGCCATGCCTCCCCCACAGCAGCAGCATCATCCACATACATGGGTGACTCCCAGCTTGTGCCAGAGGGCTCAGCAAGCAGCTTCTCTCCTCCAGCTTTGCTGCACTGACCCTCTCATCCCCTTTCCCAGGACCTCCTTGAGTTGTTTACTCATTCTATGGTTTCTCCCTGCAGGAATTACAAGTGAGACATTGTGGTGAATGGTAAGATTTGGAAACCTAGACAAGACAGATGGACGGACATCTTCCCTAGTCCCTAAGGCCTTTTTTGCTCTCTAGGTGTTCCTTATTTCTTCCAAGACTGACAGCTGAATGTGTCAGTCTCAGCCCTGGCCCCTCTGTCAGCCAAAGCAGGGGGACCCTGCAAAGCCCCTGTCAGGTATCCCATTGTTAGAGTGAGGAAAGGAGCACTCGTGAGCCAGGCAGAGCCGTGGACTGATACCACAGGCCAGCAACAGCTGGGTTTTTTGACACAGTCAAAATATGATCATCAGGGAAAAGGGCACTAGTTCATAATGGTCACAATTCTCCACCAGTGAGAATCACTCTGGGAATGCAACTGTCACTACTTTGCAAGCAACATTTCCAGGCACTGTGAGCAAGTGGGGCAAGGTGGAGCAGACATGGCACTGCCTGTGCTCCGGAAGGTTTGGTACCACCTGGCTGCTTCCTCCTCTCCTTGTTCTGGGGAGCAAGTTCAGTTTTACCCTCATTACATGCTGCTCCCTTCAAGAACAGAGAGATGGGAGCCTCAAGCCAGTCAGCTGCCTTAGCAGGGCTTTGCATGGTGTTTGCTCCTGCCCTGTGCATCCAGCCTGTGTCCCAGCACACCAGCACAGCCCATGCTGTGTTGCAGCCTGAGGCCACTTCCCTCAAAGCCCACCCTGGGGCCAGGCTTTGTGCTGCCTGGTGTTTCACCCCGTGCCCTGAATGAGGGCTGGCTGCCAGGGCCCAGCAGCCACTCTCCCTCCCCTCCCCACACCAGCTCCCTGGGAGTGTGTTGATGCTGAGCTCTGGGCTGAGCTGTGCCACAGCCAGGCACTGCAGGCACGGTGTCCCCTTGCCCCTGCAGACCCTTTGCACTCGCTCACCTTCTGGATTTTCCTGATCTGGTCTGAGAGTGTATCTAGCAGGCGTGTTTTCAGGAAATCTGTCACTTTGGCCACCCGACCATCAATGTAGTAACTGGAAGGAAAATAAGAAGTTAAGATCAGACAGCTGGAAGTATCTCTGCCCCCAGACCATGTCCTCCTGTTCTGCTGCTGTCCCATACCAAGAAGCTTCCTTTGCTCTGGGGGATCCCTGCTTGCACCCTGTCCTATCCTGGCTCTCTAGCCATGCCTGTCTGGCCAATGCTTCAGTCTCCAAAACAGGATGGACACACCCTGAGCACTGAGCATCCTGCACTTCAGGAGCCATGGGAAGTTTTGAAATTTCTTAACTTTTGCTGGTGAAGCTCTGGGGGCAGTATTCTAAAGGCTAGGAGCAAAATGGCATCTGAAAAGGCTTTGCAGTACTCTTGCACAACCTACACCTTCTTTGCTTGCTCTTCCAGAAAATTCCACAGCTGAATTCCCCTGTCAAGAAATGCTGTGGCTGTTACCAGCAGAGGATTTCCTGCTCTCACAGAAATATCTTCTGGCCTGCGAATGCCAGGGAGTGTTTCCCATACAGGGGCTGATTCCTGCTCTCCATGTGCTTGATTTTATGAAGTACTGCTACAGTGCTGCCCATAACGATGTGAATCATGTGTCTCTAAGTGTGAGAGGAAGGCTCTGAAATGTCTCACTGCTGTCTCCTGGCTCCAGGACATAAGGTGAAGCATTCTGTCCTGACTGTACATCCCTGTGTCTAGGGGTAATCCCAACCTGCTCCCCCTGAAGAAGAGTTGTAGGCTGTCACCTCTCCTCCACGCAAAGATAAATTTCCATTTACATCTCCCAGAGACTCCTGCCAGTCTTGCAGCGAACAGGATGCCTGCTGCACCATGCACTGGCATGCCCCTGGGCCGGCCCTTTTTCTGATAAATAAGTTTTGCAAGAGAAGCTTTATGAGCCTTCTCCTCCCAAATCTGCATTGTGCATCAGCCACTCACCACAGCAAGCCCCAGAGTACATCAGAGCCATGTTGGGGGGATGGAGGTTCCCAGGAACAGCAGCAGCTCTGGCTGGGGTTGGAGGGGTTTGGCAATGCCTCCCATCCCTCACTGGATCTACATCCACTCAGATTTCACCAGAGTTACACAGACCCTTCTCCCTCCCTGCAGACCCTGGTGCAGCCATGGGTGCTGGGATGCATAATGGGCTGAAGACCTGGGCTCTGAAGAAAGGTGGATTCACCCTTCCAGGGCTGCTTTCTCCATGACATGCATCTCATCTGCACCAGTGAGCAGCTGTAGCAGTTGTAGTGGCTGTCTCACTTGGGTGCTGGAATGCAGGAGCATCCCCAAAGGATGCTGTGGGCTAACTCAGCCACAGACAGAGCACCTGGCACATGTGCAACTGCACGAGTGCTTGGAGAGGATTGTTTTTTTATCTCCCCACTCCAAGTCCCTAACTGTCCCAAAGCAGAATTCTATTACAGGCTCAACTTGCAAATGCATTCAGGGAGAAGAACCTCCTCTGTCAACCCTCCCCCAGGCATGCAGTCCCAGCTGTGTCCCCAGTGAACCACGGGAACATGCCAGGCACACCCCCACATGGTGTCACCTGGGCAAGAGGCATTTCTGCACAGCCACGGTGACTGGAAGGTGCTAAGGGCAGGGATAATCTCCAGGGAGAATTTAGGAAGCGTTCAAAATCATTCTGATCACTAACACACTATCGAACCACTGGCTGCTGGGGGGAGAGCAGATCTATGAGCAGCAGGCAGTGGTGGGGTTTGCACAGATTACTTTTTAAGACAAAATTACAAAGCAGTGTTCTCTGGGGATGGCAGATGTTTGGATTTTAGCACCACACTTAAAAACTGAACAGAAATGACTTTTTCAGACTGCTGTGGACTAAAAACCCCATCACCTGGGCCGAAAACTGGCTGAAAGACATAAAACAAAGGTTGCATTCACAGGGAAGAAATGGAATTAGGTAGACCTTAGTCTGTGTATGACCCTTCCAATGCATCAGGTTTTCTGCAGGGTTTAGCTCCTTGGCCAATATGGTCCCAGAACTCAGGATAAAGCTCTCAGAGAGCAAAGACAAGCTTGCACTTCCTCATCACCTCATTCAAGCACAAGGTGTGCTCTGACATGCAGCTCTAGTGCTAAGGGGAGAGGACCAGAAACAGACACAGAGGAGGGTCTGTCCTCCCATAAATCACATGGAGGCAGCCTGGGAAGATGCACAGCCCAGACCCTACAGGGAAGAGAAATACCCTGAAATATGTGGTCACTTTTTTTTTTGATACCTTCATTAACAACCCAAAGAAATGGAGACTGGTAGAGGCATGAGGGGCAGAAATAAAGTGTCAGTATTTCTGCTTCAGTATCAAGAATTCTCGATAGCATATTTCCTGGTGGCATGAAGAGTGGAACACTTCAGCTTTGGGTGTGTAAACAGAGCATGGAGACAATTACAAGCTTCAGTAAAATGGGCAAGGATCTCTTGCAAGTTTGCCTGAGAAGTCCTCAGTTGCCAGCAGGTAGTTTCATCCTCCTCAGACTAGGAAAAAGGGAAAATGGCAGAAGTTGCACAAGGCTTATGAGGAAAAGAGAGGAACTGAGGTCTGTGCTGAGACCTGGCTACTCAGGAATGGGTTTCCAGCTGTAGGCTTCATCTCATTGAGTTAAGGGCACTTCCTTTTGGCAGATTTAACCATCAGTATAGGCAGTATAGAAATCCACAAAATGCAAACGACTGTCAGGCTGTTAAAGCTGGAGAAGAGCTCATTAGGCGTGGATTATTCCTTGGAGTAAAGGCTGCAGCTTTGCTGATATTTACAATGACTCAGTGCACTTGACTTGAAAAAAAAACCCAAAAAACTACAACAACCTAAAACAGTTACAACTCTTCAGCCTCCAAAAAATCCAGCAGCAGCTGCAGAGATATCCAGCACTGACAAGTATCTCCCAGGCAGCTGACCTGAGCCAGCCCCGGGGTCCATGGCACTCACATCCTCCTCTCCTAAGTCCAGCAAGGAGAGGAATTGACAGACTCACCCCATGGACAGGGGTCTCTGTCAGCCACGACTCTGCAGAGGCAGAGCACATGTAGCTCTTGGGCAAGCTGTTTGTCTCCAGCACAGCCTGGCAGTTCTTTCAGTGGGCTCTGGGTATGGCTCAGCGACACAATTGGCCCTGAAGCCCAGGAGACATCAGTGTGCACACCATGAGCATTGACCTTGCTGTTTCTGGTAATTCAGGGGAGAATAGATATGGCCAATTATATACAGAGATGGGCATTGTGTCTTGCAGTTTGATGCCACTATCTCTATGAACAGGCAGTCTGCAAGAACATGAGAAAAGCCAGCCAAGAAAAAGAGGGATCTAGCAACTAAATCCCAGATGAGACATACATCTTGAAGGAAAGGCCATGTATGTCTACTTTTGGGTGCCCTAGTATACTTTGGATGCCTCTTATACAAAGCAGAGACAAATTCTCCCCCCTCCACTTACATTACCCCATTTCTAAAACATCATTTGGCTATGCCATAGAAACCCAGGATGAGATCAGCACACTTTGCAAAGGGAGGTGTGACTGGGCTGCTCCAGAGGTGGCCAAACCAGAGCGTGGTGCAGGGGAAGGACTCAGCCAGGGCTGGGCAAGAATTTATGCCAGTGCTATGAAATGAACCACCCCAGTTCCTGGCCTCCATCCTTGGGTGGAACTGTAGCATGGGACAAAGATGAGCTGAGAACAGTAGTGAGGCAGGGCTGAGCACAGCTGCCAGTCAGAAATGCCCTTGTTCTTGAGCAGGCTGCATGGCCAGGCTGCACAAAGCTCCCCACTGCCTCCCAGAGAGGGACAGTGCCAGGCACCAGAGCACTTGGGTGATTTGGGGGCTGGCTACATGTCTCTGTCCTCTCTCCTCCAGGTCCTGTGCTGCATTTAAAATGGTTCTCTGGCAAGATCCATGGTTGGCTGCATGGGACCATAAGCATTGTACCGTGTTTAATGAAGGCAGTGCACTGACTCCTGGGCAGCTGGTTTCATTTACATCCTCCTTCATTTTAAAGAGAAACCTTTGCCCCTATTATCTGACCTCTTCTTCTGTTGCAGTTAATTACATTAAAGCCCACTTCCCAAAGCTCAGGAATTTCCGGATCTACTTTGTTGCCTGCTGCTACAGGGAGAGTCTGCTTGGAATTAGGGCACTCGCCTGCCAGGGACACGGAGCAGGGCAGACCTGCAGGACACCCTGCTGCCACTGCAGCTGTGAAACTGAGACACCTCTGCTGACAGGTGGCCCTGAGCCATGAGCATCTTCCTGAGGAGAGGGTGTCTGCAGCGCAGGACGTGGGGCAGCCACACTGCTTCTCATGGAGAAGAGAGGCAGGCACAGAGGAGAGGTGCTGCCCACCAACTAATAAATGCATTGATGAAGAGTGACTGGGGGCTGCTCCCTGGCCCCAAAGGCACAACTCACATCCACGCCTTTCTCTACCCCCAGACAAGATGCATTTGCCTGTCCCACCACTGAGAGCCATCCCTGGTCTGTGCCATCTCCCCAGCCTTGCCCTGGCATTGCCTGGAAATGCATGGCCAGGGCCATGGTGCTGCCAGGAAGTGTTCCTTCCATCAGACAGTGAAGAGGATTGAAAGCCAGCGGGCAAAGCGGTGCCCTGACCAGGTTTATTTACAGGTTGTGGTAGTTTAAAACCACCACATGGGTACAAATGGGTCAAAGACTCCTTTCTGCAGCCCCTTCCTCCAGGCACAACCTGTAAAGACACTGCACTCTGAGCACTGGCAGTGGGCTGATGTGAGCTCAGATATACACCCTTGGTATATACACTGCTGGGTGTGCCCATGCTGAGCAACTCTCTCCTGGAACCTTTGGGAAATCTGCCCTGTGCTACTGCCCATGAGCATCTCCCCTGCACACCCAACATGACTAGGCCAGAAGAGATGTCACCCAAACCAAGCTGGGAAAAAGCATTTTAAGAAACATCTCACACATGCCTGTGTGTCTGGCACCTCTGATTTGCCACATAGGACAAGTGACTTTGTATCTTGGAAGAGAAGGTGGCATTCAACAAGAAACCAGCTGGTTTTGAGGATGTAAACATTTACTTTCCCCAGAAGTAAAAGGGGTTTGTGTTTCAGAGGCAGCATTGCATGAGGATTTGCCCATTAAAGATAACAAACTTGGAGCTGTGTGCAAGACTTCGAATGGAAAACCAGTTGTGCAGACTGAGAGAGTGTGCCTGGGGATTGAACTGGGCACAGCTGCAGGTTTAGGCAGACAATGGATTCTCACCATCTGAGAGGACACCAGGGCAGAGCAAAGAGATGCTGTGGGGAGGGTTCTGGGCAGTGGAAACCCACATCCAAAGGCTGACAGGGTCTGCATGCACTCACAACCAAACACAACAATCTAAATCACCAGGGAAATGCCAAAGCTCTTGGAGCCACTGTCACACCCTCCTTTAGAGGAAATTCCCTGAGCACTTTGAAGCCATTCACACATCCCTCTCCAGCAACACTTTACTTCTGAAGACGGAGGCACACATGCTGAGTGATGTTATGTATGTAAGTGAAACCATACTCCGTTGAGTGAGTGAGGCTCAGTGGTGAGCTGCTTATTTCTACTGAGTGTCACTTTTCTATCAATTAAATTTCAGATATATTCTGTTTTCACACAGAGAATAGAATATATTGCTCCTTGCAATATATTGTCTTCTCAGTTCCCTTTCTGGATTGAGTGCAGAGTTTTCAAAGGAATAACAGATTTGACAAATTTATAACCAATATCCCAGGAGAGCATTAGGGTTTGGAACTGAAATACTCATACTTGAAATAAGACAGCCGTTTAGTTTCCTGCTAATAATTTTCTTCTTGGATACAAAGGAACTTGTTTTGTTTTGTTTTGCTGTTTGGAGCAGAGGGATGAGACACTGTTTTGACATTTATTCATAAACAGTACAGAAGCCCAGCTCAGAGCTGTGGCCATTGCCAGTCCTCACAATCACATACGAGTGCTATCTCCAGAGCTGCAAACCCTTGCTGGGGGAGAAGCAGGAACAGTGCAGTGGAAATGGGTCAGCAGGCAGCAGCTCAGCCCTGCTGACCCTTGTGGGGAGCTGCACCAGCCCTCCCAACCACAAGCTGCTGCTTCAGCACCAGACCTGACAAGCACTTGAGACCGATCCTATAAGAAACGGTCTCAAAGCAGCCATGCAGGCAGATTCCCTGCACACCAGATGAAACTCCACATCTGAAGCCTGGAAGATTGTTCCTTCAACTCATCCAAGGGCTTGGCCCAGCCATCAAGCCCTGTTGCAGAAAGCAAATTCCTGGACTAAGTAAATGCGATCAGCACATCGTGTAATCATGAAAAGCAAATTCCCAGAGGAGACATAGATCATCATTGCACAGCATGAGCCTGTAAGTAACACAAATCCTGCTCCAATTGCTCTGCTACCCCACTGTCCCCTTTGCAGCAGGCTGCTGCTGCCTGGCAGGGAATAGGATTTACAGGTTGCTGGTCCTGTCTGGTGCTATAAACCCCTCTAAGGTGCCAACAGTTGCTTCTGCAGAAGCCTCTAGAGGTTAACACACAGACACAGAGACCACGGGTGCATTACAAGAAAACCTCGTATGTTAAAGCCCCTGAGCTCTACTTAAGAGCAGGTCTCCAAAGGGCCTTTACAAGTGATGGATTTACAAGCCCCACTACTGCACTTCAGCAAAGCAGCCCGAGCACCTCTTTGTGAAGAATCAGCGTGGGGACAGGACCTGTGGGCAGCACACTCAAGCACACCCTGGACTGAGACCCTGGCTCCCATGCTCAGGCCAGTGTCCTGCACGGGAAATATAACCCAGCATGACAGCAAATCCACTTTTTCTGAGAACAGAGTGGTCTCACCATAGTTTTTTTTTCCTCCAGTGAATACTTGTCTCTGAAATGTGTCCTTTCTATGGTAAGAGAGAGTCCTGGCTGCCCCACAAACCTCTTGCTATCAGTTTTGGTGGTCACTGCTGTGCTTGTGCAGTGCCTCACCTTTGCACTGGCATTTGCACTCCCACTGCAGAGAGCCTCAGCTTGCTGGGGACCCTGCCTCTGGCCACAGCATGCAAACTGGGGCAGGTGGAAATAAGAGGAAAAAAAAGATGGTTTGGGATTTTCCCTCAAATAAGAAAACCTCTCCCTCAACACGGTGCTTGTTACACTCGGTGCTACAGCTCAGAGCTTCCTTTGCTCTTCTGAAATGCAGCATTTGTAGGATCAGGAGGAAAACAGGTAACATAATCTCTTTCAGCCTCAGCTGGGCCAGGATCTTGGATGTTCATCCTCTTTTAACTGATATCTGCTCCTGGGGCTCCACCTGCATGTAGGACACAGTGGTGTGTCTGTGGGCACCCTTACAAAGCAGAGCTGGGGCTGGGCCATTATGTGTTTACTGTTGGACTAAGATACCTTTCCCTTGCCTGGATGAGCCAGATTCAGGCCAGTGGGCATGAGGAGACAGTGACTGGGGTGAAAGGAAAAGGGTTTTCAGATAATCCCATACATGTGTCACACGTGGCTTTTGCCTCCTTGTCCCTACCCAGGCCACCCCTGGAGCTGCCTGTCCTCCCAGCTGCCTCTGGAGACTCAGCAGCCCAGTTCAGGGCTCTGCTTCCAGCAATCTGGCAGGCCAGGCATGCAGGCAGTGGTATTTTTATCCTGTGTCTCAGCTACAGAGGTAAAGGTTATTACATCCACTCCTGTAATTGTTTGAGAGGCTCGAGAAAGAAGGGCAGATCCTCCTTCACCTGTTTAAATTCAGCAGGACAGAGGAGGTGGCTGTAGCACATCTGCCCCTTTGACACCCAGAGAGCACATCAGCTCTGCTCCCAGCATCTGTGATCACTGCAGTGAGTGTTGGAAAATAGAAGGAATGGTGAATACCTACTGTTGCCAGGTAACAGCATCCACCGTGCCGCCGGCCACTTTCATGAACCTATGGGAGACAGAGGAAGAAACCAGATAAGCCCAGTGTTGCCACAGGGGAAATCCTAAAACAACCAATGCTCATCCTACATCATGAGGTAACAAAGGTGGCCACTGTACCCACAGATACCTTCTAAAGAAGCCTTTGTGTCCTTAAATAGAAGGAATAAATTCTACATAATCCAAATGCTTGTAGCAAGCACAGCTGAGAACAACAAAGTGAAACCCAGCTGGCAGCAGAGCTCTGGGCATCATTTTAGAGCAGGTAGGGAGAGCTTTCAGAACACAGCAGCATTTCAGGAACAAGATCTTGAGGTATGTATTAAGTTCTGTGACTTGAACAACTCTCAATAACATGTTTTAAATGTCTACCTTTAAAGGAGATACTTTTTACCCCCAATATATATTTAAGATGAGGAGATCTTTGCCTGGATTCAAGCAAGGACTGGAAAATGGAAGAAAATGGAAATAAAACCCAGCAAAACTATTAGGTACAAAAATGCCACCTCTGGCTTAGGAAGCTCCTGAGGAAAGGAGGAAAAGCTGGATTAATACCACTAAGTGCTTTAATTTTTTTTACTCTTCCTTTGGCACTGGCTATTAGCAAACTGATGGGATTCTGACCTGGGTGCACTTTTGGTTTATTCCATTCCTATACCTAACCACAGCACTTCCATGGACAAGGTTAAAGTCAGTGATATATGGGTATTATTCTCCTGATGACTTCTGACCTGAGTAAGAAAACACCTCTCCAGACAACTCCTGTTTGAGTCAGATTTGAGCCTACACAGGTCCACCTGCTCACACTGCTAGTCCCAAAACCAAAGCAATTCCTAATCTTGGGCACCATATGCAAGCACCACAGGAGGAGCTGGTAGCTGCAGGGGTCTCTAGCTGATTCCCCCAGCCCAGCAATCCAAACAGCACCTGGGAAAACTGCAGCTCCCACAAGGAAGCCCAAGCAGTTCTTACATTCTTAGGTTTATGGGCACGGATATGGAAACACATGGACAGGCACGTTGTCTGTGCAGGAGTGCAACGTGCACTGTGTGCATTTTGGAAGTGATAATGCACACACATGACAGGAGACATTTGCTTGAGCTCATGAATATGCTGAGAAAGGAAACGACGCTGTATTTTCTTGGGCGGCGTTCGATGCACAAAGGTTCCGGGAGCACAGCAGCAATGTCACAGCTGTCCCAGCTCCACACAGGGGTGAGTGGTGCTGGGTCCAGCCACCCCAAGGAGAGCCCCGTGACCGAGAGCAGGGAGGGGGAAGGTTTGTGAGGAGAGACCATCAGACTATTTGTCATGGCAGGGACGAGCAGCAGCTTTCCGGCACATGAGCCTCTAATCAGGTCTGAAACAAGAGCAGCAAGCTTCAGGCTAAATATAGCTTGGAAATGATCATTCTGACTTTAAATTAATGACCATGGTCAATTATAGACTGGGACAAAAGGGCAGCTGGACCCTGTGGAGCATAAGAGGATGCTGGCAAAGGCAGCAATAATAAATCCCTGCAGACAGAGAGGCAAGAGATTCAATTAGAAATGGAAAAACAATAACAAGCTGTAAACTCCGTAGAACTGATGCATCCCTGATTCTGTTGCTCAGCACTGCTGTGAGCTCAGCTCCCAGTCTCCGTAAAAGATGCAAAAGCCTTTCTGAAATGCTTTTACATCTCTCTTGAGGGTCAGGCCTGGAAGACCAGTGGCAATGTGATGGCTGGGGGACAGCTCCTCCCCAGCTGAGCAGGGGGAGGATACCAGCTGGGCCAGCCCCAGTGCAGCCATAGGGAGAGGTGTGAGCTCCCCACAACTCACACTGGTCACCTGGAAAAAAGAAAGTTTTGCAAATATTGCTGAGGAGACACTGCTGTTGTATAAAACTAAGTGTGCAGAAATATGCCAAAAGAATCAAAAACCCAGCTCCCAGGTTTAAAACTCTCAGTACGAAGGTTACCACATAAAGTGTAATACACAGTCTGTAAGAGTGAACTAATGAACTCTAAACTGAAATTATGAACACAATCTGTATTGGATTTGAAGATCAATATGTTGCAATTGGATTTGAAGATAGCCCAACTTGTTTTCTAACCTCAAATGCTTTACATTCTGGCTGAAAGTAAACTATCCTGGACTTTATTGAATCACCTCTTCAGGCTCAGCTTGGCACTTCCCCTCTCAGACCAAAACCACGAGCAGACCAAGCTTAAAGGAAGAAACTCTGGTTTTCCTTGCCATTCCTTGCCTATAGCCCCATTGAAGACCTCCTACAGTGGTCTTTGAGCAGGAACTCAAAAGCAAAGCAAACTCTCATTATAACCTGGAGCAGCAGAAGCAGGACATTCACATGGCCCATCTCCCACATCTCTAGGAAGTTACTTGGCCTCTTGATAAAAAGCTCCTGAGGAACTGCTCTAGGGCACAGGCATCACTCAGGCAGCACGGTGCAGACCAAAAACAGGACAGAAAAGCCCTGGCTTGCTTAGTGTTCCTCTTCTGCCTCTATAATAGCATGACAAATCAATTAATTCTGGTAATATTAATATCTTATGATAAAACATATATAGCTCAAATTTTCTTTTCCATGTCTGTTTTTCTTTCTTTCTGTTTTCTTCCTTTTTCGTTTTGTTGAGATTTTTGCAAGATGCAGTTCCTGGTAATTCTTCAAGCCCCGCCTTTAGAGGTGGAGTTGTTCCTCAAGCACCCAGGATGTCCTGGGCAAAGAGGGAACCTAGAGCAGCCCAGCAGCCAGCAAGTGGTACTGCAGGAACAAGAGACAAAAGCCTAGGGGAGGTGGAGATGAAGTAATGTACAGGTATCCAAATATCCTTGTTTTAGGAATAGGGATTTAACTAATCCCTTTATTCCTATAGCACCTGTGCTGCTCCATCCACAGATTTTGAGGGCAGTGAGGATCCATAAGGCCAAAATGACCAGTGGTGACACGTTTTCATTTGGGATCTGCTGGACTGTGTGATTTCCATGTGCGCGGCACGGCGCAGGCACAGTGAACCAGACACTTCCGGGAGAGCTCAGATCCCTGCACATGTGCTGCACACATGGGCTGGGCTGGCACAGTAAATCTGCCATTTCCCTACACACCAGGGTCTCTCTGTGAGCACCAACTGACCCTGCAGCACATGTGCACTAAATCCCTCCCAGGAGCTGTGGGACAAGCCCAGCCCATGCTGTGCAGGCTATCGGGGCAAATGCTGTAGCATTGCCCCATCATTCAGAAGGGTGGCAGCCCCAACACCTGTCCATGTAATATCCCTGGCTGGATTTCCACATGTCAGAAACCTGGGCACGTGGAAATCCAGCCAGGGATATTACATGGACAGGAAACCTGATGTTAAAATCCTCAAGAAAAGTCTTTGAAATCTTCTGAGACAGCATTTCTAGGAGGGAAAGCAGAACACATCAGAGACAGGTAAAGGAATAGGAATCTTGGGTAAGAAGCTTTTGATTCTGAGGATGATACAAAGTCACTGAGCTTGATAAGGACATCTAAGTGACAGAGGGTAGGTTTAGATTAGGTATTAGCAAGAAATTGTTCACTTGAGGGTGATAAGGCACGGGAGCAGGTTGAACAAAGAAGCTGTGGATGTCTCATCCCTGGAAGTGTTCATGGCCAGGTTGGATGGGGCCCTGGATAACCTTGTCTACAGAAAGGTGTCCCTGCCCATGGCAGGGGGTTTGGAACTGGATGATCACTAAGCTCCTTTTCAATCCAATCATCCCATTACTCTGTGATATGTCCATTTTTTTCCCCCGACCCTTGCAGCTGGCTCTGTGCCAGCATCCCATGTCACTATAGCTACCTGTGGGGCCCTGTGTTGAGCTAGAACTGAGAAAAATATAATTCAGGATTGCCACTGAGCAGTTCCAGTTCCCAGCTCTGTCCTAGAAAAGGTAGTACTAGCACAAGGTGGGGCTCACCTCACAGGTCATGAGTGAACTGCGGGGGCAAGGAGCAGGAGGGCTGCAACACCTCAAGATGGTACTGAGACCCAAACTCTGTATTGTGACACTATGGGTCAAATCTGACCTCTTCCAGAGCATCTCCCATAACCACATCTCCCAGGACCACAGCTTTCTCTTTAGTGTTGGCAGATATCTGAAACACATCTCCTGTCCTGATTCAATACTTGTCAGTCATGGAGCACCTACTGCAACCTTAAGTAAATTGCTCCCATGGTTAATTAGCCTCCAAGTACATTATTTCTCATCTGAATGTGTCTGGATTCATCTGCCAGCCTCTGGAACTTCCTAGGCTTATTCCTAAGGCATTAAAGAGACATCCATGTTTGGAAATCTCTTTCCCATGCAGGTAATTGCAGATTTTCATCCTCTAAATTATTAAAAAAGAAAAAAAAAAAAAAAAGAAAAAAAAAAAGAAAAAAAACCTCAAAACAAAAAAAGCAATGCTGTAACGAAGAATGCAACTGCACAAGGAGACAAGTTGTTATTTCAGAGGCACCCAGGTGGCTTAGCATCTGAATGACTCCTGAGTGCTGGACTTTACAAACATGGGTTATTTCATCTGCTACTCTCTGAAGAACTACAGAACAGAGTCCCTACCCTGCTCAAGCCCCAAATGTAGGAACAAGACTGGCCTGCCTGTGGTAGTGGTGGTTGCCTTGGTGGATCCCTAGAGCAGGGTGGCAGATCTCTGCCCTTTGAGCCAACAGTGTTGGGCAGAAAAAACTTCAGCTTATGTCTCAGTTGGCTGGTGAGGGTCATTAAGTCTTCACTTACTGCCTTCTTTAGGTTCCAGCAGCACAACTGAATACCTGCAGCAGCAGAAAGAGGTGCTGCCTCACTAATGCCACATGCTGCAAAGTCTTTATCCTGCAGAGGATATACATGAATTTCATTCTGGGGAGCAGAGTCTGGTATGTACTAGGTATAAATCTGCTGATATATTGTATTCTCCAGCTGCTCAGCCTCACCTTTCTTCAGCTTTCTTCTGATCTGTGGTAGGGCTGCACAAGCCTTCCAGCAAAGAGGGCTTTATGTTCATGGGGGGAGCTCAAGGATTTAGGAGATAGGGATTCACCAACCTCTAGCCTCCACAACACCCTGTGACAACTACTTGCACAATGCCATTGCATACCATGTGAACAACTTTCCTCCTTCATTACGAAGCTTCCTTCTGAAATACTTTCTGCACTGTGAGCAAACCATCCTAATCACAGGCTCTTGGGCCTTGGTAACATTTCCTCTGAGCTGTCTTTCTTCTGAGCTGAAGAGGCATGGCCTATTTAGCCTCTTCTCATGTGAAGAAACCACACACTATGCACATCCTCAGCTCCCCTCTGTAACCTCCTGGTTCTATTACATCTTTTCTGAGATGAAATGACTAAGACTGTAGGTAGTAATCAGAATGAAGGTACAATGTGTACTTACACAGTGCCATAATCTCATCTATGTCTTTTCTTATCCATTTTGTTCTTCCTATACAGCTGACTGTGATTCTGGCATTCCAGAAATCAAATTAAGTTTCAGAAGCAACAACTATATTAACTCTTTCCTCTTACAAGAGCAGTAGCTAAATCTTTTGCTTATATCTCAGCTCCTTGACCCTGCTATATAACCAACTGCAAAATGAGTCATCACATCCTTCACACCTCATTTCAACGTATCTATGAATTGAGTTACTCATAAGTTCAACACTACCAGAGCTTGAGTTCATGCTGCAATGACCTCCTCCTCCCTTTGTATCATTAATTTAAAATTCCTTGTCTTGTGGCTTAAATTTTTGCACAAAATCCTTGCTCTGGATCTGTTGAGTGTCCTGGTACAGCCTGTGCCACCAGCCTTGTGGTAGCTTGTGTAATAAAATACAGCAAGGATATACTTTTTTTTTTTAAAGAAAGTCAAACAGCCAAAACAGCTTCTAAAAATGCAGTGTTTACAAGTCCCTTGTGTCGAATATGGCAGAAGTCCTTCTCAGCAAGAGGACAGGAAAAATGCCTACATTCATTCCTAAAATTCATCCAGAGTCCTTCTCTTTGCCAGATACCACCTACTCCAGATACTTATTTCTCCCTCTTACTTGAATTTAAACAAACAAGCTCTGTCCATACGCTGTCTTTGGCTGCTATTTGGGTAAAAACGAATGCCTGAACTGACTGAGGCACGCTGACCTGCACAGACAGGCACAGACCTCTTCATCCTCCTGATGGCAGAGACATAAGACAGAGGTAGTTATCATCAAAACATTACCAAAGTCTCTCCCATTTTTAGCACTTTGATTTTGCTTTGGTGGAGACCCAGTGTTCAACTTGTGCCATTTCATGAATTTCATTTTATCTTTACTAGATAAATGTTAGAAACCTTGGCTTGGGGTTGATTTGTGGGTGAAGGAGGATGGCTGAGGAGTGAGTCAGGTATTAACCTGACCCCTACTTGGCTGCCCTCAAATAACTGACATGCCCCCTCCCAGTCCTGCTATATTCACAGCTGACAGGGAGGAAGGGCTTCACCACCACTGACAAAAGTTCCTCTTCAGCTTTATGGGCTCCTTTCAGATCACTGTGGAATGCCATCACCAAAAGGAGACACAGAGAACTGGGTGGGTGGTTAAGTCTCCACAGGCATTACAAACCAGGAGCAGGAAGCAGTAAAATCATGAAGAATGAGAATTTTTTGCACCTTGCAAGGGGAAGACTGACAACTGAGAGCCTTATCACCTACTTCTGCCACCTGGCTGGGGGGTGCTGTGGCTCTGTGACCAGAGGGGGGATGAACAATGGTGACTGCAGTAGCAAAAAGGGGCCAAGGAGGCTGGAAAGAGGGCAGAGAAAAAGCCAAGAAGCCACAAGATCTGGAGACTTTGAGATCTGTGGGATGAGGAATAGGGAAAGAGTGTAGCTCCAGACAAAAAAAAGATTTTAATTTCTCTGGTGACTCAGCAGTCTCAGGACCTAAACTGTCCACAGAGCATCAACAACCAATCTAGCATGGGCAAAAGTGCCTGCCAGCCCTTACCCTGCCAGCATTGCTGCAGCTCCTGCCATGGTGGAGGTAACACACTGAAACTTGTGAGTTACCAGTGACAAAAACGGGGCTATGCCAGCTGAGGAACAATGGGTCATGAGAGCCCAGAACCAAATCCACCCAGACATGCCAGCCTAAGTTTTGTACCACATGTTCTGAGCTTTAAGACATTTTAGCATCTCTCCTTCCTGATAGTTTTTCCTCGTGTTTCTTCTCTTCCAGCACCAAATGGGCTATCCAGCCATGCATGAACCTTTGTGTTTGATTCCTGATCTGCTGTTAAAATCTATGTTAATTCCTTAGAATCCCATAATTTTTTCCCCAAGCAAATTCGGAGCAGTTCTGGGATGCCTGTACCCGCAGATGCAGTAGGTAGCTAACATGGTCTGCTCTGCAACAGCTCAGGCTGCATGAATGGTATAATTAACACCTCATCAAACTCAACTGTTGGTTGTGTCTGGAGAAATTCCCTCTTGCACCTGTGCATCCACAAGTCACCATTTCTAGCCTCCTGCACAGCAGGCCCAGCCACTGCAGCAGGTCCCCACTGCAGAGCCTGTCCTTGCACCAACAGCAGCAGCCCAGCTCCAGGCTCCAAGACCTGCCAGCCCAGGGTGACACTGATGGCTGTGGCTGCTCTGTGCCATTGCTCCATGCAGGCTGGTGGAGGAGCTCAGGGGCAATATGTCAGCACTGAAGGGCGTGCAAAGCCCAAGCTGCTGTGCTGCAGGCTCTCCTCCCCTCACTACAGCCCATCTCCACCATTGGGAAGTGCATGGTGTCACCCAGCACAGCTCAGTGTCACCTAAGGACAGCCTCTGCAGAGGACAGCGTGCACACCCTCCTGTGTGCTGCAGACCTTCGGGTGCCCAAACTGCCCATTATTGTAGCAGACCCCAGAGAAAGGTGGCATCTCAGAAGGGTTCAGTCCCACCCTGTCCTGGAGGAGAGGCATAAGGATTTAGTCAGAAGAGCCGTGGAGGTGTTCAGCAGATACAAATGCCCCAACTCATGTTGACACTGCCATGATTTCAGGAAAAAATTTAAGCACAAAGAGTAAGTTTAGTTTCGTTGCTCGAAGTAATAGCTAAAAACTGACTAAAATGTTTGGAACACAGAGCATGGAATAGGAAAATGTTATCTAGTTAATACTTCACAGTGATGCTTTTCTCTGAGTGTTTTGGGACCTCAGGTATCTTCAGAGGCTTTCCCTGAGAACATCTAATGTCAGCTTCTACTGCTGGAGTACACTTCCTGGGCCTCTCTGAGGTCTCTTGTCCATTTCAGCTCATTTCCATCACTTCTCCTACCAAAACTCTCTTCCTCACTTTGTGTAACACAGCAATCCTTGCCTGTCAGACTAATCCACCAATCCCATCTTTGCATCATCTCACCCCCTCAGCCTTAGTTTACTCTTAATGCATAATCTTCCACTTGACATATCTCCTCCTACATGGTTGACTTCTGCTGTTCATCACATATTTTTTTTAAAAGAAGAGAAAACCTGCAGATTTCACATCATCAGGACTATGAGCTGCACACACTTCACTCAGGAGCCTTCAACCTACCATGTGCACTACACAGACCACTTATGGTGGTCTAGCAAGGCAGATGGCAGATTTGCCTCTGAGAAAGCCTTCCTAAATTCCCTCTCCTCTCTCCTGCTTGCTGACTGTGTGTGGCTCACTCAAGACCGCTGAGAAGAAGTCCTGGCTGTGACAGCATCAGGCACATGCTGAGCCACATCCTGCAGACCAGTTCTGGATGCTGCTGCAGAAGACAGAGCTCTTGGTAGCACTAACCCACATATTGAAGAGACCTTGGGGAGCTACTGGGAATAAAGCTCATGCTGTCAAAGAGCTTAGGCACTGGGGTTTATTTGTTTATCCTTTTGCAGCTCCATGTCCAAGTACTTCAAATGAGCATTCAGTGCTTTGTCTTTGTGTAATCAGACTTGTCCCTCCTCTTTACGCCTTGCCTGGTAATAATGGGGTCTTTATGTTGAAAGACCAGCAGCTCTTTTCCCACAGGGCCCCACAGGCTGTAAGGCCAGGCACGTGCCGCTTGCTGTGAGATGCAGACACCAGGATTTGGAGTGCAGGACACTCCAAAGGTTTCTCCATGGGAGAGACAAAACTCTTTCAGCACCCATGGAACAGTCATCCTGGAAGGTGGGGATGGCAGCAGAGAAAAGAACATATAGCTTGAAGAGCAGGCGTGCTCATCAGAGCTTTTCCACACCAGTTGGAGGGTTCATGAAGAGCCCCCACTATCCCATCACCAGGGCTGCAGCTCTTACATACCTTCCCTTTCATTTGAGATGGGGTGTTTGCCATTATCTCCACCAGACTGCACACTACAGCCTCGCTCCCAGGGCTGCTGTCAGTCAAAACACAGCCCAGCAATGTTTAGCTGCTGGACCACCCTGGCCGTGCGACTTGGCTCTTCCAACCCCTCTTCCCTGGGACTCGGCTGCGGCGCACGAAGGGCAAACACAGCAGTAGGACTTCCCTTTCTCTAATAGCTTCTTGGCTCTCATCCCCATTGTTTTCCTTACTCAGCCTGCTCCTCCCGGCGCTAATAGATTTCCTGCTGATCAAGGCTACTACAACATTTTGTAACTCCCCCTGCGCCGCTCCCACGCGCGGCACCGAGCGCGGGCTCCGTCGGGCGACGCTCGCGCCTGGCACGGGCGCAGGGGCTGTTCCCCCACTTTCCTCAGTGGGAGGGAGGCTGGTGTCGCAGCTGGTTCAACCAGCTTTATGGTCTCTCTGTGCTGCTGCAGCAGAGCTGAGAATCTGGCCCTGGCTCCCTCCCCGCCTCGCTGGGGACTGCATCAGTGTGCTGTTTATTGTTTCTGCCAGATCATTCCTGCAGATGTTAATGAATGCTAGACCCAGCTTTGCTCCCAGCAGAGTCCCTTCCACACCTCCCCCTGCCCAGCCTTCTGCACTGGAGTTTCTGTTTACAGTCCTGCAGGGAATTTCCCTTCTGCTGCATGGTCTTCAAGCCACACAGACCCAACTCCTGCTGCCAGCAGGCTCCCACACCTCCCTGATTCCTGTAGCTGTCCAACGTCACCTCCAGGTGTCTGCGTCCCTCTCTGTCACCATTCCTTTTCCACCTCTGGCCTTCCCAAACTGAGACATGGCAATCCCCCTAGGAGGGAGAAGAGAGCTTGGCCAGTGAAGAAAGTTGCTACAGATTCTTCCTCTGCACAGATGGAGAAAGCGCAGGGAGAAGAAATGACCAAATGGGAAGAGCAAAGCAAATTTCCAGGAGGACTCAGAGATAATAACGTGCACATTGGTAAGTGATGCCACTTACCAGGACCCACATCCTTACCCTGCAGCCCTTGGGCTTGCAGCAGCCTGCATCCCACCACACTGTCTTAACATCCCAATAAGTTGGACATCTCAGTCTCAGTTCCCTATCATTGAGAAATGCTGGAAATGCTTGGGAGAGTGTTAATCAGTCCAGCCCAAAACCCCACCAGGGACCTCTGCAGGACTTTAGCAGTACAGGTGACCATGTCCCAAGGCCTCTGGTACTCTGGTGGCTCAGCCACACAGGGCCTCACTATCCTGGAGGTTGTTGGGCATTGGGAAGCCAAGGAGCAAGCCTTCCTGCTGCAAAGGACATTAGTCTCAGGAGGGGTTTCTGAGCTCTTTTTAATCAGTGCAACACCACTTACCCTTCCAGGAAAGCAATGACATTCTTTCTGGGCCTTCCAATGTTTGGCCCATAGAGGTGTGCTCTGGAGTAAGTGCGGATAAGCTGCAGCAGGCCTCTCAGTTGGGTGTAGTCCTTTCCCAGCTGGCTGCCGTTCACCGAGCGGCCCGTCAGGGTCCGATAGTTATTGGGCTCTGAGAAAATAAAAACAGAGAAAACTTGTCAGCTCTGCTTCCCCCTCTGCGCTTCCAGAGAGACACACAGCTCACCCTGTCACACTGCTTGGCCTCCCCAGAGGACACAGGCAGCTCTGCAGAGCAACAGAAGGAGCCTTTGAGGAGTGGATGGCAGCCACTGCCTGCTCTCCTGGGCCCCTTTTGCTGTGTCCTGGGTGAAGGAGCTGTACCTTGGAGTCATACTGCTGTCCCCATAGGGTTGCCCACTTCCCTTGGCACTGTACCCACCATATAAGTCCTTACAGTAGCTGGCATGTCCCTCCACAGGACCAGCTGGGCCCAGCACCCAGGTCAGAAACATTTCATGTGATTGATACCAACTGAGAGAAATGTCCAGCTAAGAGACTCACTCACACCAAGTCTTAGAGGTGGTGCTGCCTTGCGGCAGGGGCCTTTAAATCCCTCTGAAAATACCCCAAAGCACCCTGGGAGCTACAAATATCCCCAAACTGAGTATCTTTCTGCTACAGCAAGCTCCATTCCAGAGGCTCTCCTGTTCCCACACTCACCATTGCCCAGCTCCCAGGAGATGTTGTACTTCTTGCTGGCACTGTACTTCAGCAGGCTGAGGGCATTGGAGCTGTTCCAGGAGTTGTTGGGATTTCGGCGCAAAGCATTCAGTGCAAAGATCAGGTGAAGGCCAGAGCAGTCAGCAAAGTTATAGAGTTTGTCTAGAGACCTGGCTGGGAAGAAACAAAAAACAGTTTGTAATTCAAAGGAAAGCTAGTTCCAGGGGGGTTCAAATGATCCTGCTGTCCATCATACCTGGCCTTCTGTGTAGGATGAGCCAGGGTCAAATGCCATCCCCACGACATCTGTAACCGCAGAAAGGCACCTGACCTTTGAAACCCAGATAGGATTCCAGGTGTGGGTTAATCTCCTTCCAGCACGAAACTTGGATGCCCTCCACCTCTGTGTCAGAGCTGGGGCCATGTTACCAGAGACAAGTGACTTTATAACATCGCTTTTCATCTGCTCTTGGCAAGAAAAGTTTGTCCTTTCCTGTGCTTATTCTGCCTTGCATCTCTTTCAGAGCAGATCCCTGCAGTGTCTGGGGAGTGGATGAGGAAGTCACCAGCCTGGAGCTGCCACCTCTCCTGCACCCCACAGCAGCCTGTCTTTGCTCTGCAGTGCAGTAACCCAGTCCTAGCAGTTGTCATGTACAGGCTCCATGCATTGTGCACCTGGCTGACATCTGTCCTGCACACAAAGAGTGGAGCTTTGTGTCACCCCTGAGCCTGGGGAGAGAGGGGCTCCCTGCCTAGTGACAGCCTGGCCCTGCTGCCAGCAGGCCCTCCCAGGGTGCTGGGGGCTCTGTGGGATCTGTGTGCTATCTGCTGGCCCCAAAATGGCCTGGATGGCATCTCCCTGTACTGTGCCCTCGATGAGCATTGGGGGCACCAGCCGGCATCAAAGGAGAGGCCAAAGAAAGAGCTGACCCACTATTTAGGGAGGAGCAACATTAGCACAGGGCAGAGAGATGAAACATTTAATGCCCTCTTTTTCTGAAAACTTCCCTAAAATCTCAACAGCAATCAAATTGCTGATGAAGCTAATGCCAGTGTTAGCAGGATACAAACTCGCATGACAGCAAAAGGAGATTTGGTTAGAGAGCAATTAGATAACTGTGGTGTTTTCAATCATCCTTGCCTGTTGAACTGCATCCCAGGACACTCAGCAAGCTTCCTGAAGCAGCCTTGGAGATGCAACCACTTAACTGTGAAGAGCCACCAGGGATAGGGAGGTTCCAGGGGGCCAGGGAGGGCAGACCATAGGCTCCACTTTCAGAAGAGGGGAAGGAGGCGCTTGGGAATTGCAGAGTAGGCAGACTGGCTTCAGGTCCCAGAAAAACACTTGGACAAATAACCAAGTTGCTTGTCAGCACTTAAAAAATATAAGGAGATGATCAACAGCCCCAGGAAAGTGCCAAGAACAAATCACACTGAAGCAATCTATTGACAGGAGAGCAGGGCTTGCGGGCAGCAAAGCAGCCATGTAGGTCTTACACCTTGATGGGGTCTGAGGCTTTGTAGACAAAGGATTGCACACGATGTTCTCTCCAGAAACTGAGGTAACCCTTATCTAGACTGAACAGCAGTGAGAAATACGCACACCTGGGGCAGCTTCCAGTAATTTGTTGTTACAGTGAAGGGTCTAGGCAGCCTGTTCTGGGTCTATTTGCACATTTCCAAAAAAAGTGGGGCATAAAGGAGCAGAGGATACACCAGACTTGCCATGGCACCAGGGTAATAGCATGCACCACCTTTGCCAAGGGAGATGAAGGAGATGTAGGGAAGGCCATCACACACTCAGGGAATTGCTTTAAGCCCAGCAGTGATGCTCCAAGATTTCCTGTAGCCATGCTGCCCACCTGAGGTGCAAGCGAAACAGTGACAAGAGGGAGCTGCTCTCTCCAGGTGGGATAAGCTGTTCACTGTACATCTGTGTTTATTCTGTTGCCTTTCCTGGTCAGTGAAAGTCTCAGTGAATACAGAGCCAGCTCTGAGGTCTGAAATTAAATTTAAAATTTATTTTAAAAGTAAAGTTTTAAGGAGGGACCAGGAAATAAGCTAACTGAATAGCTAACATTTAATGCAACACAGCAAAGTTATGGAAAGAAGAAGAATGCAAAAATGTGGAAGAGAAATTCTAAATCCCTTTCACAACCTTCTTCAAAATGCTACTGGTTGTTTGAGTGAAAAGTAGCTGAATTAGATTAATCTAATGTATTCATCCCAGTGGTTCAGGCACATTAGCTGTTTTTCTGGATGTTTAGTGAATTAGAGACAGATACAGTTACTTATTACTTATTTCTTATTTACTTCAGACCTCCAGGCAAAAAGCTGCACTTGAAATGAGACTCCTATAAAGAGAAGTTAGACACTTTAATGACAAATCAGGATAGAAGAAAAGGTGTTACCTGCAGTTCCCCTGCTAGAAATGAAACATTTTCACTGGCACAAAACAACTGTACTACAAAAGGGGATTTGGTTCATGTTTAGGAACCACTGCAGAAGACTGGGAATTGATTTTCCATGCATCCATGAGAGGAAACAAGACGTCTGTTTATCCCAACACAGGGCCTGCCACTGTGAAATTATATTTTCCCCATGACACTTATTTTGTTTCCGTGCGCCTGGACGCAGAGATGCCACGTGTATTTCATGTTCTGCCACGACTTTCCAAGCTGGAAACCTCAGCAATCAGGGGAGTGATCTAGGAGAAACACACAGATGTCTGGGGTTTGGTCCTGCACGTTTCCAGTGGTCTCCCAGGACAGATGAACCTATAGCCTGCACTGAAGCTACAAAGAGCAGAAAAGTGCCAGTAAACCTATCTCTGCATCACACCAGATTGTTAAAATGGCCACTCCTGATATCAAGACTAGCAGGTATCAAATCCATTTTTCACCTTCATTCTTGGCAACTGTCTTGGGATAGTGCAAATGTGGAAGCACCAGTCCAGTGACTCTGGCAGAGTCTCGATGATCAGTTTGCACCAGCTACCTAACCATTAGTGGTTAAAGGGCATGTCTCTCATCTCTGAGATGATTGCCTTAAAAACTGGACATCTTCACTGCAGACAGCTGATGTTAGATGACAAGAATACCATTATGCAGTGTATGACAGCAGTGTGCTTAAGTGACCAAGGGGGCCAATGGCCTCCTGGCTTGTATCAGCAACAGTGAGGTCAGCAGGAGCAGGGCAGGGATTGTCCCCCTCTACTCAGCACTGGTGAGGCTGCACCTTGAGGGCTGTGTTCAATTTTGGGCCCCTCACTATAAAAAAATATGTTGAGGTGCTGGAGCCTGTCCAGAGAGTGACAAAAAGACTGGTGAAGGGTCTGGAGCACAAGTCTTGTGAGGAGCAGACGAAGGAGCCAGAGGTATCCAGTCTGGAGAAAAGGAGGCTCAGGGGAGACCTTATCAGTTTCTACCAACTACCTTAGAGGAGACTTCTTCTCCCAGGCAACAAGGGATATGACAAGAGTAAAGAGCCTTGTGCCAGAGGACATTTAGATTGGATACAAGAAAAAAATTCTTCACTGAAAGCATTATGAAGCATTGGAACAGCCTGTCCAGAGAAGTGGTCGAACCTCTGGAGTTTAAAAGATGTGTAGGTATGGCACTTAGGGACACAGTTTAGTGATGGAGTTGGCACTATTTAGATAATGGTTGGACTGAATGATCTTAGAGGTCTTTTTCAAACCAAATGCTTCTACGGATGGCTAAAGCACAAGAATAAGCCTATTCAGAAGACTTTGAGTGATGTCCAGTCCTCCATATGTACAAATAAGGCCATAAGAAAATGCTATAAATATTTTACTGCCATGACTAGGGATGGCAACATTACTTTTGAGTAATGAGAACATGAAGAATCGCAGTATTATTAACAGCTGGCTAAAACTCACTTTGAATTCTGGATAATTGCACTGTTTTTTCTTCATCAAACAAAGAAAATCATACAGGAATTTAACCTTTCCCCAGCTAACAGATCATTAGGCAAGGCTTTCACAAAGCACTTCAATAGAAAAAGCCATTGTCGTACCAGAATGAATCTTAATAGAGCAGAACTAGATTTATAAGATGTTCTCCCTGCTCCTTCTCCCCCTCTGCTCAGTGCAGAGATGCACATGCTCAGCACTCATGAGCCACTTGAACTCAGCAAGAAGGAATAAGGAAAAAAAAAAAAGTACAAGGATGCTGAGATTCAGCTTCTTCCATTTATAATGCTGATGTAGCTGGAGTGAGGCTGCCCAAGGCAGGAAAGCCCCATGCTCCATCCCCTCACACCCAGCAGCAGTGTTGGTGGGGGGTCGCTCTGTGGTGGGTGCCTTGGTGGGTTTGGGACAAACAGCAGCCAGTAGTCAGAGACAGATGCTACTTAGCCCTGGCACAACATTTAAATCAGAAGATATTTGTGATTCCTCAAACTTCTACATCATTGGTTGCAGAGGCTTGAACTCATCTAGGGAGTGAATCCAGCCTGACAATGCATGGCTGGGTGGCCACCAGGGGAGATTTGCTCCCAGTCCTGCCCTCAGATGAAGCTCTGCACAGAAATTAAAGCTTTTAGCTGCTTGTATTGATCTCATACCCTGCATAGGGAGAGACAAACAATTTCAAAATGCAGAAGGTGTCTGTGAAACTACAAATGATGGTGGGGTTCAAGGGACAAGCACGTCCTTTGGGATTCTTTCCCATTATTCTTCTTTTTACACAAGGCTAAATTTTAATGTTCTTCGAAAGATGGATGGCACTTAACTCTGTAGCATGCCAAAATCTGAGGCACATTAAAATATCTCTGGCAGTTTAAAATAATTGGAAAGACTTTCCAGTTGTAGTTACTGAATTAAACATTATACTAGAGACTTTATAAAGAGCACAGTATTGACCGCTGTTTGGTAAGAGGGACAGTTCAAGAATCCCTGGGCTTGAAAGTCTTCCACATTTTTTATTCTGCTTCAGGAATTTTGCTTTGGCAGAGTTTAGCACAAACAGTGGAAATTCATGTGGATGCTGAGATGGATGCTGGGATCAGTCAGTGGGCTGAGGTGTGGCAGGACATGGCATGGTGTGCCAGGGTTTTTGTAACTCTGGGAAGGCAACCAGAAGGATGGGAAAGAAGAGCCTGTTCCCCCTTTATCCCCACCATTCATCACATCCACCTCTTGCACGTACAGAGTATGTAAGCTCCAAGGAGGGTGAGACAAGAGCTGAGCATGGGTTGGGCAGCGCACAGCAAAATTCCCAAATCCACAGGTTAGCTGAGAGACCAATGCAATGAACAACAGATGAAACCTTCTGTGGATAAAGCTAAGAAATGTAGCTCTAGAAATAATGATTTCAACAAATCATGGATATTGCTCAACTCTGTGTTCTCCATAAATTCTGAGCAAGCCTGGAGTGTCCCTGCACACAGCTCCTGGTGCCAGCACTGAAGCCAGCAGCATCCCCTGCCCCTTGAGCACCCCAGAGGAGATAGCAGCACAATGATATTGGGAAAGACCTGGCAAAGAGAAGCCCAAAAAGAACTTTACAGGGAGGGGGCAGAAAGGGCAGTACAGGCTGTTCAGACTAGAGATGAGTAAGATGGCTGGTCAGAGCAATGAATGGAAAAAGAAAGATACTCCCACTTACAGAAGAACAAGTGGGTATGTGGAAAATTTATTTACAAACAAATTGGCACCACGGTCAGCTGAATCCCATTTGCTCTGTCTCTCTTGCATTGAAAATCCTCATAAAACCACTTGTGTGTGGCAAGGACTTGATGTTTTCTTAGCAAATAAATATGAATCAGAAGATGTGCAGCAAACAATTAGAGTAACTCCAGACCCATGGGACAGGTCTGCAACACTTGGCTTGAAATCTTCCAATGGATTGCATCCCCAGTCACGACAGGGTGTCAGACAAGGCAACCAGAAACCCCCCATCCACAATCTGCACAGAGCAGATTGAGCACCAAAGATCAGCCTTCACCATCACTGCCAGTTCAGAGGCAAAGCAACATCCCACACTGTCTGTATGCACTACAACATCCAGCTTGACCCACCGGATCATGGGAAGCTGTTCCTGTTGTAGCTGCATGCTAAGCCATGCCTTCAAAGTTGTTGCTTAATGAGAATTTTAGAGATTTCAAGGCTACCAAGAAACCCACACAGTTGCTGGAAACTGCATTCTAATGACGACCATCCCAGCTGGGAAGCTGTTTGGTTTTAATTTGGTTTTCTGAAGCATTTTGCCATGCAGTAAAACCACACTGTATAAAGATGCTGAAGAATTCCTGGGCAAAATTGCTGGCTGGAGGGAAAAAGTTGCTTGCATCAGATACACATTTCACCTGAAATGATCTCTCTACCTGGTCAGGCTCCTAATGCTCTCCAAAGAGGACTGAGGTTTTCGGAACTGTCCCTTGCTCTCTTCTACCTGCCAGGCTCTCCTATTTCTCCAAGGCAAGGTGCAACGCTGGAGGTCTGTTCGGAGTGACAAGAAGTGCTTTGGCAGAGCCTAACGGTGCTATAGAAAAGGGATCTAGTTTAATCCCATCTGAAGAATACCTGAAAGTTGGAGGAACTGGCTTTAATACTGCCAGCCAGGAAAGAAATGCTGCGGCCCGTGTCTTAATGAGAACCTGGATTTTATATCCAGCTGGAGGACAGATGGGGGATCTGGGGCTATTCCCTTTGGAGTATCAAGGGGGCCTTTTTCCAAGGGAATTGTCATCATCCCTGGTCTTTAAGCAGCTGAACATCGACCCTCAATATTCATTCAAGTCTTTAACTAGATTTTTCATTTCACTGCCAGCGCAGAGGTGATTATGCTGACCACGTGAGCAAGGTTTAGTCCTTAACACTGCCGCACAGAAATAGCAGTCTGGGGGCTTGGTGTCAATCTCTCGCCAATAAGGAGCTTGGCCAGCAGCCATGGATTGTGGGCTGAGTTCCCAGCTGGCATATAACTTGGAAGACAACCACGAGGTCTGGGTTCAATATCCAATTGCTAAGGAGTCTGGCTGACAGCCTCATTTTGCGGAATGAATCCCAAATTAATATAATTCTTTTGATACCAGACAAGGGGCATGGCCTGTTTCCAAATGCTCCAAGGGCTCAGATAAAAGCCATAGGCATTGGGTTCAGTGTGTAAATGGTATCGAGGTTGGATAACAGTCAGGATTGGGCTTAATCCTCAGATGGTGAGAAAAAGGAATGAGCCCTGAGCTCTGCCTTCACGCAAAAAAAGAGAGCTCAAATGAGCAGAATAGCTCTGTTTTCAATCCTCGCGTGGTAAAGAGCTCACAGGACAGTAATGGTTTCTAGGAACAAGTGTAAATTGACATGGAGCTTCAGAAGAGATGTGGGATCTGGGTTCAATCTCCAAGTGCTGTAAAGCTCAGATAATGGCCAGAGGGGCAATTTCCAAACCCTCTGTTCCAGTCTGGTGTCTGGGAAGAAACCAGGATCATATTACAGCTAAGAAAGCTGTTTTCTCCTGCTGCATAACTTAAGGTATTTTCCCTTTTGGATCAGGATGAATCCAGCATCTTCTAAAGTTTCAGAAGGAAATGGAGGTGAGCAGGTAGAGTGCTACATGTTTGAGTGGAGCAGAAGAACAGAGCAAGGGAAAATCAGACTGTGAGCACCACCTGCTCTTCCACATCTTCTTGGCCACCCCAGATGACTGGATTTGAGCCATGGAAATTGCTCCAGGGAAAACCTGGGTACAGCTCCTCAGCATCCTCAGTGCTCAGGAGTGCCTGCACTTCTGGGTGTCCTTGGGGCCTCTCTGGGAGCCAGCTTGTCCTGTCAAGAGACAGTGACAGCCTGCATGGCAATTCCATCTCACTGACGCCGCTTGCACAAGGGATTGCAGTGTGTGCAGCAGTGAGTCAAGTCAGCAGCTTGCTTGAGTCATTCCATTTTGGATAAAGGAATGCAAATAAAATGAGCAGAAAGTATCCAAATATTATTTTGTCCAGGCATTTAAAGCTGGTCTTTTGCATAGGAAAAGGAGCAGAGGATGAGGTTTTATCGAAAGCTATATATTATTGATCCTGTGAAAACCTTCAAATTTGATAGCACTATCTGTCTGCTCTTGAGGAAATTTTTAAAATCTAATTCCAGTCTCTGTGACTCTCAGCTTTAGCTCTTTTAGCTCCAAAGTCCAAATAGGATGGACCACAGCAGACAGGGCCTGATCTGTGAATGCTGCTAGAGCAGGCTGTGGATTGTGAACCTGACCTGCAGTTAGCCAGATTCTCGAGCAGTAATAGCACATTTGGGGTAAAACCCTCCAAAACCCCTTCTGAGTGTGGGAACCACCCATTCCTAATGACCAGGGGTGCTGGAGACAAGCCCTGTCAGCACCACCCCCTGCAGGTGGTGGGCACAGCCCAGTGTTCTGCTCTTTACCCCGTGCAAAGCTGTGACCCCGGGGATGGGTTACCCCATCACCACAGAGCCGCCTTCCTCCAGGCTTTACCCATGCACGTGGAGGGAGCAAACCTGCCAGGCTGGGGAACACGGCTGCAGACATGACCCAGCTCCACTGCCAGACCTTTGCTGACAGAATGACTGTTTTATATGGCTATAAGAACAGCTATAAGCACAGCTGTCTGAAAAGCAACAAAATCTATGATGTGTGTTTCTAAACCCAATGACAGCTGGCAGTGCTGCAGCTCATTCCTTCTTTACATGGTTTAGTTAAAACACTTCTCTGCAATCATTGTGATTTATCAACAAACAGCGGTTTCTGGAACAATTTAAAAGCATTCCCAAATAGGTAAGAAGTGGTCAGCTCCCTAGGCATTCAGCAAGCTCCCAAGTGGCAGGCAGCTACAGCTGGACAGGGATGGCTGATGGGATGACTAAACACCCTCCCTGGCCACCTCACAGGGAGGACAGGGCTGTGAATCCCATTGGGATGGGGAGCGTTGAGTTAGGAGTACCTGGGCAGCTGCAGAGCATTACCCACGAGTGGGAGAATGGTGATTTATGGAGTTTAAAGCTGGCTTCAGGTGCAAACATGAGCCATTTCTGTGCTGCCAGGAGAGCTGACTTGGTCCTTGCACAGGACTGCTCCCTAGCCACATGGAGGGGCACCTCTTGTGACAGAGTCTGACCTCTCAGGCGTGGGAAACTCTGTGCAGCCCAAATCCACAGAGGTACATACAAGATAATGCCACAGCTCGCTGTTCAGCTGGATGTTGTAACACAAGGCAGAGCGAGAAGGCAAGTACTGTACTGTGCCTGTCCCCACACCCACCTCTCCTGCCAGCTATAGGGAAAATGACAACAGCCATAACCCACATAACATCACTTGCTGCTCAGGCAAAATACAACTATGTTGTTCTTTCAAGCTGCCACAGCTGCAAGGCAGAAGTTTTCTTTAGAAATACTTTTTCTAGCAGCACCTGAAGCACTAACGCTGCAGCAAGAGGGCAGATGTTTTCAGCACTTCCCTGCAAAAAGTGAGCTGGGCAGCATGGGCTGAGCAACACCCTGTGCAGATGCTGCATGGCTAAACAGGAATGAAAGATGCACAGGTACAAAGCATGCTTTTAACATGCTCATTTAATCTCAGTAAAATGCTTAGCCCAGCTAGGCTGTTCATCTAGCTCACCAATCCCCCCCAGCGCAGCCAGCAGCTCCCATCCTCAGTTTTTTGCTACCTAAACTGCTGTCACATGGCAAACACACAGCTTGATTCAGAAGACCCTCATGCGAGCCAGATCCACCCCACAGCATCCCTGGAGCAGCAGAAGAAGCCGAGCCTTGTACCAGGCCCTTTGCCTCCCACCCCTCAGATCTCTGGCTGCTCCAGAGCAGAGTGACATGGATCAGTCATGCGAGGAGGCTGAACTACCACATCGGGAACAAATTCAAACTGAGGACTTCAGTGTTGCCAAACCCCAACATTCAAAAATCATGAGTCAAACTCACAAAAATCATGGGACTGGCTCAAGAAACCTGGTTTTAACACAATTTTCGATGCCTGCTGTTTTCAAATAATTGGGGTGCCTTTATAAGATGTTTTTGAGCTCTTCTACTACCAGGAGAATTAAAATCTGGCTTGTTTTTATTATTCCTTTTAGGCAGTTGATGTGTAGCAGAACAACCAGTTTACTTCACAAGTTGTTTGAGTGCCTTTCCCATGGGCGGGGTCTGCAGCTGGCGGCCGGGGATGGCAGGGGCACGCCTCAAGTCCCTCGGTGCCGGGTGCCACAGCGGAAACGCCCTGCTGCTCCGCAGGGATCTGGCCGTCTCCCCTTACACTCCTTAGCTGTCGGGAAGCGAACGCGGAACCCAGAGACATCAGGTGCTTTATTTTGTGTGTCTGGGTCAGTGTTTCCTCTGGTGCAGGGAGCCTGTCCGGGTCCCGGCACATCCCTGCTGCCTGCTGACCCCGCTCTGGCCATCCCTGCTGCCTGCTGACCCCGCTCTGGCCATCCCTGCCGGCTCCTGCTCAGCCCGGCAGCTGCCTTCCCTGGGAGGAAGAGGGAGTGACCACGGCTCTTCGCACACTTTGCGAGCTGGGCATCTGGTATTTTTCAAAACTCTGAAGCATTTTAACTGAAAACTGTCTTAAAAAAAAAAAAAAAAAAAAAAAGAACACCCAAAACCCCGACCAAAAAAACAACACATAAAACCGGAAATGTTTCAATCTGAAATCCTTAATTAAAACCACACTCTTTAGTACATAAAGAAGGAAGTTAAAACAGAAATGTACTTTTGCACATTACAGACAGCATTATAATAAACACAGAGCTCTGCCAAGAAAGAGGCATTTTCAAGGCCAAAATAGATGCCTCCAGCTGCACTCGGATAATGTCAGGGCTCGTCTGCAGTGCCGAGTGTGGCTGCATTGGAACACAACAGCGACCGACCAAGCTTGGCGGGTGAGGAGCAGGGCAATTACCGGTGCAGACTGCGAGCGCTGCAGCAAGGACACAGCCCGCCGGGGTCAGAGCTCCGCTGATTCCCACAGAGCCCAGACCCGGGGCTTCATCTGTGAAATATTTGAAGGAACTGGCCCTGGTTCTCTCTGCTCCTCTGGGCTCACAGATACGGCTCAGCTGGAGGGACCCGGTTTGGCAGGAGCTCTCCCCGGCTAATCTTTGGGGGAATCTTGTACCAAAGCACACGGGGTGGGGTCTGAACCTGATTTTGGAGGCACAGATGAATGGCTGGAAAAGGCCAGCATCGTTAGCCTGGTGTCCTGCACCAGGCAGCCTGGGACACGCATGTGGAGTGCACAAGTCAAACCCAGTCCCTCAGCAGGACAGATGGGATATTTTATAAAGGTACCCACTGTCAGCTTAAAATCTGCTGCAGTTATGGAAATCAGCTTACCCCTGTGTGAAATTTTGCAGTTATTTAGCATCCATGGTCAAAATAGGCACCTGACTTTGAGTCCAAACTTACCTGTTTTGGCTTTCTAGTGACTGGATCTTGCTATACTCCTGCCCTGCTAGGTTTTTTATTTCTTGTGGATAGCTCAAGATTCAGGTCAAGCCTCCTCTAAACACACTTTCATTAAGCTGTATTTGTTGCAGATCTTCAGCATCTTCACAGTAATGCAAGATGTCCCAAGCTTCCAATCAATTCTTCAGCTCTTTGCTGTCCTACAGGCCTTACCAAGCTCTGCCAGCAAACCACTGTGGGGCATTTAGGAGCTCATGAACCAATCTATTTCCTGTAAGAGGACAGGTCTGCTCAGATTCCTTCTCCTCTTCACCAGCTCTAGAGCCAAAGCAGCCTTGTCCACACAGAAGTGCCAGGAGAGCAAACAAGACACATTAAAACAACTACAGCAATTAGCCTCACACATGCTTCATGGAAAGATTGTTGGATGGGAATGTTGATGTGAAATGATGTCAGCTGCTCAGGAAACAGGAGATAGGAGGGTTGATTGGGGTTTTTTGTATGAAGAATATTTTGGGGTTCAAAGAGAAGTGAGAACCAGACTCTGTGCATGTCTCCAGGGACCAAGAAAAATAAAAGGAGCACAGAAGATGTCTCACGGAATTTCTTTAATAACAAACAGAACACAGAGGATGTATTTTTGAGTGTCTGACTAAAGCAGCTAAAATAACTGGAGTTGGTAGGAGTTGGTAATTTTAATTAGCATCTTATCTGCTAAAGACAGAGCAGGGCAGATCCCAGACACTCCAAGCTGTTGGAATGCATGAGGAAAAGTTGCTCTGGAGAAGGAAAAATAACAGGGGAGGGGATGTTTATTACTTGAATATTATTGATATAGAAAGTTGATTAATAGTCCAAAAATGGAAGTAAATTTGAGTGCAAGTGGTTACAAAACAAAAAAAACCCCAGCAATTTAAGGCAATGAAGGAATAAGAAAAATGGATTAAAGATAATGTATTTCAAAAAAAAGCAAATTTGAACAAATTCAGGGCACAGGTCAAGAGGATCTCTGGGGAAGGGAGTTTAAGACAGCATTTCCCAACCAGTGAGACATGGAGAGGCAACAGCTGTGCTGTGGGTCAGGGGAGAGAGCAGCAGAAAGAACAGCAGGAAAATACCCTGCAAATACATACAAATAAGAGGAAGAAAGAAAAAAAATCAATTGGTAACTCGGTGCAAAGGAGTAAGCAATATATTGACATAGAAACAGCTCTTTTCTTTAGTTTTCATTGAGACAATTAACTGTGACATGACTGTTAGTTACATTAATCTGAAGTGTGAAAGAGCAGCAGACCTGAAGAAGGACAGAACAAATGAAAGAGCACGTAAGAAACCTAAACCACAGAAGTGCTTAATATTCGCTATGAAGTCTGTATCAAATTGTTTTGCCAAATACAGAAGATTCATATATATTCATTAAATACCTTTTCTGCATTTTTCACCCAGAATTTTGCTGCTATCAGCATGCCCTCTTACAGTAATTCTGTACCTTGCTGAAGTGGTTTTACTCCTGGTACACTGGAACTATATTTATTGCTTTACTCCCATGGGCACAGATGCATCCCAAATACTCTCAGCTTGTGCAATGGAGTGCACTGGAGGTATCACCTGAGCTGGTTCATTCTTTCAAGGTGAGCAGGGAGGAATAGGCATGACCCACAGTGATGTAAGCATCCAAAAAGCCTTGGATGAACTCCCTGGAAGCTCCATACCTCGTTACATTCCTGGACAATAACCCAAAGCCAGCTCACTCCTGTGGATCAACACTGCGGGTGTATGGACTTGGATGGGATGGGTGTTAAACTTCACAGCAATCACCCTGCAGGCACTGCTGCCACACAACTCCTCTGCACTGGTTGGCACATCCTTGGTCCTTGTAGTGATGGGGAGGGTGCTTACACAGCCTGCCAGGGCAGCAGCTCCAAAGTGTCACCCATTAATGGTATCATGCCTAGAGGTGGCTGTCAAAACCAGAGGGAGCCGTGTAGGCAGAAGAGGCTGAGGAGAGCACGGCTCACTCGTGGTATGTGGGACTCAGCTAAACACAGAGCAAAAGGCTGCACTGAGTTACTCCACTCACAGAATGGATTTAGATGTCAGACGTCAGCTCTTCCCATGAGCAGATCCTCTGCATGGCTTTTAATACATATGTGTACCCAACTGCTGAGTGACCTACAGCACTGCTCTCTCTCCTGCTCCTCTCTTACTACTGAAACACAAATCCTTCAACTGAAAATACATCAAACTCTGGAGCTAAAGAGTCATATTAAAATTGAGTATATGAGGTGCTGGTTTAAGCTAATGGTGTCACTGGCTTGCCTTCTGGGAGAGGGATCTGAGGTTTTTACAATATACTTGTCAGACTTTTCAACTTGCTCAGCTAAACAAATAACCACTGCTAAACCTCTGAAAGGAATTCTACCCCCAGCCAGAGGAGACAGCTTTCTGAGGCAATTCTTGGGGATAAAGGTTAATCTAAAAAAGCATAATTTCTCAGGGTTTAACTGACTATCTCGCTGGTTAAGCAAATGGTTTTATTTCGGGATATGGCATAATCTCTGCTGAAAAATAAATTCATGGAAAATATTAAAATCAACTTATTAAAATAAATCGCCCCCCATACTGCTCGGCAGTCTCTAATTAAATAATTCTACCTGAAAATCCCATCAGCTCAGGTTACTTATGGGATATGCCCACTGGCTCTCACCTTTGGTGAATGGGAACCATGTGGGCAGCATTAGGAGAGGGAAGTGCAGGAAAAGGTGAGCCCAGTGAAAGGCAGATGGACACACCATGGCATGCTGGGGGAGATTAAAGGGAGACACCAAAGGAGGGATGAAAGCTTCTAACATTGGAGAACAGGAAATTTTCTGTGTCTGAGGAAGGTTATGGGTTTGCTCTGAGCAGGAAGGAAGATGTTAGCAGCTGGAAGAAAAGACTAAGACTTGTCCTGAGAGGAAATGCTTCAAAAGCATTTACTTTCCAGATTAGCAATGACCTTGCTCCATTTACTGCTGAGACTGTGGATGTTGGAAGCCTCATCCTGCAAAATGTGGCTTGTTGTACATTATTGTACAGCTGACAAATGCTCCATGTTCTGAACTGAGAAATATGCTCACAGCACTCAGAAATGACTCAACAGATTCTCACTCAGATTTCAGGTCAACTCTTCAAACCCTCAGTCGGAAACTTTAGCATAAGGAATTCCTATTTAAAGAGAGGTGATAGGATAAAATTATAAAAACTCAAACCACAGACCAAGGGTTCCACATGATCTTGTGCTATGTCAGCATCAGGGGTCAAACAGGGCAAGCATCTGGACACCAGGAGGACAAGTCAGCCACTAGGATCACCTCCTGGAGAGAAAACAGAGAGACAGAGGGTGCCCAGGATGAAAGCAGCCAACTCGGGCAGCCTCAGTCTCTTCCCAGCAGCACTGACCAGATCTGGTGGTGATGTGCTGCTGTGCAGCATAACAGCTTTGATCACAAAGACTGATGGAAATGAAGAAGCAGATATCTCTAGTGATTAAGGGAGGAATGTGAAATATTTTATGCACATGTGTGTAGAAATAGGCTCTGTCTTTCTAGAGCACTTTTGGCCATCCAATCAAGAAAGGCACAAAGGCAGCACTTGTGTTAGAAGAGGTGGCAGCAATAGGGAGAAATGTATTGAGCTGGTCTGTCAGGCCCTAGTTTATCATGATTTCTTTCAGGTGGATTTTACTGGTACTAACAAGTCCTGGGATGGCAAAGACAACATCAGCCCACAACTATCAGTGAATCTGGAAAACCTAATTAGCTTTCTGATGGCCCTTCACTCAAATACAATCTAAGCACCACAAAGACAGAGCAGAAGGGCAACCCAGCCTCCACAGTGCCTGGGAGGAGTTTTGGAGATGCTGTTGATGACCGTGCTCCAGGAAGGCATTGCCTGGGACATTGCATGAGTGCTGGGTTTTGACCACTGTGCTTCCTGTGTATTCCATTTCCTGACACAAGAGGTGCTGCAAGTCCTATCAGTGATGATTTCCCACTTCTCAAAGGATGGAGATCTGTGAAGTTTCCTTAGCCTCCAATGGCTCCTTCCCAAGGACAGACTCACTAGGAGGTGCAAGCTATTGGCAGCTCAAGGGCCCAGAGGAGCTGTTGACCGTGTTTAGGCCGCGATCCAGAACACTTGATTTCATCCAGCATAAGCGGAGCTGTTTTATTTATTCTAATGGTCTGATGGTGAGGGAGGAGTGCTCCCTGGCTGCCCACACCAGCCCTGTTCCAGGCAAGAGGTCCAACACACAGCCGTTCTCCAGAAAACACTGCTCACAGGGACAAGGCACCCATCCTCACATGCCACCTGGAAGCAGAGTTTCAGCAGACTCATGCTGCCTCCCAAGAGACATTTAATCTTCTCTTAGACCTGTTGTCTGACACTCTGTGTCTTTGCCAGCCAGGTGAGCCCAAGTGATTGCTCCACATCATGCTGGAGGACTGTTTGAGCCTCCCTCCCCCAGCAATGGCCAAGAGGAGATACCTGGAGAAGAGCACAGGAAGGACAACCACACCATGTTTGGCCTCCAGGAATCGGTGGCACTGGGTAGCAAGGATACAAGGCATAGAGCCTTACTTCCCAGATAAAAGCAATAGTAAGGGCCAGGATACAGTGACAGCCCCAGGACATCGCGTGCACCACAGATATGATGAAACTCAACAGAGAATAACCTGCTGTGCCACCCAAAGGTCTGAAAGCAAGATGTCCTAGCTCACATAAAACAGTAAGAGTCTGCTGAACCCTCAGAATAGACTAATGCCAAATTATAAATAAAGATCCAAGAAGACTTGACACAATACTGAGGCAATGACTAGAGAAATGACTTATGTAGTGCACAGTGAATGCCTGCAGGGCTGACCAAATGGAGGAGAAGCTTTTAAGAGCTGCAGAAGCTTTCCAAAGGAACAGAATCTGAGGAGTGCCAATTTGTGTCAAAGATTTTCCATCTGCACACAAATAAATAAATAAGAAAGATGGAAGCAGACAGGGAGAAATCTGTGTTGTCCATCACAGAGCCCTATGTGGGCGTAGCTCCTCCAGTGCATTCTGCGCTGAACTCCAGCGAGACTGAAGTGTTGCAGATGGCCAGCAGTAGTCATCTGCGTGGGGCTGAGTTACACTTCATAGGTCCAATTCTGCCTCTGAAATGAATACTGTGTCCTCTACACATCCAAAGTACTCTCCAGACCTGCACAGCATTGATCTGCCAGAGAGAGAGCAACAATGTCCCTCAGGCAGAGCGTGGTTTGGGAGCCCACCGAGAACAAAGGAGCAAGGAAGGAAGATGTGAGACAATAAGCAGAAGGGGAAAAGAAATAATTTTCCATGGCCAAGCCATGACATCCCAGCTCCCATTAACTCCCACTCCTGCTCTCCACAGCACCTCAGCATAAGGACACCAGCCTTGCCACCCACCAACACATCCATGGAGGGAGCAGAGAGGGAGGCATGGCAGGCAAAGAGGGGACAAAGGCAAGCCAAAGAGTGCGGGAGGGAAAAAATATTTTGGGGTTTATTTTTCACACAGGATTCACAACATTCCTCAGAAAATTTAATTTTGCTGTCCTGTTCTTGTTTGCTAACCAGAACCAATTTAATTTTAAAACAACACGCAGAGCCAACAGGGGAAAAAACATTTTGCAATGGCTCTTCGCTCCCACTTGGAACGGCGAGCACAGCTTAACTCGTTCGGCTCTCGGAGTTGCAGCACCAGCTCCTGGGGAGCTGACCCAAGAAGCCGTGGCCCGGGAGGAAGAGGGAACTCACTGGTGCCCATAAATGATAGAATAAAAATGGGGTTTTTTGAGCAACTTGACAGATCCCACTCCGCATCTGCGGGGGCTGGAGGTGGTGGGAGCAGGGAGCAATTTATCGCGTGGAACGTCTTTCCATAGCCCTGTCTCTCCACTCAACAGCTCACTCCAAGGTTTGTAGAAAAAAAATGGCTTGTTGCTGCATTTAACAAAGAGCAGAAAGCTCCTATTCCTCTTCCACTACCAAGAACTTGCACATTTCTCATATCAGCATGTGAATCTTCTGTGGTTTTATGCCTTGTTGTGACAGTTTGGTAAACAAGCTGATAAAAAATCAAGAGCTTTTCAAAGGCAAGGTTAACACACTCATGTGCGACCTGGCTCGTCAGAGAACACCAGAAACTCCAAACACGTTGCTTCTGCTTACCATCTGCATGAGCTTATTCAGACTAAAATAACAAAGTGTGTTTCCTGATCTCCATCAACGTAAATAGAGCCATTAAACTGCAAGGCTGTTTACATTCTGGGAAATAGTCATTGCATTCATCCTGATTGCTCCTCGTCCTGCAGCCCCAGCATCCCCACACTGTGCTAGCCCTGGCTCTGCTGAAGCCCACAACCCCACTGACCACCAGCTAACACCAGGCATCAGGGCCTGCCACGTCTGAGCCACAAAACCAACGGAAACCCCTTTGCAAATATTGTATGGTGGTGTCCAAATTTGGTTTTATAACTAGAAACAAGGACACACTTGAAGGATCCAGCTCTCCCAGTTGTAATATCTGGCAGGCGTAGAAGTGGGAACATTCACATTTTATAAAAGGAGATCTTTTGGTAGGTAAAATCATAAACATTAGAGCAGAAAAAAACCCTTGGAGCTTGCCAGTGGTGTTCTTACAATTGCTCTGTCTTCTGCGTCATGCAAGGACCAACACTCCAACACAAGCACGTAGAGATAGCCCGGCCTCTGTCCCAGAGGATTTATGTCCTGGAAGAGGAGGGGACGGTGCCAATCTGTAAGCTGTTGCATCCCAGAACATCAGAGCCAAAGCCTGCTCTCTTTTGGCCAAGGCACCCCATCTGCTGACAGAGGAGGGCTGAGAGGAAACACTGCCCAGCCCTGTGGGGGTCTGACCACACCAGTCAGCACCTCTGCACCCATATGGGCACGGGGCTCCTGGGTGCTGACAGGGACATGTGCACAGTTCCTGGGAACACGTGCCATTCTGGATGCTGGCCTGCCCTGCTAGAGTCCTTACAGCCCTAATAGGTGTTCCCTGTAATTGTGGGAGACCGTTGTTTTTTTGTTGGCCTAGCTTCACCTGCAGAATTGTCAGGAATGAGAATTCCACATTTGGAAATAATAACAAAAGGATAAAACTGGGCAAATAATGATGCAGGCCAGGTCACACATTCCCATTTTATTAGACTCAAACCCTCCTGAAAGAATTTCCTTGTATCTGCGTGTAATAGTGAAGTGCAAATATTTTCTAGAGGACATTCTGTTTCACAAAATGGAGGGGCTCTGTTTCTGTGCGGGTTGCATCATAAATTATCAATTATAAGTGTGGCAGATTTTGCCTTTATGCTCTCTGTGCAACAGCTCTGGACCTGCCCTTGTGGCTCTGCTTGGTGAGCCAGCTCCACTGTTCCACAGATCCATCACAAACCCTCCCCTCTGCAGGGCCAGAGAGTCTCTGTATTACCACTCTTCACAGCTCCTGTCCTTCTCTCAGTCCCAGATGAAAATAGCCCTCTCCTCTTTTGCATATGGCTCTTCCCTACCCTCTCCCTCTGCTAGCAATTAACTCACTGGAGCATTTGTGAACCAGAATGAAAGACAACATGGAAGATAAAAGATTAGTCCCATTCCCACTGTCCTGATGGGGACAATGCCACTCTGCCCAGCCTTGTGCCGACCAGCAGCGTGCAGCAGGAAACCCCCAGGGTATGGACAAGGCTAGGGAAGAAAGGAGTGTGAGTGCATTTGCTTTAGCTGCTGATGTTCTGCCAATCAGGTCACATGTAACCATTTAACAACAGGACTTGTGAAAGCCAGCACATCAGCATTTGCTTCTACCTTGACTTTCAAGGCGTCTGTGCCGCGCAGGCACTGTTCTTAAAAGAGTGAAGCAAATATGGATTTGCTCTTGCATTTGAGCAACAGTGAGGTGGGATACACTGTGGGAATGGCATCATCCTGGGCAGAGCCAGTATGTCCAAGGGAATAATTCTGCCTTGATTCAGAGCTGTTAATCACATTCCAGAAACCATTGCAGGTTCTAGAGTTGCACACCCGCTGGGAGACAGGCTTTCATCACAGACCTGTAATTAAAGGGAGATGTCAGTGTTGCATGTTAATAACTTGGAACATCAGTTATCCTTGGAACATCCGTTATCCTGGGAGTTCAGCAAATTTAAAAATGTAAGTATTTTGATAGAGCTCATCAGTTAACATACCAACTTTAGCTCCAAATAAATCAAGAAGGTTTGATGTTTTTCTGCCAAGGTATTTCTGCAGAAATAGAAAGTACCTCAGTGTAAGCACAGAAAGTCTCAGCCAGGCAGGCACAGCATGTCAGCATGGAGCACCTTACATCTGTCTCTCTGCATCTAAAACAGTTAAAGAATTACTCCGTACTTTGCACATTTAACTCTAAATATCATTACAACCCCTCAGGTTTGCTTCGTGGGGAAGATAGAGTGAAAAAAAGATGCCTGTGGCTAGATGGTGTGTTTAATCACGTCCAGCCCTTTCCATTTGAGGTGTATGTATCAAGTGTCTGTCCAAACAGGAAGGACACACACATGGGACACTCAGAACAGCAGAAACTCACGCACTTAAGAAGGAAAACATCTCCCAGTTGTGCGTGGGTTGGCTCTGAGGATCAGGAAATGCACAGAAGACAATGCCCAGGGCCAGGGCAGTCTCAGCCATGGGACGTGCTTGGGCACGCTGCAGGGGTGTCCCTGAAGAACAGGCCACTTTGGGTCAGGGGTGGAGAGAGCACCATCCCATGCACAGGCTCAGACCTGCTCAGAAGACACCTCACCCAGATGGGAGAGGTGAGAGCAGCAGCCATGAGCTGTTCTCAAGTGGGTGGCAATGTTTCATTGTCAAAAAGGCTGTGCTGGCCAGAAATGTTACTACATTATTCAGCATTAAAAAACATTTTCCACTTAAGAACAGACACAAGTTTGAAGCCAGTGTAAAAGCACCCTCTCAATCAGTAGTAACAATGGCATCATTCAGTTCTGCTGATGCTTCAGGAGAGATCAGTACTTCTGCCTGTATGGTTTTAATAAAAGCAGCCCAACAATCCCAGTATGGGCTCTCTGGAAAGCCCTGTGGAGGGTTTGTGCATTTGAAAAAGGAGTGTGGGATTCATGGCAGAGGTGGTACTTGTGTGAACGCAGCTGCCCTGGGATAAAGATGTTCCCAGCATAAGCTGAAGCAGTACAGAGCTGTAGACAGACAAGCCCCTGGAGAGACAGAAGAGAATTATGAAGTGTTGAGCTAATTAGGTTCACAGCCTTAATTATTGGAGCACTACAGCTGATAATGCAAAACCAGCCTTGTAAACAAGCTTCTATTTTCAGCCACTCATGCCAACAACTTTCTTCTGAAAGCATCTGCTGCACAACTCAGACTTGTCACATCCCAAGGGCACATTCTGGAGAGTGTAAAGAGGTGCTCTGAAGCCCTATAATATCAGGTAATTAGAGCAAAAGAGATCTTGACAATTGCCATTCTTAAACAAATAATGAAAACATGATGGAACATTTCAAACTCATATGTGGGCTGGAACATGCATGGCTTAAGTGCTGGCTGAAAAAAACCAAAACAAACCCAAACCATGGGAATTCAGTTTTATAGCTTGCTCGCAAACCTTCAGCTTCTCTTCACAACATCCTCCCTGAGATCAGAGGAACAGGAGGCAGGGTCACACACAGACTCTCTGCTAATGCCATGAGAATATAGATGGAGTCACAGCCTCACACCTGAACTGGTCCCACCCTTCTGCCCACACTGAAGCTTTGTAGAGGCTCTGAAGGAGGAGGAACCATCAGATCACCTTGTCTGACCTCCTGTGCATCACACACTGTAGTATTTCACCAACTTATACATGTGCTGAGCCAAATAACTCACATTTGGCTGAACGATAGTTTCTATAAAGACAGCCAGACTATAAAGCATTACAAGATTAAGAGAAACCACCTCTTTTTTTTTCTTTTTTCTTTTTTCTCTTTCTTTTTTTTTCTTTCCCTCTTAGGTAGTTTATGTAGCTAGCTAAATATTTGTGTCCCAGTTCTAACTGGAATTCTTTGGATTTGGCTTCCAGACCTTGACTCTTGTTCTGTCTCTAGTCATTGGATCAAGAGACCTTGCAGTAGATTTTGTGGTTTTTTTCGAGAGACCACACAAATCACATTTTAGTTGGTTTTTTGATACACTGGACTGCCCAAGTTTGTGAAGGCTCCCTCACAAAGACCCAATACCTCCTGGTACCCAGTAGAGTTCCCTCCACTCCACCACCTTCACTCATCCAGGTAAAACAGCAAATTGAATGAGTTCAATATCAGTCTCAAATGGTGCATGGGGAGCCCAGGGAAGAGGAAGTAAAGAGTAAAGACATCTCTCAGTGATGAGGGAAAAGCAGGGGAGCTTGGAGATTGCACCAAACTCTGTCCTGTAGAGGGCCTAAACTTCCTGTTACAGCAACACCCAAAGAGCCATTCCTGTTCACATGAGAGTCACACATCAGTGCAGAGAAAATGGTCCTTGAAAAAACCTCAATCCATACAAAGCTCAGAAAAGGTCATCACATCATCAAGGCTGTTGTCCCACACAGCCAAATGTACCTCCTAGAGCCACCTTCACTGAACTCAGTAATTTGAATTTTACTCAATAGCAAAAAGCATCAGATTTTTTATTTTTTCTCTTAAATGGAAAACAAATGATCCACTTTTATATTGCTGCCCACTCAGTGAAGCATTAAATGTTTCCTGGGATAGGGTGAAAGCAATGATGTAAGGCTTTGGGAGCCTCAGACATGGGGCAGCTGGAATAACTGGACTGTCATGAGCTGTCAACATGTGAACAAAGATATCAACTATGAGATGAGATTCTTGGGCATTTAAATACACTCTTCACAATTCCCAGAGCAGACAGTGATTTATGACTCACCCAATTATCTCTGTCTCATGATGCTGTATAGCAGAAATATTATTGAGAGAACCAAAGCTCAGGGGAAACAAAAATGGACAGATCTCATGGACAGGCATGATATGATATGATATGATATGATATGATATGATATGATATCATGATATAGCACTCATGGTATTCCAGTGCCCACCCAGGGGAATCTGGGCTGGGTAAACAGGGGAAATAAGTTAGAAGAGGACCAGGTCACGCATTTCTGCTGTGAGTAGCAGTTTGAAGAGCAGGAGAAGCCAAGATGCTGCACTTCAGTCCTGGGAGAGTGACTGACAAATCAAGCTCAGATCCCCAAGATACTGCAAACTTCAGGGTAAACCTGCTTTTCAAATGATGATGCATTTTGTTATTTCATACCATCACCCTACCATTATAAACACATAGGGTTAGGCAGGTTAATGAAATAACTTGTCAGTTAAGCCCTGCTTAGTGCTAAGCCTGAGCTCAAGGCTCTTCACCACTAACTCCACCCACCCTACATCCCAGAGAAGTCATGTCAGATGAGCTGCAAGCCCACTGCTCTGTCCATCCTGCACAGGGACTGGGGGGGACTGTCCCTGCCAAGGCCACACCCAGTGATAACTGTGTCATCATCATTTCTGTGCATCTCTATTTGACAGCACTTTCCAACTTAACTCTGGCCAAGCAACCCCCCCCACCCCCCCACCCCCCCCCTTAATTGCAAGGACTTAGTCATTAAGAAAGTAACATGAATTGGCAGATTATGAGAAACATCTTTCCTGGAAAAGATTAGCCTGAGTTGTTTAGTACATAACATGATAGCAGAGAGGGTGTTTAAGATTCAGGGGTCACCAGGTGCTTGTTACCATCACTAAAGCTTTTACAGGTTCTCTTGGACCTCCTAAAGAAGCCACTTAAGAAACAGGTATGAAATCAGTATGTCACAAAATAGCAGAGCTGTGTGCCTTCCTCATTTTAAAGGAGAGAGGAAACACCATGAAATAAAAAGATACTCAGGCTGGTTTTATGTGCATTTCTTATTCAGAGTGGGTGTGAGGGCCATGGATGGAGCAGACCCTGGGGTCCCTGGCACAGTTCTTCCTCGGCAGCATAGAGGCAGCATAGGGAGGCACTTAGGACACAAAGAAGTTCAAAATCATCAATTTCAGTCACCCCTATGTCAACAGGGACAAAAGAGCAATTTTAATTTCAATCGTGACTTTTAATCAAAGGAAGCACTAATGTTACAGTGAGAACCTCATGCAGCCAAAGCACAGAAGGTGTTTGTCTCTACGATGCTTGAACAGAAACTTCCTTCAGACACCAGGAGGCACCAGCATCCTGACAGGGATGAACTTGTGTGGGTGATGCTCGCAGTGCACAAGCGGATACCTAGGAATTAGCTTTCTCCAGCTGAGCAAGCACAGCTTTTCTAAGCATGAGGTTTCTATTTGCATCTAGCCTCCCATATCCCTTCCTTTTCTCCCAGGCTTTCTGGTGTATGAATATCTCCACTAGCTGTCATCTTTTTGCCCTCTGTAATGCTGCCAAAGACTTGTACCTGTCTGTCACTCATTAAGTTACTTGAAGTAAAACCTTGTTCTTTCTCCTCAGAATATGATACCGACCCCTCACGATGGGGTATCGTAATCCAGGGGAACTGGAGCAGCTCCCATGTGCCCAAGCAGCCCCTAGCCATCACTGCAACCACCAGCCCCAAGAGTCCTCATCCCCTCATTATTATCCCAAATGCCATTGCACCTGAACTGCCCCGGGAAGGAACACTCTTTTGCATATTATGCCCAGCTTATTTCTGAGCATATGAAGTTTCATGTCTGTCTCTAGTTAGCTTCACTCTGAGGCTCTTGGATGCTGAGCAAGCCGAAGCCTGCACATCTGCTGGGATGAGAGATGCACTGTGGCAGCTGAATCCCCGGGGCGCACACAGTCCATTTGTCTTTTCCTGCAGCAAGCTGAGGTGGGGACATGCCATAACACCGAGTGCTATTCTCCTCCTCATCTCTTCCACCACCCTGTTCATTCAGTGAGAGAATGAACTGTTCATTCTGTCCTCCCAAGGACAGAAACCCGTGGGACCTCCAGTCCCAGCCCTAACACAGGCTGCCTTTCACTGTTCATAGATTCTGTCAGTGGGAGTGGGACTCCCTCAGTGCCCAAGGAGGGGCTACCAGAGAGCTCTGCTCCCATGTCAAGGGTCGGCAATCCAAAGAGCAGGAAACCAAATGGTACTGAAGTGGTTGGCACTGAATTATGGTGTTGGAGGCTCTCTTCCTTCAGAAGTCACTTCAGGGAACGTGTGCCATGGAGGGGTCTGTTGGATTATACCCTTTTCTGACCCAGAGATGGGGCAACTGAGAGGCGCTTTAAAAACTTTTATTCCATTTTCAGCCTCATGTGAAGGGTGGGACAATACCGATGTTACAATTCACACCATCACAATCAGAAGCCAACTATTTCCTAATTACAATACATTATAAGCATTTTTTGGCCTATCAGCTTTTGCCACACAACGCTGTAAATGCCTTAAAGCCAATCATCTAAAATCACCCCTCGTGGGTCCTACTACAATGCATCTTTCATAGTTCTGATTCTCCAAATTATCTAGTCTATTTGCAAGGCCATCATTTGAAACTTGTTTCTAGTTCCATTTCTGTCTCAACAGTGTCTGTCCTGTACTCTGGCATTTTTAAGTCAGCATTTTTTATCTCAAAGTTTGCATACAGATGGATACTATGTGAGCCTTCTGTCAGGCTTTGAGAATTCTCTACCAATCCATTTCCCACAGGGGTCCCCATCCCCAGGCACCTCCAAGCTCCACAGCCCTGCAGACAGGCAGAGGCAGCACCAATGCCACCGTGTGCCAAAGCACGTGGCGCTGCTCCAAGCCTGCAAAAGCCACCAACATGGATCAGCTCTCCAAGGTCTCAGTAAGCATTTCTGCAAAGCATAAACTCCTTAAACCTCATGTTTCTGGAACTTAAATCTGCCATTTTAAAGCAGCTTAAATGTGATGTGAACACTAATAAAAAGACCATCCACCAGCTCTGCTGCTGCAAAACAGCTGGCTTTGAAGCTGGCTAATTCACTTAGCAGGAGCTCAGCCTTGCCGTGCTCTCCAACAAGGACAGAGGGACTGCAGGAGCACCACTAACAGCAAAACCTATTTAGGTTGTTTCTATAAACTGCTCAGGGCACTAATGAGTTCAACAAGGAGAAGAGCACATGTACTTTCCTGCTACAAAGGCAATGTGAGCAGCCCAAGTGCATGAGGTAACTCACACATGAGTTTTTTAAAGCAGTGGCTGTGACCATTTCTGGGGTCTGGGATGTGATTGCCCCAAGGGAATGCATGGCTGTGTGACATATAGCCCTTCTCTGGGATTCACACTCTCTAGAATTCACTGAAGCTAAAGCTTTCATTGTATTTTCACTGTGTTTCAGGGCTGGGCAATTTTATGGACATTAATAAAACTTAAAGTTAAGTAAGATACGCCTATGAAAAGGTAATCAAATGTCATGCATGAATCAAGAAACCACTAGTGGTTCATTCAAAGAAGGCTGAGGAAATGGCAAAGTAATTATCTTTGGAAGGAAAGAGGAGATGCACTTAAATATTAGCAATTAGCAATATGTACTTACACATCAAGAAACCTTACATCAGTAAATTAAACAAGGGCTGGTGCTTGGGGAGGTGGGCATAGCCAGCTCAGAGGGGGGCTTCTGCTGGGGCTAAGATAACCTGTGTCCAGATTACAGGCTAGAAATGCAAGAGGGGATGGGTATGATCTCAGTTAGGCATCACCACCTTGGTGGTGGAGGTATTCCTGCATTGATACAGCAGAGGATTAAGTTCTGCAGCTACACAGTCCTGGGCTGAGGAGACAAAATCCCGTCAAGGAGGAGATTGGAGACCAGGAGTGGGGAGGAGACACAGCTGATACTGCTGAAGCTGTGCTGTGCTCCCAGGAAGTTCCTGCTGATCTTCTGCCACAGCCCCCCATGACTGTGGTGGGTGTGGGTGGTGACAGCAGCACTGCTTGCTCTCAGCCAGGAGCCTGTCTGCCCCTGCCCTGCTGTGGGGTCAGCAGGATGCTGTGGGACAAGGCATCTGTAGGCACAGCCACCAAACACCTCTGGTTGCATGGGATTGGTGTGCAGGATGCCCATCATGTGGGTGTTACTGAAGAGTTTTCTGGAAAGCTTAGTGAGCCTCCATCAGAGGAGCACGCCACTGATCTGCCCAGCTCAACAGAAATAATGACTGAGGGTTTGTTTGTGGAGTAACCTTCACACCCTGGTGCTGCACTAAGTCACCCTCCTGGTCAGTTCTCAGCGTGGAGAAGGCAGGCTGAGGATGTGGCTATGGCAGGGTGTGTTACTGCAGTCAGGATGCATTTCTGCTCCCCATGTGCTGACATTGGGGTCCTCTTGTAGTCACACATTTTTCTGCACTGCCCTGGCCCCTTGGAATCCTGGGCTGGGAGTGGGAAGGGAAGAGATGCTACAGCACTTGTCAGAAAAGATTTCTGGATACAGACTTTGATCACAGAGAAGAAAGGGCAGGTTGGGACATTTATGCAGGAAACAAATCCCCAAGAGCCACCTCACTGCAGTGTAAGGAATAGTCTTTTTTCCCTCTGAGGTCCACACAGATTGCCGAGAAAAAGACCCAAAAAGTAACCCCCAGAAAAAGCATAAACTCTGGCAAATTAAATGTAAGAGCATAATAAAGCAAATAAAAAAGATTTTAAGAAACAACTTACTAAAGCCTTTAAAACTAATAAAAGCTTTTTTCAAACACATCAAAAGGAGGAAGGCTGCCAGAGAGTCTGTAGAGCCAGAAGATGGCTGAGGCAAAAAGATAAGACTACAGCAGAAAAGTTAAATTAATTCTTGGCATGTGTACGAAACAGCTTGAGTAGGTTCCCACAGCAGAGCCTTGCTTTATGTGGGATGAGCCAGAGGAATGTCTCCAGCCACAGCACCAGCCACAGAGGTGCAGAGACAGGGGCTTGTGGAGCTGAGCAGGACAGGGGAGCTTTGGTCACTGCTCCTCGTGGCAAAGGGAACGCCAGTGCCAGGAAATCACAAGGTGGAAATACCAACTCGTGCAGCCAGGGCAGCTTCCCTCCCACCATTTGTAATTAGGCAGAGGAGCTCATTACCAGAGGGGCTCTGGGGGTGGCACAGGGCAGGATGGATTCCCTGGACTCTGAGATGAATGGGTAGGAAGAAATGCAGCATCAGCTTTAGGTAATGCACTGGCAACTCTCCTGCCCAGGCTCTCTGTTAAAGGGAAAAGATGCAGGACATCCCTCTGAGGAACAGAGGAGCAGTCCCTAGCAGGAGGGAAGGCTGAAGTGAACACCCAAATGATACTTGCCATCGCCCTCATTATTGTTTTAAGCCTGGTATTTGGGAAAATGTGCCAGTAATGAGGATTTATAGTGCAATTTATAACTGAAGAACAATAGTGGAGAGAGAGAGTGGTGCTGCAAAATACCCCAGTCTTTTGGGGGTTCATAAAAATTTTGCTTGTGCTAGAGTGGCCAAGGTCTGGGCTTACAACCACACAAGTGCTTGGTCAAAACCAAACCTGAACCACCAGCAGCTGGGCAATGCATCAGTTCAAGTTCCTGGCTGCTTCCAGCACACATTTCGTGTGATTTGGTACCAAGCATACTCTGTCATCATCACTCACATGGCTGTGAAGACAAATCACAGTGCCCCAGATGATGAAATTAGGACCAGGGTGCTTATCCTGAGCAACACTCTCTTGGCCTCAGAGGGTGCCTCCCAGGAGAGCCTGCTGCAAAACTGTCTGTGACAGGGCTGAGTTACTGAGGTTAATTTTGTTTTCCTGGAGAGAAAAAGAACACAGATACAGGAGTGGTGGGAAAACTGGGGGGTTGGAGGTGGAAATGTATAGGCTAAGGAGAGGAGTAATTTTATATCTGGACTTTTCTTTTTATACCTAGACTGCTCTGAGGACTGCATGAGGCCCTTGCTCTCAACACCTGCTTGCCCTGCTGCATTGCCCAGCCTCCATTTTTTCATCACTGAACCTTCCCAAGGGGTCAGAAGCAAGTCCTGATCCATTTCTCAAACTTACAAAAGTGGATTTAGCCTATCAGGGCACATGGAGCCTCCTGGATGAGAGGGTTCTGCACAGCCACCATGGAGGTGGCTGACACCTGCAAGACACCTGGCACCTAAGGGAGCTCTGTAGACAAAAACCCAGGGAGCCAAACACCTGGAGCTTGATATTTTCTATATTTGAGCCTAATTGCCACAGACAGTGCACTGGAAAATTTCAAAATTTCACCAAAATAAAGATCTTACAGATTATTTGTTCATATATTTGGTTTGAGAAAAACAATTAAGTCTCACTTTCTTAATCACTTTGATTTCCTTGGGACAGGAAATGCAGGCTTTCAATCTGGCTATAGCAAGGGGAAATTTGCAGATGAATGGAAGATGGCTTTGCTCCTAGAAATGCTGGCATAATGACTCTGCAGTGAGATACCAAAGAACTTCAAGCTATTCAATTTATTCTAGTGATAGATAGCATGCCAATCAACTCTTAAGCACCAGAATACGTTAAAATGACTTTTTTTTTTTTTTTAATTATACGTTGCACTTTAATTTATCAAAGCCAGGGCAGTTTTTAGAGACAAAATGAAGCAAGACAAATGTATGCACTAGAAATAAGCCTCCTTTTAATACATACATACAGTGAAGGCAGTTAATCATTGGAACAATTTATCTGCATTGTGGATGATTCTCCATCACATGTTATCTTTTTAAGGCAAGAATAGAAAATTTTATTCAAATCTGCTCTGGTTCAACCAGAAGCTGTGAGTTTAAAGCAGAAATTTCTAAATAAGATTTTTTGTTCAATGTTATTATGCAAAACAGACAAGATTATTGTATTAGTGCTGCTGACCTTAACAGTCAGGACTGATTGTAATGAGAGAGGTTTCCCATTAAAAGAAATTATATTAAGGGCATTAAATTGTATTTCTCTGAACCACTCTGAAAATTTTTGCTTTGATATAGATATTCTTATTCAGTCAGTATTTATTTAGATATCAAAAGGTACTAAAACTAATCATGGAATTTTTCTTTAACATGTATTTAATATAGCACAATAGACTTACTGAAGCATGTAAAATATCTGAAGTATATTAGAAGTTTAAAACCTTGTAAAACTACGGATTACTAACCCAGTGCTATGACTGCATTTGGGGATTTGATGGGATGTTGCAGGATATTAATTTCCACCCTCTCTCCATCACAGCAGCAGGGTGAAGGGAAAGCTCTTCCAGTCCCTCTAGCAAGAGAGACAACATATTAGAGCACAATAATGAATTTCTGCTGGACTTGCTGAAGTCTGGATGCATGAAGGTCCCTCTCCTCTGGTTCACACATGTCCTCCATTAATACAAACAATTGCTGATGAGAGGGAACACTGAACTTTGAGTCAGAACTAAAATAGGTAGAATAGTCAAATATTAAATTAAACAGAGCTCCAGATCAAACTTTTCCACATTAGATTTAGCTCCAGCCCGTGCACACCACTCAACCTCTTTTAGACAACACAGACACAATCAGATCTGATTCATATTCCAGCTAAGGATCAGCTCTTAATTCCCTTAAACGAAATCCAGATACAAGGTGCCACATGTTCCTAGGCTTTGTGGATTCTTAAATATTTTCCTTCTCCATGTACACACTCGGGACACCCGAGTACTCAGCATCCCCGAGCAGGCAGATACACAAAGGTGGCTTTTGGCCAGGTGTGCTCCTCTGCAGCAAGACTCTGCCCAGGTCTTGCTCAGCTGGAAGGTACTGCTGTTTGAACTGGCCATGAGCAGCCCAAAAGGACAATGGAAAATCAGGCATTGCCCACAGAAGCCAAACTCCTGGTGGACTCTCGTGCTCCCAGGTGTGATTCTACCCCAGCTGTGTTCTAACACCTTACATCCATGCATGGCCACTGCTTTGGTAATGTAAAGCTGCCCAGCATCCAAGGGAAATACATATTTTTCAACCAATCCATTTACAGCTAAATTTTTCAGTGCTTCAGTCCAGCTGTGTTATAGACAAAGCTTTTTGTTGTTGAATTTGTAAAGCAATAGAGCAGGCTGGTGAAGAGCTATCAACTGATGCTGTTTTCTTAATTTCCAAGCCCTTTCAGGAGTTTATTTCTGTGTTGGGCAAGGAAGGAGGAGTTAAACCTGGACTAGTCTAGATCAGTAACTTCAGCTTTTCACATCAGCCTCACCCTAACGGTGGGGAGTGCTGCATATCCTCAGCCACTGATCTCCTTTCTTCTCAGCTGTCTTCATTAACAAACACTTACATGACACAGAGAGTCCACAATGGACATATGCTTGTTTGCAACCCCTCTAAATTAAATCAGAATGGAAGGAATGAAATAAATTAATGAAACTATTGAACAACACTGGACTTGGCCCTTAAGGCTTTCTGCATGATTTTTCTTCCTGGTTTGACAGAGAACTAGCTGCATTTATTTCTTTGGATAGAATTTTTTCACCTATTTTGTAATTATTTAATCCGAACCAAGTGTCCTTGGTTTGCTTTAGAGACAAGTACTACCTCACAGTCAAAATATATCAGAGCTACTATTACCTTCCCAAATCAATGGCTGTCAAAAAGGAAAACAAATTTGTTCTTGACTGGAGTAGGTTAAACCAATGTTTCTTGTCATCTTATCATCCTGGAAGTGTTTTTAAATTGGTTCATAATTCGTTCTAGTATCTTCCTCCTTACCAAAGTGAAAATGACTGGTTTATAGTTACCCATGTCTCCCATCTTAGAGAAGAAGGATTATGCTTGTGGTGCTCTTTTTGCCAGGGCACAACCTGTCCTCTATGGACTGCTCAAGGTGGCTTAATTACCTACATACTCTTCAAAACTGACCCTTTGATATCAAGGGCACAGGAGACCTGTGGAAGCAGTTTCTGGGTAAGCAATTTCACCGTCACCACCGGGTGCCACCATGAGCAGAGCCAGATCTGTGCCAGCAATGGCAGCCTGGCTTCAGGCTAAGGGTCTGCAAGTGTGGGCTCACCAGCAGTTGTTTACATGTGTTTGTCTGAAGTTAGGGGAAAAAAAAAGGAGGAAAAAGGAAAGAACAAGAGAAAATGAGCATTTTAATTTCCCAATAAAATCTATGCCACAGTATGAGTCATTGTTTGCTTTTTTATACTAGTTGGGAAAGTCCTTCTGGTTTTAATAACTAATACTGCTGAGTTCAATAAAAAGCACTTAATTTAATTTAATCCAAATCCTGATTAATGCCAGCTTCCCCTGGAATTTTATCTTTGTTTTAATTTGAGCCACTATGTTAAGGGGAAAAAAAGACAGAAGGGGTAGAAGTCAATTAGTTCCTGTGCCTGTTTCTGGGCAAAACACTGGAAAATGGAAGATTGACAGGTATGGTCGAAAGTCTATTTTTCCCCATTCCTTGGGCTGACTTTCGCCTAAGAATGTAATGTTTGCTTAGTCTTAAAAAAGGAAGCTTAACGGCTCACAGCTCAGTTTGGAAAATAAAATATTCCAGGGCCAATTAGGATCAGATTTCTTTGCTGGAAGTATATTGCTTTTAATGTGTTAATATTCAAGAGATATGCTACTGTTTAATTGGACACAGAGAGCCCTTAAAGCTTGAGAGCTCTAACATGAAAACAGCCAGCCTCAGTCATGGACTCTGGAGTGGCTACAGAAGGAAATAATTTGGGATAAAACCTCTGATAAGAGGTTTTCATCTTTTCCCTACAATTGTCTGCACGTATGTTTATTCAGATTCATATCTTATACAAATAACCAGTGCTAACAGATTTTTTTTTTTTTTTTTTTTAGGCTGGAAAGTTGAACATTCAGAAATCTAGGGTAGACGAGCTGCTGATACTGGAGTTCAACACCCTCTGTGGCTGCGGGGGGATTGGCTCTGCCCAGCATCACACAGGAATCCTGTGACAGCGCCAGGGTTAGGATCCAGTTCTCCCACATCCCTCACCAGTGCCTTAACTACAAGTAAACATTCCCTCTCTTTTGCAGTCCTCTATCTTATTCTGTGCGAGGAGTAAGCCAAGGTCCTGCCAAGCCAATAGTTTTTAATTACATGATCACATACTCTTGTAATGCATATATGCAAGGGAACTGAATTAAGGGTGCATGGGCCTGGGTATTTTCTAACTTTTTGTATGACTGATTTCTGCAGCTTTACAGGGAAGGTTTTGGATATGTTGTCTCTGATTACCTTTCATTACAGTAACAAGAGAAACAGAAATGAAATTATGCAAACATACAGGACTACTTGCAAAAGTCTGCAGCAGAACTGTAACTCAGAATCTTAAAGGTCCAATGTCAGCTTCCATCTCTTTAGCAAACAGAGCAACTTCTGGGAGCAGACAGCTGGAGCATTAATTGCATAACAGTAACTTCACTACATATGGGCTTTAGGTGATTTTTTCCCTTTCAGTAGCCAGGGATGCTGGAAATTAGCAAGTCTGAGCTCTTTGTTGTGCTGGAAGCATTCAGCAGCACTCTGGCATTGACAGGCGCTGCATGCTCGTTCTCACACACTGCTTGAGCAAGAACTAATTTTTTGTGTGTTTGAGACCAGCAGAAGTATGAGCAAATGTTGCACAGAGAGAGGGGGAAACACTTTTCTGGATTTACTTTCTCCCATCTCATCCCATCTTCCCGAGTTGCCAAGACAAAGGAAGGGGCACAGACATCATCCCCTTGTCCCTTTGGAACCCCAGTTCCAGCCCTCATCCTCCTCTTGCTAAGGTGAACTCAAAGAAAAACCAGACAAGATACAAAGCAAAGCAAAGGGTCAAAAAATGGATGAAGGAATTAAAGTGTCAATAATTATCTTCTCAAGGAAAAAAAAATTCGAAGGAAAAATGAAAACCATGTCAGTAGAGAAGTATATCCAGGACTTTGAGCCCTCAGTTGTGCACAGAGTAGTTAACCAAGCTCCTTATTTAGAGGGGGGACCCATGGGAAGGGAGGCTACCACCACCCTCAGCCTGGCTACACAAAACCCAGAGTGACCCATCTGCACCCTGCAGATCCCTAGAGTGACTCGGGCTCTCCTGCTCACACCAGCAGTAATGGGAAAGGGATTCCAGGCACTGCCCCTGTACCTTCTAGGAAATTCCTTCCCTGTGGTTATTGGGTAACTCTTCTCTAATAAAAATTAAACAAACAAATGCAATAAAGGGTTTTATTCAGAATAGGGGCCAATTTACTAGTAATGGCAGCATTAAGGTCCTAAAAGGGTATTGAATTACAGAGCAGTAAAGCCACAGAAAACAGCCTCTAGTTCTAAAATAACTACAGGTGCCAAAATTAAGGAGGACCAAATTACCAGCCTGTTTCCAGTGTTGGCCTGCAAATACTCAACACAACATGAAAAATGAATAGCGAATGATTTGCTTTATATTAAGAAAAAGTTGTTTGAATAGATTAAATGAGTTTCATTGTGCAATTTCTATATTTGCTCTGTTCCCCAAGCCAGAATTATTCACCTAATGGATAGATTAATGAGATGACACTGAGCAGAGGGGGAAGGTCATCTATAATCAGAGCACTTGCAGACAGTGTTTATAAATGCTATTTAACAACACCAAGGATGAGTACACTGCACTTACAGCTAAAACGCTTCTAGGAGGGGTTGAACACCTGCACTGCTCAGCACGCACAAGGGCTTTAAACCAAACCAAATCTGCCTTCCTGTGAAGGATGGCAATTCTGGATGACAGAGAATGAGATTTCCTGTCAACTGACCTCCCACCTCCCAGGCGATGGGAAGTCGAGCCAGCCATTGGTAGCATCACTGTTCAATTTGAAAGAGCACATTTTCCTTGCCTGGAAATGTAAAATTTGGATTCAATGTGCTAGCTGCCTGTGCAGCCATGTGAGGCAGTATAATGGCACATGAAAGAAAAGGTCAAATTTACTAAGTGTTGAGGAGGTGTCATCAAGAGTCACATATTACTTCAAGATGTGTTTTCAGCAGCAGAGCCTGCACGAGCCCCTCTCACACAGAAATCTCTTCTGCCCGCTGGGAGTTGGAGAATTCCTCCCAGCTTGGGTGGAAGTTGCTGATGTCCACAGGCTTGCAGAAGATCCTTCTTTTTTCCGGCTCCATTTATCCCAAAAGCGCCACAAAATGCAACCAAAGTGACAGGAACGAGCCTCTGGCAAACCCCTGTGCCTCTTTCTTTCCCGTTTTCAGAACCCTACATGTTACCTACAGCAATTAAGCTTTTGCAGAGCAGTGGTTGTATCCCACATCATCCAAGGAGCTGCTTTCATCTCCCTCAGCTTTCATTTCTTCAGCTTGAGTTATCAGTTTCCTTCCACCAGTGGTAGCAGCCAGGGATGGGGGAGGCAGATTTTTGCCTCTTTCCAGCCCCTGCAGAAATGCTCCAAACATTTTCACCCTGTTTGGTTCCTGACCCATTAACACACTTCTCTGTCTCTGCATTTTCCATCGAGGAGCACAGCGCCGGTGGGAATTGCCTGCCCAGGCTCAGGAAGCCCGGCCGGCAGCGCTGGCTCCACACAGCATGACACCCCTTCCTCAGGGCTGTCTTCCTCACCTGCCACCCCCCCTTCCTCCCAGATAAAACCTCCACCAGCACAACTGTCAGCAGCAAGAACAATGTGCTAAGGCAAGCACCGAGGCAAACAGAGAAGCCATAAGGCTCTCTGCAGGGTAAACATGAGCTAAAATCCAGAGTCACATAAATCATGTGGATACTTGCAGTTCTGAGGGGAGAGGAGGAACAGGAGGGATTAATTTTTCTTGCACCAGCTCTGGAGGCCCCTTCCTGAGATCAGAGCGACTCCTGCTGAGGCACTGGTGAGGCATTGCCTGGTTTGACCAAGGGCAAGGAGCTGGCTAGGAAGATGACTGAGGCATATTTGTGCAGATATCTGCTCCTGGGCTCCTTCCTGACAATTCTCATCCTCATGACCAGTTAATACTACTCTTCTGCAGTGGGAGAGCTGAAGCCCAAATGCAAAGCCCCTCTCTTTGATCCACCTCTTAGAGAAGGTGGCTTTTGCTTCTCGTTCAGCCTGTGCATCACAAGCCACTTCTCGGGGCAGATCAGCAGCTACAGACCACAGTGCTGAGATTCAGGAGAGATGAGGGGCTGACCTGAAGAGGTCTGGTTGACTCTTCACCGGACATGAGCACCCTAAAAATTTCATGGCAGGGCAGTTGGAGCTAGATGATCTTTAAGGTCCCTTCCCACCCAAACCATTCTATGATACGGACTAAACAGCCCAACATATACAGTAACATATATGGTAACAGCTCTTGTCATAAACTGAGGGACAGGCAAACAGGAGCTAGACACAGGGTAGTACATCAGTACAGTTGGGACAGTGACACAGGGGCAACTTGTGGGAGTCCCACATGGGCATGGCAAGGATAGGAAAAACCTAGGGTAAAGTATTAGTATCAAATTCTAAAAGAAGCAGCATATTCATGCTGTGAAGTGAAGCCAGCATTTTCAGAAGACTAAATTCATTAGTCATATCAGATGAAGCATCCAACTCAGAATGTTCTGTGATTCTGTGAAATGTTCACTGAGAGTGGTGGAAGCTGGGGTTGGCTGGGCATATCAAAGAGCAACTCCTGTGCCCAAGTTTCCAGTAAGTTAATGTGCTTTGCATTATGCATTCTCAAGTTCAGCTTGAGAATCTTGCATTATTTGGGTGTTGAAGGAACTTTGAGCTTTGCACAAACAGTAACACAGATATTTCAGTATTAAACTCACTTTCAATTTTCTGATAATCTCTGCCTGGCAGAAAATAGCAGACAAAATAAAACTATAATTGCAGCATGATGCTGAAACAGTGAACAGCAGTTATTTCTAAATTCAGTAGCCTTACATTTTATGTGCCTATCTGAACTTAACATCCATGAGTACTGTGTGGTAGTTTAATCTATTTTTCAAAGCTCAGGAGAAAAGATTAATTTGGCTTTCATACAAGTCTCTCCAGTGGTTGAATATGCTTTGTTTCAACAAAGACATAGCAGAAAATCCAGGAAATTGCAAGAAAAAAAGACATTAAGGCAGTACCATGTGTGATGTTTCTGATACCTACAGAGATAAGGTGACTTACAAACTTTCCCATTATGAAGCAGATAAAGAAAGGCTTTTTTTTTTTTTTTTTTTTTTTTTTTTTTTTTTTTTTTTTTGGTTCTTTAGGAAGCAAACAACTGAAAATAGTGTTCCTAAATGCTCTGAAACAGTAAAGGTGAATTATTTATTTTAAATCAGCAGTATACTTGCACTTACTTTTTTTATTTCTTGATTTAGATTGTTAGTACAAGAAGTTGGTACAGTATGTTTTGGACATCTTCTTAAATAGCAGTTGAGAGTGGGTTTGTTCAAACCCAGTAGTGTATTTGAATCCCAATATAAAAATCTGTGTTACCTCCCTGCAAGGACTTACTGAATCACCAGTAAAACCAGCCCTGGTATTGATGTATCTGAGCTGTGCTGAAGGTATGGGGCATTTGCTTCCAGAGAATTTTCAGAGCCCTCCTGACACCTCTAGGTTTTCTTATCTCTCCCTGTCAGCTTGGAAAATTATTTTTTCTCTATTTATTTGAAACCAAACTGTGTATATTTACACCCATGATCACTTTGTTCAGACAATGTGGAAGTGCCACCCATCTTGTTTCAGCCACTTGGGACTTAAGGATGGGGTTATCCAGGTGCCTGATGACAGACACAAGGCTCCCACTCCAGCCTCCCCCTACTTCTTCCCACTGCAGCCTCCCCAAACTGCACCAGGGCAACACAGGCTGGGCAACAACACAGCTGCCAGTGGTAAGTGCTGGAAGAGCAGGAGTCACCCTCCCACCAGGACTGGGAATGTTGATGTACCCAGTGCACTTTGAGAAGTGCTGTTTGTCTGTCTGTACACACAGGATGGCATAAGTCTCCCAGACTGCTCCAGACAGGTGACCAGGTGTACAAGAAACCATAGTTGTCATCCTATATAACCAGACATAATCGGAAAGGGAGTATCCCACTTCTCTCACTTCTTCCCAAGAAGTTAGGAGACTCCAAATTAGAGGACAGGGATAGAAGATGCTCAAAGTGCGTATGGATAGCACATTTTGAAGAATTTGGTGCTGGTATACAACTTGACTTTTTCCCTTACTTCATGTAGATACACACTGATAGAGTAATCAACCTTCAAACCCCCCTTCCAGGGACAGCCACATCCCAGGGAATAACTGTGGAGACTTTACAAGGGCACAGTCTGGAGGGCTGCTGTGCCAAGTGCTGTATCGTGCCTGGAAAAATGATACAACAGACCAGCTCTTGGCAAAGACATGAAAGGCCCTCTAGGCTACCCAGCAAAACACCCTGACAAATGTTTCTCAGGGACACCACTGGATACCTGAGCTTTGGACATCACACAGAACAACAACTGGTTATTCAGGCTTGGAGCACTCACGAGTCCTGACACAGCTCATCCTTCCATGCAGCATCCCTGCTGCTCACATTGAGGGATCTGGGGAGCCTTGTCACAGAGGCAAAGAAGGGAAGGTGTTTCCCAAATGTTATTTTATGTAAATATGATTGAAGTTTCCCCAGAGAGTACAGGAGGGGTAGAAAGTGGCTCATTGGACACACAATACAGCGATGCTGCAAACATACAGCAACTCTGATGCACCAGATGTGCTCTGTGCATATCCAGATGTGCTCCTGTTTGAAGTCTCTAGTATTCCCCAGCTGCACTTGACTCATCAGCTCACATGCCAGAGTAGCTCCCAAGCCATGAGATCCCCATGGCACACTTGGGTGACACATGCTAAGGGATTTCTCAGGCACCTACGGAGTGATTCTGTCCTCCCTGGGAGCAGAGCACCCTCCCTGCTGATGCACAAAGGCACCACGTTTCTCATGGGGCAGCACTTAAGGGCAAGAGCAGTTCTGCTTTACCCTATCAAGGTCAAAGCTAAAAGCAGTGTATTGCAGGATGCAGAGCTCTGTAGGAGCAGCATAACGGATGCACAGTTAACAACTGCCTGAAACTGAGATTCGTGATTTGCTGTTAGCTGATTTCTTCCCCATGGTATCACCCAGTCATTCAGGCTGAGAATGGGTTGTGGCCAAAAACGCTTTGCCAGAACTTGCTCTGAAGAAACACCCTCAGTTTGGAATACAGCCACTCACTCAGTTCCTGCAAAACACTGAAGGGAAGTGAATCTTCAAGTAATTTCTGGTCTCTCTCTTTTTCCGGTTGCTCAGTTTGGAAATGGTAACACACAAATTCCACTATTTCTCTCCTCTTCTGTCATCTGCTCAGGAGCCTACTCTCTGCTTGCTCACAGTAACTCTGATGTTCACACTGCTGTCCAGAAAGCCTGGTGTTCACCTCTCCATGTGGAAGAGAAAAGATTGCTTGTTTTGGCCCAAAAATTTTTGCTGTGTGTTTCTGTTTTTCCTGATTTACCTTTCCAGTTCAGACAACTCCATTAATGCATGAAGCTTCCCATCAATTTCCATAGGATTCAAGAAACAGCTACCCTCTAGCAACCAATACATCTTCAACCGTGTGCTGAGGTCAGGCACCAGGACAGCAGAATAAACACATTAGGGAGGGGGAGCAGAAGCATGCCCACATCCAGGTAACCCAGCAGGCTTTGGGGATGGGTTTTGGGCTTCCATTCCATGTTTGGGCCAGCTATTGAAAGTCAGCTGGGAGGTGATGCCCCCCAACAAGCCAGGGAGTGAAGAAAAAAAGCCAAATACCCACTGTCATCCAGCAAGCACGGTTACATGAGGCACCTATGCCTTTCTTTCATGATGGCAGCACTCATCTCCTGGCAGGAGCTTGATTTGGCCAAGCACAAAGCCAGAAGGACAGGGGCAAGCAGGAGGATGTGTGAGTGAGGAGTATCCCTGCTTGTCCCATCTGCAGTGAGTCATCAGTTGTGACTTGTACCAGATTTCCTAGTGACAATTCTGCTGCTGAAATGCTCCTGACTCTGGAAGCCTTAGCACAGGTCTCATGGTATGTTAATCCCACCACATAGATCTGAGCAGCATATAAACACCATCATCTTCACCACTGCTTGGCACATCATAAATACAACTGCTTGAAGCTGGCTGTTGGACACTCGTCCAAGCAATGCTGCTGTAAATTCAGAGGGCAGGAGAGTCTGCACAGGAACAGCCCAGGAGAGAGCAGGAGACAGCTGTTTCATTTCTACTTCTTACAGGAAAATATTTCCATGAAGTGTAATGTTTGGAAAATGTCTAACAACCCAGTTCATGCTTTCTACAGATTATGTGGACTTAGCATTTCTGTTGTCTATAGTGGGATAGATGAATAGAGAGATAAAAGGAGGCATGAAAGTATAAGACAGTTGGAATGCAGGAGAATCTACAGAATGTGCGAAAAATGTAGGAAAAACTAAATAAAAGAGGAAAAGACAAATGAGATATTGTCAAGGCAGCCAGTGAAGCAGCAGGGTCCCAGTTCAGAGGTGGAATCATTAAACGACAAGTGAGGCAGCTCTTACGAAAAGCCTACATGATTTTTAACCCTGGAATTCACTAGGGGGAGTGTGTGGTCAAGGGTGAATGCCAGAACAAATCTGTTTTCCAGAAGAAAAAGGGAATGTGTTGGGAGTTCAGTCACCCCAGAACAGGGGCTCAGGGAATGCGGCGGCTTCTGCACCAGCCACGCCCAGGACATGTCACCCAACAGCTGGGAAGGAGAGGTGGGAGGCACCCACCCTGCACTGCACCCAGCAGCGGCTCTGGGGGAGCAGGTTCACTCACTTCCAGAGTCAGGACCAAATACCATCGCCCTGTAAGTGAGAAGCAAAAAAATTGCCACAGAGTAAAATCCAGTGAATTTGCTTGTGTTTTACCTGGGTGTAACTATTAAACCTTCCTCCCTTTCCTTCTCCAGCTTGCCACAAAAATCTGGGACCCTGATCCAGAAAAGGCACAGTGCCACCACAGCAGCTTCCACGCCAGTTACAGTCCTTCCACGTCCCTAGTGCAAGTGAGCAGCACGTCAGAAAAATTTAGAGCAACCCTGTCCCACCCTCTTCTCTTCTCTGCTGCAAAGAGAAACGGGAAGATACAGATCCCTATAGAGACCTGTGCTGAAAGGGGATTGAGGAGCCCAGCAAGGAAACACAAAGATCAAGCAGAAAAAGGAATTGCCTCAAAGCAGGACCACAACACGAAGCGCTTTCCTACTGATTCTGATGGAAAATAGTCCCATGTAGGAAGGGAATGTAAAGGACTAGGACAGCCTGACAGGGATTTCCAAAGTATGCATGCTTGTACAGAGCAGCCTGTGCATGTGCAGCAAACCTAATCCTAAATCTCCATGGACATATCAGGACACACACCAAGTCCTCCTTGAGAGCCTGTATTTCCTTCAAGTGCACTAAAAGCAATTGCATCACTCATGTACAGTTGCCCATCCAAAATTCCCTGAGCGTCCAATCCCTTGCACATAAAAGTATCAGTGATTTCCAGGCAAGGAACAACTCTAGGCTTCTATGCATGGGGGCATATCCTACATTTCCAGACATTTGGCAGCCCCTCAGGATTCCTGCATCTGTGGACACATCTGGGCTTCCCAGACACAGGGCAGTGGAGAGTTTCTGTGCACGCACAGCAGCATGCAAGGCCAGGAGACACATGAATTCCCCCAAGTCTGCCTAGACAGTGACAGACAAGAGAGCACATCTGGGGAAACCTGGACAGTTGGTCATGTGAAGAGCAGACTAGCCCAGAGCATCCAGCAGAGGAAGCTGGTGGCATCAGAGGTGAAAGACAGGCAAGGCAGCTTGGGCTCTTTTCCTCACACCTTCTACCTTAGAGCAAACTAGCACTTGCATCTCTTGGGGACAGGAATGCAAAACTTGTGCTGCTTCTGGACTGTCCTGCCCTCAGAAAGAGAAACACAAGGCATGGAGCTACTCCCAGTCCCCGTGGGGCTGCCAGAAATAACACAAACCTAACGTCTCACACCAGCTGGCGAAGAGGACTAATCTGGCTTCAGGGACTGCTTGAAAGAGAGCCAAGCCTCCCATCCAGTTCTCATGGCCCCCTCCACCTCCCTCCAGACCCAGTTCCTTTTCTGGCATGATGGTATCCTCAGTGCTGACAGCAAGCTGCTCCTTGCTAACCGCTCTGCCGACCCACCCTGCCCTGGTGAGGCTCCTCTGCCCTTTTTCCATCCTGGGCACGGAGCAACAGGCCCTGGCTCTGTGGTGGCCAGACCAGAGGGTGGTGGGGCAGTGGATGTGGCAGGAAACCTCATCTGTCCCTCCATCCTGGTTCCTGTCTTTGCTGCTGCACCTCTTCCCTTGAAATAGGCATCTCAAGAGATTCCCTGCCCCTGAACCTGTGTTTCTCTCCCTTCTATCAACAACCTGTGCCTCTTCTGAACCTCCAGCTTCAAGGTCTGCACACCTCTGTGGAAGAGGAGCTTGGTCATATTTTTAATTTTTTTTTAACAATTTATTTTTAAAATGCAATATAATGACCAGAGCAGATGCATCAGCAACTGCAATAATAACTAGATCTGTCTGCATTTACAACGAGGGTGCTCAGACACTGGCACAATTTGCCCAGAAAATTATGGATGCCCCACCCCTAAAAATGTTCATGGCTAGGTTGGCCAAGGGGCTCTAAGCAACTTGGTTTAATGGAAGGTGCCCCTGCCCATGACAAATGGATTGGACAAGATGACATTTAAAAGGTCCTTTCCAACCTAAACCATTCCATGATTCCATGATTCTTGGTTCATTTCAATCAGCAGCTTGCAAGATAATGAAAAAGACTGATTTTGACAGTCACATAACTGCTTGCAACTAATCCAACTCTTTTTCAGTGACATTGCATAGCCCAAACCAGCAGCTGTGAAGGACAGTTTAAATTAGATGCTGGTGGAAACATAAGGGTTTATTTTCATGACTGCCATCACATACACCTTGACTCTTCCTGCCACCACATCCCTTCGGTAGCACTGCCTCACTGTGGTTTCTGCATTAGAAAAGCTGTGTCAAAAATATGTGAGAAAGCATTTTTTTCTTGAGTCAACACAAAAGAAGGAAGCTGGCACAATCAGCAGGCTGCATGTAAATGAGTCCAAAGGCTATGTGTTTTAGAAAGAGAAGTCCAAAAATTAATTTCAGAAGGGTGAGATCCTGATGGAAAGATACCCTGCATTACAAGTGGACAGAGCTAAACTCAAAACATTCCGAGCCTGATTTGGTCTGCAAGGTTCCTATCTCCTTCTGTCACACATTATTAAACATAGATCAAAACCAGGATCTAGGATTACAGAACACACTGGACTCAGGACATCAGAAGACACCTGTCCTATAAATAGGAATCATTTACCAATTCAGAGCAACACACACATGTTTTGGCAACCTCTCAGCCAATAAAAGCAGAAGCCACAACTTCAGAATTATCCAAGTGCTATTATTTTAAATGCAGAACAATGGTTTACATCATCATGTCTTAACTCCTCATTTCCCAGATTCTCATCATGCATGTCTGTGCTGAATGACACGAAAAATTAACCCATTAAAAATTAGTCCATTACCAATTTGGAAAAATGCCTCTTTTGTGTGTTGGGGTTTTTTTTGGTTGTTTATTTTTTTGTTTTGTTTTTGTTTTGGTTTTGGTTTTTTGTTTTTGCTTTTTGTGTGTGTTTTTGGTTTGGTTTTTTTGGTTTTTTTTTGGTTTTTTTTTTAGAATACAGCAGAAATAACAACAAAAAGCAGAACTTCAGAGAACTTTAGGTTTGGAGCTTTAGATTTTTTCAGTAGATTTTTGCCTGTATCCCAACACCCCAGGATTTCGACTTCAAAACTTCAAAGTCAATTCAACCACTTAGATCACTGACTTCGCACGGCAAAATGCTCAGGAACACCGATTTGGGATTTTGACCGGAGTTGCAATGCTGGGCTCCAGTTTGTTGACACTGGGGTTTCTAGGAAAAATTAGCAGGAACACGTGCAAGGGGGTGTGTGAGGGAACAACGTGAAGCGCGGCTTCCAAACAGGTGCAGCCGATTATCTCGGGCAGCGCAGCGCAGGAAAAGAAACGCTGCTCTCTTCGCGAGTTTTAAGAGCACTAAAAACTTCCAGATAATGGGAAGTCCCTGAAGCTTTTAGAAAGTGTTTTCTCATACTCCGTACCTGGTATGACAGCTGCTTCTTTGCAGCTATGGGGAGTTGTGGTTTTCCATTTGTGAAAATTCAAGTGAAATCTATCATTTTTTGGAAAGAGCCTAAGTCCTGGTGTTCTCAAATATCTTTACAGGTTGAACATTTGGAAAGGATCCAGGACTCCAATCAGAGCCTGAATATGTGGAAATATTTAACTCTCTAAGAAACAGTATATAAAATAAGCTGTTTCTCTGCTTGATGACTATTTCAGGATTGACTAATTACTTGTCATGATGCCAAGCACCACAGAGATGGCTCAAGAGGATAATTTCTGAAACTTGAATTTGTTACATTCTATCAAAGGAAGCTATTTCTGTGTCAAAACTCTATATCAGGAAATTTATATCCAGCAAGATCATAAATGAACTTTTGGACACCCAAGGTCAAGTTGTTCAATGAAATATCTGCTAAATCTTTTTTGGGAGGTGAAATTAACAAGCTTTAAAATAAAGCAGGAAAATCAAGACTACTGTATCAAACACAGGTTCCTCCTGGGGAAGAACTCACATTTCAGATAGTTGGTCTTTGGATCTTATTTCAGGGAAGAATTTGGTGGCAGAGAGCAAAGACTCCCTGCTGTCCTGGTCAGCACATCAGCTCCTCTCTGGGGGTGGTTGTAGCAAGGAGATGTAGCTGAGGTTTCCTAAATTAATTTCTGTCCAAAAAAACCTGACCTAAACTTGATCTTTCTTCTCATACCAAAGCATATCACATCAAGGCCAGGCAGGTTCTGGCATAGGCTGGGGCTAAATTCACCTCCCCTTTTAATAGGAAGAGGACCAGAGCCCATAGTCCAAGCTCAGTTTTGCTTCCAGTTGAGTGAAAGGTCCCATTGGCAAAGTTGTCAGCAAAGGTTAACAAATTCAGTTTGCTTTCAGGACTATTTAACTCCTGCCATCACCTATTCTCTAGGAGGCACAACACTCAAGTTGCACATTTATACAGGGTTATAAGGATAGAAAGGACCATTCTCAGCATTATAAATCTGCACATTATTTCTCCAAGGTTTTAAATCATAGCTTCCTTTTTTGCCTTTCTTCTCTAATATTTCAAGATGTTTCCCTTGAACTTTTTCTTCCTCTTGTTGGTACTTGCACATTATGATTAAGTTTCTTTTTTATTGTTCTTAAGTAGATGAATATCATCTATAGCACCCCATTTGCAGGATTTGGTCACATTTACTGCTGTTTTCTAAATTTTTCCCAACCATATAGCATTTTGGCTAAAATGGATGTGAGAATTGGACATGGTGCCCAACACTGCTTCCCAATAACCATTTCCAATGTCAGAGCATCCCACTGACCCTTAGAGGGCTCTGGCTGCACCTGTCCTCCCAGCTACTCCTCTGCCCATGTGCCTCATGCCCACCAGGCCAATTCCTTTTTATTTATGTGCTTCCACCTCAAATTTTACTTTTTCTCTTTAGTCCTGTGAAGCCCAAATCTATACTGAGTATCAAAACACATGAACTTCAGTTCACCTGTAAAACTATCAGCTGCCAGTCCCAGGCTCAGAGCTGCACAGAGCTCGCTGTCACAGGAGCTGGCCAAAGCCAAGCAGCAGATTTCAGACCAGTGCCCTGACACACCATGTGAGATAACCAAAGGCTTTGGCACAGAGAGGACAAAGATACAGCAGCTGCTAGAGAGAGCAGCTTTGTCTGTTTAATACCTTACCATTGAAAAATGACCTTTTACTTGTCACTAGTCTTACGAGGGAGTTGCACCAGGTGCAGGTGGGTGTTGTGTGGGGTTTGGGGAGCTTTTACCAGTGCCCATGGTGGCTGGAGCACAGCTCAATAACAACTGGAACTGAGAAGTGGGAAAAAAGGGGGCTCAGGGTCCGATTAGCACCATGGGAGGGAGAATGAGAAGGATTTTGGAAGAGGAAAAGCTGCAAGAGCCAAGCAGAAGGGCACAAGGCTGCGATGAGGGCAGATAACCATCAGAACAGGCTGAGCTCCAGCGTGGTGGGAGGGGACAGCAGCACAGCAGCCAGTGTGTGGGAGAGGGAGAGAAGGAGCAGCATCAGCGTGTTATGAGGCCACAGGGAAGACACAGCTGTCAACCACAGCCCTGCAGAAAGGCATGAGAGGGATCAGCAGGGGAGACACACATGGAGTTTGGTTTTGGCCAGCCTGAGAAAAGCAGGCTCCATCCACCATGGAGCTTATGTGGGATGTGCAAGACTAGCTGGCAGAGGGAGGAAAGAGGTCCCTTCTGGGGCATTCCTCACCTCAGATGGGTGAGCTGGGTCCAGACCAACATGGCAATCCATAACCCTGAGGAAAGGAGACTGGAGAGGAGAGTCTCAGATTTGGGCAGCAAAGGGGCAGGGGAAGGCACCTAATCCAGCCAGGAAAGAAGACCTGTGTGACAGGGCTTTGAGTAACCTGGTCTAGTGGAAGATGTCCCTGCCCATGGCAAAGGGGTTGGAACTAGGTTGTCTTTAAGGCCCCTTCCAACCCAAACCATCCTATGATTGTATGTGGAGCACCATCTGTCATTAGCAGCTCTAGAACTTCACTCCTATATGCCAGCCTTGCAAGGCACAGAAAGCAGCTGTGGCAAATTCTGACACCACCTGCAAACAAGAGTCTCCTCTTCCTTCTTCCATATTCACCTGCTGAGGGGCTCAGAGGCTGGCAGTGTGCCTGCCTGGCAGCCAAGGCAGACAGCACCACAGGCAGCCTGCTGGAGGTGCAGCCTCCCTCCCACCCATCTCACCCAGAGCAGCAGCCTCCCTTGTATGCTCCCAGTCGCCATCCTTACAGACTTGCTCCTTGTTCCTGTCGCCTCAGCACTGCTGGCAGAACATCTTACTCCACAGCTCACCCCAGTAGCATGAACTAAGTGTTCCAAGCCTGCTTGTAGAGCCTTTCCACACCAGTCTGAGGCCCCATATCCACCCAAACTCTCCTGTCACACCCCATGGCGGACACAATAGAGCCCCAGCATCCTTCTTCTGCACCCCTGTCACCTTGGGGTGACAGAGCCAGTTCTCCCCACACATGCACCTACCAAGAGAGCAATGCCCTTGTCCAGCAAGGAGATAGAGACATAGGCTAAGTGCTGTATGTGTGAGGAAAAGCAGAGAGTTCAGCAGGGCACAAGCATTGAGCTTCTCATGCCAGTAGGCTCAGGCAGCAAGCTCTGGTGGCAGAACCACCTAAAATAAATTAGGGGCACAGACACCTAAATGCAAGGCCTCCAGAGCTACACACTTTTTCTGCTCTGTGTGTCCACCCCTACCATTACAGTCTGCTATAATCCAAGGACCATCACTGTTTCCAGGTTTCTGCTCTGTGTAGTAGATAATACACAATGGTTTAGACCCACAGTTTTCCTGTGCAAGTATGTGTTGGGAAGCACCTAGAAACTCTTACACAACATTGAAATATTTCCAGAAGGACCCTCTGCAGTTGGTATGACAGCTACTTTGTCAGACATCTAAGCAATTCCTTGGCCTGTGCCCTCACACCTCACCAAAAAGCCTCCAAACAAATCCCAGAGCTGAATCAGTTTCCTCTATTTAGAGGCTCCACTAAGTTTTTTTCCTAGGAATCCCATTTTCTCTAGTTCTTTTTCTTTAAAAATATATAAATAGTCACATCGTCATATGAGACAAGTAGAGACTGACTCTTATGGGTAAAAAACAGATGTTTCCCAATCTTCCCTAACAAAGTAATATTTTATATATGGCTCTTCAATGGATTTATAGCCAATGAAGGGATGTTACTACATTAGCTCATGGAGGGGGTGGGTGATAAAAACTGGAAAGGAAGAGCCAGACAAGGAAAAAAGAAGCTATCCAGAGCGCTGCAATTGGAGAAGCATGACAAATGGGCAGCACAGTTTTAGAGGGCTTCGACAGCAAGGCAGATTGCCTGGCTGGGAGTGATTGTCCACAGCTGGAGCATCGCAGAGACCATCTGGTATTTCTTAAACATGCTTTCCCCAGGTGATCCAATTCTTGGAGTGCCCCAGCAAAGAGAAAGAAAAAAAGGCCTGCGAGTCTCAGTCCTATTTCCAGAGTTCTCCTAATTAGTTAATAGAATTATGTTTGAACTGGTTTCAGTTTCTCCTACAAAACCTTTGTTTTTGCCACCTTTTCATCGGAAGAAAAAAAGAAAATTTAAACTCATGGAGGTTTTCATTTCTTTAAGAAAGTCAATGATTGTGTCTCTTGGCACAGCAATCCAATATAAAACTTAATGAAGTAAAGAGAGATCCAGAATTTCTTTTGAACACCTTGTAACCTCACTTTTCCCCCACCACTTTTAGCTGCACAAAGCATGCATATCCAGAGCATCTCACGTTACTCTCCCACCCCTGTGTATCCATCCCCAGTACGAGCCTCTGCAAAAGCAGAGCATGGACTGCATGGGGGACTCCAGGACTCAAGGGGCTTTTACTTACAGGATTTTGACCCTTTTCTTAACTTGGAAAAAGTGTTAAAGGGTTTAATTAACTGTGCGTGCCACACAGTCCCATCTGCGCAACAAGGAGGGCTGGCAGAGGAGCAGTGCAACAACGTTTGCTGCTGTCCTTGTGTTCCCCATCAGACAGCCCTTTCCAGAGCCAGGAGCACTGGGAACCAGCTAATGAAGAGAAGAGGCAGAGAAAGCGGTAAATAATAAATGAAGGGACAGATGGAAAACGGGTTAGAGCGAGCAACCGGAGAAGAGGCCTTGGGAACCAAACTGTGTTCCCACCAGCAGGCAGTGCCCCCTCCGAGCAGCGTGGGGCAGGAGCCAGGGTCCAGCCACAGAGATTATCCCCGCCACTCCCCGCCAAGCCAGGCTCACCGTCCCCGCCTCTCCCCTCTCCTCCCCGCTTTCCCCAGGAGTTAGCCCAGCACAAAGCTTTGGTCTGTCAGATGTATCCTGCACTCACAGTCCCACATCCCGGATCCCCGGCTGCAAGCTCCTCAGCAGCATGCAAATACCACTCCTGGCACTTTCCACAGGGAGCAAACACACGGGAATGGTGGCTGGAGGGCTGAAACTAGTGGTACTCCTGCAACTGCAGCAAAATTAGTTGCTATGTCACTATTTGCCAGAGGAGTTTTTCAAAATGCTGAGAACACACTGGGCACAGTTTCCTGCTCTGTCCACATAGGCATCTACCTTCTGTGACTCTGTATTTGAGGAAAGCTAGTGGGATCATAATCCCAGTCAAAAATTCATACACAGGATGCTTCAACATCTCCATGCTGAAAAAAAAAATAAAAAATCTAATAAATTGCTGGGAAGGAAATACTGGACAAAAGAAACCGAAGGAATATTTAAAGGGGGTTTTGGTTGGGGTATTTTTGTTTTGCTTTTAGCTGATGGCTAAAATCAGCATATTCCACCACCATGCTAGAAGGGGATTTTGGCAGGAAACCCATCCTTATGCAGTGGTATAGATAGCAATAACAGAAGATAATATAACCCGTGATTGTAATGCTAAGGAAATAGCAACCAACTGCAAATTGCAAAGTATAGAAAATTAATACAGTATTTGAAAAGCATGATGGAAAAATTCATGCCTTGCTGAGTTATGAGTGGGAATTTAAATATAGAGGAAAGAAGGGAAATGAAGAGACATAGCTATGTAACTCTGTGCATGTGGTAAAATTATCAGTGTAACTACAAAAATATAAATATAGGCACTCTGTATTTATGAAAAAGTATTATGATGAATTCATCATAAGATGATTATATACATCACCATTTACTAATGATCAAGACATGAATTAGATAACATCTGCTTTAGATAAACACTATTAAATCACCCACCCTGGATAATTTGCACCTCCAAGTGCACTAAGGAGATCTCTGACCTGTTGATGCTAAATTTTAATAAATCTTGGAATGCCAAGTAATTCTAGAAGGCTAGGTGAGCCCTAACCCCATGCTGGTGCTTTGGTAGGACTTGCTGACCTAGGGACCAACAGCCAGTCAGACTGACAGCAGAATTTGACAGAGTAATTACAAGACAACATGAGAATCTAACCAATAATTCATCATATTCATGTCTCAGCTAATTATCAGCCAGCATATGTTGTACAGAATCAAGCTCTATCTAACTGGTGTTGCATCTTGATTTAAGAACTTGCATTATAATAGAAGTAATTTTGCATAAGTAGATGGACAGAAGTGGCTAATGAGACAAAACCCTGCCTGTTGCTTGTTTCACATCCCACAGGATACAGTGTTTTTACCAAGCACTCAGATAAATACAAGATCCTTAGAGGCAGCTTACAGATAGCACAGGCAAAGGTTAGTAAATAAGGAACAAAACAGCCTTCATTGATCCTGTGATCCAATTTGTTTGACTAAATGGCCACCATCCAACCAAGCTGCTTTAATTCAGCCAAGCACAAGCTAATGCACAAACGGGAAAACAATATCGGGCTTGTATCTCTGGGATGGAAAACTCTGTCCTGCACGGCCACAGGACCAAGGAGGAGGTATGACAGGGCTTCAGCAAAGTGAAGCTTGAGGAGCCAAATCTATTCAGCTTTCGAGAGGAAAATCCACAAGGTTTGCCTGCTGCATGTAGGCATTATGTTAGTGTGGGAGGAGGGGGTTTCTAACCTGGTGGCGAGAGGCAAAGAAAGCTCCAGGGGTTGAAACTCAGAGTTAAGCACAGTGCTGACAACGAGGAAAAGTAACATCAGCACAGCTGAGGATGAGAAACATCACACAAGAAGCTCTGGATTGATCTTGGGGCCCAGCATAAAAGCAGGGGGTGAAACTCAGTAGTAAAAAAAGGCAGGTATAAAGACCACTGTGTAACATGAGATTGGAAGGAACCCAGACACTGGCACACTGGGGGTCTGCTTTAGGCTACAAAATCAGGGAGATCGGAAGCATAGGCTTATTGGGAGCATCTGAAACACAGAACCTGCTGGTAATTAGGGACCTTTAACTGCCCACACATTTGCTGGGAAAGGAAGACCTCAGACACCGCCTTGCATCAAGTTCCTGGAATGCACCAACAAAAAAAAAAATTGAGAAAGAAGCAACAGGAACAAAACTAGGAAGGAGTCTCCCTGAGGTTTGATTCTCATCAACAGAGAAAAACTGGGAAAAGCCATGAAGGTGGAAAACACCACAGGCAGGAAAGCCTGAAATGAGTGTTTGTGCTTGTTTGAAAAAGAGTGGGAAATAGTGGCAGAATAAAAATAGTGCTTTGTAAGGACACAGGCTTCAGTAATCTGAGAGGGTTGGCAAGTGAGATTTTCCTCCAAATGAAAAGGGAGTTTGGGAAAGACAGTGTTTTGTAAACACACAGCAAGATAAGGGAACAGATGTAAATTATCTTAAGGCAGGGGTACGATTAGGGTAATTCACAGTTCCTCCGTGGCTCGAAGCATGCAAAGGAGAAATGGCAACTCCATCAGGCTGATGTGGATGAGCACAAAGGAACAGCAACAAGAGAGAGGGACAGAGTGAAAGGGATGAGTGCTCCACAGAAACTGCTCACAGCAGAGACCGCCAGCGTAACCAGGAGACATTTGATAACTACATCAGTGGGAAGAGACAGACCAAAGAGTTCAGCACCTCCTGAGGAGGGAGAAAAGGTTAATAGATTGCTTTATGACACTGAACATGGCACAAGTCCTTCCAAAGCTGTTAGTGCGTGTCAGCCCTCCCCCTCTTCCACCAAAATCTGTTTTCTGTTAGGTTTATGTGTTTTCTTTATTCTCTACACAGCACCCAGAACTGGCTGGTTCTGGTAATGACATTACATATTATAATGTATGTATAACTGCTAATTTTAAGATTCACAATTTATAAAATATCTTCTCTTGTGAGGCTAGTTAAATTGGACAGTAAATTGAATTTAATAAATCCTGAACACGTCACAAGAAGCCACATTTCCCACAGTTACAAAAACAATAACCAAATCAGATAATGAGAAAGCCAAAGTGTGGCTTAACAGACTAGAGGGTGTCACCTGAAAAAGAGATTCACCTTCATGACCTCTCTCACACACACACATGCTGTCAGCACAAAACGAGTTGTAAAACTACTAATTAGGGTAAGAGAAGGCAGGGGATCCCAGGGGTTTGGCTCACAGCTGTCTCAGGAAGCAAAGAGGTATAAATTGGGACAGAATTTCACAATAGTCAACAACACACAGACTTAAAGCAGCAATGCTAAATGCTTTTGTTGGTTCAGACTTCACGAAAAGAAAGATAACATTGGGACCACAAAGTTAATGCAATTAAAAGAATCAAAGTAGAAGGACAATGTATATTAGCACCTTAGCAGAATGAAGACAACAGAAGTTTGATGATTTAAAAGAGGTGGAGGTCCGTCAGCAACTATCTGTAGGAATTTCTGGAAGATAAATGAGGTTCTAAAAGACAAGAAAAGGGCAAATATAGTGGCTATGTTCAACAGGTTGAAAAACCAAGGAAATCGCAGGCCAGCCAACATAACTTCAATTCCTGGAAAATTTTTGAAAGAAATCATCAAACAATCCATCTGCAAGGAAAGGCTGGAAGTAATAGCCCTGCTACATGAAGGCAAACTGACTTCTCTTTGATAGAGCAGCAAGGTCTCGTGTGTGAGGCAGAGGCAACAGATGTTCTGTACCTTTACTTTCTCAAGGCTTTACCTCCAGTTTTGTGTAACATCTTAATTAGAAAATTAGGAAAATAGAGTCTAGATGAAATTCCATGTGGGAAATGCACAGCTGCTTGGGAAATGGTACACAGAATTGCAGGCATGAACAAGCAATATTGGAGCAAAAAAAATCCTGGTTATACAGACAGAAGTGTCATGCACCAGGTACATGAAATAACCCTGCTGCTTTTCTCAGTCAGGAAAGGCCTCAGCTACAATACTGGTCTCATTTCAAGGCAATGCACTTAAAAACATCCCAGACCCAATGGAGAGAACCCAAGGGACCCCAACAAAACACAGAGCCACAAAAAAATTTGTAGAGGGTTGAAAGGGATCTCAAGATGCAGAATCAGCTACACATGTCATTCAACTTGAAAATAAAACGGACATGAGGAAAGAGCAACTGAAAGGCAGTTGTTCAGCGCAGAGAACAAAAGTCTTAAGGGAAACATGATAACAAGCCTCAAACATGTAAAAGACTTCTGCAAAGAGAAAAGGAGTGCTGTAAGCTGTTCTCCATGTCCATGGGGAGAGGACATGCCATCATGGGCTTAAACTGAAGCAAGAGATTTTAAAAATACCAACTCCATAATGATATAGCTAATTACACCCTAGAGCTGACTGCTGAGGGAGGGTACCTCTCTGCTGTCACAGAAGGTTTTAAAACAAGGGTGAAGCCACAACATTTGAATCAGTCAGCAGTGATGTTCCCACATCCTGGGCAATGCTGGTGCCTGGCAGCTGAACCCCAACAGCCTGCAGGCTTTACACCAACATGCCCAGGAACACAATATATTTCAGCTATAGCAAACACCCTCAGAGAGCTGTGTAGTTAAAACAAACAGCCACTTTGTTTCAGAATGAGCTCATATAAACAACTGATAATGGCACAAAAACACTCAGTTAGCCAAGACTGTTTTCCAACATTTATTTTTCCCAGCATTATTCCATTGGATCTGATCCTAAGATCTCAGAAGACACCTGCAAACTATCCTCAGAAGGTTGGCACCTCTGCTGCTCATTAACTGTGGGCTCAGTACAGATAGTGTTTTAATGACATTACAGTTTTCCTGGTCCCTCCTAGGAAAGCCTCCAGCATTTCACAGCAGCTCTCTCCCCCTCTTTCCCACAGGAGTTGATGACATTATTGTGTTCCCTTTGCTGACAGGACTTCTCCCCCAGTACCCCAGTTGTGCTAATCAAGGTGACAAGTTCTGGGCAACTATTTCCACTGTGGTTTTAGCTTTGAACCACTACCTTTTTTTTCTTTTTTTTTTTTTCTTCGAAGGGTTCAAGCCCCCCAGAGTTTGACTGACTTTCCAAGTGTACCAGCTGATCACACAAACGATATTGCCTCTTCCCAGACACCTTTCCCCAAGCAGAGATCAGGTACATATTTGCTATGGAAAAGGCTAGAAGATGCCCTCTTGAGGTACTTTTCAGATCTATGTTGTACAATGCTGTGGATAATCTGTGTAACCTAAGGGTCTGTGACAGACAGAAGGACAGAGAGCTTGATCCAAAAGATGCTCCCAGGCCTGTTACACAGCCCCAGGATGCACTCTCCTTGAAGGAAAGCTGGAGAATCAGTGCAGTGCAGACCACTCCCGTGCAGCACTCAGTGAAGCACCTGTGATACACATCACTGCTGTGCAGACCTCAGGACATTTTGGTTGCTGATCCCAAACAAGATGCCAAACAGGCAAGGAAGCTGTACTCACCTTTGTGACAACCCTGTCAGCTACAATCTCACAAGGTGGCCCACCTTCCTGTCCCATGCAGTTAGGTGTAGCTGGGGGATAAAACCTACCTGAGGAAAAGACCAGCAAAAATAACCAGAGTGCCCTTACTGCCTGGCAGCACAGGCAGCAAAAGCACACCCAACCCCACGCCCTGCTTCCTACACACACCCTCTTGCAAGGGCAGCCTCTGAGCTATGGTTCTCTCAGACCCAGCACCCCATGGGATGAGCCTCAGGCTCTACAAACACGTCCTGCTCGAGGACCACTGTCTCCCAGAGCCACAGCATTCAGCAGGAATCACAAAACCACAGGGGAGGTTCACAAGTGCAGGAAATCCACACGTCACACGTGCTCGACCTGAGCCGTGTGATTCCCTGCCGAAGGACAAGTACAACTGGGAATTTTGCTCTCTTTGGGGAGAAGCAAAAAACATATTTCTGTGGGACAGTATCTCAGTAGCAAGCTCTTCACACAGACACAGTGCCCTCATCTCTGCCTCCCAGGTAAGTGCTCTGCAGTAGCCACACATAAGCTCTGCTCCCCCACCCTGCTTTGTTCCACTCATCCCACATCCCACTTGTGAAAAGCGGGTGAGCGCTCTGTCATCACCACCTCATACCCCCAAGCCACTTACCTTGGACAAGGAGGGTCTCTGCATGGCTGCTAACATCTCCAAAAGTAGACTTTTTCATGGAAAAACCTCACAGAGAGGTCACAACTGTTGTTATGGCAGAGTTTAAGCTATCTAATTACCTTGGTGGGGTAGTGGATGCCAGTGTAAAACACCTGATTGCAGTGTTGGACACAGACTGCATAATGAGTGCTCAAATGCACTCTTCAGCAGCTCTCAGCTCTGTTCCTATCAGTTCCATCTGAGTTTAGTCCCTTCAAGTCTCTCTCAGTGCAGTGGGGAGTTACACTGATAACACCCTCAGCAGGGTGGGACCACAGAGGGTCACCTGGGAGCATTACAAGCCATGTGAGGAGGGTCTGCCCCCTTAATCACTGCTTTTAGAGGCTGTGCTGTATGATAGTATGGAGAGCTCCCACTACACCTTCCATTCTCCTCACATGCTTTTCAGTGGTGTGGCAGGACAGGCCAGAGAGCTCTCATCATTAGTCTCTTGGTGCAGTGAAGTAATCTGTGTCACAGTTTCAGGCAGAAGGTACAGCAGAAAGGTGTTTCTCCGTGTTTCACAATGAGCAGTGGGGCACTATTTTGTTTCCTCTGGATGGGGAATCCTAAAGGGAAATTTATAGTCCATACTTATTTCTTGGGAAGCCTCAGTTACACTTAACACTTCGTGTGAGTACAGGAGGGGCCAGTTTTTCACGTGTCTATTGATCTGAACAGTTCCCTCTTCCACGGGCTTAACAGGCTTTACTTGAGAACAGTGCAGAAACCTATGGATGTCCAGTCTCTTAAACTACAAATGCAGTACACTACCCCAGCCCAAACTGCACCACAGGTGGAGGAATTTGGATTTAGTCTGTTGAAGCCTGATGCTGCCCCACTCCCCACAAGCTGACTCTAAAATCTGCGCGCACACTGTGTCTCCACTGCCCCAGGCAGTTCCTCACACCTCACCTGCTGCCAGCCCAGAGTTGTGCATTCCGGCCCTCCCACCACCTCCACCCGGTTCCAGGGCTCCAAAATAACCTTCCTGTCGCCTGAACATTTCTTCTGAGGGCTGCAAGGGACCCGAGCCTGCTGTCCCTGTGTGCAAGGGACCTAGTCCAGCTGATACAAAACGTAAAAGGAATCGCTGCTTTCTCTGCGAACTGTGAAGGAGCAAAGAAGTGTTTCTAGGGAAAGATTCCTTCTCCTCCCTGTCCCAGGGCGGGCTGAGCTCAGGGAGCTGGTTCCCCGAGGAGAGCAGGCAGGGCTGTGCACTCTCCCCCTGCTCTACCACGGACTGACCCGCGAGCACGAGATGCTGATCTGTGAAACAAGATACCCATCTCTGAGCACCGCCGGGGAAACAGCAAAGATTAATAAACCTCAAAATATTTTACAGCATTTAAATAGCACGGCCACAGATCAAAGGCAATTGCTCATGTCAGGGAGGCAGGCTCAGTAAGCCTGGAAAGATCACATACAGAAAGCAGAGGCAAGATGTGAGAGAAAGCCTGCAGACAGGAGCTGAGGAAGGCTCGATGAGAGAAACCAAAGTGGTCTAAGCCAGAGTCTCACATGTGTTCCTGGAGGAATGAGTGCCAGAAAGACTGCCTGGTTTCACTCAGTCTCAGTTGGGTCTTAGCACAAAAACACACATTTCATTTTAAGACACCCTCTTACCTTGGAAGTACCTGCTGCTGTGAGCAGCTTAAATCCCAGTATAACACAGCCCTGCCTGATGCCTGAAATAAGGATCACACCGGGAATTATGTGCAACTGGTGAATAGATTTGAAAAAGCCCTCAACTTACATTGATGCCACAGAGATGCAGAATCATGCCCTGCACTCTAAGAGCTTTCATTCCTAAACCCATGAGCGTACTGCTTGAAAGTTTGTTGGCAGAATCCATTGCTCACACTTGCAGGCAGGGTGGGAGGCCTGAAAGTCTTTCAAATTGTTCATGTAACTATAGTACCTGGGAGGAGGAGGAGGAGGAGGAGGAGGAGAAAGGGAAAGGTACTTTTTATCCAGATCACTACAGTGGTAGTGGTAGTGATAAGGGAATAAAAATGCCACATAGTAGTGTTTCTACTCTCAAGCTCTCCTAGAGAAGCTATCCCATCATAAAGCACCTTAATTCTCATATGACATTGGGCAAGATAAGCCATTTACATTTTTTGGGTACAATTGAAGAACTAGCAGCAGTAGGAGCCCTCTCACACAGAGATGTGGGGTTCAATATTGCTCCAGTCTGGGTTGGACACTGAAGGTCACCCACAGTACGTGCACTGCATGAGGCCAAGTGACTCCTCAATACAGAGCCCCAGGAGGAAACCCCATTCTCAAGGATCTCATGGATACTCCATCCCTGCAAACTCAGTCCTTCACTAAGGACTCCCTAAAGCACATCTGCATTCTTGCTCCTGCACCTTGCCTCATGACCTGGGGACTCCCTATGGCACTGTGCAAACCCACTGTGCAGAACAAAAAGAAGTCCTCAAGCAAACTCTGTCTGATTGAATTTTGAAGGTAAGAAATGTCCTTCTGCAACAGATGTACAACCCCCTCTACCCACCCCAAACACCAGATCCATCACAGAGAAGGGAAATATTTACACAAGTTAGTAGAGTTCCAGTTAAATATTATGCTTAGCTGTCTAGAGACCATGTTCTCAGACTATGTCTATGAAATAAAAGATTAAACTTCATAACAATTATGAAGTTGCTCCGCTCACATTCAAAGGGAGTTAAAGAACATTAAAATAGTTCTTTGGGTAATATTCTGGTGAAATTGCTCTCTCTACCCTGGAGAGTTAGAGCTAAAACCTTCTGAACTATCTTGTAAACACACTTGGAAAGGCTAAGAGGTAAGCTGATAACCAGGTAGCACCTCTGCTCTGAAGGTTCTGTAAAAAATGTGAGCAATGCCAGAGAGCTTTTGAAGCAGCAAGGGAAGGAGGACAGGGGAGAGCAGCTTCACTTCTCGAGGGAAGTTTGTTTAGTGGAAAGTAAGCAAGTTGTCAGGGGAAAAGCTGACAATGTTGATTCCAGCAGTTGTACTGGGAATAAACAGCCAAGTGGATTACGTTACAGAGAATGAGAAACGGCTCTGAGGATCCCATTTAAATGCTGGGCCTTCAGGAATGAGGTGATTCAGCTACACCCATGGCCCCGACAGCCAGTGACCCCCTGTCACCATCCCACCTCTGTGGGGTCCCCGAGAGCTCCAACACAGCTGGTGTCCCCAGGAGAGCCAGAGCTCACTGGTGAGGATGCAGATACATCCTGGTCTCAAGGCAGGGGCTGGGCACTGAAATGGGGGTGCCAGCAGAGTGGGGGAGGTTGTGCAGGACTGGTTTGCCTCTCCCAGCCCTGCAGCAGGGGAGAGCTACATGGGGTTTGCCATCTCCTCCCCAGACAGAGCACAGGGCCCTCCCTCCTAAAAGAATAAGATGCCTGCCTGCCTTTCACAGGAAAGGGACCTGTCAAGAGGAGAAGGGGCTCTCGTTTGATTTATTAGTCTCTTCCTCCTTCCCATCATCCGTGGCTCATCCAGCTGTAGTGATAAGAGATATGAGAGGACCCTGGTGGCTGCTGGGATACCATCCTTCTGCCCACTCACTGCCTGAAGACATCAGTCCTTTACAAGCACCATTAAATGTGTATCCAAAATGTGGCAGTCTCCTCCATCGAGATTCTGTTCCCTGGATAATACAAACAGTTGCCAGAAAAAGAGTATCCTCTCATCTCTGTCTAGGCCATTATCCCTTTATATTTGCTCTTTAATATTTACTGGGTTCACACAAAGTGCATGCTCTGGAAAGAAAAAAATCAGCTGCAGCTTAAAGGACTCCAAATTTAGTAATTGCTGCAGCCCCATCGACGTGAACAGTTAGCAGGGAGATTTCTCCAGCACTTCACATGCCGTGGTATTCTGCTGAGGTCAGACTGTAGAAAATGTTCTGTTCAGGGGCACCAAATCTGGAGTGTTTGCATAGGTGCCAGCTGCAGAGGCCTTATGAGTCCACCTCCAGTTCCTGCTGGTCGTTTCCCTCCCAATACCCAGTAACCTTGGTAGGAAACAGAGGCAGCCAGAGAGATGCTGATTCATACAGAGGCGAAGGACCCGAGGGTTTTAACACACCTGTGAGTTAGCAAGAGCTAGCCCCAGCTCCTGGCTCCAGAGCTGGTCTTGCAGCCTTACCTGTTAGTGTGAGGTTGCTGTATGTGTTTGAAAACTGCTCCTTTAACAAAACCAAGTGCATCTGAGCTGCCTTTTCCCTCTGTAGCTCCAACATTATGTCAGGATGCTGGGCGATCTTACAGCCTTTCTGCTTATCCAGGGCAATGTCGCTGCGAACAATGTCTACAGCAAAAGGGAAAGAAAAGAGGGAGATGGCCAAACCTCAGCTTTCATTTTCATTTTCACCAGATGCTTGGATCAGCTCCAGCCAATATGACAGTCACACAATCATCACTCAACAAAAGCAACCCAACAAAAGGATCCAAACCCCTTGGATCCACCTATCAAATGACCCTCCCCAGACCAAGTCTCCTTTTCTCCCACACAAAGCTCAAGTTGTATGCTCACAGAATCTACTGACCCTTCCATCCTTTACCTGCCTAGCTGTTGGTCTCATAATGCTGACCCCACCCTTTTGCAGGAGAGTGCAAAAGTCTCCCAATATTTATATTACAACCCTGTTACATGAGTATTTGACACAAAACAATGAGAAAAGACTAAATCCCATTCCAGTAACCCCTGGCTTCCACTTAACCTTGCCTGTCAAAGAGGTGATGAAGAAGGCTTGTTCTCACCTTGTTTATCCTAACTGCAGCTATCACAGGTCATCAAGGCTTATGACTCTTTGAACAAGTGTCTGTATCCTTCTAATGCCTGACATTCAGGAGGCAGAAGGATCATTTAACAATTGTTTTCCCTTCATATGAGCACTCTCTAAGCCACATTGTGAGACAAGAATTGGATATTCCCTACCCTAGATCTACTCACCTGCTGGGGAAAGGGAATGATGGAGTAGCAAGGCAGAACAAGAATCAAGTAAGATCTGTCAGTCTGAGCAGGAGGGGAGTGATGCAAACTAGCCCTTGTTAGGTCACTTACAAGTTTCATAAACTCTATAATGTGTTCGGATCCACAGGCACCAGATGCTGTGTCTAATTCTTACAAAACCTCAGGCGTCCAGCTCTGATAAGCAAGGATTGAAGCTGGAATTCTTCCACCACATTGCATGAGGTCACTTTGCCTTACAAGGTTGATCTTTGCTTGGTTCAATTCCCATCTAGCTAGAAGCTGCTGAGGAAGCTTGCTGTCAGAAGAGAGTCACACCTGGCTCCACACACACTCTCCAGCTCCTTTATCGTTACATACATCAAGAAACACCAAAATTGCTTCCAAAAGTCATGCCCCTGTCTCTCAAGGTGTCCAATCTTAGGTTCAGCAAACTTAAGTTCAAAGCTGTGCTGTATCTCAGGCTGGCAGGGAACTGCCTCCAAACATGTGCTGGGGGACTGGAAGCCACATGATGATTTTTCTGTCTCTGAGCCTCATCCTAGAGTCACTACACTTTCTTGCCCAGGCTATGTTCTACCTCTTTCCTGCGTAGTTTGGGGTTAGTACAGCTTCTCTAAAGCTTGTGTAAAACAGACTGCTCAGAACAGCAATGTCATTAAAGAACCCATGGTCTGTAGTTAGCCACGAGAGTTCTCTCCTCCACCCACAGCTAGCACACTCTGGACTGGATACTGGGCAGCATCCAGATACCATGAAAATATGGTTCAATATTTCAACATGCAGCACTTGGGCACCAGTGAGATGGAGCAAGGGGAAGGACTAATTTTCCTCTGCAGCTAATGAGCACAGACCCCTCGACTGTGTGCTTTAGTGCCCAGTCTCTTAAGTAGGCACTGAATAAGACTTGGGCCTACCCAACCTTTGCCCAACTAATGAATGATAAAATCCTGAACCCCTGTTGTGTGAAATGATTGGAGAACTGAAGATTGAGAAACACAGCCCGTCCCACATGAGAAAGACTATTGCTACCATGGGCTGCTGGAGTCACCTAGAGCCCATGAACTTCCTGGGTGATGGATTTCCCTTCCTACAGAACTGAAGGCAAGAGTTGTACACCCCTCACCCCCAAGGCAAAATGAAGTCAAACACATCAAAGACCCTGAAGGCCCTGAAGGAGAAAACTGAGAGGCAGACAGGTTTGAAACTAGGTGGTCAATATGCTGTCTGCAACTCTCTTCAAACTGCTGTAAGGGTGTCCAGGCTGGGTCAAAACAAGTTTGTTTCCTAAAAGGAATGGATGACTTCTATATGCCAAACAGGGCAAATGTGGACCCATGTGGAAGAAGCACTGGCTCAGGACCAGGGACCATCACCTTGGAGGGTGCAGGGGGCCATGGCAGCGGGTCCTATGTGACACCCATCTTTGGGGACCACAGGGATGGCTCTGCATGCACTGACAGCCGGGCCTGGGGGCAGAGGGCAGGCCCAGGAATGAAGAGCAGGAGCAGTGTTTTGATAAAGCTGCTGTGACAGGGATTACCACAAGGATGTCAAGTCACATGCAGACAAATCTCTGGAAGATTGTGGGGAAGGCATGCAGGGCACAGAAGTCAGAGCACTCTCTGTTAGTTATCCTCATGGGGTTCTCTGGGAGCTGCCACTGCAGACACTCAGGAAGAAGAGGCAAGACTTACACAGTCCTGTCTTCTCAGGTTGCTGAGGGACCCAAGAAACTTGCCCAGGACCTAAAGATGGAGGTGGACCCCACAGTCATTATAACTCCAGCTTAAACTGTGGGCAGATGTCTGGGATATGGAGCTCACCAAGGAACTCAGTGCCTGGTCCTTCATACTCCACCAGGCTGTGCTCAGTGCAGAGAAGGAGGCACAGGCACCTCTGCACCACTCTGCTGAACCAGCAGCTCTGAGGGAAGAGGGGTGGCAGACCGCAGCTTCTGAAGGCCTAGGGGAATTCTCAGCAAGAGCAACGCGAGGAGTTCACAGCTTTCAAATCTTAAAAGGAAGATACAGAAAAAAGACAGATGCTAGGAAGCCAAGAAGGAGGACGGTGCCTCGGAGGCTCCGGGCTGGGCAGCTCCGAGTGGGCAGGAGTAGGGCACTCACTGCCTTCCTGAGCCTCGATTAAAAGAAAGAAGAAAAAAAAAAGAAGAAGAAGAAGGAAAAAAGCGCGATAAACTGCTCAGCAGAACACGGGACCGAGCAGCTCCTGCCAGGAGTGCGAGAGAAGAACTCCAGATGTGAGAGCCCCAGAGGATGCCAAATGTTTCCCAAAGACGGCCGGCCCGGAGCCGTGCCCCCGGCGGGCCGGGTCAGTACCCTGGCCAGCTCAGGCTGCCCCGCGGCCGCACGGCCGGGCCCCGGCGGGCGCGGCGCTCCGGGGCGGCGGGCGCGGGTCCCGCGGCGGCGGCGGCGGCGGCAGCGCGGGGCCGGGCCCGGCAGCGCCGGGAGGAATGGCTCGGCGGAATGGGAGCACACCCGTGTGGCGGCCAGGTGAGCTGCGGCTGCCGGCAGGCACCCACCCGAGGGGACAGCCTCGGGCCCCGCGCCCGCCGGCAGCGGCAGAGGAGCCGGCAGCCCGCAGCAGCTTTCCCCTCGCCGGGCTGCGGGGCCGGGGCGGAGGACGCTGCTTTGCGGAGGCTGGTCTGTCTCCGAGAGCCCCCACACATCCCTGTCCCGCCCCCGGGTATCTCCTGTGATTTCGCCCCCGCGGAGGTCACCGAAACTACCACGGAAATGTTGAAGAACAAGTTAGAAAACACCCTTCAGGAGTGCCACAATGGCAGCGATGCTCTTTCCCGGGCATCCCAGGACTAGCTGAGCTCTACCGGTCTCTTTCTGTGAGAAAGAAACCTGCGCCAAGGGGTTTCAGTAACCATTTCCCACAGGGCAGAGAATTTCCGAGCCGTGAGACCTCGAGGGGCGCACAGCACGCAGAGACAGCTCCCCGCCAGGGCCGCTTTCCCTTGCACAGCCTGAGCTTCTCCAGCCGAGGATTTACGGTGTCACTGTGGCCTGTGTGCAAGTCACCATGCCATGGCTCATGCCACCACCTGCCCACGGGCAATTCCATTCCAGGAGCTGCTGGAGTCATGAGGCAGAGGCAGACTTCAGCACCTGGAAGATGGGAGGAGGAAGGCACAGTGGCAGGTTTATGTGGACAGGGCAGGGGGATGTGGTCATCCTCAGAGGGATGTGAGACAGAAGGGTGAAGAGGAGAACTAACTCATCTCTCTGTGTCTGTGTGTGAAAGTGAGCACTGCCCACAGCAATCACCGCTCCAAAAAAGCAAGAGTCACCACTGCCCTGGCACCAGGACAAGCTGCGTTTGGCCATCCTCCTCAGGGGACTGTTTGCTTCAGATTTCCAGTCTTGAAAAGTGAATTCAAAAGGGAAAAAACCTCTCGATTTTATTCTAACAAAAGCTGAACACTTTTTAAAAAAATGGAATATTATGAAATTATGTTAGTACCAAAATTAAATAGATGTTTAGTGAGTGACCTAAACTCACTTACGATTTTTGCACTGCTACTTGTGAAATACCTACTTTTTAAAACAACTAATATGAAATTCTTTAAAAAATATTTTTGTCTCCTGAAATTATTATAAAATGCCCAAGGATTGTGAAATTGGGAACACAACTTTTATTTAGAAAGACAGAAGATTTCTCAAGACACAAGCTGGATCTTCATCATGTCTGTTTTTAATGGGCAAATTTTCGACACATTACTATCATTCCTTTATTTTTAACTGGGAAAAAAATCCCTGACAATGAGTTCCACAAGTTATTTCCCACTATATATAAAAAAAGTCATATTTGTTCATTTTACACATAATAATTCCACTGGATGCTCCCTATTTTTGTGTCATGAAAACAAGGAAATAATCATTCCCAAATTGTCTTCTCTGTGTGACACCGAGCTCATGGCATTTGTCATAATCTCTGTCAGTTTTCCCAAGATGAAAAAACTCTATGACTGAAAGATATGACTCTGATCACTTCCATCACCTACTCCTCACATATATATTCTTTACACTGATTAGTATGTCAGCACCTACTTTACTTATAGCATAAAAATGCTCTCAGTGAGTGTTTCCAATTATTTTCTAATATCCTTAATGTTAGATTCACTTTTTACTTACCTAAATGTATTCAGAGAGCAGTCCATAATAAATTCAGAACATTTTCCCTGAATGCCAACTGCTAATTTAGAATGGATAGTTGTGTGCAAAAAATCACGTCTTTCCCTGTGTACACAATTTTGCATGGATCACTATAATTAACACAAAGTAGACGTAGCATGTAAACTAACAAAAATATGTAATTCTAAAATAGAATTTAGGATGCTTATAATAAACAATTAAATATATAACCATAGAAATTTTTGTATCTCACCAATACAAAATCAAATAGCTAACAAATCAGAAGTTACTTGTTTGATTGCACTATTTCCTGAAGTTATTAAAGCACTTTCCATGCAAGATTATAGCAGAACAGCTTTTAACTTAAAAAGTGGAGCTAAACAGGCAATCTTTGGAAGTATCTCCTGCTCAGGCTGCATCTCCCTTACCTTGTGTAACATGATTTCTACAACCTATTTTTTTTTTTTACTATTTTTAATTCCTAAGGAAACAACTAAGCCCTGAGACTCCTTACAGAGGCAGAGCAGGTTGTAGGTCCTTCCCTGCAGTCGTGGTGCCTGGGAACTGGGGAGCAGGAGGTGCCTCAGAGCTCATGCTGAGGCACAGAGCAGCCCCAGGTCTGGCAAATCCCAGAAGTCCAAAGGACATCAGAGGATCTTCCCATCCTGGGGACTGAGTTCTTGCTATGCCTGAAATGCTACAGCCCTCCCTAAGGGGCTGTGTTTGAAACACTTGGAGGGTGAAAAAAACAACTATTTCCCCTTCAAGCTCTGAAAGGACAGATGTCTAAACTGTCAAGGGACACAAAGCAGGCAGAAAAGGAGCCCCGGGAGACCAGAAACAGAAGATGATTCCTTGAACACAGGAAAATTCGTTTGTTTGTTTTTACCAGGACAACAGGACGATTCTCCATTCAGAAACATCTACTGCAGCTTTATGAGCTGACAGAGCCAAGGAGGCACTCCCAGACACAAGGCAACAACGTTCCCTTTCTCTGGCTCAGGTACCCTCATACCCCATGATCATCCTCATAATCCTTTCTAACTCCATAGTAAAGCTGTTGCTATTTTTTTATTTGAAATAATTTTCTGCTGGCTTAGCAGAAGATCAGAAATGTGCCAGAGCCAGCACAAGGGAAGCAGCAGAAGAACAGTGCACAGATCATAAAGAAAGCATGGGGACCAACCCCTTTGATGGCAGAGAAACATGAGGTGAGATTTCCTGCCTTCAGGACATAGATTTGAAGGATTTAATCTGACCAGGACTGAGACTGCTGCAGTCCCATCTGCCTTCAATGCAGGCTTCCCTTTGCCAGCACTGTCCTCTACACCTCTGCCTGGTCACACAGCATTCATCAACTTGGCAGCTGAAAAAGCTGAAGTGCAATCACATCTCCACCATCAAGTTTTGATCAGCTGAGATCCCTGAACTGACTCACCACGCAAACTCAGGCTCCAGGCATGGAAGAGGGCAGGAATACGCCAGAAGGGGCAGAAGAGTGGGAACAGCAGCCCTAGCTGGGGTCAGCTCCAGCCCCTCTGTAACCACATAAACGAATCCTCAGGTGATTTAACAGTTTATTATCTTCCTTTCCACTCAATACCCTGGCTCATGTTCTAACAGCATGGCATCCTAGGAGACACTTGTGCAGTATGGACTGAGCAAGGGTGAAAATATGTTCCCTTTGCCAGACAGATTTTGAGGCTTGGATGCAGTGTTGGGTACCTGAAGACACCTGAAGGAATGGATCCAACACTGAAAGAATACACAGAAAACCTATGCCAGTATCACACAGCATGATGTGAAGTTTCCCACACTACCCTGCAAAATCCCCTGACTAGCATGGAAGGCTTAAGAAACATGGCTTTGTAATTTTTTTTTTTTTTTTTTTTTTTTTTTTTTTTTTTGTAATTGGCCATTTTCCAGATGCCTGGTATCCCCTTAAAAAAAAAAAAAAAAAAAAAAAAAAAAAAAAAAAAAAAAAAAAGAGAGAGATAAAATAGAAGGAAGCAACTTATCAGCAATTAAAAGAGCATTTTTGAAATGTGTTGTCCATACACACTTCAGCTCAGAAATTTCTTTGAATGCACTACCTACAGCATGCAATTGTAGCCCCCTTCCCCTCTCTCTGCCATGACCCACACAGTGCCACACAAAGTGTCCTTTGGTCTCTTCTCAGCCATAGAAAGGCTACAGAAGTCCACAAAAGGCTGGGGTATAGGAGTGAGAGGTTGTGCATTTGGGCCAACACATCTTTTAAGAACTCCAGCTATTAGTAACTCCTCTTTTTCCACTGGAGTCCTCCTCCACAGCACATTTGCAGAGGGGGAAGCTATAGCAATGTCCATGCCACCACAGGTTGTCCAAAGCTGGCTCAGTGACTCTGAGGTGAGAGGCAGCTGAGGATCACCCTTGCAGATGAGGAGGTTCCATTAGCCCACCAAACCCACACTGGAGCACCAGCAAGGAGCTCCCAAAATGGGCTCTGGGTTCAGGCACTGAGACAGCACCTGCAGCATCTTTCGCTGAAACAAGACCAGGACTCCACACACACATAACTCTCCAACACCCAGCTCCAGGACAGCACACAAGTCAGGTTTCAGCAAACTCAGCTTCAGAAGAGGTTTTGTACCAGCAACAGCCCATGCCTTTGCTCCAAAGAGGAGCTGCTCAAGCCTGTTCTCCTGGAGCCCAGTGTTTCTTGCTGTCCCATTCCTCAGACCCAACTGGTCCTTGGCACATGAGAGGCAGTTGAAAGGATGGGCTGAAGAAATTGCTTGTTAGGAAACCCAACAGCAGAAGGCGAAGCAGGCCTACTACCTGGACTGAGCATGAAACCTTACAACTTGGTACCTGCCCTGGAATCAGACATGTGCCTATGGCAGCAGAGAAACACATCTCCAGATAACAAAACACAATGCTGAGCACAGCTGGGGAAGAAAAATGAACTCAGCAGGGCACATACAGAGAAACACCATTTAAGGGAGGGAAAAGTCTCTCGGGCTAAAAACATTACACCTCTTGATCATAAAATGTCAAAAAGTCTCTGGCACAGCCCCACCTCCTGGTACCACAGAGCCTGGCACACATTAAACTGGGTTTCTGTTCCTAGCAAACCTCAAGCTGACCAATGCCTGATCCAAATAGGGTGGACTCCAGGACTGACCATGAGAAGAAGGGGCTGCATGGGATGGAAGCCACCTTGTGTGAGACCCTGGTGGGGTGTTAATATAACGTTAGATAACCTAATATTAGCCAAGTCCAGGAGGTGCCTACAGCCATGCTACCATCAACACAGACTGCACACCCTGTGGCTCTGCAAGACCATCACTCACAGGCATCCACTTCTACGAGTTGCCCTGTCAGGTACTGACAAATCTGCCTGACATTTCAGCAAGATGAAATTGCTGTGCCAGTTTTTTATGCAGTGCTGAAACAAATTGCCACATGCACCCTCTTCACGGGCATCACAGGCAGTAATCATAGGGCATGCACCACTTTGTTACCTTTGCTGCCCAAACATGACTAGTTTAGACTGGGGAAAGGAAAGATATCATACACCCGTAGTAACACACAATACTTCCAGGTCTGTGTTTTCAGGACAAATCTGAACAAGAAATGAGCTACCCTGAAACCTAAAGGAGAGACCTTATTTCAGGAAAACTGAGTACATTTTAGATACAAGTCAAAAGCAACTACTACTGCCCTCAGAGACTACCCACACACTCTGTGAAAGAAAGAAGTGGGAAAAAATGGGTTGGTAAACCCAAAGGCAGGCCTAGGTAAAAGCAATTTTCAGAAGGTGGAGGTGTGCATAGTTGGGACCATTTAAAAGGGAACCAAATACATTTTTAAGTGCAGGGGAAGAGTAAGGGGAATCTCTGAGGAGGTGTGATAATCAGGAAGACAGAGCACCACAGAGATAGATAAAAACATCAAAGGGAACAGTGAGGAATACCTGGTCTGAAGAGCACCAGGGTAGCAGAGGGGTATTTACAGGATGAAGACCCCTGTATGGAGATTCATTCCAACTCTAGCAAGCACGGTCACAGGATCCATGGAGGATGATGCAAAGCAGTCCTCTTGCTGTTGCTGCCTCTCATCTGAATGCCTGAGAGGGCCACAGCAGTGTGGCCCGTGATCACACAGTGGGGAGCAGCTGCCTGTGATGTGAACACCACTCACAGTCACTCCCTTGTAACTGCAGTTCTCTGAGCAATCTTTCACCTCTCAGTCCTGCACTCTGTGAGCTGCTGCAGCTTAGGGGAGCATAAGCAGTGCCCCTCCCTCCCCCTCTGTGTACAGTGCACAGGCCACAGGGGAACACAAGGCACAGGAGCAGCCGTGGGGACTGCAAAGTGAGCCCGGACTCTGTGGGCATAGACCTGGAGTCTGTCTGCACCCACAGGCAGAAGAGGCAAAAAAGACAAACACTCAAAGCAAAAAACCACCAAACAATTGCTTGTCACATCACTAAAAATCACTAGGGTGTTGCATAAGACTTTAAAATTTACTGATTTCTCTGTTAAATGTTTTCTGACTTTTTAAACTAATCAGCCCCCCTAGCATCTGCCCCACTCCCTTGCCATTATAAGAAAACAGGTACTGGATATACAAAAGTTCATGGACACGGAAAACAACCCCAATCCCCCCAGACATCTTGGGGAGAAGGAAGGGTACCTAGCAGGATGCTTGTTGGCTTCCCCCATGCTCAGGTGCTGATTGCCATCGGTTTTCTGTGCTGTCTGTTGAGGCTGTAAGTCCTCAGCAGCAAGAGCAAGCTGCATGTCCTGATCCCAAGCAGGTCCCCGATGAGCCACAGAGGAAGAAACAAAAATGGGACCAATGTTCCAAATGAGAATTTGGCTGCTCGTACCCAGTACAGCAGGGCAAAGAGCTGTGGTGGCATCAGGATTTTTGTTTGGAGAATGGATCCCTCTAGTGAAGCACTTAGTGCAGCCTCAGCACAAAAGGATGTGAGCTACTAGCAACTCTAGCCTCTATCCAAATAGGGTGAAACTCCCTGACCCTGGAGTTTGCACACAGATCTTAGGAACAAATACGAGAGCTTTGCTTCCAGGCAGGAAATCCCTTTTACCACACCTTTCTGATTTACACCAATGCTTGATACACACCACATGTCTTCCCTTTCCTTCACCCACATTCACAATGGTCCTGTTCCATATTTAAGTGATGAAAAGTTAAGACCTGTGGTTACAACTTCTATGAAAAGCTTCATTTTGAAGGCTGCTACATTTCAATTTTATTGCCATGAGGAAAACTAAAAAAAAAAAAAAAGCCAAAATATTTCAGTCCTTGCTTAACATGAAAGCTGTTGTGAAGACAGTTAATAAGTAAGTGTAGGTTCTCTCCTGCAAGCTGTTGAAATATGGAAGGTGGGCAAATTTATTCTTACAAAGGTTTTGTAGGAGTCCCATCCACAATTTTATGCACGACACTTAACTTCTACTGTACAAGGTGTCTGTGGCAAGTTTGGTCAGCATTTTTTCCTGAAGTTCATCTCAGCAGGCAAAGCCTTTGACTGAGATTTGTTACAAGAAGAAAAACAAGGAATAACATCGGGATTGCCCCAGCTAGGAGACCAAGTGAAAGATGGAGCACAAAATCTTACCCACCTGCCTGCGTGTGGGAATAGGAGGACATTCATCTCAGAGAGCTCAGATGTTGAGTAGGGAAACAGCGGGAGTGAGAGCCATCAGAAAACTGGCAAATGCATCTGCTTTTTCCATTCAGGACTGCTGCTGACTAGATCTCTGCAAAATTTCCTCTGTTCCACAGACCTGCCCAGTGGGACCTGTCTGGCATTAATTGGCCTTCAAAATTACTTATGGAAAAATCTTATGCTAATTTTTGTAAGTCGTTGAGTAAGGAAAGAAAAAAAAAAAAAAAAACCCAAACTTGTTTCTTTAGAAAAAGAAACAAACTAAGCAAGAGGGAAAAAAAAGTCAATAAATTCTTGCATGTGGACACAGTATTCTGCCTCTTAAAAGAAATGCCTTAGGACGGAGATACGGCCCTAACTTTTCTACACAGTTTCTTTGTGTGAGTTACGGGCCGCGAAAGGTGAAAGCCTTTTGTGTACTGAGGTCCGATGGGGAGAAGGGCAGACAGCGAAGAGCGGAGCAGCGGAAAGGCGGGGGCCAGGCGGTGACTTTGGAAAGAGCTCGGATGGCCGAGCGGTTCGGAGCGGGAGCAGCCCCGGCCGGGCACCAGCACGCGGGGACCGACCGTCACCAAGCCCGGAGGGGCAGCGGGGAGCCCAGGGGGCTGCGGCGGGCACAGAAAGGCGCACAAGGGCGAGGTCCGTGGGGAAAGGCAGGGCTCCCGAGAGCCGCGGGACGGGGCGTGCACAGGCATCCCGGGGCTCCGCTGCCTGGCCCCGCCCGGAGCCGCGGCAAAGTCTCCTCTGCGGCCGGAGCTGCCCGCCCGGGGCTCGGGGGCAAAGGGAGGCGGAGGACGCAGCGGGGTGGGGGAATATGAAAAGTTCCGCTCCCCAATGCCGGTCTTTTGTTCCCGGGGGCCGCCGAATCCACCGGCAATGGGGGGGGTCGAGCTCCGCCGAGCTCCTCGGCTCCCCTCTCCCGGGGAAGAAAGGGTGCGGGAATTCTCCCCTGCCCGGTGCCCGGCGGCAGCGTGCCCGGGCGCGACACGGCCCCGCCGGGCGCGGGGAGAGCGGGGCAGGCGGAGCGGGACCGCCCGGCTCCCGCAGCCCCCGCTGCAGCGCCCGCCCCCCGCGCCGGCCCCGGGGCTCACCGTCCTCGTAGTTCTTGAGGTAGTAGTCGGGGCCGGGCCCGCCGCGGCTCTTGGCCGGGTTCTTCACGTTGTGGAACTGCAGAAAGTCCGTCCTCTTGCCCGCGAAGCGCAGGAAGGCGGGGGCCAGGCCCCGCGCCAGGGTCACCAGCCGCCGGGAGCTGGGGAGAGGAGAGAGAGGGCTGAGGAAGCCGCGGGCCGGGCCCTCGCTTCCCCAGTACCGCCAGCGACCGGGGGCCGCGGGGCTCAAGGACCCGCCGCTGCCCTGGCGGGCCCCGTTGCCCCGCCCGGGGCGGTGCGACGCGGTACCACCGGCTGCGGGGCTCCGCGCGGGCCGAGCAGCGCGGCCCTGCCGCGGGGACCCGCCCCGCCCGGCCGCGGTGGCCCGGAGGCCGGCGGGCCCGGCTCAGCCCCATCCTGCCGGCCCCTCCGGACAAGTGCAGCGGCGTCCAGGAGGCAGCGGCGCTCAGCGCTCCGCGGGATCGTGCCGCGGGCCGAGCCGCTGGGGAGGGGAGAAAAGCGGGAGCAGTCCCAGCTCCGCTTCTCTCACGCCTTCCCGCATCCTCGTCCTGCTCCTTCCCCGGCTGCCGAAAGGACCCTCGGAGCGGGCGTGCGGAAGAGACCCGCTCTCCCTCCCCGACTTACCCAGCAGGGAGAAGGCTTCCTGGCCGTCCCAGCGCCTCCAGGCCGCGGCCGCTCCGCACCGCCGGTGGAACCCAGAGCAGCTGCAGCCCGGCTCTGCCCCCCGCGCACGGCTGGAAGTCCGGGGAGCGGAGGGCTCAGAAGACCTGGCCGACACCCGCTCTCTGCCCGTCGGGACCCGGGGAAGGCTCGGCTCGGCTCGGCAGGCGGCCCCGTTCCTGCTGCTGTTTTTTGTTTGATTTTGGTTTTTTCGCCCCCACCCCGTGCTGCCTCGGCCCCGTGTTGTGCTTTTTGCAGAGGAGCGGTTGCTGGAGCGAGGGGAGCACGACATTTTTGCAGTCATAACTGATAAGTCTCCGAAATGCTTTCTCCATTGCAAACATGTGCATCTTAATGGAAACCATGGCCTCGCTCCCTCCGTCACAACAAGCGCCGCCAGCAGCGCGGAGCCCGGCAGGGCTGGGCGGCGGGGCCGCCGGGGCGCCCCGCGGGCGGCGTGGGGAGGGCGCCGGGGGGCTCCTGCCTTACCTTAAGAAATCGAGCCAGCCATCATGAATGATGGAGGGGTCCAGCTGCAGGGAGAGGAAATTCTCACTGATTATCCTGACAGGGCTCTTGGTGTTGACATCAAGGAGAATGAGAGTTCTTCCCTTCACACCTGGAGGTTTCTCCACCGGCAGTGCTCTCCTGTCCCCAGCCTGGGAGGGCAGGGAGAAGGTGGCCATGAGGGCCAGCCCAGGTGCCATCAGGGCTAAGAGCCCTGGGGGGCAGGAGCTGGGACAGGGCATGCCGGAGAGCAGGAAACCCCTAATTAACTCGCTGTCTGCAGGGGCTCGCTGGTGGCTAATTGTCCTTATCTAAAGTGTGGGGCGCTCTGCCTTTTTTTGCAATGTTTTGGTGTTGGTGGAGGGGAACTCACGCCCCTGACCAGCCTTTCTCGCAGCCGGTGCCAAGACTCCTTGCAGCCAGCACCGCCCCTTTAAGAGATGCAGGCTCCAGACATTTTTAACTTTTTGAAGGTAAGGGGAGGCTCCTGGTTTAACCCCCTCGGCTCGGGGCCCGCAGCCCTGCCGCAGCCCCGCCAGCACCGAGCTTTCGCTTTGCGCCGGCTCCGGCGGACGTTTTTCGGCTCCCGGAGCACGCAAAACCGGGACGGAGTCAGGACACCGAGACACCGGGGAGCTCGGGACGGGGACCGGGGCGCGGGGGCCGGCCAGCACGGCCCGAGGTGGTCACCGGCTGCAGGAACGACAGAGACGGTAAGGCAGCGAGGACGGCTCTGGTTGGGGAAAGGTGGGGGGTAATCACCCCGGAAAATACCCAACCATTACCTGAGGGAAGAGTTAGCTCCAAACCGAGCCGAGCCCTCGGGACCGAGCGCTGGAGGCTCCGCGGGTCCCGACGGGCGCAGCGGGGCTGGGGGCCGCCAGCACCCCGGAGCCCCGGCGCGGCGAGCTCGGTGAGCCCTGCCCGAAGCTGGGGCTCGGCCGCTCCTCGCACGAAGGCCGTCGGGCACTGCGGGGAACCGGGGCACGGAGAGTCGGGCCGCCGGTCGCCCTTTCCCACCTGCCTCCGGGCCCATCGGTGTCCGACCAGCGGCAGGGAAAGAAGAGGGGCGGCAGCAGCAGTGCCTGGTGTGGAAACGCCCGCATCGCGGGTGGAACGGACAGCCCGGTTTGATGGCACCGACGACCCCCGTGCCGGGGCCAGCTCCGTCGCTGCCTCCCCGGACCGGGGAGGACGGACCGGGCTGGGCGCGCTGCACAAGTGCGCGCGGTTGCGGTTGTCAGCTCTGGGCGCAGGGTCGGGCCGGGGATCGGTGGCGGTTGCCGACAATCCCGGGAGCCTCGAGGATTGTCCATCCGAAGAGGTTGTCCGATTCCCGAGCCGCTTCCCGAGCAAGCCCTGAACCCCCAAAAGCAGTCTGAGACCTCGTAAGGCGCCCGTACCCGGGCCCTCGGCCCCCGTGGCCCGCCCCAGCTCCCGCGTCGCCCGGGCCGTGCGGGATGCAGGGCCCCGGAGCCGCTGCCGGCCCGGCGGCGCAGCGCTGACTGCGGGAGGGCTGAGCCGGGCCAGGTGGGGTCCGTCGGGGCCCAGCAGCCCCGGGGACGGGGCGGCCGCAGCACCATCTGCTGGTGAGGGGCCCGGCGCGGCGGGGGAGCCGGCACCCACCTGCGGACACCCGCCGCGCCGCGGTCGGGAGGTGCCGGGGCCGCGGGTAGCAGCGCAGCTTCGGGATCGAGGCGCAAACCTCTCCGCAAGAGCGGGCCGAGCGCCGGGGAACGCGCCAGGCGCCCTCGGGGAACCCGGCGTGTCGAGTACGGGAGGCCCGGGCAGCCGGACCAGGGGCACTCCGAGCGCACGGGGAGCCCGCTGCCCCGGCAGGGCTCCCCGCCCTTGGGAACCGCCCCCCCAGCTTCTCCCGGTGTCCGTGCGGAGCTACTAGCGCGCCCCGATGGCCCCGGTCAGGGCCCGAGGGGCGGCGGGAGCGGCCCCGGTGACCTGGCGGGAGGTCCCGGAGCTCGGTGCGCTCGGCGGAGCCCCGCACAGAGGGGAAGCCCTGGGCCCGGCCCCGGTGAAGCCCGCGGACAGCGCTGTCTCCGGTGGAAATCTCCGCTCCCCCTGCCTCTCTGCCCCAGAAACGCTTCAAGCCACGGGGGGCAGCCACCCCTGCCAGTCCCGGGTCACTCAGGCAGGGGTGCGGCGGTAGGGAGCCGCTGTGGTAACGCGTGGGGAAGGACGAAACATTCCTCTGGCTCTGCTGGGAGTGGGCAGGGAACGCACTGACTCGGATTTGTGGTGAAACCATCCCGCCAAAGCGGGGACGGGAGCAGGGCTCCAGCCGCGCCTGGGCAGAGGCTGCCGAGCGCAGCGCAGCGCAGCGCAGCGCAGGCTGCCCCAGAGCAGCAGAAGGGTGCCCGGGGCAGCGGGCTCTGAGCGCTGGAACGAGTAAGAGGATCCGGGGAAAAGAGCCGTGCAATTTCAGCTGTGCAAAGCCCTGGCATCCCGGGACAGGAAGAAGGCAATTTAAGCCTGGAAATTCGTGTGTTCGGCTGCAAACACTTCTGCCGAGGTTTGCAATAGCACTTAAAGCTGACCCAGGACCTAAAGCCTCCGCTTCAGAAGCTGCGCAGTTTTTTGCGTCATCTCCAAATGAAGAACACGAGTTTTAAAATTATCTCGTTATTTTTAAATTTTTTTTCTATGCTTTCAGGAGATGTGAGCAAAGCTTCAGGGGTATTTGTTGTGGTTGCAGGCCGAAATTTTGTATCGTGCCTCCCTGCAAGGATGGTTCTATTTTCAAACGAAATCGCAGTGTGTTCGGTAGTAAAATGGGAAAAAACCCACAAACAAAAACTAAACCAATTATCCACTTTAACCTCCTTTTTACATATTTTTTTTTCTTACAAACACATTACTTCGGAAGAGAAATGTGTTTATTCTGAAACGTTCCCCACAATTAGTCTCTGCTTTGAACGCAAACTCCGGATGCACTGAAGTCACTTATCTGCGGAGATATCACCAACAACATTAAACAGCAGGGAAACAGGCAAAAAAATCTCCCAGATGCCGGAGTCACCTTCCAGATTCTGGGAAGACGACCTTAAAGGAAATGTCCATCTACCTATCTGAGCTTTCCAAACCAACACGGGGAGCTTGTCCCAACCCTATGCCCTCGGAAATGCAATCGCACCTCACTTCGCGCCTGACTCCAGCAGCGGCAAGTTAAATCTAAAAACAAAGTGGTTTGGCCTTTTTGTTTGCCGGTCTGTTTTTCAATAAATTACAGGCTTGCTATAGAAAGCCTTCAAACGCTGAAAAACGACGTGGTTATCTGCGAGCGCTGGGGCAGCAGCGGCGGTGCGGGGAGCCCCGGGCCCCGAGAGCTGCGAGTCCCGGGAGCCGGCGCAGCTCGGGGGTGGCCCGGGGTCCCGCACAGGGGACACGGCCACCTCCTCCGCGGCCACGCACACCAGAGAGAAGGGATCTCAAGCTCCACCAGCTGCGACCCCGGCTCGCCGTCCGCAGGGGCAGCGAAGCGATGATCCTTTCTTACATTACGACAATTACTTCAGAAAGCCTGACTCACGTAAAAAGCATCCATAAAGATTTACTCGCGGTTTTGTCAATTTCGAAACAGGTTTCTCCGTTTTCCATCTACTCTAAACTTGCTGGTTTTAATCTCCAAAACGGTCATTGGAAAAGAACACTGGGGGAGGAGAAACATTTCTATAAAGAGCTTAACCAAAGCACATTAAATATTTTCCCAACATCACCAAATAAACAACAATCCTCCAGCTCCCTATAAACTATTTAAAGCATGTCGTATCATCTCTTCTGCTTTTGCCAATGTACTTTCTTTTTAATTTACAAGCTGATTAGAGCAGGGGCCTGTCTTTTTGTATATATTTGCAAAATATTTGGCACCCTTTCAGTCAGTTGCAGTTCACAAACACTTAAAACTGCATTTAACTTCATTATTATAGGTAGTCACTTCGATTTCTCCTCTTTTGTCGAGCTACTGCCTGTGAAAGTGCTTCTTGTAAATGGTCTGAGCAGTTGAAGGTTTTCAGCAGAAGAAACCTCTTCAGATGGGAAGAAAAAAAAAGAGAGAGAGAAAAGAAAAAGCACAACGGAAATCTAAACTCAGATCTCAGGCTATACAAATTGCTCCCCCCCCCCCCCCCCCAAAAAAAAAAAAAAAAAGAAAAAAAAAAGGGGGAAATCTCCTTAGGAGGAACATTTTTAGTTCACTAAAAAATAAACTTTGCTCATAAATGATGAAAGTTATTATCATCAGAGGATGTCCTGTACCAAACAAACCTCCATTAGGCTAGGAAGGATAAAACAGGCTAGACAGCCCTTTAAAAAAAAAAATCATCATGTCTTTGATTCCCAAGATATCAACCATGTCTGTTTCTGTAGTGCTGTCAAGTAAATCTGAGTTATGGATGCTCTAAAAGAAGCCAGCAAGGAGAAAATTCAGCAAGTGAAAATTAAGTGTTATCCATACTTCACAAAAACACACTTTCTTTTCAGGCTCTTAAGCTTCTGCCATGTAGCATGATATGACAATTTCTTGAAGAGCAAGACCAGTGAATATGGTAAAGCTGTGATCATCAGAGCATGCAATTGCATGACAGATTCTTTTTTACTGAGCTTCTTGCTCTTTCTGCAATGCAGTGTCCATCATTTTCACCACAAGAGCGTTAACGTCTGGAATGCAACCTCCTAAAACTGCCAGTGCCTCAAGGTGGGTGTTGCACACTCTGAACTCCACTGCTGAAACCATTTGCTAGCATGTTTATGTATCACGTCTAACATGATCAAACAGAGGACAGTTGCTTGATTTAATACAGTGTCCACACATTGCTCTTTAATGTAGGTGACCTGGGAAGTTTTGTAAAAAGCAAATTCCTCTGTCTGAGCTAGAAGGACTGGCTGGCTAGGGAGGTGAGCCACAGCAGGAGGAAAGCAAGCCTACTGAGAGAGCTTCCTCCCTCCATACGTGCAAAAGGCAAGGCATCCATCAAAACCACCGGCCTGGTCAGGAAAAGCACAGTTGGCAATGTTGTCTTTGCATTTTTGCCAGTGTGAAAGGAACACAAACTGGTATTTCCAAATCTAGCCATAGGAAAATAGAGCACATTTCTTCGAGAGTCAGTCTGTACTCACTAGCTGCACAATGAAGAAACCTGTGAAAAAAAAAAAAAAAAAAGGTGGGGGGGGGGGGGACAGGGACAAAAAAAAAAAGCACTGGTGCCATAAAGGTTGTGAGTGTGGGCTCTCCGTGGGTGGCACACCACAGAATGAAACTGGGAGGATGAAATGGGGTTTTAGGCAGCTACCAATCAAATATTTTTAGTGGTTTTTTTTTTTTTGTTTGTTTTTGTTTTTTTTTTTTTTTTAGTTTTTTTAGTTTTTTGTTTTTTAGTTTTTGTAACTTAATTTCCAGTTCTGTGAGAAATTAGATACCATGTACTCTGTTGGAATAAACAGCATTTATTGTTTTCCTTAATCTGCCTTATTGTTTTATGTTATCTAACTTCTGATGCATGATCTCAAAAATACTCCTACAAGCCCAGGTTACCCTGGGCCTGTTGATTTCTCCATGGAGAGAACTTGTGAAATCCCAAAGTATTCAACTCCCAACGGGACTTCTGAGGTCCTTGAAAGACTGAGATGCACGATTTCCATAAAGCTGTAGGAATTGCTCTGGGGGTTCAAACCAGGTGCCATCTCAGCACACAGAAATCCCCATTGCTCACTGCTTGTTCAGCAAGCAGAAAAAAAAAACCCCAAACCACAACCAAAAACAAACAAACAAACAAAACCCCACAAAAACAAACAAACAAATAAAACCACTACCAACAAAACACCCCAAACACCCACAACTACATAATGACTGAGAACATTTCAGTGTACAACAATGCCCCTGGACAGAGAATGCTCTTTGGCTCCATTAACTTCTCTGTACTCATCAACGGCCAGGTCTGATTTCACTTTTGTCTTTCCTATCTTGAGAAGCAGCAAATACAGCAGCAATTTGTCACAGTCAGAGAGATACAGAGTGAGAACACCACAGTGAGACTGGAGCTCTGCAGTGCCCTGAAGACCACAATAGCCTCGGAAACCTTTTTCCTCAGACTGAGCCCAGCCCTGAGCAGCAGAGAAATGTGTAGAACTATCCCTGTTTCACATCATCACATAAAAAAAAACCCAGAAGTGAATATGCCAATTTTACAAGTCTGAGAATGAATGCAAGTGAGTATTTGTCCCACCATCTGGGGAAGATGATAGAGGTGAAGGAAGAGGGAATATGAGGGGGATGGTAAAAGTTGACAGAGACCTCCTATTTTTCTGGAAGGATGCTTTACATTCCAGCAGCAAGAATGGAGGAAGTGGACATGAGAATTACATCAGAGAGGGGAAGTAAGAAGATGGATGAAGTGCAAGACTGGAGGAGCAAACGAGTCAATTATGAAAAAGAGGAAGGAACTGTGTGCAGAAATCAACGAGGAGATGGAGCTCAGGGGAAGAAACAGCAGCCAAAATGCTCTCAAATCAGAGATGCTGCTGGGGTGAGAGAGACAGAAAAGAACTGGAATATTTCAGGTAATGATAAAACGGTAAACCCCTGTCCTCTGTATTTATTTGCATAGAGCAAATAAGCTCTCTGTCACCAGCTCTATCCAGACATCTGAGCGTGGCCCTGCTACAGACAAAGACAGGACAAATCAGCTGTGTCAAAGCTGCAAAATGTAGGTGTGCATTAGAGAAATCAGAAGCAACGCATGAAACTCATGGTAGAGAGGAAGAGGAGAAAACCACAGGTCATGCCTAAAAACCAGACAAATAGATGAAGTAGAAATAAAGTTAAATGCCCATAAGGAACCACAAAATTTGGAGGCTCAGAGGAGGGCACCACTGAATGAGGGGGAAAGGCCAGCAGTACATCAATGACCTGTACTCATGGAGGGAGGAGGAGATGGGCTGATGCCAGATAGACGTTAAACCAAATGCTCTGCTTCCAGTGCCCAGAAAAAGCTCTCAAATAAATCCAGAAAAAGCAATGTTCTTTCTGCATAAATTCCAGAGCCCTTACAGAAACTCATTCTCACCTCATTGCTTAAGGGCTGGCATGTCAGCAGAAGTGAAGGGTGAGGTGCAGAGCCAGCCCCTAACCCAGGCACAGAAGCTTATTGCCTGGGAAAAAAACCTGTAGGGAATGTGCATTTATTCATAGACATCTTTGTCTTTTCTACCATGGGTAACGGGGTGTTGCTTTGTATCTTCTCCCTCCTCAGTTTCCCTTCTGCAGTCCTTTAGAACAGCAGAAAGGAGAAAGCTAAAAATAAAGCTATATAAGCAATGTAATAGGCATGCAATTGCATGTCTATTTTCTTTGAAAAAATGATGCTTTATTTCCTGTTCAATGGAAAATACAGTTTGATGTTACAACTATTACGTTTTGACTGAATGCAGAAATTTGACTGAAACAATGACATTTCCCCCTGTATTTACTATTACCATATGTCACTGATTATATATTTAACTTGCAAAAATGAATTAAATTTCATGGCTTCCACAAGCTAGATTCTCTTGGAATGGGCTGTCTTTTGTTATTAACCAAAATGCTTGGAAAACAGTTTAAATCAAAACAGCAGACTTTTGGTATCATTTCAGGAGAAAAACTGGTTATCACAAACCAAGTGCTTAACACATTATCATCCAGAAGGCTGGATAAAGCCTTGCAAAGCTGCAGCCATCATGGCCAGGATAGAGAAAGAGGGTTAATTGAACACCACAGACTTAGAGATGGAAAAAAAGAGAGAGAGAGAGAGAGAAAAAAAAAAAAAAAAAAAGACACTGTTTGCAGCTTTCTTGCCTGGGGTCTTATTCCTTCTGCTTCTGAAGTTATCATATATCCCACATCACAGTGCTTATTTCACTTACTTAGGGGAAGTATCTTCTCTGAGCTGGCTACAGAGCATTAGTGGCAATCAGATTGCACATATGTTCCCAGAGAAGCCAGCCTTGCCCTTGCTAGATTTCCTCCTGCTTTCTGCGGAGAAAAAAAAAAAATCTGGTTTTTTTTTTTTTTTTTTTTTTTTACTCCTTCTGTTTCCCATCATGATTTGGATTGCTAACATTTCTATCCCCACTAGGAGTCCCTGGTGGCTGCTGGCCCTTTTCTAGAGGACCAGCAGACAGCAGAGCCCCTGGGCTCCCATCAACCAGGAAGGAAGTGAATTGCAACCCACAGCCTCCCAGACTCTGATTTCAGACCTTAAAGCCAAGGTCATGTAAAGAGACTTTAGGAAACTCCCCATGTCCATGCTCCCCACTTCTTCCAGGCCCTGTCTGGACCTGGACAGCCAGAGCTGGAAGAGGACAGCGGTGACTGGAGAAGTCACCACTGGCAGGTTTGTGGATACTGCGGGCTGTGACACGAGCTGCAGAGGGACCTCAGTGGTGGCAGGCAAAGTGTAAAACAGAACCTGAGCACTGCTGGTGAGTGGGAATTGGGCTGTCACTCCTAACTGAAGACTTAAGGAAAAACAGGTAAAATAAGTAGGGTTCAGCATAAGAGAAGAAGGACAGCTAGGCTGTACTTGCTGAAGGACTAACCAGGCAGGATACAGCCAGGACAGGCCTCAGTGAGAACATTGCAAATTCATGTCATATTTTGCCAAAGACTCGCTCAATTGAGCATGTGCTAAAGCTGAGTTTGTTTTGTCTTATTTGGAGCTTTGGAAGATATTTCCTATCTTGACTCATTGAACACACTCCAACCACACACCTGCAACTTCTGGAGTGCATCCTCTCAGCAAGAGGCTGGCTAGCACGTCATCACTTATGCAGGGCAAATCCTACTGAAAGCACATCTGACCACAGCTTTCACACCAGTTTACTTTTACATGTAGCACATGTAAGCGAACATCTGGCAAGAACACAACTATGTCCTGATCGAGATGGAGCTCATAGCAACAGACGGTGTTTGATACTGCAGGACCAGAGAGGCTCTACCTCAAACGGAGCATTATTTCTCTTCTGAGTTTTTACACCCTCTGGCCACTTCTTTTTCTGAGTGGAGCCACTGTCACTAAGGCTTTGCAGTCCCCTCAGGACCAAATACACTCTCGACCTGCAGGTCACTGCCTAGTCCTAACATCCAGGTGATTTTGCTCCCATTGAGGCATGTCAGTGCCTGAAGCAGGGTGCTGGTGCAACCATTATATTGTACATCAGTATAACATGAGGATGGCAATGCCCTGAACCAGACAGTGCCTGCAGTGCAGGAGGAAACCTTCTCTCCAAGCACACAGTAGCTTTGCCTGCAGGCACGCACGCAGCACCGGTAGTTAGCAATCTAACAAGCAACATCTGCTGCCTATTTGGGGGCAAAGGATGGAAAAGCCAGCAAAGAGTAGCCTACAGTGCCAGCTCCTCAAGAGTGAGATTTTCATACTAAAGGGAAAAGTGTTTGGAAGAGAAAATCCAGCACCAAAACGAATGTTGCTGTGACTCCGGAAGATCCAAGATGTGACTAATGCCTCTGCAGCTTTACACAGTTACTGTCCCGATTTTTTTATTTTATTTTATTTTTTATTTTTTCCCCCAGAGCTTTATTTTGCCAGTAAAAGTGCGGCGAGAGATTGCCACCTTGTGGTTCCTTCTCCTGCAGTGCCATGTTTTTTCCCCCACATGTTCCAGGCTAGACCAGTGGTTTCCAAACCGCTGTCCAGGGATTTCTAGGGACAAGGATACTACGAAGAAGAATACTTTCCAAATGCATGATTAACTAAAAAAAAAGCACGTCTGTAGTTCACAGTCTTCAGTTCCTATACTGAGAACCTTATCACTAGAAAACCTTTCAGGAATCTATCTAACTGGCAAGTTAGTAAACAGGAGTAATTACTGGCATGGGTACACAGCTCCCAAACAGCAATGCAAACGCTGTTTTGTGCAGTGATGCACAAAACCAGAGCGTCTTTACAATATTCTCAGCACCAAGAAGTCTGCGAGAAATTCAGGGCTAATGACAGCCTGCCATTGCTAAAATATGGGATGATCTCAGTAGTTCTCACAAGGTCCTAATAAGGAAGGAGCAGGCATGTGCTCATGCCCCTCACTTTGCAGATAGGGAGGCAGAAGCAGGCTGTGCTGGTCCCGAGTCACTCTGGGTACTGCTTAAGGCAGCTGGTGAGATCTGAGATCCCTCGGCAGCACAACTTGGGGCAAGGTCTGCACAAGTAGGTTCTCAGCTGGCTCCTTCATCAATCATGCCCAGGTAGAGCACCAGGGAATATTTCCCCAGTGGTACTAAAGGGGAGTTAGAAAGTGGAAGATCAGCAGGAGGTTGTGAAGCAGCGCACAACACACACTGTGAACACCCAGTGAATTTATCATATTTGGGGGGAAATAGCTGCCTCTCCCAGAGAGAGAGAGAGAGAGAAGAGTCTCTGGTGACACAGAAAGGAGCACAGATCCCCCTGGTAGCTTTTCATGCCTGTCTGCCTGCTGACATACTGACACAGAAAGTGACCTATTTTCATGGGAGCAATAATGAGTGAATAATCAGAATTTTTCGGGCACTTCCTTTGCCTCCATGACATTTTCTAGCTTCCTGCTTTGCCACTACTGAGCCTGTTGCAGTTGTAAGCAATTGCTTTCCAGTTCCCTAGACTCGTTTCAAGTTTGTCCTGAATGCTGGTCCAGGGAAGACACAAAAGTTTGAAGAGTCCCTAAGTGCATTCTTGAGCACATGCTTCTGAAGCTGATAAACCCTAGCAACATTCCCCATCAGGTCTAGACATGAGAATAAATGCACTTACAGTGTGGTACATTTGTTTCCTAGAAAAACTGCAAATCTAACGACTACCCACCCCCACTAAAAAAAGCGCCAACAAACAAAAAATCAAACCACTCCCACGGGAAGAAGGGACATTAATTTGAACAGAAAAGCTGATGAGTAGGGCCTTGACAGATAACAGAGGGAGGCTGAATGCAAATTCCAGCTCCAGAGACTGCTGGCAGAAGCCCCTCAGCAAACCCTGACCGCAGAGTGCAGGGGAGCGCAGCCCCGCACGCAACCCACAGGCAGCGTAGCTGGGATGTCACCGGGAGCCAGCGCAGCCGCGGGTGGCTGGGGCAGAGCTCGCCTTTGGGGCCCGTAGCCCACTCTGGCTGCCAGGGCCGGGGGCTGCCCCGTATCACCGCCAACGTGCTCCGGCGTAGATCGGCCAGCATCTCCCCGGGTGCGCAGAGAGCGCGCGGTGCAGTCACCGCGGGGATGCTCCCGCACGGGCCCTGCGGGGCGGCTGGGCCAACTCCTCGGTCCCCGGCGTAGCGTCCCGGTTGGCGGCCCCGCTCCGCCGGCCCCTCCCGCCGGCTCCCGGTCGCACGTGGCGCGGCGACCGCCCGCCCCCCGGCCCACGTGTGCCGCCGCACCGCACCGCGCCGTGCAGTGCCGTGCCGTGCCGTGCCGTGCCGGCTCCCCGCTGCAGTCCCGGGGCGGCGGGCGGGCGCTGCGGTGCCGGCACAGCGGCATGGCGGCGGCGGGCCCGGGGCGCGGCAGCGGCGGCGGCGGCGGCGGCTGGGGCCGGAGCCGGGGCGCCGTGCTGCTGCTCTTCTTCTCGCTGTCGCCGCGGCCGCCGGCCGGGGCCGCCTGGCTGCTGGGGCTGCGGCCCGAGGACACGACGCCGGGCCGGGTATCTCTGGAGGGCGGCGCGGTGCAGGCGGCGGAGGGCAGCCGCTTCCTCCTGCGCCTCTACTTCCAGCCGCCGCCCGAGGGCAACGGCAGCCGCGGGCCGGCGGGGGAGCGGGAGCCGCGGCTGGTCTTCATCGAGGAATCGGCGGCGGGGAGCTCGGCGACGCGGGGCCCGGCGGAGCGGTGCCGGGAGCGCAGCGCCTGGGCCTCGGACGTGGAGGTGGTGGGGCCGCTGCGCTCGGGCGGCGCGGCGGGCTCGGCGCTGGCCGAGGTGCGGGTGCGGGAGCCGCGCAAGGGCGAGGCGGCGGCGGCGCCGGGCGGGCGGCTCTTCTCGCTGTGCGCCTGGGACGGGCGGGCCTGGGCGCACCACGGCGCGGCGGGCGGCTTCTTGCTGCGGGTGCGGCCGGCCGCCCCGCCGCTGGGCACTTGGCTGCTGCCGCTGCCCGAGGCGGGCTGGCTGCGGGCGCTGGGAGCCCTGCTGCTGCTGGGGCTGTCGGCGCTGTTCAGCGGGCTGCGCCTCTCGCTGCTCTCGCTGGACCCGCTGGAGCTCCGCGTCCTGCGCAACAGCGGCTCGGCCGCCGAGCGGGAGCAGGCGCGGCGGGTGCAGGCGGTGCGCGGCGGCGGCGGCACCTACCTGCTGTGCACGCTTCTGCTGGGGCAGGCGGGGGCCAACGCGGCCCTGGCCGGCTGGCTCTGCGCCTCGCTGCCCGGCGGCGGGCCGGCGGCGGCGGCCGGCGGGCCGCGGGGAGCGCCCTGGCTGCCGGTGCTGCTCTGCACCGCCGCCGTCTTCCTGGGCGGCGAGGTGCTGCCCTACTCGGTGTGCTCGCGGCACGGGCTGGCCATCGCCTCCCGCACGCTCTGCCTCACCCGGCTGCTGATGCTGGCCGCCTTCCCCCTCTGCTACCCGCTCAGCCGGTTGCTGGACTGGGCGCTGCGGCAGGAGCTCAGCGTCTTCTCTACGCGGGAGCGGCTGCTGGAGACGCTGCGCGCCGCTGGCCCCCACGGCGACCTGGTGCGGGAGGAGCTGGCCATGGTGCAGGGCGCGCTGGAGCTACGCACCAAGGTGGTGGAGGATGTGCTGACACCGCTGGCCGACTGCTTCATGCTCCGGGCCGATGCTGTGCTGGACTTCGCTACCGTCTCTGAGATCCTCCGATCTGGCTACACCCGCATCCCAGTCTATGAGGGTGACCGGCGCGACAACATTGTCGACCTGCTCTTTGTCAAAGACCTGGCCTTTGTCGACCCTGATGACTGCACTCCCCTGCAGACTGTCACCCGCTTCTACCGCCGCCCGCTCCACTGCGTCTTCAATGACACGCGCCTCGACACGCTGCTTGAGGAGTTCAAGAAGGGTGAGGTCGCCGGGCCACCCTCCCCACCCCCCCAGGCTTCCCCTGCACCCCTCTGCACCCCCAGTGATTTCCAGGTCAGCAGCCTCCACGGGCAGCCCCGCGTGGCCTCCTGGCGGGATGTGGCAGGTACCAGGGATGCTGGGGGGAATTGGTCCCTGCATGTGCTGGTGTGTCGATGACCCTGGTGTCACCTGGTGGAACATCCCCGGGTGGATTAAGGGCCATCAGTCCTTGATGTACCTGTGATGTTATGAAGACTTTAAGAGCCTTTGGCCTCGCAGGTCGCTGGCTCGGCAGGTGAGCTTGTCCCTCAGGGGCTGATGTGTCTGCAGTGGCTTGGCAGCATGGGCATGGTACCTGCCTTGCACCATTGCCCAGACAGCATTCTCTGCTCTGTTCTGTGTGAAGGAGTTTATGACAGGAAATCGCTTCTCATTATTTAGCTTTCACATTTTCAGCTCAGCAGTGAGAAGGACGCCTATGAAGTGTTTCTATGCAAGTGGTTTAAAGGAAGAAGAAAAGATTAAGAAACCTTTAGAAACCTCCCTAGAAAGAGCTGTACTTTTTTTGCAGCTGTGACAGCATTCATAATGCAGCAGCTGCCAGCAGCCCCAGGGATGCTGAGAGCTGTATTTCATTAACCATACCTTGAGAATACGCACAGCATGTGTTTTTCCCTCCCACTGGGAATTGTGTTTTGCCGCGTGTTCCTCACTACGTCATACTGTGGTAAGAAATGGCTGCAGCAGTGACACGCTGCATTATGTAATGAGTGAGGGCAGCACTTGGCTCCTGGGCTGCCTGGTGCTGCTCTGCCGCAGGCAGAGCTGGTCATGTGAGAAAGGCCAACCTGGTCCACTCCAGATACAGAGAAAGCCTCTCTGTGAGTCATCTCCTGCTCGTTTTTAGAGGTGGGAGGAGAGGATAGGACATTGCTCAGTGTGCCAGGGATGTGCTCATCAGATACACGCAGGTCAGCATCTTCTCCAGAGATGTTGGGCTGTGTTCCCACTGCCACCCAGGATCGCAGGCAAAGGAGTTCTGTGTGCCACCGCCTGCCCCCTCTGCCTCTCGGCAGGACTGGAGACTCCCAATGGAGAAAATCAGAAAATTCCTGGGTTTTATACAAGACTGTTAGCAAAAGCATTGAGATTGTTCTCTGGGCTCAGCCTTGGTGAGCTGCAGTAATCCATGCCTGCCCCCTTTCCCCCATGCCAGTTGTCTGTTGTCTTCCTAATTCCTTACATGCTTCACAGTTCCTTCCTGTCTTTTCCTGCAATAGCACTGAAGTTCACCTGAGGTCTCTTCTACCTTTCTCTTCTCTAGAGATGTCAGATGATTTTGGCACCCTCTCCCTTGGTCAGGCTCCCCTGCAATTTGTCTGATTTACTTTGATACACCTCCCCTTCCAAATTTCTTCTCCAGCATGGTACCCTGTGAGTCAATAGACCTATAAAAATGGAATTGTGGTTGCTTCATTCCCTGTCCTTTGCTCGCTCTCCTCTCTGCCCTCCTTAAATAGAGCCATTTGGTGTGTGCTGCTCCCTGAGCTCGTGGGTATGGTAATAAACCTTGCCACCTGCCCTACACTTTCATATACTGGTCTTCATCTCAGATGAAGATTATCCATCCTTCTTTAACTTTGCTCCATTAAACTCTTGGCATATCACTTCAGGTTCTTCCTCCTTTATATCTGTCTGCTATTGTGGCCTTCTGGGGTGTTTTGCTACAGCCCCTATTTAGAGCTCTCCCTAAACCCTTTTTGTGTTCCCACCTCACTTCTTGTCTTTTCTAAACTACATGGCCGAAAAGCCTTGTTTTTGGTCTTTGTATCTAACTCTGTATAGTGTTTAGCAATTCCAGCTCTTCCCCCAAATGTTCTTCTTCCCAAGAATTGATGTTTTCTTCTGATTCATCTTTCTTCTATTTGTAGAAATTTGGTCAGCCCCAGCGCCCTGAATTTGCAATTAGTTACCCCCCCAGCCCAGCCCTGAACCCTCCTAAACTCTATTTTTCCAGTTCCAAATACAGGTTCTCGTGCTGGCTTCCACACTGTGACAGATGCTAGCTCCCAGCTGCCTTCAGTACATCCACTGCTGCATCAGCCCTGTTCACCTGACTATTTAATTTCTAAAATAAAGATTTCCCGTTTGTAATTAAGAATCTTTATCACTGTCTCCTTTTCTGTGTCCGTTTGAATTATACTGAAGTATCTTCTTTGATCCAATCAAGGTTGCTTTCCCTGGCCAGGTCTTCTGAGACACCTTCACTAATTAGAAAGTAGGCTGATTGCTTGTTGGCTCAGGAGTGTTTAATGAAGGCATTCATCACTTCACACATCCAAGGTGCCTGCAGGACAGCAAATGCTCCCACTGATAAAGCCCAGCCTCTTTCTAGGAAATTAAAGTCTCTGGTAAGGATGGGCATTAATAACCACCTCCAGGTCCTTATGTCCCTCACAAGCCTTCAGAAAAGCAGGCTTTTCTTTTTCTCATGATTAACTCAAACAATTTTTGTGTCTTTTATTTCTTTTTGTTATTATAATGCTTATACAAAATACCTATAGTAGTTTGTATCCTTCTTTCCTGGATAGCAATGTGCACTTCTGATCTGTTTCACTGGTGATTAATGTTCTGCCACATACACTATACCCATAATGTCATTTTTTTTGCATAATATGTAAGTAACACAATTTCACTGCCGGAGCTCCTTGCCACAGTACATAAACATTTGTTCTTTCTTACTGAAAATGTCAAGGGATTATTAAATACAGCATTTTGGGACTCTTGCTCACACCTCCGACAGCACTTTCATTTTCTGTCTCCTACTCACAATATCTCACCATTATCCTTGTTTACCTGAGGCCTTTCTTTTCTCTTGTTGTTCTGTCCCAGATATAAAGACAGTCAGCCTTTTTTTCCTCTTTGGTCTTCTGTAGCAGGGTTTGAGCAAAGCTTTCCTTCATTTGTTTCTAGGTATGCTCACACTAACCTCGTTTGAGTGCAGTTCCGCTAAGAGGCATTGGTGTTTACCTTGATTTTAATCCACAGATATGTCACAAACTGCCTCGCCCCCAGCAGGACCTTGTGTGGAAGGGATTATCTTCCACAGACTTGTAGCATCAGCTTTCCATTTAATGTAACATTTAAATGGTGTGAAATAGCAGCATACACTCAGTAGCACCAAGGGAGCCGCTGGCCCAGTGTGGTTGTGGTGCCCAAGAGCAGCTGTGAGCTCCTGGTTAACAAAACCTGGCCCCTGCTCCATCACAGCAGAACTGTTCAAACTCTTCACCTCTGCCTTTTCACAGCCCTGCTGCTGTGGCCACTGTTTGATTTCTCTTTCAGTACTGATTCCTGCAGAGAGGGGTTAAACTGGGGGTCCCGATGGGAACTGGAAAACCCCAGAGAAGACTCCGAACAGCACCAGAGGGGCGGTCTTGCCCGCAAGAGAGTAGTGTAGACTTCACCCCACAGCCCAAATGAGGAAGGCAGCTGCAAGAACCACATAGAAAAACAACATTACAGCAGCATGAAACAGGTTCAGCAAGGAAATACTTGTGCTGCAATATGGTTTTGACTTCATCTTCTCAGCAAAACTCAGCAAAAAGAACTCAGAAATAATGAAGGCTGGACACCCATTTTGCCATCTTTTCAGGGAAACCAGACACCAAGACATACATTGTTGTGCAGCATTAACTGAGAGGTGCTAAGTGGAGGACCCTACACAAAATGTGTCCCCTCTTTAGCAGAGATAAGAAAATACATACCAGTACAGTAATTTTGCCACCTGCAGCCTGGTGAAAGAAGATGAAAATACTGAAGGAGTGAAAAAATTGGGAGACAATCTCTTGATGATTTGTATTGGTAACCTTGGAGTACCTGGATTTATTCTGGGCCCCCAGGAGAAAATACCTAATACGCCAAAAGATATTTGCACCATATTTAGCAAGCTTAAGTTATGTCAGGAGGCAGATAAGCTTTCTGTAGGATAAACTTTACCTAGGGAATGTGGAGCTATGAGGAAGGGTTTTTACATTAATTCAGTGTGAAATGTTGTGGGTGATACAATCTGTTTCTTCTCCTTTCTTGAAGATAACCGAGCAATGCATGTTGCAGCTCCAGTCCAGTGATGTAACTTCTCATGGGAGCCTCTTCTGAGAGATCCACCTCTTTGTTTTGCAGTGCCTCTGGGAAGTTACAGTCTTGTCCCTTCCTCAAGTTGTTTATGGGTTTTGTTGATTGATTTCCTGGAGGGGTCTATATACAGCACTGGCACCTTTCAGCAAGTAACTTTCCTCTGTCAGAGGAACAGTAGAAATTCACTCTTAATGTTTGTTTTCCTGCAGCAGGGCAGAGGCTGAGCTGGAACTCAAATTAGTCTTCTGTGGCTTGGCACCTTTTAAGAGTTACTAAAAATAAATTCTCCAAACCCCAAACTTTCAGGCTTAGCAGGGAAAACAACCTGTCCTGTGGAGGACAGCTTTGCCCTAGGGTCTGTCTTTATGCTTCAAAATGCTCCATGGCCTCTGTTAGACTTCTGCAAATTGAATGTAGCTGGAGAAGGTGCTTATATTTGCCAGGAATTGGGTTCAATACCATTTCAGATGCTTCTTGTACCATCTTTCTGATCCCACAGGCATTGTAAGCACACAGTGTTGCTTCAAATTTAACTCAGCCTTCAAGAGATTTCTGCAAGGGTTATAGTCACTCTGCCGGGCATCCTGATGAGCCAAAGCAATGACCTCCCAAGGAAGTTGCATGGGTTAAGGAGCCAGTGTACTCAGGAACTATCACCTACATGTCCCTGGAATGTGGTGCCAGGCTGAGAGCAAGTGAATTGCTGATAGACAAAAAAATGGTCTCAGTGTCTTGTGCTGCAATTCTGCCTGAAACATTTCTGTGCTTTTCCCTCTAAACTGCGCTAAATTTTACTGTGTAAACCCTGAACTGCTCTACCCCACCCCAATAATCCCAGGATCAGGCCTGCTCTGGGCAGGCATTCAGCAAAGCAAGAAGGGAGCCAAGTCCTTGGGGAAGAGGGCACCCTGCCACCCACTTCCCTCTTCATGGCTGTCAAAGGCACCTTCAGACTGAGCTGTTGGGTACCCAGGAGGTCAGGATCCTGTTGCACAACAGATGAAGATGAGGTTCCATGTCCCCTCTAATCTTCTTCTTCTCCCTCCTGATCTGCAATGGTAATAGATCAGCTATTCCAAATATTCCATCTTTTTTACAGTTTTCCTTCAGATTAGGAAAAGCACGAAAAGAGAATATCAGAAAGGCTGCAGACAGATGTAAGCAGGTGAAGTTTTTGTCTTTGAGAAAGGTCTGGGTTAGGTTAGGATTTATAGGTTTTTCTTTACATATTACTTATTCCTGTAGAGCTGGGTGACCCTGCAGCCCTCTTGGTTATTTCCCCCCTGCTTAGATGTGCTTTTCCTGCAGACACAATATGTGCTTTCACCCATGGTGCAGAGTCATGGTAACATACTCACACACATTTCCAGTTCAAGGTGTTCAAATGAGGCTCCCCACTATCTTCAGATGCAGGCTGGCAAGAGGGCACGAAGGTGCTGGCAGCCCCTGTGAAGAGCTCTGAAGAAAAGCACACAGAAAATAGATTTCAGTTACCTCATGGTTGTTTCACAAATCAACCTTATTTAAGATTTTTATCCCCCTTCCATTTTGTAGCTGTAAATGGTTCAGGCAGAGGTGCCTGTATCTTTGATCTCCTAATAACAGCTTCAGATCTTACCATAAAATTTATGAAAATTAATTTCATGCTCAGGATGTTCATTCTGTGGAAAAGAGACAAGGCTAAAGAATCTTTAACATTCCTCTGGCCGGGTACCTATACAAAAAAAATGATAAAGAAATAGTCTGGGCTATATTTGAACCTAACAGCACTTTCCTTCCCAGAAGTCAAGGCATTCCCATGTGTTCAGACCCCATTCCCTCATTGAGGAAGATGCTTTGAGGTGGATCTATGAGCCCAAGGTCATTTAGGTGCCTATAAAAAACAAGGCTCCTAAAAATGGGCATAAAAGCTTTGGATATCTGTTCAGATGCTTGCTCCATCTGGAAGCTCTCAGCTGTTTATATTAGCTCTGTAATTTAGCATTTTGAGGCATTAACTTTCCACTGAAGCTGTTGTCTGAAAAGAGCAGATTTCATGTAGCTCATAAAGAATTTAGTGCAGTTGTATCCCATGCTGAGCAGACACTTAATCACCTATAGACTTCCTGTGCCAGAGCAGTCCTGAGGAGGCCGGCAGAGCTGCTCGCACAAGGAAAGTTAATTGCCCATTTGTTCTAGCATTTGCCAAACCAAGGCTTTGATTCTCAAGTGTTTCACTGTGCTTTCCTGCATCAGTGATAGCCCTGTAAAGTTCACATGTGACAGCTTGCTAGCGGGGAAGCAGCTCACCCTTATAATTCATCTCATTTGAGCTATCAAGAAGTGGTTACAATAGCACGGGTTTTTGGAATCAGCTTTACAGATCTTAAAGCTGTTTTAGATCAAGTTTGGGGGTTTGTTTAAATGATTTACCTCCCTCTGTTGTGCTCCCACTGAGGCTGACCTGCTGGATAATGGCTGCAGAGGCAAATGTCACCCCTGTGGCATCCCCAGGTCTGTCCCTACGCCACCCTCCCTTAGACATTGCTTCCATCTCATTGCCCAGGTTCTGCCCTTGTACATGCTCTGAAGGCCACTGCTTCTCCTCCTGTGCAAGTGTAGCAGCCCCCAGGGCTGGGCAGAGGGATATAGCTGAGCTTGGCAGCATTGCCCAGGAGGGAAAAAGCCATGACCATACAGCCAAGACACCTGCAACCCACCCCCCAAAATTTATGGGGTCTGTTAAAAAGATGATGGGAGGAGATATAGGACCCATTCAGGTCAGGGGGGTGGAGCACAACTTTGCAAATGATTTCATGTCCCTCAGGTGGGAAATGGGAGCATGTCAGCCCTTTCCCAGAGGGGAGCAGCTGCGAGCAGCACTCACTTAAAGGACCAGGACTGGCTGTCACTCAGGGCTTTCTGTGACACGGGTACCAGCTGGCCAGGCGTGGGCTGGGACCAGCTCTCGGTATGGGCAGCAGCAGCCACACTGAACTGCAACAAGTTTCCATTGTTGGGCACCTGCTCCATTTTAAACGTGGGTGTTAGCCTGGAAACGTGAACCTGTGGGTTTGGAGTGTGAATAAAGTGTTTATCTTCTGTGAAAATAAAGAACTCTGGAGTGCTCTAACAGTCCTACTGGCTCTGCCCCAGCGCAGTGAAGCCACGGGTCTCCTTCCAGGCTAATGGTGCTGGGTTATTTCTAAACAATCTCATTTGCAGTTATGTGAACATGGAGCTTGAATCACATTTCTAGTGTAAATTGCAGTGTCACTGTAGGTGTTTGGCCAAAAAAAGAATTGCCTCCATCACTCTCTGACTGCCTTTAAGTAGCACCTAAGCTTTTTGTAAGGGCTTGGTGGTTTTGAGTTGCATGTAAATGTCATTAACAACAAGCTCTCAGCCAAAAGAAATAACTTTTTCCCTCTCCTCGCTCACCCGAGGACTTGTAGGAGACCAGATGGCCCCAGTGTTTGGGAGCAGAGTTTGGCAAAGGAGACATTTTCAAAAGCTGGACTTTGCTAAGATGAAATGTAGCTGTTGCTGCTATCTTGCAGCCAACTCCTCAGCTTTTTTCTTTTTAAGTCACATGTTGCTTTATTACCCACTTAACAGAAAAGATGCCAAACCTATGTATGGAAGAAGTGAAACAGCCCAGTCCAAAGAACAGGCTGAATTCTCAGTGCCCCAGGGCTATTGATTTAGTTTTTTAAAGTGCATCTCAGTGCTACTTGCTGCAATGTTCTGTTCTCATTTCTAAATCTGTAGGCGTGGGAGGCAGTGAGCTGCTCTCTGAAATCTTGCAATAAAAGCTTGGTATGAGGAGGAGGGAATTTATTCTGTGGAAAATGCCCAAGATCTGCTGTGAGAAATGTATAGTGCTGATCTTCAGCTGAGAAATGTCGTCTGCTGGTCTCGGATCCAGGGCAGGGTTATTTGAAGGCCACATGATCCCCAGCAAGACGCATTTTTGGGACTGCCAGGCTGCCCTGGGTGTGCTTGTCCCTGCAGCTCTGCGGGGCCCAGCCAGGAAGGCACTGCGGGCAGGGAAGGAGCTGCACACCAGGCAGGAGCCCACCCTGCCACACCTCTGTGCATGAGTCCTGTACACATCCCTTGTGGGGAGCAGCAGGAGAGCTTGTTGGGATGGGTTTATGGGAGAAGGGGATGCAAAGGCAGCTGCATGGCAGAGGGGACCTGCCGCTGTTTTGGGTGACCATTGCTGCTCAAGGAGCTCAGCTCTGAGCCCATGGGGACAATCAGGGGTTAGCAGCTTCCCAGAGGTCGCTGCAGTACTTCTGGGTTTGTGCAGGCAATGCAACAGGAGACCCAGGGATGCAGAGCAAACAGAGGGAGCAGAAGCTCTTGGCTGTGGTGCCAATGAGGGTGCTTTTAAGGAGAACTGGAGGTTCAGAATCTGTGTGCACTGCTGAGCAGTGTGGGAGCCACATGGGCAGTAAGAAACCCAGTGCTGTTCATTGGCAGGTCCAAGAATATACTGGAGCTAGAAACCCAGAAGTTGTTTGTGGCTTGGAAGTTGGGTTCTGGTCAAGATGCTGAGCAGGACCATAAATCAGGGCAGCCAGTAAAGGAAGGGAGACGTTGAAAAAGTCAAAATAGAGAGCTTATAGAGAGCTGGACATGCAAAAACAAATAGAAATGTTTCAAGTATGCCAAAACCAAGAAACTTGAGAATGTGTCAGCAGAGCTGCCAGCTTACAAGAGACAAGTGAGGAAACTGAAACTGTGATCCAGGAACACTGGAACTTCCAAGCAGGAGTCAACATCATTGCAGCTGAAGGTCCTAGTCTCACTCTGCTTGTTTAAAGTAACATAGAGATGATGCTGTCAAGGGCAGAGCTTGGAAAAGAATTTCAGGTGCAAGCTGAGGGGTTGAAAAGTGTTCAGTGTCTGCATCCAGATGGTTCACCCAAGACTTCTGCAGGAGCTGGGCTGAAAACTGCAAACAAACATACGTGTTTCTGCAGGAAAACCAGCTGCTGTTTCAAGGAGATGCATGCTTGGCCTGTATTTTAAGAAAAGCCTTAGGATTGGTCTAGACAGTGATGGGTAGAAAAATGAGGGGGAGCTGTTCCTGGCAATTTAATAGGAAAGATAATTAGCAACAGAATAAGAAAGTACCAGGAGGATATTGGAAATCAGTAGAGCCAAGGACACATTCACATTTCTGTGTTGGAGAACATTGTCTCATTGCTCTGTTAAGAGCTGTTTCATGCCAATGAAGCTGAGGGTATAATGTACAATTCATTCCTGCACAGGAGGCTTTCAAAGAGCTGAACAGAGTGACTCACAGCCTGGGTAAAGAGAGGAGGTGGCCCCAAAAAAGAGCCTACATCTACAAATCAGTCTGGACAGCAGCTGCCCTGTTAGGCTGGGCTGCGTGTCCAGCCCTTCTCCTTAGGCTAGCACAGGTGGGGTGGGTTTGGGTGACAGTGTCTGCTGTGATGGGTGCCTACCACCAAACCCTACCCACCACCTGCTCACCACTCCTCTCAGCATCACCGGGCCAGGTGTCTCACTGCCACTCTGCTTTTCCCCTGCAGGAAAGTCCCACCTGGCCATCGTGCAGCGGGTGAACAATGAAGGGGAAGGAGACCCGTTCTACGAGGTGATGGGCATTGTCACCCTGGAAGATGTCATTGAGGAGATCATCAAGTCCGAGATCCTGGATGAGACGGATCTGTACAGTTAGTGTCCCAGAGCAGCTACTGCGCTTGCAGGAGCCAGGGTGGGAGCCTGCACAGACAGACAGACATGTGGGTAGGAAACAGGCCAGAGCAAATTGTGGCCCTTCCCCAGAGTAATTTGCTGTCATGATGGGAAAGACAAGAATGATGGAGAAGTGCTGGTCAAGTGTCAGGGAATCTTGAATGCTCAAGATAGAGAAGTACCAGCATCAGCAGTGGGTGGCTGGGCAGGGCCTGACCTAGGAACATCTATGTTGGGCATGAAATGGGTGGTTCCCAAGCTCATTTGCAACTCTGAGTGATGCATCCAGTCAGGACAACCCAGGGCTTGTTCCTGAGGCATAAGTGTGTTTCGCAGTTCTGCTCCCTGCCCCAGGAGCTGGATGTAGAGCAGTTTTATGTGCTCCACTGCTCCATCTGCTGCTCCACAGGGTGCAGCAAGAGATGCCTGTCCATATGTGTGCATGTGACATGGGGCCCTGCAGCTGCAGCAGCTTTGTGGCTGCTGGAGGTGAGTGACCACTCTGCTCTGCCTGCAGCTGACAATCGGAAGAAGGAGCGGGTTCCCCACCGGGGACGCAAGCCCCAGGATTTCTCCATCTTCAGGCTCTCAGAGAGTGAGATGAAGGTGAAGATCTCCCCGCAGCTCCTCCTGGCTACGCACCGGTTCATGGCAACAGGTACACTTGCCCCTGTGCAAGCCCTGCAGCACCAGCCCCACAGGACATCCCTAAGCCATTCCTGGGTTGGGCTGCCCCCCACTGAGCAATTTCCACCTGCCTGGACCTACAGCCTGGACATTGCACTGCCCTAGCAGTGTGGGTCTGCATTTGGCTCCCCTCTTGGCAGTGGGTGCTTAGGCTGCAGGAGCTGGGCCGTGCAGCTCAGAGGATGAGGGGTTCCTGGCAGTCCCACACCTGCTGAGCCCAGCACGTGTGTGTTGCCTCCCTTCTAGAAGTGGAGCCTTTCAAGTCCCCCTACCTCTCTGAGAAGATCCTGCTGCGGCTCTTGAAACACCCCAATGTCATCCAGGAGCTCAAGTATGACCGAAAGAACAAGAAGGCAGCAGAGCACTACCTCTACCAGCGCAACCGCCCCGTCGACTACTTTGTCCTCATCCTGCAGGTGCCTGGGGCAGCAGCAAGAAGAGGGGGGCAAGGCTTGGCCCTGTTTTCTCTTGGCCACCTTGCTCTAGGCTGCTTCTGTCAGCAAAGATGCCCATCCTCTCGTGCAGGATGGCAGGGGTCCCTGCAGCCCCGGGTGGGTCAGGAGCGTGGGGTGCCTGTCTGAGAGAGTTTTCCTCCTCCTTCCAGGGGAAAGTGCAGGTGGAGGTCGGCAAGGAAGGACTGCGGTTTGAGAATGGGGCGTTCACCTACTATGGTGTCCCTGCCATCATGGCTGTTGTCTCCTCAGGTGAGGCCTCTGTGGGCTCCCTCTGGCCCTGCCTTTGCTTCAGCAGCATCCATGGAGGCTAAACCAGCTGGTACCAGGAGAAGGGGCTGGCCATGGGTGCGGGTGGCCCTGCTTTGGGGCGTGGGGCAAGCAGGAGCCCTTCCTTTGCTATTCCCACACCTCCAACTGTTGTTTCAGAAAACGATGTGCGAAAAATGGGAAGCCTGGCAGGATCCTCCTTCCTACGTAAGTATTTTGGAACAGGCTGAGGCCCTAAAATCTCTCTGCAGCACTGCCTGGCTGGAGGATCAATGGCTTTTCTCCCCATGCAAAACAGCTCAGACTCTGTGCTAAGGTAGACAGAGGACAAACATGCTGAGGGATTCATGCAGCAAAGTCCCCAGAGAGTGACTCAAAGGTCCCTTTGAGGTCCCTTTGAGGTCCTTTTGAAGTTTCTACTGTGTGCCAGGTCTCTGCTGGTGGGTCCCAGCATGGCTGGTGCTGCAAGGGGCAGTGCCCACAGGTGAGTGTTATGCTCATTCTAGGTCTCAGCATAACACCTCTAGACCCATTTGCCTTCCTGAGGCTCAGGACACAACCTGAACACGGACCCTACATTGAGCTGCTTGGGAATTGCAGAGATGTGTTGATTTACCTGTGAGCTATTTGCACCTGATGGGGGGAAATTAGCTGAGTAGATCGCCAGTGCCAATAAATTCCCTGCCTGCAGAGCTGATGGGTTAAGAAGCAGATCCCCTGCTTCTTAAGGAGTTAAGAGGGAGCTCTCATTAGGGCAGACTGACAGGTTCCCTCTTCTTTGCTATAACCCCTGCAAATGTTTATTCCCATGTGGCTCAGGAGCAGGACGAGGTGCTGCCCAATCCCAGTCCGTCACATCCCTCATCCAAACCCCAGATATTGCAGTCAGATCTGCATGCTGATGGTAAACTGAGATGCTCTACCTGCCTAATCAAAACAGGGACCTACTAAATTCAGTCTTTAGGGAGATGTAAAGAGGAATGTCATCAAGAGAATAGGGGGAGTCTCTTGGGGCAGGTGGCTCACTCCAGTGGGTCCCAGTCTTTCTGCAGCCCTAGGGCTCACCTATTTCCTGCTGCTTGCTCTGCCTCATGGACTGATGGATTAACCCCTCAGTGCACATTCCTGCTTTGCTGTCGTGCCCACAGTGCAGCTGCTTTGGACAGAGGAAATCAACTACGTGGCCAATTTCTGCCAGGGTGTTACTGGATGGCCCAATGTCCTGTACCCTAGGTGACAGCTCTCACGGGCCCACTGGGCCTCAGGCAGTGAGTGCTGCCCACGGGCCTTGAGCCAGGCAGGGCAGAAGCTGCAGTGGGAGCTGTGCCAGAACAGCCCTGCGTGTCTGCAGTGCCACCTGCAGGGACACTGTTGCTCAGGGCTCCTTGGCTCCCAGTGCTCACACGTGGCACTGTCATGAGGTGTTTTTTCTGCCATGCAGCCATTCCTGCCTGCAGTGGGGCAGACCTGTGTCACACCCCTGGCCAGCAAGGAAGCAGGCTAGAGGCAGAGGTGACAGGGCATCTCCCTTGGGGTGGAGGCTGGCATCCTCTTTCCTCCTTGAAGGAAAGCCCAGAAGAAAAGAGTGTGAGTAGAGTATCACAGCTGAGAATTCAGACATCATCCTAGAGCATTTAACAGTTTGTTATTAATTAACTGTTGTTATGCAACTGTTTTATCACCAGCTGATCTTTGGCACTGGTGCTGTGTGGTGACAAATGCTGTGGGAGGGTCAGGCAGTGGGAGCACAGAGTAAATGCTAGTGGTTATCAACTCATCCTTTGCTCCCATCAGGACAAGGTCATTCTGGGCAGTGCTTCATGCTGGTGTCTTTTTTATTTGCAGAAGGCTGTGATTCAGGGGAGGACATGGAACAGGAATTCCTGGGGGAGCAGCAGGGAGATTAGAAAAGGGGACTGCAGGACAAATTCCCTGGGGGTTTTCATTGGAAGCAATTTTAAAACATTAATCACATAGGCAGCAGATAGTTCCTAGAGTGTTGCAGTTGTGCTGCAGGCACAGTGGCTGGAGATAGGGCAGGACTCTTCAGGCAGGAGGGCTGGCAGCTGGGGGAATCATGGCAATGGCTGGAGGAAGGGGCTGGCAGCCAGCAGGCTCACATCTCCCACTGCTTCCAAGGTGAGCAACAGCAGTGGTGAAAGCAGAGACTGGCAAGTGTTAAGGAGTGCATCACTCACCCTGTGCGTTCTCTCTGTGCTCCCCCATCCCCTGTGGCACGGCCCAGGAACTCTGTGGAGGGCAGCAATCACTGGAAGGGGAATGGCCTGCCCCAGAAATTGTCACTGCTGCTGTAACCCATGGCAATAAAACATGGAAAGTGAGTGTCTATGATTTACCTTCTCTGTGGCAATGGGTGAGGCAGTCCCAGATGCAGAGTCCTGGCTTCTTGCAGTTCCTACAAAGATCAGCCCCCAGTGGGTAGCTCTTCTCAGCATCACCCGAAGGCTGTTGAGACCCAGGACCTTGCAAGGAACTGCAGGCAGCCTGACATGAATCCCTTTGATTTGCATCACCCTGAAGAAGTTCCGTCAGCCCCTGCCTGCAGCTGTGGGGCTGGGGCAGTGACTTTTGCAGAGCATATTCCTTCTCTGCCATGTGCCTGCACACTCAGAAGCATCCCAGATGCCAATTGTGATGATTTAGCTTCCACTCATTTCCCAGGTGGCATAAGCTGACCACAAAGTCCTCTATCCTGGTAATGGCTGGTAAAGGGCTAGAGCCAAGTGCCAGCACTTAACCCATGGGGGAAAGATGCTTTCTACCTATGCCAGGGCTCTAGGAAGTTGTGTGGCTATGCAGACAGGCCTGGCAGGAGCAGATCCCCCCTGCCAGCCTCACCTCCCCTTACCTCATCACAGAGCAACCTGCTGATTTACAACTTTCAAGTCTGTGTTCCTGCAGGTGGCCCTGTCCCCAGGACTGACGAGCATCTCCCCAGAGGGTGCAGGAGGGTGTAAAAGGGGTGGGAAGGGATGCTGGAAATAGCAATGAGAGCTCAGCCCAGGACTGCTCACACATGATTCTTTTTCTTATTCTTCCTCTTGGTCTGTATTCCACCCTCACCCCCATCACTCACCTTTCCCCTGGGTCCCCTCCTTCCTTCTCCCTCCCTCTCTCTGCAGTGCCTGTCTCAGTGTCCCGTACTTTCGCCTTCAGCAGAGGGGACTCCCTGGCTGGCTCTCCAGGTAACAGGGCATGGCTTTGGCCAAGGACCTCTGCATGTGACAGGCTCTTTCCAGCACCCTGTCCACAGTGCCCCAAGCCCCCTCCACCCTGCATGCTGGCCAGTACTCATGGCACCCTTGGGCAGCCCCTGACTGGCTGGAGCATTGGTGGCAGACTGGGGACTGCAGTCCTGCCACAGCCTCCCCGGTATGATGCAAATCCCTGGAAGAATGGGATGGGGACAAGGCAGCTTGGGTTTTCTTTGGTGTGCACTTCCTGTAATTTCCTGCACTTAGCACTTGGGGCTTTGGCTTGCTGCTTTTGGTGACAGTGACCTGCAGCCCTGCATGCCTGTTGCCCTACCCCCCTTGCTTTCTGGTGATCCGGGTAATCAAAGGGCATTTTAGCAGCAGAGCAAAGTCAGCACGATGTCACCTATGCAAGGAACAAGTGCCTTTGTTCACTGACTAGACAAAATCCATCATGCTGTGTGTCAGAGGCCACGCTGTGTGTCAGAAGCCATCAGTCAATGTGAGTGACAAGCCAGCTTGCCATGGCAGCCTCTCCTCCTGATGTGTCATAGTCGGGGTGAACAGGAGCATGCCCTTGAGGCAGATTAAGCAAATACTCACAGGCTGCATGCTGCAACCAGGAGAAGTTGTGCCAAAGGGGTGCAGAAGGCCAGCATTTACAGAAGAGCTGTCAGTGACAGGCAGCAGCTGCCCTAACCTTTGCTGCTGGCAGCGGGTCAGAGTCCTGCCCAGTCCCTTCGGTTTGTGTGGGGCTGACATGGCACAGCGTCCACACCACTGTGCACTGAGCAGGACAGGCTGCAGGTCTGTCCCCCTCAGGGCCCTGCCAGCCCCGTGTCCTGGGGAATAGCTGCTGGACGTGACTGGTCCACCACGGCCTTGCACTGGCACTGGGAACCCAAGCAACACCACGAGCGAGAGTGAGTGTTTGCCTCTCTGCTGTCCCCTCCCGCAGTGAACAGGTCCCCATCGCGCTGCAGTGGCCTCAACCGCTCCGAGTCCCCCAACCGGGAGGACTATGGGGGCAGCAGCACGCAGCTCCACAGCAGCAGCAACAACATCTACACGCCCGACTACTCCGTGCACATCCTCTGCGACGTGCAGTTCGTCAAGGTATGGGCGGGGCTGGCGGGGACTGTCCCACGCTGGCCACCCCTCTCCAGGCGCCCTCTTGCCCCACTGTGCCCCAGGAGCCTGCTGGGTGCCCAGTGGGCGCTGAGGAGTCCTGCACTTACTCCTGCTGTTTGGAGGTTTGGAGCCACCAAGTCTCCGAGAGGTCGTGGTGGGGCTCGGTGCCCGCTGAGCTGGGTGCACGTCTGTGTGCCCAGGTGACCCGGCAGCAGTACCACAACGCACTGGTGGCCAGCAGGATGGACAGCTCACCCCAGTCCCCCGACATGGAGGCCTTCGACAGGGATTCAACCAAGGCCTCAACTGCGCGGGGAACCCCACAGACACCCAAGGAGGACCCTGCCACCCTCCTGAATGAGAGGAACACCATCATGTGTGAGTCACCCAACAGCATTCCTCCTCCCCTGCCGCAGGCAAACACTGCAAGGCCCCTAGAGGGGTCTGTGCTGGGTCCCTCTGGCATGATGCACACACCACCTCTGGGATGCAGTTGCACATGGAGTGGGGCTCATTTACAGTGCAGGCATTTGCATACGCACACCTGAGGCATGTAATTCCTCATTGCCTTGTGTGTCCCCCGGGGTCCCTGGCAGCTGGACCTACTGCCATGGCTGGCATCCGGCCACGCCCTGCCCCAGGGCACAGCACCTCCCTGCCCTGTGTCCCTGCAGGCAGCCGCTCTGAGGGGCTGCGCAGCCCCAGCGAGTCAGTGTTCCTGCGCATGGAGGGCATCCCCTTCATCCAGGAGGAGCTGGCTGACAACGAGGAGAACAGCAAGCGGCAGAGTGAGTCTGGCTGGGGGGCACACACACCTGACCCCGGGGGGGGGCGAGGCCACCCACGGTGCCCTGAGGCGCTGCAGCCATGCTGGGCTTTTGCAGACAGTGAGTGCTGCGGGACTGTCCTGGAAGCGGAGTCCCCGGGTAGAGAGGCCGGGACCACCTCATCACCGAGCAGCTCCGAGGAGGCGCTGGGCAAGAGGCTGCTGAGATCCCTCAGTGAGTGACTGGGCACACCCAGGGGAGAGCTCTGCCTCGGCACCCCACTGCCTGTGTCAGCGGTTCCACAGCCCTGTCCTGGGGACACTCTGCATGGGGCTGGTGTGGAACAGGGGACAACCTAGTCCCCTGCCAGTACGTCAGCAGCAGGCAAAACTGCACCTAGGGCTAGCTCAGGCAGAGCCAGCCACTGGGTCCTGGCCCAACCCTATGCACCCCTGCCCTGAGCACCCTTGGCTCCCAACACCCCTGCCCTGAGCACCCTTGCTGCTGCAGGTGGGCGCAAGCAGCGGACATCGTCGTCGGAAGGTGAGAAATCACCAGAGGAAAGCTCCAATCTCGCCCCATTAATCACCTGAGCAGCAGCGTGGCCAGAGCACAGTGCTGGAGGCCCATGCAGACTGGAGGTAGGAACCTCTTGGTGCAACATTCCTTCTGCAGAAAGTGGGATGTCACTCCTTTTAAATAGTTTTAAATCAGGTTTCAGGCAGCGATGCCAAACGGGGTGGTTTGGAGCCCATGCAGGTGTGTGTTACTGGTGGGATGGAGCAGGGTCAAGGGATATGGAGCAGGGTCTGCTCTCAACAGCAGACTGGATGTCAGAGACTGGAGTGAGATTTTGGCTCATGTTTTCACTAGAATCCTGTGGCTGCACCAGTATGCCCCCGAGCTGAGGCTAGGAAAGGTGCTGCAGGCTTGGGCAAGGTCAGGGAGGGCAAGCTCTGGCCACCTGCACCAGGCTGTGCTTGTATCTTCCAGGTCTGCAGCATGGGGGTCTCCCGCCGTGAGGCTCGTGTCCAGCAGCAGGAGGTCCGCACTCGCTCGCTGCCTGTCCGCCCGCTCGTGCCGCCCCTCCCTGCAGGACTTGTGCAGAGCCTCATCCCCAGGCGAGAAAGGACGTGCCCCCGGCAGGGCTGAACCACCCAGGCAGCCTGACCAGCTAGCTGGAGTCCGAGGGCCCTTGCCCAGCCGCTCCCTGGTAGCATCTGGTCTCAAGGAAGAGGTGGAAAAAGGAAAGGTGAAAAAGTGTCTGTCACGGCATCCCTGCAAGCAGTGCAGGGAGGGGCAGCCCAACCCAGAACTGCCCTTTAACATCATTTACCATCCCCATCCCAGCGAGGCCCAGAGCCCCGCGGTGCTGGTGCTGCAAGATGTGGTCTCTCCACCCCGAGGAGAATGTGCTATTTGGGGGGTGCCAGGAGCAGCTCAGGGCCCCAGCACACGTTTGTGCCGTGCCTGGTGACACGCCCGCTTGCAGCGCCTCCCTCACGCTGACCACGGCCACAGCCCAGCACTCCCGAAGCCCTGCCAGGCACAGGGCAAGAGCCCCGCTCACCCCCGAGTGCAGCCCCCTCCCTGGGCTGCATTGGACCATCCTCCCCTCCACACACGCCTTGGTGTGAGGGAGGCTCGCACCAAGACTTCAGGGTGGGACAGACCAGTCAGTAGTTTTTGTAGAGGCTCAACGCAACGGGGATATCAACATTAAAAGTGATTTTTCCCCCTGAATGCCCTCTCTGCGTCCATGGGTGTAGGGAAAGAAGCTAACCCTTCTCACCAGGCCAGGCTGCCCTCATACCCAGGGCCAGAGATGGCTGGAGTAACAAGACTCAGCCTCACTGAAGCGAGCAAGAGAATGGGTCAGCAAGTGCTGCCCATGAAGATGGGCTCTCTGTCACTCCTGCTGCCAGGAGAGCACTTGGCAAGCAGAGAGGTAAGTCCCAGCAGTGCAGACAAGGACTGGGGAAAACCAGGAGTTAATATCAGGCCATTGCAAACACAATAGTGGGATACACGTGCTGGAGTATGGTCTGACAGATAACGACAGAAATCTCACAGTCCACCCATGCTGATAAAACTTCAGCTGGAATAACTGCAGCCCTCTCTGGGCACTGCCCTTCTAAGGAAACACCTCAGTTGAAAAGTGGACAGAGGAAAGCAAGGGCTGGAAAACAACCTACCCCAAAGGCTGAAGGAAATAAGAGTCACTTAATCTTAACTGGTGAAGGATGTGAAGGGGAGAGAGGAAGTTTTCAAATACATAAAAAGCTGTTGTACAGAGGAAAGGAATAATCTGTTCTCTGTTGCCATGGTAAATGGGATAGTTGGTAATGAGCTTACACCACAGAAAAGGAGAAATTTAGGTCACTTGCTAGGAAAAACAAGTCCGGTAAGACTAGCAAAACACCGATAGAGATCACACAGGGTGGGCCAGCCTTCACACCAGGAGGTCTGTAAGGGCAGAGGTGTAAGCAAATATCATAAATATCAAAAGCAGAATTGGTTCCTTAACTCTTCCTGAGATCACTCCTAGAAGTCACCTTTTAACCAGTTCCCCACCATCCTTGTTTTGAATGGACACCAAGAGGAGAAAAGATCCCCACCTGCAGAGAGGAGGAAAGGTTGCCTCTGGCTCGCTCTCTTATATGACATGAATACCAACCCCAAAAGAACAGGGGATCAGATGCACTCTGTGCAAACACAAGGCAATAAGGCACCATTTTTGCCTTTTCTAATCTGCAGCACAAGCAAATCCATCAGGGTAACAGTGACTACTGCTACCAGACACAAGGAAAGGAGCTGTTCCCTTTCTTCACAAGATCCTGTCAGGAGGCTGCTCTGTCAGCTCAGAAATAGATCTGCAGTGACTGCAGAGAGCAGAAACAGATGGTCCCAGCTCTTTTTCAGTGCCAGGAACACGGGCTGTTGCTGGCAGGCCCCGCTGAAGCCGGTGGGAGTAGATGGTGGATCACCAGAGGCCTGCTGAAAAGGATGAACAGAAGAGATCTGCTTTTTGACACCTGAGGGACAACCCAGGAGCCCTGGGCCAGGGAGGGATGGCCAAATGGCTGGAAACACTTGACCATCCAGAAAGCAACCACAGACAGACAGACAGGCAGGATGAGCTGGGCTGCACAGGGCAGAGGGGCAGAAAGAACACAAGATGAATACAGGAGGAACTGGCTGGCCTGTTGGCTTCATGTAGTCACAGGGAGCTCTCAACAACACTCTCCCAGTAAGACTCCCCCTGTAGAAGTGGCTGTGATGATCAGAGATGCAACACATCCTGAGAGAGAAAGGGACAGCCTTGAAACAAGCTAAGTAGACAAACCAGGATGCTGAGGCTTTAATCTCAGCCTGGGGAGAGGTTCATGTGGTCTGAAGACTCGACATCACACAAGGCAGGGGTAGCATTCAGAGACGAAGGTTTAATTTCAAGTCAGCAACACAAAAAAGCAATTATCACAATTACAAATACTTGCTCATATAAGGCTCAGAAATTGGGGACGGATGGGATGGGTGGTGAGAGGAAGCTAGCAACAGCTTTATCCCTCCCCAAAATACTACTGAGTGACATTAGTTCACAAGCCATGTGAGATCCCAACCACTGTGCTGTTACCCCTCAGTGCATTGCACTGGCACCAGACTTTGCCATGATCAAAATGATCAGTTATGTGGAGTTGATTTGGACGTGCTAAAGATGCATCTCTAAGGGCCTGGAGACCAGGCTGCTGTTGTGAAACAAGAACTTAGGTGGCTCATGTTGCCCCCACCTCCTGGGGGCACTGGCTTACCAAATTGCAAGGACCATTTAAAAAATGTCAGAAGAGGATTATCCTGATTGAGCTACTGCTCCCATCTTTATTAAACCCCAAGAGGTGTGGGAAAAGGCAAGCCATGAGCAAAGACAGACTACACACTATAGCTTTGGTGACTTTATGTAAGTTTGGTTGTTCATGTGCTTCATTGGATTTTTGTGACAGCTTCATGGATGGACTTGGCCACATAGTCCAGGTTCTTGGTAGTTAGACCACACATGTTGATGCGCCCACTAGCCATCAGGTAGATGTGTTTTTCCTTGACCATGTACTCCACCTGCTTAGCTGGGGAAACAATTGGACATCAGGTCAGAGCAGTGACCTACAGCTAAGAAAAAAGCTCAAAGAACTAGTCAGGGGATGCCTGAACCTTCCACAATAAGCAGAAAAGTTCAAGCACTGGCCACTAAAATACTGTGTGATGCTTCATCCCTCCCCAGCCACAGATGCACTGGTGCCAAAACTCCACTGAGACTGAGAGATTCCTGCTCGGACTGCTTCAGCCCAGCTCACCCACAGCAAAACTGTCCCCACCCAATCCTCCCCTCTACAGGCCCCTTGATACTTACGATTCAGCCCCGTGAAGCTGAACATGCCGATCTGCTCTGTGATGTGGTTCCAGGTGCCTGGGGTCCCAAGGGCCTCCAGTCGAGACCGGAGCTCTGAGCGCATCAGCAGGACCCGATCTGCCATTGTCTTCACATTGCCCTTCCTGCAGCAGGCAGGACGCAGAGCGTGAGCATGGGCTCCCATTTGGTTTGAGGCCATCTGGCCAAGCCCGACACTCAGGGAGACAGCTTCCCTCCCTTGCCCTCTCCCACCAGCCCTGGCAACACGTACCACTCGTCAAAGAGCTGTGGGGAAGAAAGTGTCGTTGCCACAATGCGCGCTCCCTGGGAGGGAGGGTTGGACCAAGTGGTGCGCACGATCTTCTCCATCTGGGACAGCACACGCTGCACGTTGTCTGCATCCTTCCCCACCACCGTCAGGTTCCCCACCCGTTCATCTGTGGACAAGCCAAGAGATGTGAGCCATTGGCTCCACACGTGGTGGCAGAGCAGAGAATTCCCCACCCCTCAGCATGCCAGCCCCATCTGTCTGGGTATGATGCTATTGGGCCAGCTTACTGCCAGACACTCACTGTAGAGCCCAAAGTTCTTGGAAAACGACTGTGCACAGAAGAGCTCAAAGCCCTCGGAGACAAAGTATCGCACAGCCCAGGCATCCTTGTCCAGGCTGCCAGAGGCAAACCCTTGGTACGCTGAGTCGAAGAATGGAAACAGGCTCCGGCGCTGCAAGGAGGAACAGCGTTAGAGGGAAATCCCCTCCCCACAGTACCTCCTCTCTTTCACCCCCACAGTACCCGTAGGAGGGAAAATCGAGGACTGAGTTTCTGTGTGAATTCAAAGGAAACATGGTCCAGCAACACCAGACTGAAATACTTTCTTTCTACTGGGGTAAAAGAATAATAGAAAGACTAAAGTGGTCAATAAAAGTCAATGCAGGAGAAAACTGCATTTGAGCACAAAAGAAGTGCACCACTTTGTATGCTACTATCCAGCAACTCCCTGCAGGTAATTTTTCCAGCAGGGTAAAACCTCACTACAGCCCATTCCACAGAGTGTAAAAACAAGGACTTGGAGGCACAAGAACTGTAGTGCATGTTTCCTCTGAGCACAGATAACCAGCATTCTGTTGTCCACCTCTCCCTTCAACACCTGCCTTGTGGGACTCTTTCAGCTTCTGCCACATCTCATGCCATTCCCCCAAAACCCATTTTGGATACAAACGCTCTGGCTGGCTCAAGAGCTATTTGCCCCCTCAGTAGTGCTTTAGCCCCAGCAGGAGCCCATACCTTCATGACAGCAGCAATCTGCTTCCACTGCTCGGGAGTAGGGTCTGTGCCGGTTGGGTTGTGTGCACAGGCGTGGAGGATGAAAATGGAGCACTCCGGGGCTTGCTGAGGAGAGAACATGTCTTGGTGACATTCACACATTGATGAGACCAGGCACCCGCAGCACAGGGAGAGGCCTGGAGCTGCTCTGGGCAACAATAGCCTCTCTTGCAGTGATCCACTTCCTGGCACAGCACACCAGAGCCCAGCCAGTTACAGATACTGACAGTACAGCACCAAGCTCAGCCCATCCCTTGTCAGTTTTACTCACCTCCATATCATTCAGCAGCCCCTGGAGATCCAGACCCCTCTTGGCAGCATCCCAGTAGTGGTAGGTTCTAATATCTTTGAAGCCAGCATCCATAAACACAGAATTGTGGTTCTCTGAGGAAAGAAAAAACTTCTCAGAAAAGCACTCCCTGTCTCCAGCAAGCTGCCTTCTCCAGCCCCAGCATCTCCCATTACACACACGAGAAGGCCCCTCCCTCAGCGCCCAGGCTCCTGCAAAGAACGGGGCTGTGCCTCCCTCACTCACTGACCCACAGAGCTCCCTGAGAGCAGCACTCACCCCAGGAAGGAGCGGAGACGTAGACTGGGGTGGCCGTGTTGTTGTTGCCATTGTACCAGCGCCGCAGGAACTCGGCGCCGATGCGCAGAGCGCCCGTCCCGCCCAGGGACTGAACACTGCCCACCTGCAACAGAGACACCTGCCAGCACTGGCCACACAGGTCAGCACCCCTACCAGTGCACAGAAAGCAGAGGTGCTCGCAGGAGGGAGACAGGATTCCAAACGTGTTCCCTGGGTCAGCCCCGTCAGAATGCCATCCCCTCCCAGTGAACCTCCTTCAGAACTCAGGCCCTTCCTGACAACTTCTACCACTATAAATAGACTCCAACCATTCCTATTACATTTTGGCACAGAACAGATCCTCAGCTAGTAGTTTATTTCAGAGAAAAGGTGGTATATTATCTCACTTGGGTTTCCTGTGGGGAAGCTATTAAAAGATGAAGGAAAACACAGATTCCAATCACAGGCCACGTTCAGTTTTTCCCCAAACCACAACAACTTGCACAAACAGTTTCAAGTGCATGAGTTCATCAAGTAAGCTAAAATCAAGAAAGATCATGTCGGAGAAACCCCTAAATCCTGCCAAAATGCAGCACCTCTACATAATTGTGCTCTTCTACTCAGTCTGCTGTAGGGACACCCCAGGGACCCCAGTGCTCCCCATCCACCACATACCCGTTTCTCCTTGATGGCAGGGCTGTCATCACCCAGGGCAATACGGGAGGCGTTGGCCCGGAACTCGGGCAGGCCCAGGATGGGCAGATATTCGTGGTTCAGGCTGTTGTCGTTGGCGATCATCTGCTCCACCTTCTTCACCACCGGCAGGACCCATGGCTGCCCCTCGTCCGTGCGGTAGGCTGCGGGAAAGGGAGAGCCGTCCTTGCCGCTCCGGGGGGACGCTGCGCCGCCCGGCTCCCCGAGAGCCCTGCCCGGGACACCGAGGACGGCGCCGGGCTGCCCCACGACCTTGACGCCGCCGGACCTCGCTGCCGGCCCCCCCGCGCCCGGCGGCGCTTGCCGCGGCCCGGTGACCTTTGGGGCTCGGGGCCCGCCGCTGCCGCCCGGCCGCCGTGGCAGGTGCGGGAGCTGCCGCAAGGGCACCGACCGGCCCGTCCCGCGGGGAATGGCCCCACCGAGAAGAACGAAGCCGCGGACTCACCGCCCACGCCGAGGTTGACCTTCCGCGAGTCGCTGTCCTCCCGGAAATCCGCCGTGAGCTTGAAGACGGCGACAGGCGGGGCGCTGGGGACGGCGGCGAAGATGGAGGCGGCCATGGCGGCGCAGCCACTGCGGCCCGCTCCGCTCCGCTCCGCTTCGGTACGGGGGGCGCGCGCCGCTGGAGGAGACGCTCACCTTCACCGGCGGGGCGGGGCCGCCGCCGGCCCTGACCAATCAGCGCGCCGCGTCCGGCCCCGCCCCCGCCGCCAGCCAACGACCGCCCCGCCTTGTCCCGGGCGCCGCGCGCGCGGCCGATGGCGGCGGGGAGCGCGCCCGGTGACGCGGGGACGCAGGCACCGCCCATGGCCGGCCCTGACCCCGGGCTCTGCGCGGAGCCGCCCCCGGGGGTGCGCCGCCCGGTGCTGGGGGACTCCCGCAGCTGCAGAGACTGGGGGGGACGGTCCCGGGGTGCTGCGGGGGGATGCCGTACCCAAGGCAGCGCTGCCCTGCGGCAGTGCTCGGGGTCACGGCACAGTCCCCATGGAGTGCTCGGGGGTGGAGTGCTCGGGGTCAAGGCACAGTCCCCATGGAGCACCCGGGGCTGCAGATCAACCCTGGAGCGCAAAGCCGGGGTGAACGCAGCCCCAGGGTGCTGTGCCCGGGGTGCTGTGCCCGGGGTGCAGGATGCTGCCGAGGTGCAAGGCTCGGGGGATGCGGGACGGTGTCGGGGGGCCGTGCCCACGTGTCCCAGGGCTGCAGAGACGCGGGTGCGGGACGGGGACCGCTGTGAGGATGGTGGGTGTTTCCAAAGGCACTTCCCTGATTCACGGCCACCTGCAGGTGAGACTCTGTGGGCTGACCCCCGAGAACCTCCCAGCCCCGGGGAAACCCCCAGGGTCACCTGTGAGGGTCTCCGCTACCACTGATTAGCTCCGGACATGGCATTGATCCATGGGGTCTTCCTCGCAGCGCCAAAATCCACGCCCTTCGCGCAGGCACAGCGCTTCCCACGATGCCCTCTGTGGCTCTTGCGGGCCACCCTCCAGCCCCACGGGGACCCCCGGGGCTCCCGGGCGCGGCCGCCGTCGGGGGCGCGGCGGCGCCGGGCGGTACCGGCAGGGGGCAGAGCCGGCCCGCGCATCCCACCGCTCATCCCGCCGCCCATCCCGCCGCCCATCCCGCCGTCCATCCCACCGCTCATCCCACCGCTCATCCCGCCGCTCATCCCACCGCTCATCCCGCCGCTCATCCCGCCGCTCATCCCGCCGCTCATCCCGCCGTCCATCCCACCGCTCATCCCGCCGCTCATCCCGCAACCCCCGCAGGGAGTGCACCCGCGGCTCCGGCCCGGCCTGGGGCTGCTGGAACATCCCACCCGTGGTTGGACCCACGCCTTCCCGGGGAGAGGGGTCGGTGTCTCCCGGTGCGTGGCCGGCTCCGTTAGGAACCTGCCAACTAGCTCGAGCAGTTTCTGAAGTTTGCGAGAATCCGCCCGCAACCCTGCTACATCTGGGAAAGGCTTTGAGGGAAATGGGGAGGATGTCGCGAATAACAGCCCCGACAGCGTCACACACACCACACACACACCTCCCTTCGTGACATAAAACACGGGGGTACAGGATGGGAAAGTCCATGCTGTCCCCAAATGCTTTTGTAGACAACCAAGGTGTTATACACTCCCTTTGTTAACCCAGCCAAGATCCCTCTGAAAACCAGTTTGGGTCCTTGCCCCCCTCCCATGCCCAAGGTGGCTCCACAGCCGGGCTGCCAGGAGGGAGCCCAGGGGCACAGCTCTCGCCTCCCCTGGCTCCAGGCAGCACCTGGAAGAACTGCCCAGTGCACTTTCTGCTTAGCATGAGAGTGGGGAAGCGGCAGAGCTGTCTGTCGGCACAGTAGCGTGCCAGCACTTCTGCCTTCAGAGAAAACAGAATAATGGGAAAGGCAGAGGAGCAAGACAGCAGTGCTAGACCAAAGCTTTGGCCCTGGTGGCATTTTTAGTCCAACTTGGACAAAACTTCATTCAGGCCTTGAGAAAAAGCTGCATGGAAACCCAAAAAGAGCTTCAGGTCTGCTTTCTGCAGTAGCTGTGAATCTCTGTAAACACCTGACCTAGCCAAGTTGCTGTCAAGGCATCCAAACCTTAACCCTAACCCTACCCTTAAACCTAACCCTACCCTTAACTATAGCCCTAAACTTAACGCTAATCCCAAATGGATGACGAACTCTGGGGTTTCTCAAGGTCGGTGAATTCTGCTAAATGAGAGATACTGCAGTGCTGGGCAAGGGAGCAGCTGATGAAAACAAGGGCATCAGAGGGATCTGGGGGTAGCCCACTGCAGGGTGAGTCACGTTTTCTGCTCACAAAGAGTAAAGCACTGCACAAGTGGAACGCTGCAATGAGAAAAACAGACAGAGGCTGCTTAGAGCATCCTATTTCTGGAGCATACAGAAGTGCCAGGGAGTCCCCAGACTATCAGGCTCTCACTGCACTTACTGGTTTCTAATCCTACCACTTTCCAAAGAGCACTGTGATACTTGGGGACATGGCCAAGTGCTTTCCCAATGCAGAACAGGGAAGTCACAAAGGCACAAGGGTGCTGCCTGCCGAGCTGGCTGCACCAAGCTGCTGCCTGGGACTGCCAGAGCAGGCTGAGCAGTGCTCGTTGCAGGAAAAAATGCAGTTTCCCCGAATCAGCACTGTTTTGTTCCCCTTCCTCTGGAGCTCCTGGGCAGTGTGAGCTCAGTGCTGCCAGACTGATGCAAACTGTCTGTGCCAGTGCCTGTGCCTGCGAGGCCGGGGTCGCTGACCCAGCAGGAGTTACCTGCCAGTGCGCTTGGTGCCTCTGGCTCCGCCGGCGTCCCATGCCCTTGACAGCACGGAGTGGCACTCCGCTGGGAAGAGATGCAAGAGTGAGACAATAAGAGACAAAGCAGCAGGCTGTCGGGCCCCCGAGCTGGGTGGCTTTGCGTTAGCAAGATCCCTCTGGCCCTGAGCTTTCATCTCCTCAGCCTACACAAAGGGTGCCACCAACACGTATGTAAAAGCAGGAGGAACATGGGAGCCAGCCCTGAGGCATCCCTCCCTTCATCTCCTGCCTTGGACTGACAGCCAGCAATGACCTGCCACTCAGTGGGAAAGCTTGCACACCTTACACGGAGCGAAGAAGCCCCCGGGCACTCATGGCCGTGCCGCATGCAGACAGGGCCCCCCACACTCAGCTCCTCCTGGGAGCAGAGGCAGGGGGGCTCAGCAGCCAGCCTGGCTCCTGCAGAGCTCAGCCTGCTGCAGAGATACAGGGACCACTGGGGACCAGTTGATGGCCTCCCCACACCATCAAGCCTCACGTGGTCTTGGAAAAAAACCCCTTTTTATGAGGGTGAGCTCCACTGACCCCATCCCATTCACTTCCTCTCACAGGATTTACCCTCACACCCCTCTGGCCTCTGCCTCATCCTCTCCAGAGTGCCCTGCCCAGTACTGGGACACTGGGCATCACAACAAGGGTTTAGCAGGCTGCCCATCCCAGTCTGAGGCTGGGTGCAAGCAGTGTGTGGCACAGAGCAGAGCTGAGGCTGTCCCAGCGGGTGCTGTGCGGGGGCTGTTTTCCCAGCATCCTCCAAATACAGATGTTTTCTCAGTGCAGGATCCAGACAGAGGAGGGTAAAATGTTTTCATTCCAAGCTCTGGAGGTCAGGTCATGGTTTGTCTAAATGGCTTTTGTTGCTGTAATTATCAGATTAGCTGATCTCTGGCGGTGCATTTAGGGGCAGCTACATTAACTGTAGATCCTGACCCCTCCACTGCCACCCTGCCCAGCTGGGACAGTGGGTTTGCAATGGAGCAGTGGGGACTGGGGATGTCATGAGAGCCAAGTGAAATGCTTGTGATTAGTTTTGAGCTGGTACTCAACTGGGCCCTGGCCCAGGAGCAGGCAGTACATTTGAGGAGGACAGCAGTAAGGCTCCTGGACCTCCGAGCATGCAGTGACGCTGAGCTGGGCCTGATCCTTCCCTCCCACTCCCACCTGCAGTGCAGAGCAGCCATGGAGCCCTCTCCCAGGTGCCTGCCTGCCGCTGTGACTGATGCTCAGCATGCAGACACGAGATGGGGGCATCCTGCATTGCCTTCCCTCACTCAGAGCTGGTGGTGCTCGCAGGCACCAAGCCCGGCAGGTCCTAGGGGAGGGTGGTCCAGAACCTCGCACTGTGCCTGGCATGCGGGAGCCTCAGGTCTGTGCCTGGCCGCAGGGTGCTGTGAGGCTGGGCAGCCCCCAGCAGCCGGCAAGGCACAGGAATAGGAGCGTGAGATACCAGGCGAGACACAGAGCATGACAGGCAGATGAGAGAGCAGGCTGAGGGACAGATAAAGAGGGATCAGGAGTTTCCGGCCCCCGCCAGCCCCTCGCCGGCTCCATGGGTCCGTCTGTCAGCGCCTGCGAGTGCTGATGGCATCGGGCCCTGGTGGCAGCCGGGGCTGCAGGTCCTGCCGAGGGGCACCGTCAGGGGCGGGATGGGGCCCTGCCACCGCCTGCCCGCTGCACCAGGGCGCTGACAGCAGCCAGGACCCCGGCATGGCCCGGGTGAGCCCATGCACCCGCTGAATCCCACCCTGCAGGTGCCCCTGAGTCTGAGCTCCTGGCCTCGCTACCTTGCAGCATCTACCTCCTGTCTTCCTGCCCCGCCAGCCCCACTGCACACCAGACAGGGAGTGCCAGGACTCTCAGCTGCTGGCACAAAAAAACCCCATCGGTTCCCACTCTGCTGAGCTGCAGATCAACACCTGGGTGCTCAGAGGCTGTTTGCTCAGGCACTGTGCCTATGACAGCCCCCTGCCCTATCATCCCACCTCCTCTCTCACCTGCTGTGGGTGGGAGGAACAGGAGATTCCCTTGGGGAAAGCAGAAGCTCTATAATGAAATTAATCAAAATCAGAAAATATTTTATTGTTTCTCCGTAAAACAACCTATTTCAAGTGTGGCTTCACTGCATTTTAATTTCTGAAGTTTTATAATGCCAGAGCATAACACCCCACTAAGTGAATGCTTCTGGAACAGAATATCCACATCTTCTCTTTCAAAGAATATTTCAATCCCTTCAAATGCTTCAGAAAATTTTGACAGCGAAATTTTTCCTTCAAACATCATGTTCTTACAGGAAGTTTTGGCTTCAGCAAAACATACGTTAAAAAAAAAATAGTGAAAGCTATGTTCCTGGTATTTTGGTATTTTTCCTGATTGCCACCAGAACAGAACTTGGTTAGCTCCAAGTCCATCTTTGCTTCCAGCTCAAAGCCAGAGAGCAACCCAGGGCAGCAAGGACAAAGTCTGTGCACCCCAAAAGGGAGCATAACCACCTACCTAATCAGGCTCAAACCTCTCCTGCCATTGCAGCTTCTTGGGCACAGCCAGAGGTTTCCTATTTCTCTAAAACCATTTTGCACATTAGTTCTGGGGTCCCAGGAATCCTAGCTTGGCTTATGGACCACTCATGGCCATGCTTGCCTATTCTATGCCTACTCGTTCCCACAGGCACTCAGGAGCTGTCCCTAATTTTTCCTTTTGCATCAGCACCTGCTGGCAGATGTCAGGGGACTGACCCGTGGACTTGACCTGCTCAGGCACTGACACCCTGGTACACTGAAGGTGGTTTCCTAAGGGTCTGGGAGACCACTGGGGGAAAGGACAGGCACTTCTGTGTCAAGGCATGGACTTCTGCACAGCCAAGGAAATGCGTTTGGGGACATCTGACATGGAGAGATAGGTGCCATTCCCAAAGGCAGCAAACCTCCTGGCCAAGCCTCTGCCCTCTCACCAGTGATCCTGGTTCAAGGGCTGGGACAGAGACACTGGATGTGTTGCAGGGAGCTGCTCTGCCATGGTGTACCCAGGCTGCCAGGCAGCTGTGGGCGCTGTGCCCGTGGGGCTGAGGCAACTGCAGCACAGCTGGTCCCAGCTGGACCCCTCTGGACAGGGCGTGTCCCACAGTACAGCCAGGACAAGGACAAGAAAAGGGAGTCCAGCTCTTCTTGCAGGGAGCCCAGCGCTGCGGGTAGCTTCTGGACCTTGGTTGTAGGAGCAGATTTACTGAAAACAATTTATTTAATATCAAAAATAATTTCTTACAGTGTTTCAGCTGGCGTCAGCCAAGCGCTTACTCACCCGGGAATTCAAACAAAGGCAGGGCTGGCGCCCAGCCAGGGGGTCGGGCGCTGGGTGGTCGTGTCCATCCCGGCCTTGGACCCGCCTCTGGGTCACTTGCAGGCTTGTGGCATGATGTCTCCATTTATTTATTGGAAATGTTTGAACAGGAAATGCTAATGGTTTGGGTTTGTGGAGACAGCTGGAGGGGTCCGGACGGAGCTGCTGAGAGGGGAGGGTGCACTGGGACAGGGCAGGCCAGCAGAGAAGAGAGAATCAGTGCTGTCCCTGGGGATTTGTCCCCTGTGTTTGTGGTGAAGAGCCCAGCAGGAGGTGAGACCACAGAGGGCCCTGCCAGCTCTGCTGCCTCCTCCTTCACTGCTGCCTGCGTCCCACACTGCCAGGGCGCACGGCAGCGGCGCTGGCAGAGTGGTGAAGGGGGAACAGCAACCACAGGGCACGGCACAGCTCATCCCATCGCCGGCCTGCTGGGTGTCCATTAGCGTGGGAGAGAGGTGAAAGTGCTGCCTCCCCCTGCCAGGGGGTCGGGAGGTTCCTATGCAGCCCGGCTCTGGAGCGGGCTGTTCCTGCATTTGCTGATAACAGCGGAGGTAAAGCCTGACCCAGGAAAGCAGGCAAGATCCGCAGAGATAAACTCCCCGAAGCAAGACAAAGGCACTGACCTCCTCACTGCACGAGCTGCCGCATTCCCACAAGCACAGCAACAATTTCCCAGGAGCAGCCCTGAGACCTGCACCCAACCCCACTGGCCAGCCACCGGGAAAGGACCCCACGGCAGTCAGGAATGCCTTTTGTGAGGATCACAGCACAGAAACCACAGCTTGGGGTTTGCAACCAAATCTACTGTCCATACACTTGTCTGAGCAGCGAGAGCAAAGAGCTTGCTGTCATTGATTGCTCCTCATTCAGCACCTTGGCCCTGCTGTGTTGCACAGCCAGAGGGATGCTGTGCAAGCACCTCTTTATATGTCCTACCTCACACTTTTATCTGCACATTTGCAGTACAAATAGGATTTAAGTTTTGCTCCCAAACACAGCCAAGGGTCTTATGCACTCACTGATGCAATTCAGGTGTGAGTGCCTGGAGCCCCACACACCCAGAGCACACCCAGGGTACTGAACACCAGGCACCAGCTCAGCTCTGTCCCCCGCTGCCCTGCCTGGGTCCCCCCCATGGACCAGGAGGCTGGAGCCTGAGCAGCATTTCCGCATGTCAGGTCTGCCCCAAGAAAGCATCAGCTGAAAAAGGCAGAGGCACTTAATGGGATTTGCAGAAACACAGCTCAGTTACACACCATACGCCTGTTGACTCAGGCATGTTTTTAAAATCTTTATCTCTGCATCATTACACACTGATCTACATTTGAAAAGAATCCCTTCGCCTCCCTACCTCTGAAATGAGGATAACTATCCTTCACCTCATAGCAGGGTTATGAGGATAAACAGATTAAAGACTGTGATATTGTTGCAAAGAAGGTTAAACAAGCCCCTGTGACAGACAGCCCAGGGGCAGGGACCAGCATCAGAGCCGTGCACAGCGTAAGCCGCCGACCCACGTCTGCACCATGCTAATGACCCCAAAATCCCAGCGACAGCTTTGCCACTGTCTGCCTTCCCAGGATGCAGTCCTCAGCCAGCTGAAAGCCTGCAGAGGGGATAGTCCCTCAGCCTGGGATGTGCACCTGCACCCTGAGCCTGAGAAAGGGGAGTGCAAGGGTGCAGGGGGAGCAGGGGCTGGGAGGTGCTCATTAGTAGCACAAAGTTTCAAGAGGACATCAGAGATCCAGGTGCAGCAACAAGGGCCTGTGGGCAGAGCGGTGTAGCAGGGCAGCTGTTCCCTCTGCACATCCCTCCCCACAACCTCAGAACAGGGCAACCCTCTTCTACTGCCCACAGTCCTGCCCATTCCTGTCCCTCTGGGTACCCTGGGCTGGCAGGCACAGTGGGGAGATGTGCACTTCTGCAGAAAGAGCTGGTGGGGGAGAGGATGAGCCAGACAATTACTGTCTGGAAAGTCTCACCCGGATCCCTAGTAAAATAATGCCACAAATATTAAGAAAAGGAGCTCTGTAAACATCTAGAGGATAATGAAACCATGAGCTATAAGCAGGATGGGATTTGTAAATATAGGGCTGTGCCAAAAACAACAAGCCCTCCATAATTGTTTTGGATAGAAGGACAAGATTAGTGCGGGAAGGGGACTCGGCGGATGTCATGAGAGGAGGAGACCTGGAAGCACCGGGTCTGTCCTCCTGCCTGGCCATTAGAGTCTCTGGCATGTTTGGGCAGGTTTAAAGAGGCTGACTTGTACAAAAGGTGTCCCTGATGGCGTGGCTGGCACCTGGGAACATACCTGACCTCTGCAGCTGGACACCTGCACTCCCCCAGCCTGTCACTGGTCACACCAGCACTGCAGCAGTTACACTTTGGCCACCTCTGAGCTGCCAGGAGAGAGCAAGGCTAAACACTCCCCATCCCAAATGAGGCACATCGCACCCCCACATCTCACAGGGCTGGGACCCATGCAGTGCAGGAACAAGCCAGCTGGACGGTCATGGAGTGGCAGAGTGAGAAATAAAACCAAGCAAATCCAGGAGCAGGAAAATAATGCTGGCACCTTCCATGACGTTCCCCAGTTTTAGACAAAAATCTGTCCTTTGTGAACATCAAAATGGCATGTTCTGCAGGACTGTAGGGTTCCCTGGTGCTCTCAAGTATCAGCTTTTTGGCCAGACATACAGGAAATGTGCATGCACCTCCTTGCAACCAGCCCTTTGAAATGCTACTGTAAAAGCACACGTAAGCACCACCAGTCATCTGCACTGCACAGGCCAAACTCGTCCAGCGCAGACATTGCATGGAAGGAAAAGCAGAAGCCTGGCCAAACTGTGCCTGATCTTGTCCTGCAGCCCTGCAGCAGCAGCAGCAGCAGTGCATGGCTGGTAAGGCGCTCGCTGGCTGCACGCGGCGCGCAGGGCAACGCGCGCTCGCAAAGCCGAGATGAAATGCACCATATATGGTGAAGGTATTATTAGTCCAGAGCTTCTTCCTAGGATCTTCTGAGGAAATCCTGATTGAAAATGGGGAGCAAAGAGGTTTGACTGTGTCTCAAGCAGGGACTTGAACTGCCCACAGGACCAAAAGCAATGGTTTCAAAAAAGCAGGGAACAGTGAGACCCTGTCAGACCCTAAGGTATCTGCTAGGTGCTTAACAATATTCTGGTTAAATATTTGTCTTAATTAATACTGATTGCCTACTCATTACCTACACCCTGACTGGTCTCCAGAAGTTGTTCTCAACAGGGAGATGTTGCTGCAATGGTGTCAGCAGTGGTCTCCAGGTACCCTGTGCAGGCAGAGACCAGCTCAGAGTTGGCACCAGTTCACTGCTGCCAACCTTGGCTGCAGCCCTACAAGCCATGGAAAAGACAGAGTACCTGGTTGTGGGTTTTGACTGAGCCAAATGCCAAGCTGGATGTGTTGGCAAAGAAAGTGGGTTAACCCTCTGGGTGGCAGGGGCTAACAGAAGGCTCAGGCTCTGACAGGGGCTGGTTTGGGGTCCTGAGGGTGAGCTCAATGCTGGGATCACATGGTAAATGCAGTCCTGGCACCAGAGCTGGGAGTTGTGAGGCAGTGCTCTGTGCAGCAGAGGATTGGATGCTAACCCTGAGATACTGTGAGTAGCCTGGTGCCCCACTTTAAAAAGATCCAGATAAAGTGAGAGATATAAATATGATTCCCACCCCCCCATATTTCCCACAGCATCCTTGCAGACAGAGTGGGGAGGTACGGGCTGGAAGGGGGAAGACACAAGGTGTCTTGAAAACTGAGTGAAGTGAAGGAATCTGCATCTTCAGACATTTCCAAAATTCAATGGATCAAGGCCCAACCAGCGGGCTGTACTGCCAGAGCTCCTGAGGCCAAAATTATTCTGTAAAATGAGAAAGAGTGCAGAAAACAGGCACAGAAAAGACACAATTGCAGGAGAACGCACCCCACAGTGACAGAATCAAGCTCAACCTGTTTTCTTCTTAAAAAAGCTCAAGAAATTTGACTGCTATGCACAAGTACTCTCATAGTAAGAAAATACCATGTGCTAGCATCTTTTTATTCCAGCCAAAAAAGGCAGAACAAGAATCAATGGTTGGAAATTAAAAGCCAGACAACCCTGCATAAGAAACACGACATACATTCACTGAGCAATGCTGATTAGCTGGTGGATTAACCACCAGTGATTAAATGAGACCAAACCATGAACTCCCTTGCGCCTCCAGACCAGATACTTTTGTGCATTAGTGAAACCCCAGGTTATTTGGATCCAGAAGGAGTAACAAGACAAGGCACTCAGGGAGATCAGCATTGGTGATCTAATGACTAACCTCTGATCTTAAACCTCGTGAGTGAAAATACATCGTGTTACTAATACACATAGAAAAATTCCCACTGCGCAAACTCAGTGTAAACACTGGACAGTTGACATCTGCAAACCCACAGATGGAGGGGGACCACAGTTGTTCGTCCTGTTTTAGAAACAGAAAAACACCCAGCCCACGGACAACCCGCAGGGGCCTTGTGACAGGACTGAAACCAGGAGGGAGGCATGAGCTTGGAACACCAGGAGCCTGTCAGCAGGGAAGTTCATGAGAGACACGAGGCCTGCCCCAGGATGCTCCTGGATACTGTGTATGAGACATATGGCACATTGGATGGGGAAGAAATGGTCTCTCTGCACAGGGCTTCAGGGGACCACACAAGGCATATGAGCATTCCAGGAAAAGTGGGATCAGAGTGATGTACAGAAATGGGAAAATTTGGATAGGGGAAAAAAATGGTTATAAGTAAATTACAAAAAAAAAAAAAAAAAAAAAAAAAAAAAAAAAAAAAAAGTGTATGAAAACATTCACAGCTGAAGCAAAACACACCTGGCAAGGACCAGTCCTGAATAGACTGGCTACAGGCAAAATGATCTTCCCTCTTTTTAGTATCTGTATTCACAGAATTTTAAAAAATAAGCCTGGAAGGCTCTTGAAAGGTCACCTAGCCTGTCTGCCTGCCCCCAAACAAATCAAACCCTTCCTGGTGGAGCTTTTGTCTAAACTCTTCCTAAAAGAAGCCTCTAGTGGTGACGACGGCTCCCAGGAAAAACAAGTTTTAATCCCTTTTACCACAATCATTGCAGGGTGAGTCTACGGCTTCTTCTACCCACCTGAAAATAAGGAATAGCCCATTATCTCATACTTTGTAGCAGGGCTTTATGCATTTAAAGACTTTTATCTTATTTCCCTGTAGTCTTTGTGTTGTGATACTAAGCTACCCTTCAGCCTTCTCCAGTATGTCATGTTTTCTGATATTCTGATCTTGTTCTTTCCCTGGGCTTTCTCCAAGAACAGCAACTTGAAATGCTGAACCCCAAGTGGGTTTCAGTGCTGCCTGACACTCTTTAAATGTAGCAGGATCATGTCAGGTGTCTTACACCTTGTTCATACGTCCTGGTCTGATTTTGTTCTTCTCACTTGGGCTGCTGCTGTCTCATGCTCCCTGCAGGACCCACTGTCACCTCCAGCTACTTTCCCACAAGAGCAACCTTACTCATTCCCCAGCCAGTGCCTGCAATGCTGATTTTTCCCAACTCACAGAGGAGCCTTATATTTGCTCTTATCAACAGGTTTATTTCAGGTTTCTTCACTTTCTCAAGAAAATCATTCCTGCAGGCTGGTGCTGCAGGTGAAGATCACTGATGAAAGCACTGACCACCCCTAAACCAAGACCAGGCCCTGTCTGAGGACTGAGCATGGGAAACTGCTCTTTCAATACCTTTTCCCAGCCAGCTGTGCTCTCACATTGCTACACACTCACCTAGACCACATTTCTCACAGGAATTCTAAAATTTCATGTGGAAATGGGACTAAACTCCCATAAAAATTCAAGATTTAGCACATCTTGCCTTTCCTATGTCAGCCAGCACAGAAATCCTCAGGTAGAAAATTTGGTTGATTCAGCTCTTAGCTGATGGCCAAAGCTGTCACTTACTGGTTCGTTATCTCTGCTCTCGTGTTGTGTCACTTAATGATGTATTTGCCTGTCTTCAGTCTGTTTATGATCTGTTTATGTCAAAAGTCCCTTTTTCCTTTAGCTCTGCACCCCTGGTCTTGAGTAAAGCTCAGGAACTTGGAAAGCCACAAAGATTCATTTGGGGAAAAAAAAAAAAAAAAGGGAGGGAAAAGAAATGCTCAACAACAACTACATCCTCAGAACTCGTATGTTTATCCAAATTTGCCTGAACCTTCTGGGGACAGTGACTTTTTAGGGTAAAATGAAAACAAGTTCAAGTGAGTTTTCCATCCCTGAAACAGTATGGTATTTCCAGCCAATCTGAGACAATTTTCCAAGAAGATTTCCTGCAACCTCACAGTGATTAAAGGAAATAACATTGTGAATAAAGGGACATTCTTCAAAGTCAATGAAGGAGCCACAAACGGTAGGTTCTCACAGCGGGCCGGAAAGCGCCGGCGCGAGGTGGATTTTGTGGTGCGTGGCCCCCCAGAAGGAAGAGGGTGGGCTGCCACTCCATCCCTCTTCCCCAGTCAGGGGTTGTGACCGGGCTTCTCCCGGAGCAGGCGGCGCGGGAAGAGGGTCCCTGGGCTCTCCATGCTTGAGGACAAAAGGCTTGGGCCCACAAGCTCTGGCTGCCCACCTCCAGGTGAGAATTCGACAGGTTTGGGGTCAAGTCACAAGGGGCAAGAGCCCACTGACCCTTCTCAAATCCCTCTGTGCAAAGAGCAGCATGCCACCACGGCTGTTTCATGCCACGACCTTCCTCCTAGGAACCTCCCCATGCCCCACTTTGTCTGAATCAGCCCCTCAGTGCCCACATGGGGATGTGAAGGGGCCCAAAAAGCCAAAAGGCTGCAATGCTGGGAGAGTGGGGTCCTGCCCGCGGCCACCCGGCACTGCCGGTGCCCCGAGACTGGGACCAGCCAGGCAGGGAGGAGCCTGCGCTCCAAATGGCCGGGCAAGGGGACTTCTAAAAGCCCACCTTCTCAGCGAAAACAAAGAGAAGGGGGTAGCGAGGAAGGGAGAGGAGCTGGGGAGAAAGGTGAGAGAGGCTCCGCGGCAGCCCAAACACACATGCTTCAGTTGATGCTGCGTAATAAGGGAATTAGCTAATGAGCTTACTGCGGCACAGGGACAAGTCCTTTAGAAATATCATGGCCACCTGGGGAGGCTTGCCGAGGAGCCAGGCAGCCTTAATCTGCAAAGGAAGGACAATCTCGCTGGAAAGACAAGCCCCCTCTGCTCCCCCCCGGCCCTGCTTCCTCCCTGGACAGCGTGTGTCCCGGGGTGCCACAGGGGGCCAACAAACCCAACAAGAACTGGGCAGGAAAAGGATAGTAAAGAGTGGGTTTTTTAGAAAAAAAAGTCACCCCGTGCTCGCGGCTTTTCTTAGACATCTGTGCAGTGGGGATGGGGCTGCTGGGGGACCAGTGTGATCCGACTGCCCCTGGACAGACAGCGCTGCCCCAGGCTGCTCGCACAAGGGATTCCAGAAATACGGATTGCCTTTCCCTGCGCTGGCAGCTGCGATGGATATGTCAGACAAAACCAAATAGCTCCAAAATACGGATTGGGTAGTTTTTTGCAAGTCGTCCAAATACAGCCTTATAAAATCCGAGGCGAAGACAAATTCATATACAAGTGCCAGCGAATGTGCTAATTTGAAGGGGAAGTGGGTGAAAGAATCTGATGTTGAAAGTCACTTAGAACAATGCAAACATTAAATATACAAATACTCATCAAATACTTCTTTATAAAGTGGCTTTAGACAGTGAACAGGCTGGGTTAGAAAAAAAATACTTGCTGATAAATATTGAACTCATTGAGGAATTTGGGCATGTGGCAGTATTTGCATGAATTAGAGCAGGGGAAGTATGAAAGCATCGAAGACAGAACGCTCCTCCAGTGAAAAAAGGGACAAGCAAAAACCTCAGCCAAAAATAAGGCTCCACTTAAAAATTATTCCCACACTAGTGAAGATATGACCAAACCCATGTATTCACTGGAAAAAATGTAAATTGACTTTTTTTATTATTATATTGAGATAGAATTATTGTTTATATTGTTATTATAAAACATTCTGTAAAAAAAATTGCTTAAAATTTTCTTGCTCAAAAAGAATTAGATTGACAATTATTCTACAGAAACCAATTTCATTTAACTTTTTGACGGGATATTTTGAAACAATTTTTTCCTTTCAGTTTTCCAAAGCAGAAAGCTGTTTGAAATTTGTAAGCATTGTGTTTCCAGATTTTCCTTGTCCTCTTTTTCTCCGCTGCCCTGAAGCTGCCTGATGATGACTGACGTTCATGCTGTCCTCCTCTCTTCTGATCCTTTTTTCCCTACTCCAAGCTTTACAAAATTTTAGCATTCTTTTAACAGAAAAAAAGAAAAACCCTAAATGCAGTATCAATTCTTCAACCACTGAAGAGTTGTAAGAAAAAAAAGTAATAGAAGAAAGAAGAAAAAATTGTCAACATTTAAATAATTTTTCAGCTGTAGTAGAAATAATTATGCCTACTCAGAAAATGGTGGGACCTACAGTGAAATGATCCTTAATTTTTTTTTCTGTGTGATTTTTTTTCTGAAATACTTTAATTGGGATTTAAAAATATTTTTGGTTTTGTTTTTGTTTTGGTGGTAGGGAAAAATCAGGGTCTGTTTTCTGGGGTGCTGCTCTCTGATTAGTTATGATGATAAAGGCCCTGGGATCCCAACCTACCTGGGGGATTCAGCTCCCACAGTACTGGCTGGGGAGTGAAAACTCTTGTCTGCTGCACCAGGAGAGGCAGCTTCCCCTGCAACCAGACCCACAGAAGGGGTGACATTAGGGGCAGTGTGGTTGCAGGGCTCAGAGGTGACATGAGCCACAGGGATGACCCCACGGCTGTGGCAGCAGCAGGTGTGTGGGGCTGCAGACACCGGCTCCACACTGGGGGAGATGCCAGTGCTGGGCACAAGAGCCTCTCACACCTGCAGAGTGGCTAAAGGGAGCAAAACTGCCACAGCTGGCATTTGGGAAGGAGGGTGGGATATTCCCTTGCCTTTCCAGCTGGTCACCGCTGCCCCAGCTCTGAGTCCAGCGCAATGACCACAGTGAGTGATGCCTGCCTCATGCAGGGGCCATGGCCAACAAGAATTGTCCTTCCTGGGCATGGTGAGGTGGGGGCAGATGGAAGCAGTGCACTAAGCTCCTCTCTCTCTGAGCATCAGGGTCCTTCCACAGCTCCCCGCTCCTCCGAGTGTCTGCTGTGGGATAGGGCACAGCCCCGCGCCGAGGGCGGGGGACTGTCACTCCACAGCAACGAAACAATAGTCAGTGTCGATTATTTATTTTTCCAAATAAATCATCGGGTCCTGCAGGAGAAGGGCTGGAAATCAGTGAGTTTAGATTAGACCCTCCCCAAACCCCGGCTGGGCCTTGAGCCGCTGTCAGGGCTGCAGAGAAACAGCAGCGAACTCTCACGCAAATGGCCTATAAAAAAGGCCCCTGTCAAAGGCACCTTGACCTGGAGGCTCGCTATGGTGCTGAGCTCCCCGTGGCCCTCCCCTCCCCGGGCCGCGCTCCCCTCGCATGATGTATTTCCCCTGCCTTTTTTAGAGCTGCATTATGTTAGCTCCAGGAAACAGCCTCTTCCTTCTTATAAACACAGCCCTGGGTTACTGACCAGCGGCCCTGCCACTCCACAGCCACTCTCTGTCCATCCATCACACCTCGCTGTCACCCTGGCAACATATCTCTTGGACCGGTCCGGCTCCAGGGATGGGAGAGGCAGGAGGGGGGGATAAGGGGGGGGGGGGGGGGGGTCACATACACAGAGCACAATTCCAGCCTGCTGACTAATTCCCTGGAAACCCTGGGGCTGCACAATGAGAAAGCCTTTCCGAGGGTTTCTCGAGCGTTACTGGAAGGTCAGATGAAGGTCAGCACAAGGACACGGCTCCTACTTTCCCCACCGTCAGCAAGGGCGGGTGCGCAGGGCGGACGTGGGCGAGCCGCGGGGGTACCCCGGGTGCACGGTGGGAGGGATGTTTGGAGAAGGGAGCCTGGGCCCAGGCGGCCCTGGGATGCGGCACAGAGCCCACTCGCCACTGCCAGGAGCAGGGAATGTGCCTGGGACGGGGCTGGCGGGGTGTCCTGGCAGCCAGACAGGCGTCAGTGCTTCCAGCGGGACGGGGCATGGCCGGTGGCGTGGCCTTTTGCCGCCCCGGCAAGGGAGGGATGAGGAAGGGAAGAACTACTTTGGCCCCATATGAACTCCCCACCACCTTTGCTATGGCCCCAGTGCCTGCAAACTGCTGGCCTGACACAGCGTCGCTGCACAGGTCATTCACAGTGCAGGATGGATCCTGGGGAAGAGCACCAGGATGGGTCCTGGGGAGACCGTCCCAGGCATGCTTGGATACCCATGGTCTCCAATCTGCTTGGACATCAACAGCACAGGAACCATATCAAGAGACCCAGGTTGCCTTGTCAGTGCTGGCACAGGGACATATTTTGGCTGAGCCTCTTGTATGCACGGCTGAAGCACGGCAACTACAGCAGGAGGGGTCCAGCCATGTCCTGCTCCTGGAACACCACCTTTGTCCATCCCCACCTGCTTGTCTTTCATGTTAAGCCACTGTCTCCAAGAGGAAATGCCATTTAAAGGCAGGTATTTTAAAAGAAACGGGAGATCTCTACTCTCTGAACAACACAGCACTTCACTTCTGCCTGTTCCCTACGTAAAGCTGGGAGTCAGGTTTACATAGGGATAAAACAAAAAAGGCAATGCTTTTAAGGACAGATCTTCACAAACCCAAACCAAAGCCCCATGAGGGCAAATCCTTTCTAATCCATGCTCTTCCTCAGAGGTGTAAGTGGAGTGGAAGGGTAGGGGGGGATTTAAGTCTGGAAAACAGTTCCCCATGTCTTTGGTCTGGCAAAGGGCCCACTGATAGACTAAAAACAAGTTTGTGGAGAAGCCTGTGTGGGATAATCCAGCTCTGGCCCCTGAGGGGATGAGAACAATTAGGAGTCCTCTCTCAAGTCTCCACTCCAAGATAGAAAAACAGTTTATAGTTTGGTCCAGAGTTGTTGTTAGAAAGTTCTGAATCATCAGGATACACTAACAATTTCTGCACAGTAATTGCCAGGATAACTCATTAGGCAGACTCAGAGATAAACTATTAACAGAAGCCTTCAGCTCTCCTACCTGCCTTCCCGTGTGCAGGCCACAGGGGCTGCCCTATTTATACAGCAGCTGTTGGTGAGGATCTGGCTTCAGGAGGGAACCACATGAGCAGCCATGGCTAAATACGAGAAGTATTTCAAAGGAAAACAAAAGAATGGATATTTATTAGACGTGTGCAGGCCAAGCACATGCTCTGCCATTAACCTTTCCAGGCATGTCATCAGCCAGGGAGCAGTGTGCCTTCACTGTTGCTGAACATGCCACAGTCTCCAGCCACAGCAACCACTGTACTTCTAGGGAAAAACCCACCACAGCATTGGGAGCTGGCCTGCTGTGGCCTCTGGAAGGATTTGGCAAAATGTCTTTGGGCTGAACCTGACAGGCTTTTGACCCATATTTACCCAGAAGAGATAGAAATTATGAGCTTCCCCAGCCTCATCCTCCTCCCTAGCCCCCAAGTGCAGATTGTTGCATGACAGAGGATATTTGTATCCAATCCTCCTGAGCTGGTCAGCAGCAAATTACAGCTGAGCAGATGAAACAGTGCAACAGCCACTGGCAAATGTCAGCCCCATAGACAAATGCCAGCAGAGCTGAGGAATGCCACCACACAGAGGCCTGTGCACCACCCTAAGCATGCACTCAGCCAAGGTTGCAGCATATTTTCTGCCAAAGCTGGTTCCTGCATCCTTTTTCAGCTCAATTACCCTGAAACCACCCTGGCAAACCCAGAGCTGTGTACCATTTCTTCCACAGATTTGCCAGCTCCGGGGTACCCACGGCCAGGATGGCTTCAGCTGCATGGGAACAGCCGGAGGAATCTTTATCAAGCAGGGAGAGAAGTGGAAACTGGCTGCCAGGCAGATGCCCTAAACAAGAGTAACTTATCAGCTCCGTTTCCAAGATGAGACATCTGTCACCACCTTGCACAGAGCCAGCCCAGCCTCTTGCTCCTCACCAGCATGCCTGTACAGAAGCACGAGGGCTTCCCTCTCCCCGAAGGAAGCCATAGAAATAGCCACCGTAATAATTTGCAAAATTCCTTCTAGAAAATGCTTTGCTTGGGCTAAGAAAAGCAGTACACCCAGAATGCTTTGGGGGACAGTGCTGGACAGGAGCAGGAGGCAGCATGCAGCTGCATTCCCAGCCCCATGTTTGCCAGGAGCCGGCCCCAGCGGCAGTGCAGGGAGGTCCCCAGCCCCGAGGAACACCGAGTGCTGCGGACAGCAAGGAACCGCTGTGCCAGCACACACGCAGCAAAGCCCGACACGGTTAATCCCTCCAGTTTATTATGTAATAAAACGCTTTCCAGACCTGTTAAAATTTAATTGGTTTAATCTTAATTGTTCCATTTTCTATGGCACATGCAAACACAGAGCCTGACCCTGCTACTCTCGTGTGAACTGTCCCGCGGGCTGCGGTGGGAGCAGGATGGAACCCGCTGACCTCAGCGGGATTACGTGCATGAATCAGAGCGGCAGGCCTGGGCTCGGAGCTGAAATCCAGCCCTGGGCAGGTCGCCAGCACAAGGCCCAGGGTCCACTTAGGCTCCACTTAAGCGCTATGGGATGCAAGTGGTACGCAGGCCTGTGGATGCGAGCAGTGAGCAAGCCTCACGCTGGGCCTCTGCTGAAGGATGAATTTCAGCTCAGCTTGTCAACCTCACGGCCACAAACACGCAGCAACGGCTTCTGAGACACGGAGCAAAGGTACCCCCAGAAAGGCTGTGGGGTGTGCTCCACCAACAGGGTGGTGTGTGAGTGCCTGCAGCAGTGTCCTCCTTCTGCTGCACGGGGGACCCTGTCGCTGCACAGTCAGTAACTGTGATTTATGACAGCTTCTGCTCCAGAGGAAGAGGTGCTTTGCTACCCTCTGCACGTCCACAGTCATGGGGCTGTGTAGTGCAGCAGGGTAGCTTTGTGAAGCCTGGATATCCTTTGTGCACAAGAGATGCCAAATAAAATCAGGCAGGAGGGGGTCCTTGGCATTGGCATTTCCTATCCTGCATTGCCTTAGATGAAGGATGACCTTTACCTGCTCTTGCAAGTTGGCTCTCACCAAGCTCAACATGTCAGCCTCAGTTTTGGAGGCCCATCAGGCACTGAAATCAAGGACAACCTCCCCTTTGGTGTCCAAGCCTACTTAGTTCCCCTTGCTGCACTCATGCGTTTGCTGCCTCTATCCCTCGAAGTGCTGAACACTGAATGTTTCACACAGCTACTGGTATCCCTCAAACCAACCTCCCACCTTGCAAACATATGTGTAGGATGCTAGAGTCTGGTTCTGACCTTTAGAAAACACATTTATTTTTCACCGAGGCTTTGTTTCAGGATGTATTTCCAAGCCATGCATCTCTGGAAGAGCTATGAAGCAAAAGTAAATTAGCCAATGTCAATGGAGCAAAAAAATACTGAAGAAAAGCAGATATTTGCAGTGATGCACTTCTCAAGAAAGTGGTCATTAAGTGGGTGGTTCTTGGCCAGATCAAGCCAGCTCGTTCTGAGAATTCGGAGAGATGCAGGCAGGTGTCGAAGTGGCAGACCCGAGTGAACAGGATGGTCCAGGCACTGCCCAGGCACAGACGGGACACAGCAGTGGGAGATGGAGACAGCCTGTTGCTGGGTGAGCATGCTGCATCCCCTGCCTGGATCTGGCTCTGCTGCCTGCAGGAGCCCTCTTCTCTCCTGAGGAATACAGACAACGTTTCTTTTCAGAATTGTGAAAAAGAGCCATTCCTGTGCAAGCGGCGGGGCAGGGATAAACACCATCCTTTTCCCCCGGGGGCCGTGGCCAGGTAGGGGCACTCAGGGAGCGGGTCCGGGCTGGGAACTGCCTGCGGAGCCACTCCGTGTTCGCTCCTCACGGAGCCCCTCAGGGCGCGCCCGCTGGGCACCGTGAGGGGCGCCGAGGCTGCCTGCGAAGAGCGCCGGAAGCGGGAGACGGAGGAGCGCCGTGCCGGACCGGACAGGACCTCGGGGGCCGCTGCCGGCAGGTGACCGAGCCGTGCGGAGCCGGTGCGGGCTGCACGGGGCGCGGCCCCACCGGCAGCCCCGGCGGCGGTCGCTGCCCCGAGACCCGCCGCCTCTCCGCGTCGCGTCGCCGGCCCCGCCGTGCGGGGGCGTCCCCGGCGCGCTGCGGTTCTCACATAAATCAGGACCGAACTCCTGGGAAAGGGCCATCCTTCACCGGGCGCTGCTGACAGAGAACGAGAACCAGACGGGCCCTGAGATAAACCACGGCGCGCAGCGTTTACACAAGGGCAGGCTCTGTGTAAATAGAGCCGGGCGCGGGGGGCAGCTCCCGGCGGCGCGGGTCCGCTCCGGTACGGCCCCGGCCCGCGGCCGCCGGGCTCCTGGGGCGGCGGGCAGGTGGGTGCCGCCCGCCCAGCGCCTCCCGCCGCCGTGCCCCGTTGGCTTCCCGAGCACAGGAGCTGGAGACAGGGCCGGATTAGCGTGTTTGTTTGTTTACGGCCATTAGCGCGGGGCCGGCTCCAGCACTCCGCACCCGCGAGACTAATGGAGCAATTAGCAGCCCTGGTGCTGATAGCATCGCCCCGAGCGAGACCCCCGGCCGCGGCCGCTGCTACCGGGCCGCCTGCGGCCGGAGCCCTCGGGCGGGAGCGGACTGCTCGCTCCTCGCCCGCCCGCCGCGGTGTGCGCGGCTGCAGCGGGGCTGCTGCTCGCTCCCCGGGCCTGGGGGGGAGGCTCTTGGCTCTCTTGGCTCCGCTGCAGCATCCGCACGGCGAGCTCCATCCATTACAATAATCCCCTGTCTAAACAGAGAGCAGGAGCGGCCGGGACAACAAGGCCCTGCTGTAAACAGAGCTCAGGGGACGCCGCTAATGATATAAATAAAATAACCATTAATAGCCCGGTGACCCCAGCCCAGCCGGCTTGGGAAAGCCCTGATGCATCCCGGGCTGAGACCCGCCGGCAGGTACCAGGGCTGCCCTGCTCCTTCCTCCCCTGGCTTCTGTACCTCCGCACCACTCGCTCCGGTCCGGTCGTGCTCCTCGGCCCCAGCCGCCTCGGTACGGGCACGGTCGGGCCCGAACATCTCCCTGCTTCTCCGGCTTACCCAGCCGGGAACTCACCAGCGATCCGCCTCCAGTAAAGAGGGGATGCTGGCATGGGGGGCAAGCGAGGGCTCAGTTACCGCACCGGGAGACTGGCGGAGGATGAGGCGGCCCAGGAAAGGCCCGGCCGCGGCTTGCTCCCTCCGTCGGGCGTGGGTTCCCCGAGCAGCCCGCGTGGCCGGCAGCAGCACAAATGAGTGGGTCCCAGCGGGAGAACCACTCGTGCCACCGGGGAGACGTCCCGATGCGTCGTTTATGCCCGACCCGGGCTCCCAGGCCGCGCCCGCCTGTGCGGGCGGGAGCGCGATGGCGCCAAACGAGTCAGACCCTGCCGGGGCGCGGCCCCGGTCCTCGGCATGGCGGCTGCTGCTCCCGCAGAGGGACGGGCAGGCGGACATTGGCGGTGGCCCGGTAGATCTTATGGCCGCCGCCACCGAGGGCACCGGCCCCTGACACTGTTCTCCCCGCCGGGAAGCTCGGCCGCAGTGGAGCTCCCGGGGAGCGCGGCGCTGTGCAGAGCCCGGCCACTCGCCGCGCTGCCACCGGGCCCCGCGCTGCACCTCCCCGGGCCCGGGGCCCCGAGGAGGGCAGGAGTGTCCCGGGACAGTGGCGGATGTGTAACACGAATAAGGAGTTAATTGTTGCTAATTTTCTTCGGGGTCCCGGCAGCGAGGCAGCGCCGAGCTTCTCTGGGCACCGGCGGCACGGAGCCGAGTCGGGCCTGCTTAGTGCGGGCGCCCTTCCCCGTCCACCGTCTGGACCGCAGGAAGGCGTCTCGCACGGGGAACGGGAGGGGAGCGGCGAGAAGAGACCGAATCGTCGTATTTATATGGCGAGGGCTTTGAAGCTGCGTGGTGGCAGCGGTCCGGTGCGCGGGGGAACGGGAACCGGCCCCGCCGCGGGACCGGCAGCAGATGAATTGCGGCGAAGTGCCCGGGACTCGGGCTCCTGTGCCGGGCTGCGCCCACAGTAAATACATCTCCGGGGCGTGCAAAAAGACGAAGATACGAGGGCACCGACCGAGCCACTAAACGGTGGAGTCGCCGGACGTTAACAACACGAGAGAAATCCCGGGAAGGCCCCGCGAAGCCCCGGCGCCGGGACACTCACCTGCCCGGCGTACGCGCCCGGCTCCGGTGGCCTCCCCTCGTCGCCGATCCAAGTCCTGCGGGGCAGTGGGATTTTAATCACAACGAAAAATCTCCCCAGAAGCCACCCGCCCCTCCCTCGGTGCGCCCGTTCCCGCGCCGCGGCAGCCCGGAGCCCCTTCAAAAGTCCAGGAGCAGCGGGGAGCGCCGGGGGGCCGCGGCACCCCCCGCATCACCGGGAGGCTCGGCTGGTGCCCGGCGAAGCCCTGTGACCCGGAGACCCTCAGTACGGAAGAGCTCGGCAGGCTCATTCGGTGCGTCACCCGCCGGCACGGAGGCGAGGTGGCTCCGAAGAGCCGCTGGCCGCCCGTTACCGGCGGGAGAAATGAAACGAAACGAAACGAAACGAAACGAAAGAAAACGAAAAACAACGAAAGGAATCACCGACGATCGCGGTATCGCGCTTCCCACCCAGCCCTGTGTTACCGCGGTCCCGGGCTGCCCACGCGGCCCGGCCCGGTCCGCCCCGGCTGGGCCTGGCGATCGCAGCCTGCGGGGCCCGATCCGGCAGCGGCGAAGCGCGGTTCCCCTGTGCGAACGAGCGTCGCACCGGCTGCGGCGAGCTGGGCCGGCCTGCAGCCTGGCCGGTCGCGGGGATATTTGCGGGGCCACCGGCGGAGGGACCGGGGGTGCAGGGGGATGCGGAGTGGGTCGGCTACGTGTACGTCGCATGGCTACAGCCCGTCCGGGACGGCGGGGTCGCCGTCAGCTGCGGGAGAGGTGCGGGGTGGCGGAGGCGAACCTCCCCGCCGCTACGCGTTCTGGGCCGTGGGACGCACTTGCGGGGCCGTGCTGCTGGTGCGGGGCGGCTGGGCCGGCGGGGCCGCACATGTCGGCCCCTGCTGGGGCCGGACCGAGCCGTGTGCGGGCAGGGGCCAGCGGGGCGCGCCCGGGCGGGGGTCCCTACCTACCTATATGTGCTTAGCACTGGGGGGGCGCGGCGGCGGCTGCCGCGGATCTCCGCGGGGACCCCGACCCCGGCTCACCGTCCCCGCGCCCGCCGGGCGGGTGCCGGGCCGGCGGGGCGCTCTGCGGGGAAGGAGCCTCCCCGAGTGCAGCCTTAATACATTGCTATTTCTGGCCGGGCGGCCGGAGCCGGGCAGGGGGCCGGCTCTGCCTCCCCCTCTCTCCAATGGCGAGGCCGCCCCCGGCCCCTCCTTGCCGTGACGTGCCGGCCCGGGGCAGAGGAGGCTCCCGAGCCTTTGGCTGTCCCTGCAGAAGCTGTAACAAAACGCAGACCCCCAGCGCCGAGCTAATGGAGGCAACTTAGACAGAAGCAGGCGCGGCCCCTCGTCTCTCGGCGCTGCCTGCTCCCCCCGCACCGGGCGCGGCGCTCCCCGCCGAGCAGCCGCCCGAGCGCCGCCGGGCCCGCGGGACTGCCTGGCCGCTTGCGCTGCCCCGATGATGTTACCGAGCCCCGTCACCTCCACACCCTTCTCTGTCAAAGACATCCTCAACCTGGAGCAGCAGCAGGACCCGCACTATGCGGCCCAGCTCCCGCACCACCTGGAGCACCACTTCCACCCCGCTGCCTGCCTGCTGGCGGCCGCCGACGGCGCCCGCTTCTCCGACGGCGAGGAGGAAGAGGAGGAGGAAAAGCTCTCCTACCTGAGCCCCATGGCAGCCCCCGGCAGCCAGGCAGACGCCCGGATCTCCGCCGATAACTACGTTCACGCCGTGCTGCGTGGCTCCTGCGAGGCCCCGGGCCCGGGAGAAGAGCTGGACCCGGCGGTCCGAGACCCAAGTGAGTATCGGCTCCGCCGCGCTCCCCCGCGCTGCACCGCCCCGCCGGGACGGGCCACGCGCTGGCTTCCCGTGGTGCGTTCCCAGCCCTCGGGCATCGCCCCGCGAATCCCAGGTCCTGGCGCTCCAGCCCGATCCGCGTCCCTTGGCCATGTCGAGCCGGGACAGGCACGTCGCGGGGCTGCCACCGCCCTCCTCCGCGCCTCGCTCGCCTCCTCTCTGGGAGTGCCTCCGCAAGGCCCCAGCCCGAAGGTGCCGGATCAGGCCCGCGCTCTGCAATTTCGGTAGCGGAGGGGGAGGAACGGGTCGGGTTAGGCCCAATCCGCACCCGCGGGGCCCGGCGGCGGAGCAGGTGCCCGGCGCTGTGCGCGACGCGGCCCGGAGCTCTCCTGGCGGGGCCGCAGCGGTAACGCCGCAGCCGGCCCGGTGGTGCGGGAACGTGCCCGGCCCCTCCGCCCGAATCGGGCCCTCGCAAACACAGGCGGTGCCGGAGACGGCAGGTCCCAGGGCTGCCTCCCCGCCCGCACCGCGGTGCCCCGACGGGCGCGTAGCGGCGCGGGATCGGCTGGGGCGCGGCGCGGAGCTCTTGTCCGCCGGTGGGGCCCGTCGGGAGCAGCGAGCGCCCGGCGTCGGCGAGGCGCACCCGTGACCTGTGCTCTCCCGTACAGAGAGCTGCGTCCTGAAGAAGCCGCTGGACGCAGCGGAGAAGGCGGAGGAGACGGAGAGGCCGAAGCAGCGGAGCCGGAGGAAGCCGCGCGTACTCTTCTCCCAGGCGCAGGTCTTCGAGCTGGAGCGTCGGTTCAAGCAGCAGCGTTACCTGTCGGCGCCCGAGCGGGAGCACCTGGCCAGCAGCCTCAAGCTCACCTCCACGCAGGTGAAGATCTGGTTCCAGAACCGGCGCTACAAGTGCAAGCGGCAGCGGCAGGACAAGTCGCTGGAGCTGGGCGGCCCCGCGGCCCCGCCGCCGCCGCGCAGGGTGGCCGTGCCCGTGCTGGTCCGTGACGGCAAGCCGTGCCTCGGCGGGTCGCAGGGCTACAGCTCGGCGTACAACGGGCCCTACTCCTACAACGGCTTCCCCGCCTACGGCTACGGCAACGCTGCCTCCTACAACCCCGGCTACGGCTGCACCTACCCGGCGGGCACCGGCGGCGCGTCCATGCAGGCCGCCTGCAGCCCGGCGGCGGCCGCCAGCCCCTTCGTGAACGTGGGCGGCCTGGGGGGTTTCAGCGGCGGCGGCCAGCCGCTGCACCAGCCGGCGGCGGGGCCTTCCTGCGGCCAGGGCGCACTGCAGGGCATCCGGGCCTGGTAGCCCGCACGCACTGAGGGTCGGGAGCGGACCGAGAGGACGGCCCGGCGGCTCCGCGGCCCCGTTAGCACCCGCACCGCAGCCCGGCTGCGCGCCACGCGCCTGGACCGGAGGCGGCGGCGGCGGCGGCGGCGGGACCCCGGCGCTCCCGCGAGCATCGGCGCGGGGCCGGCGACGGACGGAGCGGAGCGGAGCGGCGCGGCGGGACGGGACGGGACGGGGCCGAGAGAGCCCGCAGCGAAGCGCCGCCGCCCCGCGGAGCCGCCGCGACGGCCGGGCGGGCCGGGCGGGCCGGAGCCGATCGCGCCGCGCCAGCGGAGCAGCTTTGCTTGTAAAAAGCCGACGGCGGGGCCCGCCAGTGCCGCGGCCCCTCTATCTACTCTGTATCGGTCACTGCCAGCGCCAGCTCGCCCAGTCAGTCAATAAACCAGGTGCAATACTCGCCGCCCGATCCTCCTTCGTCCACCGGCCGGTGCCCGGCGGAGGGGCCGGAGCCCGTGCCCGGCGGCGGGGCGGTCGCCGCGTCGTGCCCGCGGGGCAGGGCGGCCCGGCCGGCTTGTGAGCGTGCCAAGGGCGCTGAATGGGGCCGCGTAGCTCAGAGCCGGGCCCATTGTGGCCGACGGGCCGGCGCTGAAAGGAGCCGCCGAGGAAGGTAGCGGGAATAGGCGCTTATTGGATTCGGGAACAAAAGGTGTGGCAGGGAGGCGAGGGACAAAGGGGCCCCGGCGCCGAGATTGACGGGCCGCTTTGCCCCCCACTGAGGCCCAGGCCCGGCGCTTTATGCGCGGGGGCTGCAGAAACGTGCTGGGTTTTGTTCCCCATTCTGGGAGCGCAGGGGAAGAGGAGGGGGGTCCGCGGGCCGCTGATTAGGGCCAGCCGGGCCGGGCAGCCTGAATGCCGGGGCATTATTGCTACATGTACAGCCATTTCTCTCTATTGCAGGGGGAGGGGGGCGGCCGAGGCCCCCGAGCCCCACGGGACCGGCCGCGGGGTCGCCTGCCGCCCGCCCCGTCCCGTCCCGGGTCGCCCGGTCCCGCTGTCGCCACCGAGGCGCTCTCGGGGCGGTGGCGGCCCCGCTGCCGCGGCCGTGCCTGTGCCGTGCGGCTCCTGCCGAGCCCCGGGGCCGGAGCCGCGCCGGGGAGGGCCGGACACCCGCAGAGCGGCGCGGCAGCACCGGGCGTCTGGGGCACCTCGGGCGGCAGCGGGGACCAAAGGCACCGGGAGCTCTCCCTTGCCGGCCCGCACGTCTGCCCGGCCGCGACGCTGGCTCTCCGAAAGTGTTTCCAGCGGAGCCTTCTTGGAGCCGGCGCGACGGGCGCGGAGCATGGGCTCGCTATGCCACCCCCCGACCCAGCGCTGCCCACCGTGTCCTCCCCATGACCTCCGCATGTGTGTTGTGTGACAGTCCCTCTGTCCCGAGCAGAGGACCCGGCTCTGCCCTCGCAGAAGCAGCAGGTAACGACCGCTGACCTCACTAACCCCGGGTTTTCTCTGCACATTCCCACCATTCAAGCTGAACGTGCACCTTCGGGGTTTGCTGTTTGAAAGGGACCGGAAAAATTCTTTCCACTGCGGGGACAGAGTGGGCAACCCGCAGTCCCCGGCTCCCAGCCTAGCCTGGCTCGGCACGGCACGGCACCCCGCTGTCCCACGAGCCACCCCGAGGCCGGCAGGCTTCACGGGGCCGGCGCTGGGAGAGGATGCGGCACGCCCAGCTGATTGTTTGCTGGATGGCAGTAAGGTGTCGCAGGAGAGGAAGCCCAGGCCCTGCTCTTGGCTTTCAGAGATTAGTGGTTAAGGCCCTGTGGTCTCGTGGGTAGAAACAGGATAGCCAAGAACAAAGGTAATGCTCTTTCTTCAGAGCAGCAGTCAGGCTGGAGAGATTTGTCTCTGCCATAGGAAGGAGTTGCATTTTCCTCCATGTTCTGCCAGACTGATGTCTGCAAAAATAGGGGACCCGTGTGAGTTCGTACTTCAGTGTGCGAGCCAGAGGAACCGTAACCACAACAGAAGCTCCTCCAAAGTCAGGGTGTGTGAGAGGAGTTCCCAGCTGAACACATCCCCTCCAAGTACATGGCAGTTGATGAGAAATCCACTGCATCTCAGCAGCACCCAGAGACCAGAGCCCCAGCACGGGACATGCTGCCCAGGTCTGTAGTCACAGTCTCTAGAGCACGGACAGTTCTGTAAAGCAGAAGGACACCCAGGGACCCCACAGCCCTGCTGCAAGGGGTGATGCCAGGCAGCACCAGCATGATCCAGAGCAGGCGTGCCCAGCCACAGCGGAGCACTCTCCACTTGCGCCTGGTCACAACCCTGGCCCCTCTCCTCCTCCACGGAGCTGGAACAGCGCCCAGTCGGGGCATTCCGAGAGGCCTGACTGCAGGCTGATGTCGCATGGCGCTGGAAGTTTCTAGATGTCCACCATGGCAAGTCCCATTCCTGGGACAGATCCCAGCTGTCCCACCAGCTCAGACTGGAGGAAGGGCAAGGGGTTAGTGGGAGGGACCCCTCCACAGAGCCTCGCCCAAAGCTCCTGAGCTGATGGGGAGGACAAAACAGCACAAAGAGACGGCAGTGCTGGAGGGCCCAGAGCAGGGTGGCGGAAGTGGAACGCTCCAAGGAGGAGGAACAGCCGGCAGAGGCCAGTGGGAGGGAGATGGTGGGAGATTGCAGATTGGACCGCCTGCCCAGGGAGAGGAGACACAATGGAGGGAAGTTGCTGCGTGGCTGTGCTGGAGGCAGCACCCGCCCGTGATGCACCCTGTCCCTCACACCCCAGGCTGAAGCAGGATGCCTCCAGCAGGATGAGAGGCACAGGGAAATCTCTGGTGGAAATTCCTTCAGCATGGTCCTGCTGTGGTGGTGCCATAGCCAGAGGGACATCAGGGAGGGGGGGATGAGGATGGCCATGCACAAGGGGCAGAGGGTGTGTGTTTCTTCCTGGTTCACTGGGGGATTTACTGGTATTTGGGAATCAAGCTGTGAAGGTGCTGATTGATTTCAAATAGGAATGAGATTCTCTAAGTGTACTGATTTAAAGGAAAGGAGGGACTTTTGGGGCAGCTAGGTTTTAACTCCCAGGCCTCAGACCCACCCTCCTGTCCCCTCAGACCCACTCTGTGTGCAGGCTCCAGCTTTCTTTTTTGTACAAGTTTCCTGTACAAGGAGGAGCCCATGAGCAGAACTTGTCTGCATCCAGTGGCTCCTAGGGAGGCTCCATCCAAAGCCCAGTTATTGCTGGTTTTCTGTGGGCTTTCCATCCTGCTCAGTATCACACAGAAGCAGTGCTGTTCCTTCTGCAGCACCACAGATATGCTCTGGTTTCCACTCCTTCCTGACATCTTTTTCCCTTCCTCTCTCCCTCCCTACTACTGAGGTCATCCCTCCCCCTCTTATCCTTCATCCTTCTGTCTCCACCGTCCACTTGTGGCCATCAGCAAGGAGCTCACCTGGGTGCAGAGGGAGATGTCTGCTCCCAGTGAGGCTGGTCAGGCTGCTTGTGGACTTGGGCAGGCATCACTGAGTTCTGGTCCCAATTACTTCAACCTGGTCATAGCCACCTCCTGCTGCCTGGGTTGGGAGCCTGGGAACCCAGCTGTTTGCTAGTGTGGTGCACAGCTCTTGCTCCTCTATTTGGAGTGTCAGCTCCTGCTCTGCAGAGCTCCCCACTGCAGCCACCCCAGCCCTTGAGCTGGGAGCTGCCGAGGCTGCTTGGCCACTGGGGGTCTGTGGAGCCATCAGGTGTCGGAGATGCTGGAAGCTGCTCCCGGCAATGGCAGTGTGGAGTTGTCACATAAGAACTCTCCAGTGCCAAGAAAGCTGTTGTCAGCCATGGATCAGGTAATTAAAATATTGGTAGTTGTGCTGTGGAGCCTCCAGTGAGGCTTTCTCCCACCTCATGCCAGCAGCACACGGGGCAGGGACCTGCCTCCCTTCCATGGATGAGTCACTGTGTCACAAGATGACTACACCTGACTGAGCAGGGTGAAGGGACTCACATGTTTAAGCTGTTTCTTCTTCCCAAAATGGTGAGATCAGGCACAGTGCTGCCACTAGAGATCCAGGTGACCCACGAAGAATTCACTCGGATTCAACCAAGGATCCAGGTGACCTCTCCACAGAGGGAGGCTGAATCTTCGTCCCGTCCAGAGCAGAGTGCTGCTGAAGGTCAAAGTTGTCCCTGTGTCCTGCCAGAGCCCTTCCCGGAGACATCATGCCAACCATCCCCCGGCTAGGCAATAAATGAAACCCACAGACACTTCCCCGGGACCGACGCTTCTCCGTGCCCGGGGCTGCTGCGGGCGGGCGGTGCCGGGGCCAGCGGGGTCCCGGGGTGCTGCCCGGGATCCTCAGGTTCCCCGGGCTGCCAGCAGGGACAGGGACACTTGCTCCCGGGGCCTGTCCCCAAGAGAGATACGCCACCGCCATCTATCGGCCAGCGCCCGGGGACAGCGAGTGACAGCCACCCTGCTGTCCCCGCCGCCCCGCGCCGCGGAGCTGCTGCAGCTGCCGTGAAGGGCTGCGGGGCATCGGGGCAGGGCGTGGTGCCCCCGCTGGGAAGGGCAGCGGGACAGAGCGGACATCGGGGAGGCTGGGCGGTTGCCTGGGCTCTGAGCAGGCGGGTGTCTCCCCACGGCACAGCCCCGCAGGAGCTGGGGGCTCCCGACCCACGGGGAGCATCGCTGCAGCGGCAGCATCGCTGGGGCTGTGCACGCAGCAAAGGCACCCACCCACCCGTGCCCCGCTGCCAGGGGAGAGCTGGGGACAAGGCCAGTGTCCCTTCCTAGCCTCTAGCCACCGTGCAGGTCCCTAGCGAGCAAGCGATGCTTTGCTGTGCTCTTTTAGCTGAGCACAAGCACACAGTCGCTGTGAGAGACCCAGCAGGTCTTCAGCTTTGATTTATTTTTTTCCCCAAAATGATGCAATTCACCTAATTCCTGGAGCACCCCTAGAACTCCTGATGCCCTGACACTGCCCGCAGCTTGCAGCTGAGGTGATCTCTCCCTGCAAGTTCTTGCCCAAGGACGTAGGATGGCTGTCGGTGTCCAGCGCCTGGTGCCCGTCACGGGTGCACCCTCACCAGAGGGAGCTGTGTCCCGCGTTGAGGCACAGCCCAGTGAGGCACAGCCCAGTTTTGGCCCAGCTCCCTGCCTTTCTAATGGCCCTTGGCAATGCTCCAGGTGACATACTGCTCAGGTCTAATGGGCATCCAAAAGTGCTTGGATTTACATTTCCCCTGGCACCCACCTAGCAGTGCCAGGCACAGGAGTCTCCTGTGTCAGTCCCGAAGCCATGTTGCCCTGGGGGCATTGCAGGCTCTCTCTGGGGCTGACACTGGCTGCCAGTGCAGTATCTGCAGGCACGCTGAGCCAGGGAGATTAGGGCTAAAGCCTCCACCAATCTCCTGGAACAGTCATTGCTTCAGCTGCTTTTGAGGATGATCCCAGACCAAGTTCTAGTGTCACAGCACGCCTGAGCTGTTCTCCCCCACGTGAGGACACTTGCAAGAGTGACCCCTGTGCCACCCCTGTGCCACTCCCATCCAGACCAGGAGCGGCTCCTTCCCCACCTCTGTCACCTCCCCAGTGCAACAGGCCATCTGCCCACACCTCAGTTCCAGCCAGGATGCCTCTCTGCAGTCCCTTGTTTGACAGGAGGAGTTTGACACAGAAACCTGCACTAAATATGGGTATTCACCCAGTGTCTCCCCATCAGAGCAGACACGCCAAGAGCTGTCCCAGCCCAGCCCAGGGGATTGCTTCTTCTGGTGGTTCTCTGTAGACAAGAAAGGGTTTTAGCCTCAGCTTCACCTTGCAGGGTATATTCCCTGCCTAGAAAGGGAAATAGCCTCTCAGGCTATTCCCTGCACTGCCACGCTTGCACAGAGCCAGGCAGGGACCAGCCCAGCCCAGAGTTCTCTCAACCCAGGCAGCAGTGTGGCTCAGGAGGGGGTTCCCAGACCCACCAGAGGCAATGTCTGCTCTGTGTCCAGGAGCCCTGGCGCTTGTGTTTAGCACTGCTGTAAGGCTGGGAGGTCATGAGAACTTGTACAACTTTATTGGGGTCTGACACAGCCCTGAGGAATCCCAGAGCCAGGGTGGGTTGGGGCTGGAGGGAGGCTGGGAGCCCATCTCTCTGCTCCCCATGAGCTCCAGCCACCTCCCACTGAGCAGAGCTGTCAGGCACCCGCTGCAGAGGGGCTGTGGGGCAGGAAACCTCAGGGCAGCCCAGGGTGCTGGCAGAGCACAGGGATGTGGTGTCCAGGGCACTGCTCTTGCCCCCCTGCCTGCCCTGAGCTGGGCTGACAAAAGCTTCTGAGCTCTGGCCCCAGTGGCCTGTGTGGGGTCATGACGGCAGGAGCAGCTCAGGAGCCCACCAGGCCCAGCTGAAGGTACGGGACAGACACTGGAGAGATCTCCCCCACTTCTTTCTCTGAGTAAGATGAACCCTCAGCCCCCAGCTGCCCTCACCCCAGCTCTGCCCTTAAACTGCAGGAGTGCAGCCATCTCCAGTTACCTCAGGAAGGCAGCTGGGGCTCCTGAGCCGCTCCTGGCACAGCAGCCCCAGGCTGCCTGAAATAGTTTGGGTTTGTGCCCCAGCACAGCTGCACAGCCCCGGACCCATCACCTGGAGCGGGGCCAGCGGTGCTTCCCAGCTCTGCCTGCTCAGGGGCTGTGGGGCTCCCCAGGACAGGGCCCAAGGGGCAGCTGGACACAGAAGGCAAGGCAGCAGATCCCTGCCTGGGCTGGATGTGGCTGGGGATCCTGCAGGGAGGCGAAAGGAAAAGGGATTGTCTCCAAAACTCTGCTGGGCTGAGCACTCCTTCCTTGCTGGAAAGCCAAAAATAGTCTCTCCAGGCAGAAGAGGCTGTAGGAGGAGAGTTCTCACTCGAAGCACAGCCAAATACCTAGGAGGCCATAGGACAGACCCAGAGCAATGTGGCTACACCAAGCAGCATTATCAGACCTTGGAAAGGCAGCGGCCAGAGCTGAACCAGCCAGTAACTCCATTGCCTCCAGGCATCTCATCATGCTAGAGGTGCCAGAGGAACCAGTCTGTCTGGCAAGGGCACACCCCCACCCTGGCAGAGCTGGGAGCAGCAGCACGCTGCCATGGCCAGCCCTTAGTCTGTGGCAGGCATTCAGCTCAGAGATGGCAGTGGGACAACATTTTTCCTGTCCACTGTGGCCTGGCCCAAGGGATTTCTGGGAATCCCCGTGGCAGCTCTACTGTCCCTGCAGTGCCAAACCCAGCAGAGGCAGTGCCATTCCCTGCAGAGCTGCTGCTGCCTGCGCTGGGCAACACCCAGCTGCTGCTGGGTAAGCTGGCAAAGCGCCGGCAGGCCAGAAAGGCTGTGCCCTTGCCAGGGGAATGCTTCAGGCCAATTGCTCACACAGCAGCATTTCCTGGCTGCGCTGATTTATCATCTCCCTGTTCCTGGGGGTCTCACTCCCTCCCCCAGCACTTCTGTGGGTAGTTATTCCTGGAAAACATCCTATAGACACTTTCAATCATGCCTTCATCCATTGACATTTATAGAGCTTCTTCCAGCAGCTGATGGATTTAATAGTGTGAATCTTCCCCCAGCCCCAGTCTGTTTATGCCTTTACCTCCATGGGGTTTGTCATTGCCTCAGTGCATGGTGAGGGCTAAAGGCAAAGCTGCAGCTCTGCTGCCAACAGCTTTCAGCTCCTGGGCAGAGACCAGTCCTGGCAAAGCCCAGTTGTACCCATCTTCTGCAAACTCCTGTCTAATGCCCTGCCCTCCAGCCTAATCCTGCCCTGGTCTCTCCCAGCCATCTCTGCTTCTCCCTCTTGGGTGGAGGAGCTGCAGGGCTGCCAAATCTTGCAATACTCAAGACTGTTTCTTAAAGCCCCAGCTCCTGAATTAGTGGGGAAACTTCCACTTCCTGACCTCCTTGTGGCTTTTGTGTCTTTAAGGAGTTTGTCATCCTTCTGCTTGTGCAGAAAAAGCAGGGACTGGCTCGCAGCCCATGGCAGGGAGCAGAGGATGGGCACAGCACACAGCCAAGAGGATGCAGGCTGCAGAGCGGTGGCTGTGGCTGCTCTGTGCCAGGGACATCCAGACCTGCCAGGCAGCCATCAAAAATCCCACAGGTGGTCATTCAGCTTCCCTCACCACCATGAGGAACCAGGGCAAGAGATGCAAGGGGAAGGTGGAAGCAGGGCTGGGCTGGGGCTTGGGCAGGGTGTCAAGCACCCAGCCCTGCAGTGCAGGGGTCCCTGCCCTCCAGCCCTGATGGATCCCAAAGCCACTGAGGGTGGCACATGCCCCTTGCTCACCCAGCAGCTTTTCCAGCCACAGGAAAACCCCTCTGTCCTCAGCACAGCCCACTCCTGCAGTCTTCTGTGCAGGCCAGGCCAGCAGATCCTCTGGAGCAGCTCTGATCCGACCCAGATACCCACCGGCAGCACATACCACAGCTGTGAATGCATCTCCTCCAGGGAATTATTTTGGGCAGGCCTCCGTGGGACACATGCCACACCTGAATGCACTGGGAGAGTCAGGCATCACCCATGAGCACCTTGTTCATGAAACTGAGATCTGCTCTGGGCAGGTCAGCACAATGAGACAATGCTTGAGTGCTCAGCTCACAGCCCCATGCTTGGGTGGGACCCTAAAATAAACTGGTAAAAGACAACTAACAACACGTTAGAAAAAATGTTGTTCTACTAATTACCACTAGATTGGAAAAGATATTAGCGCTTTGAGCAATTTTGAGATGCTCATCAAGCATCAAACTAGTCTAATTACTCTAACTTATGGGGCAAAAGTTCTGTTGAGCCCCAAATCTCCTATATGAGGTGCACAAAGCCTTCCAGCCTTGCTCAGCACCAAATTCCTGTGTTGTTCCTGACATGCAATCCCTCCTGCCAACACCTCCCTTTGGAGCAGTTTGGAAGCATCCAGAGGACCCCCAGTCAGCCTGAGGGTGTGGCCAAGGAACATAAACCTCAGCTTCTCCTGCAGGGTCACAACTCACACCAGCAGCAGGCGATGGGTCATGAGCCAAAGGGTATGGGGGCACCCTCATCCCTGCATGCTGCCAGGGTGACTGGGCCAGACAGGCCCCCTTCTCCCACCACCACCCCCAGACCGCTCTTCCCTCCCTGCTCTGGCATCCATCAAAAGAGCTCAGCACCAGGCACAGTCAGAAAGGCACAGTGCTGGGAGCTGAGCCATGCTGGAGTAAGAATGGGACATGAGGATAGAGCAGAACTGTTTTTATTGGAGGTGTCAAGAGCAGGAACAAGAACAAACCTACAGGCTCCCTCCTCAAGTGCCATCCTCCCCTCACCCACCACCACCACCACCGGGGCAGTCAGCATCACGTGTGCGTGCTACAAGACAACGGCCAAGACTTACACTGTGCTTCAGCCAAAAGCCAGACAAAGCCCTCAGCATCCCGCTGTCACCCCCTCCTTGGTGACTGCGAGCTCAGCTTGGCCCTGCCAGAGGCAGGCAGGACATTCACCTTCCCTTCTGACATTCACCTTCCCCTCCGAGCAGGGATGAGTTTTGCGTGAGATGTTGTGGTTAAGGGAAGTCAGGAGTGCAGCTCCGCCAAAGTGCCGGGGGATGTGACCTGGGCTGCAGCTCCCAGCGGGACATCTCCGAGGGCCCCAGGAGAGAGCAAGCTGTGCAGCCTGAGCAGCGCTGCGACAGCTACAGGCAAAGAAACGGCATCGCTAAACCCCAAAGGGCTTCGCTGCCCCTCTCTTCAACACAAACCAAACCAAAAGGGAGAGGGGTCAGAAGACAAACCAGGAGGGGATGTGAGGCAGGTCTGGAACAGTGCTTGGCTTTGGATCACTTCCCAGCCCGACGCTCCTCCTGGCGCTTGGTAAGGATGTATTTGAAGAACTCGTACACGGACCAGGCAATTGCTGTCGAGGGCATCTGAAAAATGACTCTTGCCTGGACCCCTCTGAAGTAGGCGGTCACACCGCCCACCTGGTACACCGTCCTGAAGGCATTAGCCATGCCTGTGATGTGTCCACTGATGTTGGAGCTCAAGGCCAGGGACTCCTGGGTGTTGAGCAGCGTTTTGCAAACGTCCAAAGGCGTAGTGGCGGCAGCAGCGACAGCCCCTGCGCAGGCTCCAGAGACCACGTGGGAGCCTGGGTTGTACTGTCTGTGGGGGTTGAGCTGCTCTTGCAAGAACTCGTAGGTCATGAAGTGAATGGCTTGGAAGGGGATGTTCATGGTGAGCTGGGTGGTGTAGCTGCGGTAGAAAGCTCCGGCCCCCTCGTTGCGCCACACAGCCCGCACACAGTCCATCACACGCTGGTAAGGCGAGTTGTACATCTGCATCCTCTGCTTCACCACTTGGGACAGGCGGCGGCAGCAGCCAGGACCCAGGCACAGAGGGGAAGAGGAGAGAGAAGGGTAAACAGAAAGCCAGGCTTCCTCCAGCTGCTTGGAGTTTGGCCTAAGAGCTGAAGTGAGACACTTCGAACCACCAGTGCCCCTGTGTCTCCAGACAGGACACCAGCCATTTAAATCTGCTGAGGCATCACTGTCACACAGACACCCCCACCGTGAAGCCACTCACATGCCACAGCCCCAGGGAATAGCCTGATATCCCACTGCTTACAGTCCAGATCCACCCTTGTGCCCAAGCAAGTGATGTCTCCCCAGCCACTGCTGCAGAGCTATCACTCAGTCAGAACGGCCCCTGGCATCCAGTCTCTTATTTCCCAGACAGCTCTGGGTCTGGGTAAGACTGTCCCTCCCCTGCCACCCCCACTGCAGCCCAGAATAACCACAGCTCATTGCAGAGCCCTAGGCAGGAACTCCGGGGCAAGATTCAGATGCCAAAACCCCCTAACACATCCAAGAGTGGGACAGGGGAGTCCAGAGCACAGCCTGCCACTGTTCTACCTCTCCCTACCTCAATGTGACCATAAGGAGCTAAAAATGATGCAAAGCTGAACTACAACAGTCATGACAAGAGAAGCTCCAGGGAAGAAATGACAACGGTCTGGAAGCTGCCTGCTCCTCAGGGTTCCTGCATGCAGTGGGGAGGCAGGATCTCTGCCCACATCAGCTGGAGCCTGCACTGTCACAAGCCCTCCAGTTTTAAGAGGGAAAAATACCTTCATGGCTGGCCTTTCCTTATTGCTTCTCCTTCTCCCACTACTTTCATGGACTTAGTAAAATTACTAACTCCCTATACCTTTTTCATAGATACCAGGCTCACCAAAATCAGCATCTTCCAGACATTTCACAAGATCTCCATTCTCCCAATTTCTCTAGCTTGTTTTTGTACCTCACTCTTTTAGTTTTCCTCTTATACACAGGCCCACAACTGTACCACCTCCCCCCTAGATCTCAATACAGCAATGCCCAGCTTCCACATACTTAGAATGACTTTGGCAGTGCCAATAACACCTCTCTTGCCTTCTCTCCTGCTCCAGCTAACAGTCCTCAGCCAAACTCTTGGATGAAAGGCCTATGCCCTCCCAGCTCCTCCTCAACCATGGTTTGCTGTGCTCCTGAGTTAATCTCTTCTATCCAGCCTGTTTGTAACAGGCAGCTGCCAGGGTCCCTAACTGGACACATGGGCCCCCAAAGAACCCCTGCAGTCAGGCAAGTAACAAGAGCACTCTTTGTGCTACAGAGGGGACCCCAGAGGCTTGGGCAGACCCTGATTCTCCCGTCCCCAGCAGGCCAGGACCATCGTTACCTTCAGCAGGGTTCATGGCTGCATCGTGGAGCAATGTTGCTACACAGCCGGCTGCACCTGCAAAACAAGAACTGCCACATGTGAGGGGGGGAAAGGTGAGGGACCCTGGGACTCCACCACAGCCCCAAGTCCCTGGCCAAGGCACAGGAGGAGGCCCCTGAAAAAGGTGAGATGTGAAGGCGGCCTCCATCTCCCTTCCAAAAGGCAGGCTAATGCGCAGGGGTTCCCACCCAGAGATCAGGAACGAGAGGGAGAAGGTTGTGACGGGCTGCCAAGTCCCACGGGCTGCCCGGGACTCATTTGTGCCCACTCCTTGGGGGACAGGCCAATGCCACCAGCTGGCAGGGAGGCCTTAGGATGGTGAGCGTCCCCATGTCCCACGGAGAAGCCCGCCGGCACTGCGCTGCATGCCCGCCAAGGGCGGAACGTGCCCTGCTCTCCCCTCAGCCCCGTGCTCCCCCTACTGTGGCCGGTCCTTGAGGCGAGTAATGGGCACCATGGCGAGACGGGCTCCGAAACTACGTGGCACTCCTGGGGCGAGCTCTGGCACTGCCAACCCGCGGGGCCACCGCCAGTCCCGGCTTGTCTGCAGGCAGCTCCTGTCCACCAGCGTCCTTCCGAGCCAGGGCCACTAACCTGCTTCAGGCCAGATACCTGGCAGCAGCTCTGGCAGGCGCGGAGCGGTGCTTCCCCGTGCCCGGCACCGTGCGGCTGGCTCATGGCTGGAGAGAGCACAGGGCTTTAGGACATCCACGGCACCCCGACCCCGCGGCGGGACCGGGCCTCCCTACCGCCAAACCTGCCGCTCCCACCCCGCTCCCACCCCGGCGTGGCGGGGCCGGTACCGTTGGCCATATGGCTATTGCCCCCCGCGTGGATAACGTCGCTCAGCGTCTTTTTTAACTTTTCGTAGCAGGCGAAGTAGAGGGCGTGCGCCGGGCCGGCGCCGGTGGCGGTGATGTTCAGGCCCCGCATGGGCCGCCAGACGCCCTCGGTGCGGGCGATGCGCCACAGGGCCTCCAGGACGTTCCGGTAGCGAGCGGCGGGCTCCGGCTGCAGACTCTGCATCCGCGTCTGCAAAACAGGGCGGGCCCGGCCGTGCGGCTCGTCAGGCCGTGCCCGGGGCTCCCGGTGCGATGCTCCGTCCCCTCCCTTCGTCCCTCCCCGCGCCCGCCGCGCCGCCGGCACCTTAACGCAGTCGATGGGGTACATCACGCAGTGCTCCATGACGCCCGCCACGGCGCCCGCCAGCATGTGCGTGGACACGGCGGCGCCCTGGGGCAGCGCCTCGTAGTCGGGGGCGGGCGGGGAGCGCGGCTCAGGGACCCCCGGGCCGGCACCGGGACCGGGACCCGGCGCCACCTCCGCCTCCGCGCCGCCCCACCGCGCCCGGCCCGCGCCGCCGCCGCCCATCAGCAGCAGCAGGACGCGGCCCGACTCCGCGCTGCCCCGCGCGCCGGGGCCCGCGCCCGCCCCTGCTCCCGCCCCCAGCTCCATCGCGCCGCCGCCGCCGCCGCCCCGGCCCGCGCCCGCCGCGCCCCGCGCCGCTCCGCCTCTCCCCGGCGCCCATTGGCCGCCACCGGCCGGCGCCCGCCCCCGCAGCGCGCCCATTGGCTCGACGGGCCACGCACCGCCCACGCACACCGCGCTCATTGGCCGCTGGCGCCGCGATTCGGGCGCCGCCACTGGCCGGTGGCTCCCCTCGGCGCGCTCGGGCGCGTTGCCCGTTGGCCGCCGGGACTGCCCGCCCTGCCGGCTCTCGCAGCCCATTGGGTGTCTCAACTTCGCGCCCCGCCCTGCCGGGCAGCGCATTGGCCGGCGCGCCCGCGACCTTTGGCCCCACTCGCCCCGCCTCCCCGCGGGACGGAAGAGCCGCCACTGGCCGGCGAGTACGCCACTCCGGATGTCGGCGCGTGCTGTGTATTTGGGCGCCCGCGATTGGCTGGGAGCCTCCGCGTGACACCTCCCGGCGAAGGTCGGACGCGGGGGCAAGGGCGAAGCCGGGCACCGCCCCCGCCCGCGCGAGGGGGGGCGCGTCCTGCCCGGTACGATTGGTCGTCGGGCAGCATGGGCGTGGCTCCCGCAGGGCGGGCGGAACCGATTGGTCGCCGTTCCGCGGGGGGCGGGGCTCCGCCCGGCGGGGCGCGGCGGCGGCAGCGGCCGGTGACGTGTCCGCCGGTGCCGGCGGCGGTGCCGGCAGCGGCGATGCGCGGGCGCACATGGCCAGGTGAGCGGGGCCGGGCCGGGCCGGGGGGTCGGGGCCGGCGTGGTGCCGGTGCTGAACAGTGGTCTCTACCCTCAGGATCGGCGTTTCTTGCCTGTCGTGGCGCTCGGTGGGAACGTGCCCGGGGCCGCGGCAGCGCTCGGCTGCGCTGGGGCTCGCTCTCCTCTTGGGGCTGCTGCTGCTGCTGCTGACGGCCGCCGTGCCCCGCCGCTGGGCCGCGCCGGCCCGCGCCTCCCGGCGGGACGAGAGGTGAGCGGGGACTGGGCTGCCGGGGGCCGCGGTCACCGCCGGCCGCCGGTGCTGAGCCGCCGTGCCGCCGTGCCGCAGGTACCTGGCGCGGGCGGAGGAGCTGACGGCCACGAACACCGAGGACTCGTCCCTTAATTACGGAGTGGTGGTGGACTGCGGGAGCAGCGGGTCCCGCGTTTTCGTCTACTTCTGGCCCCCGCACAACGGGAACCCCCACGACCTGCTGGACATCAAGCAGATGAGGGACCGGAGCAGCCGCCCCGTCGTCAAGAAAATTAAACCCGGTGCGTGCTGCCCCTCTCCGGCCCCGAGCCCCCTTGCGGAGACGGGGCGGGCTGCCTGACAGCGCCTTCCTCGCCAGGCATCTCCGTGACGGCGGCAGCCCCCGAGCAGGCCACCCCCTACCTGCGGCCCCTGCTGCGCTTCGCGGCCGCGCACGTCCCGGCGCGGAAGCACAAGGAGACGCCGCTGTACATCCTCTGCACGGCGGGCATGCGGCTGCTGCCCGAGCGGTGAGTTCGCCGCCCTTGTCAAGCTGGCCAGGGATGCGCTGGGATCCCTCAGCCTCGAGGAAGGAAGGGCAAGGCAGCTGCCTGCTCTTGGACCTTGTGGGAGAATCAAGAATCCTCTGGGAGGGAATTGAAAAAGGAACGGGTGCGTTGTAGGGGCAAGTGGCGAGGGATGCAGAAGGAGGGTTTGAGCCTGCTGGGAGGGAGCTGAGAGGAGATGCTTTTGACTGAGAATCTCAAACAAATAGATCTGTTTTTCGTCTCCAAAGCATGCTGGCTGCAGCAGCTGAACTTATGGGGTTGAACGAGGGCTGTAGTGCAGTGTGATTCCTGCTCTCTTCACCAGCGTTGTGCGTTGTGCCCACTCCTTGAGGGACAGGCCAATGCCACCAGCTGGCAGGGGGGCCTTAGAGTGGTGAAGATCAGCATTGCTGGTGAAGATCCCCCAGCATCTATCCCTCTCCTGCACCTTTGCAGGCAGCAAGCTGCAATCCTGGATGACTTGGTGACAAATGTGCCCCTGGAGTTTGATTTCCTCTTCTCCAAATCACATGCAGAAGTGATCTCAGGGAAGCAGGAAGGTAGGAGCTGCCACAAAGCACTGCTTGTTCCTCTTTAGTATATTGTAATGACCTTCTCCGTCTTGCGCAGGTGTCTATGCGTGGATTGGCATCAACTTTGTCCTGGGACGGTTTGATCACGAGGATGGTGAGTCTGGCTGCATGTAGGACAGCTGGGAGGGTCTAAGCAGAGCTGTGCTGGACCTTGTACCAGTGCTGTAGCTAAGATCAACCTCTGCAGCAGGCAACAGTGCCTGACCCCTGTCATAAGTGTGAAACTTTCCCAGATGTGGGAGGAGGTCCTTGCAGTAGCCCTTAGAGTCTACCTGCAGGGGCGAAGGAGCCCCATGAGGCAGCTGTGGGGTGATGGTGGAAGGGAGAAGATGCTGCCCCAGGCCCTGCCTCTTGCTGACATGCTGCTGTGGGTTGCAGAGGAGGATGCAGTGGTCACCGTAGCGCTGGGGGACCAGGGGAAGTCCCTGGTTCGGAAACGAACAGTTGGGATCCTGGACATGGGAGGGGCCTCCCTGCAGATTGCCTACGAAGTGCCCGACTCCGGAGCCATCTCCTCCCCACTGCAGGTGTGTGTCTGGTCCCTGAGAGCAGCAGCTCCTGCCTTCCCTGGATTGCTGCTGATCATGGGCCTGTCTGTGTCAGCAGGAGGAGGCTGCTAAGAGCTTGCTGGCAGAATTCAACCTGGGCTGTGACGTGCAGCACACCGGCCACATGTACCGTGTCTACGTCAACACCTTCCTGGGCTTCGGGGGCAATTTTGCCCGGCAGCGATATGAGGAACTTGTGCTGAACCAAACCTATGTGCAGAACCGGTATTGCTGCCTCATCTAGTGGTGCCCCCACTAGAGCATTGTAAAATGGGGTTCTGGTTCCTTCATGCTGTGCTCTTCCCCTTGGATTTGCCTCAAGAGCCACCTGTGGTGATAACAGCTCCCACAGCCACGCTGGCAGCAGCTGTGTGGCAGCAGCAGGTGCCTGGGCTGGCACAGAGTGCTTGGCTGCTGCCGTTCTCCAAGCCTGGCAGGCATTATCAGTGCCACAGCTCCCTGCCTTCCTCCTTCTCTCCTTGTGACAGGCTACAGGGAGGCCCCTCCTAGTGGCTTTTGGCTTTTCCTGCTCTGACTTCCCCTCCTCCAGCACCGATTCACTCAGCACATCTTTCCATTGCATCCCCACCTCGAGCTCTCCTGTCTCCTGTCTCTCCTTTCCTTCCAAGAGCACAAGATGAAGCTGTCGCCAGAGGCGGAGAGGCTTGGTGCCCAGGTACTCCTGTGCCGGGAGCAGCTCCTGCCTCCAAATCCCCGGGGGCTGTGCAGAGGCACAGATCCCCATGAGCTAGGTGGGGTGGGCTGTCCCTTGTTGCACCCTACAGGTGCTCAGAGCATGTAGCTGCAGGCCAGCCTGACAGATCTGGCAAGTTCATCCTTAGCAGGAGGTGGTGGGGCAGGCACCAGCTCTGCAGGGCACAAGAGGACACAGCCTGGTCTGGTGCAGAGGGTATCTGGGTGTGGGACAGGGCTAGATTAGGCTTTTGGGAGGTGATATAGGACCCCCTGTGCAATTGTCATTTTTTCCTGGACTGTTTTCCAGCCTGCACAGCCAGCAGACAGGGCTGAGCCCCCAGATGCCCTTCTTGGACCCCTGCCTGCCTGTGGGGCTGGAGGACATGGTGGTCAGGGGTGGCCAAACCCTGTACATGAGGGGACGAGGGGACTGGCAAGCCTGTGCCAAGCTGCTGCAGCCCCTCCTGGCAGGGTCCAATGGCAGCCATGCCTCTCTGCTGGAGACCTACAAAGCACCCATCGACTTCAGCAACAGCGAGTTTTATGGCTTCTCAGAGTTTTTCTACTGCACCGAGGACGTGCTGCGCCTGGGGGGCCAATACAGCGCCCCCACCTTCACCTCTGCTGCCCAGGTGGGTGCTGCGCCAGCCCAGAGGAGCTGAGCTCTTCCTGGGGCTGGGAGTGAGGGTGGTTTCTCTGTTCTGAACCCCAACTTCTCCTTCCCCCAGGAGTACTGCAGCCAGCGATGGGAGGTGCTGACCCAGCGTTTCCGTGGTGGCCTCTACTCAGCACATGCTGACCAGCACCGGCTGAAGTAAATGGGCTTGCTGGGAGGTGCCATGGCTGGACCTCCTGGGGGTCTTTTGCTGGGGCAGGGGACCGGTGCAGTTGTTAGCATCTGGCTGATGCTCCTGTGTGCTGTGTCTGCAGGTATCAGTGCTTCAAATCAGCCTGGATGTACCAAGTCCTTCACGAGGGCTTCCAGTTCCCGCTGGAGTACCCCAGCCTGCGCACAGCCCAGCTGGTGTATGACCGGGAGGTGCAGTGGACGCTGGGAGCCATCCTCTACAAGACACGATTTCTGCCACTCAGGTACCGTCAGCTGGTGTCACACAGGGACAGGGAAGGGTGGCTGGGGAGGAGCAGGAGTAACTGCGCTGGGCGGGGGCTCTGCACGGACCGCGGCAGCACCCTGGCAGTGCCCCACTGCTTCTCGTGGCCGGTCCTGACGTTCCTTTCCATAGGGATCTCCGTCAGGAGAGCATCCGGCAAGCACACGCCTCCTGGCTGCGCCTGTCTTTTGTCTACAACCACTATCTCCTTTTTGCCTGCATCCTGGTCGTGGCGCTGGCCATCGTCCTCTACTTCCTGCGGCTGCGCCGCATCCACCGCCGGCAGCTGCGCTCCGCCCAGCACACCCTGCTCTGGCTGGACAAGGTGGTGGTGCCGCTGGGCCAGGGAAGCGTGCCGTGATGCCAGGGGTACCCAGCATCCAGTTGCACCAGCAGAACTAGGACTGGCTGACAGCCTGGGCTCTGAGAGCTTGGACTCTTTCTTGACAACCATCTCAAAGTCTGCACTCCATCATCTCTGCATCAGGACCAGAGTCTGTGGGCTGAGGCAGCTATGGATATGAGAGCTTTCCTCTCCACCTTGCCCCAGTCCTAATCTTTGCATTCCTTGGCCTCTGGCCTCTGCCTCACTGCATGGTGCAGAGCAAAGTCCTCTGCTGCCAGTAGGCTCAAGGCTGCAGCCCTGGCAGATCGCTCAGATAACAGGACACTATCACTGAGGCAGCCAACCCAGGGCTCTGGCCTGAAGCACTGAGCCACCCCATGACTCAGCCATGAGTTTGCAGAGCAGCCTGGTGAAGTGCTGTGGTTCATCACCTGGGGTGGCTTCTGCAGGCCCTGACAAGCACAGGGCTGGGAGAACAGCAGGCACCAGCTAAGTTACTGCAGGAACAAGGTAAACCACGAGTTCTGCCAGGCTGCTCTGCCCGGCCTGGCCCCTCTTGGAGTATTCCTGAAGGGGTGTCCTGCTCTATGCTATGTCTTCCCTCTGAGGACAATCCTACAGTCCTACCCAACATCCCAGACTGAGCCCTGAGGGCTCACTGATTGATTCTTGAGGCACCACCAAAGTGGGCTGGCTTTCACACATTCCCTCCTGGGCACAGCTGCCCTGTGGTGTCCCAGGCACTAGTGTCAGGACCTGTGGTTCTTTCCTCCATGAGCGCGGGCTGGGCCTGCCCCTGGGAGAGCCACCTGAGTCCAGCCCAGCTCACAGCCCCAGGACAGTCAGGGCTGCAGCTGTGCACACAGGCACAAACCTCTGGGGCTGGAGCCCCACCAATGGTCCAATGAAGTTTGTCACTGATCTTGAACTCAGCTGTTCCCATTCCTGTAGCAATAAACAAACCCCTTGAGCCATCCAGCACTGGTCTCATTTCCTAGCGAGCAGCTCCCAGCAGTGATGGCTCCTGGCTGGCGGCATGCCTGGGTGGCTGCATGTCTGCACAGCTCTGCTGCTGCTTCTTGCTGCCACAGTGGAATGATGGAGCTCCTTTCCTGCCAGTATTGTTCTCTGATTCCAGGACTGAGCTTAACTGAGCTGGTAGCAGCAAGGGGAGCTTGATCCAAACCAATCTGTTGGGATCCTTGGAGACAGCACCCTTTGCTGCCCTCTTGCTAAGAGGAAAAGCCTGTCCACTCAGAGCCTCTCCAAGATGTTGGTCTCTGCTTTTTACCATCTTCTCCACCTGAGTCTTAGCTGCCTGGCAAAGAAGCCACTGAGCTGCTCCAGTGCCATGGAAATGGCCCAGCTGCAAGAGGCTGGGCAGGTACCAAGTTCTCTCTCTAGCACACACAGTTCCCTCGCTGTGACCCTGGTCACAAAGCATGAGAACACAGATGGCATCAAGGATAAAACTTTCCATGCACAGGTGTGCTGCCAACCTCCTGCTCAACAGCTGAGGATCCCAGCCTTGTTCCCACGGTGCAAGAACAGTGCTGGGGAAAGGACAGGTGTCTGAGTAAGACTGAGACTGTTGCTCAGACTGAGCCTCAAAGCAGCGACTCAGCCTTCAGCATGACTTATTAGAAAAAGGATTTATTTCCACAACACAAGTTAAACAACACAGACAAATAAATAAATACAGATAAATTATCTGATAAATAAGGGGAAACCTGAAACACAATGCCCTACTTGGCTCTTCTCAGAACTTGGACCCATCTTGTTGTGGTGGAGATTCCTAAACCCTACTGCAGCTGCCTCACTGCTCAGGTGGGAGACAGCCCTCTTTTCATCCCCTCCAGCAGACCCCAACACCTCCCTTATCACACCCAAGGGGGACTGCATGCTCTTCCAGGGTTAGCCCTCCCTTCTCCCACCCACAGCCAGAATCTGCCTTAGCAGGGACCACCCCCACCACAGGGGACTGACCAAACCACAGGGGATGCAATGGCTCCTGTTCTCATGCAGAGGGGCAGCCAGTGGATGTAATGACCAGGGACTGGGCAACTTGGGCTATGAGCAGGGGTTTCACGTGGAGGCTAGGGCTGAACACACCAAGAGGGTAGGACAAGAACTGCTGGGACAGGATCTGCTGGCAGCACACTCAGATCCCTCACAGGATGGTGCTCAGTCACTGCAGCAGTGGGCCAGCTGAAGGGATCTCTCCCTGGTAGTGTGGCTGCTCCTAGTGCCAGATTAGAAGGCCCTCGTCCAGGGGTGCTGTCTGCCATGCTTGGGGATCCAGCTATCCATTGATCCAGGCTGCAGTGCTCCAGGTGTGCTTGGGCAGCGGGTCCAGCCTCTGTCCCAGCACCTCTGGGGGCTGTCTGGTACAACAGGGTAGAGGCTGGAACAGCTACAAGAGCTGCGAGAGGAAAAGAGAAAGAGAATTTAGCACCAAACTGCATTCATGAGGGAGCTCCCACAAATTTGAGAACTATAGTGCTTGATTTGCCCAGGCCCAGTGCAGAGCCAGCTGCCCCACACTGGGACCAGCCCACCACAGCCACAATGCACAGAAGCCAAAGCATTTCCCCCAGCCCAGCAAGGGCTGAGCTGCAGCTCCCTCCCCAGCCAGATGCAGGCAGGCAAGCAGGGACATCTCTGCCCACTCACGGTGATGGATTTGATGGGGGTCTCTGCTGAGGCGCCAGCTCCCAGGGCCTGCTCACTCCCAGAGGAAGCGCACGTACCAGATGGTCTCGTTCTTCAGCTGTGGCCCGAACAGAGGGTTGGCCTGGGCCAGGATGGCGATGAGCCAGCTGCAAAGGGACACAAGCTGCCATCAGCCCCCGGGCAGGACCAGAGCGCCGGGAGCGGCTGCTGCCCCGAGGGTGACGGGCCCGGGAGGAGGCGGGCCGCAGCCCGGGGACCGTCCTATCCATCCTCCTCCGTGGCAGCAGCCACCGGTCCCGGTGAAGCCAGCGGAGGAGGGGGGAAGGGCACCGGGCCCGGCCCGCGGTACTCACAAGAGGTAGCAGCACACGGCGGTGGTGACTAGCATCGTGATGATCACCCTGCGGAGACACCGGCGTTAGCGCGGGAAGGCCCAGCTCCAGAACCCCCGACCGCGTTACCCCCCGAGCCCCCACTCACCCGCGGTTCGGCCCCTTGGGCACGAACCAGGGGGCGGCGATGCCCACGAGGCCCCAGAAGGCGGAGAAGAGGACGAGCGGCAGCGCGAAGCTGTGCGCCGTCATGGCCGCTCCGCACCGGACAGCGCCCCGCCCACTGCCGCGCCACGCCGCCAATCCGCGGCCGGAGCGCGCCGCGCTGGCGGCACCGTCGCCTCCCATTGGCGGAGCCGCTCGGCTCGGCTCGGCTCGGCTCGGCCCGGATCCGCTCGGCTCGGCCCGGATCCGCTCGGCTCGGCCCGGCCCGGCCCGGCCCCGCGTCCCTCCGCACGTCGCTCCGCAAAGGAGCACCAGGCAGACACAGGCGCTTCACAAAAGTCCTTTATGTTACAAACTTCACACTCACACCCGCCGCTACCGCCGCCTCCCGCGCCAGCCCGGCTGGGCGCACACCCCCCTGCGCACCTAGGGCTCGGGGGCTCGGCCGCCCCTGCGTCCGGCGGTGCGGCTCCCCGGGAGGGCTCTCCCGCCGGCGCGTTACTTGGGAACTCTGCGGAGCTCGCTCATGAGCCACAGCGCCATGCTGAGCAGGGCCAGCGAGCCCGACTGGTGCGTAGCAGCCAGAGGTGTAGGGACATAGAGCAGCAGGGTGCTGATGCCCAGGCCCACCTGCCAAGAATGGAGAAGAGGTAAGAGCAGTTGTGGACGCACCACTGATGCCATTCCTAGCACAAAGTGTGGCGTTAGAAAGGCTCACGGCCACACCATGAGCCACCCCAGAGTGTGCATGCAGTATGGTGAGGTGTGGGGTCTACAGAGCTCCATCTCCCAGCTCCGGACTCTTGGAGCCAGCATAGATCCAAGTGGGGTCAGCTCTGCCTTGTGAATGTGCTACAAAGGAGTAGGAAAAAAATAAGGGCAGTACCTGCACGCCAGCTACGGCCAGTAGAGAAGTCACAGCCATCCTGGTCCTTCGAGGGAGTGGGATCTTCCTTGAGAAGAGGTACAGTGCTGTGACAGCTGTGACAGAGGAAATTCCCTACAGAAGGGAAGGGAAACAACCACCCTTCAATGAAAGTTCAAGGGAAAACGGCTGCAGTGGCCTTTGGCTGTGCCTTCCATGCAGTAAAAGAAACTCTGGGAGCAATATTTAACTAGAGAAATGTATTAATGGCCATGACCAAATCCTAGAGCTCCCATGCCACCAGGTTAACAACCCTGAAATTTAAGTGACGTTATGGAGACTTTTATTTTGCTCCAAGTGAATGCTTTACTTTTCAACAGCTTTTCCTCATTTATTCAAGTAATTAGGGATTGTGTCTGCTCTCTCCCCAGCTGTCACCTTGACAACTGAAGGTGGAAGTCATCTGGAAAACGGATCTCATTTCCACCACTCAGCTACAGTTCACCAGCATAATCTTGCTGTGCAGGTCACCCCAGGTGATGCAGCTTAAGCTTTCTTTTTTTAGTCTTAGCCACAGCTTAGTTCACAGCAGTGCTGTGCCAGTGGTATTTAAAATCCGGATTGCTCTAACTAGCTGAGATATATTCACAGGGCACTCCTGTGCAAAAACAAGTTCAGAAATGCTGGAGGAAGCTTTCAATATCAGGATTTCCAAGTTTTATTTCACACAGCTTTCCCAGACATTTCAATAGCAAGGGCTACCCCACACTGTAGCTCATGTTATGGAAAAGGAGACTCAGAGAAACAAAGTGTGTTACTTGCGCAGGAGGAAGACCTCCTTAAGGAAGAAGGCCACACTGAAAATAAATAACAATGCTAAACTTCCTGCAGAAGCAAACTGGTAAGACGCTCTCAGGCCCTTTGGACACCCTAGAAATCACTCAAGCTGACAGAACCACAGCCCAAAGAAGACAACTTGGCTGCAGGAGGCAACCAAGAAGCAGCCCAGACATATCAGGAAGACAGCACTTACCAAGATCCTGTGATCAAACTGTACAGTTGTAGGATTCTCAAAGACATTTCTCAGCGTGGGGGAGAAGGCAAGGAGATCATCTGGGATCCAACGTTCCCCCATTTTGGGGAAGGAATTGTACACAAGGCCAGCATCCAGCCCTGCCACAAAGGCACCTGCAATTCCAGAGCAGAAAATGAGACTACCAGAGTAGACAAAGGTGTTACTCCAGGTTGCACAGCTCTCATTCAAGAGCTCAGCTTGATCCTGGGTTTCTTTTAGCAATATATACAGAGATCACGCAGCACAGGCAGGCTGGAAGGTGCATCTCCACCTGTCCAGGAAAGACCAGTGAGGAGGTTCTTGACTGTAAGATCCCTGACAGCAGTCGTTTTCCCAGGGAATGGATGGAGTTGCTCACAGTCCCCACCAGATCAGAAGGAAAAAAACAAACCAGCAGAGAGAAATGAGTCACAAATTGGACAGCAGAAAGTAAGAGCTTTACCTGAAAGAGCAGTAAGAAAAATGAGAGCTGTAGTGCCATGAGCATATTGTCTCAAGCGAAGGAGCTGTTTGGTTTCTGGCAACTGTAAAATAAAAAAAAAAAGAACAAGAAATAGTCAAGGCATTCCCAGTGCTGTTGGCAGCAGCTAAGAAAAGCCTTCACCACATACATAGGCAAAAGGGTTGGCCTGTGTTTTACAGGGGGATTTTACAGACCCCCACACAGCAGCCACACTTCAGTGGTCCCTCAAAACCACAGCTAATCAAGTCCAGCTCTGTGCAGAAACTGAATTGGCCCCTGGACAGTCACTGGCACAAACAATTGAGCCCAGCCAGGGACACCCCTGGCTGAACCTCCACAAATTCTGAGACTAATCACTTTTGACCCGAACAGCACCAGCGAAAGCAAGCATCCCAAGAAGTTTACAGAATAGGTATTTTGTAACACTGTAAGTATTCTGTAAGTATTAGATCAGAGTCAGGAACAGAGACTACAGAAGAAGCACCATCAGCCTTCACATCCTTTCCTTGCCTTCACATCACACCCCAAACCCTCTGAACTGACACTGCCCTGGGCTTTTCAATCCTGGCACACCACTCCATACCTTGTGTTGTGGAAGCAGCAAAGACAGCCCTGTCCACAGGCTGGCAGAGTACAGGACCAGTGCAGAGCCCAGGTGTGCTGCCAGACGGTACTGACTGACCCGAGGGATGTCGTAGGAGTCTGGCTTCTCTTCCAGCCCACTCTTCACCATGTACCATCCCAGCAGCCCCTAACAGAACAGGAGAGGGCTCAGAGTCAGACAGGACAGCAGCAATGACTAAAATGGGATAAACATTAGGGGAAAAGAACTTGTTTCCTCTACTTTCAACTAGTTACCAGCACTGACAGCACTGACACACCAAGCTATCATGAATCCCACTGTCTTAGTTATGCTGAATCAGAAGGTATTGAACTGACAGAGGGTAGGTTTAGATTAGATACTGGGAAAAAAAAATTCTGTGCTGAGGGTGGTGGGCACTGAAACAGGTTTCCCAGAGAAGTTGCGGATGCCCCATGCACAGGCTGGATGGAGCTCTGAGCAAGCTGGTCTAGTGAAAGGTCTCCCTGGCTGGGGGGTTAAACCTGGACGATCTTTATGTCGTTCTGTGATATTCAGACACCACTAATCCCTGTGGCTGCAGAGCTCTCACCTGGAAGCAGACCAGCCCGCAGAGCGCCAGGACACGGCCCTTGAGGGGCCGGCTGAGCCAGCCCCGGCGCCAGAAGTAGGCAGCAGGCAGGATGTAGGCCAGGCCCACAAGGCGGCCCCACATGCGGTGCGAGTACTCCATGTACCAAATGAACTTGAACTCTGGCAGCGTCATGTCGTGGTTCAGGCTGTTAAAGGACAATACAGCAACTGTTTCACAGCCCCGCATTGAACTTTGCACAACGTGGGACTGCTTTCCTCAGAGAACAGAGGAGCTGCCGCCAGGCAGGCTTTGTGTGCCTTCCCAGTGACTTCAGAAAGCATTTTCCTTCTGACAATAGTTTTATGAGTGGCTCAGTTGCAGGAGGGATGCTCTCAGCCCACCCTCCTTCCAGTTTTGCAACTCACATTTTAAACTCTGGGAACTGCTGGTACTTCTGGAACTCGGCTTCCCACTCCTGCTGTGTTTGGGGGGGTTTCATCTCCTTCACCAGGTGCCAGTCCACCATAGAAAGGCCTGATTCTGTCAGCCTGGGAGCAGAGACATGAACAGGCACAGCCCACTCCCCTGACAATAAGCAGATCGACTGAAGTGAGAGCTGTTGGCTGCACAACAACCCAGGAGTTGGGACTTCGATAGTCCTTGTGGGACCCTTCCAAGTCAGGATATTCTGTGGTTCTATGATAAATCTTAAATCCCTTGTTCAGACCATTCTTAATCTCACAACCAGAAACAGGATGGAGATCAGAGAGTCTGCAAATGACCAGACCTAAAATGACGATAAATGTGTAAGAATTACCCCCCAGTAGCATCCTCAGACTATGAACAGTGTCCCCGGCACTCCCACCACGTCCCCTGGCAGCCAAGAAGGGGAGACACGAGAGGAGCTCTCACAGGCTCTCTCGGGGAGGATCTCGGTGTCGGGGACAGCCGCAGAGGGCAGACACGGCCGCCTGCCTCCGCTCTGCGTCCCTCCCGGCTCGGGGTGCCGCGCTCACCTGGTGACGCCGCCCAGCACCACGGCACCGGCCACGGCACCGCTGCAGGTCAGGAGCCATCGCCCCACGGCGGGCGGCGGCGCGGCGGCCTGGGGGGCGTGTTGCAGCAGGCGGCGCGGAAGGCAGAGCCGCGGGGGGAGGCGGCCGTGTGCCGGCGGTAGCGGTGTCGGTGTCGGTGGCGGTGTCGGTGCGGGCCCCCCCCGCAGCACCCACCGGGCCCCGCCGCGCGCCACTCGCAGCATCCCGAGCCACCCCGGAAGTGTCGCCGCCGGAAGCGCGAGACGAGCACTTCCGGACCCGCCCGGGCGTCGCCATGACGATCGCGCGGCGCGTGACCGGCAGCGGAGAGCAGCGACCCCCGCGCGCCGCCAGCGCAGGTGGTGAGGGCGCGTGCCGGACGGGGGCGGGGCCCGCGCGGCGGCGGGGGCGGGGCCGAGGGGCCGGGGGGCGGGGCTTGCGCGCACCGCGCGCCGGCGTGGGCGCGCCCGGCTCGCGTCCCGCTCCTCCGCCCGCCCGCGCGCCCGCCCTCGCGCCAACGGGCGGCGCGGGCCCAGGCCGCGAGGGGGCGGGGCCGGAAGCGCGGCGGGGGGCGGGGCCTGCGGCGGAAGCGGGGCGGGCCCGCGGCGGGGCCGGTGCGGCCCGGGCGGGCGCCATGGGGCGGGCCGGGGTGACCGTGCCGCAACTGTCCCGCAGGCATGGACGATGGGTTCCTCATGGAAGTGTGCGTGGACTCGGTGGAGTCCGCCGTCAACGCGGAGCGCGGAGGTAAGGCCCGGGGGCCTGGCGGGAGGGGGCGGCATCGCGGCGGAGCCGGTTCTGACGCGCCTCTCCGCAGGTGCCGGGCGGATCGAGCTGTGCGCGGGCCTCGTGGAAGGAGGGACCACCCCGAGCATGGGTGAGCCGCGCCCGCCCCTGGGCCGCCTTCCCCGCCTGTCTCCCTTCGCTCCCCTCTGCCCGGCCCGGCTCCCTGCCCGCGCCCTCCCGTCCTGCGGGGCCGGAGCTCCGCGGCGGGCGCTGAGCCGCCCCTGTCCCGCCGGCAGGGCTGCTGCAGGTGGTGAAGCAGTGCGTGCGGGTCCCGGTGTTCGTCATGATCCGGCCCCGCGGCGGGGATTTCCTCTACTCGGACCGGGAGGTGGAGGTGATGAAGGCCGACATCCGCCTGGCCAAGCTGCACGGCGCGGACGGGCTGGTGTTCGGGGCCCTCACCGAGGACGGGCGCATCGACACGGAGCTCTGCACGGCGCTGCTGGGTGAGGGTGCCTCCAGGCAGAGCTCCCTGCTGTGCCAGGGTTGTAGGGCTGCTCCGGTTGATGCTGTAGAACTGTACAGAGGGCTTTGGTCTGCGTATCCTGTCTGCGGTCTTGCCATCTCTTTCCACCTTTTTCGGTTTCGTTTCCTGCCATACCTATGAGACGTGAAGTAGTTTAGAAACTTTGCAGATCGAGGGCCACAGCCCTAAGCCATTCATACAGTTTGAGGCCACCTGGGACATAATAGCAAAGTGTAAGAAGGCTTAGGTGAGCTGCTTTGGGGGCATTCAACTGTTGAATTCTTTCCCTCTTTGAGTTTTTTTTTTTTTTTGTCCTTTGCTCTTTTCCTTATGTCCTTGCTACAGATGTCTAGGATATGTATCTCCTGGACTTTGGCCTTGTGTGTAGCTGGCAATTCATTTTTTTTCTCTTAACACACACAGGGAGAAAAGATTACGAGAGGTGTGAACACATAAAAAGCTACTGAAGCTGCAGTGGGAGTTTGTTAGTCCAGACCACAGACATGCGCATTTTTTTGGGGAGCTACAGCCAAAACTAAAGAGGGCTAGGCCTTTCCCTGGTGATGTGGTGCTGTGGTTCTTACATGAAGGTGAATGTGCTGTAAGGAGTGCAGCAAAGGCCAAGGATCTTGTCAGGACTCAGCTCCACTAGGCCAACGTGTGCTGTGCTGTTTCCAGGGCAGGGAGCAGGTGGATACCTTTTCGTAGAAATAAATAAGCTTTGCTCAGTAAATAGAATGCCTCTGGTGAAGTTTGCTGTGGTCTGAAATTGTAGGTAGTGAAAGAAATCACTAAAGTCAGCCCTCCTGCTTCCAAAGAGCAATGGTCCTGTCCTTTCCCCAGGTAGATGGTAAAACTTCCCTGCTTTCTTCCTGCAGAGAAAGTAATCTGTGTGGGAATGAGGGTTGTGCATATTCCAGATGAGATGGAGGATTTTGGTGTTACCCATAAAAACAAAAGTTTGTTGGTTTTTCAAGGGGTAGAAGAACTCTTCCCCACAAAACCCCTGGATAAGCAGCATTGTTCCCAGCAAGAATGGGGACTCTTCTTGAGCTCTCCAGGAGTGGCTTGAGAAGCCTTTGCCCTCTTCCGTGTCACGTATGTTTGTGGTTCCAGCACAAGGGACTCTGTGCCAGCCCTGACTGACCATGTGTCTTCTTCTTGCAGCTGTGTGCCGTCCCCTGCCAGTCACATTTCACCGCGGTGAGTTTCCAGGGATTGTGTCCCACTGCTGGGGGAGGGTGGGGCTGGAAGGGAGCTGAGCTTGATCTCCTTTGGTCGTTCTTTGGAGGAGGAAAGTTCTGCAGGCTGTGCTGTTCCCCACTGTGAAAAAGGTCCAGGGAGCTCAGGTTTGGGAGCTGTCTCAAGTGTTTGAGGAGCTGAGTATGGTGGTCCTGGCACTGCTGCACGGGGGGTGTTACAATCAGGAGCTGTGAATCCAGGGTGTGAGCAGGACCCTTCCTGTTACTGCCTTCTGGGGGGCTGGCTGAGGGACAGGGCTTGAGCACAATGAGCTGAGTGATTTCTGAGCTGTTGTTCTGGTTCCTCAGCCTTTGACATGGTGCATGACCCTCTGGTGGCACTGGAGACCCTGATTTCCCTGGGGTTTGAGCGGGTGTTGACAAGTGGCTGTGACAGCTCAGCACTGGAAGGATTGTCCTTGATTAAGAGGCTTGCAGAACAGGTGAGTGTTTGCTGTGTGCCCCTGGGTAACTCTGGCTGCTCCCTGGCACTGCCTGCAGGCAGCTGCTTTATGGGATCCCTCATTCCTGGAAAGGATTTCTGTCAAGGAATGCTTGCCTTCCCTCTCTTGCTTGGCTTTAATCTGTTTCCCCAAGTCCATGTAGGCTGGGCCCCAAAGTCTCCCACAGCAAAAACTGGTTGGGTTCTCACTTGCAGATTTGGGGAGGGTGGTGGGAGGTGGTTTCAACAGCTGGAGTGATGAGCCCATGCAAAGAGCAGAGTGAGGTCCCTGCTGAGTGTCTCACTGTTCCTTTTAGGAAGGTGCAGCAGGTGTACCTGAGAGAGGTAGCAAGGTGGGATGGAGGGGTACGAGGGAACGGTGACAGGTTGTCTTAGCTGTAACTGCAAGTTCTTTTCCACTTTTAAAACATGGATAGTACAAAAAAGATGGGTGAGAGTGCACAAATTGTAAACCATGGAGACATCCATAAGCTTATGGAAAGTGCTGCATATGAAGTTTCTTTGCTGCCTCACAAACACATATGTGGATGTAGTCCTTGATAATATCACTGACATGTGTGTTACTCTTCTTTCAGGCAAAAGGCAGAATTGTGGTGGTGCCAGGTAATGTTTTTTTGTCATCTGTACCAGGTCCTGCAATCTCTAGCTTTTCCTTGCTAGCCTCTTGCCCTGGAATCCACTCTCTGATCTGGCTTTCTGAGCCAGCTGCCCAGGAGGAGCAGCTCCTGTCCTGGTGTGGGTAAAGGCCATGCAGCCTGTTGGAGGGCAGAGCCTTGCAGCTGTTGTTCCCTGCAGGATTTGGGGACAGCTCTAGTTCTGTGGGAGAACATGAGGCTAGGCTTCTCCTGTCGCTTTTCATGTGCCTGGGTCTTTGTTTTCCCAGGGGCTGTTTTTTCCCTTCAGTGTATATGGCTCCTGTCCCTTAGTGGTGAGGTCCCAGGGTGATGTCAGGTCTGGAATAGTGTCACCTGCTCGGTTTGTGACTTCGGGCTTGTTCTCACCAGGAGGTGGCATCACGGAGCGCAACCTGCAGAGGATTCTGGAAGGCTCCACTGCTTCTGAGTTTCACTGCTCTGCTCGCTCAGCACGGGACTCAGGGATGAAGTTCAGGTTACTAATTATTTATGTTTATTTTTTAGCAGAACTCTATGAGCGAAAGGTTAGATGAATGTGAACATGCATTTGTAGAACTGGCATAAATTTCAAACAGCTTCCTTAGTGCTAGTTGTGCTTTTATGTTTGGGATTATGGTATTCTGTACTGGCACTGTATTCTGCAGTGTGTGAATCCAGCAGTGCTCCTCATGTGGACATGAGTTCCATGCAGACCAGATCCTTGGGGCATTTCTCTTGCTACTGCCGCCCTTGGGAAGGCAGGTTGTGGTGTAGTTGCTTTAGACTTTTAACATAAGCACATAGGGTTTGGGAAGCCAGTGGGATATGCTTCTGAGAAATGAGTGAGGAGTATTTGTCCATAGGTCTGCACTCCTTTGCATTATTGTTATTCCTGTTATTGTCCCATCTTTGGTTTGGGTGGCACCATCTTTGGCCAGTGCTGAAGCTAGGGGAAATACTGGGGGGGGGGGGGGGGTTCTTGGTGGATCTTACTCATCTGTACCACCAGCAGATCACCACTAATCACTGTTTTCCTGACAGAAATCCCAACGTTGCCATGGGAGCGTCCTTCTCCGCCCCTGAGTACTCCATAAAGGTGGCAGATGTGGCCAAAGTGAGGACCCTGAACGCCATTGCCAAGAACATTCTGTAGTGGATGGCACTGAGCTGGGACAAGAGCACTGAGACTCCAGGGTCTGCCCTGGCACACGGACAGATGGGTACTGCTTCCATCCTCAGGCTGCAGAGGATGTGCACTAGGTGACGAAGCCTGACACCTCTTCCCTTGGCTTCCCCTGAAGTCCCTGGCCTGGAAACCTATGTTGGCCATTTTAAATAAAAGGACTCGTTCCCAGATGTTGCAGCAACAGCTGTTTGGCAGCATTTGGGAGGAAGGGAGGTGAGCAAGTAGGGGGACTGAATTGTGTAGCACTGCATGTGATTGTCAAATAAACACTGCAGCTGCCCCCCTCTTGCTGTGCTTTTCTAGAGTTTATTTATATTTTCAGGTAAGACTGTGGCCCATGTTGCATAGCCTGAATTAATCAGGACCCTACTGTGCCAGAGAATACAATCACATCCAGAATTCCAGGGTGGGAAACATCATGGCCACAGCTGGGAAACAAGGCCTGCTGTCAGCCAGTAGGATAGGTTGGGATTAGCAATGCAGCAGCTCTAAGTAGTGAGAAGCATCTGACTGATTAGCTGAGGAAGCTGTGAGACATCCTGGGCTCTGGGTCCTCAGTGCTTGAGGTGGGGTTAGTGTAGGATGAAATTTCTTGGGAGGACAAGCTGTGTTTCCTAAGGGAGCTTCCAGGTCCTTGTCCCAACCTAAAGCATAAACTGCTTGTTTTCCAGACAGTGCTTGGGGAATGTGCCTGTTGGGTCATTGCTGCCTAGTCAGGATTGAAGCCTCAGACTCATTTCAGTTACTCTGTAAAGTACCCAGTGAAAGATTGGAATGACATCAGAGTGCTGCATTAGAAGAATAGAGACCTAGAGGTAAAGCACCTTCATCCTTGCTGCCTGCTCTTCTGTAAAAGACCACAAAGCTGAAGAGAATCCCTCTGACAGCCAGGATAGTGGACCTCAGGAAGCAAATCAGGGTACAGATTTCTCTTCCCATCTTGGCAGTCATTTACAGCCTGTGAGGATGTATGCAAAAAAAGTGGTACTTGACAAGGTGGCAGCACCCTTGTCACCTTAAATAGAATCACCTTATTGAAAACCTATCATCAAGACTACATATTTTCAGTTTAAAGGATGCATCCACCTTTTCACATGGATCCATCAGAGGTAGTGGTGTCTCCCAAAACACCCTGGGAACTTAAGTTCTTAACACAGGAGCTGGGAAGGGGATGACTGCATAGTGCTGGCAGATGTGCAGGCAGTAGGAAAGATCCAAACTTGGAAAGAGTGATTAAATTTGTGGTTATAGTCAATATAGTTTGGAACACCTGCTTTAAGAGTTCATGGCATATCTTGATATTTCATGAGTCATGGTCATGATTATGATACTGGTAGCTCAGTTAAGCTGAATATCATGCTGACCTAGCTACCTCAGGTGTTTGAACGTGGAGTAAGAGCATGACAAGGCAGAGAAACAAACCCTTCAGAGAAGAGATGAGCAGTGGGTGCTGGAGGAATTTGGTCGATTGCCTGGCAGAGACCTGTGGACCAGACCCTGTGTGAGACAGGCATGAATCAATGTCTAGTTGTGGACAGTTAAAACATGCTGTACAACACATGGATAAAGATGGGAGCACAGGGAAACTGTGATATTGCTGGCCAGAGAGATGCTACTACTTTGATTATCTTCGTCCCAGTGAACATTTTCTGGGTATTTTAGTTGAGGAAGATATATGGAAGGAGCTGAAGGATGGTAAAGCTTTGTGGGTTTTTAGGAGGAGCATGCCCCAGCTGTGAAGGTAGGGAAAGTGGATTGTGCTTGCTTTGAACATCAGAGAGTGGAATCCTGTGCTGAGGGCAACACTTCAACTCTGAATGAGAGACCAAAGGGTGAGGATGAGCTGTGACCTGTAGTAAACTGAGATGAGCAATAGGACTGGGCATTATGTAGGAAGGTGTCATAGGCAAGTGCCTCCCTTGGCAGCAGTGCTCCCAGTGGTTTTGAGCAAGGCCAGAGGACACCTGTGTAAGTGTCACAAAGAAGAGTCACATCAGCAGTCCGGATGCAGAAGGGCTGAATGACTGCTCCATTCACTTCTTACTCATTGCAGAAGTTTACAGCTCTCATGAGCAGTGTATTGGTTCTGGCCCAGAGGGCATAGCAGTAGGGATAGTTTTGTTTACAAAAACATGTGGATTTAATCAGACAAACTGCTAATAATTAACCACTGAGTTGGACATTGAGCTTTTCTTTGGTATTGATGGTTCCTGAGCAATTACTCATTGTGTCACCCTTGACTTCTGAGTTATCTTGTAACTCCGTGTACAATGAGACAACACAATCACTGCAGTCACCCTACTGTCCCCTTTTATCTACTGTTCCTCAAGAGCACACATGATAAAGCAAATTCAGTTCCAGCCTTAGTAGCACCATCCCCACATGTCCCTGTCACACGCTGGCCTCTCTAAGCAACAAGTGGCAATCACTCTTCTCAGGAATCATCCTCTTTTTGTCTCAGATGTTGGGGTTACCTTAGAATGAAGATTCAAAGTCTCTTTGGGATTTTGTGGTCAGCCAACTGCTATAACACACAGACAATGTGGAAATGTGGGAAAGAAACAAACAAAAGAAGGAGTTTGGAAAATTTTCAGGCTCTGCAGGCTGGAAATTAGTAAAAGGAGCCCAGATCCTGAGGACTCAGACTGGTGCAGCATGTGGTCAGCTCAGCGGCCAGACACTGCAGATTCCCAGGCTTGGGGCACTGCTGGTGCCAGGGGCCCCCTTGCCAGGTGGTACCAGCCACTGTGGGACCAGCCATTGCTGGACTTTCTGTTGGCATTCAGCATGCTTCTCACTGGACACGTCTGTTCCATCAAAGCAATGTCTTTAGCTGGTCCAGATGAGTTTGTGTCTGTTGGTGTGCACTGACCAAGGCTATGGTTTCTGAGCAGTGGTTGTGGTGTCCTGCAGTGACTATCACTTTCCTTATGTCCCCTTTGATCTCTTTCTTGGGTCTTCCTCTCCTCCCTTCTCCCGAGCCTGTGCAGCTTCCCAAGCTCTTTTGGTCACTGCTTTGGTTTGTGGGGTTGTGTAATAGCACCAAGTTAATAAATAACTGTGTGTCATCAGGGATTTTTATCCCAAGACCACTTGAGGGTGTGGGAGGACTTTTATCCCAAGCATCTGCCCAGGTCTCTCAGCTGGGCAGAGCGAGAGGAAGGAGCTGCTGTTTCTTCTCCCCTGAGCTATGTCAGCAGCCCTGGAGAAGTTCTGCGGCTCCGTCTTCTGGGTGAGTGGCTGTGTCCTCCCATTGCCTGTTCTCTGTGTAGGTCACCCTGCATGGGGGGAGGGCAGTGGATTCCCAGGCTCACAGCTTTTGCTGCCAGTGAGACCCAGCTGCCGGTGGGTTTTGGGGTTTATCAGGGAGTGCCATGGCAGCGAGTGCTGTGCACTGCCTGCACGGTGTTCATCAGACAATGAGGCAATGACACCTCTCTGACCGAGCTCTGTCCTGTTGCAGCCCACCTGGGAACACAGGACACTCAGTTTAGACTTCTGGGGAATGACTTGGCTTCAGCTGCTTCTGTTGGCTTGGCTCCAGCAAGGGATGGGGATAGGGATATCGCTCGGACCTTGGCTGAGTGCTGAAATGCTCAGCCAGGAGGGTGGGTGTTGAAGAGGGGATGCAATGGGGTGGAGCTGGGTGGGCAGGACCTGTAGGAGTGTTGGCTCTTGTCCTGTGTGCCAAGTGAGAGTCAAGCCACCACAAGTGACTTGGTGTTCTGTCCTTGCTGCCCCCAGAATGATTCCTACCTTGCTCGTCCGGATGCCGACCTGCCTGTGTGCTTCCAGCAGACTGTGCTGGTCTGGGTCCCCCTTGGCTTCTTCTGGATTTTGGCCCCATGGCAGCTCCTGCCCATGTGCAAATCCAGAGCCAAGAGATCCTCTGTGACCAAACTCTACATCATCAAACAGGTAGAGTGGAGCTGAGGGGGCACAGATGACAGGCTGGAGCAGCCTGAGGTGTCGGTGGTATGAGTGGAAAGACTCTGCTACAGTCAGGTGTGGGGTGGAGAAATGAGAAGTGTAGGAGGGAAGGAGCAATGGGGTAGGGGACCATCCGGAACAGAAATGTAAAGAGCAGTCCAGCAGGAGGCATATCTGGGACAGAGGGCATAACAGGGAGGGATGCACTGGGAGGGAGTGTATATTGGGGCCTCTCCTCTTGTGGGCTGTTATCTCCCAAACGTAAAATGATGGCAGTGCTCCCATGGAACTGTGACACTTTTACAGGGTTGAAAGCTCTCTCAGGCCAAGTCTGGGTTGAAAAGGGTGTAAGGATGTATGGGTGTATTTTATGCTGAACTCTGTTGTCTCCCAGTGGTTGCCAGTGTCCACAATGGGCTGGGCCTCTCTCCCCACAGGTGCTGGCCACTCTGCTGGTGCTGACTGCAGTGGCAGAGTTGGCTCTGGCGTTTGTAGAGGACGCTGAACAGGATGCTGTGCCAGCTGTGCAGTACACAAACCCCAGCCTGTACATCGCCACCTGGGTAAGGGCTCAGCTGGCAGTGTGCTGGGTGTCACCAGGGGCAGGGTGAGACTGCAGCACTGAGCAGCACAAGACTCCCCTAGTGCAGAGATCAGTGGGAAGCTGTGTCCACGGGAGGAGGGTAGCCTGGGAATTGAGTAGGACCAGCCCCAAACCTGTGTGGGTGGCGCATGAGGGTGATATGTTGAGGGCAGGTGCCTGGCTGTACAGTACTCACTGCTGTTATCCTTAAAACTGGGATGATTCCATGCCTGCAAGCGTAGATGAGCTCTCTGACAGAACCTTTACTAAGAGCAGTATGGGTTTCACAGGACTGATTTTGCAGTGTGAACATCAGACCATGGCTTGCTGCTCTGATGTCTCACAGTTTCCTGTACATTGCTGCTCAGTTTTGTGCAGAGAAGTACCATGGGATGCCCAGGCAGAGGAGAAAGCTGGCTAAAGAGGACCTAGTGGCTATTAGCTTGATGGAATATGTGCATGGAAGTTACAGACATCTTGTGTGGGACATGGGGTATTCTAGCAGTCTTAAGAAATGCTCAGGAGCTACGCTTAAAAGCAAAATAACACCCTCATTTGCTTTCCTTCTTATTTTGTCATGTCCTTTAGCTCCTTAGAGCCAGAGTCCATGTGAGATGATAAGGCAAGGGGACAGCCCAGAGAGGCTGCACTGCTGGAACATGTGATCTGGGTTCACTTCCAGGTCTGGAGGCAAGGTGCAGGAGACAGGGTGTGACCCCTCATGGCTTGACATGTCTGAGAATCTGGAGTGAGGACAGCTAGAAAGAGGAATCGTGCCCTGCTGTAATGTCAGGGTACACCTTTGCCCTATATAATTAATTCTGAAGCTTATGAAGGGTTGGTGGTGTGTCCAGGGTATTCAAGGCAGTGAATCCCAGCAGATCATGTGTGCTGGCACCCCAGGACACATGCTCCAAAGGCACTTTTAGAGCCAGACCTAGTCCTGCAGCTCTGACTGACTTTCTTTCCCCCAGATCATGGTGCTGCTGATCCACGATGTGCGGCGCTTCTGCTTGTGCAGAGATTCGGGGGTGCTTTTCTGCTTCTGGACACTGTCCCTTCTCTGTGGGATACTGCCATTCCAGTCACTCGTCCGGAAAGCCCTGCAGGTTGGGTTTGGCAGAAAGCTCTGTGCTTCCCCATGGTCCTGTTCTGTTCCCAAAGACAGATTCTTCATACTCTTCTCTTCATAAGCTCTCTCTGGTATCACTGAGGTCCCAGCTGCCCTGGGGCCTTGGGGAACCAGAGAAGACCTGAGAAGGAATTGCTGTTTGAATTCATGCTGTCTCTTTGGGGAAGTAAAAGCTCTCCAGGACTAATTTCTCCCGTTAAACACTTGTGTGGGAGGAGGTCAGGGAAAAGCAGGGAGAGGTGGCAAAGGGAAGATGATCCAGGACTCGGAGCGAGTTTTGCACTGCTCTGTTAGGCTCAGCCAGGGGATGGATCTTGTCTCTGTGTACCAGGGGCCTTGCGACAAACCCCAGCAATAACCCTGGACTTTCCATTTCTGCAGGAACCAATCTCTGATCTGCCACAGTTTATCCTTTTCTTCATCTCCTATGGACTCCAGCTGCTGCTCTTCTTTGTCTCAGGCTTCTCAGATATTGCCCCAGAAACGAAGGAAATCGGGAAGAAGGTGTGAGGACTACTACATGGGAGTGGGTTTGGGGCACCACATCCTGAGCATTGTGTGGGGCAGGGCAGGCTCCATGTAGGCTCCAGGCTCCTTGGAAAGACCTGAAGGCTTCCTCACGGGGCCCAGCAAGAGCTGGAGCCTGCAGCATGGAGCATCTGCATGTGCGTGTCCAGGGTGGGCTGCTGCTGGCTCTGAGCTGGGGTTTCTGGGGCTGGAGCTGGCACAGTTTGAAACCTGTGAGGCTCCTTAATGGCTGGGGGTGCTAAATGAGCTTTTGTCAAAACCATCCCCCAGCATAAACAATCTCTCAGTACCCCCTTTGCTTTGTACCATAGAACCCACAGGTGACAGCCTCCTTCCTGAGCTCCATCACCTTTGAATGGTACAGCAGGTGAGCAGGGATCTGAGGGAGGTTGGGCTGGCAAAATGCAGGAGTGCCTCAGGGGAACCTGCAGCACAGGCTGCTTGGAGTTAGCTGGGAGAGGCACCACATTGGGTGCAGCCTGTGCAGCCTGAGCCCAGGGCCAGGATGGGTGTGAAGGCTCTGCATTTGCAGCAAGGAGTCTCCAACAAGTTTAATGGGATTTCTCTGTCCCACAGCATGGTTTTCAAGGGCTATCGCAAGCCTTTGGAGATAGAGGATGTCTGGGAATTGAAAGATAAAGACAAGACAAAGGCTCTTTACACTGCTTTTGAGAAGAACATGAAGTCTGCGATGCAGAAGGCCAAAGCAGAACTGGAGAAACGGAAACGCAAGAAGAGACGCCGGGAAGGTGACCCAGACTATGGGAACAGCATGAGCAAGGCCCAGAGCAAAGACATCCTGGTGCTGGTAAATCCATGCCTACTCTTGGCCTTTACGAGACTGAGACATCCAGGTCTCAGGGAGTAGGGTCACCTCACCTCCCTGCAGCCCTCTTTGCTGGGTTTTCCCTTTTTTGATCCTGCAGGATCATGGGCAAGGATAAGGGAACCCATGACAGGGTCTTCCCGTCATGTCCTTGGCAGATCCCTGTATTTTGAGAGACCAAGGAAGTCTCCATCTTTCTGCCTTACATAAAGACAGGAACCACCCTCAAATCTGCAGTACAAGCAGTTCCCTTATGTCTATCTACCTCAGATACTTTCCAGCAATGAGGTCAGAGAGAACATCATTCCGTGACCATGCCTGGCCTCAGATTCTTTATGGTTTTTGCCTGATTTTTGGCCTGAGAGGTTTAGGCAGGTTTGGGTTTTAACAATTGTCTTTGTTACGAAAGAGAAGATGTTAGTCCTGGGTGTGTATGACAAGCAGAGATCAGTGAAAGGGAATGTGACAGGAGCTAAAGCTAAGGTTTTGTTCAGGAACACCTGATCTGGGGTCTGTGAGATGCTGCTCTGAAGCATTCTTCCAGATGCAGGATGCCTGCACAACCAGCTCCCTCACTTTTGTGTGGGCTTCCCTGTAGGAGGAGAAGCAGCCAAAGAAGAAGAAGAAGAAGGGAGACAACGAGGACTCAGGCCGTCCCAAGGATTACCCCAGGGGCTGGTTGATGAAAGCTCTGGGCAAGACCTTCCAGCAGAATCTCCTGCTAGCAGTGGCATTCAAGGTGGTGCATGATGCACTTGTGTTTGTCAGCCCCCAGCTGCTGAAGTGAGTCCTTTCTCTCTGTCTCTGTCTTGACTTTGCACCCAGCCCCACCACCTCCCAGTGGGTGCACTGCATCCAGCTCCACCATCTCCATGTGTGTGCCTCTCCCAGCCACAGACCCTGGGGACATTTTCTGCCCTCACCAAAAATGGGAGAATTTGTTGGGACACAGTTTAACAAAGAACTGACCTGAGCTTGCTGCCAGCTCTTATGTGTAATATCTTGCTCTCTTGCATCCAGTTAAGCAGTCCTGCTCCCTCCCTGGAGACAGCCCCAGCTCTTCTTTGGGGCCCTCCATGAGTCAGTGCAGCTCAGCCCAGCAGGGTCTCCCTGGTCTCTTTTGCAGAGCAGCACAGTCTCTGTGGGTGGTCTTACATTAGTGGCCCACTGTCTCTGGCAGAACAGGGTTCCCAGCTTGCTGACCATCGAGTCAGCTTTCTGGGACAGGGTTTTGCTCACCACTCTTGTGAGGATGCTCTCCCTGCATTCACTTGGAGCATCCTGCTTGGTCTGTCTCAGTGGGATGTGTATCTCTTGAGCTTCTTTCCCCACCAGGCTGCTGATTGCCTTCGTGTCAGATGAGGATTCCTTTGCCTGGCAAGGCTATTTATATGCCATCCTGCTCTTCCTGACGGCACTGATCCAGTCCCTCTGCCTGCAGCAGCACTTCAGCTTGTGCTTCCAGCTTGGCATAAACGTGAGAGCCAGTCTCATTGCTGCCATCTACAAGAAGGTCTGTATGGCCCTGTCATCATCACTGATGGCTTCCTCCAAGCTGGGCTGTGGGTAAAATCCTCTGTTGCCTGCCCCATCAACCTGGGGTGTGCGCGCTTTCCTCCTCAGAAGGCACAGGGAGAGCTTGGGGGACACCCACCCAGCACTGAGGAAGCTGTGAGCCCTAGTTCTGCTTGGGACCTGGGTGCTGCAGCTGTGTTTGACAGCTACCAGGGGCTGAGGGATGTTTCTCTTCAGAGCAGTGCAACACCTAGGGCAGGTGCTACTAGGATTCCTGCACAGGGTGCTTTTCTTTGCACCCAGCATCCAGTGGCTTCAGGTGTGCAGGCAGTGAGGAGAGCATTGGTGGCCAGTACAGAGGCACCAGCAGCAAAACCAGAAGTGGTTTCAGCCTGGTCTGCTAATGTCCTGCTCTGAGCCACGCTGCTGGCAGCAGGGCTGCTCCCAGACTGGCTGGGGCTGACTGTGCTTTCTCTTTCCAGTCGCTCACCATGTCCGGAGCCACCCGCAAGGAGTCCACGGTGGGAGAGACTGTGAATCTGATGTCGGCTGATGCCCAGAGGTTCATGGACTTGGCCAACTTTATTCACCAGCTGTGGTCATGCCCCCTGCAAATTATCCTGTCCATTGTCTTCCTCTGGGGAGAGCTGGGCCCCTCTGTCTTGGCTGGCATTGCAACCATGGTGCTTCTCCTCCCCATAAATGCGGTCCTGGTTGCCAAGGCCAAAACCATTCAGGTCAGTGGTGGGTGCAATATCCTCCCTTGTCTCTCACGTCCAACCGCATTGTTGCTCTTCTCCCTCATTTTCCACACTCCCTACACTTTGCTTTTATGCTGTGGAACTTTCCCAGCCTAGGAGGTTGATCTCACTTGGGCTGGACGTGTCTCTAGCCTGAGCCAGAGGTGATCAGCTACCATGAGTAGGAGACAAGTGAGATCTGTTCTACTATCACAGCTAAACTTGAACCAGACTGGGCACAGCCTTGAGGGCTAAAAATGAGATACTACCAACTGTAAGATAAAGCTTTAACTTCTACGTGACAGCAGGGAGGTGTTTTTACCCCAACTTGTCCAGAGCCACAGGGAGCCAAGGCTCAGCTTCGTGGGGTGACTTCTCTGGGCTGTGGAGCCCACCCTTTCCTTCCCTATGGTAGCCCAGATGTATTTCCAAGGCTGAGCTGCTGTCTTGGTTTAGGTGATGTCTGGGTCTTCTGTTTGTAGGAGAGGAACATGAAGAACAAGGACGAACGCATGAAAATAATGACAGAAATCCTCAACGGAATCAAGGTGAGCAGTGGAGTGGAGACTCTCCGGGCAGCTGCTGCACTCCTCTTCTTGGTGCGCTGTACCTGGAGGCAGCACAGCTGTATAACCCTGCAGCACAAGTGTTAGTCTAGCTTGAGGGCCCTGTGTCTGGGACTCAGCAACCCCCTTGGCTGCCTCATCTTTTGAAAAATTGGCTGGGGAGGAGCTCTGGATACTTGGACTAAGACTTGAGAGCCAAGAGAGGGTTTTCTGAGGGTTTCCTGGATGGCTGTGGTAGTGGCATGGTGGCAGAGGGGCTGGCAGTGACCTCTAAGGCAGTGGGGAAATGCTATAGGCAGGATGGGAGAGGGGAGATGCAGTGGCCAAGGCTTCTGAGCAAGCCAGGAGCTGGTGATGGAGGTGCTGGCCACCAGTGAGCTGAGTGTGGAGGTGGGCATCCTGTGAGGCCAGCATCCACTCACCCTGTTCATCCTGCAGATCCTAAAGCTTTTTGCCTGGGAGCCCTCCTTTGAGAAGAGAGTTAATGACATCCGGGCACGTGAGCTCAAGAACTTGCTGAACTTCAGTTATCTGCAGTCAATCTCTGTCTTCGTGTTCACTTGTGCCCCACTCCTGGTGAGAGACAACAGCCCTGGGGAGGGGTGTACCTCCCTCTGAGCTGGGGCTGGGCTGTGCCCAAGGGGATGGGAAATATTTGGAACCTCAGGTGGAGTTTTTCTGCAGCATGGAAGGGGCTGGCTGGTGAATGCTTGGGATATAGATTATGGTTCTGGCTGCTGGCAAGAGAGCTGTGGTGGAAAGGGGTCCCATTGGGGTGGTGAAATGGGGCCCAAAGGAGAGCAGAAGCAGGAGTGGAACAGTGCACAAAGGCACTGCTGAGGGCTTGGGGCAGTGTGAGGCTCTGGGTTGCACACAAACACACTGATGGCTTTGCCTGATATCTGTCCTAGGTCTCCTTGGCAAGCTTTGCTGTCTACGTGCTTGTGGATGAGAACAATGTCTTGGATGCACAGAAGGCCTTTACTTCCATCTCCCTTTTCAATGTGCTGCGCTTCCCCATGGCCATGCTGCCCATGGTCCTCTCCACCCTGGTGCAGGTCAGGCCTCACATAGGGCAGGGCGTGTAGGGGGATCCTATGACCTCTGTCCAAACCAGCACATGGGGCTCAGATGTGGGATGGACCCCCAGGGGTCAGTGCACAGGACTCTGCTGCAGTGGGGTGGGACAGGACTCTCATGCATAACGCAGGTTTGGGGCCCAGAGGTTGGTGGGGACTGTGATGTGGTGCTGTGTTTATGGGGCTCCTGCCAGCCCACCCCGATGCACCCATGCCCATGTGCCATCCTCATCCTCTTTCAGACCAATGTGTCGACTGCCAGGCTGGAGCGCTATCTGAGTGGAGAAGACCTGGACACCTCAGCTATCCACCACAACCCCATTGCAGGCAGGTGAACCTCCAGATTATTCCCTGTGGGTCTCAGGGGCCCAGCCCTGGGCTGTCCCCTCTCTGAGGGACATCTCTCTCTGACAGGCAGTGCCGTGCGTTTCTCGGAGGCCACCTTTGCCTGGGAGCAGGACAGCAATGCTGCCATAAGAGAGTGAGTGCTCTGTGCCACATCAGGGGCAGCGGGCTGGGGAGGGGGAGGCTTTCTGTGTTATCAGTTGGGGAGGGCAATCAGCTCTCACAGTGCTGCTAGGCATGAGTGTCCCAGAGACACTGCTCTGTGCTGGTCCCCAGGAACTGACGGGTGATGTGGCAGTGCTGCTTCCTCAGCCCTCATGTCTTTGCAGTGTCACCCTGGACATCACACCTGGGAGCCTGGTGGCTGTGGTGGGGGCTGTGGGCTCAGGCAAATCTTCACTGGTGTCAGCCATGCTCGGGGAGATGGAGAATATCAAGGGACACATCAACATCCAGGTGAGAGGAGCCAGCTAGTGCATGGGGCTTTGGGGCTGCCTGGGAGCTCAGCGGGGAAGTAGAGCAGGACTGTCCCAGAATGGTGGCTCAAGGCAAGGACAGGCTGCAGGAGGTGTCAGTGCTCAGGCTGGTCTCTGACAGGTAGCTGTTCTTGTCTCCTTCCAGGGCTCCGTGGCCTATGTCCCCCAGCAGGCCTGGATCCAGAATGCCACACTGAAAGACAACATCATTTTTGGGTCAGAAGTGGATGAAGCCAGGTATCAGCAGGTCCTCAAGGCCTGCGCCCTCCTTCCAGACCTGGAGTTGCTGCCTGCAGGTGACCAGACAGAGATTGGAGAGAAGGTATCAGGCCTGGGCACGATGGGTTTCAGATAGCACCTGCAGCAGAGGTCAGAGCTGTTGCCCTGTGCCAGCCCCATGTCCAGGGAGGTCCTTCCCTTCCAGGGAATCAACCTGAGTGGGGGCCAGAAGCAGCGGGTCAGCCTGGCCCGGGCGGTGTACAGCGACGCAGACATCTACATCCTGGATGATCCGCTGTCTGCCGTGGATGCCCACGTGGGCAAGTACCTCTTTGAGCACGTGCTGGGGCCAAAAGGGCTGCTGCAAAAGAAGGTGAGCACCCATAACCTCCAACCCACCACTCAGCCAGGCAGGAGTGGCACTGGCATGGTGTTAGCCATCCAAGGAAGTCTGAGGTTTCCTGCCGGGGACAGAGAGGAATCCTGTAGCTTTCATGTGGGGCTGCAGCAGGCAGGAGAGGCCTCAAGAGTCCCCAGAGGGGTACCCTGTGAGCTCATAGCCAGGCACTGATTAGCAGACAAGTCCCCAGGTGGGAGATGGAGAGCCTGCAGACCCCTGGCTGGGGATGAGGAGTGCTCTGATCACTACCCTGCAAACCCCTTTGTTGCAGACACGGATCTTGGTGACGCACAGCATCAGTTTCCTGCCCCAGGTTGATAACATCGTGGTGCTGGCAGCAGGAGCAGTGTCTGAGCATGGCTCCTACAGCACTCTGCTTGCAAACAAGGGGGCCTTTTCCCAGTTCCTGAACTTGTATGGAAACCAGGAGGAGGATGTTTCAGAGGAAAAAACTGCAGGTATTGGGAATACAGTGGGGCTGTGGCAGGTAGGGAGGCTGTGCATGTACCTTGGGGATATGAAGATCTGACCTGTCAGCCTGACCTGGCCCTATCCAGCCCAGGCACCAATGTTGGCTGCTTCTGGTGAATCCTTCTTGGCTACTGGCAATCAGCAGCCCAATAACTTCCTAAGATTTGCATTCAGGCATTATGTTGAACATCCAGCACAGTTTATATTTTTTACTCCCTTTTTAGTTCATCTAGTATGGGTCCCAAAATCTTATGTAGCAACAGGCTCCATATTTTTGTGATGCTGAGGTCAGAAAGATCCTTTGGTTTGTTAAAAACATCCCACTGGATAATATTTCATCTTTATCATGTCCCCCAGTGCTGTGTGGAGGAGTGGTGTCAGCTCAGGTGGATGCTTACCCTGTCAAGGCTCAGCCCAGTTGTCCAGCTGCAGCCTGGCTATTCCCAGTATGTCTTCATAGGGCCCATCTCCACCTGCTGAAGGAGATGCTTCTGGAGTGATATGACCTACTACCAGATTTGCACCTACTAAACTAGCACAAATCTTTGCTTGAGGTCTGGCCTGTGGTGCTGGGATAAGTCAGCAGCAGGGATTGCCTCCAGGCAGGCCTTTAGCCCTGTGTCTCCTTATCAGTTCTCCCTCCAGCTCAATGAATTTCTTCCTCCTCCTGCTGTGCTGGTCTTGCAGCAAGGTTAGAGAAGGTGTGATACGTGGTGGTAGGACACAGCCTAGGCCTAGGGTATGGCATGGAGTTGAGTGCAGCAGAGGTGTGGTGTATGGGATCTGCTCTTTCCTCAGTGCCTGATCCTACCTTCCCTCATCTCTGTGCTTGTAGCTGTTGCTTTAGCTGGGGATGAAGAGGAGGCTGATGAAGACGTTGATCCTTGCATGGAGGAGCACTCTGGTGATGTGGTGACTATGACCCTGAAGCGAGAGGCCAGCTTCCATCGGAGAAAATTGAGTCGCAGGTGGGACATGACCTGAGCTCTCAGCTCTTTCCCTTGCCACGTGCACTGCTCCCTCAGAGACAGGGACCTGGAGGCTTCCCAGGGAGTTCCTGCTGGGAACCTCACTGCCTGCTCCTACCACAAGCTGCTCTGGGTCGGGAGCATCTGATTTTGCCTTTACTCACACTAGTGAGCCACAGCCTTACTCTGCAGGTGTCCCTGAAACTCATGCTGATGGCTAGTTCTGCTTTTGGGAATGAGGCTTTAATTTTATGGTTGTACATGCCTAGTGCTTCCACAAGACTCACTCAAAGCTGCCCCAGTTAGGACATTATTTTCCAGAGGACTCTACCACTGAAGACCCAGTGCACCACAGGGATGGACCCCCAGGAGATTAGGACCAATCCAACACCCTCTGACTAATGGTACTCATCATCTCCCTGCAGCCTTAGTAAAAAGAGCACCAGTTCGCAGAAGAAGGCCCAGGAGGAGCCCCCAAAGAAGCTGAAGGGACAGCAACTGATCGAGAAAGAAGCCGTGGAAACTGGCAGGGTGAGGAGGATGGAGGGATGAAGCACTGTGCTGCCCTGGCTACGTGCTGCCAGACTGTGACTGTGGCTCAGAGAAGCTTGTGGTGTGCTTGGCCACACCACAGCCAAGAGACCCAAAGGAGACAGAGCTGCCTGGGACTGGTGGGTGGGGTGGTGGAGGGGAGCACAGCGGGCAGCAAGGTGGAGTCCCAAGGCTGTGCTGGGTGTCATTGCCTGCAGTCTGATGGGCTCACTTGGTCCACAGGTCAAGTTCTCCATGTACCTGCGGTACCTGCGTGCTGTTGGCTTGTGCTTTTCCTTCTGGACTGTCATGGGCTACATTGGACAATACGTTGCCTACGTGGGGACCAACCTGTGGCTCAGCGACTGGACTGACGACTCGCAGCGCTATCAGAACCAGAGCTATCCCACACAGCTGCGGGACCTGCGCATTGGTGTCTATGGGGCACTGGGCATGGGACAAGGTGAGTGTGGGAGGACAGCAGTTCCCACTCACCCCATTTGTGTGGTCCAGGAGGGCTGTGACTTGCAAGGCTTGCAGCCAGCAGTGCAGTAAGGAGGAGGGGACCCAGCAGTAAATCCATTTGCCTGCTCCTGCCTTCCTTCCAGCTCGTGGCTGAATTGTGGATACATACCAGTCTGAAAGCAGCATAAATTGCTCCAAGTCTGTGTTGCACCCTGGGCTTAAGATCATTTTCCTTAATGAGATTAGGCATAGTGCGAGAGCCCAAGGCTTTCCAACAGGGTTAGTGTTCCTCCCCTGTGCTGGGACACCGTTGCTGAGGCCTCTCAAGGAGGTGGGATACAGGATTATCCCAGCGGCTCACTGCAGAGCTGCTGGCTTGGCGCTGCTTGGTGTGTCCATCAAGCCAAAGGGTGCCTGGCGCCAGTGTCACCCATGAGCTGATGACAACCCCGTGCTCTCCTTGCAGCTCTCTTCCTGCTCTTTGCAACCATGCTGTCTGCCCAGGGCACCATGCGAGCATCCCGCATCTTGCACCAGCAGCTGCTCAGCAACATCCTGCGCGCGCCCATGAGCTTCTTCGACACCACCCCGACTGGCCGCATCGTCAACCGCTTTGCCAAGGTAAGAGAACACCCCCAACACAGAGAAGGTGTTTGTTCCACCACCTCTGCAGGGCGCTGGGGAGTGGCATAACCCTGCTCCTGTTGAGCATGGCACAGCTGGGCCTGGTAAGGGCCAGGAAGGGGCTAGGAGGATGTGGTGGGTGCAAGGCTGACTGTGAGCCAAACACATCCTGGGCTATACTAGCCTTTGGGCTCCTCCTTCTCTCTGGGGTCACTGACTTCTTCTCTGTACTTTTTAATATGCCCCAGGACATCTTCACAGTAGATGAAACCATTCCCATGTCCTTCCGAAGCTGGCTCTCCTGTTTCATGGGCATCATTAGCACACTGATCGTGATCTGCCTGGCCACTCCATTCTTTGCTGTTGTTATTGTTCCCTTGGCCATCTTCTACTGTTTTGTGCTGGTGAGTAACTGGGCTTTGAGTGATGCTTCTGCCCTGCTGAGAGCAGTATCTTTGTGGCTGCTGGGCTTTGTGTTGGTAACCAAGCTGTGTCCCTCGTTTCAGCGCTTCTATATCTCCACATCACGTCAGCTAAGGCGTCTGGACTCTGTCACCAGGTCTCCCATCTACTCCCACTTTGGTGAGACAGTGTCAGGCCTTTCTGTGATCCGGGCCTATGGACACCAAGAACGGTTCCTGAAGCAAAATGAGATCACCATGGACATAAATCAGAAAAGTGTTTATTCCTGGATAATATCGAATAGGTGAGTTTTACCATTTATGCCACAGCAAAGCCTGCAGCACTTCTCAGGGCTTCTTAGTCCTTAGAGAGGTCCCTGGGATCCTGCAGTCCTCCCTCTTGATCTCAGCATTGAGGGTCTGTGTAGGTACTGGGGCAGTTTCGGATAGGGGCACCATCTGTGGCAATGGGAAGTTTTAGGGTGATTTTGAAAGCCAGAGTATGCCCTCCTACAAAGTGTCCAGAGGCTGGGCAGGGTGAGCTGTGCAGTCACGGCCTGAGATGCCCTTGGTGAATTCTGGGCAGAGGGTGATCCTCCAGGCCCAGTGGGAGCACGATGGGGACACTTTCTGTTTTTGAATCTTAGTGGTAAATGATTTGGGGTGTGTGAGGGTTCAAAGGTTGGGGCTCTTCTGATACATGGCATTACTAGCATAGGAGGTTATGTGTGAGACATGGACTGACATAAATGAACCTGCCTGCAGAACTGGCTACAGTTGATGACCTGCTGTGTACATGTACCAAAGTGCTGTGTGCACAGCACTGGGCTCATGACTGGGTGTGAGGATGCTGGTGCAGTGCTGCTGTTACTGGTGGGCTCTGTGTTGAGCTCAGGCAGATGCCTTCCTGCCTCTTTCACTGCCCTTCAGCTCTCCTCTCCTGGTGCAGGTGGCTGGCCATCCGTCTGGAGTTCGTTGGAAGCCTGGTGGTCTTCTTCTCTGCACTTCTGGCAGTGATTGCAAAGGGCACTTTGGAGGGTGGCATTGTGGGTCTTTCTGTCTCCTCCGCTCTCAATGTGAGTCACTGAAAGCATTTTCTCATTCTGGGATAGGGTTGTCTCTGGGAGCTCTGGGCTGGTGGCAGGATGCTGCCCTGCCACCAGTTCTGATCCATGGAAATGGGATTATCTGGGGTGTCCCATCACCTGGGCAGTGGCTATAGAGCCAGGGAAGCACATATCCATCCCAGTGTGGGTGGGATACTTGCTGCCATGGGGAGGAATATGGCCCTGCTGTGGATCAGAGATGCTGCAGCAAAGTATTTCAAGGGCTGGGGAGAAGTGGGCTGTGTCTTGGCAGTGGAGCATTAGGGGCCAGGCCAGGTATGCTTGTGCCCAGGATGATTCCCTGGGATGAGGTGGAAGGTGGTTGCTCCTGGGTGCCACTGAGCTCTGCATCCTCTGATTCTGCCATGCAGGTGACCCAGACACTGAACTGGCTGGTGAGGACATCTTCAGAGCTGGAGACTAACATCGTGGCTGTGGAGCGGGTCCATGAGTACATGAAGGTGAAGAATGAGGTGAGGAATCCTGGGTGCAGGCAAACACCTGCTGCACAGCTTGGTGCTAGTCAGCATGGCAGAATGAATCTTCCCTAATGCCCCTGTGCCCTCCCCCAGGCTCCATGGGTGACAAAAAAGCGTCCACCACGTGGCTGGCCCAGCAGAGGCGAGATCCAGTTTGTTGACTACAAAGTTCGCTACCGACCTGAACTGGACCTGGTTCTTCAGGGGATCACCTGTAATATTGGGAGCACTGAGAAGGTGCCTCTGCCCTCACTTCACTCTTTACGGAGACTCTGTTAAAGTTGTTTCTTCTTCTCAGCTTCAGTCTGTGTGCTGGGGTGGGATGGTGATGGGATGTGGCTCCTGGGGACTTGAGCTGCAGGAAAGGAATCAAAGCAGACAGTCTGGGTGATGGTAAGGGCAGGAAGGCCCACCAGACCAAGACGGAGAGCATGTGCCCTGTTTTCTACAGCCCTGTCAGCTGGTCTAAAAATCTGCTTCCACAGGTTGGGGTTGTGGGCCGAACCGGGGCTGGGAAATCCTCCCTGACCAACTGCCTGTTCCGGGTGCTGGAGGCGGCGGGAGGGAAGATCATCATCGACGATGTGGACATAGCAACAATTGGCCTCCATGACCTGCGCAACAACCTCACCATCATCCCCCAGGTGAGCTGATCCCCACCTTTCCACATCCCACTGCTGCATGGCCCTGCAGGCACTGCAAGGCCTCAGTGCATCCCTGGGTGCAAGGCTGTCACCACATCCCTTGCCAGCTGCAGGCAGCAGCGGGAGCAGGATGTGGCCACACTTGGAGGCCAGGAGCCATTGCCCCTGCTAAATGGCTGTGGTGGGGCTGAACACGGTGCTGTCCCTGGCAGGACCCTGTGCTCTTCACTGGAACCTTGCGGATGAACCTGGACCCCTTTGACCAGTACTCAGACGAGGAGGTCTGGAAGGCGCTGGAGCTGGCTCACCTGAAGACATATGTGCAAGGCCTTCCCGAGGGGCTGCTGCATTTTGTCAGCGAAGGAGGGGAGAACTTGAGGTGAGCAGAGGAGCAGATGCAGGCCCAGCTCCCCTCCCTTCTCTAGATCCCAGGAACCAACCTGGAACAGCAGCCTCCAGCAAAGTGGCTGTCCAGGGGTGATGCACAGAAGCTTCTGGGAAGTGAAGACGGAAGAAAATGGCTGAAGAGTCAGGGCTCTTTAGGGAGCTAGTGTGAGCCAACCCTTCTGTGGTGGCCCAGAGAGAAAGATGCTGAGGGATGTGGTGCTCAGGGTGGCAGATGGTCAGTGGGGAAAGGCCAGGGACAGTGTTGGGGTCACAGCAGTGAGACACAGTAGGCTTGCAGAAGGTCTCCTAGTGTTGGTCCAGTAACTGATACTCTTCATCTCATCCCAGTGTTGGGCAGAGGCAGCTGGTGTGCCTGGCCCGGGCCCTTCTCCGCAAAGCCAAGATCCTCATTCTGGATGAAGCAACAGCAGCTGTAGATCTGGAAACTGATAATTTAATTCAGACAACAATCCGGAGTGAGTTTGCTGACTGCACTGTCCTTACTATTGCCCATCGCCTCCACACCATCATGGACAGCAACAGGTACCATGGGACAATGCTGTGGGGCAAAGGGAATGGGCATCTGGACTCCTAGGATGGGCTGAGAAGTGGACAGCAGTGGAAGCAAGAATGCAGCCAGAGGGGCAGGGGTGGATGCAGAGCCTGGGGCAGTAATATACAGTGGTGAAGAGAACAGGACAGTAAGGATGGCCATGCAGTAGTGATATATTTGTGGAAAGAAACATTTCTTGGGATCCTTCTTTACAGCAACAGACCATAGAGGCATTTGCTGTTGACACCTTACGTGTGTGGCCCATAACACAGAGGAGGGCTGTGCCCTCACCATTGCTGAGAGGAAAACCACATAGAATGGCTTAGGAGGAGCGAGGGTCGGTGGGCTGGCAGTGCTGGCACCAGCAGCACTATCTGCTCGGATCCTGGGAGTTGAGGCCTTCTTGTTCCCTTCTGCCAGGGTGATGGTGCTGCATGCTGGGCAGATTGTGGAATTCGACAGCCCCGAGGAGCTGCTCATGAAGCAGGGCGTCTTCTCCGCGATGGCAAAGGACGCCGGTATCACCATGGCAGAAACCACCGCGCTGTAGGCAGAGTGCTGCAGGGGCCAGGGGTGGGAGACAGATCCTCCTGCTCCCACGCACCCAGCGGGCACTGGCGTCTCCCACAGCCAGGCTGCCCAGGAATTGGCCTCTCTGCAGTGGGAAAGCAGAGGGTGGCTTCTCTGGTTGCCCAGAGACAGAGCGTCTGGGCTTGAGCAAGCTGTTAACCTTGCTACCACATCCTGCCTGCTGTGCACACAAGGGTCTGGAGCTACATAATTTATTCCAGGATAGAGGGGAAAAGCTATCTTCCAGGCAGGGAGATCATGACCTCCAGTGGGGGTGGTCTTAGTTTTTGTACTTCACCATGCCAGGTGAATCTATCAGAGATGCTTTAGCATTATGGAATGAAATTTACAGTTTAATCTATGAATGAATGTTGTAATTTATTTACTTTTTGTAACTGTAGTCTTCCAACTACAAGGCTGATATCAAGGCATGTAAATAAGCCTCGGTTTAGCTTTAAACCTGGCTAATGCTTGGGTGGGGAGAGCTGCCAACAGAGGTTACACAGAGCTGGGCAGTCCAAATCGAGGGGCACAACTCTGCTCACGCAAGAACACGACTCTGCAGCAAAACCAGGGCAGCCTGCCTGCCTTCCCTGTGGCTACCGCTTGCTTTGATTGTATTGCAAATAAATGAGCCCCTCCCTGAGCTTATCACAACCACTTGTGGTTCCAGACTGCAAACCTGATGGTGGTGGAGACAAGCTGGAGAGCAGCAGACACACATCTGTGTACAGCCATACCCACACAAAGCGTGCTGGTTATTGTTGACAAACGTCTTGATTCTTTGTTCCTGGGCCAGACCTCCTCATGCAGGGAGCAGGTGCCCACTTAGAGCAGGGCAAACACTCACCCCACCAGTCCCTACTGCCCTGGAGCCCCAGAATCATGTCACACAGCTGGGGAATAAAGGGCAGTGCAACCACTTCTTAATAAGAACGGTTCCTGTGAGGGTTTCCTCATGCCTGAGCTGCAGCTGGCACAAACTGGCAAGGCACCAGAATGGAACCCCACAAACTGGCAAGGCACTCCACCAAAAGGGAAATGCTTTTCCTGGCCCTGTAGGGGCTGCATGAAGGCTGCAGCACTTGCCAGGTACTCCTCCCAGGTCTCCCAATACTTGCAAAGGTGCCTTCTATACACAAGGGCAAATTTTTATTTGCAGAGCAGCCATACAGGGGATACAAACATTGCCCCGTGAAGGGAACCTCTTCCCTTCAGGATGTGGCAGCAGCAATATCACACACCAGCCCAGCAAAAGGCACCACAGCCCTCCCAGGGATGGTGCTGCCACTCCAGAATGTCAGCACCCTCTCCAATGGTGTGCAGGAAAGCACAGGTGAGGCAATTTTGGTCAGAAACCTCAAAAACGAGGCTGGAGGACAGCTTGTGCTTTGCCTTCTACCCTGCCCCAGCCCAGAGGAGCCAGGTGGGCATGGCAGTGCAAAGATGGGTCCTGGGCACAGCCAACACTGTGCTGACAAGGATATGGTGTTCTGGGCTTCTGGCTCACGTGAAAGATGAGAACCTGATGGCTGCTGGCAGCGGCAAACCTTGGAAAGGCCAAGCCCCTGGACCAAGTACAGGGAGAAGGCACCTGCTGGGGGCTTTGTTGTGAGGGTTTCAGAGGCCATAACGATTCCAGGCCTGGAGCTCAACTACTCCCAGCAAACCTGGGAGCTGCTTTCCCCAGGCAGTGTGTAATTGTCCCACCCTGAGTCCTGCAGAGACAGGTGAGACCAGGCTTCTGCTGCACAGGGAGCATATTCACAAAGTCTGGGTTGCTTTTAATACTACTTGACTAAAGACAATCTCCAGAAACTCAGCATTAGCCTTCCACAATTTAAATCCACAGCAGCTCCTCAGCCTGAGTCAAGCCTTACCCTTCTGGGCAGGCAACAGCCCCAGGCTTTGCTCCCCTGTTCCTGGCTGGACACAGGAGGCTCAAACACACCTCAGAGGTGAACTCACCCCTGCCCTCACACAAGCTGCCTGCTCCTGCCTACCTGGCCAGCCCATCCTTCTTCTTCCCTGAAGGGGCGACGGCAGCCAGTGTCTTGGGCCCAGGAGCACTGCACAGCTGTGAGATAGCCTTAAGGGTGAGCAGTGGGGGCTGCAGGGCTGGATAGCCTCCCCCCGACCCTAGCACTCCCAGCAGGAACAAGGCATGGGGTGCAGGCTCTGTCCGCTGCCTCACGTGTACTCTGTCTTCCGGATGTAGCTGGAGGGCACATAGCCCTGCTTCCCGTGGGCCTCGGCCAGCCACCACTCCTGATTGCCTGTGATGTCCTCAAACTGCAGGATCCTGAGTCTCTGGTTAGCTGACACGCTCAGCTCATTGGTGTTTCAGCCTTTGAAGGTGTAGAGAGCATAGTAGACCTGCCAGACAAGGGGAGAGCATCAGTTAGATGGTCATACCACACAGCCTTAATCTCACACTGCACAGGATGTGTGGGCCTTTGTCCTTCTCCCCAGTGACAGCCCTGGCCTCATCCTGACCTCTGCCCACCCCCATCTGCAGCCTGGTTCTCTGTATCTGCACCTCTGTCGTTGGAAGAAAAGGTCTCATACCCCACACCTCCTACATCTTCCCGGTCACTGCCAGTGAGCAGGATGATTCAGTCCCCAGTCAAACAAAGCAGTTAGCCCTTGGCATCCCCAGCCCCATGAGGGTGGCTGAAGACTCACCTGGTTGCCCTCTGACTCGCTGTTCTCCAGCCCAGAGTCTCTGTCCTCCACAGAGGGCATGGGCCTGAGATGTGCTTTGGTGGGGTGCCCGTTGCGAGGGCTGGGGCTGCAGCCCAGCTCAGGGTGGCTGTAGTGGCGCTGGGATGTCACTGTACCAGCCAGTGGGGCTGTCCTGTCACCAGAGCCAAGCTGGGGTAGAGAGAGAGAGTCCACCTCCAGTGTGGGCTGTGGGGACTGGTACACATCTGCTGGGGAGACAGAGTCCTGCAGGGGTTTCTGAGTGAAGGTGACGGCCGCCCCACCGGGGCTGAAGGTCAGCGTGGTGTTGCTTTGGGGAGAGGAGCTGCTGTGCTCGGACTCGTTGGAAGAGTGGCTGCCCACAGAGACGTCTGACTGGCTGCGGCGGGGGCTGTAGGGCTTCAGAAAGGAGCTGTACACAAAGCCCTTCGTCACTGCAGAGAGGGAGAGGAAGGGAGCTCAGACTGGGGCACAGGGAGAACAGAGGAGGGGACTCACAGCAAGCACCAAGGGCAGAGAAGAGCCACCTACCGCCATTATCTATGAGCCAGCGATTCTGGCTGCCCATGGGGTCCTTCTTCTTGATGACGCCCACAATGTCTCCTTCCAACAGGGAGACATCCAGGTCCTGGGCTGCATTGAAATTGCGTTCTGCCTGGAAGAGACTCTCTGGGGGATAGCGGGCCAGCAGGGCAGCTCGGACGTCATCTGACTGCAGGAGGTAGGTGGGCTGCAGAGGAACAAGGCAGGTGTGAGTGGCTGCCCTGGGCTCTGCAAGCCCTGACCAAGCAGAGGGAACTCACCAAGCCAACGAGGGGCTGCCGCCGGGCAGACTGCCGTTCCATGCTTTTCCTTTCAAAAGTCTTCTTGGGAGCTGCCTGGGACTCTGGGAAGAAGGTGAAAGCCTGGAGCTGCTGGAGGACTCGACTGTGCTCATCCTGGAAGATGGCAATGAGGTTCCCTTCCCTACCAGACACCTTCAGCAACTGGAACCAGAGCAAAGACAGGAATCCCGGTTATGAAACAGCTGCTGGGAGAAGTGGCCAAGAGCTACAGCACAGACCACGGCAGGGGTCTGAGTCCTGCCTGTGATTTGCATCAGGCCCAGGTTTGCAGTCCTGTCTAGACTGAGCTCTAAGTGGTCCTCAAACTTGTGACCTGAGATTCTCCCAGGTGAATGCTCTCCTACCACTTGCTCCAAGAACCTTCTACACACAATTGCAACATAACCCTGCAATCCCTGCGCCAACCCCATCCCACAGGAACCCTCCACAAGTCACTTTGGCCTGAAACTGCAGCAGCTGCTTCCCCCATGACGTGACAGGTCCCAGTACAGCTCAGGGACAAACCCTGCACAGATCAGTACTGCTCTGAGCCCAGGGCACTGCCTGCACTGCGGGAACCCACCGACAGCAGGGGTCTGAGCTCCTCCAGGGCCAGGCGCACGAAGTCGCAGTGTGCCTCGGCATAGCCCCGCACGCAGCTGGCGAACAGCTCCTTGGCGAAGCGCAGGAACTTGGGCAGCTCGTCCAGCAGCTGGGCATTGAGGGCTTCGTAGTTGTTGCGGGCTGACTGCAGCTCCTCCAGCGTTCGCTTGTCCTTCAGCTTCTCCGCTCGCTCGGTGCAGTTGTGGAAGTCGAGCAGTTTGTCGAAGCGTTTCTGCACCAGCTTGTGGGGCCCCGCAAACATGCTCAGCAGCTGGCTCAGGGGAGAGCTCACCAGCCGCTCCGTCCGCTCTTTCTGGTGGGCAGAGGAGCAGTGAGAAGGTGAGATAAGGCGCTCTCTCTCACTGTGAATGCCAGCAGCTCACTCTCCAGCACACAACCTCCCCAGGACAGTATAGTGACTGTCTCTGGTGGCACCCACTGGAGCTCCAGAGGTCCCTTCCATCAGCCAATTATTCTATCATCTTACATAACTGTGCCAGCATGGGTAACTGTGCAAAGTACCCGAATCACTTGCATAAAGAGCTATAGCATTTCAGATACAGCTGAAAAAAAGTGTGTCCAACAGGCACATTCATATCCTGCCAGGCATCAAAGCTCTCAGGAGGGCAGAGCTAAGCAGGAATACTCACAGCCCTCCCAGGTTACCCTCCCTGCAGCCTCCCAGGGCCTGCCCATCTGCAGAAGACCCCCAGGGTGGGCCTCAAAGAGGCACAGCCTCACTCACAAAGCTGGAGAAGAGCTGGTCGCTGATGAGACGATTCACTTTCTGGAACTGGTCCAAGTCCCCACTTCCCTTCTCCGTACACAGGTCCCACATGCTCCCTGCTGCCAGTGCCTTCATACAAGCTGACTCTTGCACCAGGGAGACACAGCTGAGCCATGCTTGTTGCCCAGAAGGGGCTCCCAGGGCAGCTCAGACCAGCCAGCCCCAACAGAGCTGAGGCAGGAGCCATGGCCACAGGCACTGCAGGGACACACCATGCAGACAGGAGGGGCAGTGCATGGAGAGCCCCACAGGCTTGGCATCACACCCAGACTGGCTCACCCGGACATGCTGCAGGTAGAGGGAAAGGTCCCGGATGAAGGATTTGATCAGACGTTCCTGCATCCGGAAGTTTTTCTCTGTCTCTTCAAAGACTTCATCCTTTAGCTGTGAGAGAAAGTATTTCGAGGGAGGCAATGCAGGACTCAGCACCTCCCAGACTGCAAGATGTGGGGCCCTCCTGCCCACAAGCTGGACAGCAGAGATGGGTGGTTCAGCCCCTAAGCTCACTCTGCCTTGCTGGCCTGGATCAGAGCTGCACAGGGGGAAGGGGTGTGGAGGGACAGCAGATACCTCTGGAGAAGCACTGCAGGGTGTAAGTGCACCTGATGCACAGTACCTGGAGTGCAAAGCCTGTGAGATGCTTGAGGTGGCTGCTCACACGGTTGGATTTCTTGATGATAGAGTGGAAGTTGAGCTTGGAGATCTTCTCCATGAGGCTATCCTCATCACCTTTTCTGTATTTTAGCACTAAAGAGATTGATATCGAAATCAAAACCCTTGTAAGCACAAATACCCATGTCTTACACTGCCTAATCAACAATCACCTTGTTAGTTCTCCTCTTCCCAAGCCTCTGTAGTTCCAAGAATCCCACATATCATTACAGAATGGCTTGGGTTGGAAGTGACCTAAAATCATCTAGTTCTAATCCCTCTGCCATGGGCAGAGACATCCACAAGATGAAGTTGCTCAAAGCTCCACCCAATGTGGCCTTGAACATTTCCATGGGTGGGGCATCAACAACTTCTGCAGCCTGATGCAGTGCCTCACCACCCTCACTGTACAGACCTTTTCCTTATATCTAATCTAAATTTATATTCTCTCAGTTTAAAGCCATTATCCAGTCTTATCACTACATGCCCTTGTAAAATATTGTATCACAACCGCCCATCCTGTCCAGCACGGTGCCACCTGTTTGGTTCTTGAGATGCCCTACAGCTTGTAGACAAACCATTCAGGCTCTTCCACAGGATTATGCATAGTGCTAGCACAAGATGACATAGGAGATGGTGTACAGTAGTCCCTGGACATACAGGGATTATACTGCTTCTTTAGCAAAACAAGCAATCATCAGGCATAGACACAGGCAGCCTATGTCACCTCAGCTGCAGTGAGGCAATGAGGAAAGACTGAAGTGTAAGATTTGCACGAACTGGGGACTTCCAAGGGAAAACAGGGAGGGTGCCCAGCAGGTATCAAAGGGAGAAATTTTCTCCCTCTGTTCAGCCCCAGGGAGGCTACACTTGGGTACTGTGTCTAGTTTTGGTGCCTGAAGACCATGAGAGATGTGGAAGAACCAGAGCTCCTAATCCATGAGGAGAGCTGGGGGAGCCAGGTGGGCTGGACATGAGGAAGCAGAGGGGGACCTGCTCACAACTAGCAGCTACTTGAAGGGCAGTTACAAGGGTGATGGGGCCACACTCCCCTGAGCAGTGAGAGCTCCTCCATGACCGTGGTTGCGTGCTAAGGCTCAGTGGCCAGCAGACACCACAACCCCAGCACACCCACTCCTGTCTCTCTGTGCCCAGCACTGCCCAGCTCCTCACCCAGGTCCTTCCTGCGCTTGTACTCATTGATGTTGACGTTGATTTCTTTGACTGCGAGGACAGCAGCTGTGAGTGGTGCCTTATCAGGGTGAGCCTCGGGGGTGGCACTCAGCAGCTCCATCAGCAGCAGTGGGTACCGCATCACCCTCTGCACTGGCTTGATGAGGAAGGAGCCCAGGTTAATGTAGTTTGTGCAACCCCTGGAAAGTCAGGACAAAGGAGATGTATCAGATGTCAGTCCAGCTCTGCCACATACATTTTGCCCCCAAAAACCAGTGCCAACCAGATCCAGAATGCCTCTAAATCCACTGTACTCCCTAAATTAAGCCACCCTTATGTTCAAATTCATTGCACTACCAAACTCCTGATGCTCTGAGATCAACCCCAGGTTTTTGTTCTCACAGCAGGTGATACTTCCCAGCCAGGATCCTCTTCATTACCAGACCCACCATGAAATCCCACATAGAGAACAGCCTCACACTTGCCAGAGAGCCACTTGTTTCAGATGCTGTTCCACCAACCAACTGCCCAGATCTGTCCCCCAGTGCAGGACAGACTGACTGCAGGACTGTAGTCACTGCAGGGCTTTCCTGGCTCCTTGGGGCTGAGGGCTCCCAAATCCCATTTCCTGCCCAAGACCTCCCCTCATCACTTGTGCTGCCTACCTGTGCAGCCCACCCACTGCCTCTGCTGCAATCATGCCACAGACACCCCTCTCCTCCCAGTCAAGCATCCACAAGACACTGTTAGGGCACCCCAGCATGCACCCAGCCTGTGGCAGAAGGTTATTTACAAGGGAATGAATGGCCAGACCAACACAGACAGACAAGCAGGGACTAAGAGGAGGTACCCACTTACCATTCACTGTACAGGCTCCTGCCGACCCACAGAGTGCCAAAAAGCAAAGAAAAGCAAGGGTTAATGGGGTGGCAGTGTGCAATCCCACAGCCAGTGTCTGTGCCCTGCCCGTGAGGCTGCCAAGGCAGTGGGCAGCCCTGTCCTCCCAGAGCCCCCACCGACACTGTCAGCTCCTGGGGCAGTCACCTCCCCAAGTTGGAGCCCTGGCACTCGCTGAGCCAGGCAAAGCAGCTCCTTCCTCAGCAGCCACGGTGGCTCAGGGTTTGGGGAACAGGAGCCCTCAGTCCAGGACATGCCACCTTCTCTAGACATTGGTGGCTTCTATGCAGATTTTAAGGGGGTCTCCAGTTTTCCCAGCACGTGTGCATTGGGGCAGGGGGCCATTTGAACCCAGACCATGGTCAACTATGCAGTGCCACTGTCAGACCCTCTCCAGTCACCTGAACTGTCTAAACACTGCTGACAGAGGAGCAGGGATGTTGGAAACTCATCCCCCTATCCAGCCTGATGGCTGCCACAGCCAGAGGCTCAAACCTGAGGCTATCCAGCAGGTCCAAAAGTAGTTTCTGCAACTTCTCGTCCTTCTCATAGGTTTCCAGCAGTGCGATGGCCTCATCATGGTTCTGGCAATACACCCTGTAGACACTCTCCAGCTTTGCACGCTGCGTCAGGAACACTGGCCCTGCAGACAGCAGCAAAGCAGGACCTCAGTGTCTCCTGGTCCCCAGCTGCCTTCAAAAACACTGTTGTGTCTCTTGGTAAGACATCAAGTGTCCCTGTTCCACACACACAGGTCAAGAAGACAGTGCTACTACAGCATGCAGGACCCCTCCCCTCCACCTACCAACACAGAGAGCTCAATCAATCCAGGTCACCCAGGGGGAGTAGTGGAGACATCAGTCACAGGAGCCACAGAGCAAAGGCACAGGCAGCTCAAGCTGGCAGCACTTTGGGGCAAAGGGCCATGGATAGCCACAGGCACTGTGTCTCTGCATAGTGACCCCTGGGCAACACAGATCTCCTTGGCTTCGCTGATCAGTGGCAATGGGGACCAGCAGGGAGAAAGCCTGGTCCCAGTGATCCTCTCCCACCATTTAAACTGTTATGCCCTGCCACTAGCAATGCCCATCCCAGCCTCCTGAGAAGAGGTAACAGCAGAATTCATACCGATGGCATCTGAAGCCTCCAAGGTGGACAGCAGCTGCTTGGAGAAGTTAATTACCATGTGGATGTTTCCAAAAAGGCCCTCAAAGTCTATGTTCTGCATCTAGTGAATGGGAAAAGAGATGTTCTGGATGGGGAACATGGCCCAGTTAGACTCAACAGCCCCCCCACTGCCCTCCTGCAATCCATCAGTCCCCAGCTGCACAGCAAGCACCTGGTGACTCCTGCACAGATTCCCCTGTACCCCAGTGCACTGAAACTCTCAATCCTTATGTGTCCTACCACAGTGCCCTTCTCTTTCCCAGCAATACCACCCCTGCCTCTGCTTACCTGGTTTTCTCTTTTTCCTCTCAATCTGTCCTCATGCCAAGACCCCATATCTTATTTCTCCTGTCAATGAATTTAACCTATAACCAAGTGAAGAGCAACTTTTCCTGCCCCAGGAAAAGATCAGTTTGTGAGACTTGCTGCCAGGTCTCTCGCTCCCAGCAAAGATAAGGGTCCAGCAGGACCTCAAAGTAGATGGGCTTATTGCAACAAGTGCAGGGAGCTGTGGGAACCATCCTCTTCCCCTAGGAATAGCTTTAATTTCCTCTATGGGTTCTCGTGCTGCGTAGTCACCTCTGAGAACTAAATGGACTCAGTATCCTCACCCCAATCCACCAGTGCTACACCACAGCTTCCCCTCCTTTCCCAGCTCCTACCTGTGCCTGCTGCAGGGGCACCATGATCCTCTCCACACACATCTCCAGGTCTCTGATATAGTCCCGCTCTGTCTGGAGCAGCTCCTCAATAACCTTGGCCCTCTTCTCCAGCATCCTTTGCTCTGCACTCTCGGTGGTGGCCGAGGATGCCTCCAGGGATGGCGTTTGGGAGGATAGGAGCGTCATCTCTGCAAGACAGATAGGCGAGATCAGCATGCTCCAGCAAGGATGGAAGGACAGGAGACAAACAGCACCTGAAGTGCTACACGTGTAACCTGTGAGACTGAGAAAGAGCACTATGGAGAGGCCAAGGGCCTTTCCAGAGGGGCTGCAGGGAGACCCGGCTGCTCCCACGGCCCACCTCGCAGCACCAGGAGCTCCGCAAAACCCTGGCACCGGTGCGGCAGGCAACAAACCTGCTCCACACCGTCTGTCCTGCTGCCGGCCGGGGCCGGCGTCCCCTCCCGCCCCGCTCTCCAGCTCCGCGGCTCCGGGAAGCTGCAGCCACGGCGGGAAGCCCCACTGGGCAATGGCGGCCGCCCCTCCCTCAGGCTGGGAACAGGGTCTCCCTCCTCCAGGCCCGGGGCATTTCCATCTCAATGGCCGCGGAGGGCCCCGGGCCCCGCAATGCTGCTGCCGCTGGCAAAGCCTGGAGCTGGAGCCCGGCCAGCGGGGCCGGGCAGGTGCAGCATGTGGTCAGCTCAGCGGCCAGACACTGCAGATTCCCAGGCTTGGGGCACTGCTGGTGCCAGGGGCCCCCTTGCCAGGTGGTACCAGCCACTGTGGGACCAGCCATTGCTGGACTTTCTGTTGGCATTCAGCATGCTTCTCACTGGACACGTCTGTTCCACCAAAGCAATGTCTTTAGCTGGTCCAGATGAGTTTGTGTCTGTTGGTGTGCACTGTGCACCAAGGCTATGGTTTCTGAGCAGTGGTTGTGTTGTTTTGGTTTGTGGGGTTGTGGTTCACTGCTTTGGTTTGTGGGGTTGTATAATAGCACCAAGTTAATAAATAACTGTGTGTCATCAGGAACTTTTGTCCCAAGATGACTTGAGGGAGTGGGAGGACTTTTATCCCAAGCATCTGCCCAGGTCTCTCAGCTGGGCAGAGCGAGAGGAAGAAGCTGCTGTTTCTTCTCCCCTGAGCTATGCCAGCAGCCCTGGAGAAGTTCTGTGGCTCCGTCTTCTGGGTGAGTGGCTGTGTCCTCCCATTGCCTGTTCTCTGTGTAGGTCACCCTGCATGGAGGGAGGGCAGTGGATTCCCAGGCTCACAGCTTTTGCTGCCAGTGAGACCCAGCTGCCGGTGGGTTTTGGGGTTTATCAGGGAGTGCCATGGCAGCGAGTGCTGTGCGCTGCCTCCACGGTGTTCATCAGACAATGAGGCAATGACACCTCTCTGACCGAGCTCTGTCCTGTTGCAGCCCACCTGGGAACACAGGACACTCTGTTTAGACTTCTGGGGAATGACTTGGCTTCAGCTGCTTCTGTTGGCTTGGCTCCAGCAAGGGATGGGGATAGGGATATCGCTCGGACCTTGGCTGAGTGCTGAAATGCTCAGCCAGGAGGGTGGGTGTTGAAGAGGGGATGCAATGGGGTGGAGCTGGGTGGGCAGGACCTGTAGGAGTGTTGGCTCTTGTCCTGTGTGCCAAGTGAGAGTCAAGCCACCGCAAGTGACTCGGTGTTCTGTCCTTGCTGCCCCCAGAATGATTCCTACCTTGCTCGTCCGGATGCCGACCTGCCTGTGTGCTTCCAGCAGACTGTGCTGGTCTGGGTCCCCCTTGGCTTCTTCTGGATTTTGGCCCCATGGCAGCTCCTGCCCATGTGCAAATCCAGAGCCAAGAGATCCTCTGTGACCAAACTCTACATCATCAAACAGGTAGAGTGGAGCTGAGGGGGCACAGATGACAGGCTGGAGCAGCCTGAGGTGTCGGTGGTATGAGTGGAAAGACTCTGCTACAGTCAGGTGTAGGGTGGAAAAGTGAGAAGTGTAGGAGGGAAGGAGCAATGGGGTAGGGGACCATCCGGAACAGAAATGTAAAGAGCAGTCCAGCAGGAGGCATATCTGGGACAGAGGGCATAACAGGGAGGGATGCACTGGGAGGGAGTGTATATTGGGGCCTCTCCTCTTGTGGGCTGTTATCTCCCAAACGTAAAATGATGGCAGTGCTCCCATGGAACTGTGGCACTTTTACAGGGTTGAAAGTTCTCTCAGGCCAAGTCTGGGTTGAAAAGGGTGTAAGGATGTATGGGTGTATTTTATGCTGAACTCTGTTGTCTCCCAGTGGTTGCCAGTGTCCACAATGGGCTGGGCCTCTCTCCTCACAGGTGCTGGCCACTCTGCTGGTGCTGACTGCAGTGGCAGAGTTGGCTCTGGCGTTTGTAGAGGACGCTGAGCAGGATGCTGTGCCAGCTGTGCAGTACACAAACCCCAGCTTGTACATCGCCACCTGGGTAAGGGCTCAGCTGGGAGTGTGCTGGGTGTCACCAGGGGCAGGGTGAGACTGCAGCACTGAGCAGCACAAGACTCCCCTAGTGCAGAGATCAGTGGGAAGCTGTGTCCACGGGAGGAGGGTAGCCTGGGAATTGAGTAGGACCAGCCCCAAACCTGTGTGGGTGGCGCATGAGGGTGATATGTTGAGGGCAGGTGCCTGGCTGTACAGTACTCACTGCTGTTATCCTTAAAACTGGGATGATTCCATGCCTGCAAGTGTAGCTGAGCTCTCTGACAGAACCTTTACTAAGAGCAGTATGGGTTTCACAGGACTGATTTTGCAGTGTGAACATCAGACCATGGCTTGCTGCTCTGATGTCTCACAGTTTCCTGTACATTGCTGCTCAGTTTTGTGCAGAGAAGTACCATGGGATGCCCAGGCAGAGGAGAAAGCTGGCTAAAGAGGACCTAGTGGCTATTAGCTTGATGGAATATGTACATGGAAGTTACAGACATCTTGTGTGAGACATGGGGTATTCTAGCAGTCTTAAGAAATGCTCAGGAGCTACACTTAAAAGCAAAATAACACCCTCATTTGCTTTCCTTCTTATTTTGTCATGTCCTTTAGTTCCACATGCAGAGTCTATGTGAGATGATAAGGCAAGGGGACAGCCCAGAGAGGCTGCACTGCTGGAACATGTGATCTGGGTTCACTTCCAGGTCTGGAGGCAAGGTGCAGGAGACAGGGTGTGACCCCTCATGGCTTGACATGTCTGAGAATCTGGAGTGAGAACAGCTAGAAAGAGTAATCGTGCCCTGCTGTAATGTCAGGGTACACCTTTGCCCTATATAATTAATTCTGAAGCTTATGAAGGGTTGGTGGTGTGTCCAGGGTATTCAAGGCAGTGAATCCCAGCAGATCATGTGTGCTGGCACCCCAGGACACATGCTCCAAAGGCACTTTTAGAGCCAGACCTAGTCCTGCAGCTCTGACTGACTTTCTTTCCCCCAGATCATGGTGCTGCTGATCCACGATGCGCGGCGCTTCTGCTTGTGCAGAGATTCGGGGGTGCTTTTCTGCTTCTGGACACTGTCCCTTCTCTGTGGGATACTGCCATTCCAGTCACTCGTCCGGAAAGCCCTGCAGGTTGGGTTTGGCAGAAAGCTCTGTGCTTCCCCATGGTCCTGTTCTGTTCCCAAAGACAGATTCTTCATACTCTTCTCTTCATAAGCTCTCTCTGGTATCACTGAGGTCCCAGCTGCCCTGGGGAACCAGAGAAGACCTGAGAAGGAATTGCTGTTTGAATTCATGCTGTCTCTTTGGGGAAGTAAAAGCTCTCCAGGACTAATTTCTCCCCTTAAACACTTGTGTGGGAGGAGGTCAGGGAAAAGCAGGGAGAGGTGGCAAAGGGAAGATGATCCAGGACTCGGAGCGAGTTTTGCACTGCTCTGTTAGGCTCAGCCAGGGGATGGATCTTGTCTCTGTGTACCAGGGGCCTTGCGACAAACCCCAGCAATAACCCTGGACTTTCCATTTCTGCAGGAACCAATCTCTGATCTGCCACAGTTTATCCTTTTCTTCATCTCCTATGGACTCCAGCTGCTGCTCTTCTTTGTCTCAGGCTTCTCAGATATTGCCCCAGAAACGAAGGAAATCGGGAAGAAGGTGTGAGGACTACTACATGGGAGTGGGTTTGGGGCACCACATCCTGAGCATTGTGTGGGGCAGGGCAGGCTCCATGTAGGCTCCAGGCTCCTTGGGAAGACCTGAAGGCTTCCTCACGGGGCCCAGCAAGAGCTGGAGCCTGCAGCATGGAGCATCTGCATGTGCGTGTCCAGGGTGGGCTGCTGCTGGCTCTGAGCTGGGGTTTCTGGGGCTGGAGCTGGCACAGTTTGAAACCTGTGAGGCTCCTTAATGGCTGGGGGTGCTAAATGAGCTTTTGTCAAAACCATCCCCCAGCATAAACAATCTCTCAGTACCCCCTTTGCTTTGTACCATAGAACCCACAGGTGACAGCCTCCTTCCTGAGCTCCATCACCTTTGAATGGTACAGCAGGTGAGCAGGGATCTGAGGGAGGTTGGGCTGGCAAAATGCAGGGGTGCCTCAGGGGAACCTGCAGCACAGGCTGCTTGGAGTTAGCTGGGAGAGGCACCACATTGGGTGCAGCCTGTGCAGCCTGAGCCCAGGGCCAGGATGGGTGTGAAGGCTCTGCATTTGCAGCAAGGAGTCTCCAACAAGTTTAATGGGATTTCTCTGTCCCTCAGCATGGTTTTCAAGGGCTATCGCAAGCCTTTGGAGATAGAGGATGTCTGGGAATTGAAAGATAAAGACAAGACAAAGGCTCTTTACACTGCTTTTGAGAAGAACATGAAGTCTGCGATGCAGAAGGCCAAAGCAGAACTGGAGAAACGGAAACGCAAGAAGAGACGCCGGGAAGGTGACCCAGACTATGGGAACAGCATGAGCAAGGCCCAGAGCAAAGACATCCTGGTGCTGGTAAATCCATGCCTACTCTTGGCCTTTACGAGACTGAGACATCCAGGTCTCAGGGAGTAGGGTCACCTCACCTCCCTGCAGCCCTCTTTGCTGGGTTTTCCCTTTTTTGATCCTGCAGGATCATGGGCAAGGATAAGGGAACCCATGACAGGGTCTTCCCGTCATGTCCTTGGCAGATCCCTGTATTTTGAGAGACCAAGGAAGTCTCCATCTTTCTGCCTTACATAAAGACAGGAACCACCCTCAAATCTGCAGTACAAGCAGTTCCCTTATGTCTATCTACCTCAGATACTTTCCAGCAATGAGGTCAGAGAGAACATCATTCCGTGACCATGCCTGGCCTCAGATTCTTTATGGTTTTTGCCTGATTTTTGGCTTGAGAGGTTTAGGCTGGTTTGGGTTTTAACAATTGTCTTTGTTACGAAAGAGAAGGTGTTAGTCCTGGGTGTGTATGACAAGATCAGTGAAAGGGAATGTGACAGGAGCTAAAGCTAAGGTTTTGTTCAGGAACACCTGATCTGGGGTCTGTGAGATGCTGCTCTGAAGCATTCTTCCAGATGCAGGATGCCTGCACAACCAGCTCCCTCACTTTTGTGTGGGCTTCCCTGTAGGAGGAGAAGCAGCCAAAGAAGAAGAAGAAGAAGGGAGACAACGAGGACTCAGGCCGTCCCAAGGATTACCCCAGGGGCTGGTTGATGAAAGCTCTGGGCAAGACCTTCCAGCAGAATCTCCTGCTAGCAGTGGCATTCAAGGTGGTGAATGATGCACTTGTGTTTGTCAGCCCCCAGCTGCTGAAGTGAGTCCTTTCTCTCTGTCTCTGTCTTGACTTTGCACCCAGCCCCACCACCTCCCAGTGGGTGCACTGCATCCAGCTCCACCATCTCCATGTGCCTCTCCCAGCCACAGACCCTGGGGACATTTTCTGCCCTCACCAAAAATGGGAGAATTTGTTGGGACACAGTTTAACAAAGAACTGACCTGAGCTTGCTGCCAGCTCTTATGTGTAATATCTTGCTCTCTTGCATCCTGTTATGCAGTCCTGCTCCCCCCCTGGGTACAGCCCCAGCTCTTCTTTGGGGCCCTCCATGAGTCAGTGCAGCTCAGCCCAGCAGGGTCTCCCTGGTCTCTTTTGCAGAGCAGCACAGTCTCTGTGGGTGGTCTTACATTAGTGGCCCACTGTCTCTGGCAGAACAGGGTTCCCAGCTTGCTGACCATCGAGCCAGCTTTCTGGGACAGGGTTTTGCTCACCACTCTTGTGAGGATGCTCTCCCTGCATTCACTTGGAGCATCCTGCTTGGTCTGTCTCAGTGGGATGTGTGTCTCTTGAGCTTCTTTCCCCACCAGGCTGCTGATTGCCTTCGTGTCAGATGAGGATTCCTTTGCCTGGCAAGGCTATTTATATGCCATCCTGCTCTTCCTGACGGCACTGATCCAGTCCCTCTGCCTGCAGCAGCACTTCAACTTGTGCTTCCAGCTTGGCATAAATGTGCGAGCCAGTCTCATTGCTGCCATCTACAAGAAGGTCTGTATGGCCCTGTCATCATCTCTGATGGCTTCCTCCAAGCTGGGCTGTGGGTAAAATCCTCTGTTGCCCGCCCCATCAACCTGGGGTGTGCGCGCTTTCCTCCTCAGAAGGCACAGGGAGAGCTTGGGGGACACCCACCCAGCACTGAGGAAGCTGTGAGCCCTAGTTCTGCTTGGGACCTGGGTGCTGCAGCTGTGTTTGACAGCTACCAGAGGCCGAGGGATGTTTCTCTTCCGAGCAGTGCAACACCTAGGGCAGGTGCTACTAGGATTCCTGCACAGGGTGCTTTTCTTTGCACCCAGCATCCAGTGGCTTCAGGTGTGCAGGCAGTGAGGAGAGCATTGGTGGCCAGTACAGAGGCACCAGCAGCAAAACCAGAAGTGGTTTCAGCCTGGTCTGCTAATGTCCTGCTCTGAGCCACGCTGCTGGCAGCAGGGCTGCTCCCAGACTGGCTGGGGCTGACTGTGCTTTCTCTTTCCAGTCGCTCACCATGTCCGGAGCCACCCGCAAGGAGTCCACGGTGGGAGAGACTGTGAATCTGATGTCAGCTGATGCCCAGAGATTCATGGACTTGGCCAACTTTATTCACCAGCTGTGGTCATGCCCCCTGCAAATTATCCTGTCCATTGTCTTCCTCTGGGGAGAGCTGGGCCTCTCTCTCTTGGCTGGCATTGCAGTCATGGTGCTGCTCGTCCCCATAAATGCGGTCCTGGTTGCCAAGGCCAAAACCATTCAGGTCAGTGGTGGGTGCAATATCCTCCCTTGTCTCTCACGTCCAACCACATTGTTGCTCTTCTCCCTCATTTTCCACACTCCCTACACTTTGCTTTTATGCTGTGGAACTTTCCCAGCCTAGGAGGTTGATCTCACTTGGGCTGGACGTGTCTCTAGCCTGAGCCAGAGGTAATCAGCTACCATGAGTAGGAGACAAGTGACATCTGTTGTACTATCACAGCTAAACTTGAACCAGACTGGGCACAGCCTTGAGGGCTAAAAATGAGATACTACCAACTGTAAGATAAAGCTTTAACTTCTACGTGACAGCAGGGAGGTGTTTTTACCCCACCTTGTCCAGAGCCACAGGGAGCCAAGGCTCAGCTTTGTGGGATGACTTCTCTGGGCTGTGGAGCCCACCCTTTCCTTCCCTGTGGTAGCCCAGATGTATTTCCAAGGCTGAGCTGCTGTCTTGGTTTAGGTGATGTCTGGGTCTTCTGTTTGTAGGAGAGGAACATGAAGAACAAGGACGAACGCATGAAAATAATGACAGAAATCCTCAACGGAATCAAGGTGAGCAGTGGAGTGGAGACTCTCCGGGCAGCTGCTGCACTCCTCTTCTTGGTGCGCTGTACCTGGAGGCAGCACAGCTGTATAACCCTGCAGCACAAGTGTTAGTCTAGCTTGAGGGCCCTGTGTCTGGGACTCAGCAACCCCCTTGGCTGCCTCATCTTTTGAAAAATTGGCTAGGGAGGAGCTCTGGATACTTGGACTAAGACTTGGGAGCCAAGAGAGGGTTTTCTGAGGGTTTCCTGGATGGCTGTGGTAGTGGCATGGTGGCAGAGGGGCTGGCAGTGACCTCTAAGGCAGTGGGGAAATGCTATAGGCAGGATGGGAGAGGGGAGATGCAGTGGCCAAGGCTTCTGAGCAAGCCAGGAGCTGGTGATGGAGGTGCTGGCCACCAGTGAGCTGAGTGTGGAGGTGGGCATCCTGTGAGGCCAGCATCCACTCACCCTGTTCATCCTGCAGATCCTGAAGCTTTTTGCCTGGGAGCCCTCCTTTGAGAAGAGAGTTAATGACATCCGGGCACGTGAGCTCAAGAACTTGCTGAACTTCAGTTATCTGCAGTCAATCTCTGTCTTCGTGTTCACTTGTGCCCCGCTCCTGGTGAGTGACAACAGCCCTGGGGAGGGGTGTACCTCCCTCTGAGCTGGGGCTGGGCTGTGCCCAAGGGGATGGGAAATATTTGGAACCTCAGGTGGAGTTTTTCTGCAGCATGGAAGGGGCTGGCTGGTAAATGCTTGGGATATAGATTATGGTTCTGGCTGCTGGCAAGAGAGCTGTGGTGGAAAGGGGTCCCATTGGGGTGGTGAAATGGGGCCCAAAGGAGAGCAGAAGCAGGAGTGGAACAGTGCATAAAGGCACTGCTGAGGGCTTGGGGCAGTGTGAGGGTCTGGGTTGCACATAAACACACTGATGGCTTTGCCTGATATCTGTCCTAGGTCTCCTTGGCAAGCTTTGCTGTCTACGTGCTTGTGGATGAGAACAATGTCTTGGATGCACAGAAGGCCTTTACTTCCATCTCCCTTTTCAATGTGCTGAACTTCCCCATGGCCGCGCTGCCCATGGTCCTCTCCACCCTGGTGCAGGTCAGGCCTCACATAGGGCAGGGCGTGTAGGGGGATCCTATGACCTCTGTCCAAACCAGCACATGGGGCTCAGATGTGGGATGGACCCCCAGGGGTCAGTGCACAGGACTCTGCTGCAGTGGGGTGGGACAGGACTCTCATGCATAACGCAGGTTTGGGGCCCAGAGGTTGGTGGGGACTGTGATGTGGTGCTGTGTTTATGGGGCTCCTGCCAGCCCACCCCGATGCACCCATGCCCATGTGCCATCCTCATCCTCTTTCAGACCAATGTGTCGACTGCCAGGCTGGAGCGCTATCTGAGTGGAGAAGACCTGGACACCTCAGCTATCCACCACAACCCCATTGCAGGCAGGTGAACCTCCAGATTATTCCCTGTGGGTCTCAGGGCACCAGCCCTGGGCTGTCCCCTCTCTGAGGGACATCTCTCTCTGACAGGCAGTGCCGTGCGTTTCTCGGAGGCCACCTTTGCCTGGGAGCAGGACAGCAACGCTGCCATAAGAGAGTGAGTGCTCTGTGCCACATCAGGGGCAGAGGGCTGGGGAGGGGGAGGCTTTCTGTGTTATCAGTTGGGGAGGGCAATCAGCTCTCACAGTGCTGCTAGGCATGAGTGTCCCAGAGACACTGCTCTGTGCTGGTCCCCAGGAACTGACGGGTGACGTGGCAGTGCTGCTTCCTCAGCCCTCATGTCTTTGCAGTGTCACCCTGGACATCACACCTGGGAGCCTGGTGGCTGTGGTGGGGGCTGTGGGCTCAGGCAAATCTTCGTTGGTGTCAGCCATGCTCGGGGAGATGGAGAATATCAAGGGACACATCAACATCCAGGTGAGAGGAGCCAGCTAGTGCATGGGGCTTTGGGACTGCCTGGGAGCTCAGCGGGGAAGTAGAGCAGGACTGTCCCAGAATGGTGGCTCAAGGCAAGGACAGGCTGCAGGAGGTGTCAGTGCTCAGGCTGGTCTCTGACAGGTAGCTGTTCTTGTCTCCTTCCAGGGCTCCGTGGCCTATGTCCCCCAGCAGGCCTGGATCCAGAATGCCACACTGAAAGACAACATCATTTTTGGGTCAGAAGTGGATGAAGCCAGGTATCAGCAGGTCCTCAAGGCCTGCGCCCTCCTTCCAGACCTGGAGTTGCTGCCTGCAGGTGACCAGACAGAGATTGGAGAGAAGGTATCAGGCCTGGGCACTATGGGTTTCAGATAGCACCCGCAGTAGAGGTCAGAGCTGTTGTCCTGTGCCAGCCCCATGTCCAGGGAGGTCCTTCCCTTCCAGGGAATCAACCTGAGTGGGGGCCAGAAGCAGCGGGTCAGCCTGGCCCGGGCGGTGTACAGCGACGCAGACATCTACATCCTGGATGATCTGCTGTCTGCCGTGGATGCCCACGTGGGCAAGTACCTCTTTGAGCACGTGCTGGGGCCAAAAGGGCTGCTGCAAAAGAAGGTGAGCACCCATACCCTCCAACCCACCACTCAGCCAGGCAGGAGTGGCACTGGCATGGTGTTAGCCATCCAAGGAAGTCTGAGGTTTCCTGCCGGGGACAGAGAGGAATCCTGTAGCTTTCATGTGGGCCTGCAGCAGGCAGGAGAGGCCTCAAGAGTCCCCAGAGGGGTACCCTGTGAGCTCATAGCCAGGCACTGATTAGCAGACAAGTGCTCAGGTGGGAGATGGAGAGCCTGCAGACCCCTGGCTGGGGATGAGGAGTGCTCTGCTGATCACTACCCTGCAAACCCCTTTGTTGCAGACACGGATCTTGGTGACGCACAGCATCAGTTTCCTGCCCCAGGTTGATAACATCGTGGTGCTGGCAGCAGGAGCAGTGTCTGAGCATGGCTCCTACAGCACTCTGCTTGCAAACAAGGGGGCCTTTTCCCAGCTCCTGAAATTGTATGGAAACCAGGAGGAGGATGTTTCAGAGGAAAAAACTGCAGGTATTGGGAACACAGTGGGGCTGTGGCAGTTAGGGAGGCTGTGCATGTACCTTGGGGATATGAAGATCTGACCTGTCAGCCTGACCTGGCCCTATCCAGCCCAGGCACCAATGGTGGCTACTTCTGGTGAATCCTTCTTGGGTACTGGCAATCAGCAGCCCAATAACTTCCTAAGAGTTGCATCCAGGCATTACGTTGAACATCCAGCACAGTTTAAATTTTTGACTCCCTTTTTAGTTCATCTAGTATGGGTCCCAAAATCTTATGTAGCAACAGGCTCCATATTTTTGTGATGCTGAGGTCAGAAAGATCCTTTGGTTTGTTAAAAACATCCCACTGGATAATATTTCATCTTCATCATGTCCCCCAGTGCTGTGTGGAGGAGTGGTGTCAGGTCAGGTGGATGCTTACCCTGTCAAGGCTCAGCCCAGTTGTCCAGCTGCAGCCTGGCTATTCCCAGTATGTCTTCATAGGGCCCATCTCCACCTGCTGAAGGAGATGCTTCTGGAGTGATATGACCTACTACCAGATTTGCACCTACTAAACTAGCACAAATCTTTGCTTGAGGTCTGGCCTGTGGTGCTGGGATAAGTCAGCAGCAGGGATTGCCTCCAGGCAGGCCTTTAGCCCTGTGTCTCCTTATCAGTTCTCCCTCCCGCTCAATGTATTTCCTCCTCCTCCTGCTGTGCTGGTCTTGCAGCAAGGTTAGAGAAGGTGTGATACGTGGTGGTAGGACACAGCCTAGGCCTAGGGTATGGCATGGAGTTGAGTGCAGCAGAGGTGTGGTGTATGGGATCTGCTCTTTCCTCAGTGCCTGATCCTACCTTCCCTCATCTCTGTGCTTGTAGCTGTTGCTTTAGCTGGGGATGAAGAGGAGGCTGATGAAGATGTTGATCCTTGCATGGAGGAGCACTCTGGTGATGTGGTGACTATGACCCTGAAGCGAGAGGCCAGCTTCCATCGGAGAAAATTGAGTCGCAGGTGGGACATGACCTGAGCTCTCAGCTCTTTCCCTTGCCACGTGCACTGCTCCCTCAGAGACAGGGACCTGGAGGCTTCCCAGGGAGTTCCTGCTGGGAACCTCACTGCCTGCTCCTACCACAAGCTGCTCTGGGTCAGGAGCATCTGATTTTGCCTTTACTCACACTAGTGAGCCACAGCCTTACTCTGCAGGTGTCCCTGAAACTCATGCTGATGGCTAGTTCTGCTTTTGGGAATGAGGCTTTAATTTTATGGTTGTACATGCCTAGTGCTTCCACAAGACTCACTCAAAGCTGCCCCAGTTAGGACATTACTTTCCAGAGGACTCTACCACTGAAGACCCAGTGCAGCACAGGGATGGACCCTCAGGAGATTAGGACCAATCCAACACCCTCTGACTAATGGTACTCATCATCTCCCTGCAGCCTTAGTAAAAAGAGCACCAGTTCACAGAAGAAGGCCCAAGAGGAGCCCCCAAAGAAGCTGAAGGGACAGCAACTGATCGAGAAAGAAGCCGTGGAAACTGGCAGGGTGAGGAGGATGGAGGGATGAAGCACTGTGCTGCCCTGGCTAAGTGCTGCCAGACTGTGACTGTGGCTCAGAGAAGCTTGTGGTGTGCTTGGCCCCACCACAGCCAAGAGACCCAAAGGAGACAGAGCTGCCTGGGACTGGTGGGTGGGGTGGTGGAGGGGAGCACAGCAGGCAGCAAGGTGGAGTCCCAAGGCTGTGCTGGGTGTCATTGCCTGCAGTCTGATGGGCTCACTTGGTCCACAGGTCAAGTTCTCCATGTACCTGCGGTACCTGCGTGCTGTTGGCTTGTGCTTTTCCTTCTGGACTGTCATGGGCTACATTGGACTATACGTCACCTACCTGGGGAGCAACCTGTGGCTCAGCGACTGGACTGACGACTCGCAGCGCTATCAGAACCAGAGCTATCCCACACAGCTGCGGGACCTGCGCATCGGTGTCTATGGGGCACTGGGCATGGGACAAGGTGAGTGTGGGAGGACAGCAGTTCCCACTCACCTCATTTGTGTGGTCCAGGAGGGCTGTGACTTGCAAGGCTTGCAGCCAGCAGTGCAGTAAGGAGGAGGGGACCCAGCAGTAAATCCATTTGCCTGCTCCTGCCTTCCTTCCAGCTCGTGGCTGAATTGCGGACACATACCAGTCTGAAAGCAGCATAAATTGCTCCAAGTCTGTGTTGCCCCCTGGGCTTAAGATCATTTTCCTTAATGAGATTAGGCATAGTGCTAGAGCCCAAGGCTTTCCAACAGGGTTAGTGTTCCTCCCCTGAGCTGGGACACCGTTGCTGAGGCCTCTCAAGGAGGTGGGATACAGGATTATCCCAGCGGCTCACTGCAGAGCTGCTGGCTTGGCGCTGCTTGGTGTGTCCATCAAGCCAAAGGGTGCCTGGCGCCAGTGTCACCCATGAGCTGATGACAACCCCGTGCTCTCCTTGCAGCTCTCTTCCTGTTCTTTGCAATCATGCTGTTTGCCCGGGGCACCATGCGAGCCTCCCGCATCTTGCACCAGCAGCTGCTCAGCAACATCCTGCGCGCGCCCATGAGCTTCTTCGACACCACCCCGACTGGCCGCATCGTCAACCGCTTTGCCAAGGTAAGAGAACAGCCCCAACACAGAGAAGGTGTTTGTTCCACCACCTCTGCAGGGTGCTGGGGAGTGGCATAACCCTGCTCCTGTTGAGCATGGCACAGCTGAGCCCAGATAAGGGCCAGGAAGGGGCCAGGAGGATGTGGTGGGTGCAAGGCTGACCATGAGCCAAACACATCCTGGGCTATACTAGAAAGACAGTGTAGCAAATCACAGGAAGTTGTTACCTCCTCTGCTCAGTGCTGAGGAACTTACACCTGGATACTCTGTCCTGCTTGGGGTCACCTGGGCAAGAAGGATCTGGAGAAACAGAAGAGGGTCCATAATAGATTACTAAGAGAAGGAAAAGCCTAGAGCTCAGGTCCCATAGGGAGAAGTCCTTCTGGTAATAGACTTCCAGCAAAATCTACAATCTTTTCTATCTAAGTGAAGGTCAAAACCAAAGAGAAAATGCGAAAGAAGGGAAAATACAAACAGGTAATTTCAAGTGTGTTGCTACTCCACTTCTTCCTTTGGTACCATCTCTTGATTTTTGCGAATAAAAATTTCTCTTAAAAATAAGCCTATGGACCCAGGCTTACTCTGAGTTGAGGGAGTATGTGGTGCCTGGCTGGGAGATGGATGAGGACCAGCTAAAGACCTGGGTGCACCTGCATGGATCTGAAGTTTGCCCTGTCCCTCTTTTTGCTTCAATTACTGCTCCTGCATCCTAGGTCCTGATGAAGATGCAGTTCCTAAAGCTGGTCTGTGTAACAGAGGAATATTATAGGAAGTTTATCTGTTAACTCAGCTGTTCCCAAGCTAAGAACTGTGGCCCTAAATGAGGTTGTGACTGTAACACCAATTCAGGATCATCTGATATTTTCACAAGTGTCTGGCACTGTGTTACCACAGGAGTGTGTAGGAAGCCTATACGTATGGGGCCTTTGGGCTTCTCCTTCTCTCTGGGGTCACTGACTGCTTCTCTGTACTTTTTATTTTGCCCCAGGACATCTTAACAGTAGATGAAACCATTCCCATGTCCTTCTGAACCTGGCTCAACTGTTTCATGGGCATCATTAGCACACTGATCGTGATCTGCCTGGCCACTCCATTCTTTGCTGTTGTTATTGTTCCCTTGGCCATCTTCTACTGTTTTGTGCTGGTGAGTAACTGGGCTTTGAGTGACGCTTCTGCCCTGCTGAGAGCAGTATCTTTGTGGCTGCTGGGCTTTGTGTTGGTAACCAAGCTGTGTCCCTCGTTTCAGTGCTTCTATATCTCCACATCACGCCAGCTAAGGCGTCTGGACTCTGTCACCAGGTCTCCCATCTACTCCCACTTTGGTGAGACAGTGTCAGGCCTTTCTGTGATCCGGGCCTATGGACACCAAGAACGGTTCCTGAAGCAAAATGAGATCACCATGGACATAAATCAGAAAAGTGTTTATTCCTGGATAATATCGAATAGGTGAGTTTTACCATTTATGCCACAGCAAAGCCTGCAGCACTTCTCAGGGCTTCTTAGTCCTGAGAGAGGTCCCTGGGATCCTGCAGTCCTCCCTCTTGATCTCAGCATTGAGGGTCTGTGTAGGTACTGGGGCAGTTTCGGATAGGGGCACCATCTGTGGCAATGGGAAGTTTTAGGGTGATTTTGAAAGCCTGAGTATGCCCTCCTACAAAGTGTCCAGAGGCTGGGCAGGGTGAGCTGTGCAGTCACGGCCTGAGATGCCCTTGGTGAATTCTGGGCAGAGGGTGATCCTCCAGGCCCAGTGGGAGCACGATGGGGACAATTTCTGTTTTTGAATCTTAGAGGTAAATGATTCGGGGTGTGTGAGGGTTGATAGGTTGGGGCTCTTCTGATACATGGCATTACCAGCATAGGAGGTTATGTGTGAGACATGGACTGACATAAATGAACCTGCCCGCACAACTGGCTACAGTTGATGACCTGCTGTGTACATGTACCAAAGTGCTGTGTGCACAGCACTGGGCTCATGACTGGGTGTGAGGATGCTGGTGCAGTGCTGCTGTTACTGGTGGGCTCTGTGTTGAGCTCAGGCAGATGCCTTCCTGCCTCTTTCACTGCCCTTCAGCTGTCCGCTCCTGGTGCAGGTGGCTGGCCATCCGTCTGGAGTTCATTGGGAGCCTGGTGGTCTTCTTCTCTGCACTTCTGGCAGTGATTGCAAAGGGCACTTTGGAGGGTGGCATTGTGGGTCTTTCTGTCTCCTCCGCTCTCAATGTGAGTCACTGAAAGCATTTTCTCATTCTGGGATAGGGTTGTCTCTGGGAGCTCTGGGCTGGTGGCAGGATGCTGCCCTGCCACCGGTTCTGATCCATGGAAATGGGATTATCTGGGGTGTCCCATCACCTGGGCCATGGCTATAGAGCCAGGGAAGCACATATCCATCCCAGTGTGGGTGGGATACTTGCTGCCATGGGGAGGAATATGGCCCTGCTGTGGATCAGAGATGCTGCAGCAAAGTATTTCAAGGGCTGGGGAGAAGTGGGCTGTGTCTTGGCAGTGGAGCATTAGGGGCCAGGCCAGGTATGCTTGTGCCCAGGATGATTCCCTGGGATGAGGTGGAAGGTGGTTGCTCCTGGGTGCCACTGAGCTCTGCATCCTCTGATTCTGCCATGCAGGTGACCCAGACACTGAACTTGCTGGTAAGGACATCTTCAGAGCTGGAGACCAACATCGTGGCTGTGGAGCGGGTCCACGAGTACATGAAGGTGAAGAATGAGGTGAGGAATCCTGGGTGCAGGCAAACACCTGCTGCACAGCTTGGTTCTAGTCAGCATGGCAGAATGAATCTTCCCTAATGCCCCTGTGCCCTCCCCCAGGCTCCATGGGTGACAAAAAAGCGTCCACCACGTGGCTGGCCCAGCAGAGGCGAGATCCAGTTTGTTGACTACAAAGTTCGCTATCGACCTGAACTGGACCTGGTTCTTCAGGGGATCACCTGTAATATTGGGAGCACTGAGAAGGTGCCTCTGCCCTCACTTCACTCTTTACAGAGACTCTGTTAAAGTTGTTTCTTCTTCTCAGCTTCAGTCTGTGCGCTGGGGTGGGATGGTGATGGGATGTGGCTCCTGGGGACTTGAGCTGCAGGAAAGGAATCAAAGCAGACAGTCTGGGTGATGGTAAGGGCAGGAAGGCCCACCAGACCAAGACGGAGAGCATGTGCCCTGTTTTCTACAGCCCTGTCAGCTGGTCTAAAAATCTGCTTCCACAGGTTGGGGTTGTGGGCCGAACCGGGGCTGGGAAATCCTCCCTGACCAACTGCCTGTTCCGGGTGCTGGAGGCGGCGGGAGGGAAGATCATCATCGACGATGTGGACATAGCAACAATTGGCCTCCATGACCTGCGCAACAACCTCACCATCATCCCCCAGGTGAGCTGATCCCCACCTTTCCACATCCCACTGCTGCATGGCCCCGCAGGCACTGCATGGCCTCAGTGCATCCCTGGGTGCAAGGCTGTCACCACATCCCTTGCCAACTGCAGGCAGCAGCAGGAGCAGGATGTGGCCACACTTGGAGGCCAGGAGCCATTGCCCCTGCTAAATGGCTGTGGTGGGGCTGAACACGGTGCTGTCCCTGGCAGGACCCTGTGCTCTTCACTGGAACCTTGCGGATGAACCTGGACCCCTTTGACCAGTACTCAGATGAGGAGGTCTGGAAGGCGCTGGAGCTGGCTCACCTGAAGACATATGTGCAAGGCCTTCCCGGGGGGCTGCTGCATTTTGTCAGCGAAGGAGGGGAGAACTTGAGGTGAGCAGAGGAGCAGATGCAGGCCCAGCTCCCCTCCCTTCTCTAGATCCCAGGAACCAACCTGGAACAGCAGCCTCCAGCAAAGTGGCTGTCCAGGGGTGATGCACAGAAGCTTCTGGGAAGTGAAGACGGAAGAAAATGGCTGAAGAGTCAGGGCTCTTTAGGGAGCTAGTGTGAGCCAACCCTTCTGTGGTGGCCCAGAGAGAAAGATGCTGAGGGATGTGGTGCTCAGCGTGGCAGATGGTCAGTGGGGAAAGGCCAGGGACAGTGTTGGGGTCACAGCAGTGAGACACAGTAGGCTTGCAGGAGGTCTCCTAGTGTTGGTCCAGTAACTGAATACTCTTCATCTCATCCCAGTGTTGGGCAGAGGCAGCTGGTGTGCCTGGCCCGGGCCCTTCTCCGCAAAGCCAAGATCCTCATTCTGGATGAAGCAACAGCAGCTGTAGATCTGGAAACTGATAATTTAATTCAGACAACAATCCGGAGTGAGTTTGCTGACTGCACTGTCCTTACTATTGCCCATCGCCTCCACACCATCATGGACAGCAACAGGTACCATGGGACAATGCTGTGGGGCAAAGGGAATGGGCATCTGGACTCCTAGGACGGGCTGAGAAGTGGACAGCAGTGGAAGCAAGAATGCAGCCAGAGGGGCAGGGGTGGATGCAGAGCCTGGGGCAGTAATATACAGTGGTGAAGAGAACAGGACAGTAAGGATGGCCATGCAGTAGTGATGTATTTGTGGAAAGAAACATTTCTTGGGATCCTTCTTTACAGCAACAGATCATAGAGGCATTTGCTGTTGACACCTTACGTGTGTGGCCCATAACACAGAGGAGGGCTGTGCCCTCACCATTGCTGAGAGGAAAACCACATAGAATGGCTTAGGAGGAGCGAGGGTCGGTGGGCTGGCAGTGCTGGCACCAGCAGCACTATCTGCTCGGATCCTGGGAGTTGAGGCCTTCTTGTTCCCTTCTGCCAGGGTGATGGTGCTGCATGCTGGGCAGATTGTGGAATTCGACAGCCCCGAGGAGCTGCTCATGAAGCAGGGCGTCTTCTCCGCGATGGCAAAGGACGCCGGTATCACCATGGCAGAAACCACCGCGCTGTAGGCAGAGTGCTGCAGGGGCCAGGGGTGGGAGACAGATCCTCCTGCTCCCACGCACCCAGCGGGCACTGGCGTCTCCCACAGCCAGGCTGCCCAGGAATTGGCCTCTCTGCAGTGGGAAAGCAGAGGGTGGCTTCTCTGGTTGCCCAGAGACAGAGCATCTGGGCTTGAGCAAGCTGTTAACCTTGCTACCACATCCTGCCTGCTGTGCACACAAGGGTCTGGAGCTACATAATTTATTCCAGGATATAGGGGAAAAGCTATCTTCCAGGCAGAGAGATCATGACCTCCAGTGGGGGTGGTCTTAGTTTTTGTACTTCACCATGCCAGGTGAATCTATCAGAGATGCTTTAGCATTATGGAATGAAATTTACAGTTTAATCTATGAATGAATGTTGTAATTTATTTACTTTTTGTAACTGTAGTCTTCCAACTACAAGGCTGATATCAAGGCATGTAAATAAGCCTCGGTTTAGCTTTAAACCTGGCTAATGCTTGGGCGGGGAGAGCTGCCAACAGAGGTTACACAGAGCTGGGCAGTCCAAATCGAGGGGCACAACTCTGCTCACGCAAGAACACGACTCTGCAGCAAAACCAGGGCAGCCTGCCTGCCTTCCCTGTGGCTACCGCTTGCTTTGATTGTATTGCAAATAAATGAGCCCCTCCCTGAGCTTATCACAACCACTTGTGGTTCCAGACTGCAAACCTGATGGTGGTGGAGACAAGCTGGAGAGCAGCAGACACACATCTGTGTACAGCCATACCCACACAAAGCGTGCTGGTTATTGTTGACAAACGTCTTGATTCTTTGTTCCTGGGCCAGACCTCCTCATGCAGGGAGCAGGTGCCCACTTAGAGCAGGGCAAACACTCACCCCCACCAGTCCCTACTGCCCTGGAGCCCCAGAGTCATGTCACACAGCTGGGGAATAAAGGGCAGTGCAACCACTTCTTAATAAGAACGGTTCCTGTGAGGGTTTTCTCATGCCTGAGCTGCAGCTGGCACAAACTGGCAAGGCACTCCACCAAAAGGGAAATGTTTTTCCTGGCCCTGTAGGGGCTGCATGAAGGCTGCAGCACTTGCCAGGTACTCCTCCCAGGTCTCCCAATACTTGCAAAGGTGCCTTCTATACACAAGGGCAAATCTTTATTTGCAGAGCAGCCATACAGGGGATACAAACATTGCCCCGTGAAGGGAACCTCTTCCCTTCAGGATGTGGCAGCAGCAATATCACACACCAGCCCAGCAAAAGGCACCACAGCCCTCCCAGGGATGGTGCTGCCACTCCAGAATGTCAGCACCCTCTCCAATGGTGTGCAGGAAAGCACAGGTGAGGCAATTTTGGTCAGAAACCTCAAAAACGAGGCTGGAGGACAGCTTGTGCTTTGCCTTCTACCCTGCCCCAGCCCAGAGGAGCCAGGTGGGCATGGCAGTGCAAAGATGGGTCCTGGGCACAGCCAACACTGTGCTGACAAGGATATGGTGTTCTGGGCTTCTGGCTCACCTGAAAGATGAGAACCTGATGGCTGCTGGCAGCGGCAAACCTTGGAAAGGCCAAGCCCCTGGACCAAGTACAGGGAGAAGGCACCTGCTGGGGGCTTTGTTGTGAGGGTTTCAGAGGCCATAACGATTCCAGGCCTGGAGCTCAACTACTCCCAGCAAACCTGGGAGCTGCTTTCCCCAGGCAGTGTGTAATTGTCCCACCCTGAGTCCTGCAGAGACAGGTGAGACCAGGCTTCTGCTGCACAGGGAGCATATTCACAAAGTCTGGGTTGCTTTTAATACTACTTGACTAAAGACAATCTCCAGAAACTCAGCATTAGCCTTCCACAATTTAAATCCACAGCAGCTCCTCAGCGTGAGTCAAGCCTTACCCTTCTGGGCAGGCAACAGCCCCAAGCTTTGCTCCCCTGTTCCTGGCTGGACACAGGAGGCTCAAACACACCTCAGAGGTGAACTCACCCCTGCCCTCACACAAGCTGCCTGCTCCTGCCTACCTGGCCAGCCCATCCTTCTTCTTCCCTGAAGGGGCGACGGCAGCCAGTGTCTTGGGCCCAGGAGCACTGCACAGCTGTGAGATAGCCTTAAGGGTGAGCAGTGGGGGCTGCAGGGCTGGATAGCCTCCCCCCGACCCTAGCACTCCCAGCAGGAACAAGGCATGGGGTGCAGGCTCTGTCCGCTGCCTCACGTGTACTCTGTCTTCCGGATGTAGCTGGAGGGCACATAGCCCTGCTTCCCGTGGGCCTCGGCCAGCCACCACTCCTGATTGCCTGTGATGTCCTCAAACTGCAGGATCCTGAGTCTCTGGTTAGCTGACACGCTCAGCTCATTGGTGTTTCGGCCTTTGAAGGTGTAGAGAGCATAGTAGACCTGCCAGACAAGGGGAGAGCATCAGTTAGATGGTCATACCACACAGCCTTAATCTCACACTGCACAGGATGTGTGGGCCTTTGTCCTTCTCCCCAGTGACAGCCCTGGCCTCATCCTGGCCTCTGCCCACCCCCATCTGCAGCCTGGTTCTCTGTATCTGCACCTCTGTCGTTGGAAGAAAAGGTCTCATACCCCACACCTCCTACATCTTCCTGGTCACTGCCAGTGAGCAGGATGATTCAGTCCCCAGTCAAACAAAGCAGTTAGCCCTTGGCATCCCCAGCCCCATGAGGGTGGCTGAAGACTCACCTGGTTGCCCTCTGACTCGCTGTTCTCCAGCCCAGAGTCTCTGTCCTCCACAGAGGGCATGGGCCTGAGATGTGCTTTGGTGGGGTGCCCGTTGCGAGGGCTGGGGCTGCAGCCCAGCTCAGGGTGGCTGTAGTGGCGCTGGGATGTCACTGTACCAGCCAGTGGGGCTGTCCTGTCACCAGAGCCAAGCTGGGGTAGAGAGAGAGAGTCCACCTCCAGTGTGGGCTGTGGGGACTGGTACACATCTGCTGGGGAGACAGAGTCCTGCAGGGGTTTCTGAGTGAAGGTGACGGCCGCCCCACCGGGGCTGAAGGTCAGCGTGGTGTTGCTTTGGGGAGAGGAGCTGCTGTGCTCGGACTCGTTGGAAGAGTGGCTGCCCACAGAGACGTCTGACTGGCTGCGGCGGGGGCTGTAGGGCTTCAGAAAGGAGCTGTACACAAAGCCCTTCGTCACTGCAGAGAGGGAGAGGAAGGGAGCTCAGACTGGGGCACAGGGAGAACAGAGGAGGGGACTCACAGCAAGCACCAAGGGCAGAGAAGAGCCACCTACCGCCATTATCTATGAGCCAGCGATTCTGGCTGCCCATGGGGTCCTTCTTCTTGATGACGCCCACAATGTCTCCTTCCAACAGGGAGACATCCAGGTCCTGGGCTGCATTGAAATTGCGCTCTGCCTGGAAGAGACTCTCTGGGGGATAGCGGGCCAGCAGGGCAGCTCGGACGTCATCTGACTGCAGGAGGTAGGTGGGCTGCAGAGGAACAAGGCAGGTGTGAGTGGCTGCCCTGGGCTCTGCAAGGCCTGACCAGGCAGAGGGAACTCACCAAGCCAATGAGGGGCTGCCGCCGGGCAGACTGCCGTTCCATGCTTTTCCTTTCAAAAGTCTTCTTGGGAGCTGCCTGGGACTCTGGGAAGAAGGTGAAAGCCTGGAGCTGCTGGAGGACTCGACTGTGCTCATCCTGGAAGATGGCAATGAGGTTCCCTTCCCTACCAGACACCTTCAGCAACTGGAACCAGAGCAAAGACAGGAATCCCGGTTATGAAACAGCTGCTGGGAGAAGTGGCCAAGAGCTACAGCACAGACCACGGCAGGGGTCTGAGTCCTGCCTGTGATTTGCATCAGGCCCAGGTTTGCAGTCCTGTCTAGACTGAGCTCTAAGTGGTCCTCAAACTTGTGACCTGAGATTCTCCCAGGTGAATGCTCTCCTACCACTTGCTCCAAGAACCTTCTACACACAATTGCAACATAACCCTGCAATCCCTGCGCCAACCCCATCCCACAGGAACCCTCCACAAGTCACTTTGGCCTGAAAGTGCAGTAGCTGCTTCCCCCATGACGTGACAGGTCCCAGTACAGCTCAGGGACAAACCCTGCACAGATCAGTACTGCTCTGAGCCCAGGGCACTGCCTGCACTGCGGGAACCCACCGACAGCAGGGGTCTGAGCTCCTCCAGGGCCAGGCGCACGAAGTCGCAGTGTGCCTCGGCATAGCCCCGCACGCAGCTGGCGAACAGCTCCTTGGCGAAGCGCAGGAACTTGGGCAGCTCGTCCAGCAGCTGGGCATTGAGGGCTTCGTAGTTGTTGCGGGCTGACTGCAGCTCCTCCAGCGTTCGCTTGTCCTTCAGCTTCTCCGCTCGCTCGGTGCAGTTGTGGAAGTCGAGGAGTTTGTCGAAGCGTTTCTGCACCAGCTTGTGGGGCCCCGCAAACATGCTCAGCAGCTGGCTCAGGGGAGAGCTCACCAGCCGCTCCGTCCGCTCTTTCTGGTGGGCAGAGGAGCAGTGAGAAGGTGAGACAAGGCGCTCTCTCTCACTGTGAATGCCAGCAGCTCACTCTCCAGCACACAACCTCCCCAGGACAGTATAGTGACTGTCTCTGGTGGCACCCACTGGAGCTCTAGAGGTCCCTTCCATCAGCCAATTATTCTATCATCTTACATAACTGTGCCAGCATGGGTAACTGTGCAAAGTACCTGAATCACTTGCATAAAGAGCTATAGCATTTCAGATACAGCTGAAAAAAAGTGTGTCTAACAGGCACATTCATATCCTGCCAGGCATCAAAGCTCTCAGGAGGGCAGAGCTAAGCAGGAATACTCACAGCCCTCCCAGGTTACCCTCCCTGCAGCCTCCCAGGGCCTGCCCATCTGCAGAAGACCCCCCGGGTGGGCCTCAAAGAGGCACAGCCTCACTCACAAAGCTGGAGAAGAGCTGGTTGCTGATGAGACGATTCACTTTCTGGAACTGGTCCAAGTCCCCACTTCCCTTCTCCGTGCACAGGTCCCACATGCTCCCTGCTGCCAGTGCCTTCATACAAGCTGACTCCTGCACCAGGGAGACACAGCTGAGCCATGCTTGTTGCCCAGAAGGGGCTCCCAGGGCAGCTCAGACCAGCCAGCCCCAACAGAGCTGAGGCAGGAGCCATGGCCACAGGCACTGCAGGGACACACCATGCAGACAGGAGGGGCAGTGCATGGAGAGCCCCACAGGCTTGGCATCACACCCAGACTGGCTCACCCGGACATGCTGCAGGTAGAGGGAAAGGTCCCGGATGAAGGATTTGATCAGACGTTCCTGCATCCGGAAGTTTTTCTCTGTCTCTTCAAAGACTTCATCCTTTAGCTGTGAGAGAAAGTATTTCGAGGGAGGCAATGCAGGACTCAGCACCTCCCAGACTGCAAGATGTGGGGCCCTCCTGCCCACAAGCTGGACAGCAGAGATGGGTGGTTCAGCCCCTAAGCTCACTCTGCCTTGCTGGCCTGGATCAGAGCTGCACAGGGGGAAGGGGTGTGGAGGGACAGCAGATACCTCTGGAGAAGCACTGCAGGGTGTAAGTGCACCTGATGCACAGTACCTGGGGTGCAAAGCCTGTGAGATGCTTGAGGTGGCTGCTCACACGGTTGGATTTCTTGATGATAGAGTGGAAGTTGAGCTTGGAGATCTTCTCCATGAGGCTATCCTCATCACCTTTTCTGTATTTTAGCACTAAAGAGATTGATATCAAAATCAAAACCCTTGTAAGCACAAACACCCATGTCTTACACTGCCTCATCAACAATCATCTTGTTAGTTCTCCTCTTCCCAAGCCTCTGTAGTTCCAAGAATCCCACATATTATTACAGAATGGCTTGGGTTGGAAGTGACCTAAAATCATCTAGTTCTAATCCCTCTGCCATGGGCAGAGACATCCACAAGATGAAGTTGCTCAAAGCCCCATCCAATGTGGCCTTGAACACTTCCATGGGTGGGGCATCCACAACTTCTGCAGCCTGATGCAGTGCCTCACCACCCTCACTGTACAGACCTTTTCCTCATATCTAATCTAAATTTATATTCTCTCAGTTTAAAGCCATTATCTAGTCTTATCACTACATGCCCTTGTAAAATATTTTATCACAACCGCCCATCCTGTCCAGCACGGTGCCACCTGTTTGGTTCTTGAGATGCCCTACAGCTTGTAGACAAACCATTCAAGCTCTTCCACAGGATTATGCATAGTGCTAGCACAAGATGACATAGGAGATGGTGTACAGTAGTCCCTGGACATACAGGGATTATACTGCTTCTTTAGCAAAACAAGCAATCATCAGGCATAGACACAGGCAGCCTATGTCACCTCAGCTGCAGTGAGGCAATGAGGAAAGACTGAAGTGTAAGATTTGCACGAACTGGGGACTTCCAAGGGAAAACAGGGAGGGTGCCCAGCAGGTATCAAAGGGAGAAATTTTCTCCCTCTGTTCAGCCCCAGGGAGGCTACACTTGGGTACTGTGTCTAGTTTTGGTGCCTGAAGACCATGAGAGATGTGGAAGAACCAGAGCTCCTAATCCATGAGGAGAGCTGGGGGAGCCAAGTGGGCTGGACATGAGGAAGCAGAGGGGGACCTGCTCACAACTAGCAGCTACTTGAAGGGCAGTTACAAGGGTGATGGGGCCACACTCCCCTGAGCAGTGAGAGCTCCTCCATGACCGTGGTTGCGTGCTAAGGCTCAGTGGCCAGCAGACACCACAACCCCAGCACACCCACTCCTGTCTCTCTGTGCCCAGCACTGCCCAGCTCCTCACCCAGGTCCTTCCTGCGCTTGTACTCATTGATGTTGACGTTGATTTCTTTGACTGCGAGGACAGCAGCTGTGAGTGGTGCCTTATCAGGGTGAGCCTCGGGGGTGGCACTCAGCAGCTCCATCAGCAGCAGTGGGTACCGCATCACCCTCTGCACTGGCTTGATGAGGAAGGAGCCCAGGTTAATGTAGTTTGTGCAACCCCTGGAAAGTCAGGACAAAGGAGATGTATCAGATGTCAGTCCAGCTCTGCCACATACATTTTGCCCCCAAAAACCAGTGCCAACCAGATCCAGAATGCCTCTAAATCCACTGTACTCCCTAAATTAAGCCACCCTTATGTTCAAATTCATTGCACTCCTGAACTCCTGATGCTCTGAGATCAACCCCAGGTTTTTGTCCTCACAGCAGGTGATACTTCCCAGCCAGGATCCTCTTCATTACCAGACCCACCATGAAATCCCACATAGAGAACAGCCTCACACTTGCCAGAGAGCCACTTGTTTCAGATGCTGTTCCACCAACCAACTGCCCAGATCTGTCCCCCAGTGCAGGACAGACTGACTGCAGGACTGTAGTCACTGCAGGGCTTTCCTGGCTCCTTGGGGCTGAGGGTTCCCAAATCCCATTTCCTGCCCAAGACCTCCCCTCATCACTTGTGCTGCCTACCTGTGCAGCCCACCCACTGCCTCTGCTGCAATCATGCCACAGACACCCCTCTCCTCCCAGTCAAGCATCCACAAGACACTGTTAGGGCACCCCAGCATGCACCCAGCCTGTGGCAGAAGGTTATTTACAAGGGAATGAATGGCCAGACCAACACAGACAGACAAGCAGGGACTAAGAGGAAGTACCCACTTACCATTCACTGTACAGGCTCCTGCCGACCCACAGAGTGCCAAAAAGCAAAGAAAAGCAAGGGTTAATGGGGTGGCAGTGTGCAATCCCACAGCCAGTGTCTGTGCCCTGCCCGTGAGGCTGCCAAGGCAGTGGGCAGCCCTGTCCTCCCAGAGCCCCCACCGACACTGTCAGCTCCTGGGGCAGTCACCTCCCCAAGTTGGAGCCCTGGCACTCGCTGAGCCAGGCAAAGCAGCTCCTTCCTCAGCAGCCACGGGGGCTCAGGGTTTGGGGAACAGGAGCCCTCAGTCCAGGACATGCCACCTTCTCTAGACATTGGTGGCTTCTATGCAGATTTTAAGGGGGTCTCCAGTTTTCCCAGCACGTGTGCATTGGGGCAGGGGGCCATTTGAACCCAGAGCATGGTCAACTATGCAGTGCCACTGTCAGACCCTCTCCAGTCACCTGAACTGTCTAAACACTGCTGACAGAGGAGCAGGGATGTTGGAAACTCATCCCCCTATCCAGCCTGATGGCTGCCACAGCCAGAGGCTCAAACCTGAGGCTATCCAGCAGGTCCAAAAGTAGTTTCTGCAACTTCTCGTCCTTCTCATAGGTTTCCAGCAGTGCGATGGCCTCATCATGGTTCTGGCAATACACCCTGTAGACACTCTCCAGCTTTGCACGCTGCGTCAGGAACACTGGCCCTGCAGACAGCAGCAAAGCAAGACCTCAGTGTCTCCTGGTCCCCAGTTGCCTCCAAAAACACTGTTGTGTCTCTTGGTAAGACATCCAGTGTCCCTGTTCCACACACACAGGTCAAGAAGACAGTGCTACTACAGCATGCAGGACCCCTCCCCTCCACCTACCAACACAGAGAGCTCAATCAATCCAGGTCACCCAGGGGGAGTAGTGGAGACATCAGTCACAGGAGCCACAGAGCAAAGGCACAGGCAGCTCAAGCTGGCAGCACTTTGGGGCAAAGGGCCATGGATAGCCACAGGCACTGTGTCTCTGCATAGTGACCCCTGGGCAACACAGATCTCCTTGGCTTCATCTTCAGTGGCAATGGGGACCAGCAGGGAGAAAGCCTAGTCCCAGTGATCCTCTCCCACCATTTAAACTGTTATGCCCTGCCACTAGCAATGCCCATCCCAGCCTCCTGAGAAAAGGTAACAGCAGAATTCATACCGATGGCATCTGAAGCCTCCAAGGTGGACAGCAGCTGCTTGGAGAAGTTAATTACCATGTGGATGTTTCCAAAAAGGCCCTCAAAGTCTATGTTCTGCATCTAGTGAATGGGAAAAGAGATGTTCTGGATGGGGAACACGGCCCAGTTAGACTCAACAGCCCCCCCACTGCCCTCCTGCAATCCATCAGTCCCCAGCTGCACAGCAAGCACCTGGTGACTCCTGCACAGATTCCCCTGTACCCCAGTGCACTGAAACTCTCAATCCTTATGTGTCCTACCACAGTGCCCTTCTCTTTCCCAGCAATACCACCCCTGCCTCTGCTCACCTGGTTTTCTCTTTTTCCTCTCAATCTGTCCTCATGCCAAGACCCCATATCTTATTTCTCCTGTCAATGAATTTAACCTATAACCAAGTGAAGAGCAACTTTTCCTGCCCCAGGAAAAGATCAGTTTGTGAGACTTGCTGCCAGGTCTCTCGCTCCCAGCAAAGATAAGGGCCCAGCAGGATCTCAAAGTAGATGGGCTTATTGCAACAAGTGCAGGGGAGCTGTGGGAACCATCCTCTTCCCCTAGGAATAGCTTTAATTTCCTCTATGGGTTCTCGTGCTGCGTAGTCACCTCTGAGAACTAAATGGACTCAGTATCCTCACCCCAATCCACCAGTGCTACACCACAGCTTCCCCTCCTTTCCCAGCTCCTACCTGTGCCTGCTGCAGGGGCACCATGATCCTCTCCACACACATCTCCAGGTCTCTGATATAGTCCCGCTCTGTCTGGAGCAGTTCCTCAATAACCTTGGCCCTCTTCTCCAGCATCCTTTGCTCTGCACTCTCGGTGGTGGCCGAGGATGCCTCCAGGGATGGCGTTTGGGAGGATAGGAGCGTCATCTCTGCAAGACAGATAGGCGAGATCAGCATGCTCCAGCAAGGATGGAAGGACAGGAGACAAACAGCACCTGAAGTGCTACACGTGTAACCTGTGAGACTGAGAAAGAGCACTATGGAGAGGCCAAGGGCCTTTCCAGAGGGGCTGCAGGGAGACCCGGCTGCTCCCACGGCCCACCTCGCAGCACCGGGAGCTCCGCAAAACCCTGGCACCGGTGCGGCAGGCAACAAACCTGCTCCACACCGTCTGTCCTGCTGCCGGCCGGGGCCTGGGTCCCCTCCCGCCCCGCTCTCCAGCTCCGCGGCTCCGGGAAGCTGCAGCCACGGCGGGAAGCCCCAGTGGGCAATGGCGGCCGCCCCTCCCTCAGGCTGGGAACAGGGTCTCCCTCCTCCAGGCCCGGGGCATTTCCATCTCAATGGCCGCGGAGGGCCCCGGGCCCCGCAATGCTGCTGCCGCTGGCAAAGCCTGGAGCTGGAGCCCGGCCAGCGGGGCCGGGCAGGGCCGCCCCGCCCGCAGGGCCCGGGGCTGCGGGCCGCCCTCCTCGGCCCCGTCCAGACCCCCGCGGCCGTGTCTCCTCCTGGTTTTCTGTGCCACCTGCGGCCCCGGGCCGGCCCAGCCCCCTCCCGCTTCCATTGAGACATTTTATCCCCCAGCAGATTCCTGGGCCTCGCTGCTCTCGGCCCCACCTGCCTGCGTTTAAAGGCTGTGCCCTCGGACCGAAACCACGGCCACAGCGCTCCCCCCGCGCTGCGCGGAGGGTCCCTCCCTGACCCCTCCCCGGTCACCCCTCTGAGGCCAGGAACACTCGGGTCTCCCCCATTTCAGGGATCACGGAGCGCCGTGCAGCGCCAGCCTGCCTCGGGTACCCCATTTCATGTCAATGGCCCATTGTACAAATGCGCCGTCTGCTACAGAGCCCCAGCTGCCCTCCATCAGCGGAATGTTTTTGGAGTTGCAGACATGCCCCAGCTCAGACGTTTCTAGGAATGTTTTTGCAGGACAGGCACTTCCAGATCTCCAGGTCCCTGAGCTCTCCGATGACAGCGTCAGACAACAGAGGCTCAGCCCTGCTTAATCCCGGGGACACCCAGCAGGGCTTGGGACTTATCCCGGTACCACAGCTCTGACTGTGCCCAACACCAAGAGACCCCCATGCTCCCAGCCGCTTCTGCCCGGGTGCTGGGCAGGCTGCAAGCAGCCCCCAGCCGTGCTCTGTAGGGTGATGGCAGTACCCAGCACGGCAGCATGAAACATGGCATGGGAAAATTGCTGCCTCAGCCTAAGCATCCTGTCCACTGCTCCCCCAGGCCAGGGTCTTCGCACTGAAACAACCCGAGGAAAAAAAAAAAAAAAAAAAGACACTCAAGCTGAGACACTGACTCAGGTCATGATTATCTGAAACTCTTTTTGGCCCATTCCATTGCAGAGCAGCCACGGCAGAAACCAGGAGCATCAGCATCAAACAGCAAGTTCTTACAGCTACCTGGACTGAGGACAAACAACTGTGCCTCTCTGCAGAAAGAACAACTTCAAAATAATTCCCAGTGCCAGCCTGGCAAATGGGAAACCCAGCTGGAACACAGATGCCCTCAATGTGGGAGGGAAGATACTCATCTCTCTAAGCTGGCATCTCTGCTGCCCTGCCTTGAAATCTAGCCTGGGGAGAGGCAAAACAACCAGCTCCATGGAGGAGGATCCAGTGACACAACCAGCACTACATTTAGTAGGCAATCACTGGGAGGAAAAGGCCTCACTGATTCCTATCGGCAAGCATCCTTAAGACTAACCCCATCACAGCTGTCTTGGCTTTCCAGCAGTCCCCAATGATGAATTTTACCAACTCCAATGCAGCAGGAATCTGCAAGGAGGGCCTCAGAGCAGATGCTGGGTTTAACTGGTTTTGCTCTTTGCATTTCCACAGCATCTGCAAAGTCTCAGCAGCAGACTGGGCCCTTGCTGTGCAAGGTCCTCCACAAACACCCACAGGGATATCCCTAGACACAGCACTCAGAGCCTGAACAGGATATGAGCAGAAAAATGTACAGGAGGGACAACTGAAATAGGATAATACAGTCAGCAGGTCTTTGTGGCTCAGCAAGTTAATGAAGTAACAACAAATTAGTTATTTTAAAGAAGGCATGGCATTTGTTTTGCAGGAGAGCAAGCTCAAGTGGGAAGGCAGCCTGGAAGAAACAGGAAGGTGTTAATTTGCAATGCAAGCAGGTATGTGAAACCCAGAGGGGGTGGGTGGGTGAGATGATACTGCTGCATGGGGTGGGCTGGGAAGAATCTTGAAAATTAAGACAAGCCATAATTGCAGCTGTAAATGACCCATACAGCACCATTTGGGAAGACAAACGGAAGAGACTACATTTGCTTTGGTCAAAGAACAGGATTTCATATTTAGCCCCAGGCAAAATTCCACCACATTAAGTTTTGTACAAGACTCAGGAGTTTACTGTACCACCAAACAACCCTGCTGTGCTCCCAGCCTTAGCCATAGCTAAATTGCAGTCACACCATGTGTTTGGCTCCCCAAAACAGAGCTGGGGATGCCCAGCACTGCTGGCAAATGCAGGAGCTCCCCACGCTCCACCAAGCAAACCCCAGGCAAGTAAAGTAAATCTAGGTCAGGCCCTTACAGAAAGTACCCTGTGGCAAGGATTCAACCCACACTTGTGAGATTGCCAGCTCCGTGACACCCTTCTTTGGCAAGTCTCAAGTCCCTGCTTATAGAAGGGAAATTAAAACCTTCCCTGCACAGACTTTAGGCCCACATAGTCAACAGCTCAGCCTGGCTGACCTGGCACAGTGCTGGCCATCAGTTCTACCCACTTACACTGTATCAGTATTTGCATGACTTTGAAAACTCATACAAATTAATTCTCCTCTGGCCTTCTTGCTCTTTGTGAAAATTTCAAGATTCCTTCAAAAACAAGGCTACATTGCAGTCAAGTCTCCTAGAACTCTTGTTGTTTATCACTAGTCCAGCATCCTCCTTCAGCAATGAACTCAAATGTTGTCCTACTTCTTTCCAAACACAGCTCAAAATATTCAAATACAGAATTTATTTGTAATATTTGGCTCTTATATCTGACCTATATATATTACTTAATGTTTGTTTCTGATGCACTTAAAAACTCTCACTTTTTGTATTTCATATTTTATCTGTTAATTGTCATGAATTTATTTTTTCCTGTTTGTCACACATTCCTATATGTCTAATAGCAGCTTTCCCTAAATGAGGCTTATTAAGCAGTTAACTAAACCCACCAATTTCACAGCTGTGGATTTTGGTAATCTAGAAAGTATTTTTTAAACACATTTCCATTTTACTCCACAGACTTTCTATTTAAATATTACCTTTGAATTTGATTCATGCCCATCAGCTTTGGAGATGCTAAGACACACACCACAGCACAAATAGGCTTTGTTGGCCTGCAGGAATATGACTCGTATTTTTAATGAAGCCACCAAATTCCAATCCAGTGACAAATTCATGTCTACCCATGACAGAGTTGCCAAATAGGCATTCAGAAATACATTTCCAGAAACAATGTTCTCAATCACAATTTTCGGAGATTCAGATTCTATTCTCCTGTTTCTCCTCCGTTTGATGGTCCGAGACAGCCTCCCAGGAGCACCTGCTTTAGAGCTTTGCTAGTACCTCTGCTGGACCCATAAGAGATCCAACACCAGCTCCTAACCCAGCCCTGGCAATGAGGTGTGAAGATGGAGCACACTCCTACCTCTGCCCTTCCTGAGGAGGCTGTGATTCGCTATCGCAATCACACGGCTCATCCCGCTCCTCTGAGAAGTGCCACTGTCATCAACTTTCTTCCAATTAACAAAACCTTTGAATTGCTATTACCCAACCCCCTAGTGGGAGCACGCATGCAATTAGAGGTTTTCCCTGCCCCACTCTGGGAGCAGAGTTGACCCACACAAAGACCAGATCCAATGGGATGCACGTCCACCACGCTGCGGGGCTCACCCAAAGGTCTGCACGGCCCCCCAGCCGCTCCTCCTCACCTGGCAGCATCCCGCAGGCCGGCAGGGCTACCTGCAGAGGGACGTGCCACCCATCAGCGCCGAGGACAATCCCGGGAATCTCCGGTGGAGCTGCACCCAGCCGCCAGGCAAGCGCAGCCCCGGGCCCACAGCTCAGCACAGTCAAGCAGTGACTCAGGACAAAACAAACCAGCTGCAAATATTTGAAGTATGTGGAAGCCAAGAGGGGAGGAGCCACTGCCGACTATGAGAGGGGAGGCGATGAAACTAGGGCAGGGAATAATTAATCTGAGCAAAAGGCTAAACATGCTGCCAGCCAGGAGCAGGATCTGGCTGGGGTGAAAACTCTCACTCCAGACAGTGGTAATACACCAGTGAGCTGAACAGGGGCAGAACAGGGATGCTTCTCCAGGGCCACTGGAGTGACTTGGTGTCCCAGACACGTCTAATGCAGAGATTTGCATGGTTGGGATGCCTCTAAGCCAGGTTGCTTGGTTGGGATGTCTCTAAGCCAGGTAAGAGCACAACCATGGCCCCAAACAGCCTCTGGTTGCCCAGAGAGCCCCATAGCATTCAGTGTGAGCTGAGGATAATTCCAACCCTTGACACAGAAAAAAAAGTGAAGAAGTATGATAGTGTAGAAGAGCTAAGCTGCTAAAGCTGAGGCAGGGCATCAACAAAAGTGTGAGCAAAACCCCTGATGGACAAAACAATGAAAGCTGAAGTTCTTTAAAAGGATGTTTTAAATAGAGAGTCCAAAAACATGAAGAGAACAGTACCGATGAAAAATCTGTCCTGCATCTGTGCTTCAATAAAGACAGCAAATATAAATACATAAATGAACATAGAAAGCCAAATAATAGATAATAGACACACCAGGAACTCTGAAGCACAGAAAAATGAAAAAAAAAAGAAAGATATCAAGAAAAATCCATGGATGGTAGAATTCAGTTCTCATCTTTTAAATAAGGAAATAAAATGCTGCTTTATAATGGACCTTTATTTCCATCCAGGACAAAGGAAACCCTGCAATGACACAATCCTACAAGTAGGCACAGAGTATGGTTTTTGGCAAACCTGGCAAAAAGGTAGAATTATACAATACATTTTCTGCTTATTTCTTTCTAAAAAAAAAAAAAAAAAAAAAAAAGGCAAAAAAAGAAAAAAAAATCCCCAAAAAACCCCCCAAAAACCACCTTGAAAATCCACTGCCAGTGGAATGGAGACTATCCAGAAAAGATGGTATTTTTAAACAGGTTCTCCAGAGACTGTATTTAGTTAATCCCACATAATAAAATAAATGGAAAATCAATGCTGTTATGCAGAGAAGTGAAGATCAATTCAACAGGATCACAAATAAAGATGAGGTATATGAGTCACTGAGTGATCCAGGATAACCTGGATAAGATGGAATTATTCAAACCAAGCAGGTTTAATGCAGACAAATGCATTAATGGGAACAAGAAACACAGCCACATGCAGGATTGTATTCTGGGCAGTAATTTTTTAGCTTGATCAGACAAAATTCAACAGGAGTTCCCTGAATGTTGCAGAGGACCACTGGGGTTTTGGACAAGGGCAGGAGCATAGCAAGGTAAACTAGTGCTGACACTCACCCAGCTCTGAAGTCCACTGTTTTAAAAGAATCTGAACTGAAAAACGAGTGAGCACCAGGAAGAATAAACACTTAAAGGTCTTCCTGTGAGTTTTTGACATGGGTATTTTAAGACTCCATTCACTACAAAGAATTGGAAGACTGAAAAATGACTTAATTACAGTACCTGCCTGAGAAGAATATCCATCAACTAAAAAGCTCTAATTTGGGAGAAAAAGGTCAAGGTTCAGAGCTGAAATGCAACACAATAGCATGCAAAACCTTTAAGAATGATGGTGACTAAGCAGCAAGACTATGACAGGTAGGATCTCCAGCTGATGCACCAGGCAGCCACATCTGAGTCTTATCCCAGAAGAGGTGCTCTAACCAAGTAGCTGTCACCCAGTTACACCATACAGAAATCTGTAAGAAGTGTGATAACTCTGGTAACAGAAAAGATCATCTCTACTGGCTTGAAATTATTCAAGGCAGGCTGGATAGGGCCCTAGGAAACCTGATCTAGTGTGTGGCATCCCTGCCCATGGCAGGGGCATTGGAACTAGGTGCCTCTCTAGTTTTATTCCAACCCAAACTATTCTATGATTCTATGATATCTACTGGGAGTTTCAAGTCCCAAATTCTGTTACTCAGTGGATGGAGGAGGAACCTGTTAGAGAAGTAAACAGCATTAGAAAAGGTGCCTGGAGCACACACTGAGGGAGAACCAGAGCTGACTTTTTGCTGCCAGCTGCATAGGAGGGTGTCAGCTGCCAAGCACACTGGGAACTCTTTTGGGGAAGTGCTGGTGGGATCTTACATCAAGGCAGCTACAGCAGCAAGGCATTACACGCCAAGGAGTGCTGTGGCTGGTCCAGCACTGTGCCCCAGCAAGGCAAGAGGAGGAAAGTAACAGACAATTGCACAGGGTGCACAGACAGTGTTTGAAATACCTGGAGCTTTCATCTCTCCTGTTCTGCTGTGAGACACTGGTGCTGATGATGAAGACATCCTGCTCTGCACCTCTCACAGCTACTCCCATGCCCCTGAGCCTGCCACAGTGGGGAAGAATCCTACAACCCTGAAGAGCACAGGCTTTCACTTGGCATCACAGTTTGCCCCTTTCAACTCTTGCAAAAGCTGGAGAAGCCAGCACTGCTCCAGCCTCCTAAGGCTTTGTGGACCATTTCCCATCCCATTTTGTTCCTAGCCTCCTCCTGGCTCCCCTGCTGCCCTTTGGACGTCTTGGCACCACAAAGCCTCTCCCTTTCCTCACCCTGGGGACACAGCTGAGCAAAGTCCTACCCTTATAGGGTGGCGTGAGAGTGCAGAAATGCAGCCATCAGAGTCTGCTTAATCAAGTATCTCCAGAGGACAGATTTCATGCTAAGGCAAAGGTAGTCACTGCCTCCAGCTTTGCCATCACTTTGGCTGTTGCAGAGTTTTCCTCTCCATTTCAATCCTACTTCACGGAGAGTTCACACACACAGCTACATGAGACAGAGGCTGCCAGAGAGGGCACAGGAACAAACAGGTTTTCAGACACATGGAAGCCTGTCCATCAAAAAGGGCTCCTTCTGTCCCTCTGCCCAGACCCCAGCACCTTGCTGCCACTCCCTCCCGCCAATATTCTTGCAACAAGCCAAGTTGCACAAATCTGTCTGCAGCTGACTCTGACACAGCCACAGTGTCAACAAAATGATTTCACCCATGCCAAGACAACCTAAGCCTCTCACTGTGGTAATTCTCCAGCTCCAGGGTGCTGTCTGATGGGACTGGAGACCAGGAATGCTTGGGGACACAGGACACAGGGCATGCAACTGTTGTAGCACAGGCAAGGGACCACTGCAGCAGTGAAGGGTGATGATGCAAGAGATCCCATTGGTGACAGCCCCCCAACACGCAGGTGCCTGAGCACCCTGCCCAGGTGAATTACTGAGTACTTGCTCTCTGCATATGTCTGAGTGCTACAACAGCTTCCTTTATTTCCTACTTTGTACTGCCTGTGAACAGCTGCCATCGTCATGCTCAGGGTCAGGAATTGGTTCCTACACACAGCAACTATTCATGATGGGTTATAATCAGACAGTGGAAATAATCTCAGCATCTCACCCTTTCCCTCATGAGGAATCTCCTCAAGGCCCTGAGAGAGCAGACAAAACAGGGCCACAAGTTTTAGGGTGTACCTAAAACATGCAGGAACAACAGAAAGACCAGCCTTGAGTCTGTGCCACCTGTGCTTCCCTCCCACCTGGGCCTCCACAAAATCCCCTACAGAGGCTGCACGGAGGGGTGATGACCACGACACTCATTTCAGTAAGTCCCAGGGAGGAGCCTTCCTGTGAGGGCCTGTCTGTGCTGGCCACCCACGTGTACCAGCCTCCCAGTGCTGCCCTGGTGCCAGGGCAGGGTGAAGGCACACCCAAGGGAATTGCCCACAATTTCCCTGTGTACCTTGCTTTTTCTTCGTGGTCTGCACAAACTCAGAGTGCCGCAGGGCACTGGGAGCCGTCCGTCTGTAGAAGCTGTTTCGCTGCAGCACAGAGCCCACCCTGTCTGCTTCCTCAGCCTCCTGCTCCCAGACCTGGCTCCAGTCCGGCCGGCCCGTGCGTACCCTCGAGTGCTCTGCTCCACTGCTGCTCTTGGCTGGCATCCCAGGCCCAGGGGCTTCTCCTTCCAGCTCCCCACAGCCATTGGAGTCAACGCTGCACGTCTCGAACTGTGTGTAGCAGGTACCTGACCCCACGTTCATGCTACCATCTCCCCAGGACCTGACTGCAAATGCAGGAACTTCACAACCTCTGTCTGGACTGCTGTGGTCCATGACATGGCCTTTGGGTCTCCTGTGCTGTTCAATGTCTTCTTCGTCTACTTGGGTCCTGATAGCTACACGTGGCCTTTCGTGCTCTCTATATGCCCTAGGGCCTCCATCACCTCTATACCACTTTTCCCTGTCCCTGTATACCTGATTGCCTCCATCCTCTCTATACTGCCTTCTCCTCTCCCTATACTCCCCAGAATCCCTCTCTTGCCTATGCCACAGTTCCTTTTTCCTATAATATCTTCCATCCTCACTGTAGTCCCTGGGATCTCTGTAGTCCTGATACCACCTTCCCCCCGCCCTACAGTCTCCAAGGCCTCTATCCTCTCCATATTGCCTCCCTCTCCCACTATACTGCCCAGGTACTCTGTCCTCTCTGTTCCGCCCTCCTCCTATCTCAGAACTGCAGTTTCTGTATTGAACACCCTCCCTCTCATACACCCTGTAGTTTCTGTCCTCTACATCCCGTCTTTTGCCTTCCCAAACATTGTCTGCTCTCCTGCAGTCCATGTACTGCATCTCTCCCCTCCAAAAACCTCCACAGTCTCCATTCCCGCTCTGTTGGTCCACAGAGATGTCCTTCTGTCTCCTGGAACTGTCCCAGCCACTGTCAGCTCCTCGGCTGCCCGGGTAGTGCCTCCTTGTCGCCCTGGGTCTGTCGTTGCAGCCAGCCACGTCCTCTCTCCGTACAGCACAACAATCCTCATATTCCCAGCTGAGCAGCCGCGGTTCCCGGCCCGGATCCTCCATGCAGCGTTTCCTCTAAGGAGAGGTGCACATAGTCCTGTGGGGTGTGGCGCAGGGGCCGACTCCCCTCACCCTCTGCTCCCTGAGCCCAACCCCAGGCTGACGCTGCTTCTCCTCTCTGCCCCAGCACTGCCGTCCCAAGTGAAAGGCAGGTGCTGCTTCCTGAAACCAGCCAGCAAAGGCACGGGCCCAATCGCTGGCAGCCCCAGCCTCCTCCACCTGCTGCCCAAAGTAATCAGTAACCAGCCTCGAGCGAGGGGGCCAGCCAGGCTGAGCAGGCTTTCACCGCCCAAACCGGCTCCACAGCTTTGCCAAAACCTCTCCGCAGGCAGCTCTGAGGCAGGGAAGAGGAGGGCACTGGAGCATGCAGAGGCCCTGCCCAGAGACCAATGTCCTCAGGGAAGGGAAACAGAGCATGTGTGAGACCACAGGAAGCCACAAAGCAGAGGTGGGATACCAGATCTTCTACTAGAGGCTGGTAGAAGAGGCTGGGCTCTGCTCCACACCTCGTTGGGGCAAACTGAGGCCTTTAGGCTGCTCCTGGCTCAACCCTGATGCTGAGCCCATCCTCTTCCCAGCCCTCACTCACAGTCACACAAAGATCAGGAGAGGAGCTGCTCCCTGCAAGACAGACCAGGGTCTAAACACAGTGCCATGCAGTCACAGCTGCATGGTTCCCTGCTCCAGGGGGAACAGCTGGTCCACCCGCTGACAGGAACAGGCTTGAAGGGATCACTTGGGTTAGGAGTCTGGTGCCAACACACAAAGTAAGTTTCCAGAAGGCTACAGAAATATGCACTCCAGTAATGCCTCTCACTGCAGGGCACAACATATTCCCAAATTTCCACACCAAACACAAAGCTCCTGTAAGAAACCAAGAGACAACCACAACATGCCCTTGACAGAGAGTGTGAGAGTCTGTGGATGTCATCCATGTCTCAGGTTCTCGCAACACTTGTTAGGAATGCAGAGCCCATGCACTCAGCTGGTAGAAGACAAAAATAAAACCAATGGACTCTCCAATTGCTGGAGGGCAAGAGGTAATCCTGCCTCAGCCTGGTGATCAGTGAAACCCCAGTGTGTTCACAAGACACACCAAAAAAGCAACCTGACGACTTGAAACATTTGCTGTAGAAAACCACGTATCTCCTACTCTTCCTTTGGCTTCCTAAAAGATACACTGAGGGGCTGGATTCCCCACTATGAACTATTGCCCCTATGAGACTATGCCTGCCCTGCTTTGGTTGCTGGTCAAAGCTTAGTGAGAGTTTTTCTGCCTCCAGTGTCTCCACGTTTCCCTAACACTGGTAAGGCAGAGGTCATGCCTCAGGCATGGCACAAACACATTGTGCTGAGCTGATGCAACACCAAGTTACTGTTCTGCCTGCTGCACTAGAGCTGGGCTAACCAGACACGCTCTCTGGCCACACTCAGGTATGTCAGAAGGGACATGACAGAGCTTGGGTAGGATACATCTTTATCACAGGGCTGGAGAGGTCTCTTGAACTGGAGAAAAATCCCCTAGGACTACTGAAAGGATACTAGCTTGAAGATGCCTCAGGATATTGTGTTTGTTCTTGCATAAAACTTCCAGTTCCAGGAACCAGCACTCCTCTGCCAGGAAGCACTGGGACAGTAGGAGACATTTTCCAGCAAGATCCATCTCATCAGAAAATTTCCCTTGAGATTCAGCCTAGATTTTCCTCTTCCTACCTTCAAGGTATTTCATCTAGCTTCAAATCCTCTAGGCCTCCTTCCAAGCATCCCTTTCGCACACCACTGACATGGAAGCTGCTTGTCACCCTATTTTCCGGGTGCGCCCCTATCAGCCCTCATTCCCATGTGCTCTGCCTCAGACATGAGCGTGCAGCAAAGTGCCCGGGCTCCCCAGTGCTGATTAAGCAGTGGGAGGATGGAGGCAATGAAGTCAGAGTGAGTAATTCCCAGGCAGGAGTTGGCATTTCACTCCATCTCCCGCATGCAGTGCCCACATTTCCTGCACATCGTGGGTTTCAGTAACAGAACTGCAGTGTCAGATCTCCTGGGAGAAGCCTGGGAAGGGACTGTGGGAGAAGATGTATGTGAGCCCATCTTTCCATTTGTCTACTGTAATATCAAGTGTAACATAATTAACAGCACTGATCTTTACATGGCATCTTCAGGTTTCAGAGACCAAATGTACTGATATAACCATGGGAAATTCCTCTTTCCTGAGTAATTTTTTTCTGGGGTGCAAGAACAAAAGTCACATTTTCAGCTACAGATATGCCACAATTGTAAGCCCTTTGTTGCTGTTACCAACAGAACAGTGCTGTTTTCTTGTCCTGGACTCCATGGATGGCAGGAGCACAGGGGCAGGCTTTACTTTTTGCCACTAATACATCCCACTCCCAGGTCAGGTTCAGTCCCCTTCTGTGCATCCCTTCTCATATTTACAACAAATCCCCCCAGGTCTATAGCAGCACCAGAGCAGAAACCACAGGAAACCCAGTGCCCTGACAGGTTGAGGGCAGTCACAGCACAGATGTCAACTCAAATCTCAGCTGCAGGACCACCAGCAAAGCCACCCTGAAGTTGCTGCTCACTCCCTTGCAGATAAGGGGGGATGAAGCAGGGAGGTTGGAACTGCAGCAGTAGTGGTTTTGCTTTCCATCATGGACATACTGGGAGTGGATGAGATGAAGGCTCTGGATGTATGGTGGGACTGGAAGAGGAGATTGGAGAGTTGGAAGGAAAAGGGGGTGGGGAAGACCAGGGCAAAGGGATATCCATAGAAAGACATTGTGGTTCTCCAAGGCAAAATTATGATGATTCGTACTGCAACAGTACTTACAAAATTATCTAAATCAATAATTAAAGGGTATAAAAGATTGCCTAAAACAGTGTCTGTAAAACAGCAGAGGCACCTGTGCTCCTGAAGCATTCCCCATCCCACGCTGTTGTAGACTCACCTCTCAACTCCTGCAGCTCCATGCTGAGGCTCTCAATGTTGGAGTCACAGAAATCAAGGTTTTCCATGGTCTCTGCTCTCACCAGCTCATCCTGCTGCTCCTCCAGCATCAGCCTTAGCTCGGCACGGGTCTTGCTGTATGCCTCCAGATCTCGCTCCACCTCTCCAATTCTAGTCAGCAGGATGGAGCTGGAGGAGGCTGATCCTGCCTGTGTCAAGTCCTCACGTCCCTCCTCCACCCGCTGCTCTGGGGTGCTGGGCTGAAGCTGGGCAGGGGCCACATTTTTCCGCTGGTTGCTGGGTGGAGGCCGGGGTGCAGGCCGGGAGGGTTTGACTGAGAAGGACAGAGACCTGCCTTTGGGCACTTGGCCACCTTGCATGTGCACAGCAGTTGGCGCGAGGCTGCTGGGCCGAGGAGGGGGTGGCCTCAGAGCCCTTCTCCTCTCCGCCTGCCTAGAGTGGGACACAGATTCAGGAGACCCACGGACAATGTCCTTCTCAGAGCTGTAGTCCAAGATAGAGAAGTGACGGGAGACCTTGTCCTGCTCCCCACCAGTACTTGACAGACTCTTCTCAAACTGGGCCAGCTGCTCCGTCAGTTTGGAGTCCAGGTCCGTGCAGCTGTCCCCCTGTACTGCAAGAGGGCAGCACTCCCCCCAGCTCCCAGCCCGTGTGTCTAGGCTCACCTGGGCAGTTCCTAAGCTGGAACAGGGCTTGGACTTCTCCAGTTTACTGTCCATCCAACTGTCTAGGTCCTGGGACCTGCTCTGGCTCTCCTGGGACACTGCCCAGCTATTAGGAGATGAAATGGCTTGGCTCCTGCTAGGATCTTGGGGAAAGTGGGGAGCCTGCAAGGGCACAGTGGGGCTGTTTCCTTCATGCTTAGGGAGGGACTGAGCTTCTGAGTTTCCTGGGGTGGCTGAAATGGTTCCCCCAGGCTCCAGCTCACCTGCTTGGCCAGGCCTGTTGCCCTGTGGGGGAGGCAGCTGAGCAGAGGGGAGAACGCCATTGACTGTCTTTGTGTGGTTAGAGGGGACCGAGCCCACCGCAGCTTTGGGATGCAGCTCTTGGTGTCCTGTGCTGGGAAAGGCCTGGTGCTGTCTCAAGTCAGTGTCAAGAGGACCCTCTGACCTCCCTGCCTTGTGAGACAAAATGGTGGCAGGCTCAGGGTATGCAGCCAAGCCATCCTCCTTTTCCTTGCTATCTTTCCCTGACAAAGGAGGAGCTTCAGAGCAAGTGCTTTCTGGATCTTGATGGATGGTCAATCCACAACTGTCTCCACCTTGCAGATCCCCAGCACTCACCTTTTCTCTGCAAGCCTCAGAGGCCTCCAGTCTCACAAATCTGTGTGGAAAGATGCCACGTTTTCCTCTCAGCTCCCCCTCCAGCCAGCCATCCTCCAGGATGCCTACAATCCGAATCCTGTCACCCACATCAAAATCCAGCTCCTTGGACTCCAGGGCTTGGAACTGATAGAGGGCAACACCATAAGTACTACTTGGCTCCTTATCATCTTCAGGGAGCACCTCTACTATTCCATTGGTGTCACAAGTCCCTGTGGGCTCTGGATCCACTGAGGTTCCTGGTGCTCGCAGAGGAGTAAGCAGTTCCACAAAACCCTCTGGGAAAATGCCCCTGCAGCCTCTGAGCTCACCCTCAAACCAGCCAGGCTCTGGGACACCAACAATGTTGATCACATCCCCTTCCCTGAAGTCCAGTTCCTCCTCCAGCTGAGCAGACAAGTCCATCAGGGCCCGGGCTTGGCCCAGTGAGTAGGCAGGCACCTCCAGGAGAGTGCTCTGGGAGAGCTGACGTCTCTGAACTGAAAGGCACAGCTCCCTCACACATGATGAGGGGAAAAAGCCCTTGGAACCCCAGCTGCTTCGGCCCTGGAGCCAGCTGGAGGCCAGGGACCCCCCCAGGATCACCAAGTCTCCTGCAGAGAATGAGACACACCAGTTCAAAACTGCTCTCATTATTGCTTCCCACCTCTTATTCCTGCCTCCCCCTGTTCCCTCCTGGCTGGGGGTGAGGACTGGCACTCTGTTAGAGCACAGTGCATACTGGGGGTGCACATAAGCATAGGATGGGATTAAGGCACAAAGTATCAGCAGCCTCTTGTACGTCTAAGATACACAGTTTGGCTGCAAAGCTGTGCAGGTGCATCAAAGCTTTCATTCTTCTCCAAATGCAAGTCTAAGATTTGGAGATTAGAGGTCAGTCAAAAGGCAGTTGTAAATTTACTATGATCAGATGATGCCAATTTTTGGAGTTTCGTGAGTAATGACAGATCATGAGAAATGGTATCCAAGTGGCAGAAGCCTAGAGGACCATGGTGGATTTGACATGACCCATGTCATGAGGAATTAGGAGATTCACCTCTTTCTTCTGTCACTCTAGGCAGGATGCTGTGACTAGGTTCATCCATCTGGAAGGACAGGTGAGGCTTTTGAGGTGCAAAGCAAAGGAAGGGAATGGAGATTACCTCTCTGCAATGACAAGCTGCCTGGCTCTTGAGATGTGAAGTCATTGGTACAAACAAGCAGTTTTTCTCCCTGCTTCAAAGGGGGAATATCCACAGGTTCAACAAAGCTGCTAGGAAACTGCCCTAAAAGGAGAATAAGTTGTCAGCAATGAGTCTTTCCTGTGAGCCACCACCATCTCCACCCTCCTTCCAGATTTTGGGATCTATTTATCTTGCTAAAGGAAAATACCCAGTTACCCTGGGTGGGAGCCAGGAATTCCTGGGATTTTAAGTACTTAAGAGCTAACAGAGTACAAAAAGCTTTGAGCCTTTGGCTCACTCCAGGCAACCACAGGCTGTGTGCATTACTGGGACTGTGCCATCAGCATGGAGCTTCCAGGAACAGATGTACTAGGTTTTCTCTGCCCTTACTGCTTCCTTCCCGACCCAGACCCATGGTGAGGACTAAGAGATCCAGTAGTTCTGGATCATGAGACCAGTGTCTTCTGACTGGGCATATCCACCTGGTGCTGCTTGCTCCACAGGGCTTGGCCCATGTGCAGTCTCAGCACAGAATTCATCCTGCTACACTCAGGATGGCCACACCTGTGAGTCACAGGCTCTGTCACAGCTTCAGCCCTGCTGGGACTCCAGGGACCCTCCCCACTTCATCATTCTGTGTACCTGTTTCACCATGGCACATTTGTTGGCCACCACATGATACCCATCAGATACTAATTTCAGTCCTGAGAGCACACAACATGGCAGAGCCCACTGCAAGGGCCACTAAAAATGTTTCTCAAATAACTTGAGGCAAGGGGATATGATGAAGTATGAAGCTCTTCAGAGACGCTAGGACAGAAATCACATCCAGCATTGCCTCTGGGTGACCAAATATTTTCTAATAAAACCTGGAAACACCATATTCTAAACACCCAGAGATTTGCCCTATGTTTAGGCAATTTGGCATTTGCTATACTCTGCTGCTTCCTTCACAGTTTTAACCAACTCTCTTTTTCCTTATCTTAGTTTCTGGGTCTGTACATGGAAACAACATAATGCTGTAAGAAAGGAATTACTGTGCATGGAGTTACAGTAATTATTCCACAGAGTAATGAGTACTAGGCTGCAACACCTCCACAGCTTCTATTCTAAAGTGATTTTTCAATTCCCTATAACTTTAATTTAGAAAGCTGGGCAGAAAACTACAACAGCTGTTCCAAGGGAAAGCAGGAATGTAATTGGGTTTTGAGTTAAAGGTCATTAAAAACATTCAGTTTGACTTTAGCATGTTTATCCTTGAGCTACAACACACATCTGCTTGTTATTCCTTAACAGCTTCATCTTCTATTGAACAACCTCACCAGTTATGCTGGGAGACAAAACTGTTGAAAACTGCACACATAATCTTTGCTCAGTGACTTCAGCAGCAGCAACAGGATCAGGCACATGCTCATTCAATGCCACTTATCAGTCATATGGAGCACAAGAGGGAAGTGCTCCTGTCTACCTTTGTTTCAGACAGCAGACAGCTTGTGGCTGTTAGGAGAGACCAGACTGCTCCTACAATAGCAGCCCCATCTCTATAGCCAGGGATGAAATCAGTCCCACCCTCGTGCTGAAGACAGGCAGGCTTATGCTTTGAAGTGGCCTGGCTTTCATCTCACCAAGAGCTCACACATCTTCTTAACATGAGGATTAAGATGAGAAAGAGCTGCCTAAACAGAGACTGTGAGACTCTTGGTGTTTCACTAAGAGCATTCTGCTGCTTCAGAGGTTTCTAACATCCCCTAAAAGTTACAGAGACTTGCACACCACTTCAGGCACCTAGATATTGATGGCAATTTGTGCAGAAAGGTGTTTTGAAGCAGAAAGGAGGAAGTGGGGCTGAGTCAGGAGGCTTGGGGGGTCACACATGGTCACTGTTGTTCTATCTCCACTGACAAGGTCACTTGGTCTGGTTTCCAGAATGGATGCATTTCCACTCTCGGTGCATCTGTTTCCTTTCACCCCTTCCAGGGCCACAGTAGGTCAGCACATAAACTAGCCAGGAAATGGGCAGTCTCCCCACAGAGACTGGAACAACCAGTATTGTGAAGCTCCTATCTCCTCGAGAACTGACTCTCCACTAACCTCTCTCAAAAAACAACACACAAGCTGTCTGAATAGTTGACACAAAGCTGGCAGGAGACCAGTGGCAATTTACACTCTCAGTCGCAATCAAAGTCCCACGAAAGATTTAGTAAATCAAATCAGGTCCTTCCCCACCAAGGAAGATGTGCTCATGAAGTAGACATTTAGCTGGCACCTCTATGGACCCAGGTGCAGGAATTTCCAGCTCTTACCTGTGACACCTTCCTTCTTGCCGAAGAGCCAGAACTCATCCACCACAGCCAGCACCTCGATGACATCTCCCACGAAGAGGGGCAGCTCTTCAGAGATGCTGGGACAGAAATCAAAGACTGCCCGCACCACGGAGCCAGCCTCCATCGTGCAGGGTCTGAAGGCAGGTCAGCGCCTAAGGCTGAGACAGCGAGAAGTTTGTCAGCACCCAGAAACACCTGAAATGATCACACACAGGCTCAGGAAGTAACACCTTTCCTGAGCACAGAGGCAGATGTGGGGAGATCCTGTCCTGAGCTCCCTGCCAACTCCTCAGCACGTGCTGCAGGAGCCAAGGGGCTGCAGCAATGCAGCCCCCATGGTCTAACTGGCCTTGTCCCACCTCTCTGGCTATCTCGGTAGGATCACGTGTTTATGTTGCAAGAGGGGGGACAAGCAGCAAGAAATTTGGAAGTGAATTCCCGTCAGGAAGGAAGCAAGAGGAGGGGAGGAAGCTCAGCATTTCCCTGACATGTGGGGCAGGGCTCTGCCTGACAGGGCCTGATGGGCAGCCAGTACCACCCACTTGCACATCCCCCCACACATTCTCTGGCAGGATGGGTACAGAAATGCCCCTCCCCATGCCACCACTCAGGGCCACAGAAACCGCATGCTGAACCAGCACCACAATTCTGGCCCAGCAAGAGAAGAGGCACAAAGCCCACTTAGGCAAACTCATGCCACCATCCTCATTCTCAGACCTGACTGGAAATATCCTTTCTGCCTTCTAGGTACTTGGCTCAGACATCCCCTGGGTGGCCTCACCATGGTTCTTGGCAGAAGTCAGGCTGAGATGAGGGTGCAGACCTTGTCCAAAGCTCTGGGAGCCAAGGCTAAAATTCCTCCTGGCAGGAGACTTGAAAGCAGGCAAAGACCTCCTCGTCAAGGGCTATGTCCTGGATTCCCCCTTCCTCTGGAAGTAGCTGTTGAGGACACTCTTCTGTATAATTTCTGCTTTTCAGCCTCACTGAGGAAATACAGTGCACCAAGGCAGCAGCAGTCCTACAGCTTAAGCTGCTCCTTCGCCTTCTCCCAGATTCCTCAGGATGGGAACAGAAACGTTCATCCATCCAAGGCAAACAGAAACTTTAAGATTATTCCTCACCTTCACCTCAGAGGTGAAAGTACAGGACAGCACTGCCAACACCGCGGTGCTTTCAGAGCCCTGCCCTCTGCGACACTGGGACATCGGCACAGGCTGCTTTCCTCCCACATCACAAGCAGAGCCCCTGCTCAGTCCGTTCGGACACAGCTTCCCTGCCATGGGAGCCGTTCTCCTCCCTTCCCAGAGCGGCTCCAAGCGCACAGTGAGCAGCCCCGCTCCAGGCGCCGCCCAGCCTGACACCCGTCCCATCTCAGGCTTGTCAACCCCCTGCCCCACTACGGGCAGGAAGAGCGCAGTGACAACACAACAAAACACAAACACACGGCCCCCCAGGGGCACCTTTCTCTGCACAGCCACACACAGCCCACCTGAGCCCTGGAGAGTCAGGAAGAGGGGAAGCTAACACAGGGAGGAGAAATATGTCCCTGCTAACGAAGTGCAGCCAAGTTCCAGAGAGAGTGCCAGTGGGGGATCCAGCCAGGGAAAGGCTTCTGCTGACGGGACCATTCTGTTTATCCAGTCCGACTCACCTCCTGGGAACAAAGCGGGTTTGTACTCAGCAGGAACAGCTTCCTCATCACGTCTCTCCCCGCCCCCAGCCATTCCTCTGCTGCAGCCAGCAAGCTGTGCCCCTGGCCACCCTCACCTCTGCCATCCTGTCTGTCTGTCACTCCTATTGCTCTCACTGCCTTCCCCATAGCACGCGGGCTTCTTGGGACACAGGCTGTCCCTTTGTCACCAGCTTTGTGCTGGCTGTACAAACAAAGAACCCAATATCCAGCAGCAGACAGCACTCTGCCACCAAAAAGAAATGAATGGACTGGAGTGAATCAGGAGCACAAAGAGCTGCAGTTCAGGATAGCAGAAACCTGCTGAGGCAGAAGAAGTAACAGTATTAAAAACATGACCATGTGGAGCAGGGAAAAAGATGGAAGAGCCATCAATTAGCTTGAAAATACTAAAGATCACTAAGGATCCTTGTGCTGTTTGAGGTGGGGTGGCTGGGGCACGCTGCTGTATGTTCTCATGGGAACAGGAGCAACAGGCACAGAAGCAGCAGCCCCTTGCAGGCACCCGGGTTGCTCTCCAGCCCCCCAGACAGGCTGAGCTCAGGCTCCTAGGAATCCCTGCCGTACTCTGAATATTCAAACTCCACAGCAGCACTGGACAAAGAGCGAAAAACCTACTGCAGGCATAATTGCTGCCTTGGGGTAGTTTCTTCAGGAGCACATGATGGTACAGTGAGATTTCTTGTATGTTGTCTGTCAAAGGTGTAAGAACGGGCAGAGGTATGCAAGGATTACAGTATGTGTGCTGCAGACCCATACCCTGGCTTTGCTGCAGCCACTGGGGCTGAGAATACAGCCCAGACACTGATCCTGCCCATGAGAACAGGAGTGTCACTTCCTTTAACACACCTGCAGCTCGGGCGACTCGTCATCAAAATGTGCAAGATTTTCCAATGAGATGGAGAGGGACAGGCAGGACTGCAATAGTTCCAGCACGTACATATTAATTACAGTTATAATAAACCACTAACCTATTCATGTCCAAAGCATTCCCTGAGAGGCAGCTCATAAGAAAGTGTGACGCAACTTCTGAAACTGCCAAAAAAAGAATCCCAACAGGCTCATGTTCCCTCAGCAGGACCAAGAAGAATAAGATCACTCTGACTCCATTGGAGTATAGACAGCATGCCCTTGTATTTGCAAGTAGTGAACCAGTCTTGTGGAGTTTGCTTGCTCGATGACATGAATTGAACACAAAATATTATGTCTTCCAGGACCTTGGCCTTGTCTTACTCCCTGCAGTGCTGCCTGCCAACATTTTCTACAAACCCCCACCCAGAGAAGGAAGCCTCCCAGCATATTCCAGACTGGAAACTTACTGAGTCCAGCTCTTCAGGCTTAATAGTGGACCCGAGCTTTTCCCAGATCCACCCTAGATCTGGTGAAAACAAACATTCAGCAACAGCTCACGCAGAAGCTCCAGAAGGAAAAGCAGATTGCAGGGAGAGCAGGACTCCGCCTGTGATCCCCTGTGAGTCACGGCCCCTGACAGCTGGCCAAGCACCTCTCACCTCAGGGACGGGTGATCCTTGCCTGTCAGAGAGAAGGAGGGAGAGCTCTGCCACAACTGAGTAAACTCTGGGATTTCAGGCTGTCGGAGGTCAGGACAGCGGATCGCGGGCTCCTGCCCCCGCCCAGCAGCAGACCCGCATCCAAAGAGAGCCTCACTGTGCAAGTATGAAGCTGTGGCGCAGCAGGAACTCGCCCTGCTGAGAACACACAGGCTCTGTCTCACTGCCTGATCCCACACAAACCAGGTAACGTGTTCCTGGCGCCCAACCACAGCCTGCCTAGTGCCAAGCTCTGGGCCTGACACAACTGCGTTGTGCAGCAAGGCAGAGAGTGGATTCCCAGGGCATTAATCACTCCCCCCATGCATGCATGCTCAGCACACACTAACATTACCTTCATGGAAGACTGCTTATCCCATTTTGCTATTAGCTCTGGAGCATGTCTGGTCCAGAGTGACCTGATGGAAGGAGGGACCAGAATGAAATGATAGCTATTAACTCGGTTACAATATTGTTCTGAGATCTTCAGCACAGGCTGGGCCAAGTCACAACAGCCAAGAAAAGGCATTTACACATAGACTCTTGACAACTTCTTCTAGCCCTCCTCTTTTTGCAGCTGAAATTGTGCAGGTTAAAAAAAATCCCAAATAACGGACCCACCAGCATCAAATGTAATTGTCAGGCACTTCCTAGAAGTACCATCACTTAGATGGAGGCAGGACTACTAAAGATGCTGAAGCAAGGATTTTAAGCACTTAAGAGATAAGGCAGCAATGTGAAGAGGCCATTTAGGCTGATTACAAGAAGTATTAACAACCTCAGTAAAAAGGGAGACCTAAAGGGTTTGAGGGCAGCTAATCCACTCCTATCCCAAAGCACTGCTCAGACCATGAGATAAAAAACAGTAACGGATGGATGCCACAAATTAAGCAGCAAGGAAACCAAACTTAACAGGTGCTATTGCCACTTGTTTCTCCACGAAATAATACATTCCAGCTTCTCACTCAAGAAGCAGCACTGTTAGAACTGACTATGGATGGTATGACTACACTACCAGTTGAAAAACTAACATTTCACCAAACAGACCAAAATATGCTGTGTGGGCTTCCACAGGCACACAGGATTTGCACAAGAGGGACAAGCGGATTCTTGTCCAGCGGATGTCTTAATCTCTATAAAAACCTTAGAACCTGCATGAGCAGTAGACCAGGAATGGTCATACCCCCAGAAATGTACAAAAGACAAGCTTGTCACAAAATGATCAGAGAAATTAAAATTAAAAATATTAAACAAATGCTGTCAGTGATCTTTTTAAAAATTGAAAAACACCTTGCATTTCACCTAGGTCTTTTCATACCTCCTTCCACTCATTATAGCTCAATGTCTGTTCACTGAAAACACAATCCACCCCCAGTGACAGAGGTACCCCTCAGTTCAGTGCACCCTCCAGCTGCTGGGACTGGCTTTGACAAGAGATCTGCTGCAGCCCTTGCTGTACTCTAGGCTGCAGGATCAGTACCCAGCACACAGTGGGAGGAACCAGCAGTTATGCTTGGCTTCTCACACCATTGTATCAAGAACAGAAGCTTACTAACTACATACTAAGACGTTTCTACCTTTGTCCCTCCCTGTGTTCTCCAAATCTGCACAGCCTTCCTCCCCTCCTCCATAGCCCAATGCATCTGCACAGCCTGTACAGTCCTGATTCACACTTCTAGGATAGGACATTATCTGCACACCAGCATGCCCTGACTGCTCCCATCAGCCTTCAGAGCTGCGGCCACCCACACTCCCTCTCCGTGCTCAGAGCAGAACATGTTACTCTGTGAAGCTCCCCGAGATCCCTGCTCGCCTGCACATTCCTGGGTGGAATAAACAATACCCCGTTGAGCCAGGCTGCCTGGGTCCCAGCTGGAGATGGTGCCAATGCAGGGACTGTGGCTCCAGCAAATGCAGAGCTGATCCTATGAATCCCAACAGAACGGACAATGCAGCAAGCAGGGCAAACCCCCAACCAATGGTGCTGAGGAGAGGAGCCTTCTCCCATCAGAGAAATGCTGATCACTGCAGCTTCTTGTTAGGACATGGTGCTTGTCTCAGCAGATCCCAAAGAGTCCCCCAGCTGAGCTTCACAAAGTGGGAAACACAAGAGCTCTTCTGCACTCCACCTCCTAACACCACATGGCCCCCAGCAGGAAAATCAATCTTCTCACTCTAAAAAGAAATGGCTTCTTTTGCTTTGTCTGTGACCTGATATATCAAAAATCATTGATACAAATACATTTTTGGTTGGATCACCGACCTCTCAAGAACAAGGACTATCAAGTAAAGGGCTGCTTAAGCAAGCTCTGGCCTCCCACCACACCTGTGTGGCACAGGAGCTCTGCTGTCTACCAAACAAGTAATCCAAACCCCTACTTCTCTCTAGCTGAGCTCTGGCTGTCAGTGTCCTCACCTGCTCTGTTGCAGGGCATGGCTGAGGGCAGGCTGGTGGTGTTTGTGTGGGTTAAGGGTGGTGTGACAAAGAAGCAAGAGGAGCTCGTGCTGACCCAGACGACAAGCAAATGAAAGTCATCTGGAAACTAGAGCACAGCATCAATTTTTAATGCAAAGCAGAACACCTTGCCACAACATGTGAGCAAGATGACTGTGATGGATATTTAATCTCTGGCAGTGGGGTCCCAAGCATGCAAAGGCCAGAACATCAGCTTGGGAGATGAGTTTCCCAAATTCTGTATGCTGTGGCAACACATGCCTTACAGACTGTGTTACAAAGTCCTGTCTTCTCCCACCCCAAGATGCATGGTTTTGTCTCTTCCGAGTTTTGCAGACAGGCTAAAATGATACAACTTAGAATAAGGAACAGATAAAACCCCAAGAGCAGTGTCACCATTGCTGCGCAGTACCTGTGGCTGGGCTACAGGTGGTAAGTAGCATACAATTACAAAATTAGTAATTACACCTTGAGTACATATCCAAAACAAGTTGAACTGGGGTTGCAAGGACATTCCTTAACACTGTAGCACTTGATTTTGCACCCTGAACAATATTCTTCAAGATAGCTTTTGGACAGAAGCCCATTATGATGCTTTGGTTGCTGGGTGGGGAGTCCAGAAATCTGGAAATTACTTGAGTTTGACTTGGAAATTGTTCTTTGCTTGCCACCATTCCTGTTCTGTACTGTTATCTCCAAAGAATCTCAATCCCCAGCAGGAACTCTGCTGCTACCTGGACCTCCTCCTTTCAGAGTCCCTAGGTGTTCCTGAGAAGGAAGCAATAAATTTTATCTCCCAACAGAAATGTTTTAAATATAAGGCGAAGTAAAAGCTGTGTCACTCAGAAGTGAGGTTGAGCAATGTGATTAGAAATATACTTTTGCTGGAGGTTGAGAAGAAATTACCAGTTAAGGCAGTGAAGTGCTAAGGTAAGCACAGCCCAGACTGCCCCACCTAAGCTCACATCACAACTGTCACAAAGTCCATCTGAAGTCACCCACTGCAGGGACACCTCAACTGCACTCAGAACCCCAAGAGGTCACACAGCCATGGTTCCCATGACAGCTGGCAGAGGTGGTGCCCTGTAAAGCTCTGAGAACCACTGCTTTCCTCTCCCCCTACTGCTCAGCTCCTCCCATCCCATTATCAACAGTGCTTTAAAACTGTTGGATGTTCGTATCAGTTTTTACTGTCACTGCTAATTCTAAGCAGAGCAGTTGGAGAGAGAACTGAAACCTTTGGCCCTGACAGAACAGAGGATCTCACGAACAGAAAGTGCAGGCGAGCTCAGAGCCGTGGGCATTCTCAGCGCTGTGGAGGCCTCACGCACAAGCAGGATGCATTTAGACACTGCCCAGCACGACTCACAGCCAGAGTGACTCAAGATGAGGGGGATGATGGTGACGTCTTGTAGCACGCTACAGAGGCTGTATTTGGCAAAGCGTCTGCAAAACTGCAAATTCTGTATCTATGAACTCTTACAGATGAAGAGATAAAATCTCAGTGGAAGCAAAGGAGAGAATGGCAAAGGCAAAGGGAGAGAAAGCCTTTTCAGAAGAAACTGAAAATTAAGGAATCGTGACAAAACTCAAAGCAGACATTAATGCTTATGACAACTAGAGGCTCCCTAAGTACTATGGCAAGTTGAATGAGATATGAAAGGCCAAAAGTAGGGAGAGAATTTCAAACAGCAGGAACAACAGCAGAGGTGTTTGAACCCAAAGGCCAAATTGCATCAAGGACAGGATCAGCTGAGGTACCACTTGAGGTCAGCAAAAGGGACAGCAGAGGAGCAGCAGCTACCTCTCAGAGTATGCTGAGGGTGACCCAAGCCTTCATCCCCTGGCAGGGCCACTGGAGGAGACACCTCCAGGTCATCTCTGATAAGTACAAGGCAATGGGGCCAGGCTGCCAATGTTGCAAGAGGGATTAGTATTTGCGAGAGTGAAAACAAACAGGGAAATCTTTTAAGTTTCTCTTCCCATGCTGCCTTGAACCGAGTGAATGCCCTCGGAGAAGCACTCAGGAAAAGCACAGTGCTGCAGCCTCGAGCTTCTTCTGCTCTCTGTGTACAACAACTTGTGCCACCCTCACGGGTGCAAGAACTCCAGACTCCCGGTGCCAAACCAGAAATTATGTGCGACGGCCACATCATTTCTAAAGGGCCAGGTGCTCTTCTGCAACAAGCTGTCCAAGCAACTCTGGCTACCACCAGCTGCCTGCCTGGTGGTGACCACCCGGGCTACCACTGCCGGAACAGACACGGCTTAAGAGACCACAATCCCAATGCGGAGAGCAGGCGGGCGGCTCCCGCTGTACCGCACAGCTGCTCCACGCTGCCCAGGTGCCCAAAGTGCTCCCAGGGCAGCGTGGGTGTTGTGGGACGGGGCACAGCGAGCACCCAGCTGGGCACACAGGGCCACACGCTGCCCTGGCGCGGCTGGCACCAGGGGAGCGCGCCCACCCGAGCTCGCAGCACCCCAGCCTGGGGCACCCGCGGCCGGCCAGCGCGGCCCGGGGCAGCCCCCGGCACACGGCAGCCCCCGGCACACGGCAGCCCCCATGGCCGGCGGGGCCGGTGCGGAGCGCGGGAGGCGCCGGCGGGGCGGGCGCTGGGGGCCGGGCCGCGCCGGGGCCCGGCGGAGGCGCAGGCCGGGGCGGCCGCGGGGCGGGGGGAGCCGGGCTGAGGGGAGGCCGGCGGGGCAGCGGCCAAACCGGGCAGCTGCGGGCGGGGAGCGCCCGATTGCCCCCGGCCGCTCCGGCGGGTCCCTACCTTCTCCCGGCCCGCTCCGGGCGCCGCGGCCGCTCCGGCCCTGGGGGTCCCGCTCCCGCCTCCGCCCGCCCGCGGCCGCCCGGCCCCGCCCGGGCCCCGGCCGGCCCGGCCCCCAGCGCCCGCCCCGCCGCCCGGCTGCCTCCGCCCGGCCCGGCCCGGCGTGGTGCCGCTGGGAAGGCGGAGCCGCACCGCGGGGCCGGCCCGCAGCCTGGGGAGCCCGGGGCCCCTGGCTGACGTGGGGACTCGGTCCTGTGCAGCACCGCGCGGCCCCAGGCTGCGAGGCATTTCCCCGGGGCGGCGCAGGGGGACACCCCGCCGCGGGACACAGTGCCCAGCCCGCTGCCCGCGCGGGGACATGGAGTGCAGACACCCCCACAGCCTCCGGGCTGGACACGGCACTCGTGCGCCGTGCTCCGGGCCAGGCGGCTGGCAGAGCACCCGGGAACCCGGCGCGGAGCACAGCAGGCAGCTGCCTGTGCAAACCCTCTTCTGCTTCCCCACTAGAGCGCTGCCGCCTCGCACACACTGCCGGGGCTCCCCTTCCCCGCTGCTGCCTTGTGGGAATCTCGCTGTCTTGTCGGCTTTGGCTTTGGCAGCAGCTGACGAGTGGGTCTACACTGTCCATCTGGTGCAGTCTCAGCTTTGCCGCTAGCAGCCTCCTTGGCTGCTTAGATGCACTTAGATGCCAAAGCGTCAAGATGGAGAAAAACAAATAGCTCCCCAGCAGAAATCCATGACAGAGAGGGTTAGTTTGTGCATCACAGAGGATCTGGCACACCAAGTATAGTAGGTCCCGCGCTGGATTTCCTGGCAGGCTAAAAAAAGCCTCTATGCCCCAAGGGATACCATCCCTCAGCAACACGTTTTAAAGCCCGGAGTCTCTGAGTCCCCCTGAGCAGTTAGCACTGTTTGGCACTTGTTTGTGCATTTAGCTACACTTCTCCATAGCAACCACACAGATCTCGACTTGCCACCAGCCAGGAGCGGGTGTGTGGAATGCTCTCAGAGTCGTGTTGGTAGGTGCACGGGCTGGGTGCTGATTCCCCCCTGTTCTCCTGAGGTGAGGACCCACACCGCTGCCACGGCACGATGCCGTGGGCAGGGGGCCTGGAGCTGCACAGCTGTTCTATTCTCTGCAGGTGTGGATGCTTATAGACGGTTTGCTGGTGCTAAAGAATGGACACCAGCCCCTGCCACAGGGCTCTAGATGTCCCATGACCCAAAATTCCCATTGTTTTTGCCTGCCAAAGAAGGTTTTGAGCGTTTTTCTTCATCCCAATCCCACTTGCAGCCTTTCAGGTCACTGCCATGACCAACTCTCCTCTGCTGACATCCCTGTCCAAGCTGCCATTCTTCCTTGAGTTCACTTATTTGTATTTTTCCCTTTTCTGCCTCCTCCATGCCAGATACAGAAATGACAAGGCGTTGCATGCAGAGTTCTATCTGCCCTCCTGGTTCTCCCAAGATCCTTACAGTTTTGCTTAGAAGAATTTTGGTTCATTTTCCTGGGCCTGGCTTCACTTTGTTTAATGTTTTTCCAATGTCTGCATACAGTTCTGGTCCTTTCATCTCAGAAAGGGTAATAGAGAATGGAGGAAGGTTTGGAGGCAGGCGATAAGGAGGCTCAGAGACATGGGAACAGACTGTACAGTGAAAAAACTGTAGGCTGGGACTCTTCAGCTTGGAAGAAGGACATAGAGTGGGGAAGAGGTCTACAAAATCATGAGTGGCCCAGAGAAGATGGGGAGGATAGACTGTTTGCTGTGTCTTCTGTCACAAACCTGTCAACTGTTTTTGCTTTGACTGAAGCCTCAAAAGCATAAGAAATCCCTGTCCTGCAGATGTTACGTCCAAAGGTTGTGCCCTTTTTAGCCCATGCTTCTTGCAACACCGGGGGCGAAGCTCATGACAAGCCTTTGAGGGGTGTGCTTAAAAATCCTGCCTCAGAAACATTTTGTAACCATGTTTTCACGTGGAGAGCTCAGCCACGGCCAAGTGGAGCTTTACCAAATTGTTCAACACAAAAATATTCAGAGCTGGGAGGAGAATGAGCTGGACAAATCCCAGCCCAGAGGGGGAGGGTTGTATCTTGCAGGAATCCTCTTGTAGGGGAAAACGCTTGGGACTGAGACTCTTAATTTTTCTGCTGCACTGCCAACCCCACAGCAGCCTTGCGAGGGTGAGTGATGTGGCCTCCTGGGCTGGTTGTACTGTTCTAGGGAAGGAATCTCCCTCCTCTGACTCTGCCCTGGAAAGTGGAATTGAGACGGTCCCACATTTTCTAGGACCACAAGAGGGCAACATGAGAGCGCCCTGCAGCCAGCAGGCTCAGCAAGGCGACCTGCGACACTGTGGGGATGAAGGTGGCATGGGCAGCTCTCAGCATCACCCTCTCCAGAGACCACCCAGATGAACGAGCCGGCTGAAGGCTGCTCCCTGGGAGCTCTTTCCTTGCTTTCAGCTCCACACACATCCTCAGAAGTCAGCGGTCAGCTCAGCCAGCAGGGTGCTGTAGCTGGGGGCAGCAATATCTTCCTGCACATGGGCCGGACACTTGGTGACAGCAGACCCTTCTAAGTGCTGCATGTGGCCAGGCCGTGGGATGCAGGGTGCCCTCCCTAGTCCTGCCTGCATGGCCACCACGAAATCCCTCGGGTGAACGTGAACTGACATGTGGCTTCCAACAGGAGGGTCCTGCATCTGTAGTGATGCTGCTGGGCTTGGCCAGTGGAAGAGGTGTTAAACCACACAGAATTTGGAGTATCTCAGCCTTGCCATTCTTTTTTATTTCCTTTTGCCTCAGAGAAAAAAACCAAACAAACAAACAAAAACAAAACAAAAGCAAAACAAAAGAAAACAAAAAACCTGGGAAAAAAAAAAAGAAACTAAAGAATTGGAATTCAGCTTTGGCTGTGACTGCTGAACTGGCCAGTGTCTCCAGCTCCTACTGGTTTCTGCAGACCAAAATCACTCACAGTCACTGTTAAGAGCATTACCATTCTAGGCACTTTTTTGCAACAGCCTGTATAATTAACCTGCAAGGGACAGCTTCCTCTGCCTTTAGAAGAAAAGGCATGACAGAGAAAGAGCTTCTGTTAGCAGGCAGAGCCACAAGAGCGTGTGTGTGCTGCTAATGCTGAAAATGCCATCAGCATCTTGTAGCAGAGACAGAGGAGGACATGATGGTGAGGGGTGAAGTGCAGAATATTGCTTCTGCAGTAGGCTGGTACAGGTTGCTCACAAGAAACTAAGAGACGTTCTCTAAAGAGGAGAAGCAAAGGAATATCTGGGGGACACTTTTTTGACAGGCTTTAGACAGGGAGAGAAACAGTGTAACCAATGGCTGTATGGTGGAGACTGGGATAACCACCCAAGGAGAAAAGAAATCACTGGGGCATATAGGTGGTACTGTTTACCCCTCTGGAGTTATTTTCAATGAAGAGTGCTAGAAAGGTTTTGCCTGCTTAAGATATTTTTACCATGGAAATAACCAGCTTTGTTTCTACTCTTCCACTCCAAACCTGCCCACACAACCTAAGCAGCATTTTAAGCCTCAGCCTGTAGTACTCTGCCTCAGTGAACTAGGGATCCTTTCTCTCCTAACTCAATTACAACTTGCACAGCTTATGCTGTACCTACACAGCACACTGCTGGCATCAAGCATCCACATTTCCCTACTGCATATTGAACCAAGATTCAGGGTATTTGTCTCAAAGGAACATCCAAATAACCTGGCTTGGACTTCTACTCATCACCAGTTGTCAGATCTCACCTAGTTGCTTCTATGCTCAGAATAATAGTTTGGGTTGGATAGAGCAGACCCCTCAGCAAGACATCTGGTTTGGGTCTGAAGACTTAAGGAGACAGGATAATACTTGGCTTTTGCCAGCATGTGTAATTTCAGCCTATCTGACTACAGATAATCCAAACCAGCTACTAGTAATCTAGTCCCATCTGCACATCAAGATCAGGAGATGACCTTGAACCATGACCTCCTAGAGTTACCAGTCAGCAATAGCTGTGCTGCATGTGGTCCAAGCTGTGTTCAGAGCTGCTCTCGTCACTGTCAGCTTTAAAACAGACCTTCCCCTAACTCTGGGCTCTGCAGGCAGCAAGTGTCCTTACCTGAGGGAGAAGCATGGCACTTGCACCAGAGGACTGATGTTCATGTGCCCAGTTTGTGAGTGCAGCTTACACCAAGGCTTGGATTCATTATCCCTGGTACACACTGGTGACGTTTCATGTGGGCTGCAGCAACAGTCCATGGGTAAAGGGAGCAGAGCTCTCTGAGATGGGGCAAGGGCAGGAGAAGAACTCAGCACACAGAGACACACTGTCCAGGCAACTGTAGCCCAGGCACACTTTGTTGTGAATGACTAAAGAATTTGCTCAGGGATTAAATACTTCCTTGTTTAATAACCTAATAATTTGGGCTAGTTTCATGCTGGACTGTTGGAAAGTTCACTGGCTGGAGTCATCAGCCAGGCCTCATGTAAACGGCTTCCCCAGCTCTCAGCCAAATGAGCTGTCCTCATCTTTGGGTCCCCCGGCGGGTGGCTCTTGGCACAACCTTCTTCTGAAGGGCTTTGTTGTTCATACGTGTGCCTGAGGCTTTACGCTCCACAGGCTTTCTCACCACTTCTTGTTTGAGCTGGAAATGCACCTGGAGAAAGAACAAAGATAACTGTATTTAACACCTTGTGTGTGCTCTGCTGGCTCAGGGGTCTGTGGGACTTGCCTCTGCTGCTTGCCTTGGAAGCCGGACTCTGGGGCCAAGTCAAACAACAAGGGGTCTCAGCCATTGTTAAAGGAACTCAGTTCTTAAAGCAGCTGCTCATTTTTTCCCTCCTGTGGAAAGGGTACTAACAATGGACTGTATTTCTCATGCTGAGTTGCTCCTGTGGCAATGCAATGCCCTAGGAGGGTTTGGAAGAGGACCTGTGAATGGCAAGGGAATGAGCTATGTTCTTTATTCTCCTTTTCTTACCAAAGAGTAGAGACATTGCATTGCTTTGCATGTCTGTGAATATTTAATACACAGGATGGTTTAGGACAGACAGTTCTTTTTCAATTGCATCTTGTTAGCTTAATCAGTCTTTCAGCAACCAGTGGATCCAGGCAAAAAAATCCAGGAAAGAAACCTCCATCCACTACAGCCACACAAGCAGGTACAAGAGGGAGAAGAGGACAGAGAATGTACAAAACACAGCATCAGATAAATGGGGAATGGGGAGGCCACACAAAAAGGTGAAACTGGAATGGGACTGTATGGGCTTCTTGGGGGAGGGATGGGGTGAACAATGAGTACAGAAGGTGTTACAGAAATGGGAACAGGAGGGCTGCTGTGAGAGGAGATATGCAAAAATCAGACCATCAGGGAACAAATCAGTTCTCTACAGTAACACTGTAAAAAGAAAATCTGTTTTAAAAAGGAAACCCAAAGAGCTGGGTGCTTAACCTAGCAAAACAAAGGACTGGACTTGACAGCTCCTATAAATACACCAGGGAATAAACATCGGGAAGAAAAGGAGCTATTTAAAGCACAACATTGGCATAACAACAAATAGACATAAACTGACCATAAATAAATTTAGTACGAAAATTAGAAGGTTTCTAATCCTGAGAAGAGGGCAGCTCTGGAAGAACTTCAGAGGCTGGGCAGAGTGGGATGAAGCAATAGAAGGTGGGAGAACAACCACAGTGTATTTACAGCAGAGCCTGACCAGTGTACATACAGTGAAGCAAATGATGTGCCAGGATGCTGCAGATGGGGAGAGGGGAGGGGGTCCTGCTGATCCTTTGAGGAGCCTGCATCTGTGGTTCCACCATGCTCACAAGGCAACAGCAGGGGCACCGCCCACTATTCTTACAACTAATTTCTGGTTGTCCAGCCAGCCCTCAGAAAGGCACTGTAGGAGGCACACCAGTGTCAAGAGCACTTCATTTCCTGAAGGTGCTCGGCTGATCTTTCCTGGGATTCAGTTTCCATTTGTCTTTGGTGCTCTCAGCAAAAAGAAAGGCAGACTTCAGCCTCTTGGTATGAGTTTGATAACATTTGGTCCCAGGCAGAATGCAGATGATAGCAGGGTGCTGAAACCCACAAAGCAGGGGGGATAACTGAACCTCAGGGAACAGATGCTGTCTCCACATCATCTGATCCTGGAGAGTGAAGAGGATGAAGGAAGAGCTGAAGAGCAGCATTCCCAGTCAGCCAAGAGCTCTCCCATGGCCAAGAGGCAAAAGGACACAAGAGCTGGTAAGGCAGCCCAGTGCAGCTGCAAGGCCTTGGTAAGGAACTGAAAGGCACATGGCATTGTCTTCACTCTGTTCCCTGCTGTGAGCTGTGTGGAGCCTTTGTCTGCCAAAACAGATAACCTATAGCCACTGGAAATGCTATCCATCCTATCTCCTTTCTCTGCTGCTCACTAGACATCCCCCACCACATTTCGTTCTCCCTGGGGTGAAGATATTTTGAGAAACCCTTGTGACTATGCAGCCTGACTCACCAGTGAAGGTGCAGCTGGGCCCACTGTTGTTGTCACTGTCAGGGGCTGGTATCCCTCTGCAGAGGCTGTGACAGTGTAAGTGCCAGGCAGCAGCAGCCGGAAATAATCCCCCATATCACCTGGAACACAAGGTAGGAAAAGAATATGCTCAGGGTGCTCAGGGAGCAAAGCAAAAGACATTCCAGTAATTCTTGCTGAGTTACTTCCTCTAGGATGTGTAGCCTTCAAAACCCAGATTTTTTTTTTTTTTCCCATATCTGCTGGCTACCCCAAGGCTGGATTCACATTGGTACACTGCAAGTGATGTCTCATTAGTGCCATGGAGGAGAGGTCAGTCTGCAAGTAAAAGCCAGATGAAAGGGGACTGTACAGCAGCATTGGCTGTGCCTGTGTAGAGAGGCTGCAAGGCTGAGCGCTCGCCAGTCAGATGACAGCAGACCTAAGGACAATCACAGCTCCAGTCTGACTCCTTACGCATAACACAATCTAATTCCTGCCATACATGGTTTTGCCACGTTTGGGTTAGCAGGTTTTAGTTGCTCATTAGCTTAGCTGCTCCCTGATTCCCTGCTTAAGAAAGCTCCAGGAGCACTTTGACAGACTGTGCTCTGGTGTGCTTAGGGACAGGAGAAGGCCAACAGCGAGGTAACACCATGTTATGGATTACATTGGAAATCTGAGTAAAATCCCATCTGTGTATTGCAAATTGCTTCAGAGTGGATCTGGGAGTGCAGCTTCACCAGGAATGTGGTAGAGCCCTGGCACAGGACAGTAGTTAGGCTTTGAAATATCCATCCTTGGGGTCAGTGAGAATTGGCTGGAGGGAGCAGTGGCTGATCAGAGCCAATCCTGGGGACAATTCTGCTCCAAGCTGGACAGAAGACTTCAGAAGGCACTTGGCAGCCAGCTCTTCTGTGATTTCTTCCACAGACCCCTTTCCTATGCAGATTGGAATAATCCGTACCAAATATTAGTGTTACTGACTCACAGACCTATAGCCAGGAGGAGCTTTAATGATTGCATGGTCTGACCTCTGAAGAGCTGTAATGCCAGTTGTTTTCTGCAGGCAGTCTGTAATGTTCAGTCTGCTTGGAGGAGGGTGTTTATAGAAAGGAGATTAAAATTGGCCAGCAAGGGAGAAACAACCACAACTTGGATAAAGTGGCACTTCATTCTCAGTCTAAACTTGTCTGGCATGAACTTTCAGTCTTTCATCTTATGCTCTCTTTTTTCATCTTGTTCTTTGCTATCTTCTGTTTCAGTTCTTTGTAGATACTTACAGGCTTGAGTAGATTATCCCCTCAATTGTCCCTCCCATATAAAATAGGAGCTGAGTTTCTGAAGTCCTTTACAATAAGGTTTGCATTCCAGTTCTTGCCTCTGTCTTTCCTATGCTTTCCTAAGCCCACCCTGGTCAAGGATAAGGATAAGGCATATTTCTCTCAGCTAGTGCTTTTGGGAAAAAAACCACAATGGCCTTCCATGTCAGAGCCTTGCCTGCTAACTTCACCCACATATTCAGACACATAAGTGGATTGACAACCCACCAGAGGTGATGTCATGGCTGATTCCCTGGACAGAAATCACTGCTCCTGCAATGCCATTGTTGTTCTCATCTGACACCATTCCTTTGATGCCCTGGTGAACCTGCAGGGAGGGAGACAGACTGATGGGTCAAGGCCCTTCCTTTGCTCAAGATGGTATTGTTGAACAGGGCAGAGCTTTTGGGACAACCTTACCTTTCCCTGTACCCTTGGTGATCCTGGTTGTCCCCACCAGAGCCAGTCTAGGACACAACAGCTTCCCCAAAGGCCACCATCAAGAGCACCCCATGAGCTCCATAACCAACTCCCTTCCACACCTGGTCCCCTACCGCCAGGGCCCACGGGGATCTGCAGGAGAAGGGTGTAAGTCTCAGGACTGCCCCTTTACCTCTTCAATGAATGCAACAAGGGCCTCCCTGTTGGCCATCCACTGCCGCTCCAGGTCCTCCTCAGGGGGAAACTTATTGCAGCTTAGCTCCAGGGTGATTTCAAAGCAGTTGGTGTAGAGGTAATTGAAGTCCTGCATGCCTGGAATAGAAGAATAGTCTATGGCCAGGGCATGGCTCCCTTCCTATTCCCATGTCACAGTCATCCTGGCCTGTCTTTGACTGGAACTGTCTCACTCTCCTCTGCACCACAGGCATAGCCTCCTCCCTGCATGACAGTGCAGCTAGAGCCTTCTCCACCCATGCAGCCCTCTCCTTGTAGCTGCTAACTCTCTCTTTCAGCTGGATCATTCACCAGCCTGCCTTCAGAAGCCCAGGGAGGTCGGGTACCACAAGGGCCTATATATCTCTTTTTGTCTTCAATCTTTTGTCTAGTCTTATGTGTTAATTTTCCAGTTTCCTCACTGTGCCTTTTTTGATAAGATTTTTCAGGAAGCAGCAGCTGCCTTCCCTTTGGCCACAATTTTGGGTTTTGATGGAATTACACCATAGGATTTTCAAATACACGAACAGATTAATTCTTCCTTTGTCTAGAAGCACATAGGATGAAGGTCTCTGCAGACCTTGGCTATTTCTGTGTCTCTTTCCCAAGACATTTCAAATACTCCCAAGCCATTTCCTGGTCTGAGATACAAACACCAGAATGGTGTGTAGTAATGGGCACAATCCTATTGCCACAGTCCTTCCCCAACCCATCCTGTCCTGAGGTTTCTTGTCTATCCCTTCACGTCTTTTTGCTGTGGGGGTGCTCACCTGCCCAGCCCTTACCTTTGCTGAGTGAGTACCAGGATGCCCCATTTGTGATGCCATCAGCAAAGTAATCCCCACAGTTCCAGCCCCGGTGCATCCAGCTGTGGGCGTAGGAGTAGGTCTTGGCCAGCTAGAGGGAGAGCAGCCAGTGGTCACCACTCCAGCCCCACTCAGCTGGAGAACCTGCCTGGCTCTGGACAAAACATGCTCCTTCCTTTGCTGAGGAGCATGGCAGGGAAGTCAGACAGGAGAGAGTTTCTGCATTTTACTGCCACAAAATACAACACGAGGTGTCCAGAAGCTCCACAAGATGTAGGCAGATAAAGGAGGAGGAAGAGCAGTAATTTGCCAAGCTGGAAGCTTGTTGATGGCACAAGTGGCTTCTGCCCTACTTGTGCTGAGAAGAGGGGGAGCAGAGGGCACTGGACCTGTGCAGGGACACTTGGCCTCACGCAGCAAATGGCACTAACAGGGGGAAAAGATACATGAAGAAAAGTAACCAGTATCAGTCCTGGCAAATACCAGATATATATCAGGGGAATATGGATTAGGAAAGAGTTTGGGCAACTTCTGGTTCTAGCAACCATTTGTTTGTTGCCCTTATTAAGATTAGGTTTTATTTTTAGACATGAAGGCAAGGCTAAAACTGGGCTGCTGCATCCAAAGCCAAAACTGTGTCTTTGTGTAAGACACAGTTCAAGAGAGACTGGCATTTGCATTTTCTAAGGCAAACTCTATACCCGTGTATTATGGTTCAGATTCCAGTGTAATATTCTGTCAGCAGGAAAACAGTTACTTCTCTACGTTTCTGAGTCCTGAGGCCATGTGGGTATCATTAGCCTATGCCCCAGACTGCAGCCTCTTTACATCTGGGTCTGAGCACAGCCGTGATCCCAGGAGGTCCTGACAGACCTCCACAGATTCTGCTTCCAGAGAAGGCTGAACTCCAGCTTGGACTTATTTTTCTCATTAACTGTTCTGATGCAGACTTACTTTTTTGTTGTGCTGGGTATTTCCTAATGGAAGCAGTGACTGAAGGCATTGTTTTCTGGGGAAATGAAGAGAAACCATGAGCTTCTGCTAGCACTAACAGGATCAACAGCATGGACTGATGCATTCCCTGATGTCTGATTATGCTCCTGGAGCTCTTGCTGTTTGTTGTAGTTCTTGTTCTTCACCATCCATAAGGCCCTACTGAGCACCCACCTCCCTTATCCTGGTGTCAGCAGGCCCCCAGCCACCTCTCTAGGAAAAAAACCCTATGTATTCTAAGATGGTGTGGCAAAGCTGGGCTTTGGAAGAGCAGGTTGCTATTGAGTATACCAGCGGTATTTGGGTTATGGAGAACCCAAGCACAGCATGGACAAGGAGGGGGGCCCTGAGATTTAAGACTGGCCTGTCCCTGTGGTGAGACTGGCTCACAGGGTGGGACTGTCCTGAGCCAGTGGCTGGCACAAATGCTGTAGTCTGCTAATGATTATTTCCAACACCTTTCTTGGCTCAGCTCCTGCATGACACAGTGACCAGAGCTTCCATCCAGCTCTCACCCTGCACCCTGCAGGGAAGGTCCCCACCCAAGGTGGCTGTGCTCACCTTCTGAAACAACTTATCATCAGGGGTAGGCGTGTTGACTGTGCGCCGGTGGCTCCTGAACCGCTGATCCTGGGACTTGTCATAGGGGTAATTTGCCACCACTGCTCCACCGTGCAGATTGGCTGAGAGCACAAAGTTGTAGCTGCTGATCCACTGGATCACAGCCAATGTCTCTGGCTCCACCTGGGAGGAGAAGAGAGAAGGAGACAGGGAGAAGAGACCTCTGTGCCAGCTGCTGCTCCATGCCAGGCTGTAGTGTGATTGGCCACGTCCGACCCTATCCTGCAATGTGTCTGCTGCAGCTCTTGTAGCTTTGTTTCCCCCCAACTGCCCTGATACACAAAGCAGCTCCCCCAGCATAACCCCAAAACCTCAGGCACAGGTGTTAGTCAGCATGTGCCACCTCCTCTGCCCTGTGCATTGCAGCCTGCTCCCCCAAGCTGGCTGTGATGTCGAGGCAGAGGTGCAAGCTGTGATATGGGACCAGGATTGCATCATTTCTCTGCAGGCAGAAGGCTCAGAGAAGGAGACAAGCACTGTGCAAGCCAAAGGACAGTGTATTTGCTTGCATGCTGAGACACTCTAAGAGGATGCTGCAGCCCTCACGGTATCCCAGACTGGTACCTGGCTTTTCCAGTTGTCAGGCAGTGGGATGTGGTGATTTGGCCCGCTGATTTCCCTGCTGTAGTACATGAGTGTGTTGAGGTCAGGGAAGTTGCGGTTCAAGTCCACTCCATTGGCATTGTTCCTCCCTGTCAAGTACCCGTTGCTGTCTGGGCCCTGTGGGGCAAAGGTGCATCACAGGGGTGAGTCCAGGTTGGGTGCAGTCAGGTTGGGTATCAGAGAAGCAAAGAATGGCCACTGTAAAAGCACTTCAGTGCCTATGAGTTACAACATGTATTATTACTGGCAGGACAATAAAGAGTATTGGTACTGACAGGGAAAATCAATAACAATATCTTCATTTTCCAGGGTGACAGTAAGCCACAAGACAAATAAACAATTTGCTTTAGCTGAGAGAGCCACAGGTATCTCCCTGAAGTCTAGTAGCACAAAGAAATGGGTGATTTTTTGGGGGGGAGGACTAGGGGGCTTATTCCCTTCTCCCCATCTCTCATGTCCCTGCATACTTATGACAGTGGTATTCAACTGTCACTTTCCCATTCTAGGGCAGGGAATTTGCAGTGACCTTCCTGTGACAAATAACTTCTAAGGAGAGTAAAACAGGTACAGGAAGTCTTCTCCATCAGCTGCCAAGGCCACCTGTGGCAGGAAACACAGCATGAGCCCTTGGTAGGGAGGTGAGAAGCAGCGACAGCAGCTGATGGGGACAAATTTGGAAGGGCATGGAGAGAAAGGATTCCCCCTCCTCTTAGCTGCAGTGAAGAGGATCCCAAAGGGTTTGGAAGGGCTATCTGCTCCTACCCATGTGGAGGAGGTGATCACTGCCTAGTACCTGCTTGGCAGCCACTTCGTACCCGTCGGGGTTCATGGAGGGCATGATGTGGATGCGCGTGTCGTGGATGAGGCGCGTGACGCGCTCGTTGCCCCGGCGGTACTCCTCGCACAGGAACTCTGACAGCTGCAGCAGCAGCTCGCGGCCCAGCACCTCGTTTCCATGCATGTTCCCAACATACTTGAACTCTGGCTCCACTGGAGAGAGCAAGAGAGTGATGCCATCAGCCAGGGCTGGAACAGGGGGAAGAGCAAATGCCGACCTCAGGGAGCCCCGGGCAAGCCCAAGGGACACCCAATAAATGGCATAAAATGACCCTTTCCCTTGGAAAATGCAAACCTCAGTGAGGGAGAGCGGCACAGTTCTCATATGGGCTTGGCTTCATTTTGCCACAGCATCCTGGGAGCAGCTCAGACTCTCCTCCAAGTTGCTTTGGGCCTTTGGAGCACACAGGAGGAGCATTTGCTGGTGGTTTGGTCTTGGGTTGGTGAAAGGCAGCACAAAAGGACCAGGGAGTACTGGCAGGATTGCCTTGGGCTGCCAGGGCCTCACAGCTCTGTGGTAGGTGGCAGTGGAGGGGCCAGAGTTTCTCCTATCTCTGCTCCTCTACATTTGCTCTCAGTGCCTCTCACCAGCACGGCACATTCCTGGCTCTGCATCTCTCCTTCCCCTTTACCCACCCCCAAGGTCAAGGCTAAGGCCCTCCTCACCCTCAAGGGAAAAGAGCCTGGAGAAACCCTCAGCAGCTGAGCTGAATATGGATCAAACCGTCCCTCAGGCAGCTCCAATATAACCAAAAAGGTTTCTTGCCACTGACTTTTCTAAAATAAGGTCTCAAAATACAAACGTGGAGACCACAAGCAGACAGTGCCTGGAACAGGACTTGCTGCTTTGCTGAAGGAGAGGCAGGACATGTGAGGGACAGGTTGTGCTTTCCCAGAGGGCCTTTTAAAGAGTTATTTGTGGGAAAATAAAATGTCACATGGCGGGCTGGAGCCAGAATTGGTAGAACGAAAGACAACAGGGGAATTAAGTTAAAAAGGGAGCCCGACTGTCACATGAAAGAGTCAGGGAAAAAAAGGGTGTTGTTACAAATGTTGGCTTGCCAGATTTTGAGACTCCCATTGCACTGTGAGCTTTCTGGCCACCAGCAGGGATCAGACTCGCAGTGGCAGTGTGCAGCCCTGCTACCAGGTATGATGTCCACCAGGATCCCTGGGGTAAAAGGCATCACATCCCTAGATTGTGAGCTGCTGCTTGCAAAAAAAGCCTTTGTGCCTTTGCTGCATTAGAAAAAAAAAAAAAAAAAAAAAAAAAAAAAAAAAAAAGGTTTAATTTTAGCTAAAGATTTTGCTTTTCCGTGTCTTTTGATTGCTGGGCCTCATAAGACACCAGAGATGGGCAACATATTTTGATCTTGTTAGATTTCAGGAACATGAGAACTGATTTAGTTAGATAATCCAGTTATTAAAAATACAGAAAAATCCTGGGCATATGTGCAGCCTTGAAAAAAATGTTTCAGCAAAGATTCTCTGCTTTGTTCGAGTTTGCAGCAGAATTTGTCAGCCTTATTCAGTATGCAGGCCCCTAAACTTAATGTATATGGACACAGAAGCTCTAATTACTGCATGTAAGCCCATTGACTCTGAGCTTGCTTTTCAGAGTTACTTTTCATGTCCTTCAAGGAAATCCACAGTTCCCCAAATTCCCCATGCTACAAGCTGAACGTGCCAGCCTGACAGTGGCCCATGCTACAAGCAGGGCCACAGGTCCATGCTGCCTGCCTGAGGCACAGGAGATCTGAGTCATCTCCCACAGCCCTTCCAGCTGCTTTCATGTGGTTCTGCAAGTCTAAAATCCAGTGGTGCACTGCCAGTACCCTTTGCCCTTTCCATGCTTTGAACCAGCCCTCGATGCACTGTGGAGGTGCCCCAGATGCCCTCAGTGCCATGCAGGTTTCCCAGTGCTGAACAGGGCCGTCACAGAGGTAGTCACGGTGTGAAGCCTCCCATCCCGCCTCCTGGCATCCCTGGAAATGATACTGTGGACCACAGGACTGGAACAGTATGCCCCCAGTGCAGTGCTGCTAGGCATGGGATGCTGTGGGGTTTGTGGGGGCAGCTCCACTGAGGGGGGCACAGGTTCTGCACACCCCTGCAGCCCTGCTGGCAGTTTTCCACGTCACCAGGCTGCCCGCACTTATCAGCTCCTGCATTTAACCACATCAACCACGACTTGAAAAAGGCAAAAGATCCTGCAGAAAGTAGGGAGAGCTCTGTCCTTATCTGCAGCTCAGGGACACAAGGTAAGGATGCGAGGGAGCCCTGTGTGCAGCCCCCCAGCCTGGAGAGGCAGCTGCTCTCCTCAGCCCCCCCAGGGCACCTGGCTGCCAGCAAGGTCTGGCTCGGCAGCATCCCCAAGCTGCACAGGCAGCAGCTCAAGGGGCCACGTGGCAGCAGGTGACGATCCCTGAGACCAGCCTGTCACTGAGGCTGCACTGCCCCCGGGACTGGGAGGGCTGTAGAAGCCCAGCGCCCTCTCTGCCGGGGTCCCTGCTTGCTGGGTTTGCCGTCTGGAGGAAGAAGGGCCGAACGCTTTCTCTCCTGTCGCTACCCAGCAGCACAGGGCAGAGGGTGGGTGCTGCTCTCCTTGCCTGAACAACCCTCTTTTGGGAGGGAGAGTGTGGTAGCGCAGGTGAGGTGCTGGGATGGACTCGCTTGCCTTCTCGCATTAGTTTGAGCTGAGAACTCAGAGCTCCGTCCAAAGTACGCGCCTTGGACGCTGCAGCCACGCAAGCACAGCGCATGGCACGGTGCATGTGTGCGGGCCGGGCGAGCGCGTCCCCGGGCTGGCTGCGGGGTCCCTGCCGGAGAGCGCGCTGCCTGGCACCGGGGCACTGCCAGGAGTCCTGCCTAGAAAGGGAGCCGCCCGCCACCCAGTGCCCCAACAGTGCCGCGTGGCAGGGCGTGTGCCAGCGAAGCCCGTCCTCTCCGAGCCGCTGTCCCCTTCCCCCCGTACTCACGGGGCTCGTGGATGCCCGGGTAGTCGCTGAACTCCAGCACGTAGAGGTGCCGGCCCTCGACGCTGCGGCCGATGCTGTAGATGCGGGTGACGTAGGGGCACTGGCTCTGCACGCGGAACAGGGCCTGCACCAGCTCCTCGTAGCGATGGTGGAGGAAGCTGAGGGCGGCCGCGCCCTCGAGCAGCAGCAGGGCTCCCACGAGGGGCCGCAGCCACCGCGCCATCCTCCCGCGGCGCTGGGCGCCCGGACCAGCTCCCAGCCCCGGCTCCCTCCCCGCCGGGAGCTTAAAGTGCAAACTCCAACCAGCTCTTTCCAGCTGCCGAGTGCCAGCCCCCTGCACCTGCGGGCGGGGGGCGGCGGGAGCGGGGCGCGCCGGGGCCCCGCGGCGCAGGAATGCTCCCCCCGCCCGCCCGCCCGGCCCCCGGCGAGCCCGCGCTCCCCCGGCGGAGAAGTTTCCCCCCGCTCCAGCTCACTTATTAACTGGACAGCAAACAGGCCCCCGCAGCCACTGGCTGTCACCGCAGAAGAAGCGCAGGGCTGGAAAACTGGCTGCGGAGGGCGTCGGGGCTGCCAAGCGCACGGGGAGCGGCGGGCGGGGGAAAGGAGAGGAGAGGAAAGGAGAGGAGAGGAGAGGAAAGGACAGGGGGCCGGCGGGCGGGGGGTGCCCGTCACCGAGCCCTCTCGTGGGGCAAGAGCCGAGGGGGATGGGGACAGCGCCTCGCTGCCCGCACGATTCCCGCAGCCCTGCCCGGCCCCTGCCTGCCCGGCGCGGGCAGCTCGCACCGCTCCGCCCCGGAGCCCGGTCCCGGCTCCGCTCCGCGCCTCCTCTCCTGCCCCATCTCCTGGGGAAGCAGAGGAGGCACCGCCGCGGGCTCCGCGGGTCAGTCGGCCCCTCTGCCCGGCCCTGCTCACCCGCCGATCCCATTGCTCCCGGGATAAACAGAGGCAGCGACTGACTGCATCGCCCTCGCCACAGCTATCTGCCCAAAATGCCGAGCTGGGACGGGGCAGGGGGAGGGCAGAGCAGCGTGCGATGTGATGCAGGAGTTGTCTGCCGAGCAGGGACCATCGCGAAGAGCTCCGCTCGAAAGTCTGGTATCACCCAGCCCTGCCCTGGGAACGGGCATGAGAAAGAGCTCTGACAGGCACTGGGCAGCAGGACATTGCTTAACTGAGTAAAGACAGATGAACGTGTCCTGCTGTCTGATGACAAAGGGTTAAGTGCCCTGCTGTCTGCTGACGGAAGGTTGCAAACTGTTTCTGGATATAGAGGGATCTGGTTTCTTTCCACCCCTCTGCCACACTTACTCCAGTGGGCAGCAGACACCTCATGGTCCCTGCTCTCTGCCCACTGCCAGAGGCAGCCTTGCTTTGCAACCTTGCCCCACGAGGCTGAAACTCCAGCAGCCTAGTGGCTCTGACAGAGGTATTTACTGACACAGAGCCCAAACATGAGCACAAACAGCTGAAAAATTTACCATCACGGCTGGACAGGCCAAGAGAAAGGCTCCCTTTGGTAACATGAGCATGCTATTCTGCTCTATCCAGGCCATGCTAGAGAGGAGCTCCTCTGGCCATCAGTAATGGGCTGCCCAGGATACTCAGTGCCATGCCAAACATTTGCTTTCCCTTCAGCCTTGCGGTGGATCTGTTACTCTAGTTTCTGTGTCAAGGGTTGTTTCACCCAGCAAAGCATTCTCTCCCAGTGCTTTCCTACCTGTTCTCCACATCTGCTTGGGCTGCTGTCTTTCTACCTCAGTTTTCCTGGAAGAGCAGGTGTAAACCTTGTTTATAGCCTCCAGCTGCTGTTGAAAACCTCTGATGCAAAACAGTACAGGCTGGTGGTCAAGGCACACGGATTGCCTGCTCCTGACTTGGCTTACTCAGACCTTCCCACATCCAACATTCTTCTGCCCCAGCACCATCATAGTGGTCCTTTCTATCCTTGACCCTTAGCCTTCTTGGTCTTCTGCCCTATCTGCACAGTTCCCTCTTAACCCCTGTTTTTGAAAAAATGTTCTTTTGAAGACATGAACAGAAAAAGAAAAATATTATATCTATGAAGAGATAGCAGTAACCATATTAATACCTTCTCCTAGTTAAGCTTCATACCCCCCACATCCCTGCTTGTCAGCCAGTCTGAAAGCAGCACACGTTCAGGAGCAGGGTAGGCATTGCACCCATCTGTAGCCAGGTGACAAGAGCCAGTGCTGGAGGTGATAGCTTCTCCCAGCACAGGCCAGAAACCAAGGCAAAGTAGCTGAAGCTATGGCAGGGTGAGCAGGGGTATGGTAGGACAGTTCTCACCTCTAGAGCAAGACATGTCTGCTGGTATTTTGCAAAGCTGGCAGCCCACAACAGCAGTGGGGAATGCCTCCACCTCCTTCACATCCCTGCTCCCAGGGCTGCTGGGTTCCTGTGGAGCTGCTCTTTTCCCGGGCTTCAGCAGTGAAGGCCATGTGAAAGAGTCGTGGGCAGGTTTCCAGCACTACCCAGTGTTACTTGGCAGCCAGAAGTGCTAGGCAGGGCTATAGTAAAATAGCACAAGCCCCATGTTTGGCCAGTTTTACCCTCCCCTTTCCCTTCCTAGGCTGCTTTCTGTAGCCTGGGACAGCAGTGACAGAGTTGGAACTGCAGTGCTGCCAAGGGACACATGAGGAAAGCTCTCATTTTCCTATGGAAGCAAGCAACACTGATGTGAGAAACAACAGTAAAAAAAGAAATGGCAGAGCATTAGAGCCTAAAAAGGAGCCATGGGCAAGATCTCCTGTGGGTGGAGAACACATCTCACACACTACTGGGTCTGGAGAATTAGTCAGCGTTATCCATAGCGCAGGGATGGAGGCAGCCTGTTATCAGGCAGCAGGTTCAAAGCATACAAAAAGAAATAGTTTTGCACAAAAGACACCATGAAATTACATCATCAAAGCTGAAATTTAAATGAGTGCAAAAGAGCCTAAGATGAATTCATAGAGAACAGGGGCACCCACAGTTATCAGATCTTGAAGCAGTCATTTGATCACAAATTTCCTAAGTCCCTGATGGGTAGAAGTAAAGGATTATGCTGTTTCCCTATCTATCTCTCTAAATCCTCGCCCACCACACAGCTGGAGACAGTGCCAATGTTTGATCTGACCTAGCATGGCCTTTACACATTCTAGGAAAATGACAACATAATGGATCTTTAATCCAGTAATAAGTTTGGACATATTTGAAAACACCGATGAAAGCAGAAACAAACAATAGAAGAAGTTAGAACTTAGAAACAGTGAAGGGAGTAAATAAAGACTTCATTTGGAAAATACGGCTAATACATCTGGGATGGATCATGCACTCCCCCACCCCCCACCCAGATGTTCAGAAATGGAGAGACCTTGAGGCAGTGGAAGAAAGAAGGGGAGCAGGAATGCTCTGTGCCACTGTGGTGAGAGTGAGAGGAATGTGAATGCAAACCCTGTCCCCCCACTGTTGCATTGCTGATGGGCACAGGAGGCAAGGAGCAGATTCTGCTGGAACTGGCCATGGAAAGACTCCATCTGATGGGTTCACTTTAGTTCTGGCCATATTGTTAACAGAGGAAGACTGGAAAATTTGAGGAAAGTTCAAGCTAATAGCCATAAGAATGAGCAAACTGTGGGGAGTGCATGCTGAAAGAAAAATAGCAGCTATGACAAGCTTTGTTTGCCTTGGCAGAGCTGTGGCTGTGGCTGCACACAGAGACATGCAGCCCTGTGAGCAAGGGGCACAGGCCCACTGTCCTGCACCTATTTGGGGGGCTGGGAATGTGGGCCACAGTGCCAGCATGATGCCAGTGGGGCTGCATGGGGGATGGAGAACAGAGGACTGCTTCTGTCCAGTTTACAGCTTGGGAGAACAAACTGCTTTGAGGAGGTCAGGACCTTTGCCTTAGGATGAAGCTAAGGCAAAGAAAGATGTGGTTTGGGCACTAGTAGCCTTCCCAGGAGTGAGTTAACCTGTGTGAGGTGCCCAGAGCCTGGGAAAAACCACAGTGCCTTTCTCCACCAGGAGGGGATGCTACCCATCCATCAAGAACTTCAGAGCTGACCTAGGCGACCATCAAGGAACTGGCAAGAGAGGAAAACACATCTCAGGACTTTTCCATGTTTAGTGCCAGAAGCTCCATTCCACTGCTGGCAAACTCCCATCTTCTGGAAAACAGCATGAAAACTTTTCTGGCATCAGTTCAGAAGTCTTTATTATGATAAGCATACAGAGGCTTGTGTGTGCATCAAAACAAAGATCCATTTCTTTAGGGTCGGGCCACAGAAAGAAAACACATGGCCTGGGTGGCAGGCACTGCTGTCCTCAGTGTGCCCTCCCCAGTCCCTCCTGAACAGGCTGTTGAGCCTGTGACAAAGCTGGCAGCCCTGCAGAGCCTGCACATCCTGCCTGGCACAGAGCATGGGAAGAATTGGGGTGGAGAAGGAAGGGGCACACATCCGGCCCAGAGCTGCTCTGGGAGAAACTGGAAAGCCCTGGCCAGTGCCAACACTTCAAATCAGCCTTCCAGTGCAGAGGTGATGGCCCCACTTCTGAGAGCTTTCTTCCAAGTGGAGGCCCCACTGTGCTTTGCTGTAGGGCTGGAGAAATCAGCTGCAGCCTGTGCACAGAGGAGAGGCAGCTTTTTCAGGGAGGAGAGGAGAAGGTACTTAGAGCCTGTGGTGGGAAACAGTTTTCCTGCAAGAGGTGGGGGTGCTGCTGCAGGTACCCAGGCTCTCCCTTCTGACCAGTTCTGATAGCTTTGCTTTGCCCCACTCTTGACATTTGGCTGACTATGGCAGAGCTCATAGAGGTCATCAGTCCCAGCGAGACCAGGCTGCTCTTGCACCTTGCAAAGCTATCAAATCCCTCTGCAAGGAGCCTCCCCAAAAATGGACCACTCAACATTGGATCCCAAACCAGAGCTACTCATCCCACCGTGCTGCAGCACATCTCAGAGCTTCGTAGGAGCCCAGGAGAGCTCTCTCTTCAGAAGAGACCAAGGTCTGGAGTCCTGGCAGTGCAACAGAGCTGAATAGTGAGTAAATATGTGATAGACAAGAACATGTGATATTAAAAGATGCTTTACCCAGGAAAAGCAAAATGGTAAAGCAGGAAGTGTCTAGAAATTAAAGCCAGAAGCTACCAAATTAGAAATAAGGCACAGATAATTATCAGTGAGGCACATCAACTGAATTAACAAGAGAAAGGATACATTATTACTGGCATATTTGGAAACTCCCTCCACTATCATTAATGGCCTTCATGGACGTGTGGGGTGGCTCTGAAACACAAATTTGAGTTGAATATAGCTGGATCAGATGCAACATAGATGCAAAGAAATGAATATTCATAAACCTGAATTCTTTGACCAAGGATTTTGCCTAGCCTCCATGAATAAAGTCCTGCAATAACAGGAGAAATGGAGAGGAAACAATCACAGGCCATTCTGTGAATGTTCATGACCAGGCAGTGACATGCAGTGGTCTCACCCTGACAGGATGCCTTCAGTCAACCAATTCCTGGAGCCTCAGGCTGCTCAACTGGCACATTGTCACCTTAGAAGTTCTTATCCTGGAGAGATTGATTTATGAATGGGATCTAAAAGTCATAAAGTTCAAAAATACTGTAACATATTTTGCATTTATCTTAGTATGGGCCTTATAGGTTGCACTCAAGTCACATTTAAAGCTTTAAAAAACCCCAAAACTCAAACCAAAAATGTGAGATAATTAAGACAGAAGGAGCAAGTGAAGGTGCCAGCTGCTCACCTGGCTCCAGAATCTGGAGCTAACAATATTAATACTTGGGGACTTGCAATGCAGGTACATTGTAACATTGTAAAAGCTCTTCTCCCAGATATTTGACATTTTCCTTTTACATAAATCCTTAGCAGGGACAAGAAGAGCAGACTGGCACAAGCTTTCTTTCCACACCAACTTCCACATTAAGTTTTTGCATCCACTTCTGACATGTCCTAATGGATCTGCCAGTTCTCATCATGGACACAACTGAGCAGCTGCCAGATCCCCCAGGAGGTCTCAGGAGAGGAATTGCCACTCTGCAGGTTTCCATGCTGCTCATGGGAAGGACGGATGCACCAGCTCACCTGGGGAGCTTCTCCAGGGCATCTGCTTCCTACAAAGGCAGACGTGTGTGAGGAAGGTGGCACGGCATGGGGTGTGCTGCAAATGAGGCTGTCTGGGCAGCAGATGCAGCTATGGTCACACATTTCTCCTGCATGCCTTCCAGCCATGGCCAAAGCCTGCTGTTCATCTCTCATCTACCTGTCTTTGCTGCAAACAACAGAAGGAAGGCTGCATCCCTAGCTGAATTCTGGCATTGTGGTGTATTTGCAGATGAACAAAAACTGGTCAAAGGACTCACAGCTGGTGAGTCATTTGGGTCATTTGCAGATTGAACTGGATAATCTGCTTGGGGCAATATTCTTTGAGTAATATGTGTTTCAGTGGAGCCACACAGAAGAAAAAATGGCTCATCCTGAGAAACAGAGATGTAGGATGTGAGACAGAGGCTGTTCTGAAATGCAATGACTGGGAAAGAAGACCGAGTTGCAATAGTCCTGCTGGATTCAAAAGCCTAAAGACTTTCTGTTAAGTGAACAGACCTGGACCAGAGATATATGAATGAGGAATAGAGCATAGATTAAAACCAGATATATACACAATTGGTGACTCTACTACCTGCTGAAAGCTTTGGTGTCCAAATTTCAGAAAGATGCAAAACTTAAAAGAAGTGGAGTCAAGAGCTGCAAGTAAGGTCAGCAGAGACCATTTTACAGATTGAAAACCAATCCATTTAATACGGTATAATGACAACTTGCAAGCACCAACAAGAAAAAAGGAATTTTAATAGCAGAGTTACTCAGTCTTTTGGAAATGTGCAGAACAAGATCCAACAGAAGCTGAAGTCAGCTAATTCAGAGCAGAAATAGGACATAGATTTTTGGGAGAACAATGATCTGCCCAGAGATCTTAGGACAGGGTATATTTTCCCCTTACCTTTAGGTCCTTCAATATTTGAGGGTTTCTACTTCCAGACATGAAGTAGAAAAAACTGTGTGACATTTTCCAGCCTGGACTATGCAGAGGGACTGTGAGAGCTCTGTGTCTGTGCTTGCCTAAAAGAGAAGGCATTATTGGGGCTGCACATCCTGACCCCCTCCACACTGCCTACACCTCTGCTTGGGGAAGCAAGTGTGTGTTTGCTATGCCTTCCTCTCTACTTCCTCTGTCTGCTTTCTTTTTGCCTCCACATTTACAAGTCATTAGGAAAAGAGATCTCTGAGATTTTGTGGGAGGTAGACAGGCACCAGTGGTTTCTGAGTGTTTTTACAAAAATTGATTTCTGAATTACCTCTCCTTTTTTTGTTTTTTTTCCAGGAAATGGAAAAATGGAAGGAAGTGATTCATAAACTCAATCAGTGGCATCGTCCGGGTTGTGTGCTAGAAGATGGGCTGCAGTATGTGCACTCACAAGCCCTGGGTCTTATGGCCATAGGATAAGCCTGTGCTATAAGGAAAAGCAAGGCAAATCTTCACTAATTTTGCTGGTGGAAAGAGTGGTTCAATCTGTGCATATTCATGCTGATTACTGCTGCCAGCTGCCTACAGGAACATTAACTAATAAACACTTTCCCTAGATTGGAGGCTGCTGTGTTATCAGCACAGTGACCCTGGATTGCTTTAGTGGGTCTATACCTGAGGGCACACTGATCACACCAGAGTCCCTGCAGGCATAAACAATCTCTACTGGCCAAGGAACCTGGGCCAACACAAGCTCTTCCTAAAAAAGCAGCAATGCCTGGCTGGGAACTTGTGGCTTGATCTACCTTAGGGACATGGGAATGGCTCAGTGCAACAGTGAGCCAGCTTTGGTCCAGCAACAACATCAGGAAGACATGGGAAAAAGGCATTTTGCCACCTGCAAAAGGAGCTGACAGAGCCCAGCTAAGGGCTGATAACCACAAGCACGCTCAGGTTCTTCATCCTCATCCCTTCTTTTCCCAGAATAGCTTTTGGGAGCCTGACCCACCTTCAGGGGCAGCCAGGTGCAAGAGCTGTACCCAGCTGTAGGGCTGTGAGAGCTCAGGGCGCAGGGAGGTGAGCAGGGGTGTGCTGGTGCAGAAAGGGCTCTTGGGAGCAGCTTCAGCGGAGAAGGAGCAGGACCACCCTGTATGTGATAGCTCCCAAGAGCTCAGTGGGATGTGTGACCCTGAGATAACCCTTGCAGGAGCACTGGCTCCCAAAGTTTGTTGCCACTTTTCTCTTTATAATGCTGTGCACAAGGCAGAAACCAACAAGCAGAAAAGTTTCATTGAATGAAAGTATGACCCAGTCAAGGAGGGGACATGAGCTTGTCTGTCCTTGGCAGAGAGGGTGGCGAGCTTGATGTTCCAACATCTGTCAGTGCAACTGTGATTCAGAAGAAACAAATGCCCTTGTTGTACAGTCAGTAGCTTCAGTGAGAGGGACTCTGCAGTACAGCCTGCTCTGCTGGGGTCTCCTAGCCCTGAGCAGCCAGGATGACGTGGCTCCTTTTCCCTTCAAGTTCTTTCTAAACAATCCCCTTCTGCAGGCACTTGGGCTTCTGGAAGAGTAGCCAAACAAACAGGAGCACAGACACCAGCACGAGGGAGCACAGCACCATCAGCCCCACGTAGCTGCCATGGGAGAGAGGGGGCCTGGCTGGCTCCTCTGCAGGGATCATGTTGGTCAGGTTCAGCATGTAGCCCAGGGTCCAACCTGCATCACTGCTGTCAATCTGAAACAGAAGAGCAGAATCAGTGCTGGGAGGCTGCCTATGGCATTGCCTGAGCAGTGGCACCCCTGGGGATAAAGGGCCAGGCTGTCTGGCAGAGGCTGCAGAGAACTGCTGGGGTAGAGCCCTCCCCACCACAAAACACACCTTTCCAAGGAAGTGGATCATTTGCCAGTTACTTTCAGTGAACTCATAGCCATTTTCCAGGAGAGAGAGGATGTAGGCTCCAGAGAAGCAATATTCACTCAGGTACTTTTCTTTGATGTGGTGATATGCTGTCTTCACCTAGGGAAGGAGGCAATCACCAGACTGTTAAACACACCTTCCCACTGCTCCAGCTTGTGCCTGAGCATCCACTGCAAGTGCTGGGAGGATCTTTCCCATCTTGCTCTAGAAATTAACCCCAACCATTTATCCTACAGAAAAGTATCAGCAGCCCCAGTCTACTGCAACAAGCACAGCTCACCTCTTGCCAAGGCCGGGCACAGAAGCTCTCAATGGTGCTGGTCACTTTGTTCAGGGCAAGGGGGTTTGGTTCACTGGTCAGGTTCAAAAAGTTCATCACAAAATAGAAAGCAGAAAAAGCCTGAAGGAGAAAGAGTCTTTTAATCTGACTAGGCCACAAAAGAAAATTCGTTTATATATAGAGAAACAGGCAATATCATACACACAAGAGCAGGAATGTTTTCAAGAGTAATGTCATTTTGAGACATACGGCTCAGAGCTGCTGAGAGATGGATGTAGGAATTGTGATATCCTAAAGAACTTCTTTGAGCTCTCTCCTTTACTGTAAAAACACAGTGAACACTTATTGCCATCACAACCATGACCCCATTTTGGCAACTGAGTGAGATGAGTGTGCAACCAATATCACCACAAAGAGCAGAGGTGATGGTCTGAAAGGACTGTACAGAGCCCCACCATATAATCCAAGGTCCAGAAACACCATCTCTGACCATGGCCAGTAGCTGATAGGTAGGAGGCAGCTCAGGAACAGGGCAAGATTGTATTAGCAGTTCCCTGGAAAAGCTCACAATCCCTGAGCTCTTGCAGCTCTAGGACTGATGGTCAGCATGGTGTCACACATATTGTGTGTTCAGAGCGTGCACTGTCTCCTCATCATATCTGGGTAGCAGATAGGTGAGCTGACTGGTTTCAGTAGCACTCAGACACTGCTGGCTGAAATTCAGATCTGGTACCACCACTGGCCTCAGGAGACAAGGCTTGCAGGAGCAGTGTTCCTGCCTGCAGCAGGCTCTCCTGCCTCTGGTGCTGAAGGACAGCTTAAAAAGTGAGTAAACAGAGCACCTCAAGGAGATGGGTTAGAATGGGGACAGTGCAGTACTGGTAAGCCAGTATTTACTGGGGTAGCTCCTAAGATGTCTGTCCTCACAGCAAGTGCAGCACTACTTTTGTAGTTATGTGTCCAAAAAGCCATCTTGTAAATGATTTCCTGCATCAGTCATGAAAAATGCACTTTAGCATTACTCTGCTCTTCCGACATCCTGGATTACAGAGAGTTGAAGAATGACTCACCCCAAAATCCCCTTGTAATGGAGGTAGGTATATCCCATTAAAGGAGCAACTGGAGAAAGGACAATTGCTTTTGTCGAAGAGTTTCTGGATGTTTTCTCGGCACTTTTGATAGTCCCCCTCTCCCTTTATGTACAGCTGGCTGAAAGGTAATTGCTTCTTCTTGTCTGATGTGCAAGGGTTTTTGAAGAAGTCACTAATATTTATAGTCCTCTCATAACCCTTGTGAAAGCATGGGTCGGGGAGGTTGCTGTTCTCCACGGTCTGAAAATAAAAATCAATCCAAGCTGTTATGCTTTGCTCTAGAATAACCCTGGGAAACCACAAGGAAGGGTGGCACTTGTCACACTACATCACATCCAGGTGCAAACATCAGGTCAAAGGGATAAGGATGGCTTAAGGCACTGGCTGTGCAGGGGAAGACGTGGGTATTGCCCAGCCTCCCTCTAGGACCCTGGGCAAATTATTTTAAGTCATACTTTGTGAAGCTGTGCTGTTGATTTGGTTTTCTCAGAGATGGTAAAATGTCACCTCCCCTGAGTATTTCAGTTAAATGCAGTTCTCTTGCTATCCCATGCCCAAGAATCAAGGCATCTCAAAGTGGGTGTACTTTTGAAAGTACTGACTGTCACTTCTTTGGGCACCTCATGCCCAGTCTGTATGGAGAGCAAGGACATTTCCCTAATCCAGACTAAGAGGTGAGTTGGGACACAGCAACTTTTACAGCACCAGTATCCCAAAGCTGGAAGGGTCCAGGATCATTCAATTACGGGTGTGGATGTACTTGCCTGTAGGTCCCTGGCCAGTTTCTGCTGCAGAGCCTGGTCCTTCCCATAGCAGAGAAAGCTGTGTGTGTACACTTGGTAATCCTTGCCATAGAGACGGAAGTAGAGCTGGTTCTCTGGGGACTCAGAAGTGAGGTCCTTTGATGCAAAGGTGATCTGTGTGGAGGCTCCTCCAAGGTCTAGTGCTCCTGATGTCTCACTTAAGGATTCCAGGGAGCGTAGAAGCTTTTTCCAGCCAGACTTGGGAAAAAAAAAAAAATCAAAGTAAACCAGATCTATTGGTCATGGAGAAGATTTATTTTGGAGAAGTGAAAAAGAGAAATAACTATGAGGAGAGAAGCAGGAGCACAGAACACAGGAATCATGGGAAGTCCTGGAGGGGACATGAAATGAGAGCTGGAACAAGACATAAGAAAAATGCAAGCTTGTAAATACAGAAGATGGATCATGTCTGAGTGTTTGCAGGAGGGCAAAGAATATAAAATCTAATACCATTGTTATGAGAAAAAACAATCCACTTACTGTTTCAGCTCTCAGAAGATTTATAAGTTCAACAGGAAAGAACCATAGTCAAACTTTTCAGAAACAGAAATATTTTAGATCAGGAAGTGAGAAGGATGCTGTACCCCAAGCAAAATTACTGAAGATGCTGGTGTTTTATTTCAGTGCTTGAAACCTGGCTCTAGTGGTGCATCCTGACACCATTAAGTATCAGGATGTACTCACAGCAACTGCTGAGGCAAGATGTGCAGCTTCCTGATCCTGGGAAATGGCTTACAAGGGAAGAGAGTGCCTGTGACACATTCTTGCAAGGCAGGACTTACAAAGTGCTGCAAGCCAATGATTCAAATGTACTTGCTATAGATATACTACCTGCTTGAAATTGCCCAGAAGGTAGTTAATGGTGATCCATCCATAGGCTCCTTCTTCCTGACCACTGATGATTCTGGCACCCTGGAAGCTGAAGGGAGCTGAGCGTAGTGTGTTTCCTACTGAGGACAAGACTTTATCAGCTGCACTTTCATTCTGCAACCTGGATGAATGGAAGAAAGGATGGAGTAACTCTGGCTGACAGTTCTCTGGCACTTTATTCTGAGCAGGCAGGCTGCAACTCCCTACCAAGTGTCAATGATAACAGATTGGTCATTCATATGAGCCATCCAGCTCTAACTGGCCATGGTCCTCTCTGTCACACACACACAGACCCTGCAGCTGAGAGTGGTAGATACTTGGAGCAGAGACCAGAGCTCTTGTTCTCTGGCATGTGTCCTGATAGGAATTGCACTGTGGAGACTTTCCTCCCTCTTTACTGTCACCGTTAGAGAAGAAATCCAGAAGATATCCCCAGGAAGATTTCCCAGGCAATATATACCTAAGATCAGTTCCCTGTCCTAGCCAGGAGAGGTCTGGGTCACCCTCATGAAAATCACAAATTGTAATTAAAGGAGGATGTGATTATAAAATTACCTTAGCCTCTGGTGGCCCTCTGCTGGGAGTTGCGAGATGTTTGGGCTCAAAAATCTGGGGTTAGGCCTAATACCAGACTGTGGGGGTGTTTGAGCATCCCCTAATTGTGGAGATGTCTGGGCATCAGCTTGGGCACTGCTGATCTCCTGGTGTCTCTGGCTGCATGTGGATGCAGGGGATGATGGAGGGTTGGAGTGAGTGGGGAAGCAACGGAAAAGTCCAAGGGACTGGGGGCTCATGGAGGGCAGCAGCACAGGAGGGTATCTGGGCACAGTGTGGGCTGGCAGTGTGTCCAGGCACTGTCCCTGAGAGGCCCCCAGGGCACATCCCTGGTGATCCCAGGTGCAGGGCTGCAGGAGAAGGGCACAAGCCCTGCAGTACCTGAGGAGCCGCATGCCAGCAGTTGCTCCGAGGTAGACGGGTGTCTCTTTGTGCTGTGCTGAGGGAATCACCTCTTTTGCTTGCTGTAGGCACTGTGCCAGAGAGGGACCTGCCTTCTCTGTGGCATGGGAGTAACCTGAGATCCCAGGGCCTGCAAGAAGTAAAGACACTTCGTTGTTCAGACTCCAAGCATAACCCCAGGGTGCTGTCATGAGCGGGTTTGTCAAACTGTGTCACAGGCAGCAGAATCAGATTCAACCACCCCAGCCCTGAGGAGCTTCAGAAATCCTACAGCACCAACTAAGCCCAATGCACTTAGTGGGTGGTCACAGTGCTCAGCATCTGCCACCCTTTCTCTGCAAAGCAGGCTGAGAACTAGCATTGATCTCAGCATTGAGGGCTGAGACAAGCCATTCCTTTAGCATGCCCTGAACATCTGCAGTCTCTTCTCTGAGTCTGCCTGGGTGTACCCTGGATCTGAGCCTGAAAATCCCTGACCCTTTTATGCTGGCTTCTCTGGGGGCAGATGCTGTCATTTGTTTGTGTACTTTGTACTCACACTACAACACTGGGTGTTCTGCAGCTATTGTGTCTTATGCTAACCCAAGGAAAAAATCATTGTCCCTCTCTGCCATGTGTCCCCTGGTTCCCTGGACTGCCCCAGGACCAGAGCCTGTATGGCAGCAGGGGAGCCCCATTTGCTCCAGCTTGCTGTATGCTCAGTGTGCAGCTCTTGATGTGAGGTGCTGCAGCACTGAGCAGCTATCACAGCAGCTTGATAAGAGTAGGGCTCTCCCCTGAACTGCAGAGGCCTGAAAAGACCCCAGGCAGGTCTGACAACACCTCAGAATGCAGCAATCCATGGTGGTCTGTGCTGTTCCTTGTTGTGTGCACCCTGGGCTTTATTTATGCCTTCCCAAACCATACAGTATCTACACAGCAATTACATAGAATAAAAAAAAGCACCATGACATGCATAAACTGAGCAACCTTGAGCCACAAGCCCTGTGCACAGCTTGCCCAGAAGCCGTGAAAAAGAACAAACCATGCTTTCCCCTCTCATTGCATTCATCAGCACTTCAGCAGGAGTGCACGCAGACATTTTATTTATTTAAGTGCATTCTTTGGTGTAGTTCTTTCCAAAAAGCAATTAATTCCAAGCATTCTGAAAACAAAGGAAGAAGTGGATCCATTTTTCTCCCCAGGAAGGTCAGCCACATACAGCTCCCCATGGGAAGCATTGAGATATACATTATCTCACAGATGTGTAACACTGTTTCTACTATTGGCCTCCTCCCCTAGATTTCTCCTTCCTCATCCTTTTATGACATTATCTCTTCTTCATCCTATGCCCCTTCCTCAGCTCCTTTTTCTCTTCTTACCTTCAACTTTACACACCTCCACCTGCTTCACCACCCCAGTGTCGTTCTCCTTCTCTGCTGGCCACTCGTACACGTAGAGGTTGGTGTGGGACGACCCCGCATCCAGCACGATCCCATACTGTGGGCAAAGCAGAGCCCATGTCACACCTGAGGCACTGAACCAGACCTGCTGTGTGCTGGCTGCACACACAGGGGACCAGAACACACAGCCCAGCTGTCTGGCAGCTGTGGGAATGTGTGTCACTGCTCTTCTCAGTGCAAAACTCCTGTCCAAGGAAACAGGAGCAGAGAAACCCCAAAGCTGGGACTGGTTACTTGAGAGATGATTCCCTGTGAAGCTGTAACTGGCTTTACCACAGAGATGTAAAACAAGATGTTGAGGTGCATGGAGCCAGAGAAAGAGGTTAGCCAGAGCCAACAAGGGCAGTGACACTTTTGTGAGCACTATGGACACCTAACCCCCCAGCTTGTTTTCCTCTAAGGGTACCAGCTTGTAATACCTTAATATTCTTCGGAAGTGGCTGGTTTTGGGTCACTGCTACAGCAATTAAAGCAATTACAGCCAAAGTAAAGAGGAATCCCAGGATGAGTAGAATCGTTCTTGTTGAGGACATCTTTGGTTTGGTACCTGTGACTAGAGCAGAAAAAGGATGTTAGTATCCCGGTAGCCCATCTTTCCTCACACCCCAAAGGCATGTCTTTTGGCATGTTCCTGTGGTCCCTTTTCCCTATGAAGTATCTGTCTTTGCCCACCAGGTTATGAATGGCCTGTGTTTGCAGAATTGGCACAGTATCACACATAAATCACACACTTTGCAGAACTTTTTCCACTCTAACTCCTTAAATTGTTACAGGTGTATTTGGAATAACCTATCTAACAAATCAAGATTTTTGTGGTTTAATATACATGGTTAGTAATGGAATTCTGTGAAAAAGGCCACTTATGGCTGATGAGAATCATTCACAGCCAGTATATTATTTGAGCTTTCAGAACCAATATATATATACTTGCACTTGCCAGTGGCTAACATGATGCTGTCTTTCACATTTTTCTGTTTTGGATAATCCTTCATGCATCCCACCGAAACCTCATTTCACAACTTAGACTTGTCCAGTTTTCCTACTGTTTAATAAAATAACATCTTACTACATGGAGCTCTAGAAAGGGTATCAGTGTATTTTCCAGATTTATAACTTAGATGTAAATTCAACACTTAAAACAAACAAATAGCTCCAGGGGACGTATGTGCTCCCACTACGACATGAAATCCATTTCCACCAACAGTGATGCTCCCTACTCAAAAGCACTGATAATCTGACTCGCATGGGAAATAGTTTCTCTTCTCCTTGTAGACAAATGCTCTAGGAGGAGTTTAGAGGTACATTACAGGTCATTCAGGATGGCCTGGTGCAGGCAACCACACCACCCGTTGTCACACTCTGAGAAGGTGACTGAACCTGCTCCTCATCATCTGCGTGCCAGAACTTGTGTTCCAGAGGCCTTCAGACCTCCAGACACTGATCAATGCCCTAAATCCATCCTGGCACTTCATGTCATGCATGCAAATATGAAAAACATTCAAGTTCTGATCAGGGTCAGCTTCTAAGTGCTCTGGTTTTATGTGAGAGGTGGTCCCAGGTTACAGAACTATATAGTGCTACCTGACCTTACAAATGACCCTAAATCCTCAAGTTATTCTCAGAAGTTAGCCCAAGTGAAAAGAAGCAACACATCTCTGGAAATCTCTAACTATAGGCAAGTAACAGGTTCTTACGTTCTTAGAGAAAACGGAACCTAAAAGTGGCAGGAGAGCTCGTTTTGAAGATGCTGCAGACAGGCCCATTGGGAATGTAACACTGGCCTGGAGCTCTGTGTTCCCTCTCATGTGTAAATCTGCCGAGGTTGACTGTAAGATTTGGAAGCTTGTAACGCTCTCACTTTGTGAGAGCCTGTTAGAGGCTCAGTGTGCTTGCCAACATCTCCAAGAACGCAGCTTAAAAAAACAGTCTAGTGCACATACCAGACAGTAGGAAGTAAGAATGTATTTTATCCAACTCTATTCAAAAACACCCAGAACTCGGGGCTGGAAGTGATTAGAAACAGCAGAGCATGACGGCTGGGAGACCTTCCTTCTTATTGGAGAGAGTAGTTGCCTCAGGTTGTGACAGCACTGAGCATGTCTGTGAACTAAAATTATTTTAAACCTAGAAAACTGAATTAAAACAGATGCTATAATGTAAAATTAGCTGCACAGTAGAGATATGAAGTTAGCATGCCTGAAAACTGAAACTTCTGCTGGCAGTTGCACAGCACATCCACATAATTATTGCCACCCTTACTCTGAGATCTTGCCTAGAGGCAACCCTGAACGAAGTTGTTACGTGTATGCTGTCATAGGAATGAAGGATGAAGGATGCTTTGCACAAGTTCTAAGACTTTCAGATTTCCTGTTGTGATGGGTATTGTCAGACTGCTGTATCTTTTCAGCAGCCACACTCTGAAAATGCCAGCTTTGGCAGGAACATTGTTCTCACTGTAATGGACCATCCCAATTATGAGCTAGAAATCCCTTGTCTGAAGGCAGAAGCATAATGATAATTGTCTGCATCCCACCTGTAGCCTGAGATCAGTAATTTTTTTTGCCAAGGCACATTATTTTCTTAACCCTGAATATGACTTTTGCCTGAATTTTGGTTCATTATCATGAGCAGTTTTCAGGACTCTGGGATTTGTAGATATGCCATATTATTTTAAAATTATTTTAAAATATCCAAACAAAAAACAAACCAAAAAACAACACTGCAACAACCTAAAGAATTCAGTGAGGTATTTCAATAAGTTCTCTTTTCTGTGCACTTGGTTACCTCCATCAGGTCTAGGTGTAACTGCAGGTTCTGCAGGGAACTTAAAGAATTAAGTTGTTCCAGCTTCCTCCAGTTCCTTTGAATTTCACATTCACACTGCTGCATGCCATGCAAACACTCCCCAGTGTCCACCAAGTGGAGCAGTACTTGACTGATTGCCAGGCCCCAGGGTTTTCCTTCCACTAGCAGTTTTCCTCAGCTAAAGATTAAGCAGACACGATCTTCTGTCCCTGTGCCCAGTCAGAATCCAAGCAGAGACAGATCTCTACTCTTTCTCTGGTACTGCCCACTGTGTGCAGTGACTAAAACATCCTGTAGGGCCATAAGTAGGCATAGAAATGATGCTGCTTTTCTTCTCTCAGAGCTCAGAGCTGCTTTTTGTTGGAGCCCTGCCTGGCTGTGCAGGCACTGAGCACTCTCCAGATGCTGGAGCACAGCCCAGCTGCTCAGGCATCTCTGTTTCCAGTTTTGGTCTCTTAGCTTTTTTGTGGGGGCTACCACTGGTTCAATCCAGTGATGGCCCAAAACATAAACAGATGTAACATTCTTTCTGTCTCCAAGACAGAGAACTGGGCAGATGTTGTCAGTTACTCCAGGTAGAAGCAGTTTTGCTGTGGAAACCCTGTTGTTCTTAGTGCACAACAAGGACGGACCACAACAGCGTGGGAGGCAGCTCTGTGTGAGGGCAAGGAAGCAGATTTGACTCTTGTGTCTTCCAGAGCTCAAGACAAATAAGAAATGGCCCCTCCAGCCAACACTACACTAAGTCACTGGCACCTCTGCATTCCAGGACATGTCACTCACAGCCAAGGCTGCCCACCCGCAGCTCCCTTCTCACAAAAAGCCAAACTTAGAAGTCAAAATGAATCAAGCAACCAGCTGATTTTAGACATGCAGTAAGCAGAGACTAAGGCTTGTTTAAGGAGTGGCATTAGGATGTCAAGCAGAAAAGATACTGTGCATAGACCAAAGCCATGCTTGGTTCAGACAATCTCACTGTGACCCATCATCTCTATCTAACAAATATAAATATTTTGGTAAGCTCTGACTTTGCACAGCAGATAAAGCTGATGTTTGATCTTTCATTGGGATGTTCATCCTCAGTCTGTTACAGAGGGGATCACAAGAGACTGTAGTGCAAGGCCATCCCTCTTCCACTGCTCAAGTGCCACACTGACAGAGACAGCTCCACCATCACATTTATCCTGTCAAGCACTCCTCTTTATGGTCAGAAACATTCCCATTTTCAACCTTAATTTCTTTATCGTCAGTCTGTTCTTCTGTCTGTCCTCCACTTCCATCTCACAACTTCTGCAATGCACAGTCCTAAGAGAATTCATTCTCTCAGTCAATCTGTAAGAAATGATCCTTTCTGGATTTTTGTCTTTTCCAGTCTTTTCTGTCTACCTGAAGAGTCCAGCATCACTTCTCTGTGTGTGGAATTATTTGCTTATATTTTTCTTGAACATTCTGACCAGAGCTGAAGGGAGACTGGCCTTGCACAGCAGTGAACCCATTCCACAGGAGCTGATACAGTGCCAGGCTAAATGAAGTGAGGTGGGCACGTGCACTAGCTCAGAAACCTGGTCATCCACCATCACAGGCTGTGCTCAGTCAACCCAGAACCTCTCGTGCAATCTCAGCAAACCTGCCCAGGAGAGAGGGGCTCTGGCAATGCAGTCTGTGCACATTTTCTAACTGCAGGAGTTTGTGTCTGTGGGGTTCTGCTGGCAGTGATTGTAGGGAAAGGGCATGGGAGCAGTCAGTGCTGCTGCTCAGCCTGGAGAGGAGACACACACATCATCCTCCTGGTGAGTGAAAATGAGATTTCAGTAGTCATGAAGTTTTGATTACTCTGTGAGGCTGCTGAACTTGCAGGGTTCAGGGTTTGATGCACATTACCCAAAAGGCACTCCTGTCTTTAGACTCACCACAACCCAAACTCAGTGCATAAACACTCATGAGAGCCACACTGCTTCATTTATCAACCCTTTTATGAAATTTTCCCTGTCCCCAACTGACTTCTTACTCATTCTTCATCTGCCTTTTCCATTAAAGCATGCTTGTATCCAGGTTACCTAGGAAGACTTTGCTGCAAAGTAATGTAAACCACCTGTTTCAGGCCAGCATATTGGAAAAGTCTTCTCTTAGGCTGTCAAGAAGATCAGGTTTGTCTTAGAATTTACATACAAGCACAGATATGGTAAGTCAATGGCTTTGGTTTAAGGGCCTTTATTTCAAAATATCAGGACAAGACACTCAGCATGTTGAAATTGGAATTCAAGCTCCAGATCAGGATTTTACATCACTTTTTACAACTGTTACACGCAACAGAGTGGGAGACTCTGCTCCAAGTTTTAATTATTCATATGGCAAAGACTGTGGCCTAAATATTGGTGTGATCTCTGCCCTTCCTTGTCGTGCTCTGTAGAATTATAAATACACATTTGCTGGGTTATATTTTTCCAGATGAAATATTTGTAAGTGCTAAAGTACAAACATTGAAGTGTCAGTGAAACTGATAATCCAAACAGTATAATGGGTTTTTTGGATGCTGTCTCTTAGAGACATTTGATACTGAAATCATGCATCCCTACATGTCTCAAAACCCACAGGCTCCTATGAATTTAGGCTCTACAGCTTGGCAGCTTGAGCTGTCCCATGTGCACACATACCTGTGCATTCCAGTGAGCTGGAGGATGAGGAGTGTGCCTGTACCTGAGATAACACCAAGCTGAGACCAAAGCCCACTAGCACATAGGACTGGAATTGAAAATAAATTTGACAAATAGCTGAGAGCTTGGTGAAAACATCTAGCTCACTTAAGGACAAAAGCAAATATGACATTTAGGTAAAAGCCATCACTGAAAGACAGTGTGGTGAGCAATCTGTTAAGTAGCTTTTCCAGAGAAAATGTTATTGCAGCTATAGCAATTTATAGTAAGCTTTGCCTCCATCTAAAGCTGGTAAATCCTCCTGTGAGGTTCTATGACCAATTTTGGACACTGCCTTTCAGGAAAGATGTAGACCACTTGGAGAAACTCCAGAAGAGAAAGATCAGAAGCCTAATAGTTGACCCATGAGGAAAGACTGAAGGAACTGCAATTGTTGAGTTTGCAAAAAAGAAGAGTAAAGAAGGCTCATTAGTTGTCCTCAGACAAGTGACATTTCTATCTGCCAGCACTGGTGTAGCCAATCCTGCCTCAGGATGAGGGTGGCTCCTGGATTTTCTCCCGGTTCGGTTTCCTTGGTTCAGAAGGAGGGGAGTCAGCAAAAGAAGGACAATGCACTCATAAGCCACGCTGGCAGCAAAGCCAATGCAGTGCATATGCTCTCCCTGTGGGATACAGATGCACTTGTACAAAGGTGCTCCCTCCTTTGCCCAACAAACCTCCAGGTTTTGCTCAGGCATAATTCAGCCACGGCAACCGCCCTGCTGTGCGCTATCCATGCGTGCAGCACCGCTTGGTGTGGGAGTACCTCATCCTTTTGCTGCTTTTATCCCAGTGTTGTGGCTGGGATACAACCCAAGGAAATTGCACAAGACACATTGAACAAACCCTCTTTTCTGGGAAAAAAAGAAAAGCATGTGGAAATCCTGGAGAGCTGCTGGGTGCTGGGGGCAGCAAAAGCTGAGCAACAGTGGCAAGAGATGGATACAAAGGAGCAGGCAGCACACAGGCCCTTCTCTCCGCTCCGCAGCTGCAGGCAGCACAGAGGGGCTTTGTGGCTCTGTGGTGCAGAGTTACTGCTGAGAGGTGATGTCCAGGGGCTCTGGCCACGAGCCCCAGTGACCCAGACTGCCACTCCAACAGGTGCCCCATTCACCCAAGCAGGATCCCCTGTCAGAGACCTTCCCACGGCGCAGAGCTGGGGATGGTGCTCAGCCTCCCTGGCTCCCTGCAAGGCACTCACACCCTCTCCCACCTCCTCGCAGCCCATCTCCCTGGTGTTATACACTGGCACACCAGCTCTTCCCAATGCCTGCTCATTAAATAATCTCTCTGCAGGAAGATGTTCTTCTGACTTGCATCACAGCAGTCAGACCCAGATACACAATATTCTTAAAATACAACCAGCAAGTGGCAGGATGCTGCTGACACAATGACCTTTAGGTAGTTATTTGTCACATTTCTATGCTGTTTACTGGACTCTAAGCCTGTATCCTACTTGTACTCATACTCATTTCTTTACAATTCTTACATCAAAGAGGTTTTTCAAAACAGAAGAGAAAACTGTTATCAGTTACATCAGTTTCCTGTCAGGAAACTTCTGCTATTCATTTGCTACTAGCCATCAAAGCTATATTTTAACTGGAGAAGATTTATTGCCATTACCCACAAAGCTTGAAGTTTCATCAGAAAATATCCAGTGAGCTCAAGGCAGGGCTTCCCCTCCTCCCCAACTTACCAGCTAAATTATTGCTTGAATATGCTTGACTATCACATGATGTGAAGGCATTTGTTTGTCTTTTTTGGGGGAAAAAAAAAGATGCATCAAGCACTGACACCTTTCAGCTTTGTCATTACTGATAGTTTGAGTACACAGACTTGCAATGGCCCCATGGTGCTGCCAGGCTTCCACTTGTGCTCAAGATCCTTACATTCTTCTTTCTTCTCTTAACTCTCTGGCTGTGATTTTTGTCCTTATGCTTCTTTTGACCATCTTTTACACTTTCCAACCTTAAATTTGCACTAGTTTTATCTTCCTTTTTTGCCTCTGAATATGCATCTTTAAGAGATTTTATTATTTTCAAATTAACATAACTTTCAACAGTTGGATTATGGCTATTGTGGAATGAAACAAGATGAGAATGGGCTGGTTCTTTTTAGCACCCTATTTCCACATTTTTGATACTCCGCTGATTCAGCTCAAGTATTTTTATTTTGTGATGTTACTTCTTTTAAGAGCTACCAGACGTTGACACAGAATAAGTGTGCATTACTTTCATAATAATTCAAAACTCTCATAAAAATTCCTCCTTTTCTCTTGAGGTTGGGGTCAACATACATTTCTCTTGAGCTGGAAATGTATTGTAAATTGTGAGACGGTCACCCTCAGTTCTGACAAATTGCCTTGTCTTTCACTAAAATCCACCCTCATATCAGCTTTTCTTGTCCCTATATAGAGAGCCATGCCCTTCTCTGTCTCCAGCATCCTGGCTGGCAACAGGCACTAACCTCCAGTTGCTTTGGTCTCTTGCTCCCAGTCCAGCCCCAGGCAGCTATTGTGTGCAGCTATTTAATTATTGTTGCTACTGAAGACAGCAGGACCACTGCTTAAACTGGGAGATGGGTGATGTGTGAGTCACATCACCAACCCAGTACGGCTCACTCTTTCCTGTGCCCCATCAACCACCCACACATGAGGGGGATGTACAAGTTATCATGAAAAAAATAAAGAGAGGAAACAGCCTCCAAAACAACCACTCCCCCCTTCAACACCCATGTTGGCCAGCAAGTTCAGAAACTTCCTGGAGAACAAAAAGTCCTTTGTAAATGCTGCAATGCCCCACAGGAGGATCTGATGGGGAATCACTGCAGAGGAAAGGGATCTAAATGCCCTGTCACCCACAGCTTGCTCTGCACCCAGCACTCTGACTCCCAGTGTGTCAAAAGACAACCCCAGCAGTCACCAGTTTTCATGGATGCCCTCTCCACTGACAAACTTTCCTGCCTTGGAGGGGCTGAGGACACCAAGCCTCTCACCACACCTCAAGGATGTTTTTCTCTGAACTGTGGAGTCCTGGGATCACCTCGCGTGTTGAATGACATGACAGCTTTCCGGGGCTCACTTCCCTGCTTTCCAAAATAAACAGCACAGCTGCCCAAAGTGCCACGTGTCAGCAAATGGAGCTGCTGCCTGTGCTGCCTGATGATTTCTGCACAGAAAAGCAATCAGCATTTCTCCTGAAGTTTCACTTCTCATTCAGGACCAAAACCCACTGGAGACTGATCACAGACACACGAACACAGCTCCAAGCTGCTGCAGCATCAGCAGAGCCACTGCAAGGCCCCTGGGGGTGATGCCCATTCCACAGCAGCCCCACCTGTGAGTGCATAAGCTGCAGTGCCTAACTGTGCCTGGGGTTTTACCTATACCCAGGTTGTGCCACCCCTTAATACTGTGATTTTCAGCACATCTATTTGCTGTCTTAGATGAGCCTTTCTCAATCCAATACAGTACCCAGTGAATTTTTCCTCCCTTAACATGCACAGCCTCCATTTGCAGCAGAGAACACTGTAGGCACCCTCCTTTTGCAACTAAACTTAGCAGATGGAGCCAAGACCCCTTGCTATCCAGGCAGGGCAGCAGCCCTGCTGCCTCCTTCCAGCAGGCCAAGGATAGAGCTGCATGCATAAAAAAAGATAGCACTCTGCTTAAACACATCCCAACTCACCCCTTTACCTCCAGTTGTCAGCACTTCGACCTCCACTCATTGCAGAGCACAGGACAAGGAACATCTGGAATGGTTCCTTTCTCTTGCTGAGAAGCACATCCACTATCTAGTCCTTGTGGAAAAATATACTGATTTCTCAGAGGTCAGCTTTAATTACTAGGATTCCCACAAACCATGAGGAGAATTCAGTTCATGATATTTGGCATGAATATAATTCTCTGTTCCTCATGCTGCTACAATTTCCATTTCAAATAGCAGGAAACAAATTACCCTGTGGTATTTTTAGTGACGACCAATGGCGAGGAACGTGGGATCAAAGGCTATTGGGGCACAGACCTTGACAAAGTTCCTGAGCGTAAGAGAAGAAACACTTCTTGGAAGTTATAAAGGTAATAAGGTAAATATGAATCTAAATTTCCACGGTCAGAGGAGCACTTTGAAAAGGCTGGAGCCTCATGCTGACATGTAACAAAACAGCAAAGGAGTTTTGCTGGATGAATGGCTGGCACAGGATGCTATTAATCTCTAAAGTTCAGATTACTTATTAATGGGATGTGCAGTGAATCCTGAGAAAAGAATTAGGCTCAGGAAAAGAAACCCATTTGTAATCAAGCTATAGTTTGGCCTTCAATTTGTGTGTCTCCATTAATCTTCCCTCTCCCCACTATTCTTGCCTCAAATATCTCAAAATACAAACATGAAATATTTTGGATAAGGCAACATGGGCACAGGGGGACAGTCTCAGCAGCCCACCCTTCTCTCCAGAAGCCCTGGGCCCATGTGAAAAGGAGCTACAGGTCTGCTGCCTCCCTGGAGCCACTGTGTTTCCCAGCCCCTTTCAGCACTGTTCTCCCTCTGGCTTGGGACAGGAGGCTTGATGGCTCAAGCCCAAGCCAGAGCCAACCTTCCAGACACAGGATCTCCAGTCCAGCTGCAGAGCTTGCAGGAAGTTCACATGAGCACACAGTTTCCTCACATCTCCTGCAGGAGCAGGGACATTGAAAAGGTTATTTATTAACAGCTCTGGGACAAACGAACAAGAAAGAAAACAAATCCATTTATAAATCAGCTAAAGAGAAAACTTGTGACTCTAATGGTCTCCTTTGTAATTCCTTAAGTGTAGCCTGGAGCTGCCTTGGCATCATTTCTTGTGATGCTGAATCAGCAGAACAGCCCCACTTGTGCATTGAATAGCCTGATAAGAGCAAAATACACCCAAGAAAGCACTAACTTACACCATGTCCTGATTTTTCTTTGTTTCTGTTAGGGTTTGGGGAGACTGATAGGGCTTAGATTTCTCACCACTAAATACCAAGCAGTGACTCACATTAGCATCTACCTCTGCAACCCAGGACAGACGCTTTCCTCTGGGACAAGGTGGAGACAGGATAAAGAGAGAAAACTCACGCTAGAGCTGTCTGAGAGAACAACGTCATTGCTATCTCAGCTCTCAGTTAGGAGCATACCAATCCTGAATACTTTGCCAGACTTTGTTCTTTGATAACATTTCTCAAGGGCGGGGTGGGGGAGGGGAACAAAAATAACAAAACACTGTTCTGTTTAACAGTTACCCATAGCAGAGAAAAGCTGTGCTGAAGTTTCCAACAATTATCAGTGCAAAATCCTAAAATGGACATGCAATGTACCATTTTTGAATTTAAAACTGGCTGGGCAAGGGTTCCATCATGTGGAATCGAAAGCTGTGTAAAGAGAACAAGGCAGCTTATCAAGATGACACATTAGTCAGTGGTAAAATGCTCAGTATAGCAGTGATATGGATGAAGAAACCAAGGCCTCAAGCAGATATGGTCAATTGTTGTGTAATTCATTGGGAGGAACTGTATGTCCAGGAAGGAGAGATAAATGATGTCCAAGGTATCTATGGAAACCACCTTCTTATACAGGAAACAATGAAACTCAGAGACAAACAAGAGAAAAATAACTGAAACTTCAGATGCTCATAAGGCAAACAACACTAATTGAAAGCAGGATTTGATCCTAAAGAGATGGGGCTCACTTAAAGAGATGTGAAATATGGAAATGAAGGCTAGCAGCTGAAGGAGAAATAGGAGCTGTACAGTAACTCTTTGGGGCTGTCTCCTCAGAGAAGATGTGGGAACTCTAGCCTTAAATCCATGTATAAGCTGGCTGGGCTCCCACAGCAGTCTCATTCAGATGACTCTCAGCAGTGGGTCTCTTCCTGGGCCATGACCTGCTCATCCTTTACGCAGGCATGTGGGAAGTCAACTTACTTTGGGTGGGAATGGTGAAGTCAAAGTCCTTGGGAGCAGTTTCTGTTTGGAACTTGCCATCACTGAAAGCATCTGAGAACTTTCCTTGCCCTCCTGTTTTGCCTGATATTTTTATCCAGTACTTTTCAGCCCTTAGAGCCTCTTACAGCTCAGCTTAGGCCTGATTATATTTTTGCTATACTGACCACACCAAAACAAAAGCTTTTTAAACTCTGATGGTCTTACCAGTTATAAATGAAAAAAATACGTGGAAGCTTTGTTTAAGAATGGAGAAGTTTTTAATGTAGCTATGATACAGCAAATTCATGCAGCAACAGCGCATGACCTTATGAAACAGGAAGACAATGTTCATTTTGAAAATTCATTTTGGTCTCATTTTCTTACCCATGCTCACTCCCCCCAATACTCACAGGCACCAAGCTCGTCAAGGTGCTCCAGCAGGATCCTGAGTGAGATGAGACCAAGTGTGCCAAATGCCAAATTCTCACTGCACTCCTTGAGTTCCTCTTCAGTGACAAGCTACAAATTCTTGAGCACGTCTTTTGCCATCTTCAGGAGTTAATGGTTACCATAGGGTAATCCTTTTGCCTGGAAATCCCTTTTATCTAGAGCAGGTGGCTGCTCAGTGCCTTTTTTCCCTGCCTCATTTTGGGTACCTTAGCTCCCACTGTCTGTCTGCTTGCTGGGAGAGAAGGACAACTTGCACAGGGGATGTGCTGTGAGTTTATTGTGATCCATCTGTTATTTGAGTGGTTTTGGTCCCCAAGTACTCGTCTGCACCACGGCTTTATCAGCACCCAGGCCTTTTCCTGACAAGCCATCCATGTGAGGCTTATCAGGGCACAGGCAGACAGACTTGTCACTAACACATTTTTCAGCTCTTACCCAGTTTTAGTGCAGTTACATCCTTGGTTATCAATACAGACCATCCTTTTACCCCTTGATCCCTCACTTCTTCTCTCTCTCACACACATATTTCCCTTCACATTTCCTCCAGGCCAGCTGCAGTATTTCTGCTCCTCCAGCTGCATGTCTACCTTGTGCATGGTGTGTTTTCACAGGCCATCACTGCAGCTGGGGAAAGGTCTCTTTGGTGTGGTTAGGTTATGACAACAGCAAAGGAAGTAGGTTTTAGGGCTGCTGTGGTAACCATGCAGCTCTGCTGCTCAGATGGGCAGGTCTCCTGCTCAGAGCTTGGGCACAGCAGCAGTGGCAGTCTTTGGGAAGTCAGAGGGTGCTGAAATCCTGGAGAGCAACAATGAAGCCTGTCTCTGGGTTTCATCACCAGACTCACCAGAGAGGATTTTTAATAGTTTACAACCAAGATCTCACTGACAATGTTAGAGCTGGAGCTGTTTTCAGCCTGTCACCTGCTGAGAGCTCCTGTGACAGTACAGGGTGAGACCATTGTCACCAGTGTAGCTGAGACCTGGTACTCTTCCTATATCCAGGCTTGCAGGGCAAGGCTGGCATTAACTTCAGCTTCTCCCATAAAACTCCTGGGAGACAGGACAGCTGCACTTATCCCAGAGCAGGACCACAGCACCCACAAGGAGGCTTTTTGTGCACACATTTTCTCATCTCACATTCTTGTGAGTCCAGTCTCCTCCCAGCACACAGACACCAAGCAAGGCCAGGACTCTCTCACTACTTTCCCAAGTTCCCAATGTCTGCCCACATCCCATGGGAAACAAACACAAAACAGGTAATGCTGGAGGCCTCATCTTACTTTTATCAACCTTTCCCTAAATACAACTCATAACACTTAAATTTGATGCAGTGCTTTTCACCCATACATTGCCAAGGAGTTCACAGAGGTCAGCACCATTAGCTTTACTCCCCCAGTTGATGGAAAAGCATAAGAGAGCAGCAGACATCCCAATGCTCTGCCCTAAGGACCACCTCATCCACGTCTCTGGGTAGCTGTCATGGTCCAGGGCTTGCAGCACACTCCTTCCCAAGGTCCAGGAAAAGAGCAGCACACTTTGGCTGCAGCTACTCTTAAATTCATTTTCCATCATTCTGATATATTCTCTGATGTTCTGCCAGACTAACAATTTGGAGATTAATGGTCCAGTAAAATACCCACATGACTCATGCTACAATTTCTATTCAGTTCTGCTACAACTTTAAACAGAGTGAATAAAAATTGAGAATGCCATTTAGGTTAGAAGAAACATGCTGGAAAAGAGCAACATAGGCATCAGAGTCCCATGGAGGAATGCCTTGTGTCTCCTTCCTGCAGACTAACTTCAGGGATGGAAGGAGAAACCAGCAGAATTAAAAGAATTCATTGCTACATTATAAAGATACCAATAAACTAAAGACTAACTGCTACAACACACCAAAAATTCCCAAGATGTGTAAATCTGTGGTTATAGTATCCTGAGAAATAGAGAGACAGAAGTTGTTCTCCAAATCCCTATTTACACAAGGATGTCTATTCCCAGCAAGGCCTATGGGATCCAGTTAATATTCTCAGGAGCCAAGTGGCCACTGGACTGAAGATTCTTAAATTGGTAGAGAAATTACTATTCTCTGTAGCTGAGACACACTTTGTAACCTAAAAAGCAACTGTGAAATTACTGTCTTTAACAAGGAGTTCATAGCATGGGGCCAGGTTCTATTGTAAACCACTATTTTTAAGATGAAGTGCAGGGGTTTAGTTTCACAGTTTGCTTAACTGCTCTGTTTGGTCTGCCACAAAAAGGGACTACCCTGTCTTATGCCATAGTTCCATCTTTCAAATGTAGTCCTAATTCTCTTTAGTTAATGACAGACAAAATTCTAAAGAACCCTGCTGGAAAATTCTTTTCTTCTTTTCTGAATGGCTTTCATGCTTTTGGCCACAGCAGTATTTCTAAGTATTGCAAACAAGAGCCTGACCACTAGATTTACCAGAATAAAGTTTTTTTGGCTTCCACTGTGTTCATGTTTACTGCAGTCTCAAACAAAGCTGACAAACAGTAAGCTTCCTATATTATTTCAGTGAAGTGAGACTAAATATATAGAAGCTTTAGATCAACTTATTTGGCACATTCAATTCAAGACAAAATTGCAGATTTCCAGTGCATTTCCCTAAAGATTCTGGAGCCAGCAGCTCGGGGTTGATTGTGGCAAAGAGCAGATGTTCTCCCTGGCAGGAGCTGCCCACTCCCGTTCTGGCAAAGAGCAGGGAGGGACAGTTTTCAGCAGAGGAACAAACACCACTCCATTACCTGTTTCTACCACCAAATCCACCCTCCACAAAGCAGCACCCACTGCATGCCTGCTCCCTGGGCTATGCCATGCACTCTGGATGTTTCCATCCATCAGCTGTACTGAAGGGACTCCAAACTCCCTCCATCCCTACTTTTGGAGAAGTCTACCCCCTCTTGCTAAGCCCAGGGAGGAAGGTGGAGAGGCTGCTGCCTCCCCTGCCCCCAGCTGCAGTGTGACTTCTGGGGAAGGTCAGAAACCACAGCAGCTGAAAGAAGCCTGTCCTGTCTCTCCTCTGTCTTGGGAGCCCCCACATGCAGATTGTGACAGTGCTGTGAACCAGCTCAGAGGCTGAAGTGGTTTCTGAGTGCTGAGCTGCTGACTCACCTTTTCTAGTCACAGAGCTCAAAAGCCAGGGTTGGTTTGAGCTTTAATTGAGAGCTTGAAGACAGTAAATGAAAAAACAAACTTAATCTCATTTCTTCGTAAATATAGGTCCATTTTCTTTGCATCCTCTCCATCAAGAACACTCTGGCATTCACCATGATTTGTGATCAGGGCCAGGATTCTCAGGAGGATCAGAAACAAAGGGGAGAATACAAATCAAACTAAGAGCCCTTAACTTCTACTTGAGCAACATAAAAACGTTTGCTCAAAGGTGCAAGTCCCAGCCTGTAAATCAGCCAAGGGGTTACTTTTTGCTCAGAAGAGATGCAGCATTCAGCTGGGTGAAGGTCACAAGGGAGCACAGAACAGCACAGGTCAGACTAATGGATGCATGTCTCCTCGTACTAGAAATTTAATCCCTGTGTTGACAGCACAAAGGGAATTTGAAAGGCAATGTGAAGGAAGAGAGTGGAGCGGCTGAAAGCTCTGAAAGCTCTTCCCAAGCTGGAATGGACAAATATGGGCCCCAGAGGTTTCAGACAAGAACCATAATAGGCAGAGTTGTGGCACTGCTGGTGGTGGCTAAGCACCAAGAGAACAGTGACAGCACTGACCATTACACTGTCTGCATCACCCTTGAGTGTGAACAGCCAGTGCAGCACTAGGGACAGAGGGACAAGGAGCCCAAAGAGCAGGCTGGGAAACAGATCTTTGCAGCATTTTCCACATTTGGGGGCAGCGAATGCATGAGGTGATGTGAACAGATGAATTTGTTCAGTGTGCACTTATCCGACTCTGTTCTCTTCCATCTGGTCTCTCACACTTTCCCCTTAAATCATTTCTTAATTTGTACTGTTAATGCAGTGTTCCAGAGCACAGGACTTGTTTTGTGCCTCTCCTTGTGTTACAGTGAAGATTTTCCTCCTGCACTTCCCAATAACTTTGATGAAAATGACTTCTACCCTTCCCCTCCTTCTGTTCTCTCGCCTGGGCCAGTTATCACAGAATATTCAGTTATCACAGAATATTCAGTTATCACAGAATAAAAGGAACAAGGCTAGACACAAGGCCAGGTGCCTTTTCTCTTCCAGCAGCAAGATTTATTAGGCTCTGCTGTTCTCTGTTCTCTAGAGCATTCTAGCAACATCTCTGTGACTTGGAGACACTGATGGAAATGCCTGCATTGACCTTCAGCTCTGCTCAGGAAAGGGAGGCTTCCAAAGAGTTGAAATTTAAAGACAGTTCTCAAACCTAGATGACAAAATAATAACAGAGTTTTATAAACAGACCCCATCTAACTTTCAGAAAACCAACTGGGGTGATTGTCTTGTGAACATGATCTAAAATTTTACAATTTAAATTTGATCAGCATCAAGCAATACTAATCCCTTACGAGGTGGCTCTCCAAAGTAATTTCAGTATCAGCTACTTCATCCCAAAGTTCAGCCTAAACACTTCTATCTTTAACAACATCCTAAACACCTTGAACAGATGATTTCTAAGCTGAGAACTGAGCTCCTCTCTTAAGGCACTTCCAACCACATCCAGCTCTGGGGAACACTGTTATTGGGCATTGGGCTAGTAAGAAATTATAAAATACCTACCCAGAGGGTATTAACCCAAAAGTTTCATTTCCTAGCTGCTCTCAAACCCACAGGTGGAAAGGTATTTTAGGAAAAGAAGGAATGTAAACATGATACTTTCACACCACACTATGCCAGTTATGCAACTTAGGTAAAACCAAAAAGATTATAAATTATTATAGCTTCTGTATATAACAATTTTTAGGTATTCAGCCCCTTAAATTTATTCTTTCTCCTGTAGAAATTCCTCAAGGGTTGCCTATATGCTTCTGGTAACTACAAGGGGCAAAGAGATTGCACTGGTCACACAATAAGGTTGACTAGAGGACAATCTTCTCCCTCCATGGTAATGAAAAACCCAAAACCTCTGAGTTATGCTGTCCCAGACATATGTATATTTATAGACATACACATACATACATACATACATACATACATACACCTCTACATTTTTTTTTTCTGAACAACATTGTCTGGAAATCTTTCTGGTCCATTCCGTGTTTGAATGTCCAATTTTCCTCACAAAGTCACATTAGCTGTGCTTTTACAAGCTTGGCTTAAAGCCTTTTATTTGCTCTTTATCTTTCCAACCACTCTTGGCTTCTTTAGACTTTTTCCTCTGACTTAATTGGTATTTGTACTGGTCCTCTTAGCATTGACAAACTCCATCTGCAAATCAGCAATGATTTTATGCTTTTTAGATCATTATTGGAAATGTCTAATGCCATCAGGCCTCTTGCAGAATACCTCTGAAAACACAGCTGTTTCATGATTATTTCCTTTGATAATTATTTTTGAGGTCTATTGTTATCCAGTCTTAATCCATTAGTTCATTCTTTGCTAGAGAGTCATAGGGAGACTTTTACAATCAAAACAACATCAGAAGTGCATCTATTGTGAAGAAGTTTAAACATGGAAGGTATTCGTATTTACTCTTTTCGACCACATTTTTTTTTCCTCTGGAAAATAAAACAAGTGCAAAAAATTAGCTGGAAAATAAAGGACCAGTGCCTTCCCAGTCCTACACTTATAATCCAGACCATGGCTGTAAAACACCAGCCAGGGAATTCAGTTCTTCCAGTTCCCCTTTTGTGTAGTGGCTCTTGACTACCAGGAGAGTCAGGCTTTAGGACTCCCTTAACTTACAGTCCAGATTTACTCAACAGCCACTCAGCTTTTAAGAATACTTATTTTTTTTCCCTAGAACTTCAATGAGTGCCCACATGCATAAGACAAAATGCAGCCTGACTTTTTTTTTCCAAATGGGAATCACACCAGGCTTGTGTGACATCTATTTTTTTAAGTCAGCTGACTTACTGTGTAAACAAAAGAGCCTTCAAGAAAGCAAGGACAGATTAAAAGATCTACCAGTACTTGAAATACTTCCCACCACTCCCTATAAGTGCATTCTCCAGCCAAGTTCCAAACCCCAAAGAAACATATTCTTTGAAGTTCTTGCTGCAGACCCTTGTAAGTGGAACTATTTTCATTTTAGGATGCAGACCAATCTGCTCACTTGAAGGGGCCACATGAACTCATGTTTGCTTCTGTCTGGGATGAATGATTTCCTTTTGGATGCATTCATTCCATTTTGACAATTTTACCCATTTCTATAATATTATTCTGAAAGTTACTTTGATAAGTTTTATTCTCTACTAAACCAAATTAATATAATCAAACTAGCTATTAAAACTTGGTTACTGAGGAGATCTGTCCAGTAATTTATATAAAACTGATGTCAAACTAAGTTAGCAATAGCTCTCCAGAGTACCCACCATCATACTGCTGGGATACTGGGTGAGCAATAGCATTCTTCCCATTGCCAGGGATATCCAGCAATAGTGTTCCAGCTTGCTGAAAATGAGCATCATTGTGTACAGATCTTTTTACTAGGTATTAGGCACATTTCATTTGAAATTATTGTTAAACTTTATTGACCCCAAAACATTAATCTACAAAACAAACTACTTCCATGAACACCCATGAAATATTCCTTCATATCAGAATTCATTTCCTCCCCCCCCCGCCCCAAATTTGGAAAAGTATTTAACCAACACTTTCCTGGCTTTGTCCTGCATCATCATTAAAATCTTGCCCACCATAATGATCTTGCAATTAATCTATACACATTATCTTGCTCCTAAGGCATACTAAATGCCTCCTTTGAATTGTGTCTGGCCCTGATAAAATTAGATTTTCCCCTGACATCTTTACTTTCTCTAAATAATCTTCCCCAATTCAGAGTCTATGTTTTCCATCAGATGTTCTCCACTTCCTCTTTCTCCATTTCCTTTTCAGTTACTTGTTTTAACTTCTATTTGCTGGCTTTGCTGCCTGAATGAACAAATCAAAGTCATCTTCATTCTTGGTTTTGATGTGCTGCTCAATATGTCTCCTTTAAATTTGTGATTTTTCCATTCACATTCCTTTACTGTCAGATTTTGCTTCATTACTGTTCCATGCTGGAATGATCCATAGAGAGCAGTCATCAGACAGCAATTAATTAATCTCTGTGCATATAGAGACCTCCAAATCAGAGTTAGTGCATGAGTACCTTTTATGTTAAAATAGGTAAATTTTATAAGGTTTATTTCTTTTCACTGCTGTCTACGTGAGGTCAGTGTCATGCTCTTGCCAGACTGAAGCACACCCATGTATTCTTCTAGTAATGTACTTTTTAGGCTGCCATGCTTTCTGCCCAAGGAAGTACTGAGTGATCAATGATATAACCTGTTGCTATGTAACATCTCAGTCGGAATTTCTTTCTTGGCCATGTTAGCATGTTGATCCAAATTTCAAAGCAGAGCTGACAATATCAGTAATTAAAAACAAGCTTCCTGAAAGTGAAGAGTAGTGTTCCAAAGGCATTTGTTACAGTCCCTGTGGACATGGCTCACAGGAAACAGGTGTCTTACTGAATGAAACACTCCCTAATAATTCCTTTCAGATAAAAGGACTTGCCCTTGGTGTGCATTTGTGCCTCATTTCAAGGTGGAACCTTCCTACCTACCTGATAGATACCAGCTGTCCCAGACTGCCCTGTGCTGAGCCCATTGACTGCTGCCTCTGGAAGAGACACTGTGGGAGGCATGCCCAGAAACAGTGTGGTGGTCTCTTTTCCCACACAGATGAAATGCATTTCCCTGCTATTTATTGCACTAATTTTCTATAGGGTCTTGCAAGACTTGCATGCTCTGGGGGTCTGTCTGTCCTTTATAGAACCATCATTGCCCCATCTGCAATTGGCTTGAGCACTGTCAGTTTCCTTTAGTTTCCTTCTATCTCTTTAAAATTCCACTTTCTAAATGAAGGCTTACTTGGTCTTTTTTCCTAAATCAGTTCTCATTATCCGAGTTTCTTCCCTGTGATTCCTCACCCACTAGAAAAGACATCTCTTTTCAAGCATTTTATTTCATTTTTGGAATGAAACTTTTAAAAGACTGGTTTCAAAGCTATTCTTATCTCCCTCCTCAACGGAGGCAAATTATCTCCAAATATTTCCAGCTTCACTCATGACTGCATAAACTAATGAGCTAACCTTCTCCTTCTGCCAATCTTTGATTTAAATTTTGATGTACGTCAGACTGAGAAAATGCTTCTTCCCCCCAAATGCCATTAATTACATTCTGTGAAGATAAAACCTTGGGAAGGTCTAGTTTACCATTTTGTTTATTCTGGGGGGGAAAAGGAAATCACATTTTGTTTCCCTGTTGTCATAACAATGATAAATGAGAGACTTCCACCTGAAGTGAACTACTGAACAAGAAACTATCTGCCCAAATATCTTCCCTGTTTACTGCCTCTTGCGTATTTGTCCGAGTTCCTGCCTTGCGTTTGAAAGCCCGGCACAGAGGGCAGTGCTGACAGCGGCACGGAAAGACGGACCGTGTTGCAGAAGGCGCTGTAAACAGAGGGTAAGGCACTCAGATAGAAAAAAGCTGATACTAAACTAGGAAATGTTTCTGCCAAACGTTGTGACTAGTGCTGCTACGTGCACCGTGTCAGCTGATTATAAAAGGCAAAGCCAAGTACAAGACATGTATCTTGTAGAAAAATCACGGTGCAGAATCCATCTGCAGCTATTGCCGGGTCCCTGCCCCGCTCCTCAGGACGGCAGCTAAGGCCGGAGGGCTGCCAGGCTGCCGGGTGGGGAATCCTCCTCTTCCGAGCCTGTGCACCGAGAGCCCCTCGCACCCGGCCCCGCACCGCTTTCCAGCCCCAGAGCCATTGTTTCCCACCCAGGTCTGCTAAAGCCAACACTTCCACTGAGTTTTCGCTCTGCCCTCCGCGCCCCCTTCGCCCTTGGAGCGCGGCGCCGGCCCGGGGACAGCGCGGGCGGCAGCCGGGACTCGCCGCCGGCTCCTGCCGGCCGCGGGGAGGGGATCCCTCGCTCTGACGCGGACAAACTTCTGGCAGCCGCCGGCGCGGAGCCCCCGCTGCCGCCCGCCCCGCTGCACCGCCCGGGGACCGCCGGCCCGCGGCCACCGCCGGCTCCCCGCCAGCAGCCGCGGCCCCCCGCCCGCGCTCCCCGGGCACAACTCGGCGTTGTCCCTTCAGGAGAGACCGGGAGTCCAGGGGCTGGAAGATGATGTCAGCCGGGGGCGGACTGCGGCAAGGCTGCGCCCACCCCGGCGAGCCCCCGCCGCGGAGCCCGCGCCCACCGCCGGCAGCGCTCCGCGGGAGCCGAGGGAGGGACGCGCCGCCCGGGGATGCCGCAGCCGCAGCTCCCGCCTGACTGGCACATCCCGGAGGAGCTCCTCATGAATATGCACAGCCTCCCCCGAGCGCCGGCCGCGGGATGCCGCCACCCCGGGGGCTGCCCGCCGAGCCCCGCGCCCCTCGCCGGGGATGAGGGCTGCTCGGGGAGAGCGGCGGCTCGCTTCTGTCCTTACCCTTTGGCTCGTCCATCAGTGCCGGTGCTCGCTCCCTCCTCCCGCGCTCCCCCCTCCTTCCTCTCTCAGCCTCTGCCGGCTCCGAGCTGCCTTAGTGAGAGGTGCTCATGAAAACGGGCGCTTTAGTGGTCCTAGCTGTGGGAGGGGTTAAAGTCTACATGACTCAATCCATGTAATTTGCAGGCTGACCTCCCGTTTTTCTCAGTGCACGGATCGCCTCGGAGCCGCCGCGTTACCAGCGCCTCGGACTTGGCCACCGCGCCGGAGGGTCCCGCACGGCCGAGGGCAGCGGTGCGTGCCCGGGGCTACCCCAGGGAACCAGGGCACTGGAGCAGGACTGCATCCCTGGCTCGGGGGGGCAGAAGGGCATCGCGGCTACAGAGAGAAAGTATTTTGTTAGGGTAGGGGGGGTTTTTTTGTGGTTTTTGTTTGTTTTTTCTTAAGTCGCAGGAGACTGAGAAGATACCCTCCACTCTAGGGGAGGTACACGAAAGGAAGTGTCCACAGGAGAGATGACCTTCCTTGTTTCTAGATCTGAGGTCCAGCTCACAGGAGAAAAAAGCTCATACAAATCATGAAAGGAGACAAAGTTGCAATACCAGCTGAAAAGTAATTTCCTGCACCTACCTGTCCCATAGAATGAACTCACACCTCTGGCTGCATCTGCTGGGGAACTTCATTAAAAAGCCAATTTTAGACTTCTTGTCTGGGAGGCCTGAAGGGATCCTACCCCACACCACTTTTTATCCCCGACTCAACACAAATAAGAAATACAGGGTAGTACTGGAGGAGTCTCAGCAACTTTTCTCCACAGGTTATGACATTCCAGGAACCACACGTGCCTCCATGCCACTTCCTACAGAGCTGTCAGCCTCCCACTGCAAAGGAAGTTGTGAACCACCCTGGCTCTTTGACTTCCTTTTCAGAGAAGTGACCACCAGCTTCTCAGCATCTCTCTGCTGGTCACCTAGGGGGAGAAGTCACTGGAGCACAGGCCACCAGAACCTGCAGCCAGCTGCTCTGCTCTGCCTGTGCCAGAACCTGCTCCCCTCTCAGAGCTGCCACTTTTACTTTCTCTCTGTGGCTGGACACCATCCAGCTCTGCACCTGTTATATATTCCAGAGTTCTTGCCCCAAGGAGAGACAGGAGAAGCAGGATCCTGATGCTAGGACCTGGAGAATGACTTCTGGACATGGGGTTTCAAACCCCTTTCATTACTGTAGCCCATTACAAACAATGATCAGTTCCTTCTCCTTCACAAACAAACATTGACCTGGCCTGAATTACTCCAACTGGTGAGGAAACACTCCTGTTTATAATCCTCCTGGGAACAGGAAAAGAGGGATCAATGAAATAAAACAATATACATGACCTTATCACTCTCTACAACTTCCTGAGAGGTGGCTGTAGTCAGGTGGGGGTTGGTCTCTTTTTCCAGGCAGTGACTGACAGAATGAGAAAGGTCTAGTTTACATTTTTTTTTTTTTTATTCTGGGGGTGAAAAGAAATTGCATTCAGCAGTCTTAAGCTGCGCCAAGGGAAATATAGGTTGGATGTCAGGAATTTTTTTTTTTATGGAAAGAGTAGTAAAGTACTAGAATTGTCTGCCTGGGGAGGTGGTGGAGTCACCATCCCTGGATGTGTTTAAAGAAAGACTGGATGTGGCACTCGGTGCCATGGTTTAGTTGAGGTGTAAGGGCTGGGTTGGACTCAGTGATCTTAAAGGTCTCTTCCAACCTAGTCATTCTGTGGTAATTTAGGTTTTAGTGGTTAGAATCCTTGTGAATTACTGTCAGCGTTGGTTCAAAAGCTCAAGGAGAAGTGTTTCACGAGATGAAGGTAGACACTGAGTGTTTGTCATCTAAATTAGAAAAATTGGCCTGGGAAGTGCAAGAGAAAGCTGATCTTACTTCCAGTGAGAAGACAGCAACATAGTTGGATGGTTTATCACAGCAGAAGTAATTTTGTTGGTCACCTTGAACATAATTTTTTTAAAAAATTGGAGAGTAGTTGATGCAATGCTTAGTTAAGAAATGCAAATTTAAAATTATTCACTGTAATAAATGTCAACTGCACAGTAAGAAATATTAGAAAAACAAAACAAAACAAAACTTGGAAGAAGTATGAGTCCTTATGCACCAGCTTACACACTGACTTCCCTAAAGAAAATTTGCTGGTAGAGTATCATCACAGGAAATAAGCCAAATATATACAAAAATGCCACACATTGAATAAATTAACTCAACTGAACAGTAGTTTAGAAATATTTTAAAGACAGCTGGAATTTAGGACTGATTTTTCAAATGCTGTGTTAGACTCACTGTCTCTACAAGCAGAAATTCAATGAACTCAGTCAGCTGAGCTCACCTATGAGCTGAAGAGTCCAAATTTACCAAGTGGAAGATATGTACAAGCTCCCCTCAGAGAAAAATAGATATGATTTCACACCATGTTGAACACTTCTTAGGATGCTCAGAGCTGTGTATTTCAACTCCTTTAAATGTATCTGACAAACCACAATAAGCTTTTTTTATACCAGTCTGCCAGTGACAGGTTTTTGTTTATTTTTTTCCTTAGTAAAGTTCACTTTCGAACTGAGACACAAGAAACGTCTGTGGGGAAGGATGATGCATTATCAGTCAGTGACCATGAAACACACAGCAGTGTTTTCACACAAGAGGAAGTTGTTACCTGGAGCATGAAGGCCCCATGGGGAAGAATTGTTGTGAACAGTGATGGTCTGCTACACCTAAAAATATCCAGGTCATTCACAGAGCCACAGGGAACAGATTTCTGTGTTGAGGATGATCTGCTTTAACTGATGGACTGATACACTTGTGAGTAGTATTCCACAGCTGCAAGATCAGGGAATGGTGACATTACACACTCTTCTGCAGCCATTCAGTTTAGGTGTAAGAGACAGTGATGAAACTCTTTCCCCATCCTCTGTCACAGCCTAAAGGGAGGAGTGGACTTTTTAGCCTCATGTGACATGAAATGCAGAGTTCTCCTTCCACAGAGGGTCAGATCCACATTTGCTAGAGCAGTTTGGTTCTGTCTGCTGATCCTCCTGCCTTCGGTCAAACCTCTGCTTGCAATACACAAATCAGCAGAAGGCAAATTCTGTGTCGCAGTCATTTCCATAAGAAAACAAAATGAGGAAAATAGAGTCTGCATTTGTACTCAGATAAGGCTCCAGACAGCTGAGGAGGAAGCTTGAAGCACAAATAAAAAGAGGAAACCAGAGAACTCAGGATGTAGTTTCCACACATCTTGAGCAGGGGTAAGAATAGCAAGAAACCCAGAATGCCACTTTTCTACTCCTAGGACAAAACTGAGCATCCTGAGTGAATCTGGAGGAACAAAATACATCTCAAATATCCATATTCTTCCTAGCCACAGCAAGAACCTATTTACAGTCATTTTGCTCTAAGTTTACACAAGTTGTGTGTGTGTTGGTTTGTGGCTAAAATTATGCAACTTCCTAGATCTCTAGAATTTGCTATTTTGCAGATGAGGTATGCTGACTTTGGGACTCTGGAAAGGAGCAAGAGTGACCAAACACTAGCACATTAGCTTCATTTCCAGAAAACAGGAGATGGGATTGAGATGATAATGCTGGAATCCAGGGCCAGAGCCTCTCATCTTTGGGATGGGTGAAAGAAACATCCATAGGAAAAGAGTCAGGGAGCCTGAAAACAAACCCGTCGGCAGTAGATGCACAAGTAGCTTGTTTCCACAAAAAGAATTGATATGAAAGAATCTGAAACATTTTAAATGAAAACAGGCCATCCCATCACCAAGCTCAACAACATTGAAGTCTGTGCTTGCATAGGGGTCTGAAGGTATGTGTTTAGATTACAATTTATCACTCTGTATGTTTAAGCAGCAGGGGGGAGTGGCGGCTTCAAGAAGTGTAAACACAGAGTGAGGGACAGGCTGAGCAGTCCTTGGGCTTTCCCAGGCATGTAGTCCCCGTGTGCTGGCTCATGTCACCATCAGCAGCCGTCAGCCCTGGGAAAAGGGACAGCCAAGGCACACAGGCCTCCACCCCCAGCATCTCTGGAACATCACAAATGACAAAAGTCTCCAGAAAAACAGTGAACATGTGAAGTTGCTGGGACCAGAAGGAGCAGAATGCTCTGCAAATGGACAGTAATGCAAGAGATTAGGACAATTTCCTTCTGGAAAGAAAGGTAGAGAAGAGGGGCTAGGTGTTAAAAAAAAAAGACAGATAACCAAAACCATCCCTGGTGCCAGATTGTTTGGGTTTTTTTACAGCTTCCAGCTCCTTGGCCCACTCATCCCACATTTCAATCACCTCAGACTTGACAGTTTTCACAACACAGTAGGCCAAGTCCTCCCCACATCTCCAGCTTCCTCTAAAAAGTTGAAGTTCAAATGCTTAATTCAGATTCCCCAAACTCTTCCTTTGTGTAAAGCTAACTTCTTGGATGACTCCTGAGGAAACAGACAAGCAAGCAATGAGCTATACAGTATCTGAGTACACTGAACATTACTTTTTAAGAATGCAATTCTTGGAAAAGAAAAATAATCCGCTTTTGGTATTTAGGTAAAAAGATGAGATGGCCCTCAGCTTCACCTTGCTGCAAACAAGTATTGCTCTTTAGCCTTAAACTTATGAAATGCACTATCTATAAGCATTTAAGTTCCTTTCCATCATCTTACTTCCTTGTTTTGGTTTACATATGTGTAACTATCCCTTCAGAGAAGGTGCCTATGCTGTCTTTATACCACTATTCCCAGGCATTGTCACTCAAAACCCATGTGTCACCCCTAACATCTTCAGATTAGCTCAGCTGGTTAGAGCATGGTACTAAAAGCACTAAGGTTGTGGGTTTGATCCCTGGATAGAGGTTTTCCTATTTCTGTTTATTGTTTTTGTAATACAGGGATAATAGTGCTCAGATGACATCTGCAGAGCAACTGTTCAGCTATGTTTGTATGATCTCTACAAAACTGATAACACAGAATTAATGATGCTCATTGAAACTGGCAAAAAATGTTCCTGTGTCTTTGTAGAGCTGAATGAAATTTCTAGTTATTCTGCTAGGTTTATTTTTCTATACAGTCTCAACTATTGAAGAAAAAAAAAATATTTTTACAATGAAGTAAGTTAACACTGCTATTGATAAAAATTCACAAAGCTGCATCAAACAGGCAGACAACTTCCCATGCTCAGCTTCAGTATGAATGATGGGCACTGACAAGTGATTGAAAGGAGCAGTACCAAAGTCCCATTCTCTAACACCTTAAACTGCCCACCCAGCTTGCATAATCTTTAGCAAGTTATCTATTGGGTGAAACTCTTTAACATGCTTGCAGTGCCCTATTCTGTAGGTTCAACATACTTTCAATATGAGTCTCATAATATCATTAAAGATTATATTACTAACTTTATTTAACCTTACAAACATACATTAATATACTAAAAGTAAAAACAATTAGTTTTTATATGCTCTACAACTTAGTGTAAAAAAAAAAAAAAAAAGTCCTGAAAAGGAACATGTTATTGCTCATTAACTGGTTAACAAAACACCAGTTGCTCTTTCTGCTCAGGTTATTTCATGTACTTGGTACTTTACTCATGTCAGCTGTAAATACAATAAACCAAATTTACAGAGTCTTCATTTTGCTTGGTAATTTTAACAAAACTGCCACAGTCCCAATCATAAGCTGCCCCAAAAATCTGCTGCTCAGATCATTAGTCATTGTATTTATCCAGGACATGGGTACTCCCCTGCTGGCAGCAAACCTCTTGTTTTTCCTTCCAAGCAACGGCAAACAGAGCTAGGCATAGCTATTATTATTGGGTTTTAGCAAACACACAAGTGCTAGTGGTATTTTCAAGTCCTTTTATCTTTTATTCTTACAGTTTGCATCTCTTTGTGTCTTCTTATTATTTTATCTGGCAGGAACAGCAGATAATCCCTAATAATGGCTCACTGAAGCAAAGATTTCCAGCATTCCAGTGCTCCCAGTGTAGGGAGTCCATGGGAGCAACTAACAACACCTTTAGTCTGACACTCAATATTATGGGGCCACCAATATACAGAAAAGAGCTCTAGAAAAAAGAAATAGTTGAGGTTTATGAAAAGGTACTCCAGTAGAAGAAAGAAAAAAATGAAGGAAAACAGAAAAAAATCTCCTCAAAGCTCTAAGAGGGTATAACAAGAAAAAACCCAACAACAATAGGTGTATCAGAACAATAAGTGATAACTACTTCATGGATTAATAAGGGAAGATAGTGAGTGCCAGTTGGCCCATCTAACATGCAGGATACCTCCCAAACTTGGTAAATTAAAGACAGAAAATAAGAAAATGTGAATTAGCAGCATGCATATGGGCCTTGAACAACTGCTGCCTTAAGACTGAAGAAAGGAGTCCATTTTATTAATAGCTCATCTCAGTGTTTTATGACCAAAGTTAATTTTTGTTTTGTTAAATCTGAATTTATCATGCAGCACCTTGGTAGCTAAGGCAAAAATAAATATACAAACCATCTCAAAGCAGATATTTCCAAAAAAAGAACTGTACATATTTAGACCAGATTGTCACTCAGTCCTAGTATTTCTTGAAAAAAATAGAAGTAGACATAACATGGAATACATACGTAAAATGAAAAGGAATAACTTTAAAATAAATGCTTTTTAAATGCCTGAATTCAGCCTGACTACCCACTCACCCTCTGTTAAATGATTTGGTCTTTATTAAGTGAGCATCCACAGAGGAAACCAGTTGCAGCATGTATGTTGATGCATTGTCCATCAGATGTCAGTCAACTAACAGCAGAAGAGAATTTGACTGTGTCCATCCAGAAGGACTGTCTGAAGACAGTGACAAAAAGGGAGAGATCTTAAAACCCCAAATCATCTCTGATTTGCATTTGTTTGTTAACCACAGCCATAAATAAACCCATGACAAATCACCCACCTGCTTTCCTGTGTTCTAGAAGCATAAAATGTTCTCCCCTCTAAGAGTGTAAATTCAGATGTAAACTTTGCTTTGGAAGATAATGAAACTGGTTATTTACTTTATCAAAACCTTCACAACTGTAAAAACCTGCTGCCCTCTTTCCATCCCACCTCACCTCACCGTGTGCCCGTGCTGAGCTTACACAGGTCTGTGAGCACCACGGAGAACTATCTATAGAGATGCGAGCTCCTGGATATTTTCACACTTGCTTTTGGAGTCTCACTGCCAGATTTTTCTCCCTGTGGGTTTATGTACATTTTACATGACTTCATTTTACATGAATTTCAGTGTGGTCATCTTTATTTAGTCTCCAAGAGGCTTTCTGCTCTTTAATTTTGCACTTCAAGAGACCGAGAAAGGAGACTTCAAAGAAGTCCCAAATTTTAGGAAATAATATATCTCAAGTTCACTGGTGATTGATATTTATTACTTCCACAGGTTTTAGTACTTTTGCTTTGTAGCAAAGTAAATATATATAAAGTAGTATATACAAAGTCCTCTTGATCCCATTTCAATTCTCTTGGAATTAGCTGAAAAAAGTAAGTAGCTGTATGTTCAAAGCAAGCAATTATTTATTTTTTAGTCTTTGCATTGATTTAAAAAATTTGGGAAAAAGGTTAAGATCAGTCAGTTCCAGTTGTGTCAAGCTTGGTGCTTAATTCTAAATTGAGAGACTTACTCCATGAAATGCAGTGTTTGTGCATGTATTTAAAAAGGAGGATTGGTTTGAGATGCATAAATTCATATATATTGACTACATGATATAAATGGCTTTTCAATCCTTCTATTTCCCTTAGTGGTCTTCCCTTTTTCCAGCACTGACTACAAGTTATTAACTACAACACTGTGTCGTACTCACAGATCTGCCTCCTTACTAAATATACACAGATCATTTCAAAGCACATTTTCTCCTTGAGCTGTTCTGTGTACCAAAATGTGTGCTTTAATCATTCAGCATGCAGGAAGCATCCTTCATCCACTTTTCCCATGAACACATCTCCAACTTGGCATCCAGTTTAAACTGTCATTTGTATTGTCAGTATTTTCCCCATATAAACTCAGCAGTGTCTTCACCTACTTAAATGTGTAAGTATATTCTTGTCCAACAATCTTGGTGCTAGAAATAGCCTTTCTACATCTCTCAGCATCATCAGATGGCTGAGCCTTTTCAAGTTGAAGACATTTTTTCTTAAGTTAAATACCCATGTTTCTCTCATTCCAAATCATTAACTCTTAAAATCTCTGACCTGACAGCACCAATAAAATAAATTCTATTAACTCTCCATTTAGTAAGCTGCTTCCTACAGTAGATTTCAGTATTTTTCAGCATTATTTTAGTATGTGTGAAAGAGTTATGCCAATATTTCTCCCAAGAATCCTTTGGAAAAAAGAAAGTTAGAAAGGGACCCAAATGATATGAATAGGTATTCACAGGAATACCTACAATACCTTTTCCTATAAAGGAAAAAATACTCCCAACTGAAAAGATTCATGAAGGACTAGACAAATACGCTTGACTGTCTTTTTAAGGAATTCCTGCACAGAAGTTTCTTTTCCAAGGAAACTGTCACATTTCCAAAGATTTTGCACAGCACACTTTCTGGCACCAAGTGGTTTGGTTTTGGCTTTGATTTTTTTTTTTCCTCAGAAATGAGATACCTTAACTATCAGTTACAAGTGAGCAGGCTTTGAAATCATTCTCATTTGCAGAAAAAGCCCTATTTGTTAGGTGCTACCCTTCCCCAGGTGTGCTCACCACACTTGGAATAAAGATTTATTCACCCACTGAGATACTCCTGGTGATATTTCCAGCAGAGATTTCATTGTATGGCAGCAATTGCATTAAAGAAGCAAAAAGTTGTGTACAGCCTTGGGTGACACTCAGGTGGGGAGGGATGGGGGGAGCTGCAGCAGGACCAGCCTGGCTTGGGTTGGGAAAGGATTCTGTGCCAGAGCTCCCCGGCTCAGCCCTTGGAGCTCCAGCCCTGCTGTGCCCAGCAAGGCCCTGTGAGGAATGAATGGATAATCAAAGGCTGCCATTTGTGAGCAGATATTCATTTGAATACTCTGCAGGATGGCTGTCAGGCTTTTAGGAGAGCAGTTCTGTTGTGTGGATCACAGGCTTCCAGCAGGTGTTCCTGTCACCAATCCGTTACTTACTTAGACATTAAAATCCAGCACACAGAAAAAGAAAAAAAGAAGTTTTCAGCCCTCTGAAATTATCTGAACTAACAGGCATATCTGTTCAATTAACTTTTTTTCATTTTCAGTCTACTTCCTAAAAGACACAGGAGCAAGAAAATAGTACAAAAAAGTGAACCCAATGAATAGTTCTAATTTCAGCCCCATTAGAAAATGTCATATTTCAAATATCCTAATACAGATTCCAATATTTTTTTCTCCAGGATTTACATGGAGTTTCTTTCTCTAAATTGGCTGCTGGTCTTTGAAGACCTGTGAGTCATTAAGTAAAATTTTTGTACCAATGCAAAAAGCCACAGAAAGAACAACTGCCTGTTGAAACTACTGATTTCACTTCTACTGTTCTCCCTCCTATTGAGCAGACTTCCTCTAAATCAGCTGCATCTACTAGAACATTACATCACAGAAAATCTAACAGGCTAAAAATATATTATGTAGGTATAATATTAATTATGTTCAGGTTAAAAAGATTTAGTAACCTTGGAGATAGAAAACAGTGCTAGAAATGATTATTTTTAGCATCAAGGAACTTCTCCAAGCAACAATACCACACAGTGTAAAAATATACCAGGTCGGTACACTTTGGAGATTTCAGATGTTTTATCCTCTTATGGTCTAAACTACAGTACATTTAAACTATATTACTCAGGAACAATTTTCTCCCTGCAAATTTTTACTCCTTATGACCAAAGAAATTACACAGGCATGTGAAGATGTACAAGAATTTTAAGAACACTGTCCTTACAAACTGACATTGGCTCAATAAAAACAGAGTTTTTCATTGAAGTAGTTCCTCTGGGTACCATGGGCTTTTTGTATGCTCCTCATAACTTAAAAGTCCTCAGGCTGTAGCCACAGGCAGAAGTGCTGTGCAGGAGTGCTATGCCAACAACAATCACATTGTTTGGTCCTGTTAAAAATGTTTGTGTAGCGACAGTGCCACCCATGCTCCTCTCTTCTTCTCTTAGGAACATGCCAAACTGCCCAAGCAAACATGGTAGCATGCCAACCCTCTCCATCTCCTCACTGGGTAATGAGTGTGAGTGAGTGTGACTGTAGGAGGAAATAATTGAAAGTACTGTGTGAGTAACTATCTGTTAATAACAGCTTGCCTGTATTAATAGCATCATAATTTCTGCTAAATAAAGGAGAAATTCTTCTAATATTGAAAGAGACACTCCCTGACTTGACACCCTACCAGGGAAATGCACTGCATAGTGATACTTGCCTGACTTTTCTTAGCTACGTGAAGAATGCACACAAAAATTTCCTAGCTCAGGACAAAAGTAAATTTGAGTTTCAACACAGTGACAGAGCTTATATGAAAGTGCATGTGCTGAAGGTTCATTAATAAGATTTACCAGAAGGACATATGTGGGTAACAGCCATTACACACAACATTTCCCAAAGTGCTCAGATTTCTCTTTGTCTTCTTTTCCTGATGCAACTCTAATTTTTACAAGCTGAACAGGTGGTGAGATTTCCCAGCCACAAAGGGCAGGTCACACTCTCCTCTACCAAAAATCAGTTTAAGTAGGCTGGGAAAAATAGAACAGCCCTGGAAATCACAGAGGTTGGCTCCTCCCTGGAGCTACTGAGCACTGCTGCAGTAACTGGCACATGCTTCCCCATCGTAAGAAAACAGAATTTAAGACAGCTTGGTTTAAATGCAGGCAAAATTAAATACTTAACATGGGAACAATAGGGTTCTTTGTGGTAGGGAAAAATGTTTTTTTTTCCTCTGAGTCTGGCAGATTAGCCCTGGTCTATTCTGCTTCTCTTTTGCTCGGAGTGCTTTTCATTATTACTATTTTTTTATATTCTGTTTCAAAGAACAGTCTGGAATTCAGGAAAAAGCATTACCTACCGCTGTGACACAGGCCTGCCTAGCAGTATGAAATAGGAAAATGCATTTTCCCAGAGTAACCTTTCACTTAAAATTCAAGCTCCTGGAATTTCAGGAGGGGGTGGGGGCCTGGGTGGGCTACAGGAGCATGTACAAACACAAACACTCCCAACCTCAGGCTGTTAGTATTTTTTTGCATAGTTCCCATTCCCATCTTTTAGCTCCTGCCTCAGCAAGATTTTTTTCTTTGTTTTTTTAATGTTTCACTTTCCTTTGCACCCTTCCCCCATCTATTGGTTCCTCTCTTTTAAGGGTTGTGTTCTCTTCTCTCATTTCTCCTTTTCTCCCAAAAATATTTTCTCCTTTTGTGTTTTTACATCAGGCTTTTTTCACCTGAGTTTTTAATGTGTTGTTTTTTGTTTGTTTTTTTTCCTCTGGAGGGGATTTGGTGTCTTCTGTTTCTTACCATTGATGTGCTTCTATGCCTAAGAAATTCTGAATAAAATGCTGCTAAACTAAGTTTAAAGCACAAAGACTTGTTTTACTTTAGAAAAAACTGTAATAACATTCCTTTAAATTATTTCCAGATGTAGTCTATAAGAGTAAGTTAAATTTGACAGCATATACTGTGTATTAGGGTTGCATAATTCATGTAGTGATCTGTCATCACTGCTCTGAATGACTGCCAATAACAGAGACCAAGCAAACGTCCTGCAGATATTTAATATACTTATTTTTGGTACATAATAATGGTAACAGCAATGGACATCTATGACAAGCTGAAGATTTACTGCATAATGCACCCATTTATGAAAATGTTTTTTGCCTGTATTTCTAATACAGCAAGATTTACAATAAAAATTGCTTTGACTTGTCACTTGCAGAAAGATGATGCTTAGAATCTTTAGTTTTTAGAGTATTTGAGGGCATTTTAATAACTGCACTCATTTAAGCTACAGAATATTGTTCATATCCTCACTAGTAATTAATTCTTTGTTTGAAGACAATTGCAGCTGTTGATTTTTTCCCCTATTCTTTTCCTCTTCCTTTTTTTCCACCCTGAGCTGTGAATCCAAAAGTTCCACAGATTGATTCCATATCCAGCTTACACTCTGGGGCACAGCAATAGAAAAATGCAGGAATGCAGTACTTACATCAAAATCATTTATTTAAACCTATGCCTGTAGAAGTCTCCCAATAAATGATAACTCCACCAGGGTTTTTCCAGGTAGTTTTCATCTTTCTAATGGAAGTTGGATATTTATGGTCCATCCCTTAAATTTGATTTAATAAAGGCAACTTAACCTCACCATTACTTTATAGGGAGGAGTGCCCTCACCAGTAATTAGTATCACCTCTCCAGACTCACCCAGGTCTGCTCACTATCCCTTTACCTTCTTGATCTCATTTCATTATGCCTTTCCTTCTGTACCTTCAGCACCCTCATGAATCCATCAGCCAAGCTACTCTTGAATAAACCATCTTCCTTGAGTCTTTCCCTCAATCGCCCTTTTAATAGGGAAATCTCTATCTTACCTTGCACTCTAAGAAACTGCTACATGACTGCAGAAAAAAGGGGCAAGGGTAGGGACCAAAAGTTCAGCAACAGCAAATCCTGATGCCAGCTAGTCAAAGCCATCCCTCAGGCACTGCTCCCCACGCCCTGATCTTAATGCCCTCAACTGCAATTCAAACAAAGAGCAATTTAGGACTTCAGCCAAAATTCAGCACGAAAATAAAATAGTACTGGTTGTTCAGGCTGGAGTTGGAAACTCAAAACAAATGGTAGCCCAGCCACCTCTGTGAGTGCCACCGTATTAGGTCACTGACTGCATGAGCTGTGCTGCCACTTGGCCACTGGGGAGACTAGGCAGCTGTGCCCAGATTACTGCTGAAACAAGCATTTAAGAGCTGTGAGATTCATTAAGAGATCATTTGTGTAAAATAAAGCAAAATAAAAACAAAATGAAAAGTCCCTGCTGTAATCAAGATTCTTAGCTGTAGCAAAAAACCCCAAACAAACCAGGATTAGGCTGGTTTTTTTATGATTGCCTCTTTCTTTAGTCTTCTAATTCAGGATATATATAGGCCATTTTTATTTTCTCTGTAGAAAAGACAAATAAATACAAGAAAAGTCCTGGCCCATTTGATGCAGCGGAATACTGTGATATATGAGTAGCATTTTTGCAGTTACTTGGAAGGAGACAAATGTCCCATTAGAATTTAAATGACTTCTGGGAGAAGCTCAGAGCCTGAGCAAGGACAAAGGGCTGTGACCCGGCAGTGCAGCGGTGCTGGTGAGGACAGTGAGGGCCGTGTGGCTCCTGCCCTGCCACCACCATGTCCCTCACCAGCACGTGCCTCCAGTCAGGCCTCGGTCCTGGCCAGGGAGAGCTGGGGGTAACAGGCAGTGCCAGTTCAGTGTTTTACTGCAGTGAGGCTATACCCCAGACTTGGCAGAGCTTAAGTATCCCAGGAGCAGTTTGGCCCATGTCCTTGGGCATCTCCTCAGCTGCAAAACCCGTCCGGGCTGAGGGCTGCCCTGCAGGCCGCGCGCGGCCGGCCAAGCGAGCAGTGCAGATGGTCAGAAATGCACGGAGAGATCTATCCAGACATTGTCTGCCTTAGTTTGTGCCATTGCCTGCTTCCAAAGCAACTGTCCCATGTCGATATTCCCCAGGTGTTTTGATGTGTAAACAGTATCTGATGAGCTCTTGCTGTAAGTCCCGTGGCAAAGCAGCAGACTTTCCTCCATGCTGGTCAGCACAGCAGCATCAGGGAGGACATGAGTCTCTTGCCCCTGAATATCCATTTTCTGAGTTAAAGCTGGTCCTGTAGGAGCTCTGGAAACACTCTGGGTTTCTGCTGCTTCAGTCTAGTTCACCCCAATAACCTGCTATGAAGCACATCACTTGATGTAGGTTAAACCTAGCCAGCCAGAGAGGTATTTGTCTTTAAAAATTATTTCACCTGTACATTAGTTTAAACAATGTGAGGCTTATAAAAACATTTGAATTTTCACTTACATTAAATCACTGAAGGTAGTGACCTGTACAAAGCCCTGAATACTCAGTGTGTTGTATTTTTCCTACTCATGTTAATTATACTAATTTCCCTATTCCCAATATTAATAATTGTCTCAAATTCTTTTCAAAATAAAGCAGTGCAAATGCACAATTTCATTCCATATGAAGTCTCACAAGGATATATTAGAAAATAACCTAATTTTATTACATCACTGAGATATTATCATGGAAATAAATTACTCTGAAATAGAGCTAATTTTGTGGTGGAGTTTCTGTAATGAGTAATTTCATTTCACACAGCACTAAAATCAAAATTACAGAATTAGTTTTCCTCATAGCTTAGGCAATCTTTTCATCATTACAGGCAGAAAGAATGAAAAAATAAGCTAATTAATCTAAGTTAAAGTTTTAGCAACATGTTAATTGCTTGTACAGCATAACTAAGCCAGAGTCTCTTATAGTGTTTACAAAGATAGAAATCACTCTGAACCACCTGAACACTCACCAGCATTCAAACAAGCAGGATTATCTATGCATAACAGAGATCTGGTTAGATAAGAGATACCTAAAGACAAGGAAATACTTGTAGTTACACAAAGCTGCTGCCTGAAGCAAGCCATTACATCTGTAACACTGTCACATCAGCATTCAGCACTGTGGGGCAAGAGTTTTACACTGCTCTGCATACTTGCAACATCAGCCCATAGGTATTAAACGACTTAGCTTCAGTAACTTGTCATCTGTGCCACTGCTGCAGGTGAATCCACCATTGGAAAGGGAGGTGTGGTGGTTTGTAGGAGCCCTGCAGGTGCCCTGGGCAGGGGACCTGTGCCAGCACGCTGACCTCCAGCTGCTCAGGGCTTTGACTCAGCAAAACTCTCCTTTCCACCAGCTCCACAGCAAAGGCACTTTCTCTAAAAACTAACACAGCTGATCTTTCTCTGGGGTTGGAATGACCATCCCTGATAATGAAAATACCCACACAACCCGCCTTGGCCAATCTTTCATTAATTTTTTTTTTATTTATTTATTTATTTAGTGGTGATTTGCAGGTGCTGCTGCATGCACCTCACCGGGATCAGACCTTCTCACACGGGTCTGTAAGCAGAGAGAGCCCGGGCTGGGCCAGGGCAGGACGATGCGCGTTTGCCCTCCGGAGCCAGGCGGCGGCTGGAGCAGCAGAGGGTTCCCGCAGCTTGAGGATGGTACCACACTGCCACCCTCTGCAAGAACAAAGTACCGGCCTCGGCACTAACCTCCTTCCTCCAAAAGAGAAGGATCCAAGGAATTTTAGTTTGCTTTCAGTGAGTAATAACAGTGAACAGAGTAGAGTTGCAGCTTGCGCCAACTCCCCTCTAATTTTTATGCTGGTGCCGTAACTCTAAACCTAAAATATATTAATATACCCTTAGTGGTGTTTTTATTAAAGTCTGCTATTTTGTGTGATGACAGTAGATGAACTAGTTTAAATAATTTTTATTTACAGAAAGTAGACAGTGTTCCATATTTCAATTTTCTAGGCTCACAGCTACCCATTTTTTAGTTGATATATATTTTAATAACTAAACAATAGAACATCTATTGCAGAACAGTTTCCTTAAAATTCAGAAAGTTACACTTCCCTTAATTCTAGCTGCACAAAGAGTGATAGCTTCCTCTTTGTTTGCATTTTTAATGAAATTCGTGATAAGTTCTTTTCCTTCAGAGATAAACCTAAAGCTTCTTCAAAAATGTCAGCAGTTCTGCTATTAAAGTTATCACACTTAATTCTAGACATTGTGCAATCATACTGCCATTACAGAGCTGACAAAACCTTAACTGCTATTTCACTGTTGAAATTGAAATTACTATTTCTGCAGCTTTGAATTTGTTTTCAATCTACTTGCTTAAGGAAATAAAGTTATCTATTTGCTGATACTATTAGCTCCCACCTAATTTTTCTTGAGGCATTGGGACGTTCCTTAATTTGCCTCAGGTTTGATAATTATTCTCAAATATATTGAATTAACCAAATTTTCATGCAAACAAGCATAGAAAGAGAGCATATGTTTTAGCATAGGTGAGATGAGCTACCTTTGCTTCAGAAGAAAGGCAGAATCCTGAATGTTTTCTGGCCCTTAAGTAGTTGATAGTTGATGATACATACTTCAGTCACAAGAAGGAGCATCGGCCCAGACATCTTTTTAGACACCAGAGATTACAGTCATGGGCCAAATAAAGGAACTGTGTTCTCACAATCCTGCTGCTCATAAATAAAATATTAGGCACAATTCTTATTTTCCAGCTTTTCACTGTCAGCCCAGAGCCAAGGGTAGAACATTTTGCCCAACTACATTGGACTTCCAGGATTTTCCTTCATTGCAGGGCCATAGCATTCCTCTGGCCTGATAACTTAATTGTAAAATGACAATATACAACTTCGCTACTCTGTTTGGTCATAAAGTAACACAAATCAGACCAGGAGATCCGTAACTGCAGAACTTCAAGTATTAAAGGATGATTTCTAACCTAAGTATCAAGACTTCAGTATAATACATTTAAAGAGAAATAGAGAAGAATATAGGGCAGCATCGGTACTACAAGAACAATAACAAAAACAAAATAAGGAAAGCTAGCATTTGGACTACTCTAAACATACACACACACTTTAAAAACCAGTAGCTTTTTACTCAGAACTTCACATCCCAGGGACCATTTGAACAAAACTCTGCTGAGTTCATTAAAAGAGACACTGAAGATAATCCATTCCCATTTCATCAATTATTGTGTGATTTTGAATCAATGTGGCATTTAAGACCACTGTTGATGTTGACTTGCATTAACTTTTACTAGGAGATTTTCATGTCATATCTATCTATAACTTCTTGAACTGCCTTTGGCATCCTCTGTTCTCAGATTTTTTTTTTCCTTCTAGTTTAATAGATGAGAACGATTATATTTTATCTTTTGAATTAAAATAACTCCCCATGCACTCCTGAGGAAAATGAAAAATGATTTGAGCATTACCACATGCTTCTCACATGGTCTTTTTGCAATTTAAAACTTTTTAGCTCCCAGAATAATGTAGATAACAGTATTTTCTGTAAAATAAGGTCTGGTCTTGCACAGATTAGAATTTTACTTCTGACTTCAATAGGAACATTGGAAAATCTTTTTCATGACCCACATTGTAAATATGCTAAGGTATGATAGCTTTCTTGGCCTCTTTTGAAGTTTTTAGGACATAGTTATTTGGGCTTAGTCCTGGAAACCTAGTGCAATATTCTGTATTTATTTCATTCTCTTGCCAGTTAGCTCTGTAATCTGGAATTCCAAAGTCAAAATCACGGGCACTGAGACACATGACCTCCACCCATTACACAAGAGTCAGCTGAGGAGGGCCAGAACATCAGGATACCCATTTCTTTATAGGCATCTGAGATTTTTGCCACTGCTGTGTTTCTCCAACCCTGCCTGGACTACATCCTCCTGCTTACTGCAAACTACAAGGAGGCATTCAATGCTGAGTAGATTGCTTGTGTCCTCCAAAGAACTGCTGAGGCAGCCACTAGAAAATGCACACCACTAGTTTCACCCAGATAGTTCCAATTTCCCCCTTGTAACACTCCCAGAAAAGGTTGCTTAGCTTGTAGTGAGGGCATAGTTACTCAGAGCAAAAATCCTTTTCTTTCTGTAAGTTTTTCCTCCAAATATGACAGTCTTACAAAGAGGTATTTCCAATCAAAAATTAATGTTATCATCACGTACTTAGAATGAGCTTGTAGAAATTTTAACTTCACCAGCTTATGGTGTAAATGCTTATGGGTTAAATATTTCTGCATAATGATGTTCATACACAGTATATTTATAAGGCAACGGCGGATTCTACATTTGAATTGGTTAAATTTAAGACATCTTAATTTAAGTGGCATGTAAGAGACTGTTATCCCTTGCTATTATTCTCCTTGCATAATTTTATAGTAAGTGAAAGCCTGACAAGTGCCTGTTATAAATTCTTTCTTCATGCTTCCACCTAAATTTAAAATTTAAAAGAAGCATTGGCCAATATTTTTGCTGTTGTTGTTTTTGTTTTAGTTTAAAAGTAGCTGGTAAGCTTTAACAAACATCACTGCTACTACTGAAGCCCACATTTAGTACAAGTAGGAGTCAGATTGTGGGATGGTGCACAGCCAGCTACAGAAACAGATTTTTTCCTAATTTCTTCAGTAAGCTTTGAAAAAGTTTAAGAGTACTTAATAGCAGAAACTCTCTTGTGTAAAGAATATAGTATTTAAAACTCAAGGAAGAAGCAAAATAAATTATTTCCTTTTACAAACAAAATAGATGTTTTTGTTTTACAACATATCTCTAAGTTCTGGCTCTCTAATGTCATGCAATGTATTGATATAGAGAATAGCAGAACAAACTAACCCATAAACAGATGTAGCCATGTGGTACACGTTCCCAGCACAACACAATTCCATTTGGACTGTAAAAATCATCTTTTCTATCAAAGCAGAGTTTTGACTTTCAGCATTCTATCATCAATTATTTTAGTTTTGCTCAGATCACACAGGAGGTAGGTCTTAAGAAACAAAACTGTGATAAACTGAAGACTTAATTTATTGCAGAGTTGGTGATGAAAAGATAATCATTACTTCATTACATTCATGAACTCTGGTGGCGTCTTCAGGCAAAGTGAATGTGGACAGGAGAAAGTGGCACTTTTCTAAGAACCACTTATTTAATGGGGAAATATGGGAAAGGTACAGTCACCATGCCAGCTTCTCTTTGGGTAAACAAGTCAGTCTTCTCTCAGCATTTCATTATCTCGAGGACTACACAACAGCAACTCAAATTTGTTTGGCTGGGCAGTTAGAGGGAGCTTGGTGCCTCACAGATTTTTCAGGTCCTGCTTATAACTGGGGTTTGCTAACTACACCCAGTGTATTTTCTCTTACTGCATGTAATACCCACATGTGATACTCTCACAACTCATCATTAATGTCTGTACAGCTCCCTGTGGCAAGGGGCATTGTCCAAACTGATTCTTGGTGTCTCAGTAATTCAGTTCTGGAAAGATTTTTTTTATTGGTAGCAGAACATGGTGAAAATTAAACATTCTAGGTGAGTAAGAAACCCAAATCCTATCAAACCAAGTTGTTTTAAAACACCAGCCATAGGCTTTCACAGTTCCACAGTCCTACTGAAAATAAACTGGTGCAGGACTAGACAAGCCTGCTTGTTCTTGACAGTTAATCCACCTGGCCTTTCAGACATTGACAGCATCATGCAAAGGAAATCAATTACCTAAGATAATCAAACCCACTGTCTTCACTCAGCTCTCTCATTCATTTAATCCAATTCTTGAGTATTGACATTATTGCAGGCACAATGGGAACAGAAGTGCTTCATTTAAGGCAGCACCTGGACACATTCAATAGTGTAGCAAGAGCTAACAAAGCTCTAACAAACACAGCCGTGCTGTTAAAAATAAACTGACAGGCCGTACAACCAAAAATATGTGCTTCTCAAAACAACCACTAAAGAAACAGTTTCAGGTGAAGGTGCCCTGCTCCCAGGGAGGTTTCATCCTGAAGTGCTTTGTCACCCCATGGCAAGAGTAAAGGTGAGCAGTGCCTTGAGCACAGTCTGAGCTGAGATGTTCATGTTAAAGGTGCAGCCTGGCTTCTGCAACAGCGATTCTTGAGGTGACAGAGCCAGAGTGCTCAGGCTGACATAGGGTAGGAAAACCCAATTTCAACAAGAATATGCTTTGATTTTGGTGTGAGCAATCCTACAAGGTGTCAGATGAACATCAAAAGAATTCATTGAGCTTCAGTTACTTCAGTGAAAAAAGCAGCAAGTCGTGAAATAAGAAAGGAAGTTCACTTGGCAGTAAAGGCTAATCAAGAGGTGAAAAAAATTCAGTCCAAGATGGGTCTAAAACAAAATAAAAACATTAAATACTTAATAAAAATTGACTATGTTTTTGTGTGACTCTTGATACAGGTAATGTTTAAAGGGTTTCTCTTGTGTGACTGGGCAATGAGCTGCAGAAAGAAAAGGCATGAACCTTAGATTTAAGGCATTTTATATGCTCATTATTTTCCACTCAAATAATCTGTAAGAGCTGCAGAGTGTGTAGCCCCCAGGTCACTGAGAATTATAATAATAATAAATTAAAATGCAACTATTCATTCAGTATAAGAATGTAGACTTTCACGGACAAACACTTCTATTAGAAAGTAGACCTTGTGTTAGAATGATAATTGATTCATCCTCTGCTTCACACAATTTATAGTAATCAGAAAACTTTATTTCCTAAAGAATTCTAAAGGTGGAACATATTTCATGGTGTTAGTTTCATTCTTTCAGTTACATCCTCTGGGACACAGATTAATGAAATAGAGTTGTTATAGTAATTTCAAATCAATACTCCACTACTAGTGGATTTTAAAAGTCCTAAACATTATCATTACCTGTTACCTCATTAAAATGGGAAAAATTAAATCAATACAATAGCTTAGTGGGTATTTTCTCACTCTTTCTTTACCTTTTGCTTAGATACATATTGTATTATTTGGTCTAATTTTCAGGTCCTCACTGAATACTACATTTATTCCATACTCATTTGATTAGCATTCCAAGCATTTCCAGTTACTTTAATATGTCCAAAATAATATCCAGTAAGTGTGAATTTAATCAAGTTAAAAATACTTTGATTCATGATGCACCCCATTTTATGTATCAATAAAATACTTAAGTGGTAATGCTAATGTTGGCTTATTTGTAAGGGGTTTGTGTTATTGAACAAGCAATTCAAGCACCAAAAAAGTCTCACACCCAGACTGCTGATCAGAATTTAACATACCTCCAGGAATCCCTGGAATACCAAAAGCTCGATGTGTTTTCTTTTACTCTTGGCATTGCAGCTGCTGAAAGCCATTACAGATTACAATGCTGTTTATTCAGTGCTGCAAATGTTACAACCACCTTCTGAGGTTACAAAATGTAAGGGAAATCTACTAAAAAACCCAACTTACCCAACATGGGCTCCAGTACAGATGCAGAGGACTAAGTGCACGGAGGAGTTAAATGATTTCTTACTGTGGGCATCTAGATTTTTGTGTTCAAGGAGTACTTTCTGCAAGCTGTTCTCTAAAACAATTTCATTACTCTCTAGCAGCCTGAGGATGGAGTCAGCTGATTTTCCCAGCTGATGAATGGCTCTATTGAAAGACTCAAGCTTTGGGTTAATAATTGAGCCGACTCCTTCTGGGAGTAGCTTAGGGGCAGGACGTGGGTTTGGTGTCTCAGAGGTCCCGCTGCTGCAGAGAGCACAAAGGGGACAAGGGCTCCCAGGAGCTGACTCTGGAGGTGACAGGGCAGGTTTGTGCATGAGGACAGACTCGCACCAGCCAGTTGCTCCTGAACTAGCACACCCCTTGCCGAGGCTGCAACAGCCACAGCAGAAAATTAATAAACAGAGAACCATAGGCACTCTGAAGGACCAGTATAAGCTTTACAATAAACCAGCACAAGTTTTAGTTTTATGTTAGCAGGTTTTGCTGACAGCCTTAACATTACAGGCCACAGCAATTGAGTGTTGTCATTTACTTGCTTGTCTCCAGCAGTCAAAACCCAAGGGTTGCTTCAGATGATCTGAAATCCCAGTGACCACTGCTGCTCAAGGGCTCTGGTATGAAGAGAAGAATATGCCTTGCCCCAGACTTTCAAATGCATCACAGCTGTCTTAGAGCCTTGAAATGCAGACAGGTGCTGAAAAATAATGTCTTAAAGTAGGAATTTAGCATTCTTCACCTGGGCACTGTGAACTGAAACAGGCAACATCACATTGATTCTTTGCGTTTTCAAACAGAATACTTTAATTCTGATTAAATTATGACTTTCAGTTAGTGGGAACTTGAAAAGATGTTTTTAAGAAGTAAATAGGAAGGCATCTCTAGAAATGTGAGGATTTCTGATACTGTGCGTTAGCTGAACTTGTGCTTGGAGTTCTATTGGGAATAGCAATCAGCATTGTTTCTATGCCAGTTGCTTACAGAATTGTAAAACTGTTTTAAAACTGTTTAAAACTGTTTTAAAAAACTGTTAAAAACTGTTTTCTCAGTTCCAGTGCTATGAGAGGCCATATGAGACCAAACTTGCTGATTCTCCCACTTACAGCTGTTCTGCAATAGAAACAGCCAGGGATTTTTTTTTTTTCCACTGAGTTTCCAACTTCCTTCTGCTTGACCGACGACTGGAGGATAAACACTTTGTATTCTATGCAGTTAGGCAGACTGTACAAATGAGATATGGGGAGAGCTATCCCAGAGCAGGCATACTCAGCACATATCTTTGACTTATAATTGGATCAATATCCAACATGCACAGGAAAGAATGCTTTTTACATCTCTTTAATTTCTCCCTCCTACAGATGTAACAAATAAGAGCTTTAGCAGTAACAGTAGAAAGGCAAACAACAGTAGAGAAATCTGCTCCATTTTTTTGCCATGGAAAAATGTGTTTTCCCTCTCCTAGTCTGAGCCTCGATCTTCCTCGATGTTCTGTAACCTGGGGGGAGCTTCCAGTGTAGTCACAGCAGATATGTGGTATCAAATAGCCTCTTAGGGCAACATTGTCTGTAACTAGCTTTAAGATAAAGTGAAAAAAAGGACAAGGGGTAAAGGTTTTAAACTAAAACTATTCAGACTAGTAAAGACCACATTTTTATGGCATTGGTGAAACACTGACACAGGTTACCGGAGAAGCTGTGGATGCCCCATCCCTGGTAGTGTTCAAGGCCAGGATGGATGGGACTCTGATTAACCTGATACAGCAAATGATGTGGCTGCCCAGGGCAGGGGGTTGAACTTGATCATCTTTAAAGGTCTTTTTCAACCAAAACAATTCTATAATTCTGTGAAAAAGCAAACAACATACGCTTACCTCTGACGTGAACTGAGGCTAGCACGTTCTAGGAAGAAAAACTTGAGGGTTTTTACTGCTAGAAGATACAGGATTGAAACCTCTCAGCCTTTGCCTTTCTCAAAAGTTATCAACACTTTAATCCCAAAAAACACCACTAGGATTTGAAACTGAAATAGTCAAAATCATCTTCTTTCCCCTGCTTCACACCTTGAACCAGTACCACCATATTTTACTACTGGTGACTATATCAGGAAGGGTTTGGTGTGTTCCTGTGTATCCCCCCCAACCCACAATATTGTGGTCACAGGAAATGATTTCTGACAGCAGATGTTAAATTCTGTCTGAAGTGGTTTTTCTAATGCAACCTTTGTTGGTAATCACATTCCCTAAGTGGTTTCCTTTATCTTAAATTTTGTGGAATGGTGTTTCCCCAGAGAAAGTGCTACTTTCACCTCTCCAAAAAGTGCCAACAGCTCCTGAAGTGAGAGGTCAGACAGGAAAGCAACATCTGCAAAACTAACACTTGTCACTTCTGGAAAGACTTGAACGATGCTACTCAAAGGCACTCAGAACATTTCCACGTCAAACAGAGTGCAAGGCTGGAAGTCTCTACCCGGGGTAGCTGGGATGTGACAACTGCAAGAAGAAAAACCGAGGCAATCAGCAGGAAGCTTCATGCAGGCTCTGTCACGGAGGTATGGCAGAAAAAGAGGCCATGGGAAGCGTTGCCCAGACTTTCGTCTGCCAGCCATCCCTCGCCACTTCTCTGTCTAGCATCCTTCCCCCCGAACACACTCGAAACTGAGAAGGGGTGTAAGCGACATTCAGCAAAGGAGGAGTGGCAGGGAAGGGGCAACGCTTAGAGGTTCCCGTGGGGGCTTGAGCGAGCACCAACGGGGGAGCATCCCTCTCCTGTGCCGCCCACGCCCGGCCGTGGGCGGGCTCGAACCCGCGGCGTCGGGCGCAGAGCTCGGCGGCTGCCGGGCTGCGCGGAGCTGCCTCCCCCGCCCGCCGCGGCTCCAGGTAAGGCGCGCCGGCCTCGGGCATCGCGGCACCGCTCCCTCCCTGCCTCCCTCCCTACACACCCCTCCCTCTCCGCTCTCTTGTCCTCTAAATTGTCTTTTAGGAAAAAAAAATATATATATATATAGATATATATAGATATATATGTATATAATGTTTCCTCTCTGAGGTATCATTATGCTGCTGGATTAAAATAACTCAGAATAACTCGAATTTCGATTAGTAAGTCAAATCGAAGATGTGAGTGTTTCCCCCAAAAGGCTGCAAAACCTTGCTTTTTAAAACAGTGAGTGGCACGTGGAGAAACTTCTCCAAGAAAGATAATGTAAGAGACAGCTCCCATTGCCACCCCCCGCCTCCAATTCTCACCTCAAATGAATGCATAGATAAGCAATGCACTAGTACTTAAAAAGGTGTACAAAATTTAAAGTAGATCAAATTGATTAAACCACTTACTGAGCACTGAGTAATGAAGAAAGGGGATATTTGAATTCAATGAAAGCATTTTATTTCGCTAGGAAGCTCTTTTTTTTCTAATTATTAAAAAAATCCTATATACACAATTTCAGTGGCTATTCAAACTTTATAAACAGGATTCTTAAAGGCTGCTCTCTACCATGAACACTCCAGGTAATTCTAATGATCTGACATAGAGTAAAGCTAGAACAATTTGTGCTGAAGGAAAAGGAAGATCCTGCAACAGGCACACACTTACAGATTGAACTAATCTTCCCATGTGGTAACTGTAGGAAAAAATCTGAAATACATATTTTATTGGAAAAATGCCTCTTGCTTTCAAAGCCCCTCATGCAATTTCCTCTTAGATCAAATTCCTGATTACTTTGAGCTCAGCTCCACATCTCAGTTGAAACAACTCCTCTGACTTCAACCTCAGCAGGTGCAAAAGCTTACAGCTGAGTCCACGATACAACTTGGACAACATTCATATTTTTGTATGGCTGTACAATTAAAAAAATGTATCCTGTGATTATTATTTGCAAAAATATATAATTCTACTGAGTAATTTTAATTTTATAGATTTGTACCAGTTATTTTTGAGTACAAAATCTTCATAGATTTTAAAAAAACTGAAACTGCTCTGAAAACTGGTTTTCTCCTTCCCAGTCTTTCATCCTGTTGCACTGCTCGGAATGGTTAGTTTGTAAATAACCTTGTTACAGGACACTTAACAATACACTAAGAAATTGGAGTCCAAGACCTTGGACCAAAACTGAGAAGTAGATATTTGGTGACTAAGAAAAGTAAAGTTTTCTCTGGAAGGTTTCAGATATGCATAATAATAATGAAACCGAGAAAGGTCTATGATTCAGATTCATAACTTGGATGGAAAATAAGGGGCATAGCTGGGGTATTCCTTCTTCCCCTTTGCTCCCAAACTAACAAGACTTTTCACCTGAAAACAAAATTAATTGCAGACCAAGGGGCTGTTTTCTGTCATTAATTTCAAAGGCACATTGCACAACATTCAGTGAGGAGAGAAGATGGATATGACTGACCCTAATCTTCTCCTGCAGGGCCCTTGTTTTTCCCTCACAGCCTCAAAAGTGTGTTCAGTGACAGAGTGAGACAACTCTCATTCTCCCAGGCTGGAGGCTGCATGGAGGGAAGCTGCAGGAACTTTAGCTGGGTGCTGGATAGTTTCTACAACCTGAGAATGCTGAGCACAGCTCACAGTCACCATGGTCTGTGTGGGGAGACTCAGCCCCAGGTTAAAGGCTAGAAGATTCTAGATCTGCTAACTTTTATAAGGAACAGTGATTTAAACTGGCACAACAAAGGCAGGATTTCATTTGTCTTTCCAAGTCAAATTGTTATTTTCTTAATCTAAACCAGCATATCCTGTCCAACTTTCCGGACTTTCAACTCTTTATCTTAATCATATCTGGGCTGATAGCGCCCAGACAAAGCTGTCTCCATTTTGCTAAAGGCGATAAAACCACATTATCCTGGTCTGTGTAAACAGTGAAGGTTTCAGTGCTGCAGGAGCTCTGAATCTGCCTTCAGCCCACCCTCGGGGGTGCCCTTTCAAAACCTGGTGACCTGAAGGGCTGTCAGGTCTCAGGTGGTCGGTGGGAGACCACTCAAGCCATCGGTGTTTGAGTCTTCCTGCACAGTCAAAACCTTTCCAAATGTGCCTTTGAGGTCTGATCCATCAGTTCCAGCCTCTGAAGGTTGCCTGCCTCTCTGGCCCAACTCAAACACATTTGTTCTTTAAACTGCACAAAAGCTGAGCCGCTTGGGCCTAGGGAAGCCACGTAGGTGGGCTGTGAATTCTGACTGTAAAACTGGTGTGGCAGAAGGTAATCCCCACTTGTCTGTGGGACTGGGTGTGGGAGGACTTTGGAATGTTGACAAGCACCTTAAAAAGCCAGTAAGGGTCTCAGATTTGAGATTTGGATTTTGGTACAAGAGGACTCAAACATTTGCAGACATATGTAGAGGTCCAGCTGCCCAGATAGCAGAACTGAGATGCACAGAGCAAAAAAAATTAAAGTGTATGCACATAAATAGACTTTATAATTAATAATCCCATAAACCTCTGATTTCTTTGGGTAATTACAAATGGCAGTAATCATCAGCTGTGACTTAAATACCACTAATATGCCAGACTTTTGAGTGTCAGCTATGTAAAATCATATTTAGGAGCAAGGTGGAGATAAGTTACTTAGTTCTCTGCCTTTTTAAACTAGAAATGTGCCTGTGGGGCACATTTTCTGTAGATGTCTCAGAAGATATAAGCAGAGCTTGTAATGAGCACTGCATTTAAGCAGTCACATGGACATGTTCATTTCTTAAAATTTATTCCGTGAATGTTTGTTACTACATCAATTTCTGCCCTTTGCTGAAACCTTTCAGTTCAGTGTTATGCTGTTTGGGAGCAGGACAGCTGGCACTAGCTCCATCAAGGTAACTCAGAATTGTATTGTCATCCTAAGCACCCAGTTTTTATAAATCTGAAATTAATTTTCCAGAAAAAAACAGTATAATGCTAACAGCATCCTTACCAGTTATTTCCCAGCTAATCCACAATATGCACTGTATTTAAAATGCACAGAGTAAAACCAACAACAGATAAACATATAAAATAATCCTATCATAGGTTATGTAACTCACTCTAAGGCTTTGATGTTCATGAAATTGATAATACAGGGAACTTGGTGAGAAATAAAGACCTCAATCCAGGGCACCAAATGTCTCTCATACACTTAATTATGTAAGTATTAGCAGCATTCTGCTAGTCCCTACTCCTTCGGTGGCTAGAAGTGCTGATACTAAGAAAAGTATTTTAAGGTTGCAACAGTAGGTTTGTCTGACTTTGATTCTGATCTTCCAGTGTACTTTAAGGATACTGATTTTACATATAAACTTGGATGTTATTTGGGACATTGAAATAAATCACTGAGTTGTTGCTTATATAGTCTGAAATAATGCTATTTTTTTAAAAATAAACATATTTGTCATACTGATTATTTGGGGTAATTTTAAAGACTCTCATATAATGCCTATACCTATATAAACAATTTCTAATTATGAAGTTTCAATTACAGCTGGTTTTGCTATACCAGAGAAGCAGTTTTCATTTCTGGCGAATCTTAATTTCATCCTACTTATTTTAACAGTATGAGCTTCTGTTGCTGAAAAATATCTTCTGACAAAACCATCTCAGAGTAGAACTTGAGAAGATGCTTTCAGACTGGAGCAACTTCCCAAGTTTTTCATTGAGAAAAATGACACTTCTCTTACCTGGCACATGTGACAACTGTATTGATCAAAGACCATTGCATAATGGAACCCAGTGTTTCACTGTGAACTATTGCCAGATACAGCAGCAGCAGAGACCCAAGAGCCCTTCAATTGCTGACAGAACACTGTCATACCAGATGGCCCCTGTACTGCCTGTCTGCATGTCAAACATGACAAGACAGCTACTTTCTGTGGGCCAAGGACATCTAACTTTGATTACTTGCCCAGGGACACTTGCCTGGTGCTGCCCATGCTAGGCAAGATCAGATGTGCCTAGGGTTTAGCAACAAGCTAACTGGTGTGCCAAAAGCCAGTTGTCAGCTGAATAAGAGGGTGCCCCTTATAATGGTATGCAGACACATGCATTTGTCCACTTTCATCAGTCAGTCCCCCAGTTAGACCTGGAGTTTTGCTGCCACTGGGTTTTATTCCTTCTTTTTAATTTGCTGCATAAAAGAACCCCTTCTTGATACTTTTCACTCAAGCTGCAGTCTCTGCTGTATTAATCCTAATGTGAAAAAAAAATATTTGAATGTGTGAAAATTTTGCATTTCTTTCTCTTTCAAGGAGTGTTAGGAAGTACCATGAAAGTACAGCCATTACAGAAAAACATCCAGATTAACCCAAAGACAGATATCATGGCATGACATGCTTTGTCAGTGACTACTGTCAATCTGTTTGCAGTTGACTTTTCCAAGCTGTGGTGGTTTTGGCTGAAGTAGAGTGAATTTTCTTCATGGTGGCTAGAACGGGGCTGTGTTTTGGATTTGTGCTGCAAACACAAGTGTTGATATTTCAGGGATGTTTTAGTTACTGCTGAGCAGAGCTTGCACACGGTTAAGGCCTTTTGTGCTTCTTGTACCACCCCAGCAGTGAGGAGGTTTCTGTTGCAAAAGAAACTGGGAGGGGACCCAGCTGTGACAGCTGACCCCAACTGACCCAAGGGGTATATCCCCTCTACTTCCAAATCTTATTTAGTGACTGCCTTCCATATACCCATACTTCCATATACTTCCATATCCTTTCTCCCATGGAGTCCTTAATGTTTCCAGCTTTCCATTGTTTCCCCTCCAGCTGGTTCATTTTTATCTAATAAACAGAGGGTGAAGTCAAGAACAGATAAGCTCACTGGTTACTTTGCAGTTCTAGCAGACAATGCAAGCAGAGAATCCAGAGCAGGGGAGGCAGCTGTACTTCTCTGGCACTCTGGGTGAATCCCTCCTGAGTTTCTCTCTGCCTTTCAGTCAAGCACTTAAAGGCATTGTCATTCAACAGTTTGGATGTGGAAGTAAAATGCAACTGTAATGCTAATTCAGTTAATATTCTAACCCCCACCATCTGCTTTTTATTTTAAGATAATTCTACACACAGTTTTAGATGCCTGCAGTAGCAGCCATGGGAATTCAGGCATATGGCCACTACCATATGACAAAGTGTATTATCTAATAATTTCTAGTCTTCCCCATGTATCCACTTGTGCATAAGGTACTTCAACATAATGGGCATCTCATCCTTTAATTCATTCACACAAAATTCACTTCCAGTGAAATTTTTGGATGTTGCCACTACCTCTGCCAGAGCTCTGCCTCACCCTATTTCAGCCTCAAAGGTTTGTGAAACTTGCATAATTCACTTTTCCTGTCATGCTGAAGATAATAAATAACTGAATTCCCATGAGAAATATCAAAACATTGGATGACATCTTACAGTCCTAATCTGATCTGAATAAAAGTAGGAAAGTGTTGTTGTTTTTCTCATCATACAAAAATCTGGGGCAGATTTGTTACCTTCACCTCAATTAAATGTTTAGAACAAGATGTGTCAGTATATGCACAATAATCTGGACAGCATGCAGTCTGTCTAGTTAAACCAAATGCAGAAAACAGGTTATGCTTATTTTTCTAGGGTGGGAGGAAAATATTATGGGTTCTGCTGAACTAGTTTTAATACCAGTAGTTCCATAGGTACACACATGCAGGAAGGAATCTTGCTGTGAATGTGCAGTATTTGATAAAGAAATGCTTGACAGGAAAGGTCCAGATGTGCAAACATGCCAAGAGGCAGGCTTTTCAGCAGAACAAACCAGCCCAGTAAGCCCCATAAAAAAGGGGCAGCAGAGAAAACGTGTGCGTGCATGCAAGCATGTACACACATGCAGCAGAGATTTATATATCCAGCTTAAGTATTATCTGTGAAACAGCTTAAGAGTCCAGTAGTTACCCAGTTCTATTCCTTGGCTGGCATGCAGGGTGCCTTTGCAGTGAGGAAAAGCCAGCTGACATGGCAATTAGATCTCTTGATTAGTGTTCCTTATTCAGAAGTATGAGATCTTCTCCCTTCTATTAATTCTGTGCTCTCTTCTGCTGAGCATACAAAAGTAATCCATGTACCATAGGGTGGATTTGGTCTTTAATATGTTAAAGACCAAAATTCTCCACCCCCATCCTCCCATAAAATTGCTACCTTGGATGTTGGTGAAGAACTGAAGGTAAACCAGTTGCTTTAGAAAGAAATCAGTAATAAGCCCACTCCTTTTCATCTTCAGTACTGTAAAAACTAAACCCAAACAACTACAGAAATATCCATAGGTTTCCTTAATCTGTTTATAAAGGATCTTCAGTCATATTAGGAGCTCATAGTAGCAATTCAAAAGCTAAATATAAAAGCAGCTTTATGAAGTACTTATAAAGTCAGTAAGAGGCTTTTTATTTTTAGCATATTTTCCTGTGAGATAGATAATGAATGTAGAAAGCATCCAAACCCAAAATGAGATACGCAAAAGAGATCCCAGGATCTGCACCAGGAGTGTTACAGAATCAGCGTGTAGAGAGCAATGTTCTGACAACACCATCTGCTCATTTGTGCTGTTTTTTCCTATTACCAGCTCTCTTAATGTCTCATGCATGATTTTCTGTGGAAGTCAGGAGGACTGTATGATTTATTTTGACATTAATATTTACCAGGCTGGTGTATGCTGAAAGTAGCCAAGATGCTGAGAACGTTTACTCGTTGAAAAAGCCACTGAAATGGCTTTCCTTTTTCTTTGGAGACATTAACCAGTTATTTTGTCACTTCACTGTTACATAAAAGTCATATCCCATTCACATTGCATTAATTTAGGTAAATACCACTAGTTTTGCTCTTACTAGAACTGTAGACTGAAAGAAAAATTACTTTGGCTTTTAAAAAGCTTGCTGGCATTTTACATTGGTCACTAAAGAACGGGAAAACAAAATTTCAGGCTGTGAAACTTCAAGTTCTTTACTATTCACAATTTAATATGAAATTAAAATGCAAGATACTCCTGCAAAACCCATTCTAGACACTGAAAATATTATGTTTGACTGTCCCTTCCTGAAACCTAAACCAGATATTTCATTTGCATTTATTAACATATAACAATTTTCTTGCAGATTCTGGGTAGGTAGCATTGTAGGGGTTTTTTTTAGATTTTCGAAGCAAGTCTTACAAATAAGGTTTGTGTTCTCTGATGAAAGACAGCAGAAGTGTGCACAGTCTGTGCATTTCAGATCTGTTGCATGACTGCATTACGCTATGGATTGATACTCTTTTCATCCAGAAATGGATTACAGAGCTGACATTCCTAAAATAACCATTATGGATGTGAATCATACTGACAAAAGCAAAAAATCCCATTCAGAAAAGACATCTTGCCTTAGCCAAACATTCTCATGAATGTGGATGGTTATATACGATTTATATACAAAGGATTTTTTTTTTTTTAATAGGTAGGGGTAGAAGCCTAAAATTTCATTTTTCCTCATTAACAAAAAGACTACCAAAGTTACATATCAGTGGTATTGGTGCTATGCATGTACCAGAGAGGTTGCTCTTAAATAGCTGTGTGTTCTAATGTGTTGTCCCTTAAAAACTGATATGCCAGAGGTGCACTCACTCACAAGCATGAATAGCAGAGACAAAACTCAGTGTTTGCAATTCTCCTGCACAGGATTACATTACTTTTTGCAGCAATTACTTTTCCTAATATTAAAAGGACAGAGGCAAAAATGAAACAGCTGCAGTGTCCCAGAATGCAGCTTCTGTTGGTTAGTTAAATTAATCCTGATGCCACCTCTTTTTTTCAAGTTTTGGGATTTTTTTAATTGATGTAGATATTTACTAATACATTAGAAGAAGCTATTCAAGATACAGTATCTTTAGTGTTTAAAACCTTTGGAAATTCATGTATTAGAAATGCATATGTGCTGTAAAACATGACCTCTGCACCTTTTGTTTTTTAGGAGCTACAAGAACTTCTGAAAGAACTTGTGACAATGTGCAGTCTTAAGTGCTGCAGTCTCAGAACCCTTTTTCTATTGCTGCTCTATAGGTAAGAAGGATTGGCTAAAAATATTATTTCTTCAATATATTATTATATCAATTGCTTTATAATAAACTTACTTATAATTAGAGACATATTTGACCAGGTAACAAAGTAAAATCTTCATTTGAATCTTTCTTGTTTCAAAAATTAAAGAACCTGAGTATTAATAACAGAAATACAGGACTGAGCTTTATGAATCTCAGCTGCCTTAACGGATGTTTTTTTTAATTGGAAAGATTGATGAGGGAGAAAAAGAATGGAATTTATGAAGCATATGAACCCTCAAATAAAGGATTACTGGGTACAGAGTGAGTATTGTATCAGATGCTTAACAAATTCAGATGGGCACATGGTCCTTGCTTGGAGCATAGTGCCTTGCCCAAGGACAGAAGCACACAGCCCACCTAGATTTACAACGAGGTTGAGATAGTAAAATTATCTAAAAGGAGAGTATCTTAAAAAGAATTACCTATTTGAAACATTGTTTTCTTATTCTCTGTTATGAAGTCATGAAGTCTCTAGAAAATCTGAGCTGCATTAAGCTGGAAAGTGAAAATGATCCCCTCTGGCTACACATAACCCTTCTAACAGTACAGCTGCCATAACCAAAAAATATAGAAATTGAGCACTTAAAATATATTTCTTCTATAAATATGGGCAAAAATAGTCTTTAAGTAATTCTAATAAAATATAAACATGGACAGGTTAAACATTCTCATCAGTATTTTTAACTGATGTATTTAAAGCCAATTCTTTATCTAGAATTGCCTAACCTACTTCATCTCACAGCAAATTTTTCAGGATAGGATTCTGTCTGAGCTTTAACTCAAGTGGGTGTGCAGACACTCATTTAGATAAAGCTTTCTCTTAGTAGTGGGAACAGATGGAATAGACCCCTGAAAGTGAGTTTAAAGCATCCATCTCCCCCACCTTCTCCAATGCCATAGAGAAATCTTCGTCCAAAACACACACTTGCTCTAATTCCACCTTCTTTCCTCATCAGCTGTGACTTGCCACGCTATGATAAGTGGATGGCTCGTGGCTTAGCCATAACATAACACTGCTAAGAGAGCAACAATTCCAGAAGCATCTAAGTAACAAGGAGGCAAAATTCCCCCAGGACCTCAGCCTGTGGTACACAGTTCATTATTATCAGACAGACTTTGTGAATCCTCTTACAGCTTCATCTGGCTGTGAGTGTCCTGAAGCACTGGCAGTTCATCCCTGATATCATCCATGGGGTTAAGGGCACACACAGCACCTGGATGCAAGGGCACAGCACGGAGCTGATGTTCTGTTGTACCCAAATCCGGACACAGGCTGGAGGAGCAGCTCTGGCCCTTGGTTATCTCACAGACAAGATGATGCTTGGGTTCGAAAAGGAATTTTTCCAGTGCACAAATCAGGAGGGGTTTGTGAAAGTGATGTTTAAAACAAAAGCTATCCTGCTTGGCACTGAAAACAGAGAAATAGTTCTAAACAAAGCCCAAGGGCTGAGGTGCCCCAAAGCAAGGACCATGATTTTTTGCCAAATGGTCCCTTAGATATTCCACTTGGAAAAGCTCAGCCTAACATGTGAAGAGAGTTTCTTCTACTGAAAAATTTACAGTCAGTAATGGTATGGGGTTGTTTTTTTCCTTTCTATCTCTCCCTGCCTGAAAGACACTTCTGCACTTCACTTAACATTAAATTACATTACAATCACATCATGGCCCCCTTTTTGTATTAAAATCTGTATCTGGGGAGTTGCCTGGATGATTGCTTTCCCAGATTTTTTTTTTTTTTTAAGTAGTAATGAAAAAATTGAGGCAAATTTATCATTATCAGGAATAAGCTTAAGTAAATGTATGCTATTTGGTCTGAAGAAGGATTCCAATTTGTTTCAGATAGGGTTTTTTTTTTAACATAAAGAATGCTAACCTGGGTTTATGGAATCAGGGACAGAAAATTCTATGAATCTTTTTTTCCTGCCTGAGTTTAAGAGCATTTATGGTACTTCACTATTTGCTCTTGAATCTGGTAACATGATGCTACAGTTTCAACCTCACCATTTAAAAAAAAATAAATAAAAAAAATGGTGACAGTACTGTCTGTTTCAAAGCTGAGAATTAATCAGTGATGTAGTAGATTTTGCTATAGTTTATCTGCAAAGACCATACAAACCCCTCTATCACTGAGCACAAGTATGAAACCAGAAATAACAACTTTATTTACATCTGTAAGCCCTTCGCCTGTCAGTGAATAGCCTGAAAAAAGGTTTTTTTATTCTTGTTTTCCTGGGGGGAGTGTTTCAAAAGCTCGTTCAAACTGTATCTGGCATTTTGTTTATCTTCTTGCAGTTCTAAGGTGTTTCTGTCTCTTTCATGTTATGTAACTTCTGACAAAAAATAGCCAGAAAAAATATTCTCCTACATGTGTCTAGACTGTACTTTTGCCTAAATAAATGATACATACTACTGTTTAGGGCAAATGTTCCTTTTTTCCCCTTCCAGTTACCCCATTCTGTTAAGACACTAACTCGAAAGTATCTTAAATAGCAAGAAGTTGTTGTATCTTTCAAGTTTAGCCAAACCCATAAAAATTCTCTATTTTTGAGCCGTAAGATTGACTTAGGAAAATAAAAAATTATAATTCAGCTCTTACAAAAGCAACCATAGAGCACTGAACCTGATGAGTTAATGCATTTATTATGCATTGACAGCCCAGAACAGATAGATATTCTCAGCCAAAAAATAATTATATACTCAGTTTTTTTCTGTAAAAGCCTGTTCATTCCTCAGTTGCTGGATCACCTGTTGCAAGGCAATTCCATGCTTAGATGCATTCCAAGGTACTTCCCATACATTAAGAAAATGGAGGGACTTTAACAGCTTCCCTTTACTACAAAACATATACTTTAATATACCAACAAAAGTATTGGTTAAAAGGGAAGATTTGATGCACTGATGAGAAGATGCAGACCCATTAAGTGGAATGAGGCTCAATTTTACTTTATCCTTTGCTTCTGTGGGCAGCTGTGAGCTCACTGTGGCTGGGCTGGGAATGCAGCACGTGCATCAAAGAGCCCTTTGAAAGAAACAGGGCATCATCCCTTAAAACACAGAAACCACAAACTACTTGAGGCAGAACCTCTGTAGGTTCCTTACCTTTCACCACCAACAATCTGCCTCTGAGTATCCCCCAAAGTCAGCAGGCTGGTGACACCACACCCTCACATTTAGGAGGCCTCAGGTTCCTCTCTCTAGTTGACTTCTCCAAGGTTTTGTGGCCAAACAGCACACAGCCTCATTAGTTCACAGCCTCAATTACAGCATGACAGCTTTCCCAGGCTCACCTAACCATAAAACTCAAAAGACCAGAGATATGTGGCTGCACATCATGTATTAATGAGGAAAACCACGAATTACCACAGGTCATTTAAGGGAAGGACTTCCATAAAAGTTTAAATGACATATTTTAGAAAACAGGACTTAATGATAATGAACCAGATCACTCTGCAGCTGCATACTGATGGGCAGACCAATGATATACTTCTTGCAGCAGAAACAAAACAATTTTTCCTTTAACATTTTACAATGTGTAACACTTATTCAAGAACAATCCAGTAAAGCTTTGAAATTAAACTCAGGCAGCTCACTAAACACTTAGCTAAAATTTATATGTAAATTAAGAAAGGAGAGATATCTATTCCAAGTACTGTATTTAAGAAATTAATGACATTCAAATGCATTTCCAATTTTAACACTTCTGTGCAACATAAAACTGGCCTTCTTATTTATATTCACATCTCAACTCGACTGTGTTTGTTTCTTTAGGAAAAAACTTACAGGAGAAACTTTCCTTATTTCAATGCTGACATTACTCAAGGGTGTACTTAAGTAACAACATCATTCTTTGACAATATAGAAATAAAAGACAGGGGGGAAAAGGAAAAAAAAATAAGATCATTCAAATAGCTAAGATATTTGTGTTACAATGCAGCTAATGTAAAACAGCTACTTCTGTGGCAATAGGGTCTGGTGAATAAAAATTATACAGCAATAGCAGCTTTTCAAGCCAGTAGATACCACATTTAAAACCACAGTGATTTGGCCACATGCATTCAGTGAGATCATCTTAGTATTTAAGCTTTGCCAGTTTAAGATGCTGGATTATTTCTAGTGGATGAAAGTCACAGTGTCCTGACAAAAGAACTCAAGGTTTCTCAGAAACAGCAAAATTAATATCAAAATATCATGCTTTGGGAAGCTGTAAGAGACCCAGAAATATAATGCAGAAGAGAAAGCAGAGTTTTCAGGAGCAGTTCCAGAAAGAACTGAGACAAGAAATTCAGTGAGGATTTAGTACTATAAGGAAAGACCACAGAACACTGATAGCCCCTTACCTAATGGTTTATACTTAGATTCTTCTCCCTAGAAGCAAATCACCACAGCTACAGCTCTTGTACCTACTGTAGGAGAGCTGGTCATTTTAGGGGCCAGTAATTCCCAGAGCAAGGATTAAAAGCTACAGACCCTTCTCCTGGTGTTTATATAGGTGTCTGCTCTCCATCAGCAGAGACAATGCCTCTGCCAGCTGGGCTCTCTAAGTCAGTTAATTATTTGCTGCTCACCTTCATAATTCATACAACACCTTTCTCAAGCCATTGGGAGCAAGTGGTTGCTACCATCTGTGCTTGAATTCCTGAAGAGCACACCCTGCTCACAGTCTTGGGGTGCTCACCTTCGAGGTTAGATAGAAAGGGTTTGCAATTATTTATATATATTTATATTTATATGTAACTTCTATGGATCGTATTTGTAGCTGTTTCTGAACAAAGGAAGTACTTGAATTCTCATTATGCTTCACTGCTTTTGCTCAACAGGATTATTTCTGTAACCTGTTTAAAAATAGTGTTGTGGAAGCGGAATTTTAAGTGTTTTTATGCACGAGCCTCTGAGGTTGGTTTCTGTCTCCGAGACCTAAATATAATGTATTTCGTTATGTAAAAAGAAGCTTAATTTTAAATGCTGAAATAAACAATCAGCATCCCTTCCACGCTGCTAGATTATAACCATAATGCCCTGTTTACAGATAGAGTATTAAAGAAGATTGTTTCTCAGATGGAGTGTTAAGAAATAATGGACTTTAAGGTATAAAAAGAAATAGACTTAGACTTTAAGGTATGAAACAAAATAATAAACTTTAAGTATAAAAGAGATATTTTTTCCCAATACAAGACTAATACAGATTATGAAATCTGATATTATTTGGAATTTTTTTTTTACTATGTCCTTTTAAAACATCCTCATCTTCAATTTCTTTTAGGTCAATGCAAATTCCTGAAGCTGAAGGAAAAAGTGAAATTCTACCTCCAACAATACAGAAAATAATAAAAGGCTACAACAAGTATCTACGTCCATTTTTTGACAGTAAGTAGAAAAGCTTTTTCAGTAAGACTGAGTCATAACATAATGTGGTGTCTAAAATCCAGCAGTGAGAACAAATGGGTTTTTTCTGTACTTTTTTTCCTCTGATATCTGACAGCTACTGATCTGATTATACATGTTCTGTGATATAATAAAGTAGAGTTTAATGGCTTTTGTGGCCCAGGGTGAAACTTGAATATTCCAACTATTTGCAAGCTAAACTTATTATTGTTAGAAAACTTGACTATCATTGTATGTGTGTCTTCATGAAATAAGCTGTAACATCTCACCTATTTAAAAGCATAATTTCCTCTAATTTCCTAAATAATAACTATTAAAAGCTTTGATTAAAGATTTGAAAGCTTTATATATCAAGCTGTTCATAACAGTACAGGCAAATCTTGTTACTATGCAAAGTAGTATTTGCCTCAACTGTAAGATTGCAAGAGAATTATTTAATAAATGATGCTTGCCTCAGGTCTTAAAGGTCATTGTACAGATTTACTGAAAATTGTGGGGGGAAATGAAAAAGGGAAAAGGAATTAAAAATGTCAGTTCCCAGCATCAGAAGCCAATGGTCACCAGATTGGAAGGCCCACACAGTCTACTGCATCAAGGCTGGTTTTACTGCCCTGCAGTGGAGTCAGACACCTGAAATATGAGTGAAAATTTTCCTCCTTATTTGAGTCGTGCTATTGCATGTATCAGAAGTACTGAGGAGTTATGAAGTGGCATGGAGAGCTTGTCCTGGAGAAAGTGCAGAACGCTGAAGAAGAAAATATTCTGAATGATGAAAAGAAGCTCAGCACCATGTGTCTGTCAGAAAATAAACTTGTAGTGTGAATGTTAGGAAGAAGTTCTTAAGCTAGATGTTCAGAAACGTTAGAGGTATGAACATCAAATGAAATATTTTATATCCCTTTATATCTTGCTTAAAAATGATTGACTAATGAGTTTCTAAGACCATATTGTTTCCTCTTGCCTTCCAAATACCTGGTTCAATATGGATGCTCCACATCATATGCTGTTTCTGAATCCAATTATAATAATTTTATGGTATACCTGTATTTTAGGTTGAAGAAAAAAAGGGAAAATCATTTCATCTGTTTGCTTTTATTGTAATTATCTTAGCTGATGGTAAAACTGCTATAAAATATTTAATGCTCTAAGGAGATTTTCAACAAAATAAATGTAACTTTAATAAATAAACTAACCCTTCCTCATTGGAGATGATGCATAATGTAAAATAACTGTTCAGTGGCCATTAATATATTTTATTCATTACCTCCTGTTAGTACTAGAGGTATGTTGACACTGCCACGAGGAGTGTGCTTGGGTAGACAACAGAGTCCTATAACAGCAACCCAGACCTACCGTAAAGCGTATTTGAGTTACAAATCTCCCTTTTCTCTTCTCCATCTTTTTCCTCAGCTGTTGTATCACAGCAAAGCCACAGTTATTTTTTGTCTGGATGTTGTGTTCAGAGGGATGCTGAGGCCTCTCTGGGTGTGCCTAGAAATCCCAGAGGAGCTCAGGCACAGATCAGTCTGTGTCACACACAAAGCCAGTCTGGCACCTCCGGACAGTGCCGGCATGGCCACATATGCTCACTGCAGCTCCGGCAGGCAAACACTGCCTCAGGAATCTTTGATGGCTCTTTATTAGCTCTAGTGCTGAAGGAGTGAGATCACACTCTGAAAAATACACATTTTATTGATGCCATTTCAAAATGCAGGATCGGTGGTTTTGTGAGAAATCACCTTGTAGGAATGGTTTGAGTTAGGATGACTCAGGCAATGCTTCTCCTGATTTTTGTACCTGTAGCTTTTTGTGAGATCATTTGGGATCACTTTCCCTGTTCTAGGGGAATGTGTGCTTGGGCTGGGGAGTGGTATCAGCCCAGTCCTGACCGCACTCTGTTACTGGCAGGGTGGACTACACTTCGCATGAGGGTCAGGCCCAGGAGAAGCTATTGCTCTTCTCAGAAGCAGAACTAGCAAACCACCTAAATCCTCAGCTTAACAAACCTGTGGAATGTGTGTGACCACAGCTATGCTAGCTCTTTTCCATGTCATATTTTCCTGATTTATATGGTGGCTTTTTGCCTGCAGCTGGTGTATCTTGTGTCTGTAACTGGCTTTACTCACAATAACATCAATGGCTGCAGCACAGCTGTCAAAGAGCTGATGAAGCCAGAGTAGCAATTAGTCATTGATACCTCTTCTGTACCTCCCCCTGCCCCACTCCCCCCAAATCCTTAGTTTCTTTGGGATGATATTTTCATGTTAGTAGTTAGAAGCAGACCAGTTAGAGATGGATCTGGAGGTCAAACAGCTGATTAGACTCGAGTGGGCTAATGAACAAATGCCCATAAATCTCTAGGGTAGAGATCATCAGCTGCTGTAAAAGCCTGCACAGTCTTGATTGTGCAACCTATCAGTGATGATACATTCTGAGAAAGAAACTTGTATTTCTAGAAATATGAACAGAAAAGTCTAGGTATGCACCTGACAACCTATGTTTACTGTGTTGAATGAAAGGATTTTTTTAAAGGGGAGCTTGGTATGTTGGTATGCAGAAATATCTCCCCAAAATATGCTAAAGCCAGCCTTTTTAAGACACTTGGCTTCCTTTTCTTTAGTTTTGGCCAAAATTCCTTTGCTTCCAAAAATATGTGTATTTCTGTTTATTAGCTCAGTTAGATACATGTTCATAAATATGCATGAAGAAATTTGTCATAAAACTAGATGGTATTATTTGTTGGCATCTACAGTGCTTTAAGCTTAATGTTAGTGAGTCATAATGGAACTCTGAAATGTGATTTTTATCAAGTGTGAGAGGGCCAGAGGTGAGCTTAAATTTTAGAAAAATCTCATTTAAAATAATTTCAAGGTTACTTGTCCTTGAAAATTTTCTTCAGGCAGGAAATGGCAATTTTTGAAGTGATGATTGCTGCCAAGGTACAATCATCCTCTTGCAAAATCAGTGACACTGAACTCCTTAATATTTAACAGAAAGGGGTTTTAGTCCTGAAAAGAAAGTTAGGTATAAACAAATGTTCATAAAATGACAGTTCCTTTCTCCTAAAGCCAGAAAAAAACAGAAATATTTACTAGTGAAGTAAAATTTATGGCAGCTCATAAATTTTTCGTTTAATAAGCCCTCCATTTGCTTATTAATTTGTGTTTGGTCTTGGTGCCAGGACTGGCAGATGACTGGAAATGTCCAGCCACATACCTCAGCTCACGTAGTGTCATTAACAAGAGGACTAAGTAAAGATCTTTTTCATTTGAGTCCAATGACTGCATAACAACATAAAAACTGTCTTCTTCTGTCCTTGCATGGATTGAATCTACTGCTTTTCTAGATTTTAATTCTGGATTTATCTCACCTTGCTTTGGACATCTCCTCCCGCACAGGTCACCCCTCCAGACCCTGGCTGCACAAATGTTGCCATTTATGTGTAACACAGACTTCCCATCTCTAAGCACCTAAATCTGGTGCCCAAAGTTGGATTAGTTGAACCCAGCCTTAGAATGTCAGAGGTCTGCAGTAAAACTACTGCAGTAAAACCGGCTGAGTGGTTTATGTTTGTCCATGGTGGGTGGCATGTACCAGTTACCACATTGTGAGGGTACTTCAGACACTGTTAGCACAGAGGAATCTCAGCTGGACTGGTTATTCAGCTCTGCCCTCAGCTGAATGTTGCTATTAGGAATGTTCTCTTTCCTTATCTATAGCACTTTAATGTCCCTCTTTGAGCTGGTTCATCAAGCAAGTCTTCATAATTTCATAATTAATTAAAAAGATAGGTGCAATTAAGAATTAAAAATACCCAGAACCGTAATCTGGAATGATTTTAGCCATTCTTTGGACTGGAATATGAAACACTCCTATACTAATGTTAGTTGATATTAGTTCTCAATGTAATAATATCTATCCTACCCTTACAGATATATATGGAATACTTCTATAGAAAAGCTGGCATAAGGGATTTAAAAATCAACAGTTATTTCCCTTAAATGTGCTACATTACCCTGACACTTTATCTCAGCAGTACAAGTTGACTTCCACCTCAGGTTTTCTGCTGGAACCATGTAGATCAATTTTACAACTTTATGTGCTGTGCCAAACTCTCTGAATTAATGAGCAATTCCTGCAGACTTCAGTGAGCCTTGGATCAGGTTCATAGGGTTGTTAAGGGATGCATAAAATCTTGTAAATAATTTTATACAAATAGATTTTGCTCTGTGATTGAATGTGATAATTTAAGTGTTCTAATTAAAAAGAGAGAGACTAGGAAAAGGTCACAGCTAAGTATATTTGAATATGGAAGCTGCTTTCAAGTGGTACAGAAAAGTGTCATGCTTAAATCAGTTATTCTAAATCACATTTAAAAGATTATTTTCCTTAGCTTCATAATGAGTAATACATTTCATAGACTTAAGTTTTACATTAAAGTAAATAAAATGCTTGGGTCCAACCTTCTGTCTAAACCTGTCATCATGTTTTTTTTCCCTTCAAATGTTGTTTATATTAAGTTCCATAATTTAATTAGATGAAGGCATTTTAGTCCTCAGAAGTGTACAAAAGAGAAAAAGAAATCAGAACGTTAGCTGTGTCTAACACCCTTTGGTTTAGTGAGGCAAACTCACAGGGTATGTGAGAAAGAAACACCAAATAAGCATCATCAGAAGACTATTTTAAGTCCCAGCTTGCCAATATCTAATCCTTTACAGAAAAGCAAAAAGCCCAGAATATGTAAACTGCAGCATACCTATGGTAATGGAGGTTTTCCTTCCTCTCCCAGGGAACTAAGAGACACTATGAGCATCTGATTGCTCATAGTGTCTCTTAGTTCAGCTCAGCTTCCTGCACACAGGACAGTGTGGGTTTTGGTTTTTGGGTTCTCCCCTGCCTCTCCAACCCCTCCAAAGGCTTAGCTCCAGAGTCTAAATTATAAACTGGTTATATTCAGATAGTAAAAAGATCAATTTATTTGAAGTTTCCTGTTGTCTCAAGATTCCAAAAACTGGGATCTTTGCTTTGCCAAACAATGTGCACAACTACTACACGCATTTTCTGACATTGGACAAGTCACCTTTCTGACTTCTCTTTGAGGAGCTGAGTAAACAATGTTCCTCGATTTTAATGTTACAAGATTTGATGCTAAGCTTCCAGATATTTTTGTCTTTTGGAGTATTTCTCTTTCTCTCAACTAAACTATGTCTGCTGTTGGCACATTTCATTTAAATGTGGAAAACAAATCTTGTCACAGTCATAACAGTCTTGCCAGTACAGAATAGATTGCAAGATAACTTAATTCTGTGCATTACTCCCCATTGCAATAATGCTGCTGCCAAAGCATAAGATGGAAAGAGCATGTTAAAATGATTATCTGTGACAGCCTCTAAATCCCTCTCAAAGGCACTGCTTGCCAGGATGGTTTCCTGTCCTATATGTGCTGCCTGTCTTGTTTGTCCCCACATTAATTGCTTGCATTTGGCTGTATGGGAACATGGGGGTTTTGACAAATGATTTAACAAGCTGTTGTTAATATGGTTCCCACCAATTTTTGTCTTGTCCACAAACTGTACCAGCAAAGCAACATCAATGTCTAAAAGTTATTGATGCAAACAGATAGGATTGAAACTGATTCATGCTAGAAATGGGTCTGTCTTCTGATGCTTTCAAATCAAGAATTAGAGTTGAGATCTTTCAGAAGGCCTGTCTTAACCTGTCCACTTTCTTCATGTAACTATTTGTCAAGAAAGATGTCTTGTGGCAGGAAGTTAAATGCACTGAAAAAAATCCAAGCATAATATATCTCATTATGTAAGAATTCTGTAATACTCCAAAGCAAAGGTAGCAATCAGAGAGACAAAATGAGTTTTTTAGGAAGCTATAATGAATCATTCTAGTGATAATTTTCCTTCTAATTCTCTGTTTACTTGCAATATTTTATCCAGTATTGCTGAAAATATGAGACATTCTTGCAAAAAGCCATTCCTTTTGAGGCCTTTCTGAATGTCAGAATTGTTCTGAGTTTTCTTAACTGAATGGAAATGTGCTCATGCTAACAGCTCAGCACTGGGAGTTATTGATAGTGCTGATCCATTGCAGTACTGGGTACACACGTGACACAGTGGTGGTTTGTTTTGCTGCTATAGACTGGGATCATTGCAGTGATCCAAACTTAATTTTTAGGTATGAGTGGCTGTCTGCCACTCTTCTGGCTGCTTTCCCATTTGGCATCACTAAAAGGCATAGAGGAACAGTGTACATAACTTGCAGGAAAATTAAAATGTGTGTTGCTTAGGCTGCACAGCCACTGCTGTAACAAGGCACTCCCTTTGGTGATCCTCTGCCATGCTTTGAAGATTCCCTTCAATAATGCAGGACAGACTGACTCCAGTTTTCTTCTGAAGATTCGTAGATTTCTTCTGATGTTGTCTTTATACATACAACTTCTGCCAAACATATGGAAATGTAGGAACTGACTTCCTCATCTGGTTTGCTGCCCAGTTTTTGACATTGTCAACAGGAGACCTTTCAGAGGAAGTTCAGAGGAAACCCTGGTGAATAATTATGAGAAGACTCATTCTGTTATTAATACTTTACAAGTTATGGTGCCTTGCTAAATAAACATTTATCCTCACATGCAAAAAGAAAGCATTTAAGTATCAATGTTGTCCTGGTTTAATTAACTGCTGGAGCAAAGCTGTTCTCAGCATCTTGGATTGTGTTGACAAAGATCCTTTCCATGACTGTTGTTTTCCTGCACAACTCCTCCCATACAGCACGTTGCTGTATCTGGGGTGATGTAATTTTCTGCTGAGTTTTCTTCTGGACAGGCTGGGTGCACTTGGGCAGTGGGAGCTGTTGGCTGGGGTGAGTGGAGCAGGATGGTTTTGTCCTGACTGTGCTGCCATTCCTTGGCATTTGAACCCAAGGCAGGTCTGTGTTCAGTCAGTTTGAGCTTGAAGAACATCTTAACCTAAGCTAGATGTCTTGTGGTGCTTGGGAGTCACCCAATGCTGTTGTGTTACTCAATAATATTTTGAAAAATACTTCAGCAGGAAAGAAAAAATGGATCTACAAAGTCTTGTTTGTCTGATTCCAGAGAAATTGACCCCTGCCTAATTTCAGTAATCTTTTTGGAAAGTCAGCTTTTCCCCTCATATGCCTAACAACCTAGCACTGATGATACTGAAATGCTGCTAATGGACATTTTCTCTGACCTGTATCACCTCACTAGGCAAGGATCAGGTGCTGTTCCTACTAATAAATCATGGCATAATAGGAAGAGTAAGATTATTCCCAGCAGTGATTCCTGCATAATCGTCTGAACACTGCATTGTCCTCTCCTTGGAATGGTCCATCATTAAGCATGTGCCTTGCTGGATGGGGTTCTCCCCAAATGATCATGTGATAATTGGCAATAATAGGGTCTGTTACAGTCATACGCGGGAATATCTGGGAAGACATAAAAAAAATGGAATATGGATTATAAATCACATTCTTTTAAAATTCAATGGTTTTTGAGGGTCTGACATACCTTTTGAGGCTGGCAATATTGTACCTGCAATAATGATACAGTACAATGGTAAGTATAAGTATTAATTGTTGCACCCCAGGTGGCTGGGATGTTTCCTAGGGGTTGAACTTTTAATCCTGGAGGAAAAAACAAATTATTCATGGAGTATCAAAATATGAAAAGAATGGAAACAAACAGAACAACAACCTGTCAATGATCTAAGAGCTTTTCAGTCACTTTTGTTCCAAAGTTAGCCTCCAAAGTATTTTTTCAATATATGAACAATAGTTTCTAAACCCAAGGTATAATTTAATAGTATATCATAAACACACATATTACCAGCAGGGCATGCTTCAAACCTGCAGTCCTGTTTTAAGCTGGAGCTTTATATTTAAACTTTAAACCGAGTCCAAAACAAAGGACTTACAGATTTTTTTTCAGGAGTGACAGATGTGTAATGATTTTAACGCGTGCATTAGAAACAGAAAATATTTTGGAAAAAACAAAAATCCTAATAAACTTATCTGTCTTAGAATGACACATTTTTTCTTTAATGTTACTCAGGGGGGTGTATTTGGACTCCATGTTCCTCTGGATGTCATTTAGGGCCATAGAGGAGATTTCTACAGAATGTATTGCAAGGAGCCAGGAAGGGCTTTCAGCCATGTGCCTGCGAGATAGGGGCACTACCAGCTACAGAGATCTTACCAAAAGTATTTCTGCATTTCTCAGTCCTGTGTTCTCCTCTTCTCAATTGCTTGGAAAGATGCACTGATTTAATATTAATTCTCTTGTACAAGCACTCTGTTAATTATTCTACACATATTCAACCAGGAATAATGTCATGTTTCCATCAAAGCTCTGCACAAATTCTGCATTTTAAAATGCACAGCTGGTGATCTTCCTTCCAACAGTGTGAAATGCACATTCAGAAGGAAATGGGAATCTGAGCATACTGACACTGCAATAACAACTACTTAGGTAAGGTGTTTAATGACACTGAATAAGCCTCCAGCTTATGACAATTTTCCTTTATAAATGCAAGTATTTAAATTACAAGTTTGCTGCTAGCGGTCAAAGGCAAGATATTTAATCACAATGATATAATATATACCATAAATTCTTAAATGGGCAGTAAAGAAAGTCACTCAGCTATGCCATCTGGATATCAACCACGTGGCATTGCCAGGTAAAACTTCTTACTTCACCCACATGGATGACCAGATGTGGCAACTGGAAGAATTCTTTCCACTGCTCTGCACCTCATAGCAGAAAAGTGTGAGGTACCATGGGGATTGTGCCTTCCACACCTGATTGTGTAACATTTTCCACAGCACTTTTTTTCTGGGGGGAGGAAAAAAAAAATCATATAAACCAGGAAGTATTTAAGAAATAAAGCTCGTTTCTGAAAACTAAAATAGTTTTAGCTGAGAACTACGAAATTTTGGTTAAGAATGTGAAAATTCATGCATAATCTGTGTTTGAGGAATATTTAAGATTGCTTCTAAGCATTTAGAAAAAAAAATGACTTTGTAGACTGTTCTCATGAACACTGACTATTAAAGAATTATGAGCTGCAGTCTGACTTTCTCTTTTTCTTTGCAGATGGTCCTGTGTCAATTGGAATGAGTATGGATATTGCAAGCATCGATACAATATCAGAAATAAATATGGTATTGTAGCTTTTGCAGTCTTTCTTTTAACTTGTTGATAAGCTGAAGTCTTCTGCTTACAGCTGCTGGCAGTATGACTTCGGGCTTGTCTCCCTGTGAAGTCAGTACGGGTTAGGAGATGGAATTTTCTTTTCCACTACACATAGTGTTTATAACACTATAATAAGCATAGAAATGCAGCTGTGAATCCCACCTCTCACAGATACAAACAGAAATCTGCTACTGAGAATTAATCTTAATGAGAAGCATGTGGATCAGTACTTATTTTCCAGCTGAAATGTCTAAATCTTTATGCATTTCAGAAAAATAAAGATATATTCATGTGCCTTTGAAGCCACTCTCTCTCTCTATGATTAGACACAGCTGAACTCAGACTGTTTTTCTCTTCTATTGTTGCTGTCACACATTAATTTATTCCAGCTGTGTTTAATTTAATTTGTATCATTTGTTTTCGAACAAACTATGAAATGGAATGTACTTTTCTACTTAAAGATCCTCCATTGGTACACAGAAATAAAAAGAAAAAAATAATTAATGAGATATTAAATATGACTTAATTAGTAATTATTAGTTACTATTTAGAAAGAGGAAATAAGGTAAGAACTTCAGATGAATTTATCATACTGATAAAAACTATAAAATAAAAGGTTGTTTTAAAAGTGTTAAGAAATAGTGTGATCTTAATGTAAGACTGCAAGGCATATCTAAATAGAAGGGGAATTGGACTGAGTGCTATGTTCAAGGTCTTGATAAATTTGGTACCACTCTTTCCCTTGAGATGCTAAAAGGAAAAATTGAGCTAAAAGATTCCTTTCCTGTTTCACTAACTTCTTTTGCCTATCTATCTGAATTTATTCAACTTTTTCCAATGTGTTATTAAAAAATTCTTCATTTATTAGCTTATGTGAACAAAATGAGATTTGGAACCACTTACATAAATCAGTCTAAAACTTAAAGGTTTACAGAGCCAGATTATCTGCTTACAAAGCTCCAATGACTTCAGCTGATTTATAGCCCCAGACTTAGGCCATCAGCTTTTACTGTAAATGACCATAAGAACAAAATCTACCAACCTCACATCGAGTGCTAGGAAATTTGGCAGAACAAGATTCAGCACAGCTGCTCTTGGAGTGCCAGGGACATGAAGAATCACAGTTTGTGCCCAGCAGCTGTTTCCATATAGTTCTGTAAAAGAGAATACAACACAGGCCCCCTTTGTGTGATAATTTTGTTTTTTCTCTTTCAGGACTACACAGCTACCATATTCCTAAGGCAGCGATGGACTGACGAAAGGCTTTGTTTTGATGGTAATAAGAGCTTGAGCTTAGATGGTCGACTCGTGGAGATGCTTTGGGTACCAGATACCTTTATAGTGGACTCAAAAAGGTCTTTTCTTCATGATGTCACTGTTGAGAACCGTCTTATAAGGATATACCCTAATGGAACAGTCTTGTATGCTATAAGGTATGTAAATACCACATGTCAGCATTTATGATTGCATCTACTTACCTTTGAAACCTCCAGGTTCAGCTTTAAGGAAATGGGTCTGTTTGTAAAAGTAGGGTCTTGTAGTTTTAGGAATATGTTATATTTTTGATCAATATGAATAAATTCTAAAATTTAGTAATAGATCTTTTTTTCCCTAAATAGACCCTTTTGCTTTCATGCAGACTGAACACAGGAATTGCATGTTCCCATTCCAGTTTGCAATGAAGCCATCACAGGGGAAAACAAGCTGTGATGATTGACTTGCATGATTTATTCTGAATTACCCTTTGTAAAAGGATTTGATAAATATAGCAAAATCTTAAAATATACTGCAAATAACAAAGGAATATGTGCACTGCAAGTGAGAAGGGAGTGCAGGGTGGCCTTTTTAGACTGTCACTGAACTCAGCTGTTCTGCAGTGGTTTCCCTGTGGGATTGTTTTACTCTTGAACATTAGACACCAGTAATTAAAAGATCTTTTTTCCTCACAATATATATTAGGCTGAAAATATTATTTCAGGAAGGATACATGGCACTTTTATTTTTAATGATGAACAATTTTGTCCCATTAATACTTAGAAAACTGTTGTGTTGTTTTTTTTTTGTCCCCCCAAGGATCACCACAACTGTTTCATGCAGCATGGATCTGACTAAATATCCAATGGATAAGCAGACATGTACTTTGCAACTGGAGAGCTGTAAGACACTTGATCCTTATTATTTTTATACAATTAGAAAAGCATCTGTGATCTTTTTCTGCTAGGTATTACCAGAGTGGCTGGAATTTTCCTAGAAGGCAAAGGACATTATGTGGCCAGTCCCTGTTGAATTACAGTAGTATCTGTGTGGAGGTGTGTGCACATATGTGCACGTGGCACCACTGAAAATAGCATAGCAATATTGAAATGCTGCAGTGCTAATTAATGATTGAGCAAAATCCTGGGAGATTCTCCCAGGCTTGGTTTTGCAGTGCATCCTGCAGTTACTGTCTTGGTCTTCAGAGGGAGTTCTGTGAGCAGGCATTTTCTAGCACAGATGAGAGAATTTTTTTTTTCTCTTTCATAGAGTATGTAATTTTTTTCCCCTGAGATACAATTCCTTTAGGAAAGAAAGAAATCAGAATAGTGCTTATTTGCAAGGCGAATAGTTCATATTTAGTAATTTATTGTTTTCAGATCTTGTTCTGACTTAATTGTCTCTGTGTCAATGTCCTGGTAAAAAATGTCATCAATTGATGGAAAAGAGTAAATATATTTTTTTTCATTTTATCAATCAATACCTTCATATTTTCTTTGAAATTCGTTCTTTAATACTTTGTAGACATGGTTACTTTGAAAACACACGAACATGCACTTTTGCTGTTAAATGTTTGTTATTATTTTATGACAAGACTCTAGAAAATATTTTTTATGTATGATAATGTAGAAGAATAACCAGTTCTGTAAAATAAAAATATATATTTAAAATATGTGTCAATACATGCTCAAAACCTTTTTGGAAGGCTTTTCAGTACTTGTCAAGTTTTATTCTGTATTTTTTCAGAATTATGCGTGTGTGTTCATCTCTTGTTGTTAATGATATTAGATTGTGGCAATTAGATTGCCACAAAGTTTCATTTTAGATAGAGACACGAAGGAAATGAACCCAAAATCTTCTTCACACAGGCATCCCTCTAGAATAAGAAGTTTTATGAGATCTGTTTAACAAACAGTGATTTGAATTGGAATTGGGATTTATCTTTATTTTCCTTTGGAAGAGCATATTGGTAAATCAATGTTTATGGATTTAAATCAACAGCACTGCCTAATGAGTCATTTAGTATTTTCTCTAGTTCCAGAAGGAAATATATATCCCACAGGAATTTACAACTTATTTGACAGGATTAAAAAAATAAAAAGGAGAATTCCCCATATAATTAAAACCAAGCATTTTCCAGATTGATTCCATCTGCTTTTTCAACAGCACACAAGTGTCTCCTGTCCAAGGGGAAAATCCAGTCATGTCACAACAAATGCTTCCATTACATTGGTGTTTAGTTTTGGGGAAAACAGATAGAGGCAACAAATACAAAAAGAAAGAATGTGCCTTGGGTTGTGGCCTTTTTTCATCAATGCACTGCAATCCTTTCTTTTGGGTAGGCTGGAAATGGGGTTTGTTTCCCCATGTGTTAAGCTATGTTAATTTATAGATGAATAATGTCATCATGCTCCTAGCATACTGCTTGCCAAGATCATTACCTGGGTTTAAGAATTGTGAATGGAGGCATACACACACACATCTGCACAAATATTGGTGCTTATAAATAAAGTGTAAAATCTATAGCAAATATTTGAGCTGAAACAAAGAGTTAGGCTTTTATTAAGTGACAATTAATATAAAGACAAATATGTCATGATATTATGAAGTAAAGGCTTTACACAATAAAGCATCCTCAGTGACCTTTCCAACCTACTTTTATGCTATTCTGCTTTTCTGCTGTTTCTACCTAGCAAAACACATTTTGGCCAACATGCCTATTGGGTTTTTCCCCCCTTATTGCAACACCTCAGAAGGAAATGCATGTTAGGAAACAGAGGCTTGCCACTCTGAGTCTCTGTTGGTCTGGGTGCTGCGACATCTGGGGAAGTGGAGGGTTCCTGTCTTGGCTGGTGCTGCCAAGGGGGGATTTGTTCTCTCTGCCATGTGGCAGGGAACGCCACCATTCATCCTTCCTGGGCTGAAGGGTTTGTCCTCACATTTCCCTCACACAGACACCCAGTCCAAATACATATTCATATCTTGGGCCCATCTCTGGAATTTTATTTCTTTTTAAACTTGTCCTTTACCATTTATTGAGTGAAGAGCCATGTGAAGGTACTTAACTTGTGCTTGACAATCAGTGAAAATTAAAATAAGCAACAGAACGGTAAAGAAACTAATTTGTATTAGGCATTATGAATGTTTAATCCCAAATTTACTATTCCTGTAGTTAACCCTGTTGACATTAGCAGCTCAAACTCTATCAACAATGTACAGGAATGAGACATTCTGGGCTTGAGGAATTAGCTAGGATAAAAACTCAGTGTCACATAAAGAGAAGAGAGATTACTTGTAAAAGCCAAATAACATGGTCTTAAGGATTTTGTCTCTATAAACTTTTGAAATGTTTTATAATTAGTAAAATATTAATCCCTTGAATAAAGAACAATTTTGCACAGAGGGAACACTGTACTATTTAACTTTACTAACTACTGGGAAGGCTCTCTCAATGAAAATTCTTTCTAAGAGTTTTGGAATTATTATACTCGAAGAATTTTCATAGGAAGGATCACCCAAACCTACTAATTGTTCCGCTAAGGAGAATATTTTAGAACAAAAGCAAAATAACCTCTGTTTCAACATATGCTCTTTATCATTCTTGTGGGCACCAAGAACTTCTCCTGTCTCACACAACATGGAAGGCTGAATTTCTTGTAAAAACAAAAAAGGAATTTACTGTGGTACTCTCTAGTTCTTTGGACTTTATTGAAACGTCTGCAGTTCATTTATACTGAGAGGAAGTAAAACGAATCCATGGCCGGAATCATGCATAAAAACTGGTTCTCTGAGCTGCTGCTTGTTTTGACTAAGGACAATGCAACCATTTGTTTATAGAAAATGTTACTTCTATTTTACATCTCACAAATCTGGGAAATTTCCCAGCATGTGGTTTTAGGGAATTGAAAACTTAGCTTGGGAGCATATGCTTTTGGTTTAGTCTTTTGACACAAAAGTGTTTTGGCTTTAATTGCTATAAATGTGATAATGTGAGCAGACATTCCAGGCCATGATACCTTTTCATATAACTCCCAGTGATAGTGAAAACAAAATTTATATTTAAAGAATAAGCAGTGAAAGGATTTTCAGGTGAAATTGTCATTTAATAGGTAACCAGCTCAATGTTTCCTTACAATAAAATTTATGAACTCCTATTTTTCCTGCATGAGATGGCTGGAGAAATCAGTTCTATTTTGTCATTGCAAGAAAAAACCCCAATAACTTAAAAATATTAAAACACTTTTGTTTTAATACATCTTTTTTTTTTCTGTGATTCAAGAGCTTTTTTCTTTTTGCAGCATATACCCTTGTGCAATGTATTGCATTATTGTCTCAGTGTAATTTACTTACAGTTGACTGAAGTCTAAAAATAATCATCAGCTCCTGTTTCTGTTCCCTAAGCTGAGCTATTAACTGGCACAATATAAATCTGTCAAATACAAGAATGATTGATCTAAGTAAGCTAAAGAAAAAAGATGTTCAAATGCTCCCTGTTAACATGTAAATTACATTAACATAATCTTGAATTAATCATATACACTAGTCTGTAAGTGGCTGCCTTTTATATAATGGGGAAAAGCGACAGAAGTATTTTAGATGTGATTGTGCTGCACACTGACAAGTGTGTGCAAAACACAGTTGCCTTCTGATAGATGATTCATCCACCTCCTAATTACTACTTGAAGGTTAAGAGGGAACCTCCTGGGGCCCCTGAAGCATGGCATGCTGTTGAGCCTGCAGAAACATCAGCTTTAAGCTGGTGTCCTTGGCAAGTATCCGAGCTCCTCAGCCAAAACCTTGTCCCAAGTGATGATTCAAGCTCAGGTTGGAACACAGCACCAGTGAGCAGCAGCTCTGCTGCTCTTCCCAGCCCTTCCTCCCTATGGGAATGAGGAGCAATGCACTGCACTGAGAAACAGCATCTTGGGATGCAGCACACGGCACATTTCCTGTGTAGTCAAAATGCTGGCAAGGGCAGTAATTCATAAAAGCTCTGTTTTCTTAGAGCCCAGCAGCTTTTGCCTTTAGAATACCAGGTGGTACTAATCTATTTTATTAGTTTGTCATTTGTGCTGAAATAGAAGATATAAAAAGACCACCTCCAAAAACACCAGCTTTTAACTTACAAGACTTTGCATGTTATTGGAAATTTTGTCGTGAACAAGCATTAAAATCTGCCAAAGCCCATCATTGTTTATGTCTAATTGTACATTAAGGCACAGAAATAAGAAACAGCTGAACCATAAGTGTGCTCAACACAAATTCATTATTGTGTAAAATAAACACTATTGTTGGCTTGTGTCTCACTACAGGGGGTTATAACATCAATGATGTCATGTTTTACTGGACCAGAGGAAATGATTCAGTTCGAGGTTTGGACACACTCCAGCTGGCACAGTACACAGTAGAAGACCACTTTACCTCTGTAACTGAAGCTGTGTATGAGACAGGTAAAATCACCCTTTTAACACCTTCTAGGTGCAGTTTGGACTATGGCTTTGGAAACAGAGCAGCATTAGGGAACTGAGCACATTGCTTTCTATTAGGATGACAGTTTTCATGTTCTAATAATTACATTCATGAAGCCATAAATACTTTTCAAGTTACAAGCAGAGACTGAGCTAATGTAAAGACCAAGCATTTTCTTAGAGGCTACACATTATCTAAAGAATTGAAAACAAGAATCTACTGCTCCTTCCTTGTAATGTCAGGGAGAGCTCTTTTGAAGGAAGAGGAGCATGTAACTGGGCATTTAAATTGGAGACAGACCAGGAACCTTGGGGTACCCAGCTCAGATCAGCCATTCTGGCTTTATGAGGCAAGTCAAAAGCCTCTATTCATCCGTGGAAATTCCAAGAATATGCTGGGTGCTTTCACAGCTGCAGGAATTTGAGTTTCATGGCTACTGCTTGTAGGAGTTGCTCTGTTTCTGTGGCAGCCTCTGCCCAGCCTGGTGGGCAGCAGGGAGCAGATGGCTTGGCCCGAGGTTCCTCTGCCCAGGGAAGGGTCAGGAGCACTTCCACAGACCTGCTCGTCTGCTGAGCTTAGGAAACTGCTGCAGAAACTTTCCTGTAAACTGCAGGACTTAACCTCAGGGAACAGCATGCTCTTGTTTATTTTCCAGAGATTTCGAAAGGGATTTCAGAGAGTTCAAGACCTGCCAAACCTTTTTGTTCTTGTTACTCTCAGGTCCTTCACTGCTGCTCCTCACTGTGTACCCGTTTTCTCTTTTGCTCAAGTCAGGACACCCATACAAGGGTGTGATCTTTAAATCAAGACACACACATCCTTCAGAACTGCATTTCCACCAGAGGACATGTTTCTAATTCTGAATCACAGAAATAGAGTTTCTCTATTCCACTATTGGGTGTTTCTGCTTTAATAACACAAAACACAGAGAAACTTGTGATCTAATTTCAGGTATTAATTCAGGCTAAAAAGTCAAAGTTCTCTAAATGGATGTAAAAGTAGAAATTAAATACATCAGGCTCTAGGATCACAGAGTTTCTTGCTACTTATGTAAGTGACATCTGCTTGCCTTCCTCCTCTTTACAGCTTCTGGGTAAGCAGCATCAGGTTCAATCAAAGAAGAATAATCCTTTACTGCTGTTCTGCCCAGAAGGGTATTAGGACCTGTTCACCATACAGGAAAGTGGAAGAGCAAACCTGCTTAATTCCTATCACATTCTAGCACAGAATCAGGAGTCTAAAGACAAAAAAACCTGTTTTGTTTGTTTGTTTTGGTTGGTTTTTGTTTTTTTTGTTGTTGTTTAACTAAATAGACTAAAAACAATTTCCAATTAGAGTTGAAGAAGCATGATCAGATGAGCTATGCTCTTCTTCCAGTAAATGATGCTGTCTGTCTCCCTTTGTGTTGGCAGGAATCATATGTATGAAGTCAAAAGCCACTTTTTGTTTTAATTATACATTTTAAGACACACCAATTTGATTAAAATTTCTCACACCTGCTTGTTCCAATTGTCCTGTTCAAGAAAGCCATGTTGTCAAGTGCTATGCAGTACTTTTAAAATTTAATCTCCTAATCCTCTTAATTTTCTATTGAGTCATTCTGGACTAGGTGCTATTTTCTACAGTTTTTTTGGAAAGCAGTGCCTTCTGCAGGCCATATTAAAAGAAAAAAGCAACCAGATTATGAAGCTGTGTAATCAATTTTGAAATGAAAAATGGTGCTTTGCATTTCCTCAGTGCCATTAATAGATCTGAGGGTAGCTTATAAATAACAATTACATTATAAATAACAGCTATTTATAACCACTACAATTCAAAGGGCTAAAGCTAAAGTTATGGGAGAAGAGCTGTGTGCAGTATTTCCTAACACAGCAAAAAAAGCAATCAGGGTTTGATACTCTGTGAACTTGAACAGACAGTACAGCTGCTGTGCAAGTGAAATATTGTACAGCAGTGCAAAACCCAAGTTCGTGTACAGCCACTGACAGAGCCAAATTTAAAATGCAGTCAGCAAAATTCCTGCATAAGTAACTTCAGTAAATTTAAGAAAAGGACACTGTGGATTAATCTTGTTTGTAGAACAGCATGTATCACATAATAGTAATCACATTACTGTAATCACATAATAGTAAGTCACTTTGAATAATGTTAGCTAGATTTCTGGCTGGGGTTTGGTGTTGGTTTTGTTTTGGTACAGAACAATCTCATTTTGGACATGGGTAATTTAATTCTTAGAACCATTTCCTACATGTCCTTAACTATAATCCTCATTCTTCATACGCTGATAAACTCTTGGACTCCCAAACCATTTTATCTACATTAGTGGGTGCTGGGTTTTTATTTTAGCTGTGCTGCCAACACCACCTGCATTCTCAGAGTAATAAATACTAATATAAAAAGCTTGCTTTTCTTACTGGAAAAACATAAAAGCAATGAAGGACTGTTGCGGTGTAGCTTTTTGTATAAATAATCATAGAAATAAGGCTGAAATACATATAAAAATTCATTTAATCTATTCTCATGTCACAAGGCAAGGTCATCTATATCTGCAGCCTACTTCCTGACAGATGTTTCTAGGAGTAAGTCAGACAAACCTCCAAAGCATCTGCCTCACAGCCTCCCTAGATGATTTTTTCCTGGTGTTTATTACAGGCATATTTTCCTCATGTCTAATCTTGGTCTTCCTTGTTGCATTTCAAACCCATTATGTGGATATTGAAGAAAAAATGTCCTGCTATTTTTCAGCAGCCTTTTCACTGTTTCAAGACTGATATATCTATTCTTAGACCAACAATTTTCCTCTTTTTTAATTCATATAAGCAATTTTCTAGATATACTGTCTTTGCTACTGTACTCCCATTGAATTCTCATCTCTTTGCTGATATGCAGCACCCCAAAATGGGTTCCCATTAGATATCCTCTGAGGATGGAAGGGTTTGCTTAATGTGTTCCATGAAATCTGTTCCTCTTTATCCATTCTAGGCTGATATTTGCCTTTCTTGCAGAAAATTATCATGCATTTTTGCCCTTGTTCAGCTAGTGATTCCTCCTAGTTTTCTGACTCATTTTTTTGCCCTGTAATTACATATTCCCTGAGCTCTGGGAGCTGGTTATTCTCATCTGAGTGCAGGACTTCATACTTGTTGAATTCCATTGTTTTACTTGGGTTATAATAGCTAGTGAGATATATTTGATATCCTGTTCTTCAATGTGCTGACTCCACTCCTGACACACTCATGGTATGCCAGGGTACAGTTTTGGGCACAGGACAGATCCTATGTGTTTCCACTTGATAAATGCTTCTATTTTCACAGCAAGTGATAGCCAATTAATCTCAATATCCATTTTTAGTTGGAGAAAGAAGCAAAACCATGATTTAAAACTTCATGCTAATTGCCTGTTGATAGCTTTTTCCCCCAGCATCTTTCCTTAAGTCTTGTGCTCCCTGCTCAGCCCTCCTGTCAAGCCCTTGGCAGCAGCAGGAATGAAGAGGCTCAGCTTGCTCAGGTCTAGTCTGATGCTGAGTCTTCAGGCCAGAAGGCAGGGAGAGAATCATCAGGCAGGCAGGGCTCTCGGTGCACGTCCCCACTTTGAAAATGTCAAGTCAACAAATTGTCATATTCAAACAGTATTATTTTGGCAGAACAGAAGGAAAGAAGAGACAGAAGCATAAATTAAATCTCTCCTCCTTGATGCACAAAGACAAGATATTTGCTCTGTTAAAAAGACTGCAAAGGGAGCTGGCTGCTGTTCCTGTCTGCAGTTGCTGCCAGGGTTTTGATGTCTATCTCAAATCCTGCTCCTTGGGCTAGAGGCCCTTCAGCCTTTGTGTGGCTGTGCAGTGCTGAAGCTCTGTGGTCCCCTGGCCACTGCATCTTGTCAGCTTCTCAGGGGCTAAGCCAGTGAGGAATTGCTCTCATTTATAATTAGTGACCTGAAATCAAAATGTATACAAACTTTATGTAGATTATATAAAGTTTGTATAAGAGTGTATGTTCATCAGTCACAGTCTCTTTCTAAATAGAAGCACTGCCTTGCTTTGTCCTACAGGCACATCTGCAGTCTCCCAAGGCTCAGGAGATTATTTAGTGAATAATCAAGTTTTTCCAGGTTTTTCAGTAGTTTTCCTTTTGAGGTATGGTGCACTGGATAACTCCATTCCCTTTATCAGTTCTTCTATTGTCTGTAATTGCTCTCCAATTGTTACTTCTGAGAACATATTCTTTGCCATACAGGGCTCACAAAGAATCCAAGAGCTGTATTCAGTAATAATCTTACTTGGTGAGTCTCCAGTCAGCCTCACCCAAGATTCAAACAATTACCTATGCATCCTACCAACATAACTATGTTATGTTCAATTTACTTAGCTGAGCTCATAGCATCCCTCTTTGTAAACAAGCTTTTCCCCTCGAGTTGATGTTTTCCAGCATGTGTTGTTTCTGAAATACTTCTGCAATGTAGAACAGCTTAGAAAGAGAACAATTTTGGAAATTTTGAAAAAGCTACAGTAACATAAACCTATATGGAAATGCAGTGAATGGAAAGAATATCAAGGGTATTAGGAGGCATTCTTTTATTAACTCCTCTAAAGTTCTTTATAGCATAAACATAAATACACCTGAACACTTAGAAAACTTTTGGTGGCACTTTTTTTTTTTTTTTTTTTTTTTTTTTTTTTTTTTTTTTTTTGGTAAGCTAAGTGGATAAATATTTGTACACACATGAAAGGGTTTTTTGTTTGTTTCATTCTTAGGAAATCTGAATTTCAAACTTATTTTTTGGAAAGCATTTTCATAAAGATGAAACACACGTTGAGATGCCTGGCCTGAACTTTCATTTCCTTTAGTTCACCTCTGAAAAGCAAGTAAGAAAAGGAGTAGTTTGTAAGATCTAGACTATGAAGGACAGAAGACTGTTTTTTCTCTGAGATAGGGGCAAATGAGCTGTAATAACATATTAGCAATTTATATTCACACCCTTAGCATCCTGCAGCAGTCAGAGGATTGCATTTCAGTTGCACAACTTATTTATTATGGAAAAGTGGGGTCATTCTGATTACTCACTGCCTAAGTTCCTTGTAAACAAGCAGTAACAAAATTGCATACTGAAAACTGCATTTTCAGAGTATAGTTAAAACAGTAAAATCTATTTTAAGCTCTCCTGTTCTCTGCCCTTAAAAGATACAAGATGAGAAGGAAATGATGCATTGGTAGAACTACACTGACGTGCTTGTGTGAGTTGTACATCACACATTTTAGCAGACACCCAAGGGGTTAGCATAAATAAGTCATGAGAGAGAAAAGGATGCTCTTTGTGCCTGGCTGCACACCCCTGTGCAGGACACCAAAGTGCTTCTTACATAAAGAGTGATGTGGAGCAGTCTTTTACTGGAGTAGAGTTCAGCAGAAAGTCCACAGGAAGTGGTTGTGGGGAAAATGGTCCCATCCCGAACACCTAGAGTGGAAATTAGGAACTGCTGACAGTATTTATGGAGAATCAGTTCTTAGTTACCTCTGCTAGGACCATTCACTGGTCAGAGATGCTGCAGAAAAGATCAAAGATGCAGCATTCTGCTATCAACTGGTGACAGACACCACAAAAAAAAAATGGGATAATCAGAAAAGAATGACTAGGGTGAAAAGGAAGTGTGTTTAGGTTTATGTATTTCTCAAGCAGTGCAGCAATAGTCATTGTTGATAGAATCATCAGTGGCAAGTCCATACAAAGCGTCTGATAATCAGAACTGTAAATTGGAATATATTTTTAAAAGTTTTTGTTGCCTTCAGAAAGATCTGACTCAGATCTAGACCCAGGCCTGCTCAGCTACTGAGAAGGAGCCTGTGCAGGTATAATTTTTATGACACTTCAACAACAGTGGTCAGCTCTACATTTTCCTTCTTTTTAGGGTACTTAGCAGTAGAGAGGGTTAGAGCAGGTAGGGAGACTGTCATCTGCTGTTTGGGTCTGTTCTTCATCTACAAGTTAGAGCTGCTGTCTACTTCTGTGCTTCTGCTCTCTCGTAAATTCTAAAAAGCCCAAATTGCTCAGCTTAATGTCCTTTTGCTGAGGGGTGACCTAAGTAGAATATCTCACCTTGTGCTGTGTTTAGAATGTATTTATTGACAGTCATTTAAGTTGAGGTTCATCTGAGAAACTGTTACACATAGTAATTAAATACTTTTGTAAATGCAAATGCCGTGCCTTTGCTGCAGTTAGATATCTGCACAGAAATTATTTCTCTCATGTTAACAAATTTTAATCAGAGCAGTCTCACACTGAGGTGACATTTGTGATGGGCCAGAAACTTGAAAGAAATAACATATTTTCATTTTAATGCAAGTGTTTTGTTGTCAAGCAAGTGGCAAACTTGACAGTTTTGAGGAGTTAATTTGAGCTGTACTTGAGTTAACTCAAGTAACGTCAGGACTAGGATTTCATGAACCTGTTTCAGTTTTGATCTGGCTGATGGCACCGTGGTCTCAGATGTGCCAGTCAAAGGCAATGAGACGCAGCACGAGTCTCTCATATGCAGCTCATGCAACAGGAGCAGCAAATCTGTTCTTTTTAAAGATGATAACTTTTGGTACAAGTGTGTTGTAGATGAAAAAGGAACTGCAATATTTCCCCATCTCCATTTTATCCCATTTGTCATTTCTTTAGCATGATAAGTATGTACTGAATACTTTTTCTCAACTAGTGTTTCCTTCAGTTTATTACAGGAGGAGCTCTGATGAATTCTATATATAGGTTGCTTCAAAATTTCCATTATAAAAGCTCTTCTGAACTCTTTAGATAAATGCTGACACTATTATTATCACGTCCATGTCTTTGGATTCTGGCAAGAAGAAAGCCTTAAGGTTAGAGAAATGCCTGTTCCCCAAAAGCCACTCAGCTATAAGCTGTTGCATCTCTGTTTCTCTTAGTTCACATGACTTCAGAAATTTCTGGCATCAGAAAAAAACAACACCAGGATATTCGAAGGACTTGTCTAAACTTGGAAATTGCAAACTGTGGCTTTTAAATTGGATATATTGAATTAACTTCCCATGCATGCACTTGACTTTTATACTGAGGGAGCAGAGTTGTAGGGCACTAACAAGGAGAGGGTGCCATTGTGTGGCTGTATTGGCTGTTTCAGAGTTTTCCTTCTTAACAATGAGTTCTTCCAAGGCTGAGCCACAGGAGATGCCAGGTGCCTGTGGCACTCTGCAGGAAGGATGGTCTGGTCTCTTCACTCCCCTTTGCTGGGCACGTGGCAACAGATTTGATTTGAACACAGAACAGATTCTGTGCTGTGGTCAGCACAGAAGCACAACACAAACAGCTTTTGTGGAGCATCCAGTTCCCTTTCCCTAAAGGTGCTTTGTGCTGCAGCCTTTTGTTGTACAGACTCAGTGCTTTTCCATAGCACTGTGCTCATTTCAGAGCACGGATGATGCAGACAGAGAAAGTAAGGTCACACAGATATCTGTAAGTTTTTCACTCCCTGACTTTTGAGTGCTTTATTTTGGTCTGCATACCCTTAAAATCAGTTTTGGTGAGCAAAATGACATTTATTGAAACAACTGTATTGGTAAAAGTCACAGCCTTGGTAGAGGTACACTGGTGTAATGTCCCTCTTTTCATGTTAAAATGATAATGGTGTAAAACATATTTGTACCTCTTGCCTTCTGGAGATGGTTTAAGTGTAGTGTTTGTGCCCTTTCTTTCAGTTGGACACTTGAGGATCTCAATATACTGGTTTTACAAAGAAGAACCCTAAATGCAGTGTATTTTTACCTTTGGGAGGAGAAAGAACTGACTACCAGAGGACTATTTAGTTCAGTAGGGAAGAGATGGTCAATGTGGCAGAAAACTGAAAACAAGTTAATATTAGAAATTATGCATTCATTCTTAGCAAATAGAATTATTTATCAAGAGAAATGGTGGATGCTGTGTGTCTAGATATCCTCAGACTAAGTCTTCATGTCTGTGTGAAAAGTGGGCTCTATCCAACCAAAATGATTTAGTCCAAAGCAAGGGATAATTAAGGAGATTTAGTGGTTTGTGATTAGGGTCAGACTACATAATCTTGCAACTCTTTCTGTTTTAAAAATCCTGTTATTGTTCTCTTGGTGCAATACATACAATGCTTTTAAAAATGGAAATTTAGTCATCCTTTTTCTCACCTGTGAGCACTAAGACTTTTTTTTGGCATCCACTGCTTGCACTTCAAGCTTTAAAAAGTGCTCTTCTTTGTATCTCACAGCACACCTGAGGGATGCACAAATAGCCTGTCTGTGCCTATATTGTTGTTGCTAAAGTGGATTCATTGTTCTGTAGTTCTGCCCTGACTCGCAGCAGGCAGCATTGGAAGCAAGCATTGGTGCCAGAGAATAGGTTTTGTATTAAAGCTGTCTGACTACAAAGCGTTAGTCTCTCACTGATATTTCCCTGGCATGCAAATGGTGTTTAAATGATTTTGTAAAAACTTAATAACATTTAATTTCTAACCTGGAACTTCAGAACAAGAAGTCTTTTCTGCCCATTTGAAAAACAAGATTTTGTTTTCCCGTGATGCATGGAACTGGTAACAATTTCAGATTGTGTGCTTCAACATAGCTGAATTTTGCTCAGTTAGTGAGCTGGATAAGAAATCCAGGCTTTGCTTGTGAGTCTGCTGTCCCCTAATGAAACACAGTTCTGTATTTGACTCTGATCTTGAGATTAATTGAGAAGTTCATCTTCTGGAAATCACTCGCTTAGAAGCAAATCATTTGTGCCACAGCAGTGGCACTGCTCAGAGCAACACAAACACTCTAATGCACGAATACAAAAGAAAATTAGATCAGGAGGATGCAAAGATACTGCTTGGGTTTAAGTGGAATATAGGAGGTGGGTCAGCAATTTCAGAGCATGTACCCTCAATCCACATCTTGAACAATAGCAAATGAAAAGAAAAATAAACTGGGTGGTGAGATAAAAGTAAGAACCTGTGCCACCTTCATGAAATGGCAATCCTTACTACTCTAATTTGTATAGTAGCTCGTTCATTGTTATGAACAGTGACAGCTAAATCCATATGGGATTTCAAATTTCCTTGCCTTGTGTTACATAATGAAACATCTTCTTCATACATTGATGGATTTATTTCTTCCTTCACTAATCCTCATTTAATTTCCAATTCAAGGTGTCTTTAATAAAACTCTGGATATGGTGACTGACTGTTACATATTTGATTGTTTCCTTCAGTTCAGAGTCTCCAATCTGAATTTCTCGGTGCCGTGTTTAATTTTTACAAGCTTGTTTGTTAAGCTTTTACCACATTGTAGTGCACCAAAGTAATACAGGTTGTTATTTCAAAGATCTTTTCATGAATTGCATCTTCACAATGTTTTTTTCCTTGCTCCTTCCACAGGACGTTACCCAAAACTTGTGTTTCACTTTGAACTCAAGAGAAACATCTTGTACTTCATATTAGAGACATATGTACCATCAATCCTTCTGGTCGTGCTCTCCTGGGTATCATTTTGGATAAGCCAGTCATCAGTTCCAGCCAGAATCTGCATAGGTGAGAAGCTGACAAACCAAGCCAGACCAAGGGGGGATCACTAAGGCGCCTTCCTTATTGCACGCCCTTGGCATCCATTTCCTGAAGCTGCAAACACTTCTGAGTTTTAGGGAATTACTTTCTGGGTTTGCCACACTCAGTACATTATGTGGATTCCCCTTAAAGCCTTGCTATTCTTTAACTAAGGCAGCTCCAGGAAGGAGACTTACAGGCAGGGGAGGCCGCTGAAAGCAAAGTGAAAAAATGTCTTTTTGGAAATAATTTAAACATATTCAAATACATGGCATGCACAGACAATTGTGAGGCTTTTGTGAGGTCTAATGGTACATACTAATTAACACATGAATAACACGGGAATTATAAGAGATTAAATATAATTAATTTCAAATAGAGGATATTCTGAAAGGGAAAGAATGCAAATCAGGTTTGATCAGGCTGCAGGTGGGATGGAAAAAAACACTCCTACAGAACAGGGAATAAAGAAGGATTTCACATTGAATGAGGCCAGTGGGCAACTACACTGAGCAAAATGAAATCTGAATATTTTAAAGGGACCTTTTGCATAGATTTGCAATAATAATGTGTTAATCATAAATACACATTCCACGACACCAAAATCTCTCTCATTTTTAATTTCTAATCTTCTCAGCTTTGCTAACATTTTCTGTTTTTAAGCATTTAACTTAACAGTTACAAGTTAATTTTAAAGTCTTCTTCCTAAAACACCCATTAAATGCTATGGCATCCTAGGAGTTTCAGGTCCAGGTAAAACTCTCCTGCAGTAGGGCCCTTGCAGTAGAGCCCCTCAGTGCCATCTGAGTTATACCAGAACATATATTTTTCCATTCCACAGGTGTCACCACAGTCCTTACAATGACAACACTGATGATGGGAGCCAGGACTTCACTCCCAAATGCTAATTGCTTTATTAAGGCAATTGATGTGTACCTTGGTATCTGCTTCAGCTTTATCTTTGGAGCACTGTTGGAGTATGCTGTGACTCATTTCTGCACTCTGCACCAACTCAGCTCAAAGGAACTTCCAAAGGTATTTTAATTATTTGGTTGTTGTCCTACAAGCTGGATTTAAGTTACACCTGCTAAAAAGAATAAATTCTCTTAGCATGAATGGTCAATGAATTTGGTGGTTTCTTTTTTAGAATTAGGACAGGGAAATATAATAATCTTGAGAAAAAGAAAAAAATATTTGTATACCTTGAGCTTCTTTGGAAGAGACCAAACAAACTGAAGCACTCTTCTTTCCCTTTTTTGTACGGGCTTTATGGCCATTTATCAATGTTCTGGATGTCTCAAAAAAATCACAGGCACCTCTTGTCTCCCAGACAATAGCGTTTACTCACAGTTCAAAAATTAGGCTGAGCTTGGTGACTCGATCCTACTGCAATATGGAAAAAAAAGAGTTTATCACATTCGATTTATGAAACCTGCACATTCATGGAACATGAGTCAGTCTCTTTGCAGATGTCTTCATGTGCTGGGTTTATCAGGTCCCTTGTAGCCTTCTGCTCTCACCTTCTCTTTCAACAGCTGCAGCTGAAGTCACACTGGGATCCATTTTCCCTTCTGCATCATTATTCTAACAGTGTTTTTTGTGGCTCTGAAGAGTTTCTCACAACTCAGAAATACTGTGAAACATGCTTAAAATAAAAATGGATGAAATCAACATAGGTATTTTTGAGTCTGGTGGTTGCTGAAATAATGAGGACAACTTTGTGGATAAGTTTTGTCACATCTTCCATCTCCAGTGTATAGCAGTGCTTTCATAAGCAAGGAAAAAGAAATCACAAGGAAGCTAAAAGATGATTGTCTTGCAGCTTTTAATTATGGAACTGAACCTAATATGCATGATAAAAAAGAAAATTTTAAGCAGCTTATGAAATTTCTGGATTAATAGAAAAAAAGTAAAACATGGAAAATGAGAATAACAGGAAGGAGAAAAAAAAAGGCAGAAAGAAGTTTGTTTGAGTGCTGTAGGGATAAATGTCCAGAAGAAGAAAGATTGTTAACTTTTTAAGCCAAATTAGAACAGAGCATCACAAATGCCTAAGCATAGCTCCTCGATATACTCAAGAAACAGGATAATGAGCTCAAGTGAAGGAGCTCTAAAATCTTTTGAAGATCAGGCAATATGTGTTTGTGGGAGTTATGTCTAGATAGTTCATCAATTAATATGAGATTTTAGCTGTTTGGATGAAAGATTAGTCCTGTAAATGCAGAATATGTTAAAAGCTGTTGTTGGGTCTATCAGGGGATTGTCTGCAAATGGGCACTCATTTCGGATGAGGATTTGAGTGGAAAGCCTGTGAGTAATTTTTGTTGGCTAGGTAACATCAGTGACAACTCCCTGTGAGCATATCCATCTTGTGAAGTAAGTGGTTGTCATTTTGCTTATAGTGTAGGGGAAAAAAAAGGCTGCTTGGGGGTTTGGGTGAGAAAGTAAAGTGTTTCAGTGCTTGGATGATTAAGCATCTTTGGATCTGTGAAGGGCTCTTATACTGCCCTTGCCTTCACCTGCCTCTGTCAGATTCCCTTTCATCTGGAGTAGGTATTCATGCTTGCAGATGGGGTGGACATGGGAACCTGTAGACTTCAAAATTGTTCATGGAAGTACGTGGAGGCAGAGCCAGAAAATGAGAAAGGAAACTTTTGTGATGAATTTAATGACCAAAAGAAATAGTCTTTCACTTCAGGCATGTTTCCTGCCTTCTGCTGGGCATCAGGACTGAGCAAGCAATCCAAATGCACTTCTTGCCCGCACAAAGATAGGGATATAAGAGAAGGAACAATTGTTTGGTCCTATATCAGCTTCAGACTCAGTAGAATAAGGAAAATGCTCGTCATGTCCTTTTCCTACTGCAGCCAAGGGCAAGCACCATTTTCTGAGCAGGGTGTCATGGAGAGCACACCTGACTTGTATTTCTCAGTTCTTGTTGTAAAAACAAACACATCACAAGGGCAAAAATACCAGCTAAAATCTCATGTCACTGTCTAGCAGGTACTTAGCAATTTATGTGTGAGTATCGTCACTGTAAATGTGTTGTCCTCATTATCGTATTCTCTTGTGGACACAGGTTAATTGGAAATCTCACATCCCAGTTTGTTATTCCCATATGTGAGCTGATAGAAAATTTGCACTCAGAATTATGTAAATAAATGTAGGAGGTGAAATGGAAATGTCACCCTCTCTCTTGTACAGGAATTAGTTGTACTTGTTTCCCGCTTTGCTCTTTGAAGAAGCTGGGCACTGGCATATCAAACCCTTCTGAAGCCCCTGAGATCTCCAGTTTAGAACATAAACTGGTGAAAGAGCTCATCATATCCATGCTCTTGCAATGTTTCACATCATGTGAACCAGGACCCACAGAGACACCTTCAAAGCTAATGGCAAAAGCAAAGGAACCACCTGCTGCAAGGAAGGTCAGGCAGGAAGTGCCATTCACATCAGCTCCAGAACAACAGGCTGCTTAAAAGGACAGGATGCCTCTCCTGAGTTTCCTCTCTTTTATGGAAAGGCATTCATTTTGCCTGCTTATAAAGCACAGAAATATTCCTTGGGTTTCCCCTGTCTTTTACCTAAGCCTCCACCTTTAAGGCAGAACAGAGAACAGTTTGAAAACTGAAAATAATTTTATAAGTGTGATGTTCAGCCTCTATGGTATTTCTGTGCAAGCCTCATGCAGTCTTTAGGAGCACCACATAAGCTCCAGGTGTGCAACACTCTTGGTTGAAATGTTTTTTCACTTGAGCAACTTTATTATCCAGTGAAAGTGACAACTTTCCTAAATTCTGTTGGCACTTGGATGTCAGCAAACACTTAGTGTAAACAGCAGCCACAGTAGCAGGTGTCATAGACAGTGCTTTTTGGGTGATGTACAGCATCTCTCCTGGATGGTACCGATTTGGGATCTAAACAGAGGCCTTCTTTGTGCCAGCCATTTCCTCATTGACAGCTGGCATCCAGAAAAAAACCCTAGTATGATTTAAAATTGGAACCACAGCTGAGCACTCACAACACAATTTCTTTTTTTGATATAATGTAAACCAGCTCAGTCTTTCCTCATGCTCAGTTCTCCATAACAATCTGGAAAAATCCCACAATAATCCCACTCTATAAGACTGCAGTTTTTTATTAATTAGCAGGTGTGGTTCTCTTCTAGATTAGCTCTCTCCTTTCCAAGCTGTGTGATACAGCACTTTTGCTGTAAACCCCCCTCTGTTTTGCAAGAGCCCTGCCTTGTTGCACTGCAAATAGAATCCTGTACATATGCACTGCTTACGGTAGTCTTACTTCTGCCTAGGTAAGAACTGCCCCTTGGGGAGCTGAAAGGAGTCAAGAGCAGCCTAATAACACACCAGCCTCCTGGGAATCGCTCACATGCAGTTGTGAGAAAGGAAAAATGGCACGTACATAATGTCCTTTCGTGCTCTGAAATAAAACTAATTCTGAACAACTTGTAGCCAGACCTACCTGAGAGAAAAATCGACTCTGAAACTGAGCAATGCCCCAAATCCTGCTGGTTTTGAAGTACAGATGTTGTAATGAAAAATGAAAGCAGGGGAAAAAAAGTCAGGACTCTTCTGTCAGGTTCCTTTATTTTATTAACTTTTGAAGTGCTGAGTGCATTTATTAGGCTGTTGCTCCAGTGCCTCATTTTAAGTGCCAGGCACTGCTGACAAAGGCTCCTCTGCCATCCCCAGCACTCCCCTCAGCTGCCTCAACTTTTTGAAGCAGAAGAGAAAGATATTTATAACAGAGTCAAGCCTCATGTAAAAACTTGAGGTTTGAATTTTAGTACTACCCTGGGGATTATTTAAGGTTCAGGCTGGAGTTTTATGGATTGATCCTCTTAATGCTTTATAGGCAGATTTTTTATCCCAGCCTTTCACATAGAGGTGTGGGAGGCCAGGTGGAGGATGACCAAGGTTTTTTGGGATGATACTGTGTATTTTTAGGATGACACATTGTATTGAGCTATGTTTATCTCTCAAATAAAATATCCCAGGTGGGTGGGGTTGTTTTTTTTTTTTTTTAATGAAAGTTGAAAAACTGTAATAATCCCATTTCTACTGCCATTTGTTCTGCTTCACTGATTCACAGCACTTTGAGGACATTGTCCAGACTGCACTTGAATTTTCAAGGGTGTCAGTATTTTTAGATGAAGAAGACTCAAGGCTCATGCTGTACACATGCACCCCGGGCAGAAGAGCAATTCTGTACTGCCATGGAGACCACTTAGGGGGCTTAATGAGCTTTCTTTGACTTTAATAGCTGGGATATACCTAAATGAGCTTTTTGTCTGGCTGCACATGGGGATGTACATCTTAATCTTTCGAAAGTTTGTCCTTGTGTAAACTGTTTCTTCTCATGATGCAAATGGAAAAAAGTAAGTTGGTCAGAAGAAAGAGATTCTGCATTCTACACTTCACAAATAATTTTTTTAGACTTGTCTTACATTTATGCCACCTACTGATTTGGGAGGTAATAAAAGTATCAGGAGAAAATTAAAATTATATGTGTGCCTACCTGAATAAAAATGACCCCTCCTGAAAGCATACATAATAAGGTTTAGTTTAGATACAGAACTGGAGCCAGACTTTGTAGCTTGTTTCTGCTGGTGTCTCTGCAAAATCCCAAGCCAAACTAAATACCCCAGAAATTCCAAGGAAGTTTTAGAGCTGAAGCTGCAGCTGATGTCTAATCCTGTGTCCTCTGAGTCAGTAACAGAAAACCCACTGACTTCAAAGGGTGAAAATTTCATACATGAACTTTATGGCTTTGAGCCATTTCTAATCAAAGAAACAAAACCCACCAGAAGGCTTATACAACAGTCTCCAAAGACCTGTCTTGATGCAGTGAAGCACAATAGAATATTCTTAATCCTAGAGCAACTTTGAACTTAAAGCAGGGGTTTCAGGACTTGACAGAAAGTATCACAAGCTATTTAGTATTAAATCAGCTGTGGGTGGGTCTTGTCCCTCTTTATTTTTAAAGTAACTTGATTTTTATCACAAAGCACCAGAATGAAGTAGCCAGTTGCACACAAGGAGAGTGTCTTGTATCCTGAGGTGCTTGATTTGGGGTGCAACCAGCTCAGCTGGCTGGTCTGGCAGCTCCCCCACCTTCTCCATCTCCAGGCTGGGGCTTTGCCTTCACACTTTCTGGGCACTAACCTTTGCCAGTATTTGCCCTGAGCAGAAGACAATTTACTGTTGTGCATTTTAGGGATTTGCTGTTATCTTAACTAAAGTTCCTTGTCCATATTTGAACAAATCCAGATTTGCTTGACAGTTCTTCAAAAGTTTTTGCTGTATGGCAATGCTTAAGTCAGTGTTTTCCCCATAAATGGAGGCTTTGAGAGATGAAAGGAGCTGCCTGGTGCATGTAAGTGCTTGTCCTTGAAGTCAAGGGGTGAGACAGAGGAGGAGTCATAAGAAAAATCCCATTTGCTGCAGCTCTAAAGTAAACAGGTGATGAAACATTCACTTCAGTACCTGCTGTTTTCTTTCCTATCAGATTATTGATGATGATGAGGAGGAGGAAGAGAAGAACGGAGTCCTGGCAGCAGTGACAAACAGCTGCAGTGCCCCTGACAATACAAACAAGACCGATCCAAACAAAAGCAAACCAACCAGCACTGACAGAAAAAGGGAGAGAAGTCAACACAGTGTGTGTGGTTCAGCGATGTCGGTAATGAAAAGACTTTTCTGCATCTTTGATTGCTTCCATGTTAAAAATCCTTACCACATAGACAACTACGCCAGGTTCTCTTTCCCATTATCATTCATCATAATTAATGTACTCTATTGGGTGTATTATTTGTATTTCTAAGTATTTTGTTTTGTAATATTAGTTTAAAGGTTAGAAAGGGGACATGGGAGGAGAAGTTGGGGAAAAATGGAGGAGCTGCATTTGGATAAAGGGATATAAAAGGACTTGCCACCTTTTCAAGTGTGTCTGAAAATTTTGTTAACTCACTTTTCTGCTTTTAAATGTCTGTCATCCAAAACTGGCTTTGTATTAGCATGCATGTCCCATATGAAACTACTTATCAAAGGTCAATAAGTCCTTTTTTTAATATTTAATGCTCAACTTTGTAAAATAAGAGTTATACTTGTTTCTGAACTCCGTTGAATAAATGTAAAAATAAAATGAAATGTTGTTTTCCTTTTCTGCTTTCTGTAATTAGTTCCTTCTAGTTTTGTCAATAATGCATTTATTTTCTAGATTGTATAAGGAAATGTTTAATTGCAGATCCAAGTGGTTTTGCTACGTAGCAAGAAACAGTTTTGAAGACATGAGCTGCCAACACAAACAAAACAATCTTTGTTCATCTCTGTAAGGTCACAAATACGTGTTAAGATCCCTCTACATCTTTAGACAGAACTCCCATAGTCATCAATGGCTTTTCTCAGTAAGTGCAGGGCAGACTACAGAAATGGACTGGAGCCAAAAGGTTTACATCCAGAGGGATGTATTTCCCTGAGTGAGGATTTAGTTGTTCACCAGTCCTTAATGGAAAATGGCAATTTATCCTGACATTTATACTTTGTACTCTGCTCAGTCACAACTGCCTGGGTAACTACTATGCAGAAGAAAAATTTGATATGCTTAATTTTCAGCAGAGTAAATCCTCTTGAACCACATGCAGTTAAAATATTTCACATAAAGGTGGAAAACTTCCTGAATAGAGAAGAAGACCCTGCATGTGTGCTAGCTCTTGATAAAATAGGAAGAGTTTTACACAGCTAAAATGAAGACCCACATGAGAGAATGGTTACAGGTGATGAAAAACCATAACAGTCTTTCCAAGTTACTTCTACAGATATTACAAGCCTGTCTCCTGCTCTGCAAGCATAGAAGTTTAAAGGTGCTTATTATTACACCTATTTCCTGACCATAATTTATTACCTGTTGCATATACAGGTATAAGTAAGTGTGTGCATGTGCTTTTGTGCACTGTGTATCAAGATACATCAATATACAAGATATCATCATTTCCGATGATCAGACTCACTGCACAAATGCAAATGCATTAAAAAGCTCTCCTAACATGGAGAGTCTTGGACACACCTTATCACCAGGGTGCTGCCTGTGAAGTACACCGTAAGAATCCATAGAAATCATTGCACACTGGTAGACAATTATAAGGTCACTAAAATCCCCTCAGTATTTTTATTTTCTAAAGTTTGACTACTGAAAATTTGTTTCTCTGCTGTTATTGGTAATGCCTTTTGCAAAGCTTATTGAGGCAATGCAACTTCAAGAACAGTCTAGTGCCTCTTGGTACCTTGTGGCTATTGTGATTTTCATATGAAAGTAAATACATTCAAAAAATCAAACTAAGACTGCCAGTGAGCAGTCTTGAGCAACCAAAAAAAAAAAAAAATCCATTCTTTTATTTAACATTCTGGTATTCTACTGAATATTTAACCTTAAACTCTTTATTCAGGAACAGGCTGTATGGCATTTTTTCTTGGAGGTATAAAACCAGACTCTCAGCTCACTTTCCAATTCTTACTCCCATAAAATTCACAGAAGTTAAATATTAAATCTTTGTACTTAGTTTCTTAAATTTGAAGTTTACATTCTTCCTGAATCTTTTCAAACAGTTACCTGACATGTTAACACTAAATTTGGGATTAAAATTTACTGCAAGCATAAAGTAAGAATTTAGAGTTTTGTAGCTTCCAATTAATTTGGAGTCAATTCAGCTTAAATATAATTTTCAAAATCTGTTGGAAGTCTGAGCGTCTTCATTTACAAGGCACTAGCTGAATACAGGGTCTGTTTTCCCACTGATGTGCTAGTTGTAAGTAGTATTATACACTGAAGTCCGCTATGTTTTCACGAAAGAATTGACTACATAGCCAGATTATTCATTATTTGCTTTGCATAATTCTGCATTAATTGCTAATTTCAAAAATAAAACTTGGTTTGATGTGAATTTTTTGTAAAAGATGTTCCCTACGGATTTCCAGAGTGGTGTATGAGGAATGAAGATCATTTGAATTATCCTGTTCAAACATAGTTTGTGTCCCTGGAAACTCCCAAATCCCTTGGAGTCAGTCAGAAAGGCTCCCCTAAGTAAGGAGCACTCACAAACAGTTCACTGAATGCTACAGCTCAGAGGAAAAGGGAGGGGGAAATCTCTTTCACTGGTAGAGCCAGGGGCCAAAGTTGAGGCTGAGGGAATGAAAATTACTTCAGTTTCATATCTGATGAAAAGACCTCGGACTTTTGGCAACCATTCTCTGGTTGATAGTTGAGTTTCTTACTTTGATTTTAAGGTTTTCCAATCAGAGGTCTTCTCAGACTCAATTCAGAAATCTTGTATTTGTTGTGTTTTGAGACCACCTGAGGCAGATGTACAATGAGGCACCTGAGGCAGGTGAAGGGGGTTACAGCAGGAACTGATGATGCATCCTCATGGAGTTTGCTTTGCTGTTAGCAGGGCGTGCCCTGCTTTCCATGGATCCAAAGGCAGCAGCCAGCCTGAGGAATAGCTTTCCTTCCTTTGTGGAATGTCTCCAAGCCTGGTCTTTTAATTGGTGCAGCAGCCATCCCATAGGTGTTTAAGCATTGTGCAGACTAGAAAAACACCTCTGACCTTAACAAGATCTTTGTTTTCTTTCTTATTGGAAAAGTATTATGAAAATAAAATCCTATGCTGAGATATTTAATCAGATATAATATTTAATTATTTTTTTAGATTTTAGACATATGAAGGTATTAATCCTTGCTACCTTTCCTCTTCTTCAATTATCTGGTGTTTTTCTGATTCAGCTATGCTTGAGGTATCTCCTGCAGCCTGCCTACTGCAATGCCAGTTGTGATACTTTGAGAATATTTGAAATATTTCACCTAAAGCAAGAGGGAAATACTAAGGAAGGTGGTGTTTCAGAACAGGTATTACTTAACCCTCTCATAAACTAAGAAGACATTTTAAGTCACTATCGGGTAATTTCTTTTAAGACACAAACAACTAATTATCTCAGTCTGAGCATTCTAGTCAACACATATGGCAAGCATAAGAGAAGGTCATCCATCTGTTGATCTGAGTATCCATTTTCAGCACAGTGGCCTTGCTTATTAAGAATGCAACAGGAACTTAAACTTTCCTGCCTTATAAGCCTCTTCGAGTTTTTGTGCTAATTATTTTAAGAGAGCTGCTATGCCTTTTCGCATGGGAAAATATACTAAAAAAGAAAAAAAAAAAAAAAGAAAAAAAAAAGATGCCCCGCGTTGCCACCCTGTAACTCAAAAAGAAATCACCTAAAAGATTAAAGAAAACCCACGTTCAGTAAAGCTGATGCCAGAAAAGCAGGACAAGAAACACAAGGAGGTGAACGCTCTGCTGAGAGCCCTGGCCAGGGGCGGGGTGCAGCAGAGTGCCTGGAGCATCTCTCCCGGGGCAGCCCCCGGAGGTGCTGGGGAATGGTGCTGCTGGTACAATTCACTCCCTGCAGCAGTAGATGGAGCTCATTAACTGCTCTTCATCATTGAACGAGCAAATGTAAATGGCAAACGCTAGTTAAGGAGGACTCCGGGGAACAGCTATTACAAGCTGACATTTGTACTGTGGTAACTAGGTCATGTTTGCAGTGACAGATTAATTAAAGTCGGGCAGGACAGCATTGTCAGGTGGACTATTTTTCACACTGGAGTTCATGCTTCTCAAACCCTGATTTGCTGTTTCCACCATTTTAGCCACTGAAATAGAACATATTCTGCCAGTCCACAAAATAACTTCATGACTGCAATACCTTGTGTTTTAAGCACGAACTTTCTGTCCTTTTTGTCAAGGTTTTTTTCCTGCAGGTTGTGATGTTTCAAATCAAAGCATTACAGCATCTCAACATTTCAAGACAGACAGAATAGTGGTTTTATTAACTGTTTCCCTATAAAGATTTATGTATCCTAAATAAGTGTTCCCAGGTAATTCACTGGCATACTGCTAACAGTTGTCACAAAGATCAAGATAATTTTAAAAGCCAGTTTCAATCAAAAAAATTTCCATTGACAGAGGGCTGGTTGAAAAGGTGGGAAGATGAGCTGTGAGAGTCTTCTGGGCAGATTAACAGGTCACTGCAGAAACAAGCCATCTCAACCTGAGAGTTGAAAACTGGAGTGGATTCTCCTTGTAGAGTCGTGGGTGCTTGACAGTGCCTAGAGCAGCTAAGCTGGACATAATTTCAAACTCTGTAATGGATTTGCCATCACTTGTTCTATAACTTTATAATTAAAACCAGAAGTCTACTTTAATAATATTGCCAAATTCAGCTTTTCATCGTTTTCCATCTGGAGACATCTTCCTTCCCCAGTCCCATCTGACTGTCGAACTTTCCAGCCTCAAAAAGAGAAGGATAAGAGGGTATTTGGGGGCATTTCAGTCTCATGATATGAGTTCACTCATATAATTTGGGTTCTGGGTTCTTTTCCAAATTGGAATGGACTCTATTTTCCTTTTCCAGATCAAACACAGACAAAACTTCAGAACACGAGAAACCCCAGAAGATTTAGCACCATCACATATGTGCACGAACCATGACCCTGATTCATTTTGAAATTCTGCTCTGAAGTTTAATCCAGATTTAACCACTGGATAACTTCATCTGTAAAAAATACACAAATATTTCCACTACTGTTGCTTTCCTTGCTTTGCAGGTAATTTTGGAACCTAGACAGTGAGAGGGTTTGATGCCAGGTTTATATGATTTCTCCTAAAGGCAAGGAATTTAATCTTTCTGCTTTAAAATCAGATCAGTAATGGATTCAGACTAGCAGCTCTGGTTCTAGTTGGGCCTTGGCCACTTTGGTCGCAGAACAAGCTGACAAAATTAGAAAAAAAAAATAACAGGGGAGTATAAAATGGAGTTCAAACCTGAATTACATACTGACATGCTCACCTTGTCAGTGCCCCTGGTCTTCATGTTAAAGTTATTGATGTTGCACCTCAGAAGCAGGAACAAACATGTGAGATTGGTCACCATGGGCAAAACTGGCATTGCATGTCATATGTTGTATAGTCATATATTCTTGGAAAAGAGAGAAGGGATTGTCTCCTTTTCTATGTCCCAATTTTGTCAGAAGCCAGTTCATTTTGGTCCACTTCCAGTCTTGGTTTACTGAGCACTTGCTTTGAAGGAATGCCAGTACAAGGTGACCATGAACACTGCATTACTCTCTTCTACAGGAACCATCTGTTCATTATGTGTATTTGAATGCTGATCCATTAGACTCATATGCTGGATTATGCTGTGCATGTTGCTAAGTCAGTCCTAATGTGCTTTCCATTCACAGCAATATATTTTGGATGATATCTAACAAATACAACTGTCTTTTGTTTTGTTTTGTTTTTGTTTTTGTGGTGGTGATTTTTTCCATACTTGTGAAGAAAAGACCTATAGGAAAAATTTCTACCCTATGCTCAGTATATGAGTTGGCTGCATGCTTCCAATCCAATCCTTGCTTACCTTTATAACCCTTAAGTACATTTTGGAGAACAGAACTGACAGTGTTGACCTCAAAATAATAATATAGCAGATTAAGTCTGAAGAAAAATTTTAACTAGGTAAATATAAATCCAACTTTCCTCTCTGCTTCTTTACCAGGAAGATAAGATACTGAGCATTATTTTATCTTTCCCCCTTTATCATCTTTGTGTAAGTATTGTGCTCAAGTATCCTTACTTTTTGAGGTTCTTTCATAATGAAAGATTCTGAGAGCCTTCTATTTTTTTTTTTCATTAGAAGAAAGTATGATGTGCAAATAACTAGAAACTTTGAAGTCTGAGGCTTCCTGTGCCCCAGGATAATTTTAATTCTACTGAACAACCTTTTCATGTAGTGCTGGTCCACATTTTGTGAAGTCTGATAATAAGAGCTGATAACTCTGGAGACTTCCACAATTTCCATACAGAACCCCTTAGGGATGCCAACTACATGGCTGACCCTGCACCATTTCAGACCACATATTCTTACATATACTACTGTTCTTATTTCAGGTGTTACAAATGGCCAGACTCAAAAAATACAAATTCCTCATTCTGTCACTGTCCTTATCAGCACATTCTTGCTGCTGGGTAAAGGTGAAGATTTTCTTTGGTTGATCATTCCTACTGTGCAGCTCCAACTGAATATTCTATCATCCCTTCATAAGAAGGTGTTCTATCATCCTGTAAATAGCCAAAAGGAAGAAGAGCCAGTTCCTCTAATTCTACTCTAATAACCTAAATCCCCAGTTTATAAATTACCACTTCTGGGCCAGTAACTCAAAGTTTCCTTTGCCTTGGGTGCCACACATTACCTTTTAAGGAGACTTGGACAGTGCCTGACCCTTTGTTTCCACAGCCCAGCTGTAGGTTACTGTTTCTGTAAGCAAGTGCACACAATGGCCTGAGCTGGATGTCATTCCTGTCAGACACCTGGAATCACAACACAGCTCTTTACCAGCAGGATCAAAAGCTGTTCCTGGAGGTTTTGCATCTCTGCATATGCCTTTCTTCCAGCTCCAGGATTTCCCTTCCCAGAAGGCTCTGTGCTAATGTCAGGTCTCCAGATGCACTGCCATGCTGTACTAAAGATGACAGACGAACAAGCCAAAATCATCAATTTTAATGATATTTCAGCATCATCCTGGTCCTGTGTCATTCCTCTGTATACTTCAGCCATCAATCTATGTTTGTCTAAAGTGGTTCATGCCAGAACCTTAAATGTGTAGAAAGCTGAAGAGGCCAATTTATTGTATTTTGACAAAGACAAGCCTCATCTGGCAATCCAGTGAGGCTGAGTGCATCTGGTTAATAGTGCATCCACTTTCTCAGATCCAAATTGCTCCGTTAGTTTCTGTGACCCTCCTATCTCTGTGCTGTCTCCATCCATCCCAGATTCCTTATCATGTAATAGGATTGTGTCAATATCTTCCAATTTCCTTTCTGTTGGTTTCCAATCCCTGATGCTGGGCACGCGTGCTGGTCCATCAGCCTCTCCTGCTGAGAGGTGGGCTCACCCTCCCCAAAATGCCTCATCTGCACTGCAGGAGACTTGGCATGGCTGATCACTGCCTCTTTGGGCTTCTCTTCTGATTGGAATCGCTCCCTACACCAAGGAGAACCACTCTCCCCACCTCTGCCTATCAAAGGCTCTCTAGTGAAAATCTTCAGAGAATTAATTAGAAGTTAGATGTTTCAATGTATATCTGCCCACTTAGTCCATGTTATCTAATTTTTTGAACCCATTGCTGTATTTTTATGAAATATGATAAAGGAACAGAAATCTCAGAGACAGGATGCTCCTACAAGATATATGTAAATAGATGTCCAGGTCACAGAGAGATCTGAGAGGTACCCACTGAGAAAAACATTACATCCTGAGCTGGAGTCTTTTTAAATCCCAGAGAACACACATTGAAGAGGGCACATCAAAATGTCTCAAATGCAGAACAAACTTCAGTCACAATTTACATCTGCCAGACGTGAGAGTCAATCAACACTGAACCAAAAATCTGGAGAAAATCAAGCTTCATTAGCTCTAATATTCATGAGTTACTTCTCTTCTCAGAGACTGAAAGTGAGGTACAAGGTCAGAGGCACTGTTCTATTTAATTTTTTTTCCTCTGAGTTATAGTGGGATTTAAAATTTACATCTCCAGCTTGGTCTCTGTGAGAATACAGTAAAAGCAATGCTGGTATAGTTATAGAAAAATATTTATATAATATAAATAAATATAAATATTTATATTTATACTCCTAGTATTCCTCTTGCTCTTACTCTCCCCCCATCCTCTGCTCCTTTTATCTTTATAAATCTTTGGAAACGCACTCTTTTAGAATCAGATTTTTTTTTTTTTTTACTTGAATTTAAATCTTGCTCGAATTAAACAAAATGAAGCATGAATTAAACAAAATGAAGCATGAATTAAACAAAAAATCACCCTGTCGTTTGTACCTCTGGCCTTGGATGGCCTCATGGAAATCAAACTGGAACATACAAGGGGGAAGAGTTTCTTGAAGAACTGGCTTCATGTCTGCACATTAAAAAAACAAAACAAAAAAAAGAACGGCCAAAATGAAAATATTAATTTGTAGCTGAAACAAATTTACTTTATTCATCTCCCAAGCAGATTATGTATTTCTGCAGGTCACTGGAATTTTACAATATGCAGAAGATATTTTACCTCAAACTTGAAGAACAAAATAATGATCAGAAGAGGGTGCTCTCAGCTCATATTCTTTTGGCTTTGTTTTGAACATTTTGGTGGAATTCTGCAAAATTGTCTTCTCTCTTTGTTGAGATTAATAAAAGGTCTCTTTGTAATATATTTTCTGAGATTTTTCACTAGATAGATCACACTTCTTACTGCACCATGTGCAAAACACAGCCTCAAGTTTTTGATTCTAGATTTTTCCATATGCTTTAGAAAGCTTTCTGTAATATCAGCTGAAGTCATTTCACAATGAGCTCTGTGTCTGGGCTCCCACTATTTTATATGTTATGTTTATGTTCTCGTGCAGTCATACTCTGTTGAGATTAGCATTTACAGGAACTGATTTCCTAGCACCCATGACTGAGTGCAGTGGAAAACTTTAAAAATAGCAATTCATCTCAGTATCAGTTGCATTTTTAACCTGGCATGAAAAAGAAACAATAATATCTAGCTTCAGTGATCAATTTCCAACAATTGAAACATCCCACATATCTAAGTGTTCACCAAAAAAAATGATTAGTTGATCTTTAGAGAAGAATTTAATAGAAACTTAGTGCTGCCAATGAGACTTTTAGCAAAGCATTTGATCACAGAGTTCACTTCAGGGAGCATGATATATCAGAAAATACCTGACACTTGTAAGGTTTTATTAAAGCAGTGCTGATGTCACAGATAAAAATAAGCCTTTTAAAAGTTAGTTGATATATGGGTGCAGTTTTTCCATTTTTTGGATCACCAGTCTTTTCAGGTGATGAAACTGAGCTGTGCACACAGGACTAGAACACAAGAATAAGTGATGGCTATAATCCTAGATGTTTGCAGACTCTCTTTCCTTGTCTGAAGTGGTGAAGCACAGGATAAATTCAGGCAGAAGGAAGGCACTGTCTTTTAGTTGGTGCAATGCAGCATTTAGCTCTGGTCCAGCCTGCTCACGGAGGAAATCTCTCTGACTGTGATTCCCCACTTTTGCACTTTTTCTAGCAGTGCTAATACTTAAATAAAGTACTGTGTAGCCATCTTTTTCAGGCACATACCAAAACTGCCTGGAGGGGGAGAGTTGTGCTTCTTGTATTGGGAGGGGGCGAGTTGTCCTTCTTGTATTGAACAGCAGTGATTGGAATGGATTGCAAAAGGATTCTCACTCTTTGTGCCTGTGTACATATATTTATCTATGTGATATGTGCCTGTGGACACATATCTATATGTGTCTATAAATCCGTACAAATGTATCTTGAAAAGGCACAATTTTATTAAAGCATTCCTTCTGCACTTTAGACACTACGTTTCAATTATGTGCATCAATGGTCAAGTCAAACATCAAACCAAGTAATAAACAGGGCTCCTGCAAGTCCACGTGCAGAGAGGGGCTCCTCATCAGTGGCTTTTTGGAAAAAGGTTAAGGAAGTGAGCAGAGGAAAAAACAGCATCCCTGCCTCACCATGTGTGTTTACATTTGGGGGAAAATGGCTGAGGCTGCTAGGACTATGATTAAGGAAAAGCTGTCCTCCAGCATTTTAGACATAGGTTTACACTTCCATTTTCTTACAGGAGAAGGGGAAGAAATCAAAGTTAGAAAACACACAAAAAAGATCAGTTTCCTCATGTAAAGTTTATCTGAAAGCACCATATTGCGAAGAGGCAAGCTGTCACTGCTATTCTAATGATTCCACCCAGGTCCCTGCTGTCCCTGCACTCCTCAACATGACAGGTAAAAAATGAAGGAACCCTGTAGCTGGGCAGCACTGTCCCAGGTGTCAGGAGAGAAGCTCATTTCTGGCCTCAAATGGTTTAGTTACAAAGTGGGAACCGAAGGCATATCAGAGAATAAAATATGAATTATTTGATATCCACAGCATGCTGAAGAGGGGAAGTCAGAGACCACAGGTCACCCTTGCAGCTGGGAGAGTGTCTGGAGGGTCAGCAATGAGTGTGCAGCAAGGAGTTATAGGAAGAAGCAGAAACAGAGCCATCAGGTCAGCAACAAGCCAGCACAGACAGAAAGGCCACACACACCCTCTAATCACACTGATTGTGAAAGAGACACTAAAATGTGGAAAGAAATTGCAGAGGAATGTTCACAAAATCACAGGGATCTGACCTCCCTGAGACTTGGACAGGGAGCATGGATATAAATGATCTGCACTGCAGCTAAAACACTGCATTGCAGACAGGAGAACAGAGTTTTGCCCTGAAGATCTAGCAAGTATTGCAGATACAAATGTGTGTGTAGCATGACCTGAGAGCTGGTAACATGCTGCTTCCTTTGCTGCCTGGCAAATTCAGTCACATTTGGCTGAGGGAAAAAAATGATGTTAGCAACAATCAGTCAGCTTCTAAATGCCTGGAAGAAAACTGGCAGAAGTGTAATGAGAGCCCCATAAAATGACACTTTGGAAAGTATCAATCTATTTCACCTGTCTCCAAGAGAACTTTCTACCCAAAATGGGCTACTGTAGTAAGAAAGGGGATAGACAATCCCATCCCAGAACACCACAATTTCCTTGTCTGATTGCCTTTGCATTTGTTGAGGTGTAAGCTGAACAAAAGAGGAGTCTGAAGGTTTGATTTTCAATAGATTTTACTTCCCACTGACAAATCAGCATAAGGAGCACTGTAGTGTCGCAGAGCACTGGCTTGAGATTTTCTGAGACTCCAGTGATAGTCCCAGCTCTGTTGGTGTCCTTTACAGCTGGAAACGCCTCTCTTACTTACATTTCACACAAAAGTGCTCTGTCTAATAAACTGAATAATTGTCAGCATTTACATATTACTATTAAATTAAGAGGGCAGATTTTGAGTAGAACTTTGGGCATCCTACTCTTCTGGATGACAAAAGATGGAGGAGCACTGGGTTTTGGGATATTTTTTCGTTCTCATCTCTTTGTCTCCATGATGAACTTTATTGTCAGGGCAAGGGCAGGCACAAAGATGTGAGAAGTCATATGGTGAAGATAGCTGCTCAGATTTGAAGTACTTCTTAATAAAAACCAGTGTTAATCAAAAGCAGACAGTTTATGCTTATGAGCTCTGAATCACAGCTTTTTGTAGGGCTAACAAGCATGAGTATATAATACATAAAACAATTATGTGCAAACTATATTGCAATAAAAAACTACCTTGTTTTTAAGGCAAATTTAAATAAAATGTTCCAAAAACCTCTAGTTTTTCTACTTCAGTGGAAAGAGCTGATTGCTTTTCACAAGAAGTCATCTTAGCATTTTCTCTGTTTGATGCCTCAGCCTACAAAGAGTGATCTGAATTATTCCACTACTGAAAATATCAACGAGCTATGTGGGTTTTTTTAGGTCACAACAAAGCACTTATATTCAATATTTCTGCCTTGGTTTGTCTTTAACTTCACCAGCACATTCAGAACCAGGAAATGAACTGTGAATAGTTGTTCCTCTAGCTCCACTATCTGAGGGAGCAACAAGCTGTAAACTGCTATGGATGTGCATATTTTTGAATAGTCTCTCTCTCTCTCTCTCTCTCTTTTTTTTTTTTTTTCTTTTTTTCCCTTGTATCCTTATTTTGGCTGTCCCTGAAAACCTGACCTGATTACAGGTACAATGTAGATCTTTATTTGTTGGCAATGCTATTCAGCTAATGATTTAACCTCTTGAATTTTTTGAATAGCTTTTATTTTTTGCTGCTAAATATTTTTTACAATTCATAGAGGCTGTGAAAGCTGTGGCTAAGCCAAGTTGCCTCCACTGATTTGCAATGATTTGACATTACAAAAATGACCACCAGTGTATTTATTTTTTGGATTCTAGTTTTTGACCAATTCTTAATCACGTGCTTCTGAGTGACTATCACTTTACTGCAGGTGGGGTATCAACACAACAGCCAAAATGTCTCCTGCTTCTTTGGATAGCCAGCAGGAGAGCCTGCCAGGGCAATTTTGGACCTCTGAGGAAAATGTAAGCAAGAAAAATACAGAAATCCAAAAATAGACTTTGGACTATCATATATGTTAAAGAAAAAAATCAGGATGGATTTCTGCAATAGAACTAAAGTGAGGGATATATGTCTGATTATGCACCCTCTACCTCTTGTTGGTAAAGTCTGTGGGGATACATCTTAGATTTTTTAAACTAGGGAAAACAAAACTAAAACCAGCAACAGTCGGGTCTTGATTTAAAACAAACATTTGTAAAAGTTGATTTTCTTTTCTCCAATGACAACAAAAAATGCAATGAATGTTTTACAGTTAAAGTTCATTTATGTAAAAAGAACCACAGAGCTATTTCCTCATTGCAATGACTGTAATTGTATTGCTTCAGATAACCCACAGACATTTCTATAGGACAGAGAACTATTCACTACCATGTGAATTCAATCCTTTGCAGAATTATCACAGCTGGAGGATAGGGAATAAATGACTGAAAGAAGGCTTGCAAAATCCTGCCCTACACTGACACAGAGATTTCAGCTACTCATGGGATTGTTTTGGGCATCTCTTCATCAGTAAGTTATTTTGTCTATAAAACTTACCAACAGTCCTGTATTTAACAATACATCTGTCCTTCTTTTTCCACATTTGAGATCTGTTTAAGGTCTATGTCTTTAACACAAACTTTCCAAAGACTTTAAATCCTCTATATGGTGCACTTTGGGGAATTTTGTCTAAGCAGATGATTGAAGGCTGACTCTTGTGCTTAGATGCTTTATTTGAAGATGAACAGTAATGCGAGTTTAAAATGTACTTTCTGCCCACATGCAAATATTTCTCCTGAAATCCTTCCAGTGAGAGAACTGAGCTGGAGTCTATTGCTAGGTGAAAGAAGTAAAGTGCTATCTTGCTGATTTAGTTTGCTAGTAAAACCAGTACCTAATACTGATACTGCCTCTGGAACTATGGAATTAAAATTTAAAGAGTTTAAAAAGAAGACATTCAGCTGTCAGCGCTATTTGAGACCCTACAGAATTAAGAATATTGAGCTATACTTAATCTTTGCACAAATGGCAAACAGGTTTTTCCTTATCTTTGTGTATTGGCCACCAATCTACAGTTCCTTCCTCTCCCTTTCTTCAACCCTGATATACGAGTTGCATGTGAGTTGGATGCTTCAGAAAATGAACCATTAGAATAAAGGATGATTAAAAAAAAAAATTATCAAGGGAAAGAATTTCTGTAATCAGGTGTGAAGCAGGACCTGAAGCTTTCTAGCTAACATTTGAGAAAAGGCCTCTGGAAAGATATTGCAGGGATACCTGTGGTCTGTGACTGAATTGCATACTCCCTTTCCTTCCTTGAAGCTTTGCCTAGCTGGACAAAGCAAAGAAGCAGGGGGATAACACAAAATGAAGATGATTAAGAAGTATTGAGCCAAGATATATATATATATATGTGCCTGTGTTTGTATTTATGTGTACTCATACATACATACGAGCAGTACTTTAGAAAGAAGAAAAAACATATTTGAGCTTTTAGGTGGAATAACTGTATTTTGCTTATTTGAGTTGGAGCATTTTGTGTTAATTCTCTGGAACACATCTCACAACTGTAAGTATTGGGAAAAGGCTGACAGAAAGATGATGCTGCGGGGATTTCACTCTTACTGATTTATAATTTTGGTTATGCTGCTTGGTTAGTGGATCATGTGTTATTTTTTCCAAATGACAAGCTGCAGGAGCAGGTGATATTTTTCCTCTGAATTTCAATATTGGCTTGGAATGCATGATGGTTTAATATTTTTTGTTGTTAATGGTTTTACAGTATTAAAACATAAATAAACCCCTATCAACAATAAACAACTATGGATTGTATGCAATTGATCCCTTTTGGTAGGTTCCAGTTTGGAGATGGGTGCATGGTACACTGCAGTTAGCTAATTGGTCAGGGAGAGGGCTGCATTAGACAACAAGCCCAGTCATCTAGGACAGATATTTCCCAAGAATGCTACCTCTGCCTCTCTCTGTGCTGGTCTCCAGACTGCAAACAGCTCTGACAGGGACAAGTAGTGGTGTATTCTTCTTTGCTATGCAAGGTCTTCTTACACTGACAAGCATAAATTAAGTTTTTCTCTTCTCAGGAAAGAAAGCAGTGTTGTTTTGCATTATACTCATGAATGACTTTATCTTTCTGGGTATTTCTTGTTTCTCAAGATGGTATTGTAGGCTCAGTTGTCCCTTGAACCTTAGCTCAGGCTAGCAATGCAGGGTGGGTAAGAGGTGTTTGGTGTCCTTCTGCCAGTGAAGGATGTGTGGAGCAGAGATTTATCATAGTAAACCTCAGATATCCATTCCTCTTTCCTCCAGCCCTCCTGTGCCATTCATGGCTCAGGACATGGTTCCACCAACACTTCATGAATGAACAGTCCAAACACCAATGAGCATTTAAACATTAGAATTTAATTCTTTTTTTGTGTTACTGCACGCAGGAGTTGTCTGTTTTTTGTTTTGTTTTGGTTTTTTTTTTTTAGTGGGGGCAAACGCTAAAGTGCCTGACAGGTTACACAAGGACCTGAGAAGGAGGAAGGGTAAATCTGCAATAATATCTGCTTAAGGAAGAGTTTGGATCGCTGATCTATGTCACTGTTCTCGTTTGCTTGTGTGTATGTATTTGGTGCATCCTAAGACAGGCTCTTAAATCTTTGCAACCCATTTTGCTGTTAAGAGGACCCTTTCTATGGGGTGTTCACTGCATTTTACTTAAATAATCTCCTAACGTATGTGACTCAGTGTATTTACTGAGCTACTATAGATCATTTCCTTAATTGAAAACCACTGAACTCAATAACATTCCAGAAAAATGTCAACAGTCTGGCTTATTATATCACAACCTTTTCAAATATTGTTTCTCAAGTAATTTAAAATTTAGTCACAGGATATGGTAAATAGCAATTTGAAGAAAAATATGACTGATTATGTCTAGATCCATGTTATTTGCAGACCAAGCACCTGATTAATTTTCCAATGGAGGTAATGAAAAATTTTTGTTTGACTTCAATTGAAGTTTTGTCAGACTCTCAAGCATCCAGGCATAATAACCAATGTGAAGGAGTGTGTTGATGTGAATGAGCAAACTCTTGCCTAAACTTCTTAAGATCTGAAATGTCTGCTACAGACAGATGTTACTAAATATGTCCATCAGTCTGATGGACTGATCAGAATTTACTTGTTTTCCAGATGGATAGCAGTGATTTGAGAAGATAAATTTGAACATCCTTCAGTATAGAGGGAGGTATTTTTTTCCACTACTTGTGATTTGCTTATTGAGTTACAAATGATGGCAATCAGGAGTGAGAATAGCAAAACATTTTCCTGAGCTAAAACCTATTTCCATCGTAACTAGGTTTGTAAAACAAAACTAGGCATGTGGAGATTACTTACTAATTGCATCTAAACACAACTGAGGAAGAGGGGCTTAGCACCCTTTTTGCCCGTGTGCAGAGGCTGCCATAAGGACACTATACTGTAAATCCTTCTGCATGCCCTGAAGACTTCCATGCATGGCTTGCTCTGAATTTATTCCCCAAATGCACCACTGAATGTGAAATGTTCTCAGCAGAAAGCTTCATAGACCTTGGTTTATCACTTTTTAATTGTGGCACACAAATCTGTTGACAATGAGAGTGAGTGCTACACATCCCACTGGTTCTGAAACTCTTCTGTTGTCTCTTGCCCAATTTTATTAGTAGTGGTTGAAATATTACTTGCCCTTCCTATGTACTCAGGTTCTGTCATTCTTCTCTGTGCTAAAAGAAATAGCTGGGTTTTTTATCCCAATACCGTGTTCTACTGCTAAATGTTTGTTAGTCTCCAAATGCTAATTAACTCACTGAGGAAAACAAACCTGTGAGGCATTTTTTTTCAATTTTGGTAGACACTGAGAAGTGGCATTTGGGCAACTCTGCATGTATATTTGAATATAAAGCAAAAGCTTTATAACTAAGCACCTAGAGGAAATGTGTATTCCTGCCTGCTTAAACTTGAAACATGAAATATTTCCATTTCTTGGATCTGCTTAGGCTGGCAGAAATATCATTAAGGCAAAGTTTCATATTAATTCCTTGGATTTAGCCTTTGGAACTTGCAAAGGATGAGCAATAATGCAGTGATGTTTGCTGATGGATTGGAAAGTCCAGGTTGCCTTGCAGCAAAAGATGAAGGGATATGAGTTAAGGCACCACTTCCAGAGTCTGCACATCCATAGGTTCAACACATTTTCTTTTCTGCAATTAGACATGAGCATCTAATTATAACATGTTTCACAGATACATGGTCCTCATGAAATAATTCAGTGACTCCCAAAATATTTGTTTTAGTATCTTGCCAAAATCAAAAATAAGAACATGAAAGTTCAGCAGAACTGACTCACTTCTGGTTTTCCTATATGATCAGAATCTTGATGGCTTTAGGTGGCGTGGGTACTAATCATGCTTGTGATGTCATTTAGTTTAAGGGGACATTACCCCATTGGTCTGTGGGTTTTCACATGGCATTACTGTTCAGCTTCCCTGCAAAGGAGTCCACAGTGGGTGCTCTGCAAGAAATACAAGATCACTGCTTACAAAGGCTTGAAAGAATCCAGTTCGAAGTTCAGTCTTCAAGCAATTCACTGTTATGTGAATGTAAGAAGGACTCAAGGTATTATGTCACTTCTCTTTTAGCTGGACTGTTTCAGATGGAAACAAGATGCAGACCAAAGATACTCTTTGCAGTGTGCTTAAAGACTAGTTTGCAGGGTGTGTGTGGTCTTTAAGAGCAGGTACAACTGGGTCACACTGAAAAGTGAGATTTTAGCTTATAATGTTCATGATGAATTCATTACAGAATAGTTGCAGACATGTTCTTTTCTTTTTGCATTACTGAATCCCTAGCATGTTTGGTCAGAAACTTTATTGAGAAGATACCAGAATCTACTATAGGTTTTCCCATTTTCAAGATAGCATATCACAGAATGTCCTTGGGCTTCAGTGAGTAAATTCAAATCCCTAAAATGGTTACTTTTATCTCTACTTTAAAGGACAGAGTAAAAATAAACTATGAAATCTCTTTCCTATTTACATAAACAACAGATTATCATACATAGGAGTACTCATACCAGTACAGCCTAATGAATTTACAGAACCACTTTGTTTTTAAGTATACCACTGATAAATTTTAAAGATAAGGTTAATTTCAAGGACTTGTATAAATTTCCTTTAATGCTGAGATGTGACTTTAAATCCATAAATCTGGGACAAATTTACCCAGCATTTGGTAACTATAATTTTCCACAAATTAGCTTACACAGGAGTATAGTTAATGTGGGTGGAAAGAAGACCTCTCTGCTTCCTTGGTTTGCATTGCTTAACGGTGGTTTGTTTTGTTATATTTTTAACTCGTGATATATTCAGTAAAGGTTTGTCTTGCAAGAGTTCTGAGCCCAGGTATTTTCAAGGAGCTTTCTTGGCCTGAGCATCCCCATGCTCAGTGTACATCACAGAGTCCCTGCTGAGAAATTACTCATGTTATTTAGTTTAGCCTCAGCAGACTTTATTGCCTTGTTCAGATACAAGTACTTTCCCCCTCTGAATTACTATTACTATTCTTCTACTTTTATAGGTTGAAGTGGACTAGGTACCTTGCACTACAGGCTGAGGTGCAAACAGTAAAATCCCACAGCATAAAATTATCTTTATAGTCAATGCAATGAGGATTTCCACAAAAATTCCTATCCCCAAAGAAAATGGAGACTAATTCTGGTCAGAGTGCAGAAAAATGGGAAGTTGATGCATACCAAAACTTAAAACAGATCTGAGCGGTCTAATTAAGATATTTATTGTTTATGTGCTCACATCAATTATGGGAAATCTCGCAAAACAAATGTGCAACAAATCTGTTTTGTGTATTATGCTGATAAGGAATATGACCATGAGGGATGGGAGGAAAAGGGTATGTGCTGCACAGATGGAAGGCTAGAAAGAAAATGAAAAGTCCCTTGCTGGATTAAGTTTCCAATGGCTAACATTTTTATATCCGGAGCCAGATTATCAAGTGAGATCTCAGCCCTGGGAGAGTTTCTGCCCACAAAGCCCACCCACTCACATGAACTACTTAATATGCAGAAGTCAGCTGAAGTCTGACTGTTGCTGGTACACAGAGAAACCTGTAGGTCTTCCTGTCATCTGTGATTTTAATCTGCAATATCAGCCACTCAGCCAAACCCGCGCACGCGGAATGTCGCTCTGTCTGGCACCGCTGAGTGACAGCACGGACAGGAATTAAACAAGCCTCCAGGTTACTGCACTACTTTCTCCATCTAGAAATAACAGACCATTATTTTGTTTTAAGTACAGAAACAGTACCCTGGACTTCATATTTACAATAAAATCAGAAATACTTTTCTGGAAAGAGCTTGAAAAGAGTTTAAGAGATTATAGGACAGCTCTGTTCTTCTTCAAAAGAAGACAGAATAATAAACAGACATAACTCCTCTTTCACAAACACACTCACTATAATTTCTAAGCTCTGTTGCTGGAACAATTCCTATTCTATTTCCAGCATCCCAAAGAGCAATGACACACAGCACTCACTACAATGCTCCTTACATCAGAAATAAAAGGAAAAAGAGCAAAATGAAAGTGAACATGGACAGACTTTCCATTACTCCCATTTTCTAAAGTAAACCATTTTTCTCTCTTATGATCTGCCCCTGCACATAGCTGGTAGATGAATGCTTCCCCTTACTTTAGATGAACCATCTGTGTCAGTAAGGCTTGCAAGAGGGAGCTCTCTTCAGCAGCTAAAAACTACTGCTGGCTAAAAAATAGAAGTGGTTTCTCACAAACTATTGTTAAAAAAAAAAAATCTTCATTTTCATTATATTTTAGAGCCTCATATATTTTACTCCAACCACTGTAAAAATTATTTTCACTCTTGTCAGCTCCAAGAGTCATTGATGGTGAATTGTCAAACATCTAGCTTTGAACAATGTGTTAGAGTGTCAACACTTTTGAATTTCCTGTACTCTGCAGGGCTTCTGGAACAAGTAGAAATTTTATGTTAAAATTCTAAATATTCTGGTTTGGCCTAGGTATTACTGTTTTATACTATGTGATTTTACTGTATCCAGATTATTTGCTATGTTTTAATGTGCGTTGTTTTTTCAGAAGAATTTAAGACTCAAACACCAAACTGATAATTAGATTGTTCCTTTTAGTGCACTAAACACAACTTCATCTGGCATGCTTTACAGTGAGTCCACTATGTATGATATTGTCTCAGTACAAGACTCACCCTGTCTTGTCTTCCTGATTAATTAGAAACAGACTGTAGCCAGGGCTTTGACTGGTGGAAAGTGATTGTTACACAGCCAGGGACAAATTATTTTCCCACAGAGCCACTCCAGTATTCTAAAGCCAAGTTCAAAAATATCACAACATTTTAATATTTACATTCATTGCTCAAAAAATAATGAACACATGGAAGAATCTGTAAGAGACAGTATTACAACTGTCATTGTTCATTTTATGGCACAGTACAGAAGTTGATCTAATTCTTCAGTTGTTACAACTGGCCAAATTCTTGCAGCATCTGTGTACAACCATCCGGTACAAAATTGGCAGTGAAATGCAGTTGCACAGGCAGGAAACTGTTTATCCTCTGTTATTTTCTGTACAGTTTCCTATACCATGCTTGGGATCATAACTTAAGAAGATCCTTTCTGAGCCACAATGAGGGGAGTGTGAAAAATCCAGCATGCCCATTTCTGTCTTATGTTGTTTGTGCACTCAGTGCCTCCCAAGGGGAAGAAAAGTTTGTAAGAGTTTTTTCATTTTGGTTTTACTTCCTCTTGTTGTTATTTTTTTCTGTTTATGTTTATTTGTACTACAGAAGCAGACGCAAAAGCAATGTTCCAACCTGTCTCTGCTCTGTCCTTCCTTCCTGGGAGCAATTTTTATCCTGCAGCCCAGAGTAGCTCCTTTTCTGGCTTTTCTTCCTTGAAGAAGAATAAAATCTGAACTTCAATGTACTGAGTTGCACGAAGGCAGAGGAGTGAAGCTTTATATTAAATCTTTCTTCCTAGGTAATACCTAGATATTTCCTTCCAATAACTAAAGGAGGTTTATAGGAAAGATGGTGACAGAATTTTCAGTAGGGCCTGTTGAAATAGGACAAAGGATAATGGCTTTGAACTAAAAGAGGGTAGATCCAGACTAGATAAAAGGATGAATTTTTTTTTTTTTTATGAGAAGGGTGGTGAAACACTGGCAAAGGTTGCCCAGAGAGGTGGTGGATGCCCAATCCTTGGAAATATTCAAGGCTGGACTGGACTCCCTTCCTAGCCTGGGATGCAAGGGAGGGCATGCAGAGAGCAAAGCACACCCTGGGAGCATCACAGCACTGAAGCAGAAGCAGACTTGCAGAAGAAGAAAGGGCCCTGGGATTATACAGGTTATGCATACCTATGGGGACCCTTGTTTATTTTTCCTTCACAAGGAAAAAGACAGACAAATTTTCCATCAGCTTCTTCAAACTAAACTCAAATAGATGTCCTGGATCCTGGGCATAATGGGAATGGGCCTATGGTATAGATGTTCAGGGAAAATTTCTCCTTATTTGCTTAGACCAGATCAAATGTTGTTTATAGCTCAAGTTAGGTCTCTTAATTGCTAAGGTATGTTTTATTTAGAATTTAGTTTATATGCTTATTGTGAATAAAATCCAGAACGTTAATAATATGAGAATCAACACCATTTTTTGCTACAGCTTCTTACATTGAGGGTTTTTTTTTTAGTATCACTTCAGTTTCTGCCTGTCACTTCAGTTTCTAATCTGTCACCCAGATTACACATTTTATAATAAAGGCTAGAACTCTTCTCAGTCCTATAAAGAGATAATTTATTAAATGAATCTACAGTTGTCTCCTTTTTAACACACTGTATAACATCAATTTAGCAGAAAGTTGATGTCACTTTCTGGAGACTGCTAAGGTGCAGACACTTTCTCATTCTGCTGCTGGGGAGCACCTAATGCCCTGATACCCATGGATGCTGGTGTCTCTGGGAACTATGGATAGTTGTATCTTCCGTGGATCAGTCACAAACCAGGCAGCACAGAAACAGAACAGTAATATTTTGTACAGCAGTACATGAACTCCTGAATTTTCTTACACATGTCTAAATTATCAAGTGAAGTATTTCTGGGGCAACACTGTTGGGTGTTTTTTTGGTGTTTATTTAAAGTAACATTTGCCAGCGCAACTGAGAAATTTCTTCCTACATATAAAAATAATTCAAAATGTGTGTATGGGGCGCTAAACAGAGGTATGTTTTGTTCTCTCTGTGTTTTAAAAGTGTTTTGTTTAAATATGTTACAGTGGTCTGGAGTGGATTCTTGTCAGCTAAATTAAGCTTATTTTGTAGCTGGCACTTGTGCGCTGCAGAGAAGCAGCTACAAAGAATATTATGTTTACACAGCAATTGCTTAAAGTATTTGGGAAAGACTGTACCTTTCTCCATCAGGTAACAAAAATGCCAAGTGAATTTGGAAAAAGAAAGCCATGAAAGAAAGCTTATAAGGATATGTTTCTGTAGCTAACACTTTTGTCAGGTTTTGGACCAAGTCCCTCAGCTGCACTCATGGTGCAGAATTGTATCTTTTTCTGTGATTTTCAGATCTCCAGTGCAGATGTGCCATTCCTTAGAAACATCACAAGTTATTTGCTCAAAGAGAGAATCGAATCTGTGTGAATTCATTAAGTCAAGCACAGCACTGTAAGTACGTATGATGAGCCATATGTTTGTCTAAAGAAATTCTGAATCAAATGAAAGAATGTTTACACAAATAAATAGATGTATACACAAGCAACATATTAAATATCATTAAGGCACATTACACACTTCTTCTTGAATCCAATCCTTTTCTTTACTCATAAGCTGGGCACCTAAATTAATTAAAGTTTAATAAGTTACTTTCCTCTTATTTATTAGAATTTTTGAATTCTTCCTTCTGCTACAGCCACAGGTTTCCACAAAATAGCACTGAACTGTCACATAACCCTTTGGTTAGGAAAAGTAAATACACATAGCCACTGAAGCTAAAACAGACTTAGTTTTTTATAGGCTTTTATAGTCTCATGTGAAATACAGAAGCAACAGCTGGGATTTTTAACATACATCCCACTCCCAGCACAAGCCTTCCACCCATCTGCAGAACAGCTATAATCGTGTTCATTAGCTTTTGTGAGATTAAATTTATATTTATGTAACCCTTTGATATTTTCAGTTATAAATTTAGAGTGAGGTAACAGGTTTGAATTGCTTCATCCTCTCTCCCAGGTATCTTTCCATCTTATTAAGATATTTTCCCTCTATTCTGTTGAGGATTTGGAATCAAAAAGATTGAGTTCCAGCACCTGCTCATGAGATACAATCTCAATTTTCATATTGTGATAGGTATTACAAATCCATCACAAATCTGTCTTTCAGCTCATTAAGCTGAAAATATATCCAATTTTACTTTAAAAGAGCAGATGTTTAAAACTTGGGACTTTCCAAGCTCCATCTGGCATTAGCCCAACAGTAAATTCTTTTTCTACAACTGTGAAAGCATCATGTTCCTAGAAGAAGTTAGAGGACAATGGAAATCTGTGGAAGCAAGCTTGGAATGGAAAGATGCAAAAATCTGCAAGTAAATCACACGCATTTGCAAACTCTAAATAACTATAACCACCACTTAAGAGTCACACAAAAACACACTTCAGATTATACCTGCTAGTAGGATTTGCAGTCATATTTTAATACAATTGTACATGTTTTAGAAACTGGTTGGCCTTATTTTCAGGTTGTCACTAAATCCATGGACATGAGAGCAGCTGCATTAGGTCAGATCAAAGTTCCACAGCTGCCTCACACTGCCCAGGGAAAGCAGATGCCTAGAAAACAATGTCAGACAAGGCAAGCACATAGGATATTTCCCTCTAAGAAGCTCTAGCTGCTTGCAGCTCAGGGCCTTTCTGAAGCAGACATTAGGTCTGTTTAGAAATCCTCGATGGACTTCACAGTTTTTTCCCCCTGTTTTCCCTTTCATTAACTTGTGCAGTCCCTTTCAACCCATATCAAATATTTCCTTCTACCTCAGAGGCTGCAAAAAGCAAACCACTGTCCCATGCTACCAAGTGGGACCGTGTATTACTTTGGTAGTAGAGAGAAGCTTTAAATTACTCTAGGAAAGCAATTATGTCTTTTTCTATATCAAAGGCCATAAAATAATTACTTCTTTAGATAATTTACTGATGTTAACAGGAAATGTGCAAATAGATTTACAGTGGGTTTTCATCCTTAGAATAGATGTTATTTTGATTAGTAGGCCTCTGTCATCTGTGTGAAATACAGTATGCATGGAAGCATTACCATAATAGCCATGGATCATGTCATGATGTGTACATTTTATATGAAGTAACAAAAGTGGCATGTCTTTAAAATTTGTCCATCAGTTATGCACCATCCCTGTGGACTGAAATTCCATACCAACAGACAAAAAGTATAATAACAGTACTATATGACCCAGCTGGGAATGGTGACAAGACAGCACATCTGCTGGAGATGTGGGAAGGATGGCAAGGATTAATGAATGCAGGCATCTCATGTGGACAAAAAATAAATTAGTACGAGAGAAAAAGAGCTAAATAATAATTTTGCATTGGTACTTATAAAAAAGGGAGTTTGAGAAAGTTCTGAATACAGGAGTATTATGTGTGAGGAGCTAACAGATTGCAGTGTCCATAGGACTGCTTTGAGAAGAAAATGACAAGAGGAGTAGTAATAAGTACTGACCTTCAGGGAGGCCTGATAAAATTGTCTGGCAGAAGACCCAAAATGGACAAAAGAGGCTCTGTTTCTCATAACATGTAATTTGACTTTGGAATTCATTGTTGCTGCACTTAGTAATTGCAAAATTTTTAATGGGTTCATAAGGTAATTAATACAGTGATGAAAGAAAATGCACCAAAGCTATAAAGCACAATTATAGAGATGCAACCTCAATCTCAGGAAGTCTCTAAACCACAGATACATGAAAGTTGGGAGTATGTATTGCAAGAATAATAACTCAAAAGTGGCACCATTTGCAAAGTATCTGTAGTCACCATGACTAAAGACAAGACTGAGTCCTAGGTGATTCCTAGGAGTTTTGAACCCATGTCAGCTGCTCTTGTGTTCCAGGCACTCCAGTTAGTGGAAGATATGCCCAGATTAGCAAAAATGATGGTATCAAGTATTTTGTTATAAAGCAAAACAAGCTTTTCATACTTTTAAGTGCAAGAAAAATCATTCCAAGTAAGACTCTTCACACAATTAATAATAGAAGATGTACATTTTCACTCTGGTGGGCTTTCGGAGTGTCATCACCACTTTTAAAAATAAAGAATGTACTCTATGTATAGAAAGGAAAAGACAATTAAGAAGGAGATTATTTCTCTTTGTACAGTAGTTAAAATTGCTGTACAAATATTATTTGTGATATTCACTCATACTGTGTTGGGAGGATACAGCTGTTTCAACAAATCAGATAAGTATGTAGCGAAATAGAAAACAGACTTGCTGGGGAAAAAGGTAAAAAATATATAGTATGTAAACTGTATACTCTGAGGAGACAAACTTCTTTCTGCATTCTGCACTCTGTTTCACTCAATGGCTTTTTTCAGCATCTGCAGAAAAAGATGACTGTTTTGTGCAATTAGTATGTGTTCCAGTAGGCAGGATACACAAATATTTGGCTGTTGTATATGAGTATAGGAGATGAGAATTAATTCTCATGTTAATGTGCAGAATATTGAAATGTTTCTACTGAGACTTTGAAGGCAGAATTAAATTGGTGACAGGGTTTTCTCATGTGCAGTATATGAAAGAAAACACTGATTTAATTTTAACTCCTAAAAACCAAAGATCATTTGATTAAATTTTAAATTGACTTTTTGCTCAGCAGCAATGAACAAGTATAGGACAGCAAACCTGTAGTTTCCTGGATTTCCCTTCTCATTCTTCTCAAATGTGAGTGACATCTTCCTTTATCTCATCACCAGGGATCCCCCTGATTGCCACAAGCAGCCAAAGATGACAAAAAGTCGCTCTGTGACAACAGCAACCAGCTCCCTCAGCACCTTGGATGGTCCTACCAGCTTCACAGACTTGTGTTTTGCTCAGTCGGCTCAAGTGATCCACAACTCGAGTTTTATTTTCTGTAGGAACTCTGCTGCAAGCCAGTTAGGGCTGGAAGGTCCATGAGAAAACCTTGGCAGTGAAGAAGACTGAGACACAGGAGTTACTGAGCAGTTCAGGTTTTGCTGTATCCTTTGTCCCTAGGACAAAGGTGCCTCGTTTTCCTTAGCCCTCCTCTTGTTCCAATGACTGTGTATGAGTCTTCCTTGCTCCTTGCCCTCCACATTCCTTACCAGTTTTGATCCCAGTGCACCAGTTTTGATCCCAGTGGATATTTGGCATGCCTGGTTCTGGCCCTGCATGCCCAGGATATATTTCTGTGCTCCTTCTGGGTAGCCTGTCTCCATGTTTGCTCCCTGTACGTTCCTGCTGTGCTAGAGCCCTTTCAGGAGTTCCTCATCTCCCTTACCAGACACCCTTGGCTTCCTGCCTGTCAGGTTACTCTGTTCTGCTCTAAGGAGGTTGTCCTCAAGATCAATCAAATCTCCTGGGCCCTCTGCCCTTCAGGGTACACTCCTGAGAGACCCTGTCTGCCAGTGCCCTGAATCCTAATTTTGTCTTGCTTTAGGTTTTAGATATAAGGCCTGTGTCTTTCCATCACAGTACTGTATCCCTCTGCTTTGCTGAGCTATGTGGCCATGCATGGATTTCTAACTCCTGTTTGTCTCCCACACTGTGGGCATGTGTGTGTACTGGCATTTCAATGAAATCAAACCCTAAAGTTCAAAGCCTTGCTTATTAGGGTAGTAATCCTCTTAGAAAAAATGGTCTTGTCCCACTTTGCCAGCTGGGTCTCAAATAACATATTTTCTTGTTTTAAGATCGATGAGTAAAGAAGAAAAGGCAGTAAGAGAAAAAGAAAAACTTTTCTTGCTTCTCTAAACATGACCTTCAAGTTTTCCATTTCAACCTCAGCCTGTCCATTTTATTCTCAGTCTTTGCATCTATGATCTATATTTAAAAAAAAACCCCTATGTTTTTGCCCTCTCTTTCTCAGTAATTCTGCAGTATATTGGTCAAACAGCCAGCAGTACATTTGTTTTGGAATTGCTCATCTTGATATGTAGTCTACACTTTCCATAGCCTGTCTCAACCTGTTTAATTCTTCCCACATCCTTTTTCCTTTTCAAACACAACATGGATCCAAACAAATGGTTATTTAATCTTAAATGTTATACTTCACTATTCAAAATGTATCTCACTATTGAAGACAGTCTTTTCATTTTCTGCTGGAGGGAAATATATTTACATAGTATTAATGCCATACCAGTGCAGTGTTTTTTATTTAAAAATTACTTAGGTTGGGTGAGGAAAAAGTTATCTCTCAAAATAACCATAACACTTTTGTTTATTGTCAGAATCTGCCATTTACCATGAGGTTATCACTTTTTCCATCCTCCTGGGCATACATCATGGTACAAGTAAATTGCTGCAGCACATTGATTTTAAACTGCTGAATTACTGGTGTCTATCACAGTATTCAAATGGGTTTGAAGAAAAACATCTTTCCCATTGCTGAGGGCTCTAAAGTAAAAGTAGATTAATAATTTATGTTTCAAACTTGCTTCCAGCACAGTCAGAGGCAAACCTCTCGTTGCTTGCAGACAGCAGTGTCCTGCTTCCCACACAGGCTTTGGGGAGACTCTGGTATGGACACAGCTGAATGAATTAAAGTTCCCATCAATATAACAATCCATGTGTGACAGCATTGTAAAGAATGCACTCCTTTATTCACTGGGTGACAGTAACCAGACTTGTTCAGTTGAGAACATTTAACAAGAGTGCAATTGGACAGAACTTCCGTCATTCTGACCAAGGCTAAATTTAAGCAGGAGCACCAGAAAATATAGGTCACTGATTAATTCACTGAGATTCTGCATTCTTGCTCTGCAGTAATCACTTAATGACAAGTTAAAGCAAATACTTCAATGTGATAATTAATTCTGGTTACACGTTATTAAGGTCAGAGGAGCGAACAGATTCACTAATGATTTCTATTTTAGAACATGGGACATTTCAATCAAGCATATATAAAATAGTAAATGTAAGGGAATTTAACAGTATTTACTGGTTTAGTACATGATTAAACATTGACTACTGCTCTGCATGTAGAGGCATTAAATGCTGCCATTCTATCAGAGGGGAGATCCAAAACTTTTGCTGAAATAAGCACTTTCAAAACTTTTATTAAATTGAGTTATTACTTCACAAAAAATCCTGAACATAGTTAATATAGTGACTGACAGAAAAATAATTTTGATCTCTTCTTCATTGGAATAATCTACACATAGAGAGACAAAAAGTCTTTTATCTCTAGACATGAGAAACAAAGCAGAGATACATGAAGGTTCTCAATTCACTTAGAAAAGCCTTTTTCTCAACCCCTCACACCCTCCTTGTTTGGCATCAGACTGGATGGGACTGTATTGCTAAGGCTAACTGAGGTACCTACAGCACATGGAGCCTCCAGAGAAACCTGCATTCAGAGATCAAACCACTGGGGAACTAACAGATCTTTATACATTATGAAACATCTTTTTTCCTCCCCAGGACTTACAGCAAACCTATCTGCTTCTTTCTGGCTCTTGCTTTTCCTCTTTAAAATATGCAGACATCACAGAGAAGGGTTTTCATGGATTCAGGAGAAACAAGAACATCATTTTTTTGAGTACTCCTTTCCTACAGATTTAGACACTCCATGAGTAGGAGAAGAGAAACCTACATCTTCTTTGTAGTTTATTCAGTTCTTTCTTTACACTGTTACTGAAGTTATTGGTAGTTTTTCTAAGCCAAAAGCTTAAGCAACAGCCCTGAAAAACAACCATTTATTATGCATTATTATGTACTACTACACCAAGAAGTTGTCTATCCAATTAATCAAAACTTAGAGTGAAAACTAGCATTAGTCCCATCTACATCTGTCACACTAAACTCTAGATGACAATATGAAATGTTTATTAGTCTCATTGAACTGCTTATCCATCTCACTGACACCACTTCCAAACCATATATGCTTATTTATCATCCTGGTGTCAATGAGCTGAGCTCTGTGAATTTGAAGATATTCATGGGTGGTTAAAAACACTCCTAGCTCAGCATTCCTTCTCTCCTTCAGGTCCAGAATGAAGTTCAGAAACTTCATTCACTAATGATGGATAGAACAAGTGAGTTTCAAAGAATATCCCTGGTTTTGACTCTTGCAACTCACCCCAGAACTGTTACAGGGAGGGGGAATTGAAATCTGAACATCATTTTCTTTCTTTTTTTTTTTTAGTTTTGTTTCTAGATAGGATGATGCCTTATGTATTCCTTCTGTCTGTTTTTCTAAAAAAAGTTTGCAATCTCTTGCCTGATTTCAAACATGTTCAAGGTAAAAAGAAAATGTTCAGACGTCAAAAAGTTCCCGTGAGTTTTGTGAAACCTGGATAGCCCCTGCATGAAAAGGACACTTGAGTTAGTACCTCCACACTGGGAAAGCATATAGTACAAGGCTCAGCACCATTCTGTTCTTTCTGGCACACAATAGTGAGGCAAAAATCTGGCTGATGACTCAGAAACAGCTGCAGCATAAATTGCTTCTTGAGGAGATAGGAGTCAAGAAGGTGCAGAGAGCTGGGGTACTCCCAGAGAAATGGTGGATATTGGAGAGGGTGATGCAGAAGCAGAAATGAGAAGGCAAGCTGGAATTATTGGAAAGGTCAGGAAGTGTAAGACTAAAGGACAGAAAGTCCTAAGGAAGATGGGGTGCACTAAGTCTACTGCTTACAAAAAATCCTGGTAAAATCAAGACACTTTTGTGAATATACAAAGTCCTTAACCTCAGCCTCATTCATTGTCTGATCTTCTGGGCTGCATTCTGGTATTTGCAGGTTAGAGAGATTAAACACCTTTGGCTAAGACCCAAAAGTGCTTAAATCACTTAGGCAGTATAATTCACATAACTAAGGGTAGTTTAGACAATTCAAATTACAGGGCATTAAAAAGGAGCAAACATTTTTTTGTTACTGGCTGGCAGAAAAACAATTTATTAAAATTCTGCATACCTAAAGTTTAGCTTTCAAAAATCTTACATTAGCCAGAAGTTTTTGAATCCTATAGTTTACCCTCTTCTCCATTTGCAGTCTGGGTGGCTTTGTAGTATTAAATAAGTTACACAAATTGCCTGGTGCATAGTCTGCTCCAATGCTTAATCAGAAGATAAGCTCAGATTTGTATGTCATCAATCAACTTTAAAAGGCAATAGAGAAAATATCACTTAAGGAGCTGTTTGGAAGTATCAGACTTTGCAGGTGTTTTGGAAAGATCTGTCTTTATTGCTGAATCCCACATAAACATCATGCTTTGTCACCTTTGTCCCCTCTGACATCTGGTAACAAGATTTCATTTGCAATGACTTATGCATGACCTGGTTTTAACACTCATAGAAGATGTTAATGTGACCCCTTTTTTGTGGCCCACTTTTGAAGGCATTGGATCTGCTTGTGCTAAAGGATTACTCATCTCCATGCCTGTACTCAGGAAGGACACACGGACTGAGGCAAGGCTGGTATCTCTGCTTGCAAGAATGGACAGAAGGTTATCAGAATTCTTTTTCCTTCAGTTTGTTGCCACTTGGTACAGTCATAAATATTTACTATCAGAGGCAATTGTGTCTCAGTTAATAAACCTCCATCCCTGCCATTCTCATTTAATGATTCATAAAATACTGTAATTTCCTATGAGTGCATTATGCTACCTTTTGCTGCTAAAAAATTAATTTCAAAAGAGAAAGAACTGAAAAAAGGTGATATCAACTAAAGTCTCATTAGGGAAATGAAGGCATCCTGGACATCCAGGCAGAAAGCTGCATTTGTATCCTAACAACCAAATCAGCCTTGTAACTTACTGTTAAGGGAAAAAAGGAACTGCAAGGTTCCCCAGTGAGGGATAGGTACTAGAGACAGCATCTTACCTGACAATTTACTTTTTCTCAGTTTTTCCTGTCTCTGAGGAAGTGGCATTTTTGCATTACTACAGCTGTGCCATAGTTCCCTTAAAAATGAAAAGGTGGATGTTTAACATATAGACACAAATTTCCTATATCACCATGCAAGACCTCCAGAACATGCAGAGTAGGTATGTGCTGAGATTTATTACATTTTATCTCAATAACAGAAATCTAATCTGTGTCGATTAGGGGTAAAACCCCTATTTCTTTTTTTCAAGGGTATTGAAGACTATAATAGGCAAAAGTCCATTTCTTCCTCTGTACCAGTTATTATGTTCTTGATTCACTCCATCTTTTAAGTCCTAGAGTAATCAGAACTAATCAAACTCATGATTGAGTAAACAATAAGTGTAGTCTAAGATTATGATACTTAAACATGTGTTTCACTGTTTAATTTTATGATCCCAGTATCTAACTCAGACTTTCAGCACTGTCAGAGTCCGCGATTTCAAACATGACTGCTCAGATCAGGACTAGGCACTGGTCTGAGCAGACTCTCGTGTATTCACAGGACACCAGAGACCAAGTTCTCAAACAAAATTCCATACAATTACACAACAGTTAAACCACAACTTGCAACTCTTGCAAAACATTTTTGCTGTATGGCTATTTTGGCATTCTCCTATATGCGATCCAGTCTTCAGACTTATTTTCATGCACAGAAGGGCATCCACAGTCTCTGCCCTTTGGAAGTGTTTCTCAGTAAATGCAAAATGGCTTTTCCCCTTTGTGATGTGTAGCCTTTTCTGACAGCGTTTTAGGGGAGATTGTAAGAGTCCTGGTATTTTGCAAATCAGCGATGATTCAAATTCATTAAAATTAATTTTACCCCTTGCTGTATCTAATTGCTTTGTTGATTCAAGGAGACTGATTTTTCTCTTAAAAACTGGCAATTTCCAAACATAAAGGGTATGCAAGGTATGTGTATATAGGGAAAGCTTTGCTGTATCTAATGGGATCCTGCAGGTACCAGGGCGGTGCTGTGTTCAAGGCAAGCATTTCTTTCATGCTCTGACAGAAAGTAACACCTCAGTTCATTTTCCACCTGTCACTTCCCTGGTAACATGAAAAGGATTTTAGATAAATTTTAAGACTAATCAGTAAATTCTTTACTCTGTCAAGTGCTTTTGCTGTTTCTTTCTTGAGAACCCACTTATTTTTTATTTTGTATTTTTTATTTTTGCTCAACACACTGGTGTTAGTGCTCAAAATTCCTTATTTCTGTTGTTACATGTTTCACAGGGACATTACTGCTGGAAAAGGCTCCTGGAGCCGGTTGGAGACTGTTTATCAGAGATCAGGAGACACAAGTGGCCTCTGCAAGCCTCTTTCCTCTCAACACCCCTCCAACCTCTCCCTTGCTAATGCTGAGAATCTTAATAGAAGTTTCTCACTGACTTTAAAAAAAAGGTCAGCAAAGCACAGCATTAAAGTAATAAACAGTATATGTCAGAGAGGGGGGAAAAAAACCACTTCCTAGACATAAAGTCACCATGTCCTGGAGAATATTGCATAATTTCAGAAATCTTCCAAGAATGTTTCTTCATATATGACTTAGCTCTTACTTTTTTCTTCTTTTTCTTTCTCTGCATTACATCCAACTATGTTTAATAGCACTACATGAAGCTGGAGAGCTGGTACAGAGATCTCTCTCTGATGTAGAACAGCAACAGATGTCACAGGCACATCAATCAAGTAATAGGTTCTGGACAAAGAGATTCATAATAAAACTACAGATGAAAACTTGGTGCTCTCTAGAAAAACACTGAAGTAACAGAAACTTAAAAGCCAGCTTTTGGGGTTTTTAAAATTTTTTTGAGCCACTGCAATTGGTCAGTAATTCCATCAATCATATGCTATGCCTTCTGAATCCAAAACTCAGAGGAAGGAAACATCCATTTTGTGTTCAGTTTATTACTCAGGCTGAGCCACGCTCTCAAACTTCCTCTTCTGAATTTCAATCTGAAAAGTAAACATTCAAAGGGAAAAGTGACTAACAATCTACCCAGAAATAAAACATCTCTGTTAACAGAGGGCACCCTCAGAGAGGATTCCCTGAGGTGTAATACCCAATGTTTAATTTAAAGGTCCTCCTCTGGATTTAATGAATTATCTTGGTCATAAGTAACAGAATTAACCCAAAACATGTCAAAAATACCTAATAAGCAGAGGTTATGAAAGCAAAAAAGAGTATTAAACTAAAAGTTCTAATGGTTTTTTTGCACATCCCAGAAACTGAAATCACTTTTCTTTAGAAGCTGATTCAGTCTGGTAGAGGAACACATGGATAAATTTCAGACATGAATCAACAATAAAATAAGGAAGAATTAGTAATCGTAAAAGCTTGGTTTATCAACTCAAAAATCCACTCACAGAAGCCTTGCAACACATGGGACAAGGGGATAAGCTGTCAACTCTGATGGCATTTGGGTCACTGTCATTATGTGGAGCTGAGAGTTCAGCATCAAAACATGCCTTTTGGACACCACAGTGTCACAAATGTCAAACTAAGGAAACCGTTCAAGTCAGCGAGTGATGCAAGGAGGCAGCCTCCACTGCAGAAATGAACATTCACCAGTAAACACCATCAATGAATCATCTGGTGTTTTCTTCAAAATAGCCTCTTCCACTCCATGCATCCTTTTTTAATTAGTTTTTTCTCTATAGCACTTTCTTTTTCTCCTACAGTCATAAGAAAAACGCTTAGCACAAATGAGTCAGGGTTCTTGGTAAGTGAATCATATAGAGCAAGAAATTTATTTCTTTGTCTGATCATTAATAGAACACAGACTCACACCAAACCAAAACCGAAGAGCAAAACACAACCACCTTCTGAACACAAGTAATTAATTTTGATCTGAATAATATCTTATATCTAAAAAATTGTAAGAGTTTTTTTATCTCAGTCATTCATGTTCTGATGGAATAATCATGAAAACCTTTTTTCAAGTGATTAAGAGGTACAGGATTACTTTTGCACTGCTGGAAACATGAAGAAAGATTTACTTTATTGTTATCTGCAGCTTTGTTTATTAGGTAGCTACAGTTATTCATAAAATCAGAACAAAAACAAAAAGCAACTCAGGTAACCAAATTTTTTAATTTATGATTTTTTTTTAGAATTTATTTAAAAAAAAAAATTTCATGGTAGTGGTATGCAGCGTAATTCCTGAAATTCTATTCCTCATAGGCTCCTAAAAAGTTAGGAGAAAGTGTAAAAGCTGAGGTATAAAAATTACATAGCAGAGAAAAAATACCAACAAACGTGCTAAATGATAAACTTTCCTACTTGGAGGGCAAGGGTAAATATTTGTTCTTAAATTATTAAATCATTATATCAAGATGAAAATTTATCCCTTATGATATCATATATTTTGAAGGTGGCCATAAACCTATTAGCAGTAATGAAGCACAAGCTAAATGATTGATTTTGTCAATCACTGGGACCTTGTGTTATGTAACATGGATTGAGGGTCATCTGTAAGCTTCATTAATCATACATAACTCGTTCATTCACGAGGAAAAATGATGAATTACTGTCTGTGGAATCTTAACATTAGCCTCAGTAATTCCATGGAAGTGCGGGATATATTGTAAGCTTTTTTTTCCCCCCCATAAACATGTTGGAGACTGTAATCTGTAATCCTGAATGACATTTTAATCCATGTAAGCAGATATTTATTTCCCATGGAGCCACACTGATTTTAGTGGCTGATGCCTGCTTGTGTCTAATTACAATATAGTTTTCCTACTGTTCCTAGGATGATAAAATTCTGTATACATAAGAAAAAGAGATTAGGGACTTCATTTCACCCAACCTCAGCCGACTAAAACTGGACCTATAAACAAACCACAAAATGTGAAGGGAAGGTACTTTGGATTATTATATATAAGCAACTAAACTGCTATAGAAGTCATGTTATATAAAATAGATGGAATGCAATCTTAAAAAGAATTAACTCAGGCTCCAACAAAACTTCTTTTGGGAAGTTTTTGGGAAGTATTCCAGACTTTTTCTTCACTCATGGCTTGAGACTGCACATCACAGTTGCAGCTACTTATTTCTACACCAACATTGTCTATTACTGTAAAACTCCCCCTCTCCTTGAGCATTTACCCACAATATACTTATAACAGCAATTATAACCCCCCACATTTTCTTAGGCAAAACAAAAATCTAAATCTTTTAATCTGTTCTCACGAAATGGAATCTTTTTCCCTTGATTATCCTCAGGATAATCTTCAACACTGGTGACAAGGAACTTCTGCAAGTTCCAGAGGAGGTCTCACAAGTGGCGAATGCATCTCCATTTGTTCCCTAGAGTACAATAGGTGACAAGTCATTTGCTGCTTGTCTCTTGTCTTAAAAAAAATAGGTACTTGAAAATAATAATGCTGGTGATATCCTGAAACAAACACCTTGCAGTGCTGAGTTGTCTTGTCATCCTTGTACTTTATGTCTTTCTGCTTCGCTGCCTTTAAATTTTTTCTCGATGCTTTTTTCTTTTCTAAGATTGTTGCTATTTTGTTAAAGATTTCTGTGTGCGTTTTGTACAATAACGAGCACAAAATGGTTATGGCTACTCAGCCCTAGAGTGATAGTTATGGTAATAGTAACAGCAATCTGGACATTTGCATGTTCATTCTCTCAAGATATGCTAGAACATTATCAACTTTTTTCTTCATCTAATGGCACTGTGGAGTTATCACCAGTAATAGCTGTGAGTCATTACAATTACATGCTCTTTGTGGTACTTAATACACACTTTAAGGGACATTTCATTTTCCATATGTCCCTAGATAACTAATGTAGTCCAGTCTATGCCTGCATTCTGAAAGACAAGCACTTCCTTTTTTACTGAATTAAAGATCGATGTGATTTCACTGGCATGTGCTGTAGGTCATTTCTTGATGAGAACAAACCCAGCCTCACTGCAAGGACTGCAAAAGAGGTATCTCTTTGCTTTTCTGAAATACACACACGTGCTGAGACCATTTGTTTCCCCATGTAAATAAAAGGGAGCCCTGTATCCAGACCTACACGTGTAAGTATTAGCTTTATCTTATCACCACAACCATTTTTAGATTGATGGTGAAAGGCATTGCCTCCAGTGATAGCTCATGCAGTAGAATGCACACTATATTGCCAACTGACATTTAACAGCATCTGATATGCATTCAACCACCACTGGAAAATTTTTATGTAACACTTGCTAGATTTTGCTTTAATGTACCGATTGCAGAAGAGAGATGCAGTGTTCTGAACAGTAATCTCCACAGCAGTTACATTCACTTTGGAGAGAAAATGCTGACATCTGCTTACATTTCCTGAGCAGAAGAAATGATGGTAGCTAAGATAACAGCTGAGTATACAATGCTGTGAGTGTGTGTTAGTGTGTAAGAGTGTGTGTGTAAATGAGTAACCGGCTGTTCCCCACTTATTTTTCTGAACACGAGGTACTCTAAACAAAAATAGTCTTGCATGCTGCAACAGCACTGAGTGCACATCATTGCTTCTCAGTTTAGTCTTGTTTTCAATACTAAATCTGATTTCCTTCCTCTCCCCCACCCACCCATTCACATTCCTTTCTACTTCAGTTCTGGAATGTGTGGTCTGTGGCCAGCTGACAACTCTTTTTTTTTTTTTTAAATAAATTAGGGGATATTTAAACAAGACATTTTAAAGATCTATGGGTCATGAGCAGGGAGAGCTGCTGGAACGAGCAGAAAGTAGCTTCAATGTTCATACGATTTCTCTTTCCCATCCTGCTTTTCCCACCTGTGTCTTTATCATGAAACTGACTGCAACTGACACTTCCAAGGGCTTTAACCACTTCTGCAGTGCCACCAATACCTGCACATCCCAGGAGTCAAACAATAATTTATTATGTTTGACTCCAATAATTTAATTCTAGTCTATATTATTTTTTTCAGATACTTTACTTCTGCATCTTCAAATTTTGTCCTTCTACTGCTTAACCAAAGCAAAACCAAACTAGTTTAGAAGTAGGCTTTATTTCTTGGAAAGTTGTGGGGTTTGTCACTGGGAAGCAGGATAGTCCAACTGTGCTCTACCACAGAAGGAAGTTGTGCTCCAGGCAGACATTGTTGGTAAGGGAGGTGGGATTTTCATGGAGTGTTATGCAAATTCTGGATCAAAATTAAGTAATGTGTTGCCATTTTTGCAGTACAGGACAAGCTGTAGTTGGTACAACAAGTCTTGCAACCAAGTTACCAAGGGTAGAATAAAGTATCACTGCCTGCTTCTGAAATTACTCAATACACTTTAAAATGTTTGGCTCAGCTGGCAGACAACATATAAAATATTAGTTTTCAGAATGCTAAAGGAGAGCAGGTTAAGTAGTTGTTATCTCTACACGTGGTGGACACTGGATAGGCAGAAGTAAAACCGTGAATCTTCTACACCAATAAAGCAATGTGTTTAAAAAGAAAACAAACCACCATCAAAAATAAATCCACCCCTCTGCTCCATCTACCAGCCTCAGTCTTACAACTCATGTAGAAAGAACCATTGACAAATATCCATCTGGCCTACGTCAACTGTTTCGCAAACTTTTTACCTGGGTGTCAGAAAAAAATCCTTAGATTTCCAAAATTGTTACCAGAAGCCTTGATCCTGCTTGCTGCTAAGATCAATGAGAACTTTATATGCAAACTGAAAGAAGGATTAGCATTAAAAGCATGAAGTATTTAAGAGAATAACTATTTTATATATTTTTCCTTGTAGATTTCAAAGTGACTAATAGGAATTTGATCTCGAAGAGAACTGAGTAATAGATACAGAAGGCTCTGTGGCAAGGTTTCCTAGCAAGCCTGGGATAGGTTGCAACTCTTTCAAGTCCTGTTGAAGTTCTTTAATACATTTATCTATAAAACATCTGAATGAGTATCCCCCAAAGTAATTTCTGCAAAGAATTAACAAAGCAAAGAAATTTTATTTTTTTCATACTTCATTTATTTAAATCCCTTAACCTATTTTGAGAAGGGTTTAGTGGAGAAACTCACATGTCTAAATTGACCAGTTGTTTCTTGGCGAGGTATTTTCATCATAATACCCTAAATATATGATACCATCAATAATTATTATATATAATAATAATATAATATTTAATAATATAGTATCACCTCTCTGAAGCTACTGAATTTACAGAGTGTTATAATTCCTGGGTTTATGAAGTTTTTTGTGTTAGTGTAAATAGTCTGGCCTGGAGAATGGACAGAGGTGTGATACAATTACATATACATCCTTTGAGTGTTTTGGAAAGTTAGGGGACAAGCTGGAGAAAACAGCTTAGTTTGACATTTTGGATTTCCCAGTGATTCTACAACTGCATAAACTCCAATCCTAAAGTTCTTTTGGAATAAAATTTATTTTCTTACACTAACAGTTAACTACTTTCAGCTGGTACCACAAAGCTTTCTCTTTTCATATCCTTTTCATATCCTGCACGAATTCAAGGAAGCCTAGTGCTAGTAGAGATAATAGTGAAGGGTAATGTGAACTGAAATTACAATGGCTGGTTTTCAAATAATCTTGATGTGAGTTTCTTTAAAAGGTTGCTCTATTAAAAGAAAAGAAAAGAGGAAATTTGGATCCTCTAAAATAACTCTTTTTAATGCAATCTTATCTGAAAATATGATCTCTGTGTAGCTAGTAGGCTTATGAAGATATTTACCAGCAGAGTAAAACAAGGGCAAGTGTCTAATGTTGTTTGCATTAGTAAATAAATGGGTTGGGGATGGCAGGAATCTATCTTATCCTACCTGTCACAGCACTGATGAAGTCTCTGGGTACTAGTCAGGGAGACCATGTGTGTCATAGTTACAGTGCATTTGTGATTTATATGTTTAAATATTCACTAATCCCATTTTATTATAAACACCCCATGTATTATAAATATTTTCTTTCTTCAGACCAATTAGGATACTCAGAAATCATTCATTTTGGTGAGAAGGAGCAAATAAGTAAAAAGATAGGCAAAGGACATGCTTTTCTTGCTGATTTACTTCCAGACTTTAAGTCTTTGTTGTAAGTGGAATGACAAGGAGCATTTATTTTAATTCCCATTGAGAGTCCTGTGAGCACTGACTTCCATTTGCTTCTCTGGCTTCCACAATGTAGGTTTTTTTTTTCTTCCCCTCTCTAAAAGAAATTTCTGGTAAGCAGCAGAACACCAGGCTGCCTTGGGACATTACACAGATAGGGACTTCACACAGTTGCTGCCTCAGTCTTAAATGTGCTAGGGCTGCTTGGGCCTCTCTGAGCTGCTTCTGGGTAATCCTGTGAAGAAATTCTTACAAACAAGAGCATCAGATGTCTCCAACTTACATAATCAGCCTGCAGAATTTTGATAATGGACAGCAAAACCTCCACTACATGGTTGTAAGCATGTACTTGGTATACACATGTTGTACACAAGGCATATTTTAAAATAACATAAACCCAAATTTATTAAAATCACCTGAGTTAAGGTAAAACCTGATTGTTCATGTTATGTAGATTAAAGGGGAAAAGCCTTTATTTTTCTATCTGTCTATCAAATGATCACAGAAAACACAAAAGAGAGAAGAAAGGCTTAAATCCTTGATGGTTTCAGTCTCACTTTTGTAACTACTTCAAGAACACTGAGGAAAAATATGCAAGTTTTAAAATTTATTCCTCCCATTTTATTTCACTTAGTCTTAAATTGAGTGCCAGATGAATTTAAATTTTACTCTTTAATCCATTCTTAAGTGGTGTGGGGAAATATGCCTATGAACTTGTGTAGAAGTTTATTAAATTCTAAAAGTCTTTTGGTAGACTTAAGGAAAATTCTTGCATATGCTGGATGTTGTGTTTCATGTGGGGAATAGGCTGAAACAACCTAGGAGGACAAGCTTGTGCTGTTTTATGCTCTGCACTTCAGTGCAACTCTGCTGAAGCACAGGGTGTCCAACACAGATTTTTGCCAGCCCAGTCCCTGCCTCTCTTTGAAGACATTTCTCAGGTTATTGGTATATCAGCAAAATCACCACTGTCTTTATTTTCAGTACTTCAGTAAGAATGCCCATTGTACAAGAGGAGAAATAATACATTGAAGTTGTCCCTTTAAAAGTGATAGTTTCTTTTTGGGTTTTTTTTAGTATGAAAATAAACCCAAGAATATTGGCTTCAAAACACATTCCTAATGCTTAAACCATTCTCTGAAATATACAAGTACTTAGGCTGAGGGGGAAACAGACATGAGATGAAGAGATTATTAAAAAATGTATGACTATTATGATGTCAGCTGTTATTGTAGCAGAACTTAGCCGTACAACCCTCTAAAAGTTTTATCAGCTATGACAATATTTGAACTTATTCATGATCAGTATTCACAGCCAACCATTAGTTTACTTAGGTCTCCAATAATTATAAATGTCAAACAAAACTGTTTTCTATCAAGCATGGCCTGATAAGGAAGTACTGTTTACCTACTCCATTCAAAGAAGTTTGGATCACTTGACTTATTTTAGATCACACTTTATTGTACCAGACTGAAAGCCTGGACAGGAGAATCAACCCACTGGGTGAAATTTGGTCCCAATATTGAAGGCATTAACATGCCTTTGAAGATCTGTTTGAAACGTGGAAGGTTAGACCTTTACAGGGGACAAGCTGAAGGAAGCAGAAAAGCTGTAACACTGTGACTCAGTCGAGCACTTCCAGCTGAGGTGAGCTTACCTGACACCCTTGCAGTGGCAGTGGACTTGTTTCTGAAACTGAGACTGAGAAAGCTGCTCTCTTGACTGACATGTTCCTGTATAATGACTTTCTCAAACATTGTATGAAGCTTGCAGATCAGGCCTCAGCTAAGCAATGTTTTCTTAATTTATTTTTTTCTGGCACCTGACTTCCTGCAAATGATAATACTGGTTTTTTTTTTTTAGAGTTTGTGTTGTGTATCGTGGTATTTTGTGGGGAGGGTTTGTTTGCAAATTGCTGTTGGTTTTGTGTGGGGGAGTTGTATTTATTTATTTGTTTTTGTTTTTGTTTTTGTTTTGTTTTGTTTTTTTAAAGAATATTGCACATTTCCACAACTCTTCATAAGACTTGTCTTTCCATGTGTATGGATGGAGCTCACCAGCATCCATGGGCATTCATACTGTGGTACCCTTTGGAATGACACAAGGAAAGGGTTTCTGAAAACCATCTGATACCAGGTGCACAGCCTATGCTGAAACAACAAGCAAGTGGGTGACCTTCTAATGAGCCTTGATACAGCTGTGCATCTTCAGAAAAAGGTAGCTAGGAGGTTTTCTCCTCTGGTAGAGGAAAACATTGACTACTACTATTATTTTGTTTTACTTAACATGAGGGATTAGATCAATTTGGCAGCCATGCTAAGGATTTTCTGTGTGTTGTGGTAACAACTTAAAAAATTCAGGCTGTAAAATATCATTAAAATTGGGATTAATCAGGATTAACACACATTGGGGGGTGGGGAATGCATTATTAAATCTCCTTGTCACCTTCACAGATTTCAGGGCTTTGTTTCATATGAAAATAAATACCTCATGGATTCCTGTACGTTTCAATAAATACATTATTATTGATCCAATATAGACATCCTTTTTACAAAAACAACATTGAAAATAAGTTTATATTTATCAAAGCAGTACATCCTTGGGTTATTTTGGGTTTGTTTTTAATTTGCTTGTCCCCTGACCCTCTTGCTTATTTCCTCTGGCATTAGCTATTCCTAGACTATAAATGTGTTTCCAACACAGAGGAATTCTGCTGTTAACGATGATTTCAGAAGTGTAAATCTATGATAATAAATAGCCTAAAATCAAGAAAGAATAGATGTTAAGCTTTTTTTCTCATGGCCAGTAGTAATAGCAGTTTGGTATAATATATACAAACTAGAGGAATGTTTTTTGGTAAATATTCTTTTTTGATTTTCCTGTTTCCTAGTGACACAGTTGGAAGCAGGAAACTCTTTCTGAGTTTTGAGCTGCAGTAGTCCAAAGGATATCCTTGTCTCTCTCCACCTCTATAAATAAAGTGGGAGAACTTTTACCCTGCCTCTAAAAATCAGTATGTGTAGCTTTTAGGTTGTTTACAAGGAGAGTCAGATCTGTTCATAACTAATTGATTTATTTGCAGCTAATGAGAATTGAAGTATTAAACATCCAATGCTATTTTCTGAGGCTTCTGATAAATATTAGGTCCCTCCCCAAACACACAAATGGAGTATGGGCATCTAATTGTTTACTTTATTTATATAATTCTAGCTGAAATGGAAGCATCACAAGAATATCAGATTTTGATTTAAAAGAGAAATCTTATTTTATAGTTGAACGATTTTTGAGACTCTTTTTTTTCCTCTTCCACTTGATAAATTTTCCAGAATATATCATATTTAATGTAACTCAATATTTTTTTGGATAGAATGATCTGAAATAGCATTTCTTTACCTTATTCAACAAAGCACAATGAAGTATCTTTACAATAGTCTAATTTTGGTTTAAGCTTTCAGGGGTTTTTTTGGTGTGGGCTTCCTCCCACCCCCCCTTGTTTGTTTGTTTGTTTTTGTTTCCCCCCGAGGTTTACTTCTATGACATCTGCTTAAGCTCTCAAGGCAGTTTGCTACAAAGTTGCACCAAAGTTACTGCGATTGTGTGGTTTCAGGGAGTATCAGCTTGTGTGTAGCTGCTTGAATATCAGGTTCCTGATTCCTGCAGGAAAATTTTGGAATGGTCAGAACAGGAATCATAAGAATGAGAAGAGGATGGAAAACTTACTGCAAAACCTCTAGAAATTTAATCCATTTACTTCATCATCTTCAGGCTAAAGATTTTTTTTTTCAATTGATAACAAGTATGTCTGCAGTTATGAACTAAGCAAGTTCTCATGGAGATGAGATGCAGATTATATAGAAATGGCAGTAGTTAAGATGATTTTAGTAAAGACTGCAGTAGATTTCCACCACCAAAAATTCATATCACATTTGGACATCTATTTTTCTGAGTGGCTACCTGCATTTTTATTTCTATTTTGGACACAATTCAGGAAACTCTTACAGTTTCTCTTATGCAGAAGACCAGGTTGTCAGGACATCAGTGATTACCCTGATTACTAATAACTGGTTATTTGTTGTGGCTGATTATTAATTTTGGCAAGATTTAGTGGGTGAAAGCCTGGCTATGCATGTTCAGTGGAAATACTGTCACTAATTTAAATTATACTTAACTTAGAAATATTTTATTTGCCTGGGTGATTTAAATACTCAGTAGTAATTCTGGGTTATGAATTTGGATTGTAAATTATGATGGTATAGTCAGGAGATAAAAGCACAGCTTTACTCATCTGTGAACAGGGAACCTGGAGTCTGCATTGAGCCTGGCTGGTTTACCAGTTGTACATGATGCAGAACATCCATTCAGTGCATTTGGGACAGGGAGTGGGACAGTAGCACCAGCAGATGAAGATGCCTGATTTTTGCAGTTTCCCTGGAAATCAAAAGCTTTTCTGTTACCTCAACATAGCAGCAGCTCCCAAGCAGAGAGGAGCTGAGGTTACCACAGGCTGGAAATTTCTGCAGTCGGATTTTCCACCTCTCTTCCCGTGGAGGTGTGACTGTAACTTTTGGACAGGTCTCTGGGGCCCTCAGCACAGTGTAACTGCTGGGCCCAGGGGAATGAGGCTGGTGCTGCTCATTTGGCCAAACAGCAGGAGATACAGGGGCACCTGCTGAGATAGGATGGAGGAACACACCTCTGAATCACAGACCCCTCACTAGGCCATGGACTTGGAGCTTCCTACCTGCAAGGAAGCTTGATTTCACTTCTGTCATCAAGATATAGCTGGAGACAGAGCAGGGATCAGAAAATCCACTTGCAGCCTCTTGAATAAAGGGACTTAACACAGAGAGCAGAAAAAGATCAAAGAAATTAATTAATATATTCACAAGGAATTTGCCTTCACAGACCAGTTAATCATCCTAACCAAACAAAAACTGGGCAAAGAAGGAACACATAGTCACTGTGTTTTTAACTGTTCCCTCCCTGTTTTCTACCTGTTTCCCAGACATGTCAGGAACAATGCAAAAACTTCCATTCACTACTTCTTTGGACACCTCCGCTGCCCCAGGCAGACACAAAGACTCACTAATCATTATTTTCTACCAAGGCTTGAGAATATTTTTATGACCTCTTTGTCTGGGAAGAATAAGATTAATCTTTACAGAGAAGACACATTTTAGTAGCTTTTTATCAGAACTGTATTGATTCACCGTCTGACAGGCTGTCCCTAAATATCCTAGCTGTATGTCTTTTTCCTTCACCTGGTACTTTTAACTATGGACATATCTTACCTTGTCATGACAATGAAAGGCAGGAGAAGGAAGATCTGGGAACCCTCACAGGAATGGAGGATGAGGGTTACCTACATCCTTTGTCCTTTTTAAAGTTTTTCTTTTTCCCTTTCCCCAAAAGATGAGAGAGTTCTTCAGTGTACTTTGTTTTTAGTTTCTCAGCATGTTATGTTATGTGATGCTGCTCCTACCCTGCTTTGCAACAACTGCAGCCAACTCAGTTTGGGGTCCCTTGTGCCAGGCACATCTACTAAGAATGGTTTTGCCTAAGGAGATTTGATTTCCAACAAGGGCAAATGGAATCAAGGAAAACTGTGACACATAGTCCCTTCTCAAACTAGGAAACTGATTCAGTTGGATCAGTTCTTGAATCAGTTTCTCTCAAACATTGGTCACTGCTGTTGACTGAGAAAGTAGAGCACTCCAGAAAAGGAGGTATATCAGGTATCATAAAAAGAACTTCTTCTGGTATGTACACCTAGAATTGCAGATAATACTGCAGGAGGGTTAGAAGCATCTTTAATTAGTTTGTTTCTATCCTTTTTCCCAGCACCTCGCCTAAGAGGTTCAGGCTCTGCAACGCTGTTAAAATGATGGGCTTCCTGCAGTAAAATCCATGGTGCCAAGAAGGTTCCCTGAACATGGCTTTGTACCCCCAAAACAGAAAAGGTTGATCTGTGTAATGGAGCACAAAAGCCAGCTGATCAGAAAGACTGGAAAAAGTTGTGATTTAACTTTTCTGTGGTATTTTGTACCCCTTTGCACAAAGCCTGTGACGAAATGCTTAAACCTGTGCAAAAAACCCCCAAACCTAAGCAAACAAAAACACAAATGGCAAAAAGCAAACAAACTCAAAAAGCTTTAAGTTGTTAAAGCAATTAATTTTTGATGCAGAAGGCTTTTCATTTGCCTGTGGAAACAAAGCCCCACCTTTCACTGAACAGTCCAGCTATCTGTTTACATGGGAAATGAAGATGGCTTCTCGCACTGCTGCTGTGTTGCTGGGAAGAAAGAGCTAAGTTTGGCTGAGCTAAAGGCAGAAGAGCAGTCCAGTTCTCATTTCTCTGCCCCCAGCTGAAGGCAGAGCCTGGGAATGGGGAGATTTTTCTTAAAGAGGGCTGGGAGATCACACTTGCTTTGTTTCAAGACTGTTGAATATATAACTATTCTGATAATATGTATACAATTTCCTTCTAGTCCTCTTCCTTGTTGCAGCAGAAGCAGCTATATCCTAAGGAAAAACAATGTTTCATCCTGTCAGATTTGGGTGGAAAGGGGAGGGGACGATAAAACATGAAAACAATTAAAATGTTTATTTTTAATAGTGTCTGGCAGTAGTCAGAGGTTTTAAAACTATAAATAAACAAAGGTCATAGTTAACAATGAGAAACATATGCCATACACATGTTTTTTAAAATGTAGATAAAGAAAATAGATAATGAATAGTATTATGTAGATGGCTCCTCACCAGAGTCTCATCAAAGCTGCCATTGCAACATAGAAGGTGTCTGTAAAATCCAGGTGTCTGTCCCTTGAGTTACCTCTGTTGTGATACATTTAATGTAACCTTCCTCCTTTTATTTATTTGGGGACAGGACTTGCTGTGCCTGGAGAAGATGTGTACCTGGTGGGGCCAGGTCTTTGCACCAACTTGCAGCTGCTTTTAAAACCAGTGCAGGATCTAAAAAACCACTTGCGTGTGGAAAGTGGGAAATTACATTTGGTGACTAACAAATGGTGAAGCTCTGGCCAAGAGGACAACCCTAGGTTTCTGGTATTTGGTGGAAGAGGAGGGCAACTTGAGTACCAGCCCAGACCAGGTGGCTAATCCAACCATGGTGTGTGGTCAGCAGCCCTGCTCTGTCGCAGGATTGAGTGCAGGAATACGGCTCCAATTATCAGAGCTATTTATGTGCACTTGCTTTTGGCAGTCCTGCTTTGGAATGTTGCTTGTAAAAGGTTTCATACTTTTCTCTTAAGCTCCTTAAAGGGCCATTATGCATTCACAAAAATCCATATCCATCTGGTAAGGAATGTCTCCCAAGTCAATTAAGACCGCATACACACCAATCACCGCCACTCTGGAGTATGATTCAGTATTCCAATTGTGCCTCCATATTAAGAGAGGGGGTTAGGAAAGACTGGGAAAACAGTACATATCACAAGAAAAGCATAAAGAATAGTAGTTTGAAAAGGATTTTAAAAATAATTGTTTTCACAATAGGCTTTTTTGGACATTGGCATTTCTGAGTTTTAAGGAAGCAGCAACATTCTCTGCCTTCAGGCCTGATACCATAAGATTCAGAAGGAGGTGAGGCCCTTTAAAAGTACTGATACTTTCTTGAATAATTTCTGCTATGCTTAACAGCAATTAAGATTTGCAAATACATATCCTTTTTTATTTTGTGTTCCTGTAATTCTACTATTTTAAAAGGTTTTCTTTATTGACATTTGCTGTTGTTGCTGTACATGGTACTTTGGTTACATAGCATTTCAATTTAACACTGATGGTTTTTCTTTCCAAAAGTACCAAGACAGATGACATAAACGGGAATGATATCTTAAAAAACACGATGGCCACTAAGAATGCATGGGAAGTATAAAAGCAAAGTCCAGAATTACTGGCAAATCTAAAGACATTAGAAAGAGAGGGAAGAAGGCATCTACCTGGCAGAAGAGAAGGTCACTTTCTAAAGCATTTTTAAGTTAGAGGAAGATGTGAGCTCTCCAAAGGATTTTAAAGGAAACAATATATAATAGTCAGTGACACAATTTCAAGTGGTTTGAAGTGGGAAATGAAATTAAAGTGGGAATAAGGAGACAGAAAATAATAGATGCAACTTTCTGCTTGTAAGGCAACAGGGACAGAATTTTTTTTTTACAGATAATAATCCGTCTACTGCAGGATTATTGATATTAGCAGAATATTGCACAGCTGTTAGTGATAATTGAATTTGTTGGCTCTTCATGTTAGTATTTCTACCAATGGACTTTCTATCTTGGCCACAAAACATGACTTCACTTAAATCCTCTACAAAATTAATTCAAGCCACAGTATGGTTTATCTTTTAAATCAGTGTTCATGTATGAAAAAAGCTCTCATTCAGTATTTGGATTTTTTTCCCTGTCTTTTCAATTGCCCATTTAAATACAAGTTAGAAAGTAATTAGAATCACTAGCTATTCATGGAACCTTCTCTATCAGGCTACTGTTGGCATTCTGACTGGATTCCACATAAGTGAGTGATAGGGATGAAATGGAGCAGGCGAGGCAACATTTGTCTATTTTAAGCATTTATTGTCTAATGAGAGTCTTATTTCAATCATTGTCTTTCAGATTATAAATTGCTGTTTTCCTTTCTTTGCTACAAGGGAATAAACTCACAAGCAATGAAATATGGGTTAGGTTAATATGTCCTTTTAATTCACTGCACGAATGATAGCACATAACCTGTCAGCTCCCTGGAAATCCTCGCCATTAAGTTGATTAATAAGGGAAATAATAAAGCAATAACTACTTTTATTTTGCACCATTCATATATTGTCACAAGTTGGTAGAGTCATGCAGAAAAATACATTGATAAACTGGTTTTACCTTGTTGGAGCATCAGTAAGGTTGCTGGGGGGCTGCAGCACCTGAGTTATAAAGGAGAGAGCAGGATTTGTTCTGCCTGGAGAAGGGGAGGCAAAGGGAGGATCTTAATGCTGTATTCAATTATCTCATGGGTAGTTGAAGAGCAGATGGCAAAGATAAACTTTTTTTTTCAGAGGTACACAGCAAAAGAAGAAGAGGGAATAGATACAATCTGCAGTAAGAGAAATACATTTGCTCTCTAAGAGCAAAGGAGAAAACAGTCCTTTGCAGCAAGGATGGCCAAACTAAAGGGAAATACTCTTCAGTGCAGTGATTCAAAATACCACTGGACAAGCCCTGGGCAACCAAATGTACTTTTGAAGCTGTTTTATTTGGAACTTGGACCAGGTGATGTCCAGAGATTCTGTCAGAAATCATCCTGGCATTATCTGACCATGTTACAACCTTGAACTCCATTAATAACTACTATAAAGAGTATTTAAAGAGCATTAATGAAGTTACAGAATCATACAGTCATAGAAGGGTTAGGGTTGGAAGGGACTTTAAAGATCATTTAGTTCTAACCCCTCTGTCATGGGCACAAGTACATGCTGCTTTTTGCTGTTTATATCTGACCCTTGCCATCTTCTGACTTTAGAATGTCTGCTTGCCATATTATCTTGTCTGCAGTGAAGAGAGTGGCTAATCTGACACCTATAAAAGCATAAAGGAGGGTATTAACAGATCTTCATAATTCAGGAAGGTGTGGAAAAGACACATCTGACCTTCTTAACGGAGGGAGATGACAGAGAGAAAAAAATATTTTTCTGTGATAGGAAAATAAAACTTGATGTATCTGTCTACCTGAAAAAATAGTCTGTTTTCAGGGTGCTACATTTTTCTTTTTCTCTCCCTTTTTCCTTGATGCAAGGCACGCTGGTAAATCAGTCAGAATTCTCATGTGTCTTAGGAATGAAAAACACTGAGAAGCACTGGCATGTGTACATCAACATCCAAAAATATGTCCCCCCAGTGTATCTTGGAACCACGTGTGTGAGAGCGAGGGTGGCTCTCCTGAAAGCCCTGCATTCCTGCAGGAACAGACGCCTGGGTCTGTGGGACAGAAGGCAGCTGCCATCCCTCCTGCACTTTCTGCTCTGAATTCTGCAGGACAGCGTTTCAGTTTTCAGTTCAGTTTTGCAGTCTGAACCTTTCCCCTTGTGAGACCTCAGAAGGTACAAAGTTAAAAAAAAAAAGCTGTTTCTCCTTTGGCTGACCATTCAAAAGCATTTTTATTCTGCTACTGCACAAGTAAATGAAACAACATGAAGAGATGAAGGCGAGAACATTAAAATACATGTGCCATCAACAATATTTCTGAACAATTTCAATATTTTCTCTGAACCAGCTAAGGGATTTGGCAACATCTAGAGTTGTATTTGGTGGTCATCAGAAATTTACACTGACATACACTCCTTTGTAGGTACAATTTTTCTGGGGGAGGGGGACTTTGTATTATTTGGCAATAACCCTGAAGTATTCATTGGAGGAAAATTTGGCTCAATTGAGTATTGAGAAATATCAAACACTTGAGGTTTTTCCCTTCAAATATCATTTATTTCCCTGTTGGTATTTTTGTGATAATTATTCCACACCCCACTGATAGCTTATTATTATTTGTTTATGATTTCAGGGAAACAGTCTTAGTTTTGATTAGAATTTTACACTGGTCTCTGCTAAGAGAAATAAAGCCACATTTTTTAATAAGAGGTGTCTAATTTCAAGAACTTCCTTATTTCAATGAATAGTTCAATACAACATTCTGGAAACCTGGTGCCCTGTGAAGACTCAGTGCTCAAACCCCTTTTGATTTCAGATATTATATAAAAATGTGAATATGCTGAAGAAATGTAAGCAGTAGGGAAGCAATGCAATGATATTTGAAGTTTTCTTATATTACAATTTCTTAATATAAAACCAGTACAGAGGTGTTTCTGATTGTGCTGATGCAGAACAGCAGACATGGAAATCCTGTTTTGTCAGCTCTTTCTAACACAGCATTGTTCCCTCAGTATATGATTCCCTGCTCTAATTATTCCAGTTGTGAATGACTCAGTTTCCACATTTCCTTAAAAGATTACTCAGTCTGTTAAATAACATCAGGATGGTTTTGCTGAGAGTCTGTTTCTGCACTCAGTTTTATCCAGTTATCCTAGTGATTGGTAGCAAACCTGAACAACTTTCTGTTTCTGTTGTTTTGTTCTCTGTGTTTTGATATCACCAGTGCCTTACATGAGCCTGTTTATGGACCAGGATTATCTCACCTCTAATACTGATGTATTATTAGTTATTTTGTGTGAAGGTAAAAATTCTTGGGTCCTTTCTACATGGTTGTTGTACTGCATGTTTTTATCCATTTGTCTTTCTTTCCTCTATCACCTTTCAAATAATATCTTTTTATAAGATTCCAAGAATCCCAGTGGAAACACGGTCTGAATTGTTTTTCTCTGTTATTTTTTTCCTATCTTTTTTCTACATCAAATGATTTCTTGGTTTGTGTATTTAATCATTCTATTCCAAAGGTTTACAGACATTTGTGCTATACTGATGTGATGAGTAGCATGGGATACAGTCATGATGGAATAGAAGTGCTGGGATACTGAGGTGATGGAGGAAATGGAGTAAATGATGCATTGTTTTACTACTATCAGTAAAGAGTCAATGTTCAAGGAATTAGAGGGCTGATAGAATGCCAACTTCTGGATAAGAAACGAAACAAAAGCCATGACCAAAACCTGTTTGTGGTTATTCAAGTTTCCATGGCTTTCTTCCAATACTAACATGCAATTTTGAAATCCTGACAAAATTCAAATTCCCTTATTTACATTCTGCCTCCCCATATTTCCTATTATTGTATAACACATTCTTGTTACTTAATTGCTGTGTAATGTCCTGTGATGCTGAGCAGGTGCTCATGCTGTTTTCTGCTTGGGAACGTGATCTAAATGAAATGTAAACCTGTAGTTCAGTGAATCATCTGTATCTCTAAACTTTGATTCCTTTTTATGTTGTTCATATTCATTCAGGCTAATATTATTTTAGCAATATATTCCTAAATTAATTTACATTCTCTTTTAACACTTACACATTTTGCCACAGGACAAAATTTGTCTCAATGTAATAAGGTCATGGTGTGTGGATACACAGACAGACCTACCAAAAAAGCTTTAAGCTTCTGATGCTTGGAAATAAAAATATAAATAAAACAGGCACATTTAGTAGTTTTCTTACTTTCTTGATCTAAGGAAATGTATCCCTCAGTTCTATGATTTAATCAAATAACTAAAGCAAGAATTTAACTGTAAATAAATGTTAAAATTAGAAATCTTTTTCATGTTTCAAGTGAATCTCTAGTCTTGTTTCTGTGAGCCAGGAACTTCATGTAATCAGAACTTGGCATTTTAGGAATTCTTAAGTGTTTCTTAGGATCCCGTGTTTGGCTTTGTGTGAAAAAGTACACCAGCACATTTTGATTTCTGACCAAACCAAGAGAGAAAACTTTAAGGAGAGATATCCTAAAGTGTGTCAATATATGTAGACAATAACTTTGAGCTAGATTTAGAAAGATTTAGGGAAAATTGAAGGGTATATGTTCAAACATGAATTAGAATAATTTCTCCATTCTATTTAACAGCACAGACACCTAAATTCTCAAAGTATCTTCATAATTCTCTCTTTGCACACATCAACCCCCAGCTAAGGAGCTCATGACCTATCCCATGCTATCTGCTCTGTAAGTGTCCAAAGGTACCCAAGCTGTAGACACACAGCTTGTCTAAAACTGGCACTTTGGAACCCAAACACAGTGAAATGTTGGCTGCTTTTCAAATCAAAGTGCCACAAGTTTCTTTCTACCCTTCTTACAAGGCAGTCTAGGATGGTAATGCTGGCCTAAGAGATGGGAAATTTAGTTGTTTGTGTATCAGGAGTGGGTGGAAGTTGTATCTTCACAGTCTGTGAAAATGACTAGCTACTGCCAGCATGAAGTGCTCTGCTGCGCTGGCTGGTGACAACGGAAGCAGCACTGAGCTCTCTAGGTGCTCAGGTCCTTTCCTAATTGACTGGGCAACTGTTTAGACCGTGAGATCTCAGGGCAGGAACCATCACCTGTGCTTTTAAATCATCATAAAATTTTGACCTTCTTGACAGTTGTAGATGTCAGTGAGGAAAAGTGAAGATGGCTGAACCTTTTGTCTTTATGTGTAACAAAACAAGAAAAAAGATGTATTAGGAAGTGAAGGGGAGTTTCCTCTTATTTTTTGGATCTAATGTTTTGAATAATTCCTTTTCTACCTTTACCCTAGAACTTGATAGATGGCTTCAATGTGACTGTAAACTTTCTTAATCCCTAATGAAACAGTATTTTAAAAAAACCTTTCAGCATCAGTGAGGAAAAAACATTAAAATTCTGCTAGCATATGTTGAAGGGCTGAGTTTGACTGGAAAATTCAATTTCTTATCAGCAAGGTTAACACTGAACAAAATCTATGTTACCATCTTAATAAATGCGTATTCTTCACTTGCACTTTCAAAAACAGTGTGGATGAGACCGAATTTTTCAAAGCTAAAAGAGCATTTTCAAAATTAAATACACTGGCTTTCTTTATGATAAATAACATCATGCAACCATAGAAATGTTGAGTGGTCTCATGAAATACAATCCATTTTGCTGCTTGCCAGCAAGCCTTACACAACATCGCTTTTAAAAATAAAAGAGCAGAGGTTGAAATATTTATGATTCTTTAAATCAACAACTGTGCAGAAAAAGATTGTTCCTGAAAAAATTTCCTATTAGCCTTGAATTTCACAAGGGCACTACCCCTTCTATCACTTATTAATACTATAGTGCCTACAGGCTCCAATTAGATACTAGAAGACAGCGGTAACAGGCACTGTAAATGTGCAAGACAAATCATCCCTAAGGGGCTATAATACAATATTATTTTATAAACCCCAAGTAATTTCTTAAAATAGCTTTATAGTTAAGGCAGACCATTACTAACTTTGGCCTAGATCCTGCAATGAAAATGTGCGTTGTGGCTCTCCATCCAGGAAGCGAAGGCAAGGAACCTGCTCTTTTAGTAAAAGGCCATTAAAAATGGAAGTTGATGGTACAACGTGGATTTTTTTATTCACTTCCAGCAAAAAAAGTCCTAACAGTTTATCTTGTAGTTGATGCTCAAAATCTACCCTATAAGTTACTACTCAGATCACAAGATACTACTGAGAGTGCTCCGAAGCCACCGAGTACCATTAATGACAGAGAAATACAAGTAGAAAAGAAACGCGCTCCTTGTCCTGGGTGATCAGGTGTCTTTGACTGCCGATCAAACCTTTGCTTTAGGTCATGCTCACAGCACTATCTGAGGTGTCCGAAGTCAGCTCTAACTCCACGGACCCCTCCCGGTGGCAGCGGCTGGACTGTCCTGTCTCTCGGTCTACACCGACCCTCGCCCGTGTCCTGAAGCTCCTTTCCCACAGCCGTAGGTGCAAACGGCCTTTAGCACACAAGCTCCTCAAGAGCGCTAGCAAAGGTGGCTATTTTCAAAACTAGATTCCCGACCCACACCATGTTCCCCGATTTCCTGCTCCGTGCCTGGGCTGGCCGCGCCTCTTCGCTCGGCGGCGCGTCCTTGGCGCATCCGTCCGGCTTCCCCCGGAGCGCGGACCCCGCAGCGGGCTGGCAGCGCCGCGGGGCACCGAGCGCGGGGAGCGGCGCTCCGGGCGCTCCGGGGCTGCGGCTGCCGGACCCGGGCGGGGACGCGGGGGGGGCGCGCCCGGTGAGCGCGGCGGGCGGGGGGGGGCCCGCTGAGCACCGCGGGGTCCGCCCAGCGCCGCGGCTGCACGGGCTGCGGCAGGAAAGGAGCGGCGGCTCCTCGGAGAAAGGAGGAGGAGGAGGAGGAGGAGGAGGAAGGGGGGTCCCTCGGAGCGGAGCCGGCCGCAGCGAGAGAGGCGGGGCGGGGTGGGCGCAGGAGGCGTGGAGGGGCCCGCGGAGCGGCGCGGACGGGCGCGTGCCATGCGCGGCGCGGCAGCCGGCGGCTCCCGCTCGCTGGCTCAGCATGCGCGGGCTGTGCCCCCGCCTCTGCCTGCTGGCCGCCGCGCTGGGGCTCTGCGGGGGCAGCAGGAACTGCCCCGACCTCATCGTGGACCGCTGCCTCTGCGCCGCCGAGCGCGCCAAGGGGCCCGGCCGCCCGGCCCTCCGCATCAAAGTGGTCTGCACCGGCGGAGACTTGGTGGAAACTTTGCAGCCCGCCGTGCTGCCCAACCGCACCGTGTCCCTGTGAGTACGGCCCGCGGGGCAGCGCGCACCTGGCGCGGGCAGGGGGTGCCCCGGGGGAGACGCGCGGCTCCAGGGGACCCCGCGCCCGCCGCTCCGGAGCCCGCAGGACCGCTCCGTGCACGTCCCTGACACCCTGCTTTTAGAAAGTCTGGTTTCTTTTCTTTTTTTCTTTTTTCTTTTTTTTTTTTTTCGTGCTCGGTTGGGAAACTCCTGCTGGCGTTTGGGTCGAGGTGGGGGAGCTGGGCTTTCCCTGGTGTAAATTGCACACGCTGCTGCGGGCGGCGGTTTGGGAAGTGTCAGTGGCAGCAGGGCTGATGGAGCTCTCGTGTACCTCCCCACCAGCAACGGGACGGGCTCGCACTGTCCGGGCAATAAATGAATGGTATCGGTAGGGTGAACTGCCTTCTGGAGTGCCGTGTCATTAACTGCTTTTCCCTTTCTCTCTTGTCTCCTCTAAATAAAGTTTGGAATTTGATGTCTCCTTTTTAAAGATGAGTTTCTGTACAACCATATGAAACTCCGAGACCTCCAATATCGTTCAGAGTTGTCTGGTAATTTAAAATGACTCAGAGTATGGTGTTCAGTTTTTTTGTTGTTTGTTTTTAAACTAGGAATTAGGTTATGATACTTTGTTGCCTGTTGCATATAGCTAAACTTGAATAAATAGTATGTTGTAAGTAAGGTAGTAGAACTTTCTGTGATTGTATCCTCAAGTTCAAGTGCAGCTGAAAGTACTGTCCCTGTAATGCACCCAAGCAGTAACAGCTCTGTGACATTTACCCTTTAGATCATACACATATCAGCAGATCTTTTACTGTCGAGTTTAGTTCTGTTGACAGTTCCTGCTATGAACATCTCCACTGTTCAGTGCATTTTCTTTAAGTCAACATTTTCAGGAGGCAACTGGTAAAGATAGTAATTTATAACATCTGGGGAGCTTGTGCTTGTAAATGTACAGATGTGCTGTGCATGCTCCAGTTCAGTTTTAGCTATAACTGTTGAGTGACTTGATGCTGATTATCTGAATGCTGATAATTTATTTAGGGAACTTCTGCTTCTATACAAGATAGATTAATTGCACTTCCTCCTAAATTTTAATGGGCTGGTTTAGAGTATTACATTACTTACCAACATAAGTTTTAACCTCACTGATGGATCCACTGCAAGTTCTTTAGTTTGTATAACTGGCTATGTAATTAGAGGTGGTACTCACCAGAGTTATAAAATGTTGATGTCTTGGGGAGGCAGGAACTTCTTTTTCCTCCTGGTTAAAGAGCTATAGAAACTCTCACACTCAGCATGTCTGCAAAGGTTTTTCCTCTTAAGCATAGATTTGCAGAGTCTTATTTAGGTTTTTAAGAAACTTTTGCTGAGGTAAGTACCAGTCAATGAATCCAGCTGACCATGAGATCAACAGAAGTATGTATTCACTGCAGTGAAAAGAAATTGAATTGGAAACAGAAGTGAGGAAAGATGAACAGTGGAGGTGGTGTGTTTGAAGTGGTAGGTGGGAGGATTTGCTTCCTTATACATATGATTTAAGGCTTCAGTAGCCAACTTGATCATATCACCCTAAACACATTCATTTCAGGTAACATTTGCTCAAAACTCATTGGAAAGGTACTGTGCTAGTTTTTTTAAACTTAATCACAAATACCTATTGACCTGAGAGCTGATTAATTGGCCCTAGTTGATACAAAAGATAGGTGTGGGGGTTGGTTTGTTTTTTTTTTTGTTTGTTTGTTTGGTTTATTTTTTGTATTTCACGTGGACAAGTACAGTACCATGTATCACATAAACTTATCCCTTTTCCTCTTACAGTCTCTCTTGTCATTTTTGAGAGGTGTTTGGGTTATTGTTGTTTTTGTGGGGTTTTTTTCTCTCCCAGAAGAAAATTTAAGGCTAAATATTGTAGAAAAAAAAATCAAAATCTGTGTTAGTAATTTTCAGTAGCTGGAACATACAGGTGACAACTTGATTGAATATGTGGAAGATTTTCCAGGTGAAACTGGATTTTATGAATTAAGTTACACTTGTGGGATTTTCCAGCTGTAGAAAATACTGATAATGAGCTCAAGTATTAGTGCTCTTACATTTGTTTTTGTAGCTGCATAGGAGAGGCAGGCAGTGGAGAATATTCTGGTAGATGCTGCCTGCTTCCATTCAGTTTTATGGGCCCACAGAGAGAGCGAGAGCTTTAACATATGGAACATAACCTTTTGGATTGCTTTAACAATTAAGAAATATAGAGGTGAATAAAAGAATATACATTCAGATGCAGTAGCACTGTAATGAAACAATGCAATAAACATTTTGGGGGGTTTGGGGCAGATTATTCCTTCTACAGGGATGCTGGTTCCCTAGTGCTGTGATCTTTTGGAAGGCAAGATTGAAGCCAACTCTGGTAACTGCTCTGCAGAGATGAAAGTGAATTACCTCCATTTTATCTCTTAAGCCATTAAGAGACAAAGCTGTAGATGTGTAACATCTCATTTACATGCTCAGTAATGTTACTTATCAGCAAATTTAGAAGTTATGATTTGGTAGCTTAACTGAAGCTTGGGTTTGGTACCTTAGGTTCTTTCACCTAAGTGACTGTGGGCCTTGTCTGGGTTTGATAGTTTAGGCTCCATGGCATATGTATGTACTGAACTATTGCTACTAGAAATACTTCTGACACAATCACACACAGTGACTACAAACTAGTGTGAAGTCACTGAAGAAATGCTTATTCTTGACATGTTTGGACCAATTATTTCCAGCTTATGAGGTGGGGAAGTCTGCAGGGTTTCTTTGAAATCATATGAACACTAGAGCTATTCAGTGCTGTCTGAATGCTCATGATGATAAACAATCACACTAGAAATAAAATATAAGCTGATAAAGCACCTATTCTCTGCTTTTTATTTTATATTAAAACCCAAAACAAACAAAAAAACCCTTGTTCTGGACTCTGTTTCACTGTCTTTATTTAGTATTTTACTGCTTTGGAAACAGGATTCATGTGCTTGATGTGGATCAGAAGAAAAAACTTAGCTGTAGCTTCACGAAGTGTGTGCACATATCTTGTTAAAAGGGATTCTGGTCCTTATGGATTTGCAACATGCATCTCTTGCTTTGTGTTTTGGGATGGGGTGGAGAAAGGGAATTACTTTTTTTTTTTTCCATGAAGAATACAGCTGTTGAATCACTAATTCATGGGATCTACTCTCACCATTTCACTCTCAGTAGGCATTGACGTGTAGACCCAACAAGGAGGAGTCATATCACTTCAGGATAATGTAGTTTTCTCATTTTAGACTCTGTAGTTGTATACTTGGGAATTCTTGTATTAAACCAATATTTTACTGGTTTTTTTTTCATCAGTGTGATTGGGTTGTTGGTAGTCTAAGTGGTCTAAGACTGCTTGCAATCTTCTGCCTCTTCTATGTTGATGGAAAAATTAATTGTAAACTTTTTGATTGAGTTGCTGAAATTTGGGCTATGTGGAGAAGTTGTTTTGTTGCTTTTTATAATTTGAAACTTCTGCAGTTTGAAATTTCAGGAATTAGCAGATTGGATTCTCTACTGGGCAGTATATTGGTAGGTTACTTACGTACTTTGTTCTTTCATGTCAAGTGGTATTAAAAGCTTTTTGCTTTTAATCTTGGAAGTTCTCAGTTCAATATGTGTCTTGGTATCACTGGGCAGAATATACTTTGAAGTTATAAATGCCATCAGTTTCTGATAGTAGCATCATGTTTTTTTTTTTTTCCCTCCATCAAATCAAAAGAAAGTCTAAGATGTATACCGATGATTGATATTTTCTACAGATTTTACCCACAGATACACCTGTTGAAAGGTGTAATTTTAAGCTGTCATAATAGAAATGAAGAAAATGTATGGTAGTGTATGGCTTGTATGAATTCTTTATCATACAGGATTCTTCATACTTTTTATGTCTAAGCCTTTCTTCTGACTTTGAGTTGGAGGTTGTCGCAAATTCCTCAGATTCTCAATTTCAGAGTAAGGCTACATGACTCCAGTGGTGATCCATAGCCATAACACATACGGAGGGTGTTCATCTTCAAAGCACTTCACAAACATTAGATAGTCTTCTGAAAGGGGCATTGCCCCACTTTTCTTTGTCCCAAAATTACTTTTATGTCACATTCATTTATATCATGTCCACTGGAATTTCTTCAGAGTTATTATGTTACTGTGGTTTTTTCATGTCCAATCTGGTCTTTCACATGCCTATATTCAGTTTAGGATATATCAATATGGTTTATTTGATATAAGCATCTTGTTTTAAAAATAGATCACAAAAATGTTATGTCCCAGAGTTCAGCATTGAAGCCAGCCAAAGCAAACAAAGAGCTGAAGAAAGACTGAACAGAAAATATTATTCACTAGTTTTATTTCCACGTCTTAAAACTCACATAGTCTTCTTTATTGATTTGAGGCCTAACATAGCATTGCTAATTTGTAAATAAGAGCATGATTAAAGAAGGTAGGGTGATTCTTGTTATAAAGGTTTTTGCAAGCTTTTTCGCCTTGGTTAGCTTACTGTGTTCACTCAAAGTGACAGGAAAAAAAGAATAAGAAACAGGTTTCCTGCTCCATTATTTATATGTATATACATATTTATACATGCTTTCTCTGAAACTCTTAAATAAAGAAAAAGGAAAAAACAGTTTGTGGAAGAAACTGCTTATAGGGAAGCCTACATAAAATACACCAAAGACTCGGAAGGTCTGGGACAGATGGTTGGGGAGAGCAAAGTATGGTGAAGATAAAGGTTCTAGTGATGAAAAGTCTTCAAATATCAGTCTAATCTTATATATATTCATCTAGAGTGGCCATAACTTCTTTTTGTTGTTGTTGTTGTTGTTGTTTTTCTGTCAAGGATACACCTGCATCTGAAAAGTACTAGCAGTGTGACCACTTTCAAATAATGACTTCTTTGGATGAAACTGATGCACTGGCATAATTGGAAATTGTATCCCAAGAGGACTCTGGAAAAAGAAATCTGCTATGGAAAATAGAAGTCTCGTAGCAAATAATGTTCAAAATACAATAAATGCTACTTTAATAGTTACCATATACTGTTTAAAGGTGTATGAGTCATCCTGAAGTTTCTTTCTCTGTTATTGTTAAACTGTAGAGGCCGTGAGTTAAAACAGTCCCATATATCCTCCTGATGCTCCTACGTCCTTGAGTATACCTTTTTGTGAGGAAAGCAGTTGGTGTAAGAGAATGGGATAAGAATATCTGGAAACAGATAAAATTATTTTACAGTATTGAACAGTTCATTAATTTGGTAATTTAATGTAGAAGTCAAGTCCTATTTTTATCGCATACTAGAAAATTTGCAGGATTGTGATCTTTCACTTAGTTTCATTCCAGAGGTAAAAATGAACTGGTGAGGTTAGCCAGGGAGAGAGCAATGCATGTGGGAAGGGAGTTTTATCAGATATGTCTATATGATCTGATACCTATTGAGAAGTCCTAAATGAAGCTGGGGTTTTATGATACAGTGTAATTTGTCATTTGTCTGGTACTGACCCTGTTTGCCTTAAACAGGAGGAGATTTAGTATATCTTCTTGGCTCTCTTATCCTTTTTTTTTTGGTATTTTGGCCTAATATTCAAAAAATTGTTTAATTTTAATGATCTGAAGATGTGTGCAACAGAAATTTGTTTCTGAAGTGTATATATTTGCATCTCTTGTAGTGAATTGGTGCCAGGTGATTTATGTATATGGCATCTGCCTTTGTATGAGGCTGCATGAGTTGCTGGCCCTTGGGACCAAAGTACAGTCATCCCTTAAAATGGATTTTTCTGAAAAGATTTGAAAATGTGATGCTTTTTTGTTTTTGCATTTTTTTAATGCGTTTTGGAACATTTCTCGAAGTGTATTTTTCTTTCCTTGTCCCCCTTTAAATATCCAGATGGTATAATAAAATATGAGGTGAGGTGAAGAGTAGAGAGTGGTGGAGTGCTTAGGAGAGAGATGAAGGAGGAAGATCCAGAAAGAAGGGGTCCAAACACTTATTAAAAGGAAACTTCAAAGTTTTAAGTTTTTATATATGTTGTCCTTTTTTTGCATCCTCAGTGTCTTCAAATCACAATTTTTTAAATGTTGGATGCTTTATAACAACAGAATCACTTTAACCCCTGTAATGCTAGAAGCCCATTTATTACTTTGCTGTTAAAGCAGACCTAGAAACTTTCTGGGCAGAAATAGGTAAAGAAAAATTACTTTTATGTACAAAGTTTTTCCCTATTTGAGACTCTCTGTCATCACAAATTTTGCTGCTGTTGGATTCAGCCATGTTCCAGCTTATCCATCCCTGCTTTCCTCAGTGATGTCTTTTACCTTTAATATAGAGCTGGCATAACTGTGAAAGTTAAAGGGCAGAGTACCAAGGCAGAACTTCTGCCCTAGCAGCCAAGAGGAAACACACCTTTGTGTGTCTGCACCTTGCACCCTTTGTTCCTGCACATCTTAGAGTCAGGGCTTTTGCCAGCTTGGTTTTCAGTACTCAATAATATTGATGCATGTTTTCAAGAATTGCTATTTATGCTATTTGACGTAGGTTTTTGTGGAAAATAGCCTATTGATTTTGAACTTCCTCCCTTTCCATGTTTCCAATGGAATATCCAAACCCTCACAGCAATAAAAGCATACAAACCATGAATGAAAAGGTTGGGTATGTATGTATCAGTCAACTGGGATTATTTTCTATCAGTTACAAGTTTGCTGTCTAGTTTGAGACTTGTCAAATATAATTTGGCTAAACCCTCTGTATTATCTATAATATTAACATTTTTTCAACTACTTTAGCAATTATGTAATACAGGGAACACAGTTAAGGCTTTGTTCTTATTCTTGTGGCAACATGCCATTCTTCACCCTTCTCTTAAAATCAGTTCCAACTGTGCTTTCATGCCTGGGACTGATTTGAGACTATTCTGAAGGTATGGTTTGTCATGAAAGCTCTTATTTTGCAGTTTCTGTTACAGTCTTGCAGAGTTGTTGACAGTTTCTTTTCTGTACTTAGTTGGATATCATCTTATCTGAACAGCAGTTTGTCAAATGCATAAACAGTTCTGCCACTAACAAAAATGCACAGGGTTTTATGGGTGTTATGCTCACAGACCTTGAGTCTTTGCAAAAACCTGAGATTGATTCCAAGATCATATGGAATCTGGATATGCTGATAGGTGTGCATAAGTAAGCAAATTCCTTTAAGCTTGTATTTTAACCTTGCCTCTGCCTAGTGGCTATTCATCAAAACTCATGAGGATGGAAGGACACTGGGCTGTGTTTTCAGCATTTCTGCTGTAGGCTTGGTGCTACACAAAATGAGGTTTAATGGATTTTCTATGTTATTAAGATATCATTATGACTTTCAAGTAACCTGGTAAGTCAAGGTCTCTAAATTATGAACATTTATGATTCTCCTTGTTTATTGAAGAATTAATAGGAATCAAGATGAAGTCTCTTCATAAAACCTTTTTCTTTGTGTTGTGAGATTGCTTGTCCCGGAGAATTCATGTTTTATAATCAAAAGTATTAATTGCAAGGGTAAAGGTTTTTATGTGTACTATGACTTGAGAAAAGGAAAAACAGCATCACAGAATGGAAAATAAGGTTAAAACCAGTAATAACAAAATCAAGCCTGGAAAATATGAAGAAAAACATAATGGAAAAAAGGAATTATTGTATAATCTTAGTACCCTGGCAACATTTATTTTTATATTTGCATTAGAAATTAATGTGCATGGTACTAGTTTCTTTGAGAGAGGAGGGGTGGAAGGAGATCATAATCTGTTTGTGAGCAACTTTGTTACCAGATTATAGAATTTTCACAGGAAGTATACTGAAATATTAGGAAAGATTTCTCTAATGGAATGTGCTGGCACAATCTGGCACAACAGGAAACCTACAAGCGTTAAAGAGAGAGGGAGAAGCAAAAGTATTATCAATTTTGAGGAATAAAATTTGTCAGCACTCCCAACTCCTGTGAACTCCTAAGTCATGAATTTTTATACATTAACATGTTCTATCTGGGGAATTTTGTACTAAGAAAAATGCTTAGTTCTCTGTCTTCCATGGACCATCCTCTTTACTTTGTCGCATCTGACGCATTCCCAGAATCTTTGAATTCTACACTTTCCTTTTAACCTCCTATTATTGTTGATACTTCTGCCTGTTTTTTCTTCTCAACTGCATCTTGTTTTTGTTCACTGATTATATGAATTGCAGACTGCCAGTGCATTTCTAAAAAAGTAAAGAACCTTTCTCCCTCCTCACCAGCTCTGCTCCTGGTCCTCAGCTGTGCTCCACTTCTGTGCCAGCCTCTGCACTTTCACTGCTGTGTGCTGCAGGTTCTGCTTTCAGCTCACGGTCTCCACCACTTCTTTAGACTTGCATGACTTCCCAGTTCCTTTTGCTTTTCTGAAACCCTCTATTGCATCTTCCCTCATCACCTTTGATCCTTGACTCATTTTACCCATCTCTTCTGAACTCGCTGAGTGGAACTGAAGTAAGCGAGGACACGAGTCCTTAGAGAGATCTGAATTAAGTCCTGGAGTTCAGCCGTGCCTGGAATTGGGGCCAGGCAGATGGAGTTGATCCTATTACACAACTTAGAAACAAGAAAAATCTTTTGAATCTCTAACTCTCCCTCCTTAGAGCTTATCATTAAAACTGCAGCTAGTGGAGCAGAGAGGTCTGAATGGGGTTGTGTCAAGCAGTGATTTTATATTGACCCACCAGACATGCCACTGATGATCAGAGGGAACAGCCACAATGATCAAAGTTGTTTTCCATTCTCAGCACTGCGTATTGTTTAGAAGGGAAAAGTCTAAATTCCAGTTTTCTTTACACCTTTGTGGCAAGATTCAAACAGTATTGCAATTGCCCACGAAAAACTGTGAAATGTGTGTAACACAAATAATTAGAGTGGTGAAGATGAAATCTTAATGTTTGCTGTTACTCTCCATGCAGTTCTTGAGCCATAAAAGTAAAGTTTAGTTTAGCAAATCTAAGCTTAAGGGGCTGTATTAATTTCTTCTGTGGCACAGCTAGTATTATTCACATAATTATCATAAATCTTTATATTAAATTAGATCAGGTTAATGAAATGTTCTCTGCTATGGCTGAGAAATATGGCTATTTGTCATCTGAGGTAACAGTTGACAAATATGTGCTAATTTTGGAAAAGACACATTTTTATATCTCCATATTACACAGGGGATACAAAGTTATTAGTGTTTTGTTTTCCTGGAGTCCTGGATGCAGTCACACAACATCTCACCTATGGTGAGGTGATAAAGGAAGAATAGCAAAATTTGGTCATATTATGCTTCAAGTAACTCTTCAAACTACAATATTACAGCTTTCAAAAGAATTTGGATTACGTGGTGCTTAGAAAACGGAGTCAAGCTGTCAAGCTGTGGGAGTTATGACACCAGATATTCAGGTCCCTGTTAAACTGCATAATATCTCTGCTTTGTTTCTTTATTCATGTTTGGTAAACAATAGCTCTTGGAAAGTTAATCTGCTCTTTGACTGGGCTATATCATATAAAGAGTCTTGTGGAGGGAAGTTCAATAATTCTTTCCTCTAATATTGGGAGACTGGTAAGAATATTAAGTCTGTCCAGTGGGAGCAGTAAGACATCAGTTGTGGTTTTATGGGTTCTTTTTCTGTGAATCATGCTTTCCTTTGCTTTCCTTTCTTTAGCACCGCTGCTGGTAGGGTCACATAAAGGTTTTACAGTTTGAGGACCTGTTTTTTGTGGCCCCCAAGTACACCTGAGGAAGAGAAGAAGAGGACAATGTTTGAGATATGAAAAACAAAAAGTAACTTGATGTCAATTGTAGATGTTTGGTATTTATGTTTATGACTTAATATGTACAAAATTAATGCCAACTGTTGTTCTGGTTAAATTAAAAGTTACCTGGCACATTCATATGCTTGCTATGAATCAAGGGCTTGCTAGCCCTTGTGGAGCTCTAGCAGATATTCTGGTTGTCTTTATTTCTTTTTCTGTTTAAAATAATGAGATTTGCAGAAAAAGAGAAAGTATATTTTTCTAACATGTTTCTTTGTCTTTCCCTTCTATAATAAAGGGATGAAAATGGAAATTCCTAGGACTTAAAATGTGGGGGGAAAAAACATATTAACAATCATTTTTTGTTGTACTGTTCATAATTCTCTCCATAATCTGCACAATTCAAAGTTATAAATAACAATATAAAGAGTCAGCAATATAGATTGATGAAGCAAAAAATAACCCTGAGCTAAATAAATGTAATAAATTATAATCTGCATTTAGAGTAAGTGAAGTTACTGCTGTAAAGTACTTCATGATTATTGATTATCATTATAAATTTTTTCTAACAAACTATTATTTTTAAAACAATTCAAATTATTTCATTCGTGCCTGTGTTTAATAACAAGTCCATTAGTGAATTGATGTATGAAATGACCTTCATAACAACTTTACACAGTTGAACAGTAACTTGCTGACTAGGGCAACATCTCTTTTTTAAATAAGTAATACAGCAGTATTGCTAACTGGATGAAATTACTTCATCTGAAAATACCTTCCATATATTTTCATATATTTTTAATAAGATTAAGGGAGTTTGTTGCCTGACTCTCTGTGTAATTAAATGCTATTTGAGTTTTTGTTTTCTGTAGTTATCTTTGAAGATCTCAGGTCAACTATTTTGGTGTTGTTATTGTGACTACTTTGCAAATGGAATACTTGGTTACTAAGCTATTTGGTAATAAAGAGGGATTAGATGCCAAGCTTCAGTTTGGAAAAGATTAGAGCAAATAATTTTTTAATGCTGGCTTTCCAAAGTACTTCTTTAGCTGAAGCAGAGTGATTGTTTTAAACAAATAAAATCCCTCAAGTAATCATTTATTTAATAGCACTTAAGTCAAGTTGGTTTGGTTTTTTTCTCTGAAAGTTTCTGTCAAAGTGGTGGTACTGAATTACACGTTGAGCCAGTCATTCCATACGATTAGTTAGTCCATTAGGCTTTTTGGTGGGCTGATGTTTCCTTTTAGGAAGCAGGTAATAAAGCTTTGGAAGAAGCTTTAGTGAGAGGAACTGTGGCAGCTGGGTGTCCTGGCTGTTTTTACTTGACGCTTTGCTCTTTTGTCTGAATTGTCAGTTAATAATAATGTTCTGGAATGAGTGAAGATGCGACTTTCAAAATGGTTATGGTAACACAGCTATTCATTTAGTGCAGTCTGGACTATTAATAAAAATACATGTGACTATCCCAGACAAGGCCAAAGAGCCAAGGAATATCCAAGTATCTTGTCTCCAGGCTAAAAATTTTTAAAGCAGGTACCTACAGTAGAGTAACATTGTGATATTTTCCACAAGAATCTTCTAGTCTGCTTTGCAGCTCAGAGTTGTAGTTCCTGTGCATATGATTTACCAAAATGGATTGGTTTTCCACAGCCTGATCCAGCCCCACTGCAGATCCCATGACAGTGCCCTGCATTTGGAGCATCCCATGGCAAGAAGTACCACACCTCAACTGCCTGCTGGCAAGGAATCATCCTGCCTTTGTTTATTTCTGCATTCCAGTTTGTTTCAGTCAGCGCTGATGTGGTTCTCAAACTTGGGAGAATGGATCAGGTTTGGTCTTCAGTAGGGGACTTTGTATCTCTCTGCTTTTCTCTTATTAGAGAAAAGGTAAGAGAGTGATGAAACGTCAGGAATTAAAGTTAATTTTTTCTACTAATAGTACACTTTCTTCTGTTTTCAACACTGTGAAGAGAGAACAATGATAAAACTTTTTATAACAAAATCATATTTAACTCAATCCATGGGAAAATGCTTTGGTCTTCTAGGAAAAATAAAAGAAGCTCTATTCCTGCTTTTAACATTTTGGATTAATGAAAAACGAATAAAAGTTCAAAGTCAGCTTTCTCATTGGTTGGCCTAGTTTCCTTGTGTCAGATTGATAGATTTTCCTGTTTCCCTCTGTATTCCTGAACAATAAGAGCATCTTCAATTTTCCTTGTGTGTTGAGGCCAGTATTTTGTGCTTTGTTTAGTTGTTGGCACTGCAGAAAGCGGAGAGGGAGATGGTCTGACCAAGAAAAAAACTTGCTAAATTGCAATAACAGCATACCAGTGAAAAAAGGTTTTGGAGGAGGTAAATGGCTTCAGAAGGTGTAGAGTGCTGGTCATTGGTTCTTTTTAATTCCATTTTTCAGCTGTTAAAAATAAGTTTCATTGGTTTTTGAGGCTGGCACTGTATTTGTTCAGAAAGACTGCAGCATGACTCTGCTGATTGATAACACTGAGTTATGCTTCACTTTTGTCTTCCACTGTACTTTATAGTTATTATATGCTGAAAGAAGTTGAGTAGATTTAGTTACTTACTGCATATGGGCCACAACACTATCTGAGACTGAAAGAAAATGAGTGAAACTGGAAGTAGAAAAACTCTGATTTTGAACCTGAATTTTGTGACTCAGGGGAAACAAAGGTAAAAATGTTGACGATTTTATTTTATGCAGGGTTGTACTTCTTAGCCAGTCTAGAAGTCTCTCTGTAGTGCTCCCTCCTTGGCATAGTCTCTCCCCATTATTTTTGTGGGACATACATGAGGCTGATCTTCTCTGGACATCTGGCTGCAAAACCTGTGATCCATCCCTGTCTCTGGGCTTTTACCTTTTATTTTTTGCCTTGTTCTGCACCATTTTCCTGATTTTGTGCCATATACTGCTGACTGTCTTGGGTGTGCTTTTTGGGGGAGAGAGTATTTCGGTTTTGTTTTTTAATTTGTAAATTATGGGAGCCACCTTCCAGTAACTGAGAAGTAGGAGACTCCTCTCCTTGAGCCTTCAGCAGAAAAGCCTTTGCCAATTTTGACCATTCAGGGTGCCCGTTGTCTGCCAAATTAACCCTGAAAGATGAGATGATTAGGGACAGACTTGTCACATGCTTACACCCCATCAATTGCTTAAAATTTAGATTATTTCCTCCGTGTATCCATCTGCCTGCATGGTTTGGAGCTTTACAGACTGTACAGAGGACATCCTGCCCAGTCATCAGAGGCAGATCTCTTCTGCCAAGATGTTTGTACAGGTCTGGAGAAGTGTGCCTGTTGTGGACAGTGAGTCAGAGCTGAAGGCTATCCTGCAGCAGTGGAGGATGCTGTGGGGTCCTGATGGGTTCCCCAGCCCTGAGTGGTTATAGGGGATTGTGTGCTCACTTGGAGCTTTCAAGTGTTGTGTGAAAGTAGTATTTTTTTTTTTTGTCTCTTTTTGTGTTTAATAGCAGTTACTCTGCAGAAAAACACATATAGATCACTGAACAAGTAATATTTTATTAAGGTTAGCTTGCTACTGTTTAAAAGAATGGGGGTGAAAATATTAGTTGATGTCTTGAACTTATGAATGTTCCATTAACTGTCCAAGTCTTTTCCTCCTCTGCTTTTCTGTGATTTTATGTAAATTTAAGTGATCAGGAAGAAGAGTCCTATAAAATCCAGATTAAATTCAGCATTGATAAATGCTAAGTGAAAAGGAGTGTTTGGAACATTTTAACCTTGCTTACACATTGATTGGCTGTGAACGAGGCACTTGTTATCTACAGGAGTGATGCTCTGGAGTCAAGATACACCCTGTGAAAAGGAAAGCTCAGAGTAGTCAACATGCATGACAGAATAAAACATCTTGTTCCTGCTGTGTAAGCCCACAGTGATGCAGCCTGCATCTTGGACACTGATTCTGACACAGCTCTTGATTCTTCCATGGCAAAATGGCATAACAGGACAAGGAAAGCTATAGAAATATGCAGAGTAGTGAGAAAGCTTGTGTGTGAGGAATGATGAATAGCTGAGGGGCTTTTATCCTGAAAACCTCTCAAGTGTGTTAAAAGTAAATAGGGAACATTTTTCACTGTTTTCCATATTACAGGACTGAGGAGGCAACAAATTATTGACGTTTCATAAGAAATTGAAAGTAGGTTAGCTGCAGAGCTTCTTACTGTGGTTTTGTATTCGTGTGTCTTCTCTTGACCACTGTCAGAGACAGGAGAGAGTTACAAGGATTCCTGTCTGACCTGTTTCTGATGGCTTGTTGCTGTATTTATGCACCATCCAGATGGAACACACAACGTTCTCAGAAGACAGGCAGGTGAAATGATTACAGCCGGGGGTGGAACACGGATCACTTGGCGAGCTGGGCTCGATAGATCAGCAGTCATTTTTACATGGCCAAGAATGTTGTCATACATCCCGAATAAAGAAAATAGTTTGCACTTGCATGTTCCAGAAAAGAGTTCCAAAATTGTGTCACTGAAGAGCAGTTAATTATAATGGTGCATAATCAGTTAAACATCTGTTCCTGGAGTGATATTACTAAAAGTGCAGTGATCTTTTTCATCTTTTTCATCTTGGATCCAAAAGTGAGGAATAAAAAGCAGAGTTAAGGAGTGTTACTTATGTTTGCTGCTACTGAGAAGAAGATGACCAGACAAAGGTGTTACTGTTTAGTTTCAGGCGTGATTTGAGAACTACAAAATCTGTGCTGTATCCTTGAATGTCATGTCATAAATCTGTTTTATTTGTTTGAGGTTAGGAGGTTATTTGATCATGTCCCAGAAAAAAAAAAGTCTGATGTCGAAGATATTTAAATTTGGTAAATAATAAGATGCAGCTATTGGAGAACTCAAAACTAATGAATTCAGAGTAAGAATGCCAATGAAAATCTAAGTTAGAGTAATTAACCTTTGGAAGACACGGGAACTGTAATGGAAACCTTTTACCTCCTTAAATTAAGACTGAATATTGTGAAACTTCAAAAAGTTAGTAGCTTGACATGTTTATAACTGAGAGAGGTTCTTAGCTTTATGTTCACATTGTCTCTTCTGGGCATTAAAATAAATGACCTGGTGAAAATCTACTTCTGGTATGTAGTCACATGTACTTACATGAATACTACCAAGCTCCTGATTTCAGTGGTTTTGGGTATGGACAGAGAAATACCAAGACAATCTATGCAATTTTTCTTTCTGTATGGTAGAAGCTGCCAGTCTAGTATAGTACTCGTAAACATATGACTCATTGTTTTTAATACAGAAGTAGAATCCTGCTAGTATCAAAATAGTGTTGTTGACTGTACAGTAGTACATTGTGTATTTGGAAGTACTCAACACTGGATAGTTTCCAAGTGTCTTTTGGCTTGACACTGGCAAACGTGTTCACCAGGTGTACTTCATCTGTGAATAGCTCTGCTTTGAATTCTGCCAAATACTCTGGCTCTAGTTTAACTCTTGAGATGTCAAACCCAATGATTTTAATGGTGTTGGTTTATTGTTTGATGGTGCACAACTAATTCAGTTTCTCCATTGAATTTAATCCTTGCCACTTTACCTAAAACATACTGACCACAAAAAACAGCATAAGGAGTTGCAGTTTAAAGATAATCACTGTGTCTGCTACATTCTTCTGTAATGAACTGTATTTCTGCTTTCCCTGTCTGTTGCTGCCATTAGTTTTGTTTTTTTTTTATTGAGTAGTGGGTGTTGGTAAAGGGGATGCTGCTAAAACCCAGTATAACTTTAAGTCAGTGTAAAGCAGCTTTATTACAGAGATGAAAGTCGTGAAGAGCTTTGTGATTTGAATGTTACCATCCTTTGATCTTTAAGTTACTTGTTAAGTTTAATGTTTCAGTAGCTACTGTTTTGAAGGTCTTCTTCTGTACCTTGTATTTTAAATTAAAAAAAAAAAAAAGTTATTTCTGTAATTTGGCACTGTTTCTTTCCTGTACTAGGAAATGCGACCTTTTAGCCGTATTAAAAAGATTTCCTCTTAGACTTTCTTAGTACTTTTAAAAATAATTTATGCAACAATGAAACTAGTATATTTCAATTCATAAACACAGGCTGAACAAGTTAGATGTCTGGTTTTTTAATATCACTTTCAATCAAGCTTACAGCTAGTTGGAAAATCTACAGTTACATCATGTATGTGCAGAATTAGTGTATTTTACTTACTGAAATGACAACTGCTTAAATTAACATATAAATCACCCTGAAGATTCACTGGTAAATTCTTAAGTAATCTAGGATTATTTTTGTATTATTGATGGATGATCTCTTGTGTAACAGGCATGAGTATATACATTATATTATACCAAAATTCTAATGGCACAGGACTAATCCAAGGTGTTAGCAGAAAGGAGAAATCTTAATGCTGACAGTTCTTTAATCACAAATGCTTTCTAGACAATTAAATTACTGCTGTTTCAATTTATAAAGTAAAAATATAGGGAGAGAGTTTCATGATGCAGCTAGGTTTCAGTTTCCTGCTGTGTGAAACAGCCACTAATAATTTGGAATTAAATTGAGATATGCTACATATGCTGGGGGAAAGGTTCTGTTGAAAAATGAAAAAAATAAAAACCCCACAAAACATTTATAATGCTTGAAGCCAGCAAGCTTTTTTCTCCTCTGTAACTTAAAACTGGCTTTCTAAGACAATGTGCAAACCATTATAAAAGTATTCAAGAGCAAAGTCCTTTGCCAGAGTTCGGTAGCAGGATCTTGAAATGTTTTTATGGCATCCATGCTGCAGGCATTAAAGGAAGCTGCTGTTCCCTTCCGCTGTTCAGAGCTCTTCACTTCATGTGTAGCCTCTCCAGATGCTATCCTGATTCTCTGGTGTTGGTAACAATTGTTGCTGCCGCCCGTTTCTGCAAACAGGTACCATTTTCACAGGAAAAACTTTTTAAAGTCACATCAGTTTAATGGCACCATTAATGAGGTCTGTATGGAAAGTGCTGATGGTACAGCATGTGTGATCAAAGATTGCTAGACTTACTTAATACACTATGTATTTATACAACATTTTGATGGAGTATGTGTCCAAATGTTATTGTCAATAAATCTTGACAATAGCCAAGCTGAGAAAATACAAACTGACAATAGGACCTGGCACATAAGTAGCAAAAGTTATACTTTGGGGATTTCTAATAAAATAAAAGGATATTGAATGACTTAAAACAAGCTTTTTCTGAATTTAGTTTTTCCCAGGACACATCAATTGTATATTTAAGCACTTACATTATGAGCCTGGCGAGAGTGATAGTTGCAGTTTCTGGGATTTTTGTCAAGAACAGAGAATGCAGAACATGTTCTGTGTTCTTTCAAGGTGACTAAGATCTTTAATGAATATAGAATGGGGAAACTTGCTCATACCAGTCTGACAGAAATACATCAATAGTTCCTTTTGTGCAAGATGATAGCATGGTACTTGATTCATTTTAATCATGTTTGTGAGAGAGATAAATTCCCATTTTCTATAGTGACAAATCAGCTCTTTGTAATTGGTTCAGTATTCTAAGTCAAGATCCATTTTACAAAAGAATGTTCCTTGCTTTGCTGTCTTTAAAGATCCCCAAAATACAATTTTTAAGTTTACCATAAGAAATGTGTAGTCTGTAACAGAAATGCAGTATTACAGTACTTGCTTTCTGGTTTGAGTATTCTACACAATGTGCACATTGACTTAATTCTAGCATTTACCAAAATCTATAGTTTTGTCTAAAGCTAAATCTATACTTTTATCTGTAATAGTTGTTGTTCAGGAAGTGTAGTTGAAAGTAAGTGAAAATTTTATTTATGATACAAATGATACATGTTGTACTTTGATAACTAACTGTCATTTTTGCTTCTGTTAAGACACATGTTAAAAGTATTCATAAATGACTCTCAGTATTTAGGAACAGTTAAAAATCCTCACAAAACAAAACACCTTAGGGAGTCAGACTGTTGATCCTCTAGATGAGTAAGTCTCTGAATTCTGTTAGTTGAAAAGTATTAATTTAGATTGCAGGATTATTAGTTTTGAGATGATAGGAAAAAAAGAAAAATTAGAGGGAGCAGTGGTGATGCTACTGCTTGTAGGAAAGCAGTAAACTGCTAAGTATCATGCAGATTCAGATGACCATTGTCAATACAGTGGAACACCATCCTTCAGGTAAATACTGGATACCTCTTTAGTTGTCAGAGGTACTTTCTTTCTGTCTTGCTGCATTTTTACATCTACCTATCATGTCATTGCCATTTTCTCCCATTACTATGATACATAATTATGCTGAGTTTCCTGCACATGCTGTAATGGAAATATCAAAAAGTTTATTCTTTTTATGTGTAAGAGGTCACAGGTAATGTGATAAAATGGCAATAGCTCTTGATGATAAGCAAAAGTATCCCTGCATTGCTTTTCCAGGCCTGACTGAATGACGGGTCTGTGGGGCTTGTGACAGAGGTGTGAGAGAGTGGGGTTTGGGGAAGGTCACTTGTCAGGGGTTTTCAGTATTTCCAAGGCATTTCAGCCAGGTATGGAAGCTCAGTAATCTGCAAGTAAATTAATTGAGCTTCTCCTGTGTTTATTGCCTGTATTTTCATCTAACATCCCCTGGGATGAGGGTGATGGTGATCAGAAGGAAGTATTTCCTTTTCCTCATCACGACAGAAAATATAGAAGCTGCTGTGATGATGTTTGAGGGCAAGAGGGGTACGGTGCCTTTTTCTGCCTGGAGGTTTTTCTGCCCAGGGTAAAGCTGGCTGTTCACCTGGGATTCCCAGGTACCTGTTGGCCAGCAGGAGGGCAGATGGTGAGCAGGTGAGCCTGGCTGACCAGGGCATTTGTTCAGGGCTCCAACACAGCCAGCACTGTGGGTCTGTGGCATGAAGGAGCTGGTGATGAGGAGTGGGTGTCCATCCCAGAGAGGTTTCTGGAGTATTAAATGCTGCTGTAGGACTCCTTTTTACATACTTTGGGAATGTGTGTTTGTATTTAATTTCAGACTAGCTCTAGTCTGGTCTTGCAGACTGAGTGCTCCTCTCCTTCTGAAAGGCATTAGATGCATTCATGGAGCAGAGCTTGAACTTGATTTCACCCACAAGAAATCCCATCAGCATGCTTGGAGGCAGTGTTGTGCCGCAAACCAAAGCACAGAGGGGAGAATGAACAGGATTCCATTCAGAGCATGCTCATGTCCTGAACTCAGTGAGACACCAGCAAGGGGACAGTGTGGTGGTTGCAGAAGACCAGAAGTGGTGGTGGAGATTTTGATAACGGATGAAACACAATGAATTTTCAAAAACCAATTGTCAAACAGCAAGAAATACCTCCATAAAATTCTCCCTCTAACTGAACAAAAGCAGTGGTCTGGATTAAACCCTTGTTACTACTGGTTTATGTTCTGTAGTAGAAAGACCTTTGGGCTGGATGCATCTTCATAGTTCTGGCCAACTCACTGCCCTGTTACATGTACTTGAAAATTAGTTGACATAGTTTTATATATTAGTTCAGAAATTTAGAGGGATTCTGTGTTATCTCTGTACACAACACTCCTCAGTGTTATTGTGTATTGGGTCTGGCTGAGATGGAATTCATTTTCCCATGGCAGCCCTCCCAGTGCTGTGCTTTGAATTGGTATCTAGAAAGGTGTTGAGAACACCTCAGGCTGCTGCTGAGCATGGCTGGCACAGCACTGATGCTGTCTTTCTGAGATTCCCCCCATCAAGAGGCTGGGGGTGGGCAAGATCTTGGGAAGGGACACAACTGGCCCCTGATGAGTCACAGCTGTATCCAATAAAATAAGTGTGATAAAAGGGAGTGGGTTAGAGAGGAGTCATGAAGGAGGAGGAACCTTGAGGAAGAGGGAATAAGAGGATCATGAAAAAGAAGGATCCTGGGCAGAGAGAATCACTGCTGTGAGGTCAGTCTGGGTCTGTGGTTGGAGCCTGATGTTGGAACCTGCAGTCACAGTCTGGCTGGGTTAAAGCCTGCAGTCAGAATTTAGCAGGAGATAACCAGCAGTCAGAGGCTGCAAGGGAAACCTACAGCAGGAGCTTGCTGCAGCCAAGGTCAGTGAATGGTTGGAGTTAGCATGGCTGAGCTGTAAAGAGGAATAAACCAGGACCCCTTTCACGCTGTGATGAACAAGAAGTCTGTGTCTCTGCTCACTTTTCTCTCTAACAAGAGGGCTGCTACAACAGACCAAGACATAAATTAAAAAGCTGTGTGGGTAAAAAAGGAACAGCAAACCAAGAAATAGCTTTATCACAGCTGTTGTTTAACACCTTTGAAAACTTATGACTTTGGTTCGTAGGACAGATTAATTCACATTAGCTTGATTTACTACAGTGACTTTTAAGATCATGTTATGTCAGATCCAAGACACATAGAGCATTTGAACTGAAAAATAGAGGTCAAAAATCTTTTTGTTAAAGAAGAAATGATGGTGTCAACACTATGTCATCAGATAATCCAAGTCTTGTACTGCTCCAGGTTGGAATTCAGGGGATTCGATTTATCCTTGTTTGCTTAAGCCAGGGGGACATGGGTCTCAGACTTGAGTTTCAGAAGTGATCTATTGCCTTTCAACCAGCCCTGTGGGGCCCCATTGAAATAGGCCCTTTACCTTTAGGGTTAAACATTCTGAATGGATAAACTTTAAATAAATATATTAATTTTTACATTGTCAAAGCTGCTTTCCTTGCAAGGTTTCCTTAGCTTGGAAGAAGAGCTTCTTTGTTTCTAGAAGAATTATATTTCATAGAAGATGGTAGGAAAGGAATTTTTCCCATGTTTTTTCTTTTCTGTTGGAGTGGTTTTAGTTGTAACCTACCTAACACTTCCAGATGGATTTCTAGCTGTAGCTGGCACCAGCCACAGTAAGTCTGGCCTACTACCTACAACACAGTAAGCCTAAAAGTAAACCAGGCAGCCACAGGAGTGCTTAGTAATTGTACCTTAGAATAAGTGTAGCACACTTAAGAAAAATACTTGTTCACTGCTTTGTTTTTCTGAAGTTCTTATCCAGTTTGTGTGCTTGCTGGCTAGTCGTTCTCATCTTCTGAAGAAGCTGGGATCACATCCCATTTCAGTAAGGTTTTGGACCCTATTGGTCAGCTTTGATGTCCATTCCTGCCTGTCTGAATCCAAGCTGGAAAAAGTAGCTTCCTTCTCTGCAGCAAAATGTTGATCTGGAGATAGAGGTTCTGATGAGGAAAATAAGCATAATGGAAATTACAGTGATGTCTTCAGATGGTGAGTTATGAATTAAAAATTACAGGTGCAGTCCTCAATGTCAGTTAAGGATAAGAATGTGATGGATGTGAACAAATATGCTCTGGTGATTCAACTGTTTCTGCATGAAAAGTTGTCATTATTGTTTATTTATGATGTACCGTGAAGATGTGCTGGGTTTCATAAATGATCTGAGACGTAGATGGGGAGGCGAAGGATGCTAAAATTATCAAGGATTTTTAAGTACTGCTTCAGTTCTGCAGTTCTTATAGAAGAATTAAAATCAACTTTTTAAGGTGGACTTACATGTGATAGCTGTTGGGTTGCTCTATTGGATCAACATGGTTCTGAGTTTTCCTCTCTCATTTTATTCTGTGAATAAGTTGATTGGTACAAGGTATGCAGCAGACTTTGAAAGCAATGCAGTAATATCAAGTCTTCAAATACATGTTAATTACAGTAATAATATTTTGCAAGTCTGGAGACCAGAAAAAATGATTCCCAGAAGGAGACCAATAGTTCCAATGAACTAACTTTCAAAGAGGGAGTCCAAGTATAAAGAAATAAGAAACCTCTTTGATGCTGGTATATCAAAACTATCTTGAATTTTATTTTCATGTAGTTGTAAGAACATTTCACAAGGATTTTAACTGTGTATGTTAGGAGAGAAAACAATTAAATGAACATATTTTAAAATACTTTGGTGGCGGGGTGGTTTTTTAACATGAGTAATTATCATAAATTATTAATTTTTTGATTTTTTTAGATACTTTTGCATTGAACCCATAAAAAGTAAAATTTTAATTTTTCAGAAGAGAAGAGGTAGGGCCAGATGTTATGCTTGGCAGGCATAAAGATTGTCAGGATTTAGTCCACACTTGGTATTTGCAAACTGTTCTCATTTTGCACTTGTATCTGCTGAGTTCTGATGAAGAATCACTATTTGCTTGTTGGGCACTCCTTGAATACACCCCACAATTTTTACTTTAATTTCTTGTAATACATGCATTTTGTAATGTAACAATGTTTCTCATTGTAAAAAAAAAAACCCAAAAACCATTAAAATAATTTTACTCAATCAGTTAATTATGAAAGACCAAGCTTCTGCTTTTGCTTTTCTGTGCTGCAGTAATATTAGAGCTTGAACAAAAAAAGGTAGTCTGTTAATTGTTACACTTGGATTGCATAATGACTACTTATAGCCCTTCTTCCCTTTATTTGACCCAAGTGAACCTGGAAAAACTCAATACTCTGAACTTTGGTGACTGAATATGGACACCATCCCCAGTAAGCAGAGAGGGAGGAATTGGATACATGGACGTAAAGTGCAAAGAAATGCGTTGGCAGGATGTAATGAGCAGTAAACTTAGGAGGGGGCTTTCAGTGAAATTGGAACACAGTTGCAGTAAAGGAAGTGAAATTTAAGTATGGCACAAATATAACTTACAAAAAGTACTATTTTCAAAAATGTTCACCACTGCAGTAAAATAAATAAAGCCAAGTTTAATACGCTGGGACAAAGTTTTTTTGATTGAAATAGGAATGCCTAGATGAAGCAGTAAGTTTAGTTGATAGGAAAGATAAATTGGTATACTTGTATAATCTGTATCTGAATGCAGGGAGTGACACTGTCAGAGCAGATAATATAATGCTTTAAAAAGAAGTTTGGAAAAAGAAATGTACAATGAGAAAATGTGTTTACACTGGAGTAGTTTGAAAGGGCTGCAGGTGCATCAGGTACATTAATTGATGCTTTGGAGTAACAAGTTTACTGAGGACAGACTTTAAGCAATGTGGGGCTTTTTTAATGTCTTTAAAATCTGCAGTACCTCACATGGTAGAAGCAGATTTCTGAATGTACAATATTATCATTAAGTTAATTCCTATATTGCTGTATTGCTTACTAGCAAAAGCAATCAGAAATTAATTTGAAATGCAAGGAAAATGCCAGAGAACCCTTATGAATGCTGATAGAATAGCTTATGCCATTGGTTTTGTTTTGATAATTTGGTAAGTGTAGACATATTAAACAAAGTTCATACCCTTTTTATTTATTGGTGCCTGCCAGCTGCTGTTTATAATGCAACATGTGCTTGGGACAATATATGCAGGGTAATATTTATTTTGATTTTTTTGGCAGGTTCAGGTCAGCTGCACATTTTGTTATTTTACTTTTTCCTTCCCTCCACTTCCTTTAAGTCAGGAACCATAGCTTCCTGTAATGTGGCTTTCAGATATTCTCTAAGGAAATTGAATTTCTGGATTCAAAAGTTGCCCATCTCAAGTTCAAGAGCTCTTCTTTCTTCATGAAAACATATATATGAAACTATATAGCTTAGGAAAATTTTAATCAGCCTTATGAAAGTTTTTTCGCTTTAAACATAGTAGGAAATCTGAAAGAATTTAAAGATAAAGGCACATTGTTGAAGTTTAGCAAACTGTCTTAAAGGTTCATAATAACACTGCAGGATTTAGGAATTTAAATTCCTTTTATTATGAAATCAAAACCACCTGTAAGTATATAAAATACTTTGCCTAGTTTACAGACTTAACATTCCAAAGCAGTATAGCCAAGATTTCCACCTTTATTTTGAGCTTATGGAATTATTAGGAGCTTGATAGCCTTCTCTGGGAACAGAGTGAATGTTGAAAAGAACCAAGTCCTCTTGGAATGCGAACTTAGTGAGGTGGTGGTTGGTGGTTGTTTTTTTTTTTTTTTTTTTAAGTTATGCTGTGTGTTAGAAAGTAAGATATAGGAATTTTCACTTCTTTAAGTGATAATGCATTTGGGAATGAATGAGGCTAGTTGTGGTTTGTAGTTATTTTTGCTACTCTTTCTTTCTGAACTATGCAGCTGCAAAATTATGGAATATAAACTATGTGGCCAGAAGTTTTACTTGTCTCATGAATGTTATATGCCTTGGGCTAATACAGCTTATAAAAGCTGGTGGCAAACTTAAAGAAATATAAATAAACTAGTGTCACATGTACTGTATAAGCTTGTTGATGCAGGCAGTGTCATTTAAGTTATATTCAAGCTAAATAAGAAATTTGTTAATCTTATTCCTGCATGCATCTTACAGCCCACAATAATTCTGTATATATTTTTTCAAAATTATGAAATAAATTGCTACCTAAAGCATGTAACTGCTGCTTATTCAGTGGTTAGCTGATGATTTACAGATGGGGGTGAGATGATCCAGATTGCAGGCCAAGAAGCTTTTTATAGTTCTGGTGTATCATTTGGATAAAATTGCAACCATGGATGCTTTAGAAGAAGGGTGATCAAGTAGTTAAAGTGAGGTGCCTCTTGTTAGGTTACTACATCTGTTCTTTATTTGACTGTGGTGAGTATGGTGAAACTTGCTGGGGCATTCATTAAAACATCTGTCTCTTGGGCATCTCTGCAGAGAATACCTAAATCTAAAAAGTGTAAGAAAGTGATAAAAAGTGAATTAACTTCTCTAATTTCAGTTTAATCCTGTTCTTTGCCTCAATCCTATATCTTCTTCCCTTGCCCTATTCTGGCAGTTGCCTGTAGTCCAGGACCTCACTTCCACATTTCACTTAGATGGTGAGAGACTTCCCTCAAGTGCTGAGCTGAGCTTATCCTGATGATGGTTTCCAAAGCTTGTATGTAGATATTGGTCAAATTGGTCTGAGAGTACTCTGTCTCTGAGCAAAGGGTTTATTGTGGTGAGCAATTGCCTAGAAATGTGTAAAGAGATTTCCAAACTGATCTGTATTTCAGTGAGACTCTAGTATTGGATCAGTATAATTTAACATGATTGAAGGTGTCAGGCTCAGGTATGAAGACAGTCTCATAGTTTTTAAACCTCTTTTAAAAATACTCTTTTCAGTCTGTAAATGTATAAAAAAATATAAAAAATACCTAAGATAAAGGAGATGTCTCAAAAAAATGCAATGTACAGAGCAGCCCTATGGTAGTTGCTCTACAGTCACATGCAAGAGAATGCTGTGACTTGCTTTAATAATGTCACAAGCTTTGTAAACCTGTGAAATAGAGATAAAGTGAAGAAAAAAATAACTCCAGGTTTGGCATTCTGAAATGCACTAATTTTTTTATAGAGAGAATCAGTGTTTGTGGTGAAATCTATCAAATGCTGAAGACACTTGTGTTGCTGGGTCAGGTGGAGTTAACTGCATCCTCAGTAGTTTTTATATTCTGTTGACATTCTCCAAATGAGGTTGGTACTTGACTCTCTTATTCAGTTCAGCCCCAAGTCATTTCAGGAAGTTGTTAAGACTTAACTTTGCTATTTTATTAATGTTATTCTCCTCCTCCACTCTTTCTTTTCAGCTGAACTTGAACAGATGCTGTAGCTGTGCAAGTATCTGATTTCAGGCTCTAGGGCCAGCAGTAGTCCTTAAAATTCTGAAATCGGCTCTAGAAATAGCCTTTAAAAGATTTACAAGAGTAACCATCTTATTTTGTAGTACAAGCCATAACTGGAAATGTGATTTCATCTACTTTAAGATAAATTTGCAGTCACACAAACTGTAGTAACAGTGATTTATCACAGCTGTAAAAGATTGGTTCAAGCTCAAAAACTTACCCAACAATGAATGTTTTCATGAGACTTATTGCCAAGGCAGGTATAGGGGAGGTTTTGTTTTTAATATCTCAGATGATTTAGTTGATCAGGGTGAGAGCAGAGTGGCAATTTATAATTGACAAAGTTAAGTTTTTCTGTCAGGCAGCATTAGGTGTGGAGTAAAGGTCAATGAATGCCACCACAGTTTTTCAGTGCCCTTGGTACTGAAGTATCTACGTGCAAGTGTGACAACTGATTTAACCCTTCCTTCACCAGTTTCAAATGCAGCTCTGTCACTGCCGTGAGCTGTGACATTGTTAAATGAAATCGCTGGGTTCAGTTGTCATCTTAATCTACAAGAATGGCTGTAAATTTTCAAAACTTCTGCCCTTCAAATATGTATGGAGATTATACCTAAAGAAATTTTGACAGTCGAAATCTTTCTTTCAAACCCAGGTACTTAGAGCACGCTGTAAAGGTGCCAAGGAGTCCAGCAATCTTTTTGATTTATTCTCTGCACTGTAGAGGGAGCTGAGTGTACAGCAGACATCTGACATCTTGATGGAGTTCTGGAGATGTGTTCTGAGGCAGGAGTTGTTTGCTGATGCCTTTAAGTTTATGGTGAACTCTGTGGATCAGTAGCCAGACTTTTTTGTACTGGATTTTAAGTCTTGGTACACTGCATCTGCTAAGTGGAAGTGATTTCAGGCTTTACAGCTTGACTTTGCAAAGTCAATACTCTCTGTGCCATATTCTCATTCTTTTAATCTTGTCTGATCAAATCTTGCTATGTTGTCCCTGAATTTCTTTCAAACCATACTGGTTACAACTGGGAATGCCCCTTAAAGGCTTAATGTAATATTCCTTAGGATTTGGCAGCATAAAGAAGATACTGGTTTTCCAAAGAGACCTGCAAACCCCTTCTTCTCTGGCATTGACAGTGTTATTTTCTGAGGTGTATCTTCCGAGAAAATCCCCAAGTATATCTCACAAAGATGAGTGGTTATTGTTCATGTTCAGTGGTGGCATGCAGTGAAAATGAACTCAGACTTTGCTTGGAGGTTTTCTGTCTCTGCTCAGAAGATCCCCTTCCTGTCCATCCCTTGGGCACTGGGTATCCCTGGGAGGAACCACTGCTTGCACTGCCCTTCTGCTGATGGGTTTCATAGCTGAACTTAATGATATGCCTGTTTCACATTAACGGGAAAAGCACCAAGAGAGCTATCCCAGAGAGGTGAGGTAGCTGTGCTTCGCTGAAACCCAGCTGATTCAATGGAATCTGTAAAATGAATATATGTTTGTATGTTGGTTTTCATACTCTGATTTAATAAGAAGCTCAGTCCAGTCTTAAGGGTGAAATTAGCTTTGCCTGAACAATGCAGCTGGAGTTTTCTTAAGCTGTCTGAAATTGACTCATGTATCTCAGCTAAGTCTTGTTCACAGTTTTTGTTCTCCTGGTATTTCTCAGCAATGCAATTCTTATTCATGCCAATGCTCAGGTTGAAATCGGTGAAGTGGGAGGCAGAGTTGCTTTCTCAGACTTGCAGCCTGAAACGCCGGAAATTTGATTTTGTTGCCAACTCACCCAGAAGTCCAAAGCCACCTGAATGATTCTCTTTCTGGTACTTCAGTTCGCTTTCTGTGGAATGATAATACTTAGAGAAATGGGCGTAATTTTAAGGGTAGAGAATACTCAGATGTGCTTTATAAAACAAAGAACATAGAGCTTTCAGTGTTTGGGACCTAATGAAGTTCATCTCATTTTTGCTTCTACTAGATCGCCCTGGATTTTGTTTTTGATCATAAAGCCTGTGTGAAAGTTTAAATATTTTTTTCCATTATTCCTTTGCTTCTGATCTAACTGTTCTTGATGCCTATTTTATTTTGCACTGAAAGCAAAGGGAGCCTCAAATTCTGTATTTATTCATGTCCTGTGCTATTATCAAGAAAGATTATTGCAAAATAAAATACAGTCTTGGTTCTGTTCTGCTACAAGGAGTGAGAGAAGGCTTTACAATGAAAAATAACCTTTGAAACTTGACATAATTCATAAAACAATTTGCCATTTCAAATATCTGAAGATCTGTTCCCTTAAAAAAGGTTGAGAAAATTCTGTTGGACAAGGAACATACCTTTCAGAGTAAAAAACAATATATTTTTATATCCTCTAGTATGCGTATTGTAATAATAAAATAGGACACAGAGGATACTGCATTTGCTTTTCTGCAGTTCCCTTTAGGCCTTGGCTATATGAAACTGGTTTGGGTAGTACTTTAACATTTAAACATTTTTTTTCAGTACATGCAGTTATGATAATGGTCTTCAGATGCACATGTATCAGAGAAGATAGCTGTTGTGGCCTTCATTGCTGTAGATGTAAGATCAAAAACAATTTAAAATTCCACTTATCTTGGCTCTGCTGAATCCTAAAATAATGTCTGAGTATCTACAAGTAGTGTCTTAAAGGTAACACGTCCCCTCTCTAGGGCTGGTTAGTCTGATGAAGGAAACATGTCTGAGTGGTGTCTTTCCAGCATCTATAACTCTGAAATGATGTAAATTTATGGACAGAGTCTTTCTAAATAGAAATGTGAAAATAACATCTAGATAAGTTTTTCCTCTTTTTTTTAAGTATAGGGTGTCTTAAGGCATGCTTGAGTTGAGTATCAGATTATTCAGCAGCAACAATATAGCTTTTAGTTAAGAAATGCTTCAGGGCTGACAGTCTGAATATTTTGCTGTGAAAAGAGCCCTCAGGGAGCCAGAGACACTCAAAATGAAGCTGCTTGGTGAGATTCCCAAATTGTTACTCTCCTTCTGACTTACTGGTGCCTGGAAGGAGCTCTGGGTGAGCTTGAATGTCCTGTGCACGTGGGCTCAGTCCTCAGCAGCCTTTCCCCAATCCTGTGTGCACGGGGCTGTGCCAAATCCTGCTGTGCCACATGGGGAACCCTGACCTCTTCCCCCTCTCAAAATAGATCCCAAAGGTCTGCTGTGGGCTCCAGAGGGGGAAATGGAGTGTCCTGCAGGGATAAGTGCTGGGGCAGGGGAGTGTGAGGCTCTGCCAGGCAAATCACTGTGTTTAGGGACCCCAGGGTCTGCTACAGCAGATGACTTAGGGTGTCAGACTTTGAGGGGTAGGAAGGGAGCATTGTAGAAGTCATGACTCAAGGCTGGGGTTTTTTGGGGAGAAAAAGGTCTGATTTTTTAAAGGATTCCTCTAGTGAGCCTGGATGTTACCCTTGGGTCAGTTTTTTTGCTTCTGTTGTTGGTTTTGTGTCCATGGTGTCTGGGAACCTTTTGTTTTAAAGAAAGTTGACAACCAGACTTCTCAGAGATGGAGACTTTAAAAAGTGCCAAATCCCTCAAAAACTAGTTCCAGAGTTATCATTTTGTAATACAATGCATTTTATAGGTATAGGAACATTTTTGAAATGAATGGAAAAGCAAATCAGAGCATGACACATTAGATAATATTGCTGTAGGTAGACAACTGATGTGGATGTGTTAAGCCTCACTTCAGGTATATTGTTCTTGTGGGAGTGTGTGCTTATCTTGCCATGAAATGCTTTAAGGTAGTCTATTATTCTACATAAATATTCAAATTGGTTAGACCAGAATCATACATAATTAAGACATTGAGCCATTCTTATTAATATTTTCCCTAATGTATGCTGAATATAATTGATTTTGCACAGGAGCAATCAGTTCAGGTTGCTTGGCTTATGTGAAGGACTTGGAATGAAAACGTCTCTGTTTAGTCTAAAAGTGCCTAATACAAAGATTACAAAGAAGAGATATATTTAAAGTATGCATTGGGGTTTGTGTTACCATCTTGAAATAGTTTATTTTTTGGAAATAAAATCCCTGCTTTTACCTTACGTTTAATACACAAAGCTTTCAGAAAACTTGACAAGGAAGGACTTCTGATACCTTCTAACTATTCTGTGGCATTTACTGAGGCTAATTTGTGGCATCAATTTCTATATTTCTATGATATATATTTCTACTGATATTCTAAAAGAACTTGGAGTCTGGTAGAGGGTAAGTAAATAAGTTTTAGAGCAAGGGACCTAACAAGCAAGGAATACCAAAATTAACTTCATTCAATACCAGAAACACAGCAGAAACAGGTATTTTTAAAGTTTGCAGAAAAACTATATTTACTCTTTGTTTAGCCTGTGTAATAATATAGTATGAGGATGAAACTGATGAAAACATCATTGAAATGTTAAGGTTTAATGTTAGAAGTCTTATTTGATAATCCAGAGAGTGTATGTTACAGTATATTTTTTTCCAATACAGGTTAAGTTTGTTTTTTTTTAATTATCATCTGGCTGGCACTTGGTAGTCTTTAAGATATGTTGCATGGTTTCAGTCAAAATTCAGTAATAGTGAGAAATATTTGTACTAGCAACTTGCTGCCTTAAATTCTATCCATTAATCATCTCCTATGTCAACTCAGCACAAAGTAATAGGTGTATGAGCAGCAAAGAAATAACAACTTCTTGTTTTGCATGCAGTGCAGTTATGAATGAGAAAATGGCATTTCAATGGAAAAGAGATGGATGGGTGTCCAGACTGATTTTGGCTGTTACAAGGATTGTCTGTTGTGTTCTGTACTTTCTTGTGCCTTCTTGTCTTTGATGGGTGATGGATCTTCCACACTGGTACACCCAACTGCCCATTACTCTTAACAGGCTTGCCCAAAGAATGAATGTCTAAGGTATTTATTTTGGGAATTATTTAAGGGCAGAATCTTTTTTTGTTGTTCTTCTTCAAGCAGGTTTTTCTGATTTCCTAAAGAAGAAAAGTTCAGTATCGCTTGTAGACCAGTTTAGTAAACAGCTTGTTAATTATATGTGTACGAGAAAAGGTAATATTTATCTTACTTTTCTTTATTTGTTTTTCTTCATTAGTACTCATGGGTATGCTCTCTTCCCTAACCCTGCTTTTGTTTCTCTTGTGCCTTTTATTTCTTCAATTCTTTTTGAAGACAGTATCTGTTTTTTAAAAAAATAAGTGCAACTGCTTTTACTTATCATTTCATGACACTTCAGGCATCCGTGAAAGGTGCTATCACTCTCATTATTTATTCAAGGATCTGAAGGCACTTCTGAAAAAAAAGAATAAATTATTCTATCATCATTAGGTTAGGAAAACTTTTAAAACCCCTGAAAGAAATGAATTGGGAAACCATTAGGAATAACCGAGCTTCATTTAACATAGCTGTGATCATTTCAGGACGTGATTTCCTGCAAAGGCTTCGGAATTCCTTGTGGATATTGCTGCCAGAGTTTATTATTTTAAAAGCAGTGCATTCAGCCACAGTTATTCTATAACTAAATGTTTTAGGAGCCATTTGGCAGAAATGCACACTGTGAGGTAAAGCTGAATATTTGCAATCATGTATCAAACAAAAGGTGGCTGAGTGAGCTGAACATTGACTAATGTGAAAGAAATGGGCACAAAGCAAGGTGGGAAGAAGTTGAGTAATGCAAGTTGAATCAAATGATAGGTGTCTTTGTATTATTTATACCAGTGTTTTGAACAGTTGTGCTGAAAGCCTTATTTCAGAGATTGCAACTATAGCTAAATGGAAAGAGCATCAAATATTGAACAACACAGCCTTAGGAAGATAATTTTAAGTACCTGAACTGATAGATATAGCATTTGAGACTGAGATTAAAAAAAGACAAATCACAACTGAGACTGTCATTGACCACTTTAGCTTGGAAGCTGAGAAGTAGACGGACTCAGATAATTGCAGTGTTACATTCATCACATGGGGTGAAAACTGCTTTCCCAAATGTCCTAGGAGAATTTTCTTAAAGCCCATTTTCTTAAGGTAACCACATTTTCCTTCACCAGTGCAAAATCTCTGAGTGATAAGACACGAGGATATTGCTTAGGCTTAAAATTAATACTTTTAACCAAGTAAGTGGAGTCTTCTGCTTACAGTAATTAATTATTAATTGTTTAGTTAGGGACCCATGTTGGGAAAAGCAGAAGGAGATGTTGAAAAAGCTGAAGGTCTGCATCCTCATGTTTGAAGTTCCTCAGTCTGACACTCACTGTGACAATTGTTCTGCATAAATGTCTGGTCTGTGCAGTAAGTTTAGAGCAGGTGACTTCTGTGCTGTCTAAATTAAAAATTTTTAGGGATTGGTCAATCTACTGTAGTGCACTTTATAAACAGTGCTTGAGACCAAAATAAACTAGAACAGCTATTGTGGATTACACAATACACAAAATTGTATTGTGGATTACACAACTACACAAACGTGTCACTGTTTTACCTTAGGCAGGAGATGGACCTGGATGACCCCTAGAGGTCCCTTCCAATCCAGATGACAGAGAATCAAATTATCTGCCATCCTGCATTTTCTCCCTCAAATGGACACTAACCCAAATCTGTTTTTTCAACCATTTTGCAGACTTGAAGCACCTCCAGAAATAACTATAAACTTGTGTGATGGACGGTGTGCATTGTTTTGGGTTCACCTGCCCTTTGAATTAAATAAGAATAATCACTAACTGTTTAAATCTTTGGGCTGTCACTCTGCTACGGGTGTGTATCAGTAGCTGTCTGAAGTGCCTTAGAAAAACGTCTTTGTCACTCCTTACTAGCAGCTAAAACTCTGTTCCTCTCAGTCTTTGACACCAAGTGGAAGGCTGAGGAGCATTCTGACATTCAGTCTTACTGGCTGAAGCAAAACAGAAAAAAAGATTTAGATTTCTTAACCTAACTCTTTAAATATATCCTTACGAGAAAAGATTTTCTTTTCAAATTCTGCTAGGAATTATTTAATGATGCCAGACCAGATTTTTTTCAGGCTTTCATTTTTAATATCTATTACCCAAAGGATGCACAATGAGTTTTTTATTTCATTGAATTATCAGAAGGTATACAGAATTGTCATTTAAAAAAATATTTTTGCAGATAGCTCTTTTGCAGAATACAATTACAGTCCCAGCAGAACTTGTAAGTTAAGCTGTAAACATAAAAACAACAAACCAGTTTGTGGGAAAAACGAAATAAATTACTACAATGGAAACTTTTCAGTATTTTTCTGGATTTATAGTCAGCAATTGTTACTGCGTAACTGTTTTAGGAACTGAGGGGCATGAGCATTTTGAAGACAATTCTGAGCATAATTTTCAGAAATAATGTGGAAACTTTATAATGCACTTTTAAAAATACATAAAAGATTAGGGATAGCGAAATGTTTCAGGGCTTAAAAGAAGAGCAGTGAGCTGAATAAGAGAAGTGCTGAAAAGATCTTATAATGGAAACAAAAGGTAATATAAGAAGTAGAATAAAAAAGGAATGGTGACTCAGAAAATTTTATTCTTTTTACAAAGTGATTTAGAATTAAGTTACAGTAAAATCTGAATTAGGAAAGGTGAATTTCTTTTAAAATTTTAAATTAAATGTTAATCATTTATTTGGTAGTCTTGTTAAAGTTCTTGAACTTAAAAATTCAATATTTATTTGTAGAACAGAGCTTCCTGACTGTATTGTATGTAGTGTAAGAAACAGGTTTGGCCCACCTGTGGTGCTGTAAGGCATTTTGGGGTGCTTGTGATCGTTTGGCTGAGCAGTGGAGTGTAAGCCCAGGAGAGAGGAATGGCTATGCTGACCTTGCTGTGAATCACCATGGTAAATTGCTTGCAGAAACCATTTTGAAGAGGGGAACCTAAATGAACTTCTTTTTCCCACTGCAATGAGTGTAAAAATTCATGTCCTGTAGGACATGAATTTCTCAGCTCTTCTCTGTCTCTTGGTGCTGAGCACGCTGAAATGCTCCATCTGCAATTTTTCCAGTGCATTGTTCTCTCAGCTGCTCTGCAACTCCTGGTGGTGTTTGCACCACTGCTGTTGGTGAATTGTATAAAAGTGTGAATGAGAAACAAACATAAGAATGTAATCTTCCCACAATGTCAACTGAGTTGAATGAAAAGCGTGTCAAAAGCTAATCCTCCTGTAAACAATCACTTCATTAAACCTATTTGCGTACTGCACGGGCTTACTCCAGGGAGAGCTTTTAATATTTTTAATACTCTGTAGGAATCTCATTTTTCCCACTAAAAATGGATTTTAAATACATATTGATAGAAGGATGTGCAGTGAGTCAAAGGCAAAACCAAGAACACCAGGGCATGCAGACCCATGCTGTCACCAGTTGGCTACATATGCTTTTAGAAAGAGTGTTTTATTGCAAGTTCAGACATAAGGATTTCCTTTCCATTGTAGAGAGAGCTTTGAACGGTTCCTCTCCTTCTCCAAAGAAAATGTTGACAATAGAATCTTTGATCTACAAAAATTAATGCACATGACAAATTTAATTCATGTAAATAATTCTGCTGGATTCAGTAATACCCATCACAGGAAGTTAAACACGCACAACTGTCTCTCAAGTAAAGAGCATGCACATGGTAGGTATAGTGATATAGTCCAAAAATTCACTTAGATGAAGTTCTCTCTTCAAAAGATGTAATGAAAATGCTGTCTTATCAAAAGATCATGTGGGGTTTTTTTAGCTAACATTTTAAAAACATTACATACACTCAAGTTCAAATCTTGTAAAAGCAAGATTTATGAGGCTGAATGGTGTTATAAGTGTCCATGTTGTAGTAAAATAGTAGTGATATATCACATTTTTTTATATCCTCATATATTATGTTCAGTTCAATATTATGTGGTTTTAGGGAATATCACTGCATAATTACAGTTTACTGTTCCAGTGCTATATTGCTCTTGTCAAACCTTTTTCTACAATCATCCACTCATGAGGTAAGTTTTCCAGGTGCTGCCTTTCTTGGATACAATTGATTCAACTTAGAGCACAGAGTCCTGTATGACACTTTGGGTGTTCAGTGATCTTTAGAAATAACCTTTAGACCTCAAGTTCTTGTGGGGAAAAAAAGAGTTTTACTTAATAGGATCATCTAGTTCAGACTTTCTTTGGTGCTTGACAAAAGTCATAAAATAGTCAAGCACATTTCTTTTCAGAAGTACTTGCAGTCCTATTAGTAATGCTTTGATTCCTACTGTTTCTTGTCCTGTTCAGTTAATTAATATCATTCTGTAGTGGAGTGGGCTTGTTCAAAAGCTGAATACTCTTTAACTCCCCCACTGTTAGGAAATCGTATTAAAATTTCTATTTGAGAGTGACCTTGCTGCTTCCTTTTGTTGATACATTAATACCACTAAACCAGTATTAGGGAGAGAATGAGTTGTGTGTCCTGCTAGTGATGATAATATTTTGTTTTACTGTTTGAATTGTGATGTTGCTTACAAAAAAAGAGGCTCTTGAATATGATTTTACCTAATTAAATCAGTTCATGTGGTAATTAATATGAGAACTCTCTGGGTTTGGTATTTTGAATGTGACCTAATGGTCCCTTATATAATCCAAGAGGACTCTTAGAGGACTCTTGATGAGAAGCCACCAGTATGAACACCAAAGACAAAAAAAAAAAAAAAAAGAGTTTTGCCTTACACTTTAACTTACTAAAAGTGGGGCTACTGAACAGGGTTTTCCACAAAAGCAATATTCTTTTTCCATACTACAGTTTCTCCCACACTCTGTTAAATTTACGACAGACTATTATCATTAATTTATTTGCACTTTTTTAAGGACTTTCATTTAAATAACTTAATTTCCTAAAAGGAAATTTCTTGATGCTTATGCTTTCTTTTGCTATCATTAAGTAGTGTCAAGATCTGGAAACTGCCATGTACTGCTGGTACTATACAAATTAGAATGCTAATTAGCACACTGTTACTGCCTCTTTGGCTACAGCTGATTGGGGGTTATTTCTGCCATATGAACATGCTATGCACAACAGAAGGCAGTTTTGGAGTATTTTTCTGTTTCCACTAATGCTTGGTATTGCTGCAAGTCAATGGGTTTAATAAAAGGTGTATGTGAAAAATAATGATAAAACCAGCTGGAATTGGAGGTGCTGAGAGATTAGGTGTTAATTGCTTTCTACAGGGTTTTGGTATGATTCTTCTTAAGAAAGCTGACCACACGCTTTGTTTAGTTTGAAAAGACAATGGGCCACAATCCCCTTTGGGAAGAGAGGTGTCACTTTAGGCCCTTATATGCAGCTTTACTCTTCTGATAATTTAGCTTTATGCTCTCTTAAGTTTTGATGTTCTCAAAGTCAGAAGGAGAGGCAGACCCTATGAATTACTGTACACAGATACTGATATGTAATAAATTAATAAATACTCCCCGTATCTTTACAACTTTTCCTTCCTTGTGTTTGGGTATCAGACTGTGTAGATGTCCGCCACACCCCATTCATCTTGTGAGCTGTCAGTAGTGTTTTCAGTCCTTTTTCTCTTTTCACTTGTTCAATCAGTTTTGTTATTGTTCTGTGACTTCCCTCTTAGTCTGTCTGTAAGTTCTGACATTATCTGTTGAAGTCCTAGGTAGTAGCTCAGCTCTGGTTTTCAGTTTGGAGAGGGAAAGAAAAAAGTCCAGTTAGTACCTGTATTTTATGATAGCTCCATGTGTGGCACAAAAAGCAGGTATCTTTTTTTTAATTCAATTTTTTGTTTCTGCCATGTTTGTGGGCAAACTCCTTAATTTGTTTCTGTGGTGCCGCTCTCGATGAATTATGGATGTTGTGGGGAATAAACAGTAGTCTGGTTTACCAAGAAGGATTTTAAAATGTTGAAAAAAGTTTAGAAAAACTTAGTTTTTTGTTCTACACTCTAGGATTTCAGTACAGATGATGCCAGTCTTATTCTGATACTATAAAGAAGTCAAATTCATTTTTCCATGCCAGCATTTCAGGGAATTTTGCAGGATGTCTGCTCACACTGCCTTTATATCTAACCACATACCGCATGTAAAGCGAACAAACATCTTAAACTGCAACGTGTCAGCTGTTACCAGGCTTCCATGAAAAATGATTAACTACTATTTGTACTTAAATTGGCATTTTGAAATAAAAGATACCTTGAGTTGCTTGATGTTAAGTTAGTGTGTAAGAGGAACTGCAGAACTCTAAACACAATTTCTGAGCAGAACCCCAACACAGTCGTTCCAGATGTACAATCTCAGTGGGCCACGTTTTCTGTCTTTCTTCAAATTCTCGTGGATGTCTGCCTAGCACACCTTCCTGCTTGAGAAGTGGAAAACTGAACAGGGATTAAGAGGAAGTGCACAGCAGGGGCAGGTGTGGCTGGGGGTCTAGTTGGTGTTTGCTGTAGCACTTGAGTATCACGGTGGTCAGTGAGTGGGGCTTAAAGGAAGGATTCTGATGATTTCAACATTCTGTTCATGGTCTGTCAGCCTAGATACAGGCCTGTGTCAAGTCTGATCTGTACCAGCTCTTGGGCTGCTCAGCAGAAAATCAGGTGAAAGTTGAAATTTTACTGATTTTTCATGAAGTTTGGGTGGGAGTTTTTTGCATGTGGTTTTCGTGTGTTTTCCCCTGTGAGTGTTATCAGAGGAAATACATATTTTCATTAATGGGTCACACTTCCTTCTGTGCTCACTATGCATTTGGGAATAGCAGTCTTCATCTAAATGCCTTGTCCTCCACGGATTTGGTTATCTGAGCTGTGCTTTCTCTGTGGATGCACTGCTGTGTGAGCTCACAGGCTTCAGGCTTTACTGGGTGGGATGCAGCACCATCCCACTGAAGACGCCTCAGCTGGGGAATTTGTTTACTCTGTAATGTCATTGACTTTGGAGGCTTACTAAAAAGATTCCTTCTCTCTGAGGGGTTATAGGAAGTTGAAACTTGTTTGCATTATGATAGAGAGCTCTTCATTTGATACCTTTTAAATACTTTAGTGAGTTCTCTTATGCTGGGCATGTTTTATGCTTGTTGCACAGGGTCACATTATCCTGTACTTTCAATGGTTTCACAAAACCAAAAATCACAGCATCATTTTAAGCAAGCTGTGATTTGTGGCTTGTTTAATTCAAATGGAGGAACTGGAAAGAAAATCAGAGGAATTACTTTTATCCATTAGAACAATTTATTCTTTTAGGTATGTCTGTACTGTAAAGGAAAGGTGTCCAGGAGAGAGTGGAAGCAATGGCTCACTGACTGTCTGTGCTTCTCCATTGTTAACATCTCCTTGGCATGATTTTGGCCCTGGTCTATAAGTGAGGTTGGTTGGTTGGTTGGTTTCCAGTGCAGGGTGAATAAAATTGTGTTCAGCCTCTGCTGCAGCCCACCAGGGAAGTGCCATGAAACTATGTGCATGGATTAAATGCTTTAGGATGTCAGTGCAGGTCAGGAGAGGGTGTTTGAATGTTATCCCTTCAGAGCTGGACCAGTGCTGGAGGACTCCACAGGGCCAGGAAAGAACAGACCTGGTGTTAATATCTTCTGAACAGCCTCCCTGGGATAAACTGTCCTCCAGAGTGCCTTGGGAGAAGAAGAGACATAAGTTTTCAGAGGGTCAGCTGCAGTAACCAAATGGTGCATGGCACGTCTGATCAGCAGAGTGGTACTGACAAGTAAACTGCTCCCCAGCACTATTTTAATTGTATCCCATCAGAGCTGGGACTGAAAGTACCTTGATTTGAATTTCCAGTCATTTGGGCTTGAATAATTAATATATCGTACAAAGACAGTTTGCAAACTGAACTTCAAAATAAATAGTTATTAGAAGGCTTCCCTGGGAAACTTCTTTCTTAACAAAACCAAAAAAAAAAAAAAAAAATAAACAAAGAAAACCATTGCCACCACCAGAAAAACCAAACCCCAAACTGACCAATCAACCAGCCCCAAAACCCCCCAGAACCCAACCCAAACTAAAAAGAGCTACTTTAAGTGAATTTTGGTGGAAAAACTTCTTGGATGGATTTTGGAAAACACATTCATTGAAGCAAAGTGTGCTCATCTACATAATGTTTCTTCTGCTGGAATAAAATATTTAAAATGTGAGATACTTAGCACATGGCTAGAAACTGATAATTATTTAAACCAGCTGCCTAGCTGCAGTGTGTAGTGAGATTCATCACTGTGATTCACTAGCACATCAGAAAAAAAATCGCAAAAAGCAACCAAGTGAAAATGCTATGGATAGATAAAATGTGAGAAGTACTTATTCACAGTGGGTGCATGGTGCTGGTTTATTTTAAAAAAACATACAACCTCTGTTTGAAGTTTGATTAGAATAAGTGAGTCAGTTTCTGTTGGATCTAACAGTTATAATTTCGTTATTAGCTTTCCAAAATAAAATACATGAATAACACTTTTTTTCACGTACTCATTCACCAAACCATTGCATCTGTAAGTACAAGAAAAGGATGCTCATCCCTGCAAAATTTCTGCAGGTCTTTAATTAGAAGCATTTCCCTGTAAGCAGATGACTGTATTTGAGGGAAAAGAGAAACTTTACCTTTTTTGGCCATACTTGACACATTTCATGTCTGTTCTGTTACTTGTCTAAAGAAATAATGTACGAAAATTACTCAGTGTAATTTCAGCATCAGGAGTAAGAGCCACAATTTTCCCTGGCATTGGTTATTTTAAAAGATTTTTCATTGTCTGTAGTTAAGCCTTATTTCTCTGTTAGGATTTTGAACGTTGTAACCCAAACTTTCCTTCCTTCCGTTCTCATCCCCACAGCAAATATTCTCAGAAGGGAAGGATGTTACGAGTTGCATCAAAAGTTTAGTACATGATTAATTACTGTATTAAAAATAATGTGATTTATGTTTATTTAAGTTGTTCATTTTATTCACAGAATTGATCTTCAGTGCAAACCAGCCAGTTGCAAGTTCTTGTACATCACTAAAATTACAAAATTAATTAAAAACAGGTGGATTTTTCCCATGTAGCAGTACCACTCAGCTGAATGACAATACTTGTATGACTTGTTAGAGAGGATGTTGTTTTCCTTAGGGATCGTACTGGAATGTTAGGATTCTCTGAAGCTGCATTTCTGAATAGAAAAAGAATCATATTTTAACTATGACACCCATAATAGTTTGTTTAGAAAACCTGAATTTAAGTTGGCACTGTAGAGAAAAGGAGACCCTGAAGGAAACTTAATTTTTGAAATCTGATCTCTGTGTGAAACTCTGGTATAAAGATTTGAAGGGTTTCCATTTAGAAACGTTAATCTACATAGCTAAGTTTTGTTGTTTGTTGGGGGTTTTTTTGTTGTTTTTTTTTTTTTTTTAAATTTTGTGGCGTCACATTTTTCAAGATTCAGTTTATCTTTCACAAAAATAAATGAGATAGCAGTGTTGAAGAATCATGAGCTGTTTTTACTGAGTATTCAATTTATGAGCCAAATTATCTGCTTAATCTTGTGATTTATTGCTAGTTTGATAGCTCTCTTTAACTATTAGGAGTTTGTTTTATGTGGGTTAATGATGCTGATTTCAATCTAGGCGTGTAGGGCTGTACAGAATGGAGGTAGAGTAGGAGACCACCTGGCTTGTGCTGCATTTTAATGGAGTGCCAGCAAAGTTCAGACTGCTCTCTTTTTTCTGGGCAGAATGAAGAGAAGGGTGGAAAGCAAATTGGCACAAGGAAAATTTTTTCAAGACAGAAGTACATGTATCCAAGGCAGCTGTGAGTTTTGAAGTGCCCGTATCTTTGCAAATCAGACTATGCAGAGTGGTCCAAATATTATCTTTGTAGCTAATGTAATTGTAACAGACCTCAAAGATGGTTTCTCTGTAAAACAGCATATTAAAAAAATGACCCAATATGAAGTGGAATTTATGTTAGTCTTTCCAAGCCTGGCCAATTTTAATCTTGGGTCTTCATTTTTTCTTGACTGACTCAAGTTCTGTGCAGCCTCAGAAGACAAGTTCAATAAAAGAATAAAGTAACAGAACATTGAAAATAAAACACTAGAGCATTTCATGCGTTTACATTTTCTAGTTGAGATGTTTTGAATTTTAAAAGTCTTTCATGATGTCACTGCTGAAGTGTATTCCTAAAATGGTAAAGAAGAGTTGCTAAATTAGATATTTATTGTCATACATACAATTTTTGATCTGTGAAGTATGAGGAGGAACTTGTGAGATGTGGAGTTTTTTAATTGATGGAAATAGACTGTGTGTATATTAGAACATATTTAATTTTTGTTGCAAAGTTAGGCTTCTGTATACTTTCAGATGCATGGGTGTATGGATGATGATTGATGCCAAGTTGCCACTTGTGGGTGACACTGTCTGGTGCTGGGTGAGGAGTAATGCTGCTGCACAAGTGCGTTGACAAGCAGCAAAGCGTAGGTCAGGTCTGAGCACCTCTGTTCTCCATGTAGATGGCCCACAGTGGGCCTTCGACTCACATCAAAATATACATTTATTTATTAATTTTAGATCTGCAGAAGTTTCCAGATCTTGCTAACATGGCAGTATTTTAACTTTGCTACATTAATAATTGTTTTTTGTTTTCCCGTGGGTCAGTGTTGTTACATTTGCACCGAGACTTGAGATTTTATGTGGTAGGTGTGTGTTGGGGCAAAGAACTTACTGTTCATATACAATGGCAAATGCTAAGAGCAGGACTGTCTTGTCTTGTGAAACAGATTGTTTAAAAACACTGCAAAAATAAAAAATTGATCAAAACCCCTCTATTTTGCTAGTTAAGAGTATAAAATTTCTTTTGAATTTTTTTTTGTCTACTTTCTCTCTTATTGCAGGCTGCATGTCTTATTTTGAAATGTACTTTCGTGCACTAGAGAAGTACATTTTATTGTGAATGTTGACTTAAAAGACTCGTTTCTCAGCCAGTTGGCATTAGATTTTTTTCAGAGACAAATGTTTCTTATGCACATTGCATAATCATTAGATTGAAACCCCAATTTCTCCAGCTTCTGAAACAAACCTTTTCGTTTGCCTATTGAAAAGTTTTTAAGGGGTTACACCTTCAGAACAAGTGCATGTTCATCCTGTATTGCTTCTGAAATAGCTGGGAACATACAGTGATGGAAAATGACTAAACTCGAAAGGATCACTTGTGAAATGCACAGTCCATTAATGTAAAGAGGGAGAATAAACAACTTTCTCAAAGGCCTGCGTGCAGGGCCAGTTTGCCTGTGTGTGACAGTGGTGGTGCTTGATGGGTTGCGTAGCTGAATTACTGGATTTCTGCTGTGCAGAGGTTGCAACAGGAGAACGTTTTTGGACTTGTCTGGTGTGGTGTTTTTTTTTTTTTGTCTCTCCTATAGAAAATGAAATACTTTGTCTGTATATGTGAGCTCTCCATGGTATGATGGTTTGTACCTCCCTGCTACAGCAGCCACTGCAAAGTGATTTTATTGTCCTCTAATCTACTGGAACAGTTTTTAAGATGTCTTTTGCTTTACCAGCCTTTTTGCAGACTGGGAAGCCCAACAAATACCTTAGTGGTAATTTAGAATCTACTAGTAAAGTGTGGGCATTGAGCAGTGTTAGAATTTTCAAGTTGGAGTCAAAATTCATTTCTTGATGTATTTCTTGACTGTGCTTTTATTTAATAAAGAAGAAACCATGCACTTCAGGAAATGGTAATCTTTATTTATGGCTATGATGGGAAAATGCAAATGAAGCAGTGAATTTTGTGATTAGTATTTTACTGAGCAGTCACTTACTATAATTATATGTTTTAGACCAGTGGAATTATCATGTTCTATTAACCAGATTATTTCCTGACTTCTTGTAGGATTCTGAGTAACAACAAGATCTTGTGGTTGAAGAATGGCTCTTTCTTCGGGCTGAGATCCCTGGAGAGACTGTGAGTAACTGATCAGCCTTGCTCGACCTTCAATTAAAAGTCTTTGTACTTTAAATATAGAAACAAACATCAGATAATGAAGTTGAGATGTTCTGAACTGCATTGCACAGTAGAGTTTCTAGGCAGTCATCAGGTTAAGGAGCAGCACAAAAATGAGTGCATGGGGATGGACGTGGAACATACAGGAAAGCACTGCCATCAATTTGGAACTAAAATAAACATCCAGTCAAAGCCTTGTACTGCACTGTGTACACTATCACAGCAAAGACTGCTGTATGTAATGGTAACACTAATATACCTGACATGTAGTTTGGGTTATTTAACTCCTTGGTCTCCAATACCTCTATTTTAGATCTATACTGGTTTTAATTTTTTCTCTATTGTAATTATAATATCAACAAAGTGGACAGCATTTATCACAGGAGCAAACAATGACTTTGAAAAAGCTCTATAGCTATGTATTTCTAACCAGTATTTGGAGGGGGAAGAGGAGCTCAGGAGCACCTAATGAGTTAGGAAGAAAATATTAGGAATATTAATTAGGAAGAAACCTCAATGAAGATAAATAAGAAGTAAAAGCTGTGCTATAATACAGCTTTCTGTACATATAGGTCAGTCATTTGAGAATAATTGTGAACTAGCCTAAAAGACAATTTTCTATGTTTATAGACAACTTATGGTACCACTACATCTAAAATGAGTAATTATGTCATGATATGTTACAATATCTCCTGCAGCTGAAGCTAAATTAACTTTATACTGCTTTGTAAGAGTAGCTTTATTATGTAGAAATGTTCATATAAAATTGCTGCTATGTTCATGACTGCATGAATGTATTCTGTGTGGTGTGAATATTTCCATGTGCAAAGAAATTATGTATTAAAATCAGCCTTAGCTAATATTTTTACTGTAGATGTGTGTCATATGCATGCTGTTTATGCTTGTGGAATAAAGTGGGTAAGTATACCATACTGAGATGTTTGAGTATCCTAAATGTGGTATAAAAATAAACAACTTATTTCAAGGTCTAAAGCAATCCCTTAAGCACCTTGAAGGATTTGGGTAAAATGACTGTGTCAGAACATTTATGCTAAGTAACATTAGATTTTTGATCTGCATACATTTATAGTTGTAGCTAATACTTTCTTTACTGTTAAATTAATGTATTAAATGATATGGAATATTAAGTAGTATGGAATGGAGAGTGAGGTATTATTTTCTAACTGGTTTAATGTTAGGATTAACAGTGATATGGGGTTTGTAAAGTAGTCTACAAACATTTTAAATGAAACAATTTGGAACACAGAATAGAATTACAAATTTATTGCAAGAAGGGAAATAAGTAAATTTAATTCTCATGTAATGTAAGTAAATGTAAGTAATTTAGTGTTGAGAACTAAAGGAAAACATTTCCTCTGAGGTTTTTTTTTTTAAGGTTTAATTTACATTGGGGAATTATACTGAGCATGTCCTTTTAAGAATTTTGTTGGTTGACTAGTGAGAGAAATACTTCAACCTGAGAAGTATTATGAACAAACCTAAGAACAGTGAGAAAACAGAAAAAGTGCCTTAGGTGTGTAGCCTCAAGTACCATCACAGTCTAAACCATTTCATTTTCCTGTGCTGATTTTCACAACAGTACAGATAAAATGAGTATCATCTCCTCTGTTTATAAATCTGTTTGGCTGTGGTGTTAATACAAAATCCATGAGTGGCCCATCAGTGGAAGACTGGAATTCAAGTGATGACATTCTCATGATTCACTGTTCATTGCCCTTTTTCATTTGGGGCTACTCTGGCCCCATATGCTTCTTATCAATATCTGTGAAATCCCAGTTTCAGCTGGAGCGGTGAGAACAGCTGGAATACTCTACTAGGAGGTGACTGTGAATGAATTACAGCTGGATGAGTGCTCCTAGCTCTTGGACAAAGGTTTCCCCAGCTTTGCCTTTTTAACAGAACTAATTCAGAGCAGTACTTCAGGTGCTCATAATGGAGAACTATGGCAGCAGCTGCTGTTGATATTCATGACATACCAAAATGGGCCAAGAACTTTCATTCCTTACCTGAAGGGAAGTACTGTAGCAGGAAAATCCAGCTTCCTTTAAAATGATGTTAAGTTTACAAGATTATGTGCTTAGGAACATGGGTGTGCTGGAGTTAAGAGTTATTCATTTAATTTGGCTTTGCACTCTTTGTGGTCCTGTTCAGATGAAAAAGTAATGTGAATGCCACAGAGGAAAGAATCATGTAAGTCAGTAAGTTTTTTTACAGTTACCGTGAGATCATGAGCTAGAAGAGTGTAAGTGTACATGGAAAATGAAATCATTCAATGTCAAACTGGAAAAAATTAGAGAAGTAAAATTTGATGTGAAATTGAATATTCTGGAGTGCTTAAACCCTCTTTTTGGGTAAAGAATGGTTTGAAGCCCTGCTCCAATAAGTGAGTGACAACTTTCCCCCTATTATTTTGTTTTTCAATGCATGTCACAACCAGAATTGGATTACAGAAGTGTCATTCTTCTCAGGTTCTGGTGATTTCTCAAGAGTTACACAAGTGAGGTCCCTCACTGAGCAGTTGTCTCAAAGTGGGACTCTCATTCTGTTGAGCACATCAAGGAAAAGTTATTTACCCTTTGACTTCCCATTCTAAGAGTAAGACAAAATTGATCTCTCTAAAACTAAGACTATTGTAGAATTCTAATATTTTACATGATTTTTTTTCCTTCAAAATGCTTTTCAGAAAAATTCAATTTTTTTTCAACCATAACATAAAAATGACAAGATTACCATTTCAGATTCTCTCAAACTGTGTTGCTGCTATAAGAAACCTGACACTAGGTTTTCAGGGGATAGAGCCAACAAACTAGGGAAAAAACATGTTTGGGGATACAGTTACTTTATGTTTAGTAATTTAAAGATAGTACCAGATTTAATAATAATCCATTAATATTAAAAAATTAAATGTAATAATGTCTAGTAAAAATAGTGATCAAAAGGCATGTATGAAATACTGATATTTTTACTGGGATTTTTGTAAAAGTGCTTTAAAAACACTGCCTGACAAAGGTGCACTTTCAGTTTTCTGTATGTGTATGAACAGTGACTTGTGAGGGATCTGGAGAGGTGGCAATCCCTCTCTGCAGTTACAGTTTTCTGAAATTAAGAATTGCTGCCATGTGCTGGTTTGGAAAGGTTGGCTCACAAAGGTGACATGGCATCTGGATCGTGATGTGCCTCTGTGCCACTGAGCTTATGCTCTACTACTAACAAGAGGCATTAGGTGAAGATCGTAACTTAAATACTGGGAGAGAATAAAAGTTTTCTGTAAACTTAGCTATTAAATGCTGTCCAGTTATATGGTCCTTGAGTTGGAATAAAATCAGAAGTGTAGGTAAGAATATCAATAAGCATTTTTGAAGCAAGCGTGGTTGCTTCAAAAAGGAACTGTTTTTTAAAATATGAAGAGCTGTGTGGAATTTAACCAGCAGAGATCCACAGGCCGTAAATTCTTTAAATGAGAATGCACACCTTGAACCCATTTCTGTGATACACCCTGTGGAGATGGCTGGCTTCACATTCAGGAGGCTGAGAACTCAGTTTGGATCTGAAGCTCAGGGCAGACTTGACAGCTTGTAATGATTTCAGTTTCAGTGCCTTCCCTGCCTGCAGTCAGTGTTCTGCCTTTCCCGAACAGCAGGAGTTATCACAGACATTTCATTAAGTTTTTCCTATGCTCTGGGTACCATAAAAGAGAGGCAAGCTGGACTTTCCAAGCCATGAAAGAGTGAGGTAGCCCTTTCAAGTAAGTCTCAGGAATCAGAAAACTCTTGTTTAGTAAAATATTTGGAGGGATCTGAACAACTGAATTGTCTCTCTAATTTGGTGGTGTAATTATTGCATAAATTGGAGCAAAGTGTGACATAGATAAATCTGTGACCGTTTCTTTCTTTGAGAATTATTTATTTATTTTTATTTTCTGGGCATGGGGTTGAGCATGCTGTTACCCAAAGAATCACAGGCTTAGTGCAGGTTTCTAAGTTACTTGCAGATGCCTTGTCATGGCAGTATGTGGTCTGGATGCTGCCACGAAGCACTGCCACCCCCCTCAGTGTGCAGCAAAGTGATAGCATTAGTGCCAGCTGTGGCAAGGCTTTTTATGCCTGAGGATATTTGGCCAGCCATAGTCCATGGGATGCTTCTGGGAACAAAGACCAAGGTGACTGGGCCAGGTGCTCCAGCTGTGCTGGACCTAAAACCAAGATCCAGACTAGGAAAATAAATCTTTTGCCCTCATCCTGGGGCCAGCTGGCACACAACAATATGTACTTCAGCTATTATCCACACTGCTGATTTTCTTACTTTGCATAGCAGGCACTGCAGCACAGCTGCCCCCACAGCTCCTGCCCTGAGCTGTTTCCTCATGTTACCCCTCCCTGGGGCAACCTGTCCTGGCTTCCCTGCTGTGGGATTGGTTGTGTGCTTGGGATTTTCAGAAGTGGGTGTATGAAGTCTCTCTCTCTCTCTCTCTCTCTTTCATAACCAAATGTACTTTTTCATCAGGTTTATAGGAGCATTATACCTCTGACACTTGCTCCTTTGTCCCAGTGACTGAACCTCTAATGGGTTCAGAAGCTATTGGGAGGGAACCAGCAAATAAAAATAAAGAAAACATACACAAACAGACCATGGTTGCATAAGCGGTTTCCTTGGGAAATCAGGATGAAAGATCACTTAGCAAGATTACACATACTTTCCCAGCTGAGCCAGAAGAAAAAGCATGCCAGGCACTAATAAGCAGCAGTGCCTGTTTTACAGAATCTTGCTTTGTTACATTTTCAAGACAAAGAAAAATAATACTGAAGTATCTCTAAGAATTTAGCACTGAGTTTATTGTTTTAAATTTTTTAGCGCTATAGGTGAGTTGTACTCAGCCAGGCCTCACTTAGATTGTCTGTAGTTTTATTAAGTGCTGCTGCAGCATCAAGATCTAATCACGTGTCAGTGCTGCACAGCCACATGTTGTGTTCACTTATTATCAGACAAGACTGCCTAAAAGCTACTTCCAATAGATTTCAGTGGGACATTCTGCAACTATATGTTGTGGTGTGCAGTAGAAGTAATAACACACTGAATTTTGGGATGAAAAGGGGCTAGAAATACAAAATTAGACCATAGAAAAAGCATGTTGTTATGCAGTTGTTACAAAAATATGATACTTAGACTTTCTTTAGCAAAATTCAAGTGATGGAAGTGTAAAATACAAAGGTTTGACATTTTTTAACATGCAATTTGCATTTTCAAATTACTGTCCTCTTCATTTTTTTCTGCCCATACATTTGAAATGTGCATGTGCACACATACACACAAAGAAACAGATGTTCTTCCTAGATACTGTGAAAGATTGGAAATATGCTCAAAGAAACTGTTAACAATTTTACTTTCAACACGTTGTGTGTGACATATTAAAATTAGAAGCTTCATAGTTTAAATTTAGAATATGCGTTCTTTTTTTGATTTTTGTAAAAATAGAAAAATACTGGTTATTATAAACTCGTAATATTTCCAACTGACAGCCAGGATCCAGCTGTGCAATGTTTTTGCTTTTTTTAATTTCCCTTGCAGCTGAGGAACATGCCCCTAACTTTGTGCAAGCACTTTTAACAGAAGATAAATGGATAAGCTTGGACACCCCAAATGCCACTGAGCTGTGTGTTTAGAGAAATGCTGTGATGCTACCTCAAGAAAAGGGCAATCTAAAAAATCTGTTTCTTAGGGCTGTTTGTTGTGTAAATAGTCATAGTACGAATAAAATTATTCAGTTTTATCTAGTTTCTATATTTATAGAAATATGGAGAAAGAAAACTCTCAAGCATCTGAAGTTGTCTTGAAACTTTTTCTTGCATTTGAAATCCTGCATGGATTTAGGAAATTCTCTGGGTCCAGTTGATAATGATAGCAAACAAGTTATTTCTTTATTCTCAAAGAATAAAAGTACAGGTCCTGCAACCATTATTTTTTCTTCTTTAGTAATATGTCTAGGACACCTGAGCAAGTCAAAACAGTTTTCCATGTAAAATTTCCTACTGTGTTGGCTTGTAATGGTTTACAAAAACTCATTATGCTGCATTACTGTTTGAAGTGATTGATCCTATTCTGGGAGATGCAGAAGGATGGGAATGGTAATGGAGAAGGATTTTTCTCCAGGAGCAAAACTCTGCTTTGTGCCTGTACTCTGAACTAGACTGAAGAGGATTCATGTTCCTCTTGGCAGTCATTGAACTTTGAGTTGCTCTTTTGGTTTCAGTGTCAGATGAAGAGTTTATCTTTTTAATTATGATGGTGCCAGGGTTTGCATGGGGCAGGAGGGTTCCCTTTGTCAGTCCTAAATGCAGCTAATGTAGCTGGCAGGTTGATACTAATTGATAGGTGTGTTTGCCTGCAATATGGTCTCTACAGAGACACTTGTAAATACTGAGCTTAAAAAACAAAGTTCTGAAAATTCAGGATTTACTGAAGTTAAGGTACCTGTTGATTCAGAGACATGTCTATTACAGATAATTGGTTTGGAGTGTTGGAGATACTCAGGAGATAAAGAGTTTTACAAACACTGGAGGGGAAAACAAATCCAGTGAATGTAGGCAGTGAACAGATTTGACAAAAAGAGGAAAGAAAATAGTTATGCATGTAATAATTATTTATCACCTAAAATAGGAATAGCTCTTTGTGAAATGAGTAGTTTTTAGGGCTCATCCTGGAGCATGGAGAAAAGCAATTTCTACCAAGAAAATGAGTGTGTAAGCTAGGAAATGGGACTGTGTTATTCAGAGCTTAATACACACACCTCCTTTCATTTTTTCATTGGTAGTAAATACCAGGGTCTGCTGCTGTAAGAGGTTTTTTTTTTTTGGTGGGGTTTTTATCATATCCCTGGGTTAGAACCAGATTCCTTACCCGTCCTGGGAGGACTCCTGCATTTCCTCACACCAGTCTGTCTTCGTGGTGGCTGCAGCCCAGGGATTTTGCCTCTCTTTGGTGCTTGGTTCTCTGTCATTGTGGTAATTTTGGTCATGTTACTCAATAATGCCAGTGTCAGATATTTTCTGGTACAGACAGAAGATAAGAGGTGTTCACTTAAATGAATGTGCTCTTTAAATATCTGACTTCATGCACCTGTCAATGAAGATAGTAATGTATTATTGAATTATTGAAAAATATTAAATGTATGTCAAAAAAAGAGTATTTTTTCCATAAAATCGATTTAGTTCCACAAAATACATTTTCTATAAAATAATTTTAATATTTTAAAATTTTAATGGCATGGATTGGTGAGATTGGTATGAGCCTGATATGAGATTGAAAGGAGGTATGAAAATGATCCTGGTAACACTGGAATACCTTCAGTTCCTCACTGCCAGGATTTTTTTTTAGCATCAAGTAAGAGTTCCTCATTAACATTTACAATATTTGAATTAGATCTGTAAATCATGCAAAACCACAAAATTAGTAATTGCAAATAAAATTTAATGTTACAATGAGAAGTCTTCCCTATCACTTAATTAGCTAGAATGATCTAATTATTTCTAACTGACTGTTTAAGTTGAACAAAGTTTTTATTCGACCATATTTATTTATTGACAGATTTATTTTGCCATTATCTGATTCTGGAAGATGTTACCTTAGGCATTGCATTCAATTAAAAGTATAGCTCTTTAGATTCTATGTCTTTTACTTGAAAACAATCCTTCTTAATCATAAAGGACTTTGTCTAAATGGGGAATTTTATGTGTGCTGTAGCAAATGCATAATGGTTAGGTAATACAATATTTATATGTTGGTGTTAACCAAGAGAGCCTTTTGAAAGAAGAAAATCTGTGAAAGAAGAGGCTTTTATTTCAGAGAAATGATGGAAGTCAAGGACAGTCTTATTTGAGAGGTTTTTTAAAAATTTTCATTCAATTTTTGTTTCTTTATTCTGTCCTATGGCTAACAGTAAGTTACTCATTTAGTAGTGCAAAAGCTGAGTATTTTTTGACAGTGCCCTCCCTAAAAGCAAATAAAAAAACATCCCACCAACTGTAAAAAACCTCCCCAAACTCTCTAAATGCCCCAATCCGTTATGTTCTAGTGTGCAGTATCAAAGAGAGATTTAGCATTCTATCAGGAATTGTAAAACTCTGCTGTTCTTAATATGACTGTCAGAAACAGAGGAGCTAGAAATTAAAAGAGCCTTTTTCTAATAGGCTGTACATACTCTAAGTCTTACAACCATGAAGTATCTGTCAAAGCACTTGTAATACAGAATGACAGAAAGGTAATGCATTTTTTTTCTTCTATTCATTTGTTATTTACCAGTACAAAGTCACAATAGAGACTATTAGGCATCACATACATTATAGTTTAGAGGATGAGACAACAGGAAAATACCCTGTATGTCTGTTGCTGTAGAGTTGCTGTGCTGTAATGTGGAAAAAAAAAAAAAAAAAAGGCAGCAGTAGTTCTAGAAAAAGAGGATGCTTCCTTTGGCATATTACAGTGCTGTTTAAAAATAGCAATAATTAACTCTGACAAACAGGTTAGTAAACCAATCCCATTGTCCTAGAGCAAGGGTGCAGAACCCAGAGTGATTCCCATCTTTCCTTTATCCCTTAAGCCTGTTTTTTGTTTGCCTCCTAAACTGGCACATCCGTTTGTCTGGTTCTGTGGTATGCTCGTTTCCCCCTGCAAACAGCTCCCAGGCCGTGTCCTTGCTCTTGATTCCATGGTTTGTGGTGAGATCTGAGACCTGCTCAGTGCTGCCTTCCCTCGTGGGTGCTGCTGGTGGGTGTGACAGGTGTTTGTCACTCTGAATGCACTGCTGAGATTACATTCCTCTGGTTCTGACATGAAACTGTGGTTTCAGCTTGGGCACGGAACTGTCAGCTCCTGGCACAGGTGTGATGTAGCACCAGTGTTGAAGATGTCAGTGGTTTGCCAGGCTGCATCGATGGACTTTGGAGTGTAACTATTTGCAAAACAGATTTCTGTTGGAAATGTGAGCATGGCAAAATAAAAAGGCTCAGTAGGGGACACAGCAGTTTCACAGGACCATCTTTATCGTAGCTACCAGTGTTTTATTTAAACTGCTTTGTAATCACAAAATACAGAGTCTTTTTCGATTGACAAAGCTGAACTATACCTCTTAGTACTGATGCAAGCTGTGTTTCTATAAAGAACTGGTTGAAGTAGGAAAACAGAAATGTGGTTTTAGGGCAGTTTGTATGAAGTCAGAGAGGAGCATGCTGGGAAGCTAAGCTGATAAAAATTAGTGTTAGTTCATCAGCAACTGAGCTAATCTTGTGAAGGGAACTGTGAGGTCAATTGGTGGCTGAATCCTTTTATTCAGTATGTGGTCTTGATTCCTCAGCTGCAGGGTGTTGGTGGAATAATCCTCTCGAACTCCAGAAAATACTGTTTATTAGTTGTATTCAGATACAACGTGGTCTTTAACATGTTTACTGTCAAGAAGACCAAAAAGTTGCCTCGACTGGTAGTATTGATATATAAAATGTGAGAGACCTCAAGTTCTGACCAGGGACATCTCAACTTCATAGTGGTGTTGGGTAAAAGTGAGTATCCAAAGAGAAGCTCCAAACTCAGTCCTTCCCTCCCAGAGAGTTTTCTGGGCTCTACTGATAATTTTGCTTTTTGTGTCTCCACCTCTGACTCGATACCAATTGACAGACATTTCTCAATTGCTTTCTTATAAGGACAAAACCCCCCTATGTATATAAGTTATTGTCTGCCAAAAGTGCATGGCTGTGGACTGGGCTGGGAGATCTCAGATGAAAACATGCTATTACTCATTCATATCATGCTGGTCTGTAAATGCTCCAGGGGTACCAATGACCCTGGGAGCTTGCTGCCCTCAAAACTTCTGGGGATGCCTGCAGAAAGCTCGGCTTGTTCTCTCGACGCTTGTGCTCCGCCAATAATCTCTGAGAAGGAAAGAAAAAAAAAAAAAAAAAAGAATAGAATTCAAAAGGAATGGAAAGAAGGGCTATGGTTTATGCCAGTTTAGTTTAAAGAAAAAAAAAAAAAATCTCCAAAATGGGTTGTCTGAAGTAGTTAGGAAAGCTGATGTAATATAACAGCTGTGGGCAGTTTTTCTCCCCACTTCTTAATATAGACAGAATTGATTAGTTGGGTGTAGTATAGTGCTGCGTGTGTCAAGTAGGTACAAAATGGTTGTTCTCACGAGAAAATTGCATGCAGACTTAGCACATGATAAGCTGTCTTGTGTTAACACAAATTGCCTCGTTCTTGAAATGGAAAGTGACTGGGAGAGCTATAGAGGATGTTTGTGTAGTCTGAGCTATGCACATATTCTGTGGAAAAAAAAAAAGAATTACAAAATTCCCCTATGTGCTGCTTTAGAAAGTGTTTTGCTGAGGAGAATACAGAGAGAAACACTGTGCTGAAATAAAATGTGTATTTTTATTTGCTTGTTAACTTGAAAAAATGAAATAAAATTGGTATATGCAATGGTAGTGAGATTCCTCTGATAAAAATAAGCAGTTTAAGTTAAAAATAAGCCACTTGAGTTAGCATAATGCAAGAAACTTGTTGAAGCATAAGTAAAATGTTTTTATCATGCCTTTATAACCCAGGAAACTGCCAAAGGGGCAACTTGAACCTCTTAAAGTCAATTAATCTCTGTCTATGAAAAAATATGAAAGATGCTAAATCAGGAAAAATATGTTAGCTGTAGGTGCCTGTAAAAGCCAAATTTATTAAAAAGCATACCCTCAGCCTTAACTGTAACACTTCTGCCATGATGATATAATTAATGGCCAATGAAAGAAAGTTTTACAGCTAATGTATGTACTCAGACACATGGTACATTTATTGCTTTCACCAAGTGTGTTTTACCATTTTTTTTTACATTCCGTATTCCCATTTGTTTGTTCATGCAAAGTGAGTTAATACTTTTTTAAAGACCTTAAAGACATGCTTTTCAGCTGAAAGGGCAGTTTAAAGTACATTGTGTTCAGAACAAAACAGTGTTTTATGTACTATGTCAGCAGCTAAATTGAGAATTTGATGCTTTTTTCTCCTTTGTACCATTAATTGCTTTTAGGTATTTCTGAAAAGTGCAAGTGCCTCACCAGGGACAATTCTCCCATGTGAGTGAAGTTTAAACACTGTATTAAGCTTTCCTACTGTACAGAGTTATGTGAACTCATAAAAATATTTAGGAATGTAAGACCAGAATGGGTTGCAGCCAGTCTGAACTTCCAGGGATAAAAAGAAAATTTGTTCAGCTCTGCCTCTCATCATATACACCAGAAATGAGCCATTCCATTAACAGCTTTCCAGCACTCCATTAAGGACACTGGGACTTCAATATAATGGCTCTAAAACTTATAACGTGTCACAAAGGAAGAAATTCTAATATGCCACAGGTTGGGTTTTTAAATTTTTCTTTTATGTGTCTTTGCCACTGTAACCAGTAAATCCTTATCAGCCATTCTGACAGTTTCTTTAGCCATGACTGTGCCAGCAAAGGTACACCAACACAGGCACTGATTTTTCAGTCCTGCACTAGAGCAGGTTACCAGTGTAAACTATCCAGTACACCCTCTCTTAGCACTTCTTAGCAAAACAGGAGGAGCAGGGAAAACTCCTGAAGCCATGTTCTGCATCAAACTAGAAATAAATAAATGTTGCTGGTCCTGGAAGATGCCTGGGGAGGAGTCAGCTCTGGATATGCAAAAATTCATGTCATGGGCTGCAGTGTCTAACTCTGGGAAGCCATATTCATGCATAAACAGAATCAAACTGAACACATAATTTGAAGACTGCCCCGAATCTTTATTTCTGCTTTTTCTTATTTATGATCTAACTGTAGTCATAGCCTATTTTTAGCCATATGATTTTTTAGTACTATTATCCTTTAACTTAAACTAATCTTTTTCTCTTTGTAGGGTTCACCATTCATAAACAGTGATGTAATACTCACAGTCCTCATCTAAGCAAGCCAAAAATATGATAATCTCTTAGTGACATCATGAAAATAACCATGAATTGTACATATGCTTAAAAAAATTTATGGGCACAATGCCTGAAGCATATCTAAAAGCAAGATTATTATCTGCAAAGATTTATTTTATACATAATGGCAATGTTCTCTCTTTATAGTCTAAAAAATTGATTTTAATCCAGTTAATTGAATACTCAGATGAGTACAATTTCAGCTTAGTTTAGCATTCAGAAGTGATGTTCTTGTTGTAAAGCTGATGCAGTTGAATATAGAGAAGACCCCTCTGGACCTGCAGTAAATAAATATCCTTGGGAGATTCCCTGTGACTTTAGGGCTTAAGAGGTCTGTGCAAAGCTGCTTTCTCTGGTCTTGCATTACAAGCCAGTGCTGACCAAATGGTTACTTAAAGCAGTCCAGTGAAAATTTAAAGCTTCCTGCTGAGGATGTTGAATTGATTCTTACTTTCCATCCTATTTTTAATTTTGTTCCTTCTATTTTCAGGTTAAGTGCTGGATGGATGGGGCTGTTCCTTTTCTTTTTGCCCTCTTGAGAACTGAGAATTCAGTAAATTGAACAGTTTTTTCTAAGCTCAGTCATCTGCACAGAGGATAAAATACAGACCTTTTCTTACAGGTCTTCTCTCCTGACTTCCTTGCATGCATGTGTTTGAGTAGCAGTCTGTGATGATTACTTTGTAGTTTATTCATGTAAGTCAAATTAAATGTCTTTCATTCACAACAGAAATGAGACATTTCACTCATTTTTCCCTATTGACTATGTTATTGCACAACAGCTGCTCCCTGGTTTCATAGAGCTATCTACTCATGTATTCAGACTCTCTATTACTGTAAGATGAGAAAATTCATCTTAGCTAATAGCTCTGACATAACTACTTCTTCATTCATTAATTTCCTACCTTTCTACTTGCCTTGCTCAAATCTATAAGCAGTGATAATAAAAGGAAAAATATAGAACAGAAGTAGAAAAATTGTATTATAAAATAGTAAGTATTAGCACAGAGGTGGAGGATCAAGTATTTGTAAGGGGTCACCAGTAGCATGTTGGATGGAAATAGTCTTTATGCAGAACTTCTTCTATTGTTCATCCTTACATAAGGAAATTTCTTCCTACCTCTGTGTTGAGTTGCTGTGCTAATGGGTGCATGTCCTAAAATCTTGTTTTCTCATATCTCTTCCCTTTGAAAAGTCCCAGAAGTTCTCTCTTTTTACGTGAATTGCATCATAAAAAAATATATATTTCTGTCCTTCGTTGTTGCATGTGTGTTCTTTTGTCATTCTGTGTGCTTGTTCTTATTATGTTGAAGTAGCATACCACAACACAGGCATTTTGTTTTTGTGTCCAGCATTCTATACCTGAATAACTACTTAAATAGTTACCATAAGTGTGCATGAAGTCCTATATTCTTACTTACTTTTGGGCCATTTTCCCACCCAAATCTATAAAAGCTTTTTCATATGACAATTCCTCAAAAAAAAGAACCAGGGTTTAATGCTCACAAGGGTGAGGTAAGTTCATTTCTTCAGCCCACCTAATGTCTCTCAGGAGCACTTGTGGCTCTTCTGTGTCTCCATGTTGTTACAGAGGTCCTGTTCCCCAGGTCAGCTCTTTCTCACAGGAGCAGCCAATGTTTCTTGAGAAAATACAGCATGCCACTGAGCAGCTATTTCATTAGCAGGCATTTTAGGAAAAAAGGTGGTGCAGGCTGGGAAATGAAACTCTCTGCCTGATACCTACAAAGAATGTAGAGCCATTATTTATGAAGGCTGTGTGCTGGACACATGGAGCTGAGCATATGCCAGCAAGGAGCGTGAACTCTTTGGGGCTCTGGGCTGGTGCCAACTTACACAAAAGCTACAGGTACGTCATTGTTGCTGCTGTTGCTACAGCTCATGTAGCTTGGGGTGTGCCAGGCTTTCTTTTGCTAAATGAACCTGGGGAATTCATTTCTTTAAATACTTGATGTTTCATAGTGAGGTTGAGGCTCAGTTGGCTAAAACTCTAGCATTTGTAATGAACTGTGGAGCATTAGCTCTGTGATTTCTATTTATTTATTTAAATGCTTGCATGTTTTAGAGTTTTTGCATAGCTGGCTGTAGTGTGCTGTTTAAGCCATTGGTGGTATGCCATAAAGTCCTATTGATTGCCCCATTTTCTTGGTGTTGATAAATATAAAGGACCCAATAATTGATTGCCAGTTAGATAAACTTTATTAAAGTGAGAAGCTGAAGCAAGCTGGGAAAGCCGGAGAGCACAAGTCTCAACTCGTGTTCCACACACAGCTTTTCAAAAGTTTTCCCACAATTTCCCATTTTTATTACTTTTTGGTTACACACACTCCTTAGTCCCTCCCCAGTCCATGTTTTCCCATATTTGGTCACAGCTGGGTTTTACAATTCCAGGAGTCTGGGGTCTTCTGCTCTCTCATGGTGGTTGATGGATGAAGTCTCTCCTGTTTCTCACAGCACATCTCTGGGAACCTTCCACTGTGGTCACCATGGTTTCACCATATCTCTCATTTTCTCTCTTTCTTCGTGTCTTATGATACAAAGTTACATTGCATTATCCTCCACCAAGGCCGGGCTCTCTCTAACTTTTCTGTTTCTGCAGTTTCTGCAACTTACAGTTATTGCTTAACTTAATGTATCTTCTATATATTTACAGTTTCTGCAGTTTGTGTAATAGCCCCTACCTATTTATAATTATTACCTATAACATTTAACACAAATTACCTAAATCATTCATTTCATTTATCACAGTATGTTGCATCTAAAAGCAGGTGTGAATACTGTTTTCATTAACTGGGTTTAAGGAAAACTTACTATTTACAAAATTGATGGGAAGGGTAAACAACATTTACACTATTATGTGATCCTCAGTCAGGCTTCCATGAAATGCACATTTTCTGAAACCAAAGCCTTTCTAATGACCTATTTAAGTCATTGTGCAGTTCAGCATTTAAAAGATGATGTATGAAAAGCAAACCCTAATGAAGTGTGGTGAGCCAGCAGAAAGCAGATGGGATCACGCACGGCATTGCCGGTCTTGCCGAATGACTGAAAGAACCTTTTATACTGGTTACAGATTTTACTGTCACACTTTAGTAACAGGCTGATGTTAAAAACTAAACTGTGAGAGCAGCTGCTGCTCACTTTCCTACTTCAATCAGGCAGAAGTGAAAGTAGAAATGGTACTTCTCTTGTGTCAGTATTGAGGTAGTAGTAGATTTCTAACTTAGAGCTACACGAATGCACTGTTTGTATCAGTTGCTAGGATAAATTCATGTAAGTGTGAACTGATAGATCAGAACAAAAATGGCAGTTTGGAAATACTGGTTTTATGTGAATTACCTTTCATTTCCCATTGAATTTTCAAGCTCCTCTTTGAGACAGAAAGTATGGGTTGAAAGAAATTAAAAAAGGAGGGTGCATGTGCATGTATGTATAATACCAGTGCCAATATGCCAGCAGTGAGCCTGCAGGAAGGCAGCCTCTCTGCTCCACCACTCACCCAGAAAGTTAGCAGAACAGTCAATCAGCCAATTACCCAGCAAGCTATCTACATCATCCAGTGCTAACAGGCAAAGCAATTTGGTTTTGTTCTTTACTGACATTTCTCTTTTGCATGTCAGCTATTTTGTGCATTTTTGTATGTTAAATTTGGGATTGCATAAGCTTTATTGTCTGGCTTATTTGCTTGTTTCTTCCTAATCATATATTTATTTCATCTTATTGTATTGCTGATAAAAAGAATTTCTAGGTATTAGTACTATTATACTTAACTGTGTCCATTTAGTTTTATCCTACCTAACTTTAGAGAAGACTTTATGGAATAAAATTGAATGTGACTGCCTTCCTTCTTACTTTTTCATCCTAACCACATCACAGAAAGAACTTCAGGATACTGATAGAAACAGAGTATGAGGTACTGCTGCAGATCTTTATCCTCTGTCCCCTCTTTGCTCTCTTGTCTGCTCCCAGGGATGGAAGCAATGGAGATTTGAGTTTTCCATGACTTGCACAGGAAGGTTACAGTTCGGCTAAGGAAAGTATTTCTGTACATGCATATACCACCCCCTGATGATTTGGGCTGCCTGCTTCCAGGTTATTTGCAGGTAACCTTTAATTAGTAATTGTCATGAAATTTATTAACTGTTACCAGACCCAAGGAATTATTTATTTTATCCTAAAGAAAGTTCTCTGGAGTCCAGTCTATTCTTGGTATAACACAATTTTCATCAGCAACAAATACATCAAGAATCACTTGATCTGCATGTTTTTTGCTTGGAATAATGCTCAGCAGTTCAGTTTCTACACATCTCCCATACTTTTTGATTACCTTTTTTTTAAGATAATTTGAACTATTATAAATTTGAGTACCTATTCTTGGTTTTCATGGTTGAAAGATGAGTACAGGCTGTAAATTTTTTTGAGAAAAAAGATCTAATTTACTGCACAATAGAACTCTTTCTAAATATGTTTTATGTCCTATTTTTTATGGTGTTAGATAGAACTGTGTATTGTATTTTCCTAGAATGGAATAGATATTGTCATTAAAATAGTGCTGCCACTATTTTAAGGTAAATGTAGCATTATATAGATTATTTGTACATTTTTTTTTCTTTAAAACCTTCTAAAATATGCACTTCTTTCTCCAATGAGCACTTAAAAGGTTGAAAGTTTAATTTTGAGATTTTTTTTCTCTTGCCATAAGCAGAAGTCTCTTCTTAGAGCTTAGTACAGATTTGTTCTAATTCTGTTTTTAATCTCTGGTGTGAATAGTTTCATCAGATCTTTTGGTTATTGTGTGGTTCATTTTAGGTTAAGCCAGGGGTTAACTTCTTACAGAGGTTTGTTAAAAAGCAGATGGGTTCTTTCTGAGGACAAATGTGCTTTGGCCAAGATTTAAAGAAATCATGCAAAATTGGGATTTGCATCCATTCCCTTCTCCTCCCTCAACACTTATGTTAAGATTTGAAATATTCAGACTTGAAATCTGGCAGAAATTTGTCCCTGTGTTTCAGATGAGGTCTTGCACAGTTCAGTGATCTGTTTCCATTTGGCTGAGATGCAGGATTTTAAACAATATACATCACATTTGTGCAAAGGTTATATTAAACAGTATGATCAGTGATCTAACAAAGTGCCCTTGGTTCGTTATTTGTGTGTGTATCATATATAAAATGTGAAAATTCCCAGTGAAAGTCTTTATCATGGTATCTTGCTGGATTCATGTGTATAAAGAAAGTGAGAGAAAGGAGTTCAAAGATACTTACAGGGCTCAGAACCATAATTAACATAGTTCAAGTGAATGAAATCATGGATGGAAGAATTTTAACTGCATTCACTGGGGCCTGAGTATGAGAATTCTGATTACCAGGTCTGTCTTCATGATGATGGAATTATAATATCATTAGCTTAGTATGCCTATAAGTGGATGTCTAAAAGCTGTACAATGAACTAAAATAGGAAGCAATAAAAAAGTTTTACCTGAAATGTTAATATCTTAGTGTCACTGAAAAAGGGTAGTTTTTCAAAAGTAAAAAAACTTTGAATCTAGCCAATCAGGCCCAAAATAATTTTTCTTAAAATTTATAAAAATGAGGAAAAAAAAGGTAAAAACCAAAATAATGTTGTATGTCAGATTTTGGTCCTGTGGAATGACAAAAGTTTGCGTTTCAGTCCTGAATGACCTATTAGAGCTTAGCAGTACAAGGCTACAGTAATTATTTTGCTACAAGCAAGTCAGATTAGGTGATCTTAGCAGAATGAATTGAAAAATACTATGCGTAAGCTGAGAGAAAAAAAATTGGACTGTAGAATTATCTGCCTTTTCATATTGATTTTACTTGTTAAAAAAACTGTTAAGAAATAATATTTTAAAGGTTACCATGGGTGTAGGCTATACAATGCCACCATTAGGAATCCAAACATTTTCCTTATGGTGATATATCAAATACCTGATACTGACAAGTATCTAATATCTTCCCTTCTTTTTCTCAGAAATCCAGATGTCATAATGAGCATTGCTCTTACTGTTCCCAGAATGCTTCAGTATAGTTGTCAACTTGATGGTCTTTGCACGTGTTAGATGTGGGCATGAGCATGTCAATAAATTTTGTATAATCCTGTGGAATACTTAATAACAGAATAGAATATGAAGCAAAGTAAGCTTATACTGAGTCAGAGTTTGAGGTGTATTATTGAACAAACTTAAATTGGTCCAGTTTGCATTTTGCCTGTATTCCCTGTTGCTGCTAAGTTGCATGCTTTTGAGACTGATATTTATTGTGTATGGTCAATCTCAATGAAGCTGTAAGATACTGTGGGCATGAAAATTTATAGGCAGATTAATAGTACCCGTTATTAATCTCTAACTAAGCCTGACATGGCACAGATGTCGTCATTTGCTAAAAAAATATTCTGTCTTCCTGAGGCCAATAGTGAGATAATTATCTGAGGATACAGAGAACTTTCTTGACAAACAGTTCTGAGGAATGAAAGTCAAACAGAGAACACTAAATATTTTACTAATAAGGGGATAGTAGCTTTGGATTTATTATAATAAGCTTGACAGAGTTAGGAATGAATGGATAGGAAGACTGTCTGTTTTATAGGTTTGCAGAGCAATACTTTTTGAGCTTCTCAGCTACACTGAAGTGTCACAGCACTGAGCCAAGCAGCACAATAACCAATATGAGGGAACCATGAGTGTTCAGACAAACTGGAGATGAAGGTGATCTTTGTAGATGGTAACATTAACACTTACAGCTCTCTGACTAAGGTCCCTGCTTCTAAAAAAGATTATTGGAAATGGTAAAAAAAGAAGATAAATATAGGAGAAGGAGAAATGGAGTATGAGATTAAATAAAAGTCGGGGGGGAGAAAGCAGGGTTGGAAAATTTCTCTTGGTACCGCAGTGGACATGAGCTGTGAAGATGCAAATACAGAATACCTGTGACCGAAGGCTGGGGTGGTGACACTCGCACAGGGAGGGTGGAGAGTACCAAAGAGGTGCTGAAAAAGGTTGTTTTTGTGAAATGCATTTGTGAAAAATGCATTGTTCTGAACCTGCTCAAACCATCAGGCATGTGGTGTTACCTGAGCAGGGCTGGCTAGGCCTGGCCAAGGGCACTGGTGGACACCTGTGTCTAGGTGTATGTTTTGTGTTCCTTATCCCTGGAATGGCTGGTGGATACTGCAGAGGGAGTCGTGTGCTCCTCACAGTGAGGAGGAAGAAGGAATAATTCACATTGCTTAAAAATAACACGCTTCAGATACACATTGCAGGGCACTGTAGGGAGAAACTGGCAAAGAGTGAATGGTTTATGTTGTACTGGAAAAGATTATTTAGGAGTGTCTTGGGGGCAAAAAATCAACCTAAAAACTGTAATTACTCTGCAGGACAATGATTACACAATTTGCTGCTTCATTGCAAAACATTTCTTTTGCACAACTATGCCAGAGGTATCTGTTACACACTAATACATGTAACTCAATCCTTCCTCAGTGTGGTACCAGCTTGGGTGGTTTGCTGAGGGCTTGCTGATGGCTGCCTGTCTTCTGTATAAAATCTGGGATTTTTTCCAGGCAGAGGGAAAAATATGGGAACCCCTAGAAAGTCAAATGGGTCTTCCTGACCATGGAAGGAGATGAAAAGAGCAGCAAAAAGCCCTTCACCTTTCCAGTGAAAATAAATGCAATGGGAGATGCCAGCATCACCCAGTTTCTGGGGCAAATCCCCATTATGCCTGCTCTTAGAGAGATGTCTGCACATTTGATCTACGACAGCCTGTAGCAGATCTGAGTATAACCTGCACCAGAAAAGCTGATCATAAAGGAAAAAAAAAATCAAATAATTCTTAAACAGTGAGTAGATCCTGCTGAAGTTGTGAGATCCTGGGCTGACCTATAGAAGTCCAAAACTGAGTCTTCCAATTTCAAGTCTTCAACTTAATACAGGCTCCTCTTCCCTTCTCTAATCCTTTTCTCAGTTTTTTGCCTTATTATCCTTTGCAGCTAAGGAGCCATTCAAGGTGTTCAAGGTGCTCCTCATTGATATCTTGCTGATAGTAAAAAAGGGACATAATTTCATCCCTTTTTGGGGCAAGAAAATGCTGAGATTCAGAAATAGGAAAAGGGCAGTGGTTGTGAATATGAATTACAACAGTAATATTGATTTGGTTTTTATTTGTTCAGACCTTTCTTATAATGACAGGCTTTTGCAGCAACTGTGCTGTGGTGTTGAAAAAGGAGGTTTCTATCTCCCATGAAGAGAAAGTCAGTTAAAAAAAATTATCTTCTTGCCTTTTTTTTTGTTTTATTCCCCCCTTTTTTTGTTTTGTTTCCTTTTTAAGTGTTCTGGCTATTAAACTGTAACACTGGCCACGTATGCATTAAAACTATAAAGTTCTTATGAATCTTTAATGAGGAAATGTTCATGTGTGTACAAAGTAGATGGTTTTAACAGAGGCACCTCAGTCACTTTTGATTTTGTTCCCTCACCATCCCCCAAATACCTCAAGGGCTCCGTTCTGCATTCCTTACACATTTTGCTTGCTCCAGAAAGACTCACATTTACATTAATTGAAAGACCATCACCTCCTTCCTCGCCCCAAAACCCAAAAACATAACAAAACCAAAACTCTGTTGCAAAATCATTTTGATCTCAGAAAAGAGGATGATTTTTTTTTCCCTTTTATTGTTTTCAGGAGTCTTTAATATGGGCTGGGGAACAGAATTATATTATGACTGCAAAGAGGGAAAACTTTTGGAAGTGCTCACTTGCTGTGTGCTGTGGTGGATCTGTCTGGTCAGTAAGGTTTTTATGGTCCATTAGAATTGCTGCTGTAATTGGGCTAGGGGGGAAAGTGAGGGCAGTGTCAGAGCAGGCAAGAGGAGCTGGTTGGGTCTCACCCTCAGAGCTTGGTGGCACAGCACACGAGGATCCTTCCTGTTGACTCCATGTGGGACCCCACGTAGCAGCCACCTGGTTTTGATGCACTATTGGAAATAACAAAGATCAATGCCATTAAAAATGGTGTATGAGTGAAATGTTTATCTTGCAGGAGAATCTCAAAACCTACTAAACATGGATTAGTTGTGAGTTGAGTAAAATATTGATGAAGGGTTTATCCTTGCTTTCAGAAATATGGGGTGACAGCAGTCAACAACAGGACTGTATGAAGTCCCATCCTTTCTATTAATTTGCTTTCTCAGGAAGGTTGTCCTTGCTTCCTTGTCTACATTTTGAGAAGTTTTTCACCTTATGTTATGTATGTTTTGTTATGTTTCTGCTTTTAAGAAAAGGAAACTGAATAGAGGAGTTAATGTTTTGAAACGGAACAAGAAACTTGTTTTAGTTTGTGGGGTTTTTTTGTCCTAAATAAGGCTTCACAGTAATAAACCTAGTGGTGTTTGTGAAGATGGAGATATAATACAATGGAATGTAGATAAAACAAAACAAAAAAAACCCACTTAAGTTTTCTTTTAACAGCAGAGAGGACAAGAAATGGTTGTTTCACAAGTAAGCTGTCAGAGTACCACTGTGAATTATTCCCAGTGTCTCAAAATGAGCCTTGACAATGGAATTGCTCCTCTATCACTATATTTGAAATCAGACTCTGAAGTTTGAGGCCAGCTGTATACAGCTTCAAACTTAAGTGTTTTAGGAGGAAATACAACACTAGGAGCAATACAGCTTATGAACACACTGGGTTTACAGGCCTCCCATTTCTGGTACAGCAGATGTCTATTGAATGACAATGGGGGGAAGCAGGCCAGTTTTGTTACTGTGACCATGGGATGAGATCTGCAGCCTGACCCCAACTGCAGGGACCCACCTCAGCAGCCAGGACACCGGGGGGGTTTGTGCTTGTGGGAGGTAAGTTGGGCACCTTGGCTTTAAAAGGGTGGGCATTTGCAGAGTAACAAACTTTTTTATATTTTATATATGCTTGCCTCTGATCATATTATATTCTGTTTGGTATCCTGCAAATACATCATTGAGTAACACTTAGAATCCAGGACACAGGGAGGCTGGATGTGGGGGACAGGACTGTATGTCTTTGTGGATTTATGATTAGGTGGCATCCAAAACTTGCTCTCAGGAGGCTACCCTGAGTTTCTACTGATCTTCCAGGGATTATTTCAGTTCTTGCTGCAATCTGAAAGATAGGAAATATAAAGACATAAAACTTCATTTGCCCCCAAGGTGCCATTTAGTTGCATCTTTAACTGGATTTTTCCCCAAGTCTTCTCATGTACAGTACCACAGTATGGAGAGATGAGAGGATTTAATTTGCTTGTAAGTTTATTTTGATAAAATTTATGTAAAACTAAAATTGATAAGGCCTGGATTGTCTATGACTTAAAGAAATCAGTACTTTGCATGAAGTTCCAGGATTTAAAAGAGGATAAACATGGAGCTCAGCATGTCACAACACTGGCCATGGATAAGCAGCATGACACCACAAAGTAATGTATCGTGCCAGCTGGAAGTGCTGGCAGATAACTTAATTCAGTCATCAAATTGTAACTGAGGCTAATCGTGGAAAAACCACCAGGCCATGCAGCTGCTGCTGTCTGTGGAAATTTGTCATATGTCAGTAGGTTGCCTTTTAACTATTTTGAAATGCCAGAGTTTGGCATGTCACAAACTCTCTCAACTGTGTGTTGTGCCAGTTTGTATGCAGTGTTTTACAATGTGTTGAAATATAACTCAGAATTCAGGAAAGACTTAATATTCCATGTAGTCCTCCACAAAGGTCTGAGAAAGTTTCTTTTTTGAAAAAACTTCATTTTCTTTTGCTAGTGCATACTTGACCACCCAGAAGATAAAGTCCATCCTGTATAAGTAATGAAAGTAACTTCACTTACAGATTTAAGGGTTTTTGAGGGAAATATTTATTTTTGTTGCTATGCTAGACAGAAGGTTTTTGCTCAGACAGTGTCCTGTTTTTCTCACATCATCAAATGTTTAATGTATGGAGCTGTCTGTAATAAGAATATAAAGCTTGTGAAATCCTTCATTATAGCATGCTAAGGTTCTAATTCTAAATATTTTCAGCTTAGTGGGTGGCTTTATATCCAATTTGGGGTTTTTGTTACTTATGAGCCCCACAGCTATGTTGGTATTAACTGGCATGATATTGAACACTTTTGCATTGCCTTTGCAAAAAGGCATTTGAACAGTTAACTGACCAAGAGTGTTTTCCATCTCTGTATATGCTGTATCACAATGCATTTTTATAAGGTGAAAATTTTAAAAAACCCTGTCTTAAGAACTAATTAGCTTTGGAATTTTTTTTTCTTTTAAAGTGTTGTGGTGGTGCTCTGAATTCAAGTCAACAAAATCAGGAATTTGTGAACCACTGTAACAGGAAGTTACATGTTTTCCCATTCAAGCAGCTGTTTAACTGTTCAAAACTTTGCAATCAAACACATCTTTAAAAGTTAATTGAATAAGTTTTGATTATATGAGCACTAAAACTGCCTGGCTACATCTTTCAGGTGCACATCTAGTAAAAATAATGTAAAATGATGAATACCATGCCTCGTATAAATTATAGAGAATGTAATATATAAAACACAATATGTTAATATTGTCTAACAGTGTCTGTAAATACCTATGAGGATATGGTTTTATCTATAAAATACCCCAGCCCACCATTTCCCTTTCGCCTACCGTTTCCCTTTCCCTGGTTTCCTGACAGAAGCAAGATTTCCACTGACAAAGTCTGCTGTTCATTATTAAACATGCAAATACAATTCCCAGAAATACATACCCTTAAAATGTTATCGTTAGGCTAATTTTTTTTGTTTTTCTGTTGAGCGTTTTCTCACAAGGAAATGCACCAATCATGTTGCAATAGAACTCCCTTTATTGGCACTCGTGGGTGAATTTATAGCAGACATTAGGGGATATGTTCATTTACAAGGAAAACCAACCTCCTGCAAAATATTCTGAATGACGGAAGCAGCTGTGTGCAACTCAGGCAGGAATGCATTGTTCAAGTGGGGAATTTTAAATTGGTCCTAGCCAGCTGTATGTACAGACCCACGAAAGAATGCAATTGGAGAAGCATATGGGAAGAGAGGGCGTGGCAAAGTGTGTGCCACCTTTGTGCTCCCAGCTACCCTCTTTTATCCCTCACTGCATCCACCTTCTAATTGAAGTCCCAGGGGAGAAAAAGTCAAAGGTTTTGCAGCTTGAAAATGAGGAAAATCTGCTGGTATTACTGAACATAATAGCGGAATTACCACTTTGGATAGATTTTGCACTGCACGATCTTTTGTTATGTTGTTTTACTGGTCAAATTTAAATTGGAATTAATGGAAAAGATTTTGTCCTAAATTAGGAGAGGAAAAGAAGGGAAAGTCTTTTGGCAGAACCTCAGACCTGAACAAGTGTGTGCCTGTTTTCCTGTAGTCGTCAATGGGGTGATGAATGTAATGCAGATTCAGTTTTAGTTAAAGCTGCTGAAAGATTCTTCTACTCGAACCACAGGAAAGCATTATTTGCTGAAGCAATGTATATCATCTCTTCTTTTGCTGATTCTTTTTTGTGGCAGCCAACTCTCCTAGCACCATGTATTCCAAATCAGAAGTATAGTCGCCATGTTAACAATTGAAAATTTGTCCTTTGCTTTCCTTCTGCTTGATCTTTAACAAAAACTAAACTTCTGGCATTAATAAGGGCTACTGTAATGCCAGCTTTATTCTAACTATTTTATTTTGCAGTGCTGCTAAATATAGGCATTCCTTTTTAATTCCCTTGGGGAATGTTCCTCTGTTGATGCACTAAAGAACATTTTGATATTCACATTAATTTTCATTGGTATTAATGATGTCAATCTCAAAGAATACTTCCCACATATAATTGGAAAGTTTATTGAGATAGTCCTGGTTATGTAAGTTAATATATCATTAATAGTGTTTTATATGGGAAAACAGATTGAGTTTTATGCTCATTTCCTCAATTTAGGAAATCTGTCATGTTACCTTGCAACTGGAGGGGGAACCTCCCACCTCCTATTCCCTAAAGAAATAACTCTTCTGTGTCAGTGTACTTCCTTCCCTTGAGAAAGTTGTATCTTAAAAAAAACAAAGTAATTTTAGGGAAAAGGATTTGTGTTTTTCAAAAGCCTACATAGAAAAAAACCAAGTATTGCTTTAAGGTAGTTCCCCACTTCTGTAAAGGAAACAGTGTAACAATCACCCTGTTCAGTAGAATGGTGTTTTATCTATAATGAAGTTTCTTACTTTTAACATAAAAGATGTATTCTGCTTCCTGGATTTCCAGAAAATACTACTTCAAATGCATAGTATGAATGTTTAAGTAAATGAGAAAATAGTTGTTCCTGTCTTTCAGCCTTTTCCGTTTTCTATATTTTCGTGAGGCTTCTGTCAGCTGAACTCCTTTTTCCCTCTTTGAGGTTCCTGCAGAATTTCTTGATTCCTGAAAATGCTTCTCCCTTTAAATATGGACAACTTTTGTTTATCTGTGAACAGAGAATCTGAGTTGCAGATTCTTTTTGCAGTACCCAGTAGTTTGATCAGAGTAGTGCACATCTGTATGGCTTTGACAGCTGTGAATTCAGAAGCAGCATCAGTTTTGTGTGGCACAAGGCTGGAGTTCAAAATGTGTTCTGGGCCAACCTGTGCTTGACCTGGGAGCACTCAGAAATGTGGGACAATAAATTTTTAGGTGAGTGACAACAAAGTAAATGCACACAGGGTTGAGTACAATACTGCACATAGGCTCCTCTGAAAACCAGTGTCCTGGGAAGGACATTACAAGGACAATCCAATGCGACTTGATGGAATTGGATTTCTCTCTATGAACCACACATTATCTCACTTATTAACCAAAATGTCCTGTCACGTAGCTCTGCTGTCCCCTTTGCTCTGGATTAGAGACTGCACTGGATTTGATGAGCCATGGAGGTCAGGTGGATGTTTACAGGAGAGGGGATGGGATGTGGCAGCCTATTCAAACTCAATCCTTTCTTAGAGATGATTTTTCTTGATAGTAAGTCTTTCTGTTCTAGTGAATGTTTGCCCAGAAAATCTTGCAGTGAGACCAAGCTGCAGTTTACTTTTAAAATATTTCACATATTCTGTTTTTCATATGGAAGGGAATTTCTGGTGTTTTCTAAAAATGTGTGTAAAGTTTTGCATAGTTTACAGCCCATGAGCTGATACACAGTTTAGGATTGTAAGTATAAAAAAATGCAGGAGTATCCTGTATTTCTTGAAGTATTTCAGCTGATGAAGGTGATGTCATAGTTAGTCTTGAATACACATGATGGTTTTAATATATTTTTTTTCTCAATTGACACAAATGGAAGAAAAAGCAAGTAGGTTACTAGTTCAGGTACAGGGTTGTTTTCTCTGTGGTGTGCATGCACAGTAGTAAAGCAGTGGAGATGCATATTTAAGTAGTCCCTTAAAAAGCTTGTGTTGAAACATGCTCTTGAGAACAGTTAACAAGATTGCTTTAAAAAGAAGTAATTGCATTCATATAAAATTCGTATTTTAAAACTCTTAAAAGTAGAGGAAGACAATGCAATGGTCAGACTATATGATCTGTTTTATGGTCATTACTGCTTTTACAAGTTAAAACAGTGTCAACATAAAAAATAAAGATGTGATAAGTGGCTTTTCCCTCCAATATGTAAAGTTTAGCCAGTATTTTGTTTCATGCAAATTGATAAATAGTATAGTTGTGTTGTATTTAGTGTAGCTTTATCCATTTTTGTGTTAAATACCATTGCCACAGATGCCATAACTGGGGGCTGGGCAGCTGTATGGAAAACTTTGGAAGTGACCAAAGCCTCAGTGAGCACTTTGGAAAAGATGCAGTACTAGGGCAACATTGCTAGGCTCTGTCTTTTTTTTCTGGTAAAAATCTGGATCTGTGGACTAGATGGGCTTTGTTTGTGTTCTGTCTCTGTGCAGTAGTTCCAATGGGCCAGGTTTGTGCAGGTTTGTGAGCTCTGTGCAAGCCAAACACGGCGGGGCCCAGCGTGTCCCTGCAGCATCAGCTCCCCGAGGTGCACTCACAGGTGTCGGGACGTTTGTGACAAAATAATATTCTGGACAGTTACATGGTCAGGCTAAAATAATTGATGTGTTTCTTCTCTGCCTTCTGTTTTTCTCTTCTCTCACCTTTATGAAATTTTCAACAACTCTTTGTATTCCCTGATTGACCAGGAAAAAAAAAAAAATAGAAGTAGACCTTAAATACTGTACTCAGTGTGGCAATACACCTCATCTACATGCATTGAGCTATCATCGAGCCTAAAACAGAGCTATAAATTTATTCTGGAGCTGAACTGTAAGAGATTGAAACATTGTATTTTTTTGCCATTCACAAGCTCTAATCTTATTGAGGTGTTGTAGATGCCAGGTTTTCCACTGTGTCAGGAAATCGTGTATACATGGGTGGTTAAAGTGAAGAAAAACTGTGTGGGAAATAATTCTTGATAGTATGTAATATGGAAAGTATTACAAAAGTGCTGTTAGACTGATTTGTGCTTCCTGACCTTTATACAACTTTGTATCCCATTTCCTGGTAGTGACAGATATGAATTCATCATGCTCTATGGTAATATAGAATATTTCAGGCTTTTGAATTTTCGTCTTTTGACTGTGGTTCAAATTTACTGTATCTCACTGATTTAACTCATTTAAAGTTGACAACCTGGTGCTAGCTGGGTAATGCTTATTTACCTTCTCCTCTTAAACCATTTTCTACTTAGAAAACTCTTCCTTCACTTCAGTTCCACTCCTCTTTTGGGAAATTTAGAATCAACTCTTTTCACTGTAGATAATAATTTTATGCCTGCACATTTTCAGACAAACTGAAGGGCAGCTGCTCATTTCCCTATATGGATGCAGCCTTTCAGTTCAGATTGTTATGTGTGTTCTCTGTACCTTGGCTTTAATAACCTTCAGCACATGGGCTTCCAGATAATATGAGGAAATGCACTGTCCAGCTGTTCATGCAACATTTGTGTTTCTTTCTAAAAATTGACTAAACAGTAGTTTCCCTGCCACCATGATTTTCATCTATACTATATATTGTAGATTTTAAATTTGCCATTGTCTTTTCTAAGGTAAAAATTTATTATAATTTCAATTTTTCCTCCTGTAAATACAGCAGAGATTTGAAAGGTCAAGGTCGGGGGCAGTGTTTTTTGCACTGAATGCCACAGGTGTCATTGCTTGTCTGAGTCATTTTCAGCAACATCTGAATGGGAGTTAATGGAGAAACCTTTACCAGTGTTTTATTTTGATTAATAATAGTTATAATAGTTATAGTGCAATCCTGGATGTCTCAGCACTATGCATGGTGGCTATTAAGAATACCAGTGAAATATTAATTTTCTACTATGTAAAATTATAGTTTTCAATGAGAAAAAATACAAAATATTTTTACAAAATATTTTTATTTATACAAAAATCATTCTACTACATAAATGTAGACTAATATAGAAAATTCTTAAGTACACAAACAAGCTGAGATGGAGTTAGGAAATAGCAGTAACATCTGAATATTCACAGAATATCTGTGAATAAGGTGATAGATCTGTGTCACAACATCTGTGACAACAGCAGATATTGCATTAGGTGTGCCATATATCCACTCTATTGCCTATTAGTTTTGCATTTAATTTTACTGATTTAAATGTATTTATAAAAATTATTTAGCATAAGTGCTTTATACATTATTAGTTATTATTTATTAATTTAATTAATAAACTAATATTTTTGATACATGTGATTGGATCATGTTGAAAAAGAAAGAAAGAGAAGCCAAACAAACTGTTGACTGTGACTAAAAGTAATGCCTAAAGGTAGTAATTAATTTGGAACCCAGCTAATGGGATTAAGGCATGAAAATACTTTCTCTCAAATTATCTTTTCTGCTAAGTAATAGGCATGGCCTGATTAAATAAAAAGAAGTGAGAACATCTGTAAAAATTTCAGAGGTCTGCAGGGTGTAACCTTCTCTTTGTGGGAGCCTACAAAAATGCCTGGAACCACAATACTTTGAATATTTCTGGTATTTTTTAGTAGCATTACTGTGAAAACACCCACTAGCTAGTCAATAGACATATGTCAAGCTTGCTATGTGAATTTTCATTTTTCCATTGCAGAATAGCCTGATAGGCTCCTTCAAATTAAGTAAAATTAAGAAGATGTGCATAATGTGCTGTTCTATTTGATAGTGTAGACTTTTGTTTTAGACATTTGATTCTTGAAACTGATGTGCAGCACAGAGATGTACTGCACTATTGTGTATCATTCTAGAAAAGAGATCCAAGTCTTAAATAGGGCCTCCCTAGGCAGAGCCACTACAGGGACCAGCTGTGTAAATCACTCTGGTCCTGATATGGTTCCAGTCTGCAGCTTGCTCAGGTTTTGGACATAGTAGAGTTACTGTTTATGGGTGCATGACTTCAGATTTCTCAGCTCACAGAGATGAGATGTTGTCAGTGAAAACAATTTAATAGTTTCTTATCAATCACTATTTAACTTTTAATCTCTCCTAACTAGCTTAAATTCTGAATCTGTTTTGATGTTACTGGTATGTTTGAGCAGAACAATTCTACTACTTTCAGTATTTACACAAAACTCAGAGGTGTATATATGGTTTGTGCTTGTGGTGGTGAGGTCTGAGTGGAAGGGGCACAGAAAAGGCAATCACACAGCTCTGTGTGATTTTTAAAACAAAAGGTGCTGGCTTTCTTTTGGTCTCTGGCTGAGTAAGAGTGTAGAAGGCTCTTCAGTGTCAGTAAGGAGCACAGAGGATGCCATCTAAGGAGATTATTGATTAAAGTAGAAATAGGTTGAGCCTCCCTTTCTCTCATGGCTGGCTGGAGAGAAACAATTGCCTTTTGTGCCAGTAGGTTTATTTTAATAGGATCAATTTTATCAATGTGAAATTGAATTCAGTTGATGATGACAATCTCTTACTCTCAGCTGAAAGCCCATAAATGGCTATGAAAGACAGCAATATAAAATTTAGATCATTTCTGCTGCTCTTCTATTATGATTAAGTACGTGCAATTGATCATATTTTCTATATATCTGTATATAAATAGATTATTATTCAGTCTTTTAAAAAATAATTATAAATACTTGGAAAATAAAAGGTCATGTTGTCCCTTCATAGCTGTTTAATTAATTGGCCTCTAGCAGTTTGATCCCTAGACAGTACTGCTGCGTGACTGAGGTACTGAAGCCTACTCCTTCCAATAAAACTTCTGAATTAAACAAAGTTCATTTGCTGCCCTTCAATTACTCTGATGAACCTGTTTGCTTCTTTTTCTATCTCACAGTGATAATTGTTACAGGACTGTTGTATAACTACTTCATACATATTACAGATTTTTAAAATAGAGGAACAAGTCTCTGTACAAAAATAATGAATGGTGGTTTTAAGAAGGAAGAGAAAAGTAAGTTCAAGGAAAATCATGAAGGCAGAGTTGCTGTGCTGGGATCTCTGGTTGCTTTTGTTTCCTCATGTGTTATATTAGGTAAAGGTTAGGTTTTCCCAAGCCATCTACAAGTTTGATATGTACAAGCATCAACACCAAGATGTTAATTCAAAGAATTTCCTGTCCTGCCAATGTGTCTGTCTGAGATACAAGAATTTTTGATTTTGTGAGATTTGTTTGAACAGAAGAATTTAAAGAGGTTCTTGCTAGAGAAACGGAAAAAAAGAAACTGAAACTCTTGTTATACATCATGTTTTTATAGCTCCTCTGCCTATGTGCCCAAAATCTTGTATTTTTGACTATATTTTATATTGCATAAATATGCAACTTAGTTGAGAATGTGCATTAAATATTTGCAATAGTGTCTTAACTGATGGGTAACACCTGTTACCTCCTTGCTGAGTTAGGCTAGTTAGCTGTTTCTCATATTGAGAAAGTATCCATTTTTATAATTACATTTAGATTTATATATTGTTAGATTTAATTTATAATTACATATATATGTGTATATATATACACTGATGGTGCTTCCTTATTCATGTTGTATATGGGGATATCTATCAACATTTTGCTTATATTTTCAATTGTGTATTAACCAGCAGAGCTAGTTTTAGTGCTAGTTTCAACTTGCTGCAAGGAAATCTTTTCAGGTTAGAAAAAAACCCCAAAAAACAAACCCCACCAAATTAAAAATTCTAATAATGTCCTTTAAAGATTTAAAATGAAAGCCTGGGAAAGAGAAGGCTCTGGAGAGTTCTTAGAAGATCTTCCAGTACCTGAAGGGGCATAAAAGAAGCTGGAGAGGGAATTCTTACAAGGGCACGTAGTGATAGAACATAGGAAAATAACTTTAAACTTAAAGAGGGTAGGTTATATAGAAGGAGGAAATTCTTCATTATGTGGCTGGTGAGGCACTGGCACAGGTTGCCCAGAGAAGTTGTGGATGCCCCCTCCCTGAAAGCATTCAAGGCCAGGTTGGATGGGACTTTGAGCAACCTGGTCCAGTGATTGATGTCCCTGCTCATGGCAGGGTGGTTGGAATGAGATAATCTTTAGGGTCCCTTCCAACCCAAACCATTCTATGAAATACAGATTTTTCATTATATTAATGAAATACAGAGCTGTTCAGCCAGTTGGTGGAGAATTTGCTGTAAGATGAATGTACATGTCATGTACTTTGCAATACAATAAGGCAATTAAATATTAACAATTATTTCTGAGCTTTTTTTTCTGGTTTTAGAGATACTCTTTTGCACAATAGAGGCAATTTGTAACCTTCAGACTGTAAGACCTGTAGGAACTGAACCTATACTGAACTATAGACTTCAGTTTGTGCAAGTCAGGAAATGCTGTTGAATACATCACAAATATAGGCGTGACTAATTTATTTTTAATTTGATGAAGAGTCGCTTAATTCTGGAGTGGATAACTTCAATGTCAGGGATATAGGAAATCCACAAGGAGGATAACAAACACCTGGCTGAAGAGAGTATGTGGAAGGTTGGTGACAATTGAGGTTTTACATATCGGAAATAGGTGTCAGTTTCCTAAATGAGAATGAAAATGCATCACTATCTCCCTTTTTCCTTTGGAAAAAGCTGTGCATTAAAGGCCACAAATGGAGGAAGTACCTTTCCTGTATGAAGGGAGGTTGTCATAGTAGTAAAGGGCATTATTTCTAAATAATCAAAGTATGTGTACTCTGTGCAAGCAGACCTTTGAGGAATCTTGTACAGATTGTGGGTACGAACGAATTTGAATATTTTCTCACTTTTCACTGTGGTTGAAATCCAGACATGATTGCCACCCAAATATGTCAACACCTGGTGTTTGATTGGTTAGCGTCAAACTACTGGGTCAAATTTAGGTCACTGTTTTTGGTAGCCTTTGCCAGTAGACTGCAAAAAATGTCTTCCTCAAAACTGATAAAGCCTCTCTTATCTATGAACCTGGTACCTGGGTGGGAGCTGGAGAAGCTCCTTTTGTGGCTTCATGTTTGTGGGAGGTCTGAAATGCTGATGGCCGTTGTGGTGGGGTGATGTAGCTTCTACCTCCTTCAGCTGCTGCCCCACTTCTGACCTCCCAGGACGCCTGACAAAAGTCAGAGCAGCCTTGCACTGCCTCAGCCTGCTCCGTTCCACTGTGTCAGCATTCTGTCTGTGTGATGCCCGTGTCAGGCCACGCTGCTGTCTCCTCCCAGGGATTACATGATGATGAAATACCTGTGGTGCGTCCAACTCGTGGGAGAGAACATGAGGGAGGTGTCACACTGTTCCTCATAAGCATTTATTATGAGTTTCCACTACTGGCCACTGTTGGCTACAGGACTCTTGGCTGGATGGGCTTCTAGTCTGGTCTGGTAGTTCTTGTGTCTCTAATGTGTGGGAAGCCAAAGAGCTCACTCGAGACTCTGGCTGCAGCCAGGCTCTTAAAGCCTCAGCATTTGCCTTTGCCTTCGTAGATCAAACCCACAAGGTCCTGAAAAAGCAGCAGGACTCTTGCTGGCAGATCTAATAATATCTTTCAGAAAACTGTGTCCAGCATGCCAAATGCTATAAATATGCTGTAAATACGAGGTTCCAACTCCTCTGTCCCTTTCTTTTGGTTTTTCAAATGTCACTGTTGCTCACTAAGAGAATGAAAATGAATGAGAACACAATGAAACAAATTGCAGTTCTAGAGGAGCACACTCATCTGGGACCAGCAGGCGGAATTTTCAAAATAGAAATACGGACAAATGATCTCTAATGAAAAAATTATATAAAACTAATGCTGTCACTTTGGAATTTTCTGTTTTCTGTGAGGGGTTGTAATTTTTTTGTATTTTTTAAGGTTGTTTTTTTTAATGTGGAAATGCCCAATTCTCACATTTCAGTAAGTGTTTTAAATGCAGTTGACAGTTTATGCCTGGCCCAGTTCATAGAAAACTCATGCATCAATAATGTGGGATTTTCATGCACTTGGAAGAATGTGTTCTGTGCGCTTCCAACAGAAAGCAGCCTCTTTAGCATGTACAATATGTTCATTAAATAACTTTCCCTGTTTATACAAGTGCTCATGTCTCCATTATTCATTCAAGCAGAAACTAATACAAAATGTGGCACATCTGCTGTAGCACGTAAAAGTAACTGTAGAAAAGAAAAAAAAATACTTTTACTTGGGAGGAGGTAATTCTGCTCACTTAAGAGGAATTCTGCTGCATGCTTTTTTCCATAGCTGGAATGTCATCTAATTTCTGATGGATATCGGGTGACATTAGAGTCCTACATTTGTTTTAAAAATAGGGGGAGGGGTATGTTCTCTAATTCAAAGCTGAAAATTTTTGTGTTAATGCATTGGTGATGCTTTCAGTGGGAGGGGTGGCTAGAACTCAGGGGCTTTCTGGGGCTCAGTGCTGAACCTTTTATAAGACACTTGGCAGTGTTTTCTGTTGAAATAGGTAGTGTTTATTTTATACTTGCAAAAAAGAACAGTTTTGAGAATTAAAACTGACCAAGGCATTTGCCTAAATTCAAATGTTTGCTCCACATTGTGCAACGATGGCAGTTCCCTGTCACAAGACATCTGCTTGCTGGGCTCTCAGCTGCTCTCCATCTCTCCTATTTCCTTCAAAACCACTAAGAAACTGATTTCTTTTGTTAGTGTTGAATGAGAAAATAATACCAAGCCTCCAGTTTTCATGAAATTAAAATGTTTTCTGGCCCTTCCTGTTACTACAATATTGGTTATCACTACTGAGAAGAGTTTCCCTAATACGGTGTCCACCCAGATATGCTTTCTATTAAAGTAGTGACATCTGGTTTCATACTCACAGAAACACCCTAGTGTAATTTTGCAGATACTCTTTCAAGGTTTGAGAATGAGGTTTTGAGAAGGTTTTGATCTTTCTGCATACTTACAAAGATGGCTGCATTTTAGAGGAGTATTTCTCCATCCTGGTTTTATGAGGTGGTGTCTTGGTCTCTGTGTGCTGGAGAGATCTGAAAAGATCTGAGTGATTTGGAAATTGATGCTGGCTCCATGATACTGGGGAAAGTGTTATAATTCCCCAGGAGTTCATTTGGGAGGGCCCTGGATACCAAAGGATGCAGGGATCATGTACAAGTAAGTGTATGTCCAACCTCTTACCAAAAAGCTTCTGTGCTTTTTAAAGATTTGCTGCAGGTATAGAGCAGTGAAAGAGCCTTCTTGCTAGAGAAGACAGTTCTTTGCATTAACTCATGCTGCAGCAATTACTGTAAGCATTTAGATAAACCAGTAAAGTCTTGCAGAATCTTTGAGCCATGACTTATTCTTTTCTTTTTGGGGGATATAATTAGTTAAATTGAGAAAATCATTGTGTAAATGTAGCTTTAAAATAACACTCTGCTTTGCCATTCCATTATGTATATCTGCTGTCAACAGTTTATTTTTTTTAATGGGAGTTTCTGAAAAGTTTGGAAGTTTTCTAAATCCTGATACTTTAATGGAGACTGTAGATGAAATATAATCCTCATCTATTCATAACCAGTCAAAAATAAACAATTTTTTCAAGCCATTAGAGCATACAGAGGAAAAGTTCATGAACCAATCATTTGGGGCTTTTGGCAGACCATACGGAACTTTTCTAACAGCTATTTATAAGGTCCTAATGTGTTTATTTTCACAATAAATCTGACTTATTGCTGAATGTGTTGGTTTCATAGTAAAATAAACACTGAAGATTACAAACACATCCTTTTGTAAAGTCTTCTGAAAGTCCAAGGCTTAATTTAATAAATGTGATATTCTCTATATTGGCTGGGAAATGAGTGCTGACCCAGGAGAAAAAAAAAGGGAGGAAAAAAAGAGCAGCCCAAATCCTTGCTTTAAATTACAGAATCAATTGTCATCAAGTTTACATTATAGCTGAGCCATTTGACATGTAAAATTATTAATAATTAATAGGTTGATAGATATAAGAACTAAGAATGAGCAAAAGAGGGAAGAGTTGTGCTTCAGTGCTGCTGTTGAAGGGCTGAATGGAAAAATACTGTCTATTTCTAAATACACAAGCTTAATTTACAGATTGTTTAAATTTGCTTAGCTTAATTCTCTAAATTAGTAACAAAGTTACATGTAGTTAGGCTGCTTTAGTGCTCTGAAAGTATTTGCATTGTGGCTTTTACTGGTTTAATTAGAAGAATTTATGTCATCGTGCTGTAAATCAATGTATTTGTGCAATTTCTCCGATATTTTGCCCCTTGCCAGTACCTGAGGTGAGCGTCCTACTCTACTAAAGTTAGTGGCTCTGTTACCCATGTTGTTGAGTCATGTTTTAGCTCAGATATATAGTAAAATTATCAGTTCTTTAGAAAAGAGTAATCACTTATCAAAACCCCTTTCTTTTCTTAAAATGTGTCTTCAGAAACCCTACCTGATGTATATGTGAATGTCCTCATGAGGCATATAATTCCTAATTCTTTTAGTGAATCTTACTAAGCTCTTGACCCTAGTGATATGTTCCAGTAATGAGACTGTAGGTTAATTGCATATTGTGTTAGAGGACTTCCTTCTGACAGCTTTAAATGTATTGCTTTTGTCCTTCATTAGATATTCCCATGCTCTTGTAAGATGAAAATGTATCCCTGCCAAACCGTCAAGTAGACTTTTGTGTTGGCTTCATTATTTGTTTGTCGCTAATTAACTTTATCTTTCCTTCATTTCCTTAAAGTGCCTTCTGACTTCAACCAAATGCTTTAGGTTCCACACAATGCGAAGCTGCTTTATGTAAGCTTTATTGTCCTGTGTGTATGTCCAGTTACAAGGGTGGGAATTGAACTTGGCCGTGATTTGGTGTAGTGCTGAGCATCCAGTGTCAGACGGCTTTATGTAACATAGCATTGTTTCAATATATCATTTATTTTCAAAAGAACTTGAATCATGGCCATAGAATGTGCTTTATGTGCACGCTTTGTTCTCAGATAGAAGCCTGCAGGATCTCAAACAATTAAAAAGAAGTTGTCATTCCAGTTGCTGAAACGCTATTGCTTTGGGGAAAGTTTGGGAACAGCTCCAAGGGACATGCCTGGGAGGGTGGACCTGGATAGCAGATTGTTTTTAAGAAAACAGCCTTCTTCTGAGTGATTTTATGCATAAGAAGAAAGAGACCATTGAAATCCATTAAAAATACTTTGTATTTTTTGAAATGGTTTTTAAACCTTAGGAAAAAAATGGACCAGCTGGACTAAGGATCTTAATACACTGCACAGTAGTTATCTGTTTTCTGGGTGACACAGTGGACATTTATAAATGCCAGAAATGTTGGCCTGTGCCAGGTTTTGAGTTGTTGAGTTTTTATTTTGGTGGGGTTTTTTCAGCAATGGGACAGCCTTTTTCTGCCACTCAGAAAGCTTCAGATTTCTGATATTTCTGTCAGGAATTACTGTCCTGTAGAGATTTCATGAATATTTTGTCTTCCCAGTGAATTATTTAAGCTGTGTTTGATTAGTTCAAAAGAAAAGAAGGTTATAACAATAAACATGGTCATCACATTCCCCATTTTTCTGAAAGTAATTAAGACACTGCTGGTATGAGTTCACACTGTGGTAGCCTATAAATCTTGTGCAGATCCTTAGCACTGGTGTCACATATACATTAGTTAAGTCAGAATGAACAGATTAGTTGGGAAGGAGGTTTTTGGTGTAATCAATATCATGAAGAAACTGTGCCCAGGGAAATGATCACAGTTATAGAATTAGCTTGAAATGAACTCCAACATCAGGGCAATCTGGGACACTTTCATTTATGTAAATCATGTTTTATTTAAGTTTTTTTTCAGCTTCTATTTTGTATTTCTGTTGTGTTTGAAATAGTTTTAAGACAAGAATTTCTTTGACTTCATTCTGATCTCTCAGAGGTCAGTGACAAAACTTGGATGAATTTTATTCTGATCTCTTTAGGGCAGGGAACATAACATCTGTGGCTGATCCTACAAATGACTGTATATGGGTGAGCTTATGACCTATCATTCTGTATATATCCAGAATAAGAAAAAAATGTGTTTGCATAGCACAAAATAGCTCCAGCCTTGACTGGGGCCTTCTGGAGTTTTCTGTATTTTCTTTTGTTGTTGTTGTTCCTGGAAACAAGTCATTCAGCCAAAAATACACAAAAGTCCGAGAATACTTCTAGTTCTAGTTGATGCAACCCTGGATATCAGCTTCTGTATTTTATTTAACATGTAAATGGCCAGATTTATCAGCTTAGTGAAATGTAGTGGTACTTGGTCATGGCTAGTGGTTCTAGAACCCTGTGGTTCTAGATAGTTAACATGTACAAGACTGTCCTACCCCAGCCTGTTAGTGAATCAGGAGTAAAAACTTACTCCAAACGTTGACCAGATTTCTAGATGAATTGCAGTATTGACAAACTCCAGCAGTGAAGATGCTATTAAATTACAGAAGTGGAAAATTAATCACAGATACAAATGTTTTAATTCTTCTATCTTGCCGTGAAACATTCAAATCCCCTTCTGAAATGGGTGCACACTTCAGTACATAGTCTCTCAGAATCTTTTTTTAACTACTTAATTCTCTATTCTTCTGTAGGTACTGTGTCAGGGAAGAGTTTTAATTGATGCCACCTATATAATGTGGCATTGGATCAGTCACCCACACATTGCATAGAGTCAGAGTGGCGATATTTAGCTCAACTCTATGCAAGAGAAGCCTTCATTCAAAACAAAGCCAAAAAACCCTACCTGTCAACTGTCAATATTTCTGACATTCACATTGTTTAATAGCAGCATTCACCAAGCCAACACTTAAAAGCAATAAAATGAGTAGTTAAATACACAATAAATTTACTATTTCACACATAAATAACAAGCACGTCGTCATCATCGGTTTTGGAGGAATACATCAATGATTGCAACTAAAACTCCTAAATTTGTCTAATGATGATGAGTTTTGCTGGATTTTTAGCTTGAGATTTTGACTTCATCTGCAAAACACTTTAGAAGCCTGCATAGAAACACTCTGTTATCACTTTCTTTGTTGACTCTTCACGTTTTGATAAATAATTTAAAGTCCAATTTCTTGAAAACTGTATAGTATATTGTAAGTTATCAGGAGAATGTCAATATAACGTTAAAATAATATTGAGCTTGTATTTGAGGTTATTTTTATTAACACACGTTTATAGATCTACTTTTTTTTTTTAATTTTCAGGATATCTGGGGAAAGGTTTTTTTTGAGGCTTGCAGTTAGGGAGGGAAATAAGCATCTCATTTTTTGGTCCTCTGTGCAATAGATGTCTGCATATGCTTTTCTTTTTAGTATGGTGACAATTTCAAAATCAAAGTATTTTTAACATACTTTTCTTGAGCTGAAAAACTTATTTTCAAAGTAAGTGAAAGAGTCTTAAGGGCTCTCTACTATTTTGATTATTGTATGAGTTTTATTTTTCTTGAGTTTAGGATGATTGAAACACTGTGTAATGTCTATCTCATTTCATACGCTATTTGGCAGGAATGTGTTTGGTGTAGTTACTTTCACAAAGTCAAAATCAGCCTCTTACCTTCTCTCCCTCATGCTTAAGTGTGCTCAAAACAGAGACAAGTGAGTGATGAAATTCGGGCCTATGTGCTTGCCTTAATATACCTCTTTTCAAATCAAAAAACTGCTGAAAAAATTTCACAGCAAGACTGCTTTCCTTTTAGGACAGTCTTCTTGTTAATGAGTCTGTGTCCAAACAATGGCAACATTTCTTTTCTTTGTGTTCTTAATTGCATTGCTTAGGTAAGAGCATAATTACTTCAGCATTGTATTTGATTTTCACACAATTTTTTGTAATTGATGTTTTAAAAACAAATTATCTTTAGTTTCTTGATGTGAAAAATACTATATATTGATGGATGAGCATGTAATCTGTGTGAAAAATGTTTTGTTAAATCATTAACACTAGGTTGTTTGTCTGTTGAATGAACGACCTTTTGATGGCAACAGAGATTTCACTGTAATAGTTTTTAATATTCTTCTTTTCCCATTAGGGCAAGGAGCAACAGTTTTAAAGCAGCCTCTCTTTCACTTTGATATGAATAGATAAATTGTCAAAGCTGCCAACAAGAATGCTTCCTACTACAGGGTACGTTGTAAGCAACACTGCATACAGTGTTCTTGCTGGTAAACACAAACTGTGCACAGTTAGTGGTGCAGCTTCGTTCTCATCCTTCAGTTGAATTTAATGAGCTGAACACTGATGAGATTTTTGAGAATTGGGTTAGTGTGTGCTGAGTGGGAGACAGATATGGGATGACATTTTTTCTGAGTTGCCCTTTCCCACCACTTATCAGCAGAGGGGAAGGGATAAGAGTGGAATATGTGCATAGTGTATATTGTTCCAGAGGAAAGTGCTGTTCTTCAGAATTAACCCTTTTAAAAATGCTCTATATGGAAAAAGAAATGCAAAATCATATTTAGCCTTTATTTATTCCATGCCTTTATGAAATTATAAATTCGTTTTTGAAGTATTGCCTGCAGTATTTCTTATGGGTATTGCACTGTGCCATTAGTTAGAAATTGGAGTTGCAATCCCAAACATGTACCTTAGCTCTCTGCATTGGAAGGGAGAAAGTGTCACATTAATTATGCTCTCTGCTCTGCTTTCTCACTCCTGTCTTGCTTGGGCTTTCTTGATGGATTGAAGAGAAAGTTGATTCTTGTCTTGGCCTATTTCAAAGCCGCGTGAAAACAGCTAAAAACAAACTAAACCCAAGCCAAATGGGTAGTAAATAATGCATACAGCCCTTAAACAGAAAATTTAGCAGCTTGCTAGCTGAGGAAGCTGCTAAGACTCCCATCAGCAACCAGATATAGTAGATTTAGTGCTTCTCACCACTGTCATGTGTAGAACAGATACTTGGCTTTCAAAATGTAATTCTCAACTATTCTTTGGAGGCTTAAGCTCTGTATACGGTGAACAGGGAGAATAAGTTCTGTAAGAAGAGAATCCAAACCAGCCATCATGGCTGAGGGACTGAACAGGCTTTGAGCATTTCAGAAGTGCTGAAGCCTGACATGTTTTCTTTCCTGGGACTAGTATTTGCAACCTAATACTTCTATTGAAACCATTCCTCTTTATAGGCATAACTGACTCCATATTTTATTTGAAATGTGGTCATAAAAGAAAGTAACTGTGCTTTCTGTACTGGCCTGCTAGCTGGAGTATCTGCTTTGGAAAGAGAAGGACTCAGGTTCAGCCTCTTCAGCCTGAGCACGTCACACACTCACTTGCCTCTGTGGGAAAGGCCTGAACCAGGGTGTAGATCCTGTTGAGGTGGAGCTGTGCCAATATGTTTTCAAGTGTTCAAGATTTATGGGGCCAGAAAGAAAAGAACAGAAGCAGACAAGTGCCAAGGGTATTTCTTCAACAAGGAGATAATGGGTTTTGCTGTAAACAATTGTTGGATGAAATAAAAAAATACTGTTTTAGGGAACAGAGACCCCAGCCAGTTTCTTTAGCTCCTGTGTATTTCAAATGTAGTTATCTATCCCTTCTGGGAGAGGATGGTACCAAAACAGTGTGTTCTATTTCTCCAGCTGTAATTAGTCCTTGTAGGAATGACAGAAGGCAGTATTTCCCTGTTCCCTTGGCTGCTGGGCTGTGCTTTGTTTTTGTGGCTTTGCTGATGGCATCTTCTTAGCCTGCCTGGCCCCACAGAGAGCTGTGGTGTCTTGCCTGAGAATCCCAAAAGGACTTTTGTGTGTCACCAAGCTCTGAGGTGTTGGGCATGCCCAGCACCCTTTGTGAAGTTTGGGGAGTTGAGAAGTGGAGGCTGAAGTAGCTGCAGCCATTCGGACTCATAGGAGGTGAAGTGGGGGCTGGGAACTGCACTCTGGGACTCGGTACCAATGCTCCACTCAAGTTTTACTTTAGTTGGTCTAAGTGCTTTTTTGGACTCAGGCCAACACTTTCCCTGCCGTGCTCCGGGTGACCGGTGTATATTGTCGTGGCTCTGCTGGGCATTAAGTCATTTCTGAGTTTGATATGCTTTGAGTACTTGAAAGTGTTGAAAATTATTTCTGCCATTCAGGGCAATTGATTTGAAGAAGAGATTATCCAGTCCTGCTTTTTGTTTCAGAAATGTTTGTGTGCCAGTTTGTGAATGCTTTACACGACTCGACTGGCTGTGTCCCAGCATTCTTTAGGGATACTCCTTGTATAAATATAACAAGTATTTTATGTCTCAATATTGGCTAAATAAAAATAACCTAGAAAGGAAGAATCTCTAAATAACATGTGCATGGATCTCTATGCCAACTATTGCTAATCTGTTGAGGTCAGTTATAATAACAATTTTCAGGAAAAGGATGAAAATTGAAAATTTCAGAATAGAAATTATATTCAAAATAGAAGTCGGAGTCACCTGCTCCCCAGCAAGGCAGTTTTATACCAGACCATCTCTTAGGAAGATTTGCTGTCATCTTTTAATAAAACAGTTGGATTCTGCTAGTGTACAAATAGTTATAGAGAACTTTAATTCACAATTACCTAGAATTGCAATCAGCATCACAAAGCTAGTGTTCAGCTGAAAAGGTTTGAGGTTACTTGAAAGAAATGACAATTTAGAAAGGAAATGTCACTTTGAAACAGCATTGTTTCCCAATTAATAAATGTCTCCTAAAGGAAGAAATATTTCAGTGGTTTTGAATAAGGAGACATGGCAGGGTCCAGGGTCAAGTTTAATTTTCTTGAAGTAAGAAGAGATGCTTTTGCAGAGGAGCAGTTGAGAGGCTTGTGTACCACAACACAAACTGAATACTGAGTGGTAAATATTGCTTCAAGTAAAAGAACGTGATTTTGTTATTAGATCAACAGAGAGTAATAAAAACTACAGTGCTTTGTAATTTTTCCATTGATGGATGTTGTTCTGTTGGCCATGCTATTGGAAACTTCGGAAGAATAAGAAAAGTGTAGCCCTACTGATGTTCAGTAATATAAAGCTTAGTTTATGAAGGACTAGTGAAGCCTCATCTGTGCAAGTTTCCTTCATGAAGAGATGCAGGAGATATTTGAAATACAAGATCTAATTTGACTTGATCATTAATTATTGTTTACGTATTTACTACTACTACTGTTATTGTGTCAATTTATTAAAATTGTATGTATTATGTCAATTTAAGTACTTTGAAGAGTTCTCTGTGTTATTGTATCTTGCTGGTGCAATAGTCATTATCTTTGTCCTCCATAGGTCTCATATAATCAAGATATTTTTGCCTTTATATATATGATTTAATATATTATGACTTTACTAATAATAATATATCTTTATATATCACATTAATTATCCTAATGTCTAAAAGTTTCATAAGATGACTATACAAGAATTAAGATAATTACATTTTTTAGTAAGAATGAAGTTTGCAAGTGATTGTCATAAATCATAATTCAATAATTCATTTTACTGGACAAAAATGTTAAGCAGCTGTTTCTAATTTTTGTCTAAAAACATTTAGATCTCAGTCTAGTGCTGTGAAGCATTTTGTGAGTAGATACTGGATCCATCACCTTTTAAAAGGGCAAAACATTGGGTGTTTCTTTTCAGAATGTAAATTCTGAATCTTTTCAGGTGTAAAAGATTAAAATGTTTCAAAATGGGAGGAATGAAGATAAGACACCTATTCTTGTTAAATATAATCCCAGGGAAATTATTTACTGGAAATACATCTGCGAAGTTATTACAGTGGTTGCATGAACAGAAAAAAGAGTCAGAACATGACAAAAGCCAGGAATTTCTTCTTGAAATTGAGAGGATAGGAATGTAAGCAAAGGGAATGAAATGCAGGGAAAATTACTAGTGGTTAAAAGTGAGAGAATTGATTAGAAACAGAATGAAAGAAAGTTGTGTTAGACAACTGCAGGCTGGAATGAAAGGTTATAATTTGCAGATCACTTTTGCTGTCAATTTAGAATTAAAAGCATCTTTCCTGTTGTTAGTGCAAAGCACTTGTGCAATTAAATAAAATGCCAGTTCTTCAGGGTCAACTGTAGCTGCATTCCTGACCCAGAGCAGTCTAATAGTCTACTGGTTTAGATACATTTATTTGATGTAAGAGTTGTTATTCCAAGGAATTATTTTTATATACCTCTCAAAATGCAGGTATGTAAGACTACTTGGCAGTGTTTCCTAGGAGTTTTGCTTGAACTCTTGTTGTTGAGTCATAGTTTCCCTTGCAGTATAAATTTTTACTTTATAAACCAGCTGATTAGACCAAAATTGTTCTTGTCTTAGCACAAACATTAAGTGTTTTATCAGGGCATTGTATATTAGAAAAAATATAAAAGATGTTCTATATAAAAATTATATTGTGATAAATGACAGGAATATAAAATAAACTCACTTGTAAAGCTAGTTTATAGATCTGCTTAAATCATGAACAATTTATTTTTCTTGGGATTTTTCTTTTGAAATTTACGTAACGTAGTGATGTGCTATATTTCAGCACATCACTTAATTGAATTTATGAGTATCTAGGCTTCTGTTTCCCGTTAGGACCACAAATAGTTCTCTTAGTCTGATGTGCAGTCAGCCAAGGTCAGCCCACTGCAATGACAGATTCATCTGACGTTTTATATAGTGATGTCATTACGGTAACACATGATTTGTGTCAGATGCTATCATCCTTTAAAAAGGTGTAGCAAGTGCAGATTTATGAATCCACGTGTTAAAGTAGCCACCAGAAAGTCCCTTTGAAGACTGCCACAAGATTCCTGCTTAATCATGTACCTCTCCCAGAGCTGGTGGAGCTCTGGGAGGCGTTAGTAGAGCTGTTCACCCCTAAACCACCAGCTTTTGTGTGCCCCACACGCCTGAAGGAGGGTTTGATGAGTGAACTGAATTACTTGGGGGAGAGAATAGCTGGATCCCAGGCATGACCTAGGGAAACTGTGGAAGTAAAGCACTGTGTCTGAGGGAGAGGCAATGTGATGAAAGTAGGAGAGATGCCATGAAATAAGGTATGAGTAAATAAGCTGGGAAAAGAAGGTCTGTTACTCTGTGTGGTGAGAAGGGTTGATAAGGAAGGGATGCCTAACTGAACAAAACATGCCAACAGCTTTCAGCAATAATGGTCTCCAACAATAACATACTCCTTCTTTCCCTGCGTCCTTTTTTTTTATGTTTCCTTTCCTGTTTCCTCCATTTTTTGGTATTCTTTCAGGCTGTGAAGACCTGTGGGTGTTCCTGTGGTCCCAGCTACTATTGTGTGTTATTGTCTGTGCTGATTTTTGTTAAGTTTTTCAATAATCTTTGCATATCCTAAGGCTGAGTAACTGAAACTTTCATATAAGCAAAAGAAAATTTATTTTAAAACCCTATAATTTTGCGTGAAACACAAGTGATGAAACAAGGCAGGAAAATCATTGAAAAAGAGCATTTCGAGTGGGACCAACAGAGACAGGTTGTTAAGTATGTGCCAGCTTATGATTATTTATAATAGAATATATTTTGGCTTGAAATTAATACTGGCAGTTCTGAGATGGAGGAAATAAGATTTTTAGTTTCTTTCAAATAATTTTTACTTGAAAATCTCAACATACGTATCATATCCAATATAAAGTATATGGCAATGAGTTTAAAGAATGGGTAAAAAAATTATACATTCACATAGAACCTCTGGTCTTATTTTTCAGCCTTGTAGTTTGCTCATCTGTATTTTACATGAAGTCTTAGCAAAAAGTATTTTAAAATTTCTGACATTTACCTGCAGGAAAGTGCAAATTTATAAACTGTGCACTGAAAATACTCAAGGTTCTGCAGAGGTGCTGCAGAGGGCTCACATTAACCCTCATTTCTGCAGAAGACAATTCTGCATGCCTTCTCATTAGCACACGTGGTTGGTGTTTGAAAAACTGAAATTTGTCTAAGTTATTACCAAAGACCCAGTTTATATAAAATAGGGCCTTCTGGGGGAGGATTCTCAGACCAGCAAGATTTAATTCCTCTAAGTTAAACTGCTTGTAGGCAATTCTTCCCTGTTATCCTTAAATTACTTACTGGCAGTTTAAATTGACAGGATTTCTGTGCAATTAATGTTGCCTCTAATACTGACTGAATTAGGTGTTTCAATGGTCTCTGTATTTGTTCCCCCCCTCCTTTCCTGGAAATGGCTTCCTTCTCTATATGATGCTGGGGTGTATCTGGGCATTGCCATATTCCCAGGTAAACAAGAAGAACAGCTTTGAGTATGAGGCTCCTGGAGATGGGTGGAGATTATTGCAGTGTCACCTTGTCCATCTCCCATCATGAGCTGAGTAATTACTGCAGGTCCTTGGACTCAGTATCTCTGACAGTGTCTATGCTCTTTGTGATATTCTTAATTAAGATTCTTACTCTCTTAATGAAACTCTGTAGAAATAGTAAGCAGTTAGCTTACTATTGATGGAGTTGCTCCTTGACTTTTTTTTTTTAATTGATTCACCTTGGGTTTAGAAATGTTCTACTTCCGTATTTTGAAAACAGTACAATGAAATAAATGTTGTAGGAAAGATGATTCCTATTTTCTTGATCTACTCTGAGTAATAAACTATCTTAGTTTTGGCTCAGAAGTACTCCTAGATTAATCTGTGTGCCATCTGTGGTACTTATCTTTCCTTTACACCTCAGGCTAGAATTCATTCCTCTTTTCTTTGGATGAAAGCTCAAATTGAAATTCAATAAAGAATCACTTGTGGTTTTCCAGCTCAATCTTGATACAGTAGCAGAAAAAGAATCAAATATTTCCTTAAAGCCCCACCCAAAACTCCATGATATGATGAATGTATATTTTAAGATTCTCATACCTAGCAAAACACATTTTCATTATGCTGATACCAATGATAATTTGGTATAAAAATTTAAATCTCCATATTTTATTATGAAAGATTAATTCAGATGCACTTTTGAAAATTCTGGATAAATTTCCAGTATTTCATGTTATTTTTGTGATATGATTCCAGAGTTTGAAATTTGACCTAGGAATGTTGAATTTGCTGGAAATCTGTAACAGCCAAAGCAGCACAGTCTTAGAATGTGGAATAACAACTCCTACAACTGGAGCTGAAATCTTTCTCAGTAGAAAGTATGTTTTACCCACTTTCTATGTGTCTGTTTTACATTTTATTTGGTCTGTGTGCTTCGTTTAAGAATTAAAAAAAAAAAAAAAAAAAGTTGAGGATACTTTTCCCCTTACTTTTTAGTTTTCTTTACAGTTTTCTCACAGGCTGGAATTAATCTCTGAACTCATTTCTTTTTCTTTTTCTTTTTTTTTTTTCTTTCTTCCCCCAACGATTAGCCGAGGAGAGGGGCACATGTCAAGAAACGCAACCCATGCTGAACTGCCTTCGAGGCATGAATACAGAGAGAAGTCCCAGTAGGTGTAGAATTTAAGGAAGCCTCTGGCTCTTTGCAGCTACCAAAGGTTTCTGTGTTCCTCGTGTCTCTCCATAGTTATGGAGAGACACAACCTCTGCCATTGTAATCAACATAATGCCAGATCTGTCACTGTACACCAAGGCCTTGTTGCCAGCAGGGAGGCATTTTCTGCTGGCACTGCAGAGCTGGGGACACTGAAACCCACTTTATCTGCTCTCAGCATTTATTTCTTCTGACCATTCAATCTTGTTTTAGCCCCATACAGTTGATCCAAGGGATCCCTCCTTGGGGGCTGGATGGCACAGCCACTCTGCCTTCAGTCCCCAGCTTACAAGTGCCAGGTATCTGCTTCTGTGCCTAATGTGATCTTACCACATATGTTTTTTGTGGCATAAAAACAGAAAACATATAGGAACAGTTGCATATGTTTGGAATGCTGATTTTTTATTTCTTAAAAATATGCTAAAATGGAAGAATCTGGAAAGCAAAGATGATTTTTCTTTATTTGAAAATGCATTTAATTTTGAGCTATCAATAACAAAATGCTGAAAGTAGAGGCTGTTGCCAAATATCTTTGCACCTGTATTCTGGTTGGTCAATGCTATACTTAGAATGAAACTGCATTAATTAATCTTTTGAAATGTTATTTTCTATCATATACTTTTATAAAAATATATCATCAATTTTGTACTGCAAGTCCATCTTGTTTTACCAAGTTTCTTATTAATTTTTTCTTACTTGACATGCTGCTCCTTCAGTACTAATACCCTGAGTCTTACGTTTTTGCTCTATGACTATTACTGTGAAAATTAAATAACTTTTAACATTCTATGCGATTCTTTGAGCAAGCAAACTACCATAAAGCCTCTCTCTGTTTTAATTCAGCTGCCGTTATTAGTACTTTGTTTTACATTTTTAGGCCTGTTCCTAAATAATGAATAACTGCCAAATTACCACAGCCCATTTGATGTGAATGAATCATCAGCCTTAAATTAAAAACCAAAGTGTGATGACCTTTCTGTTGTTCTGCATGTCATAGTTGCCATCAAGTGATGGGTCTGAAACCTCCAATCATTCATTAGCACCTTGAGTGGACAGCAGTCATTTTTTTGTCTAGTCCTTAGGTTCTATTGTTTTAGGGAATCCAACCAGTAATGGCTTGGATTAAAAAGGGGAAATTAAAGGAAAATACATCATCAACATGCTAAGCAAAAAGACCTATAGCCTCTGTGTCTGGATGGGCAGACCATTGTTAGACAATTATTGTCCATATTTGTGTGCATGTTTATGTTTATTATCTGATGTTTCTAACTGAAAAGAGTTTTGTCTCCATCTCTTGGAACTTAACTGAGATGTAACCTTAACTTTTCTGATTCTGGAAAGTAGGTTAGATATCCACTCCCATCGTTAAAAAAAGACTATAAATGAGCTCTGGAGTTCCATGGGAGCACCTTAGTTGATTTAGTTACTGATGATGGTACCAGGTAATGGATATTACTTAACCTGCCTGTTTCATAAGATATGCTTGGCCAACAATGCATTTACCAACAATGGAGAGAAAAATAAGTTTTGATTGTATCCATGCCACCAAAGTACAGCAAGTTACTGGCTCCTGTATAGATGGGTACCTTTGAAATATCTTCAAAACAAATTTTGCCAATATCAGCTTAGTTCTCGTTTCTTGTGTTCAGGAGTGCCAGCCCTGACTGTCAGTGTCATGATGGCAGAATTGGTGCTAAATCTTGTCTTTCATCACTGGCTATGCTTCTTTCCTGCTGCAGTGACCATAATCTTTTCTTCAAAGATCTTAAGTCTGCATTCATTTCTTGGGCAAAGGTGACAGTTTAGCTGAAATATTTCACATGAGAAAGAAGTGGGAGATGTGACCTTAATTTTTTTTTTTTTTTTGACTGTTGTTGTTTCATAGTAGTATGCAAAATGTGGAAAGTCAGTCATATTTCACTGGTGTTTGGCATCTGCTCAACAACTGATTGCTCTTCTCAGAGCTTTTTTGGAAAGTTTGCAGCATTATAATGACAGCTTTCTAAACACAGATGTCCTCTTGGTACAACCTATAATTTTTTATGAAAGATGTATCGATGTCAGGAATTTGAACAAAGTGCTGGAATTAGTTGAATATTCTTCTTATAAATATGTATTCAAAATATCTACAGTACTTATATTGTAAGTTGGAGGAAGAATATGCAATGTGTGAAGGCAAAGATGTTGGTACAAAACATCAGACTATAGTTTAAGATAAATAGATTCTTTTGTTAGTGGACTGTCTATACTTGAGTGAACTTTCCCCCACTATTTTCTATACTGTGTAAGTGCATACTGTGACCTCGAACCATCAAGAATCTCAGGAATACATTTAGATAATCAGGGATTTGGCCACAGAAGATGTCTAATAGCTGAGAGGCCTGAAGTAGTTATTAAATGTTCTTGTGAAGTCCCATTAGTAGCCTGTTCCTCTCAGCTAAGCCATCAGGAAGTGAATACTTCAAACACAAATTCCCCCTCCTCAAGTCAGCTATTTTTCTTAAGGTTTCTCTTAGATGTTTTCAGTAAGTAAAAGTCAGTTGAAAGCTTAATGTGTGAGATGATAAACTTCTAGCAGCTTGTGGTTCTTAGTGAAGGAATCCTTGATTGTATTTACCCGTGGGCCTATTATTTGCATGTACCTACAAATAAGGAGACAGTACTTAATGGTTATTGTATGTAATTTATGTAAGTTCAGACTTGCAGGTGAAAAGGAAAGTCTCCTCTGTAACCATTTGAGATTTTTTTTTAATGAAAATGCAGTCCATTCTACATTGTTCTTCCACCTATTTAGTTTTAAGTTAAGATCAGAGTACCATGCAGGAAGTTTATCTATCAACTCTAATGATATTAAGGGAAGTCTAGTTCAAGAAATATTGTCCCATTTTGGTTTTGTGCAGCTCCACAGCCTGGATGTAAGTGCTGCAGTTTTTATGACTCTAGCTAACTTCATGTAGCTTTCATCTATCTGTACTTGTACATGGCACTTGGTTTTGATTTATTTTCAGGTCTACACGCCCACACCACTAATAACACGTCATTCAGATTCAGAATAGATACTTTAAAGTTAGAATGCTGCATCAGAAATGATGGAAAACCATAAGTGTTACTTAGGGAATGCTTTCTTTTTGGACTTCAACTGGGTCACGCTGTGGTCATTCAATATTATGATACTGGGGTTCTTTCCCTTCTCTCTTGCTTCTGGTTGATGATAAAATCACTTGTCTGGTATATGTGCATGTGTGTGGCCCAGCCTGGGCTGCTGTTTGGCTTGTCTCGGATCACGACCTTTTGCCAAACCTCAGCAATAGCTCTTGGGGGAAAAAATGTAAACATACAACCAAATTTACTCTGGTTTCTTTATTTAGCTCAGTGCTAGTTAATTCTAATTGCTATAAGGCTTCAATATGACAAGCTTTTTCCTAAATCAGAAAATGGGAGAAGCTAATTTAATATTTTAATTATAGTAATTTAGTAAAAAAATACAAGTGGGTGGGAAGCAAATGGAATCTCCTAATGCAGAAGTAAGAATTTTAAGTGTTTAACAGTTTTGATAATTTTATTTATTAATTTTAATCACATTAAAAGATGTATTCAAGGATGACAAGGAAGAAAACACCTATTTTCCTAGGCCAGAATTATATGGAAACATTATGCGATAATACCAATTACTAAGAAAGTGCCAGAATTGTGGTCAGTGTAATCATCTACAATTTTCTGAGACTATCCTTACTAAAATGACCTACCTAATTTAAGTGTCATTTCCAAAATAAGGAGACCAACTGCCTTGTTTGTGACAGTGTAAGTGATGGACACTTTTCCATGTAATGGTCTACTTTCTACTAACATTAAATGACCTTTTTTTTTCCTGTAAGTGATAGTTTATGAGGAGTATTATGCTGTTTTTTCCTATGTGGTTACAAGCTATGGGGAAACAGGGCAGAGTTTCCATTACTAGAACATAGAAGATTTCAGTAAATGGAAGGCCTTTTGTCTACCTGGTCATTTTGACTGTCATTAAAACTCACCTGTCAACAGTTTGCTACTTACCTTGACTATTTTATATGTGTTCTGAGCTGTTACCACTGTTGGCTACAAGAGCTGATCACTTTGCCTAATTGCAACTTGCAGAACATTTAGATGAGTTGTCAGTTAACACAGAATGTGTGTAATTGATATAAAAATTAATTATTAAAACTGGCAGTTTCCCCTGTCTAAAATGTGCATATTTGCATATGAACTATGCCTTTTACATTTTTTACAAATGTGCCCCAGTGTAAAGTTTGAGAGAGGTTTTCACTTTGTCCTATCAGTTATAAGAACACAGCTGTTCCATGATGAAAACAGTGTTCTTCCAAGCTTTTTTATATGGATTGACTTCTGCAAGCTAAAGAACTTCTTTGACCTGAGTAGTTACGTATTTAACATACTGTACAAGCAAAAGAACTCAACACAAATGTTTAGTATTGAGTATTTGAATGTTAAAAAAAAATGAGGCTTTGACTCACCCACAGAGCAAAACCCCTAAATCATCAAAGAAATAAACACTTGTGTAGATTAACTTTTGCCAGCAAAAGACTTGTCCTTGCAAGTTGACTCTTGAGAAGAGGGTGCAGAGCTTTTGTTTAATCAGTTTTATGATAAGGCGTGGAAAACTCACAGTTACAGAAATGGTCAGAACTTCTTGAGCAAATGAAGACAAAGAAAGATAAATCTAGTAGCTGCTGCTGATTCCAGGAAACCAAGACGAAAATGTTTTAACCCCACAAAATATTAAAAAAAAACCCAAACACCCAAAGCTTCTTCCAGTTCCTTAAGACTTCTTAAAGACTGTAAGTGTTGCAGGCTGAAAGCTGAACTTGACTGTCAGAGTCCGACTCAGATCTTAGGGACAAATCACTTATTGGCATCATTGCTATAATGAAATGGGTGTGAGACACAAGTTTTTGGAACTGTATTCAAAAGCTCTGCAAAAATTACTAGAAAAGTGCAGAAATACTCATTCATGATTTTGGCTTTGAAAGCAGAAGATAGCCTTCTGTGAAATAAACATTTGAGATGAAATCAGATTCAGGCCTATTCAGGCCAATGACAGGTAGTGGACTCAAACTTTCAGCTAGTGTGCATTTTATCTGCAGTAAAATAAAAAGTCATAAATAAGATTATTCCTGTGGTTGTTGTTGATCCATCCATCCATGCTTTGGCAGAGTCAAGCAGTGTATGTGCTGTAATTTCTGGAAGTGGCCAGTCTGAGAAACAACACTGAAATTAGTGAGCACCAGTTGCTCCCTATGAATTGCAAATTGTCGGAAGATGAGCATTGCCTACAAGAATTTACAGTGTTTGTCTCCTAGGCCTGCTTATCGAGCTGCACTGAAGGCAGTTCCTCAAGGCTCACATCACAAAAGTCTTTGAGACAGTTCAGCAGTAAATCTCTGTGGGGACTGAGCTGAGAGCAGTGTCATGGCCCCAAGCTCTGTGTCAAGAGCAGACGAGATTACTAATGCCAGTGAAATATTCTTTATCTGTGAAACAGCCAAGCCTCTGGATTGTCAGCAAGTGCAAAATGAAGCACTGATCTGCCAAATATGAGAAACTGCCTGTATTTCAGAACCTGACCTGTCTGTTTGTCTCACATGCCAAATGCTTTGCTTACACTAGGTGGAAAAGAGAAATTTTTTAAGTATAAAGTGCACGGCACAATGAATTAAGCAAACTAAAAGACCTTGCTTTGCTGACTAATGATTTCATTCACTCTTTGATTAAAACATTTTTTCTTTGGGCAAGAATAGCTGGTGAGCTAGTTTTGAAAAGTATAAATAGGAAAAGAGGAATTAAAACAAGCAGATTTTTTTAAAACATCTAATCTTAACCATCTTACTTGGAAAAATGTTTTTATAAACTGTAGATGATGTACTGTTTTTGATGCTACTATTTAAAAGAAATTCTTAGTTTCAGCTAAGACAGATAAATGTTGGAATTGCATTGCATTTCATACTCCACATGTATAACAGTGGTAAAGTAGGTAAAATGATAATTAACTGCTCCTCCTATTATGTCTCTCTAGAGATCTGAAGAATAATTTGATCAGCACAATTGAGCCAGGGGCCTTCTATGGGCTTTCAGAACTGAAGCGTCTGTAAGTATTAATTCCATTTGAATTATTCTGAAAATTGTGTTTGTATCGACGTTTCTATCCTTGGGCAACTCAAATATGCCACCAAGCAATAATCAAATAAAGGCACTGGGTGTAAAATAGAAAATCACACACTCTGCTTTTTACATTTACCATGCCTTTTTCTTCTTCTTTCCCTTCTTTTTTCCATTTTCTTTTCTTTTTCACTTTTTCCCATTTAAAATCATCAGTTTGCTCTCCAGTAAGTGGACTACACTTACTGTACACCTGCAAAGGTAAAAAACATTCCTAATTAATGACTAAGCAAATGATATATCACTATAGACATTAATCAGAAATAACACTAAACAGTTCCAATGTGTGTGAATACATGGTTTGTGCTACACTAGGTTTTTTTTTTTTCGTTTTGTTTATTTTTATCATAAATCAGTCCTATAAAATACATTATTGGAAAGGAAACTTTGTCATACTGTAGAATCTGTCATTTTCCATACCATCAACATTGACTTTGCTTGATTTTTTTTTTTTTTAATTTTTTTATCATGCTTTTCTAAGAAAGCAAGATCATACACAGTATATTCCCTGTCCATCATTCTTGCAATTCTGCCTTGGAAAAGGTTCTCATAGTACTTTCAGAAGCAGTGGCTGATTTTTAAACTACATTTTAGAGGGTAAAAATATCTAAGTTAGGATTCTACAGCTGGGCATTTTTCTTTTAATTAACAAGGACTACAGACCCTCCTTAGTTATAGTCAGCCTAAGGAAAAGTGAGATGAACCCTTTTTAAATTACAATTTTCCAAATGACAGCTTCCAAATGTCCATGCACTGTCTAACTAGGCCATCAGCACATGCCAGGCATTTTCCTGGCCATCATGTGTGCTGTCTTACGAGAAAGCCTATGAGAAAACAGGGATTATTTTAGTGGGATGGGAAGATTGAGATGAGAGGGGGAAGGAATGCAAATCCACAGAAACAGAATTTTACAAATCCTCTGCTTTTCTGCTGTGTGGTAGTCTGGAACTGCTGTGTGCTAGGAGCACTGCACAGGGTTTCTCTCTCTGGTCCTACTGTAGCTGTGTCTTCTAGCACCAGCCTCCCAGTTCTAGTGTGTTTGGGTAGAGAGCCAACTGCATGATAATGATGAAGTCAGAGTAGCATATACATTTTTAATACAAAGAAGAGCATTAGGTTTGAAGCTTTCTTGCTGCCTCTGCATACAGGGATAACAGTAGAATACAATAACAAAAATGAGCACTAATTGTTGCTTTGGCCGTGCACTCTAATAACACAACCCTGACCTCTTGTGGGAAAACCAGGAAACCTGTGCAAGTCATGGGCTGCACATCCACAAACTGCACAGATGGAGCCTTTAGGTCAGCCAGGAGAAAGGAATCAAGGGAGAGGAACTCATCAGGCATTGGGAAAGAGAAGAAAAGGCTCTTCAGCACAGTAGAATTGGCAGTGTTGAGTTTTGTCATGCCAAATCTCAAAAACCCCCGTTGCTGATATGAACAAGTAACACTGGGAGCAATCTAGAGACAGAGAATCATTTAATTGCTGGACTGCCACATTTGATACAAATCTGTGTAGTTCCATGGTAAACAAGAAAATATCTTCCCACCTTCCATGTGCAACTGTTGGGAAGGCGACACTGGAGCAAAGGGAGTAAATAGCCTAAACTCCTGTTGAATACTGAATGCAGTAATTACTTTATACATTCACATTTGTGTAAAATATAAATGATGCTGAGAAAAGAAGAAGCTGATGTAATGTGGGCAACTGCAAGAGAAATGGCTATGGCAAGTCAGACAGACAAGCCACAGCCTGTCAGAATGTTTTCTGTGAATGATTTGGAGAACTGTTACAATTTGTATTTGAATGACAAACTGAATCATTCCCATGGTTTACTCAGAAAGGTACACACAAAGTTAATGGAAATAGATAATTTATGAATCCCTGAAATTATGGCATTTGGTTATTTAACACAGAAGTTTTTTTCTCTAAGATTGACTTTGTAAGCTAGCTTTAGTAAGCTAAATGTTTTATTCCTGAAAAGGACCACCAGCTTTGTACATTATGAACTGAATTGTGTTTAATGTAACAGGTGTTAGTCTGGGGGAAAGTGTAGCAAGTTGTCTTTTCTTTTTGCTAATGTTTTTTTTTTTTTTTGGAAAACATGTTTTACAATACAAAAATTTCAGCCACTGATATATGTCTTTTATGAAAATAACACTTATTGAAGTAAACTTCAAAATAGTGAACTTAAAAAAAACAAAAACAAAAAACCAAACAAAAACAAACAAACAAACAAAACAAAACCACAAAAACACTACAGTGTTTATGCTTTCATTTTGGTAAAAGTAACTTTTAGTGTGTGCCACTCTTAGAGAATATGCACTCGTATTGATTAGTATAGACAAAATCTGCTTTCGCTACCCAGATGATGCCCCACATTGTGATGCAATTCTTCCATATATGTTCAGACTTTGCTTAGACAAAAGTAAAGCATTATCCAACCAAGAATTCTGGGTAGGTTCCTCTTTATGTCTTCTAATAGAAAGATACATAGATGCATATGTATTTTTCTTAAACTTGCATTTTTAGATTTCCCATATAGCTTATATTCGGAGAACATAAAGAATAATGCTATTATGAAATTATTGCACTATATTGTATCCTCAGTATTATCTCAGCTGTTCCCTACTTAATATCCTTGACAAGCATTTAAAAAATATTTTCATTCTTATATGATTTTTCTTCATATACTTGCACAACAATATACCCTTTGTCTGATAGAAGAGGACTTCGTAGTGAACTCTAAAGAGATTGCCTTCATTTTCCAGCTAATTGGATGTGTTCCCATGAAAGCAGTAACTGGATTTGTCAAACTGCAACCTTTAGTCTTCCATTTGATTGTTTTAGTGTTCTCATGTATCAGTAGAAAAATATGGAATCCACACAGTGTAGTAAAGGAATCAGAAAGCTAGTTCTAAAACAAAAAATACATCCAGATCAATTTTAATTTTAACGTTTTTCTTGGCTGCATGATCACTTAAAGTCCTTACGTAATTGCAATTATTTAAAAAAAAAGTTCTTGGGGAGAAGGAGTATTTGGGTCAAGGTTGAAAACCAAATACACAAAAATCAAACGAATTCAGAATCTACCAAGGGGCCTTACTCATGTTTTTACCACAATGTAATTGCTTATACCTGTCTTCATCTCCTTCCTGTAAGCACCCTTTACACTGTGTTGCATGTATGGCTTATACAGAAAACATTTCTTTGCTTTCTGCAGGCAGAAGTTATGGAATGTAATGCCTTTTACTGTTTGTGCTCTCAGAAAGCCACAGTATTGCTCTTGAAAGAGCTTGCCAAGTGCTTATCAAAACTGACCTCACTAGGCTCAAAAATTAATTGCCTTCTGGTTTCTGTGATTTCAGCAAGAAAGGCTGCTGTTAATGAGATGAAACATGAGTAAACAGTAAAAAAAAAAGTCAACTTTGGCTGAATATTGCGTGGAACAAAATGCAGCATTCTTCCTAAGTAAAAAAACTGTAGGTGCTAATAACTCAGATCAAGAAAATTCTGTATATTTGTAATTTTATTTTGCTTTTATTTGCTACATATGTATAAAATCCCATTTTAATGCAATTAGAACTCACAGCATGATTTGTGGAATATTGCTCAATGATGTTAATGTAAAAGTTATTTAATCTATTTAATTCAGTGTATTTACATTATGGAAAAAGATTTTATTTCTCATTTTTCTCTTAACTCCTTAAGTACTAAAAATATAGATGCTTTGTGTGATTACATAAGTGTGTATATAAATTACAAACTCACCGTTTCATGGGATTTTTGTTGGTTTCAGGGATCTTTCAAATAACAGAATTGGCTGCCTAACACCAGAAATGTTTGTTGGACTTAACAACCTTCACAAACTGTAAGTATAACGCCAGTTGTTTTAAACAGAAGAAATCTAAGCTGTCACATGACTGACCTGAGTATAGTTGGCAAGAAAAACATTATAGGTTCTGTAGTAAAAGGCCCCTCTCCTGAGCCTTTGATTACGATGAATTGATATTTTAAATATGTATTCTCTACTTCAGTTGTAACATCTATCAGAACTGCAAAAAATTAAATTTCATTTCCACATTAAAAAGAGGCTAAACATGGAATTTCTGTTTGCATGTCTGAGAAACAATTAAAGTAAGTTGTCTGTAAATTTCCTGGGTGGGAAAGAGACAATTTACAGGAAGAATCCTGGTTTAAATGGACATTTGGCTGGGCCCAGGAGGGCTCTGGATCTTCATTCAGATCTGTCTTCATTCCTGAATGAGAAATAAATTCCTATACTGCATCATAGTGTGTAACAAATCTTATACTTTATTTTCATCCTCTCCAGCCAGTTATGGCATTTCCTTGGACAAACAGGGAAATCTTTCTAGGAAGATATGCCATGAGGTCAAGATAACACCAGGTAAAAGGCTGAAATCTGGCACAATTACAAATTCCATTAATGAGAGTAACGATGCCAAGTGTTCTCTGATGGAAACAAATGAGAACAGATGATGGGAAGAGGCTTGATAGCATGTGATGAACAGGTGCAAACCACCCCTCTTTTTACTCATCTCAGATGATGTGCCAAGTTAGGCAAGCCAAACTCACCTATCGAGGCTTTCTGTCTGCTTTTTGTTGTGCACAGTGAACATGACTGTGACTATAAAGCCAGATTACCTTGGGAGGTAAGTTTAAGTCAAAATGGTGAGGTCACGTTATTAAATGGAATGTGTTTCTAGCTGCTGGGAACAGACTCAATAGAAACTGTTCAAACCCATGCTCTCTCAGAAAGATCTGAAATTTCCATTCGCAAATCTGTAAGACCCCATCTTAAAGATGAATTAGAAGTTCAGTACAGAACATCAGTCTCTTGGTGGCAAAGACCAGGAATTCCTTCCCAGAGAGTGCACAGTAGTTGGTCTGTGACAGTGGTTGGCTGTACTGTCCCTTTTCTCTGAAGCCCAGGAGGGAATGTGGCAATGCATCTCCACACCCTTCCCCAATGCCAGAGGTGCTGGGAAAAGGCACACTGTGCAGGCTGAGTGCCCGTGGTTACTGGGCTGGTCAAACCACACCAGTTGTACAGATTTGCTACATCCCTACTATTTCTGGTAGCCTGAGTATCTGTCCCAGCATTGGCAAATTTTTTCTGAGTTGTAAGGACCAGAGAAAAACTCACCAGTTCCATCTACATAGTAATTAATGTTGTATTTTCTTGCATCCAGTCTTTTTGTGGGTCTGACTTTCATTTTGAAATGGATGTATATCCAGAGCTTGCTGTATTGTTTTCCTTCTGAGGCCCCTGTTTACAGCAGAAATTTGAATAAGACATTTTTTAAGTGTAGCTCCCAAGTGACAGTCTAGTAAATTTTTTCACTTTGAATAATAATTAAATAACAATTTGATGAATTATAAGTCCTTTCATCTTTAAGAAGGTTCATCTCTTCTTCTTCTCTTAACGTTGACCAAACCTTGGTTTTGTTATCACCAGATTTCATGTTCATATTCTCTTAATTCTGTGAGGCAGAGTCATTGTTGAAAGCTCTAAATGCAGTCACTCAGAAGACCATTTCTGCAGGGCATCAGTAATGTCTTACTCCCTTCCCTTCCATCTTGTCCATTATCTCACCTTGTTTTACAGTAAATGCACTTAACACCAGGTTCTTCATGCTTTTGTGGATATGCATCAGTGAAAAAATTATGATCCTAGTAACTGGAGACTTCTTAGTCTGGCCTCCTTTTATTTTATAAGCAAGTTTTGAAAGAAAGAAAAATGGGAAAAAAAATGTTGGCAAATCAGAAATTGGTAAAAAAATCAATATGTGGCTACAGATGTTATATCATGTAATCTTATAAAGTGATCTTCACTTTTCTAGACACGATAAATTATTTTGTGGTTTTCATACACATCTAGCATGATGCTACATAAAAAGGAGGTGATCATTAAAATTTATACTGTGAGTGGAATTAACCTTGCAGGCCCCTATTTGCCTGGCTATTCTTCAAGTTTTAACTAGTTCTGCAGATCAGAAGTTACACTGGGGGTGGTCTTGGGAAATACGCTTTCCAGGATTTAGTGTGGGCTTGTCTCATAAATACATATAATCCAAATGACCAACCTGACTGAACAGAAGAGAAAATCATATTAATGTGATATATTTAGGCTGTATATAATACCTAGTCTTTATTAATCTCTTAGTTATAATAGAGTAGAATTGTTGGAGTATCTTTTGCACCATGTCTTAGTGTACTTTCCAAATTTTAGCTTAAATTACTCCTGTCATTTGCTAAGCTTTTCCTGTTATCTTCTCTCTAGTTCTTTGATCTTTTAAAAATTTGAATTATTTTTTTCAAGATTCAAGATTAGGTTGTTAATCCATTTAGTCTATCTTCCATTTTTCTTACTTGGGTTTTAAATTGCCTTTCTACTGCTGACCTAATAAATGGGTCCATCCTGCATTGTAGTCTATGTGGCCTAGTGCTTTATTAATTACTTTATTTGTTTTATTAGTGGTAGCTTTTCAAAAGTCTGTCCTTTGGAAATCAGAGGATTAATAGTAGTTTAGTCTACCTTATGCTTTCATCTGAAGTGAATCAGTTCACGATTGCTATGTCAAAAGCTACAGCTGCCTTGCAGGGATTGTCCTCCTTACCAACCCAAAGAGCACCACCACTCTTGTTGGTGATTATTTTGTGAAGAAATACAGCCACAGTTCCAGTCAAGAGGGACTGTTCCCTGCCATTCAGAGTTTCACTCTCAGAAATATCATATAATGTCCTAATGCTGATGGTGATTGTTTGAACTGGGATCTCAATTTGCCTGTGCTATAAGAAGTGGTCAATGTTGGACTGCAAGCTGATGCTGCCTGGTACTTTTCTGACGCTCTGTGGCTTTCTTTCCCTTGGAAGTTTATGAAGAACCACGCTTTTTAACATGTTTAAAAAGTGACAATAGGTCACCTTTCTGTTGCTACTGATACCTCTGAATTGTGTTTAGTTGCCATTTGAGGGGTAGGAGAAAGCTGTTCTCTGGAAAGGTTTTGGAGAAACATTTACTCAGTGCAACATCAGTGTTCGTAACAAGGAAAGGATGACAGGTTCTTAAACATGGAACTGGTTTCATAGCCGTTTACTGAAGAAGAAATATAAAGTATACATATATGTTGATTTATGTAGCTGTTGATGTGGTAATTAGAGCAGTGTTATGTTAGAGATGAAGTACAGGAGCATCTTTGCAGGCTGTTATCAAAACCAGTAGGGAGAGCCATGAGTCCACTGGAAGGAGCAAAGGACATAAATCTTTTCATGTAGCTTCTGTGAAGTACAAATATGGGATTTTCTTTTACTGTTTACAAGCACAAATGACAGGTGAAACAAAATAACACAGCGTGTTTCACTCAATCTTGTAAATCTAATTCAGTTTGAAAAAAGATGGAGCTAGACCTGAAAAATCAGCTCTAGGCCTGAGTGTGGCTTAGCCCAATGGTGTGATGCATAAATCTAAACTGAGTACAGTAAAGGTATGTTCAAATACTTCACTAAAAGGATGAGGGTTGCCTGGGCTTTCAGGGTTAATGCAGACATTCTTCAGAGGGCTTGGTGGCTTTGTGCAGTCTAGGTTAGAACTGGACAACATACGGAATTCTTGATTAAAGAAAAAATGAATTAGTATTATCATCTTTTTAAAACATGCAGACACACAGGAACCACAAGCAATGGTCAGCCTCTTGATAATGTAGAGAAGACTTTTACTCCATTGCACTCAGGACGTGTGTGTCAGGGAACAGAAATTGAATTAGAAGTTACTAATGGAACCTAAAATTTCATACAGGCCCTGAAATTACTGCAGCCAGTGACTTCTGATTATGTTCCTTGAGATTGATCTAATTTTTACGCCTTCTTGGATTTGATGCTTTTTACTCTGTAAAATGATTTCAAAACACATTCATGTCATATAACAGCTGCAGCTGGCAGTGCCTCAATATGAGAGTAGATTTATTACAACTTCTAAGATACTAGTTTACTTCGTTTGGCTAATATATTACCTTTTGGCTGTGTTTATGCTGTGATGAGGTGCATGTATTCTAAATAGGAGTGACATAATTGAATGCAGCAAATCTTCCAAATCTCCTTTGGACCCAATGTTTCAGTGCTTTGTTCCAGAATTATGTATGCAAATATATTTCTGCTAGGTAATGGAGCTGCTATCTACATTAATTCTGTTTATATTTAATCTAAGTATTAAGAGCTGTGGAATACTGGGATGATGCCACTGTGCTGATATACCAGACTTCATTTATTTAGTCCCTCATAATTTATCTTTTCAGTTTTCAAAATGTTGAAGCCTGAAATCTGTTTCAACAAGTAGCTACTGCTGGATCTTCCCTTTGGAGGTTCAAACCCAAACCTTATCATTGTTTCCAGTTGTTTGATTAAACTATATCTGATTTACACTTCATCCTGCCTCTCAATCATCATCAGTGTTACCTTTGTGATAATATTATACTGCAAATTCTTATGTGACGTTCTTGATGTCATTGCACCAACTAATCACTTCGTATGGTGCCAGAAATCAAATAAAAAACACTAACACAGTTAATCAGATCCCATTTCAGCAACATTTCAGCAAATAAGGAAATACACAATGTAACCTGCCCTCTCTGTATTTCTGTTGTCATTTTTTTTATATCTCCTGTGCCACTTTTCTTTTTCTTTTCTTTTTGCACAGATCAGTCTGTTACCGTTGCATTCAACTTTTGCTCTTTAATGCTGCTCTTAAGAGGGAAGCATTATCCATATTCATATAGTTCTGCTTCTATCTATATTCTGCCTCAAATGGTACTTTGACACATGTAACTCTTTTTGACTGCTTTGTGGCATTTGTCATTTATATTAAAACTTTTGGGAAAAGTGCTTTATTAATTTCTGTAAAAGCACAAGTATTGGTACATGAAAAAACAAATGTAGGACTTGCTAAGTAAGAATGAAATGTTTTACCTCTGATAAAATTGAAAGCACATCTTTCTATTAATGGGATGAGTTAATGGCATAGTAAGTGCTATCAGCTTTGGAGTGCATTAATTTGTTGTGTTTGAAATGTTTGCAAACTAGGTGTTATAGACATTTTTAGAACAAATGCCCTTTTAAATCAAGCTAGAGTGAGGTTTTAGGATATCTGAAATGGAGGAATTTTACAACAATATTTTTATATTTAATGTAAATTATGTGCAGTAAAGAACCAGGTATTTACAAAATGCTGCATCGGCTCAGAAATGCATGAGTTATTTGGGTGATTTGAGAAGATTTCTGACATTTTTGTTAAAGAACAATCTATTTCCACTGTTGGATATCCAAATACTGTAATTATGTTTCTTGGACATAGAAGTATGTTGCTTTTTGACTTACACAGCCCTGTGAACATGATCCAGTTCTGTTAATTAGTCTGCTAATTATTATGGAAACTTCAAACCAGGTCATTGCCAGAAGAATACGAAAAGCTGAAAGCTGGCTTTCTGTTAATGTCACTGTCAGGAACTCAATTATTCCAACACTTGGTAAAAAGGAATTCTATAGGAATTCCACAATCTTCTGTAAAAGGAAAACAAGCCAAGCTTTTTTAGGTAGCGCAGTGTAGGTCAGTTATGGCTCGATGTCCTGGTGAACTTGGTAGGACATAAAAGCTCATGGATTCAGTCCACAGCAAATATGAGCACCTCTGGCAGGTGCTTAGGTACATCTGCTGAGCCCTGCTGTGTATACTGGGCAAATGACTTACAGTTTGACCCCAGTTCCTAAAATATTGACCAGACATAAAACTTCCCTTCAGTCCAAATGGAATTACCAAACTTCAGTCTTGGTGCTCTGTTTGTTTTGCCATATGAGGCCCGACAAGCTGTTTAAGGGAGAGCCTGGGATTTGGGATCAGATTGGAAAACTTCCTGTACTGCAGGGGGCAAGGCAAAGGATGGGGCAGATTGCTTTCCCCATCTGTCAGTTCAGGACTCACTGACTATCCTCTGTCAGTAAGTTTATACTTATGTAACTGCTTTCATGCTACTGGAACCACTTCTGATTTATTTCAGTATAAATGTCAGGGTTATCAGTTTCTGATTTAGTATTTTTAATGTGTCAGTTCACTGAGCTGCTGCAGCATATGCCTTGTCAGGCCTTACACCCAAATAACACTTAGATAAGTCCATCTAATTTTAAGTAAAGAGGTTAAATGAGTCTGTGAAATGCTCAATATTTTTAGTTTCCTGTTGACAAATCCAAAATATTAAAGGTAAAGAAATATGTATGTACAAGCAGAGATTCATTTCCACACTTGAAGAGGTACTTAAACATTCTTCCAAGAGCTTTGCACCACAACTGTAGAAAGGCGCACTGTTAAAAAAAAATCTTAAAAATAAGTTCAGTTATATCAACACATCTGTCTCATTGTCACTCAATAATTTCACTTCATGTTGCTGAGCCAGTTTATTTTTATACTCTATTACCAGTATTGTTTTAAACTACTAAGAAATTTTGAAGTATTCAGTTGTATACAAAAATGAAATTAGTTATTGCTTCAAGAATGTCTTAAACCAATTTTTTAAATTAGCGCTATTTTGTCTTCTTACTTGAATTCATTGATCCATAGATTTCTGGACAGGTTTCAGTAGAAAGGAAGGTTCTTGAGTCACAGTCTTTCTTACTTTGGCTCCTTACCTGGTTCAGATCTCTTGCAGCTTGGTAGATTCCTCACTGTGAGCACATTGCTCCTGATCTGAATGTCACTCTTCAGTTGAGCTTGCATTCTTTGTAGACAAAAGAGAAGTAAAATCAATAATCATAACAACATCCTTTTAAAATAAAAAGTAATAAAACCACTTTCTTTGCCAGTCTACTTTTTTTTTTTTTCCCTATAATCTGCAATGTATCTCCAGTGAAGAGCTCTGAAATTTTCCTGATCACTGATTTTTTGTAACCAGCCTTGAATTCAAACATGTAGTGTTCAGGCACCAGACAGGAAGGTACATACATCAATATTTCGTAAGTAGGTAATTCATATGCTCTGAAATGTTCATCTCAGATATGCACTAATTTTTAAGTTTATGGGTATAGGAAAAGACATTATTGCTTGGCAATTAAGCCTTTAATTTTTGTGCTACTAGGCATTGGCAGAGCAATACTGTTAGACTATGTAAAAGTGAATTGCCACTGTGTGCAAGTATTCAGCCTGAGCCATTCAGCCATCAAGACAAGAAAGAGTAGAGCAGTAATTAAAATGGAAATGTCCTAATTTAAGGATGGGAAAAACTGGTGTGTTTAAAGTCCTTTGTAATAAAACTATTTGTGTAGTCACTTTGAAAACTCATTAATGTTTTAAGGAATTGCTTGAATTCTTTGGAACATTACTAAATTAAGAGACTGTTTATCTTTCTTTAACTTGAAGTGACATTCTGTGTATACAATAAAAATACAATATAGGTTACACTGACTAATTATTTCATTAATATTTTCACTCAAATTCTGTTCTCAAATTCTGTTCTTTTAAATATGTAGAAGTGTTCCTCTTTATGAGACCAATTGAATTGTATGTATTTCTGCTGGGAAAATGAAACAAGAGCGTGTGAATTGATTTAAATGTTACTGTCATCTACCAAAACCAAAAAGCAATGTACCATTTTAAATATGTTTTTACTGTTGTCAAGAAAGCAAAACTTCTTAATTAGCACTGGGAAAATTATATTCTATAACGAGAGAAAATAATATTCTATCATTTCTTTTCTCCTTGTAATTGTTATAACCAACAGTAATTGGTTTGTTTTTGGTTTTTTTTCTTAGGAATTTGTCAGGGAATATCTTTTCAAGTCTCATGAATGGACTTTTTTCTGAGCTGCTAGCTCTGAAAGCCCTGTGAGTATCATTGCTTTTGTTTGTAAATCTGACATAATTCAGAAAGGCATTAGAATAAACATAGAAGAGTTGAGTATGAAATGAAGCAGTATTGTTTCTAGAGATGCATTCCAAAAATAAAATCTGCATTATTTTGTTATCCATGCCTGGCTTACTGTTGATGAGCTGCCATCTTTACCTGTTGCAGGGAAATGGACAGCACTGACAATTCAACCCCACTGACTAGCCCAATCTAGTCCTGCTGACTAGCATCCCTTTATTTTTTTTTCTTTATATTTTGTAATCTCATACTTTTCCATGGTTTCATGTATTACATCATATTAGGCCTCTAATTGCAAAAACCAGTAAAAATTTTCTTGGAATTATTCTGGGAACTAACAGTTCCCAGTTATTGATATTGATTGTACCTGCCTAAGATTTAAAAGTGTACTAAATGTTTTTACTTAGAGGGGTTTTTATAGTAAATGAAAGTATGTTATAGTATGATTTTCTGCAGTAAAACAGACTCAAAATCATTTCAGTAGTCAATGATGCTGTTTTAGAACCAAATCCAGAATTTTTTTATAATGTTATAAACAGTGGGACAACATGTATTGTTTGTCTCAGACTACCTTTGTATTCATGTATCCATAGTTAGGCATTTATCTGGAATTCTCTTTGGAATTAGATAATTTGAATCTAGCAGACAGAAGTATGTTCATGGAAACATCATGTGTGCCAATCGTGGTCATTCTTTGCCTTTGCAGACATTTCAACACTGATTCACTGATTTGTGACTGTAACCTAAAATGGGTCTTGCAGTGGGCCAGGAACGCTTCAGTCCGAATAGCAGAGGAGACAGTTTGTGCTTACCCCAGTGCTCTGCATGGACTGTCACTTTATAACCTGAAGGAAAACCAGCTGATTTGTGGTGAGTTTTGGTACTCTTGTTTACCGTAACAAATTGACGTGGAATCCAGAGAAAATATCAAAAAACCAGAAATGGTGCAAAAACTTGAAATTGTAGTGAATAAAACTGACAGGTATGTGGCACAGAACATACACCTAAGAATGAAAGAGAAGAGAAAAAAATAGAAATTTCTTATTTCATTTCTCAAGAACATCACTGTTCTGCAATGTATTCAGTAAGGTGATTATGACATAAAACATTTAACAATGTTACTAGTTCTGCATTGTATTCTTTAAGAAACAGGATTCCTACAGGAGTTTATATAATGTTCTTTCAAGTTATGTATCTGACAGTGTGATATTAATGTCAAATTTAATTATTGTATTTTTTATTTTTATCAACCTGTAACTATACGTTTTAACACTGCTTCCTGGGGATGAATAGAATTCTTACAGTGAGCTTCAGTTAGCTGAATTCTGTATTTGAAGATCTAGAAGTGAAATGTTTTTTAGATATTTTCCACCATAATAAACATGATAGATACAGCGTGAGGAAGAAAGCAAAAAAATACGAATAAGTAAAGAAAACTCATTTCACACTGGGCATTGTCTAGCAATGAGCAGATTAATCCAGAGATTTTTAAAACTATCACACTGCAGAGAAAAGATCACTGCCTGAGATGATGCTGGTGGGTTCCAGAATCAAGTCTAATTTCACACATAGTTGATTAATTTCAGAATATTTGAATTTTTACATGCTTGAATGAGAGAAAATTTGGAAGACTGTGGCGTTGCTACAGTCTTTTGCAAACAAAAGGAGGGTTACACGTTTCTCCTAATAACCAAAAGAAGAGTGGTGTGTGTTGCTAAACCCCATATTCATAACAGAAGGGACTGGATCAGAAGTTGACTTGTATAGAGAATTGGTTTTAACAACAAATACATATGTTAATAAATTGAGAAGAGATGTTTATAAAGAAGAGATGTGAAAGGATGTGAACACTACCTACAGATGATCCACCAGGTGAATTGTTAAGGAAACACAGATATGTGTCTGGAGGCAGATATGGAATGAGCTCTTGAAAGGCAGAGACATTTTCAGTAGCCTGTGTTACTAAACCTTTGAAATTCTGCAATACTCTTCAAATATCAAGCTCCCATTTTACAGAGAACCATCATGGGCATCTTCATAGAGATCCATTTCCCAGCAGGAAAAGTACTTCTTCTAAAAGTGCTGGAATGATCAGAAAAGTGATTAAAGACTGTTAATTGGAATTTCCAGGTAACAAGTGAATATAAATCTCTGAACTCTACAGAGGAAATGAAAGCAATTTCTCAGAGTTTCATAATTTAATTCCTAATAGGAACTCCTTATCAGACCTTTGATACAGAATTTATGATGCCCATCTAGTTCTCACTCCTATTTACAATCTCCACAGAACACTTGACAAGGGCTGTAATGACTGCCAGTAGCTTGACATTGCTTCCAATATCCACAGAGTTTTACAGTGGTTGTAATTGCTGAACCTTCCACCAGCTCTAATATCTGCCATGTATTTCATGGTGCTCAGAGTGTCTGCTGGGTTGGTCAAAGTGCCCAGAACATTTAGCAATTTCATTTTCAGTAAGTTGATTTGAGCTTAGGCATAACAGAAGGCTGTCTGGCACCAAAATAATAATAGCTATTGAGAATGAGTTATAAATAATATGTGTTGAAATATGCAGAGAGCTGATCAAATTAAATATGTCTTAAAGAAAATATAGAGTGACTTAAAAATTAAAAACTCCTTCATGTGAACAACATCCATACTGTCAGACATTTTCATTTGTAGTCACTGATCTTTCTTCTACATGCTAAAAGATGTTATGAGATATCACAGTCCCAAGATGAGCAAAAAAATAGAAGAATGAAAGGGAAAAAATGAAAATAGGAGAGAAATGGGCAAAGAGTTGTGCAGGAGAGTTAGGGAATGAACCAAAAAGTCAAAGTATGTGGATTCTGAGAAGCTACAGAGCAGTTTGTCATCAGCTTTTTAGATTTATTTTATATGTTGAGGTGAGAAAAAAAATTATCTTTTGAATTTCTTCCTGGCAAGTCTTTCTCATGCATCTACTTACTTATAATAGCCAAAATAGTAAGTTGCCTGTTGGAAACAGTTAAAAACCTGCTTTAGGGGTTTTTAGGAGCTAAGTAACTGCACAGTTTTAGAATTCCCAGGGTTCTGCTTGTATATTTCACTAACAGCTTTTAAGAGCTACTTAAATCTTTTTTAACAAAATTCTCCAACTGTCAGGAATGTTTGGTTATAAAACAATTCTACACAATGTTGGAAATAAGGCTGAAAAGCTAGTTTGATGACAAAGTATGGTTTTGCCCTTATCTTGTGCCTTAATGATGAGGGACTGTGATGAATTCATAATGGTGTGGACTGAGTAGCTTTCTGAAAAATGGTTGTAAAATTGGCTTCATGCAGTGCCTTGTTACTCTTTCTCCATGATCCAAATACAAGTTACTGAATTTCCAGGAGGAAAATTACATTTTCCTGAATACGAGGGCTATAAATTCCACCTGATGTCTGATAGGAGTCTGCAATTTTCCCTGGCTCACATCATCAGCAGAGATGGATTCTCTGGGCCAAATTCTTCAGTCAAGAAAGACCTGTATGAGAATTCGTCTTACGGAGATTATGGAAGATTGCTCTTAAAGCTGGGTTTTGATTATTTAGACTGATGAATGAGATATTAGAATTTAGTTTCTCAGTCTGAAAACTGTATTGATGTTACTGAACAGCATGAAGAAATAAAATTTCAGTTGTTCTGCAAATTACAATTGACATATAACTGTGATGGAGTGCTTTTCTGTTAGAAAATGTTGACTCATCAAAACAGATGTTTGGAAAAGTGCTGACATTCTTTTTTCCTCCAATTAGATTTTGTTTAAAAGTTAGAAAGTAGTTGACATAATATCAATAATATTTAGATAAATGTTTTGACTAAAGTGCTGGAAGTATTTACTAAATATTACCAAAAAAATATTGCAAAGGTCAAAGTATAAAAATAATTTTATGGTGTTTAGACATTTATTTATTTATTTATTTACTTATACCACTAAGAAAATTATCTAATTCTCCTGGGACAGAATGCTATCCTGCACATGTAGATTTCCTACGAAATAAAATTTTGGATTTTGAGTATATATGCTCTACTGATGTTTATAAATAAGTAATTGAGAACATATTATTCCCTTCTGTTAATTAAAAAAGAAATTGCTTGAAAGAAAATATAAAAGGATATTGAGAAATCTGGGGGTTTTTTGCTTAGAGTTTACTGCATTAATACATAATAAATTACATTTTTATTCTTTATCATTACGTATTTGTTCATGCAGTTAGTAAATAAGTTTTGTTCTTTTTCGGTGTCAGCAGCTTTTCAGGTTTCTGTTGTCTACTGTTCTAAACTTGGGCATGATATGGTTGCATGGACCTATAAAGCAGACAGGTTCAAGGAACCAGGGGTAGTGCCTTGTTGGTTCTCAGGAAACCTGAATGCAGAGAAGAGTCTGCATTGTTTTCAAGTGATTTTTCTCTGCTCAGCCAGATGGTCTGCTATGCATACATTCACATCCTTGCATCCCAGCACTTCCAGGCAAGCTCGTCCTGCTGCATGACACCTTTCCTGTAGCTGTCCTTGCCTTTCCGAGCCCTGCTGTGAGGCAGTCTGCCAGAAAGCCCCATAAAGCAACCTTGCCCCACAAAGCATTCTTAAACTGTCCTGGGTGGCTCTCAGGCCACGTTAGCAGAGCTTGCTCTGGCTTTTTTGCATCTGACCCCATATGAAATGCTGGCTAAAGGTGATCCCCAAAACCTGTTTGCCCTTTTTCTCTGTGTTGATGCAAAGCTATGCACGGGTCTTTTCCTTAGAAGAAACAAATCGATTGCTTCTCTCTTTATTATGCTTCTGCATTGAATGTTTGTTTCCCACTTCCTTATTATCTGTGTTGAATTGAATGGCAGGAAATCTCTTTCTGTGTTGAGCTGCTTCAACACAGGACTGTAGGACAAGAGCTACAAGAAGTTCTAAGATACAGCATTATTTCTTCACCTGTACTCTGAACGTGTCTGAAAAACCCATGCTGTAGCAGTAATTACAACCAGCAAATGGAGACAATTAGCAAAGCTAGTATTAATACATGTTCTCCATCCTCAGCAAAGACACTTGAAAGGTAAAGGAAATACTTACGAGCACAAATGTTAGATACATTCATTGAAGACACAGCCTCAGGGGAAAATACAGTAGAAATAGAACTTGCAAAGCACAAAGTAACAGCAAATTACAAGACAAATATCTCAGCTGAGTCATTTTCCTTTCTTGTATTAACATGGCTGAGATAACACCTGGGTTTAGGTACCAGCTCATCTACCATAAATGCTTCCTGAATCACAGGAGCCTGTTTTTCAGAGGTGGACCCAGAGCTTCAGTACCCAGAAGTTTGAATGCTCTTGTTGCTCTGTGTGCTTCACATTCATGTAAATTCAGCTGTAGGGTGTTTCACAGAGGGCTTATTACAGTAAATTATTCTGAAAGTATGTATTATGCCAGGATGTGTGTTCTGTGTGCACCCGTTGGTTGTGATCCATGGAATTGTAGGTCTTTGCATCAAACTTAGAGCGAGAAATTCTTTGGGTTGGTTCATAATTTACTAAAAGCTTTCATAGTCAATTTGGATTTTCACTGGGAAGGGCAAGGAGTGAGTACTCAGACCAGAACTGGAGTTTTGTCTGTGTAGGATCTGTATGGTGAGGCTTCTGGTATGCCTTAGGGGGCTGTCTTCTGAGAAAAAGAGAATAAAAATCCATCCTACTGAAAACAAAGATGAGGAAAGAGGATAATAGCTACAAGTTGTGAGTGTCCAACACTGTTTGAATTATTACTCAGTCTCTGAATTCTGTAAACTACCTTAGTTTAATGTGTTAACTCATGAGTGAAATTAGCAAGTTCTGACTCATAAAATATTCTTGAAATATGGGGTTTGGATATGATACAGTCCCTACTTAGGAGGGACACTTCAAAGGGAGAAATAAAAATCAAAGAGATAAATCCTTTTCTGACTTCTGTATTCTGCAATAAAATTCTTTAAATTTTTCATAGAAAATGTAAATAATTTATTGGAAGGGAGGAGATAAAGTTGTTAGGGAATTGTTTGTACTTAACCAGCACCTTGTCTTTTGTAGTTTGCCTCACATCACTGAGACTCAGAGTATCTGTTCCCCCAAAGGAGCAGAGTCAGGCTAAAATGTAGGTGCATTTTTGGATGCTCTGTACCTGTTCACATTGAAACTTGTGCAAGGCAAAAAAAAACACCAAAAAACCACATTTATATTTTTATGCATTCATTCTACTTGTATTCTTAGAGATTTCTTGTCCAATTTCTTACAAAGGTACGAACTTTCATTGTTACCTATCTACTGTCATATTTTTTAATCTGCATTTCTCATGCTTAAATATCAGGAGAATATTAGGGTGTATTTCTCTCAGGCCATGTGTCACTCCCTAGTCTATTTTTATAAGTAATTTTTTCTTTTTTTGCTATCTTACCTAAAATACCAAAAGAATTGAAAACATTCAAGACATTTTAAATCAATTAGAATAATACCATTGGGGAAAAAAAAACCATTCTTTTTTATACTTCCTCTCTAAAGTACTTTCATTTTTTTGAAGCAGGTTTCTTTTTCCTTGACATAGATCCTTAAAATATTAAATTCTTTAAATCTTTAAATCTTTAAATCTTTAAATTCTTTCTCAGCAATGGTGAGATGTTGTTTTAGATGTTGTATTTTTAGAAATTTCTTTATAATTTTAAACTGTAATTGCACATTGTTTCCCCATCCTTCCAGAGTAAGTTAGTATCCACTGTCCAATAGTAAGAACTTTGACATAAATACGTACTTCTAAAATGCTGAAAAGGAAAAAAAACTAGATACTGGAGAATTTCATCTTTGAAAGAACTTTTTCAACACTTAAATTTAAGCTGAAATCAACTGAATGCATTCAGTCTCGATCTGTGTCAGTTTTTGAGAGTCTTGTGTTAGGGATATTGGTTAAGTGAGATTTGAAATTCCTTTTTTCACCTGGTGCCAAAAATTAAATACCTACATTGCCATTCAAGTCTTAAAATTACAAATATATTTATTTGCACAGAGATTGTTCTTAGAAGTTTCTTTTTCTATGTAAAATATATTGCAAGGAAAAACACTGGCTTAAAATTAACAAGGAGTATTTTTTCTTCATTTATTTTTCTCAGTGTACTCAAAACATTTTTTTGGTCTCATTAGTTACTTAAACTTAGGGATGGGTTGAGATAATTGTTTCAACCATTTCTTTCTTAATTTACAAGTCATTCTTACTACGTTAACACTGTGTAAATATTGAACTGTGGGGGGTTTTCAGCATGTAGTAATGGACTAAAGTCAAAGCCTCAAACAGGAAGAATGATGGATTAATTATCCAGATTTAGATTTCAGTCCTGCAGTTTCTTGGCAGTCCACAGGTAGCTCGCTGCAGTCATGTGGAGCATCTTTGTCTTCCAGAATATGCAGGATCAAGACTTCAGCTCTAATTCTGCAGGGAGTGCCTAACCACATGAGTAGGTCTAATTATGTTAAAATAAGAATATTCACACTAATAACCTTTCACAGGATTAGGTTCTGCAAGACATGGATAGTGATAAAATTAGCGGTATTTAAATCCTCTTCCAATTACTTTTGTTTTACAACGTTAGCAATTCAGGGTTTTCTTTAATAAGAAAATATGTGTAATAACAGAATGTATGTAAAGCAGATAATATAACTCTATGTTTTGGCTCTTTCAAAGGTAGATGGGGTAAATTCATTTTATGTCAGAGCTAAGTGGCCATTTGTATATCAAAGCTGGTTTCCATACTATCATATGGTGGTATGCAATGAAGAGTGTTTTAACCTTTTGTCTCCAAATTCTAGATTTCTCATCTAATATGATCAGTCTCAAAAGGGGGGAGGAAAGGACTGTGATGCCCTAAATTTAATATTAAACATTATTATCTAATTTCTCTAGTGGCAGTTTAGAACATTTCTGCAAGATTAGGGGCATAAAATTAGTAACGGTTAAATCTTATAAATGTGAAATAGCAGAAATATTAAAATGTTCATTTGAAGATGAAATTTTACTGCAACATATTTTCTTGCATCTGTGCTTGCACATGAAAATCCAGTTCAACAGAAATTTTCATCCCTGAAATCCTGCTGATTTAGATGCTGGAAATGTACCAAATCGGTTTTTTCCCCCATAGCTTACTCTTATATACTGCATTAGAAGTTTTTAATGTACACTTGTATCCTATTTTCTACATTGTCTTTGGCTACTGTTCCAAAAATCATGCAAAATAGCTGAAGGAAAATTTAACCAAGGTGGAGTGGGAGAATTGCAGTGAAATGAGGCCTTTTTCATCTTCAAATTTCTGCCCTTGAATATTTAGGTGGCCATATTCAAAAGCCAGTTGCTCATGAACAAAACACTGTTCAAACAGAACCCTTGACTACAACCCATTGAGTATCTCTGAAGATACATTCTTTATTTATTATGGTAACTTTAAAATTTATTATGTGAACTTTAAAACACTAGGGTTAAACTTTATACTGGCGATTTCCAGATAAAATTATATTAGCTTTCCAACAAACCTATGTTAATATTGTCCAATAACAACGCTTATTAGAGTTTGCTATAATTAATCTTAATTGTTATCATAGGGAATTTCCCTATAAAGCTTCCATTCTAACAATCTCTCTTTTAATTAAGTGGAGTATACCACAGTGGCATTTCACGTTTTTATATCATATTTCACCATACAGCACTTCTTTAATGTTTGTATTAAAATGGCTGTTGAGAGCTCCTAACACTGTCAGTTGGGCTGAAAGGAGTTTGGAATGGAAAAATCTAGTACTTCAACAGAACTGTCACTCATTCAGCATTTCTTTTATGAATTTTATATATATATATATATATATTTTATTTTTTTTTTCTTTTTACATTCTGGCCTAGATGAGAATACATGCACCCTGCTGGACTCTGGGCAATTAGGGACAATCACTGACACTATTGGGACCTTCCTGCCACCATCTTTCTATGATCTGAGTGTGCAGTTGTGATTTGAAAACAAAAGAGGTTTAAGCACTTCCCAGTTAGATAAAGCTAATCAGAATATTTGATTATACCTGTTGGACCTATTGGAGTAGATCCATAGGAGAGCCACAAAAATGATGGGAGACATGGAACATCCTTCCTGTGAGGAAGGGCTGAGGGAGCTGTGGTTGCTCAGCTGCAGAGGTGAAGGCTCCAAGACCTCAGTGCATCCTTTCAGTACCTAGAAAGGTTTTATAAGAAAAATGGGGACAGACTTTTTAGTAGAGCCTGTAGCAATAGAATTAGGAGTCATGGTTTTAAACTAAAAGAGAATCTATTTACATTAAATAGAAGGAAGAAGTTTTTTACAAGGGTGGTGGGATATTGGCAATGTGCTACCCAGAGACGTGGTGGATGCACCACTCCTGAAAACATTCAAGGTCAAATTGGATGGGACTCTGAGCAAACCTGGGGAGCAAATGTCCCTGCTCATTCTGGTGGCAGTTGGACAAGATGACATTTAAACCAAACCATTCTGTGATTCTGTGATTTTGTAGAGCTGGTTGCTTTACCTTTCCACTGCTCGGCCATTTTTATTACCTGCAAGCTGTAACGAGTATGCAAAGCCATGAGCCAGCCAGTTCACTTGCCATAAGGGTAATTTGAGTAATCAAAATTAGCTTTCTAACAGTGGGTTTCTGACTGGTGCCAGGAAGAAATTCATGTTGATGAATCTTCCAGTACCATAGCTGTCAATATGTTGTGGTCATCAAGTTTGAGTGTATGGCAAGTAATCAAATGCTCTGCAGCTTCTAAAGTAGAGTTCTGAGACAATTTGAAAATAAAAAATTGAAAAGTTGCAGCAGTTTAATTTGATAGGAAAGAAATCAGTGATGAGAAAAATATTTGCCTATTTGTTTAGATGTCTATGCCAGTGCAAGACAATGCAATTTTTTAATTGTTTAACTGGAACAAAACCTTGAATTTCATATTGTGGCAGTATTTCAAGTAATTGTTACCATTTTAAAAATTAAAATGTTATGATATTTGAAATTTATATTAAATAAATGAAACCTGTTACCTCTGTTTTTCACTGCTTCTACTTTCCTATCAAGTAAATCGCTGCTATCATCAGTAAATAAGAAAGGGCTTTTTCATTGCTCCCTCACAAGACCCATCAGTCCTTAGAACTGGTGCAAAAAGGATAATTTAGTTTTACTGGGTCTTAGGAATCTGGAGGAAATTCTTGTAGACAAAGACAGGTTAATTAACTTTGTCTTGGCTGGACATGTCATCCATCTGCTGAGTGCTAGATGAAACTTGTATTACTTGGATTTGCCAGAAGTGACTAGATTTGAATTGTACGTTCCCCAGCTCAGCTTTTCTTAGTTTCTGTGTAGCTGTAAATTATTTTAAGTAAATAAATCAGATTCGTTGTAGAATCCAACTGAGTCTTGAAGACTCATCCAAAGTTATGATTGTAGCTCGTCTTGGCATATTCTGCACTGAAATTTAGCTTCTGTTTTGTGTCTGTGGAATGTGGATTAGCTAACCCAGGTAACTGAAGCACCAGCAGCAATGGACTGGGACAGCCTGGGCTCACTATCCTAACTCATGATAAATCCTGTTTACTACTTCTGCTGATCTCCTGTGATGGGTTACAGAAGTTTGCAGGAGTTAAAAATCAATGAAGAACTTCTAGCTTTAGATAAAACACCATGAATTTCAGAAATCTTGCACTTTGGTTACTGGCTACCATTTCAGTGTAGCACTGAGTATTACAAAAGAAACATAATTTAACTATAAGATGCTGGGAAGAAAAAAAACCAAAACAAACCTAATAACAACAACAACAACAAAAAAAAAAAAAAAACAAAAAACCCACAGCAACAAACTAACCAAAGCAAAAACACTGCTTGATATCCCTATTTGAAAAGCATGTATGAGAGTGAAAGGGACTGATAAAATGGGATGAAATATCTCTTGCCATGCCAGCATTATGAAGCTGGTGGAAATAAGAAGCTATTACACGAACAAAAGCTCTGCTTTTTCTGCAGCGAGTGGTAAATGAATGTGATACAAAGCTTTCTTGTCCCAAGCCCAAGAGACTTACCTTATTCTGCTGTGTTTAATACATGTTGGCATCTGTATTTTCTTGATATTATGTTGAAATTGGAGCCAGGCACAGCTTTTATTAAAACTGAAGCTTGGCCTCAGTTCTGTATTTATTCTTGACTTCCTTGGCACATGGTGCAGTCTGTGACCTTCTACACCAAACCTTTCCTTACTGCCAGCAAATTTTGCAACACAGAAACTGGCGTTGCTGTGCTGGCACCTCCCTTTTTGGCAGAGCTGGCTGTTGGAGCAATTAAGATCATGCTCTTTTCTCCAGTTCCATTTGGTAAATATCATCAGATATAATTTGCACTGTCAGCAATTCAGATTTTTAACTAATGTTTTTCAATTTGTTTTTCCTCATTTTAATCTGTCCTTTTTCTTGGATTGGTTCCTTTGCTTTGTCCTCACTTCCAGCTTTCCCCCACTGTGCTTTTCATGCACATTTCTTTCCCACTGAGACTGTATACAAATATTAGAGCTCTAACTCACACTTTTGTCAGCAGGATGTGCCGCACTCTGTAGGCACACTCAGTTCAAATAAAAAGCCCATTGGCAATACAATAAATCAAGTGATTAACAAGAAGCAAAATGCCAACCTCTGGCTTTTTTTTCTGTCCCAGAAGCTTGTGGTACACTGTAGCAAACTGAATTTTCTACCAATAAACTGAAGTCAAAGGTGTATCCCGAGACGTGAGCGCTGTAGTGCTGAACGGATGTGTGGGCAGCCTGGAGAAACCTGTGGATTTTCCTATTTCTGGCTGTGTGAAAACTGTTGATAGCAAACAAAGCCAGTTAATGAGGACCAGAAAAAGTATAGCAGGAAACTGTTTCTGGTGTGTGTTTCTTGTGTGTAACTGAACAGCAGAAGGTGCTAGTGTAGTACAGGTTTATGCAATTAGCTGTTGAGCTGTAGAGCTGAGCTGCCCAGGTTAAAGGTTATGCAGCAGGAAATGCAACAAAGGTGGCTGGAGGTAGGACAGTTTCTCCAGTACCTTGTGCTGGTCATGTTGGTTAATGACCACCCAGCCTTGTGTGGTGTTCAGACAAATCTCTTGTATGGGCCAGGTTTTGTATTTACAGGTTTGCTTTTGGTCATTCCCCCAGATGACAGTAGTGTGCACACATTGGAAGTGAATATTATCTAAAGATAGTAGTATGGTACTTAAACATGTAACTAAATGATGGGTAAAAATGCAATTTATGTTATCTTTTTTACAAGCATTTTTGTTCCATGTATGTCAAGAAACAGCAGTATTTGCTTCATACTCTTCTCCTTTCCAGCTTTTAAAACAAAATAGAAGGCCAGAATTAAATGGGAAATTGAAATACTTCTGAAATCTCAAGAACGAATTGTAAGGAAAAAACCAGGAAATACATGATGTTTGCACATGTGTGTGAGACTAATTCTTTTATAAATATATTAAGGGCATATGCACTGGAACATTTCTCTGGAGCTTCAGTGCACCTTGCTATTTTTCTATTTTTGCTAATTGTTTTTAAATAATTTCTGTTTTCTTTTTCAACACCTTGGGACACTGCATGCATTAAAATGTGCAGGGGTATACTCTGTTTGAAAAGGATATGAGTGATAATCTTAATTCAGTGGGTTTTGTGTAACCTGATTCCTTCTCTATATGTCCTCAGTATTCTAGTCTAGGTCTAATCTGAAATACAAGACTGGATGGCATAGAGAGTCTGGCCTTCAGTCAACAAAACCCTTTTCTGCTGAGAAGTGAAAGATAACGAAAAAGATGTAATTACTGTAATGATGGGTTAGACCTTTAGATTCATGCTGCAATCAGTGATTCCTGTGGTGCTCTGCTGCAATCATGGTTTAGTGCTGACTGGAGAGACAAGACAGGTAAAGACCATAAAACACTCCATCAGCTCTTGATCTGCATGCCTAGAGTGGAGTCACAACTCTCATTTGCAGATGGGGGTGCTGGCTCCAAGCTCGAGGGCAGCACAGTGGATTGTCTTGGAAGGAGCATCTTGGAATGTTTTTTGAGTGTGTAAAAAGTAAATAAAATCCCTGTAAATTACTCCCTGCCTTCTCAAAACTCAATAGTAAATGTTTTAATTTTATGAAGCTGTCATGTCTGCCTTGCACACACACACATAAATATGAGCATCAGAGATTATATGTATTTAGTAATCCCAATTTAGTCTTTCTTACCCACATAATCAAAGAAAAAAAATCAGTTGTATAGGGCTGTACTTGCCAGAGCTGTTATATTTAAACTTCTGTTAAATCAATGCCAAAATCATTTCCAGCTACTTTCAGAATTTCTTACTTCTTACTTTATTCTCAAAGTCAAGCTTTGAAAATGTGTGTGCAGCATTAATAAATACTTTAATTTTTATTCTGAATTTGAAAGATTGATGGATTATAGATTTAAAATAAGTATTTCCAGCTGATGTGACTCTACAATAATTTTATAGTCGTTTGGGATAAAGGGTATTGGTCCTAATTCTGAACCTCTTACTGTTGCCATTAATCCTCCTAACTGTGAGCTGTGTCATAGAAGTGAGCTGGAACTTCTGCATGAGTAATGGTTGCAGAACCAGCCTCAGACATTTAAGTCATTATTATCCCAGGAAAACAACTAAAGATTAGCTCTGGTATTAATGTTTTTATGTGGACGTCACAGAGATTAAAAGCAGATGTCTTCCAGGAGTACTTGTGTTTACCTTCCATGGTCTGCAAATGTCATAATCCATTGAAATTTTATTATTTTTAATTTGAAAATGAGCTTTCAGCATTATTTGTCAATTTGGCCAACCCAAATAGGTACATTCACAAAGTCGGTCAGGAGGATATCCTAGCATAATGGTATGTTTAATTCCGAGTGTATTTTTAATGCATTTTGTGTCTTCATTGGCACTTAAAAGGATTTGAAAGAAAAAGAAAATGAGTACACAGTTGATAGGACTGATCATTTTTTGACATGCTGAAGTAAAGAAAAGTTTTTATTCACTTCTGATCATTAATTGTCAAAACCCTATAGAGAGCACCTCATTCCCACTGCTTTTCTGGGTTTGAGGATCCCAACATCTTGGGACATCTGTGCTGAACTGTTAAGTGCTGAACAGAAGTGATTATGGGAAAGCCTGAGGCACCAACACTCAAGACGGAGATAAATTCAGAGTGATAGTGTTACACTTCATCCATATGCTCAGTTATTTAACTTGACTTAAAGATATTGATACTCTAGTTCACACTCTTCCTACTTCATAGCCTCGTGACCCAATGTGTCACTCATGACCAAAACCACTTGACCAGATACAGCATCCTCAGTTAAAAACTACTGTGTTCATACTTGTTTCTATGAGTACCATCTATTGCTGTTGTTTTTCTACAGTAGTCGTTTCATTAACTTATGGCTAAATTTGCATTCCATATATATTCCATAATTGACTTCATTATGCAACACAAAAATCTCAACTTTTTGTAGATTCTCTTTATCTGCTAGTTAAAAACATTTAATATAAATGACTGAGTTCAAGGCTGCAGCTATTGGGAATGAGGAATTAATCTGGTTTACCTTCCCTTCTCTTAGTTAGAAGGTCATATAAAATACTGTGTATGTTTCAAGGAATTTTTAGTAGCACATCATTGTCTCCGTGTAACACGTGCAATCAAAAGTTAAGTTACAGGATGCGTACACAGGAAGGCTTTCTGAAGGCTGCACTTTATGGTCAAAGAAGACTTAAAACATTTCAGTAGAGAGCAGCTAGTCCCTTAATCATCTGTGTGCTTCTCCCTAATAGAAGTATCACATATTCACTTGTACCAATCTTGTGTGCTGTGGCTGGCCAGCATTCTTCTTTGTATAAAAGTAGAAGTGATCCCTCTCACTGTTTATTCAAAGCAGGTGATGAATGTAGTATTTAACACTTAAATACTCAAGTAACAAGAGCCCAGAGCTTGGTTTGTAAATGCAACTTCTCACAATTTAAGAGTTCTGAAGACAGCACCTGAATGACATAAAGAAGGGTGTTAGGGTGGAATGCTGAGTAAGAGGAAAAGCACTATTGGCTGTCCACAAATTTCAGCAGTTATAGAACCAGTGATTATGGCTTACAACCTGGATAGGCTTGGCTAAGTTCATCTGTATTTGTTATGGGCAGTGGAAGATTTTGAAGAGCAAGTTTAAGGAAGATAAAATGGCAAGCAGTGAAATGGAAAAAAAAAAAAGGTACTTGTCAGAAAAATAGATGTTTGAGATAGTTACTGGTGGTGCAAATGGTGGAAGGGTGACCTTTCAGCTGACAACTCTGTAGGATGGATTGATATTAATGATGAAATGAAATGAAAACAGAAGAAAAAGAAGGGATGAGCTCTATCTTTAATATTCACTTTCCTCATCAAGGTAGAATGATAACCAAGGTGCAAGACTTGGTGTAGGCTTTTTGTCTAAGGTGAGTGACCCAGACTCAGTGAATTGTTTTGGTGTTGAATCCTGAGGTGAAAAGGCTGCATAGTAGGAGCTGTTGAGCAAGATGTTTGTCAGTCATGTTTGTGAGTCTTTAGTGTTTTCATTACCATTAGAGTTTTGTGCAATGATAACAAAGTATCAGTGGTAGTAATTTTCTTCTGCTTAAGAGGAGTTATATCAGAAAAAAGAAATTAAGGTTCTCCTTTATTCCTTATTATCCCAAAGATTATCATCTTTAGATGCAGAACTTCTGTTTTTTCCTAAACTTCTCCTTTTCAATTTTCTGTTATGAATTTAAAGAACTAGCATTAATCTCATAATATGGAGAAAGTATTTTGCAGCAGTTGTCTTAAAGTAGTTTTGAGATAAAAAGAGAAGGAAACATATACTATTTAGAGATGCAGTCTCTAGGGAGACTTTAGGATTGAAGAAAATAACCTTCAATCACTCTCAAATCTATGAAATAACAGACTTTCATCAGGGCAAAAAATGTACATACCTTCCAAATCTGCAATTTTTTAAAGAAATTGTGTTTAGGTATTTGGGTTGTGATTATAAGAGCTGTTTTTTGTAATAGCTTGCTTAGAATTGCGGTATTCTCATTATTGAGATGTTTCTGGGAGAGAATTTTGAGAAATAAAGTTCATTTGAAAATATGGTAAAAAGTATTCATCTTTAAATAGATAAATAGAGCTACTTAGATAAATATTTAATGTTAAGTAATTATCTAGAGAGTAGAGATGACTGTGGAATAGGCAGAAGGAATGGAAAATGAAAAGTAATGGGGACAGTTGAACTTAAGGGGAAAGTTTAACTACTATTAGTCTTGTTATTATCCAAATCCCTGGCTTATGAAGTAATTCAGGCTCTCTAGGCAGTAACTTTTGTTCTGGAGCACAGTGGGCATTTTCTCTACTGACAGTGAAGTGGACTTATAAAGGTTAACTGAACCTATATAAATAGGTGTATTTTTTCTCTAACTGTAAGACTCACTTTTTTATTCTGTACACTTGTATAGTAAAGTGTACAGAATAAAAAGCAAAGTGCACATCCTGCCTTGCAAAGGAGGCTGGGTTGGAGCATCTCAAAAGAGTCCTTCCAACCTCAACCATTCTGTGACCTGCGTCATGAAACTCATTTTCTGTAGATATTCTGGTAGCCCTGTATTTATCTGGGCTCCCACCAGTGAAAAAAATGTGATCTCTGGAACTCATAACATGATAGACTGCAGTGGGTAGTTAGCGGTCATGTCTCTTACGTTAGCATTTGCACATGAAGATCTAAGGAGCTAGAATTGAATAGAATGCAATTCTAATAGAATACAATTAGCTCACTTTCCAACAGTTGCAAGAGAGGAATTAATTGTGAGTTTGTTTTCCTATTTTTGTTCTGTTCCGTTTTCCCTGCAGCTGGGCCTCTGGAGCTTCCTCTCTTCGAGCTGATCCCATCGCAGAGACAGGTGGTTTTCCACGGAGACCGCTTGCCCTTCCAGTGCACTGCAACTTACGTGGACAACACCACCCAAGTGCACTGGTACCACGCGGGGCGCCTGATCGAAACTGACGAGGAGAGCGGCATCTTCGTGGAGGACAGCATCATTCACGACTGCTGCCTCATTACACGGTAACACACGCCTCTCGGGATGGTCGGGCTGGCAGGCAAGGGGAGCAGACTCCACACTTGTAACAAGCCTCGTTAAAACACGCATCAGGAGTTATTTAATTTGGAGCAATTCAATTGCATGCTGGAATCTGGGCGCAGAGGTAGAGATTTTTCGTGGCTATGATTGGCCACGGGCCCAAATTGTACTTTTTGTGTCTAAGTATCCAGATGTGATCAGATACGGGTTTGAAACAGGTAAAACCAGTTTCTTATACCTCTTACATCTCTTATAACCATGAGAAGAAACATGGAAAAGCAAGAAAACAAGCAAAGCTTCAGTAGCATATGAGAGTGACTTACAGCCAAACTGCTTCTTCATGACACCATGCAGAAGTCTGAGTGATGGACCTATGAAGAACTATTAATTGAAAAGGCTTGGATTAGTTTTTGTGGGTTCCAATATACTAGACCCTGTATTCTTTAGTTAAGTAATCTCATTTTTGTTTGTTATTAAATATTTCTCAATTTTCTGTGAGTTTTACCATCTCTGTGCCTGTGTGCTTGAGAGATACAGAGATCTACAGATGCATTTGCTGGTGTCAAAAGTGCAAGAGGAATGGAGTATGCCTATATAAAAGAAGCAAAACCTAATATTTGGCAGTGACTGTAATGCTCCAGTTTTGCTTCAGTTTTCCTGTTAAACATTATTTAATAAATTATAAATTTCAGTGTTTATTTTTAGGTTTCATCACAGAGTATTGGCTTGTCACTAAAAGCTGCTAAGTTGTTGTACACATCCTTTTGTCCTCTGCCAGTTTCCATCATTGATCAAAAAGAGAGTCTGATTCTGAGTGCATGTTCTGCCTTTCTCTTTGTAGAAGATGGAGTGAAAATAGCTATGCTAATTAGCTCTGGATAATCATTAACATCTTTTCACTCAAACAGTTTCTATTAATATAATTGACCTGAAATGCTTCTTGAACTATCAAATAGAAGTTATGAAGGGAGTCAGATTAGATCCTGTCCACTGGGGACTTTTGGCTTTATTAATTTCATCTACCCACTGATTATTTGACCCCTTTTGGAGTCCTGTAGATGTAGAGGCAGAGATCTGACCTATTCTCACAGCTACTGGCTTTCTTCTTATATCAATGAAAAGGACTATTAGACCAATTAGTACAGTAATGCCAAGTGCATGAGCTATTATGTAACTGCCGAGTCACTTAAATTAAAGTGTGTTCTTCCAATTTCCATTATATCAAAATTAAAAGACATGCTGTTAATCACCTCATTATGTTTTTCAACTGAATTATATTTTGCACTGCATAAGCAATTTGTAAAGCATAGTAATAAACTAAAATAGTCTAAAATTGTTTTTGAAATAGCTATTCCTTTTAAAAAGCTGTAAGTAGCTTGACTGATTTTTACCTTACATTACTTCTTTTTGGCCAGACTGTAAAATAAAAACCATTGTCTGCCATAGCATTTTTTAATAAGGATGGTTGATCTCCTGCCTACCTCGTTACTGTGCCATTTAATAGGTGACCTTGATGCTGATGGTGCAGTATGCACTGGAATGTGCAGTATGCACATCTATTCAGAAAAAATGTTCTTTAAATACGTCATCACATTTGCTGTTATAGACTGAAAAAATACTCTGACTTGCCCAAGTTATGTGATACAGACTGTTAAAATAAGACAAAATATTTTTGAATAAAACTCCAAGTCCTTAAACAGCTGTTTAAAAGCATTCAACATTTTAATTCCTCATTTATTTGCGCTATACGTGGCACTTCATAAGATAGAAGGGCATCAACACTGCATTTACCATAGAGCACAGCCCTTTTCCAGCCAAAAATGTTAATACTTGAGCAGCTGTGTCTCTGCCTTGATTTAGGTGCTGATCAGAATTAATTTATTAAGGACATACTTTTAAACCTACTTTTAAAAACTGTACTATTTGGAAGCCAATGTTTTTTAAACATAAAGACATGTATTGTTGAAAATAGGAAAAGATTGACCATGTTGTGACTGTTAAAATTACCTTCAGCATTTCTTAATTTTAAATCCATCTTTATGACCATATATACTATATCCTAATTTATATAATTATTATCATAACAAGTTACAATAATATGTAATAGCATGCTTGCTACATGTTACAATAGCATGTATTAGTATGCTTGTTCCATGCTATTACACACTATGATAGTTCTTAAGGCTAAATCATGGTTGTACAAGGCACTGAAACATCAGAAAGACTGTGCCTCCCTGAGGCTATCAAATGTTAAGTATGTGATTTGGACTAAAAAAGGTAACTTGAAATCAGTTCTTGCAGTATCGTATTTTGCCTTTGCATACCTAGTCTTTATAGCAAATGTCCACTCTCTGTGGCTTTCTGTAATTGCACTAAAGGACAGACTTTGGCCTGTGCTACTTAGCAATTTAAAGGTTTCTATAGCTGGTTTTGAACAAAGAGGTGTAGTCATGTTCCAAAAGCTGCTTATTCAAACATTTTAGGTGGTTATTTTATTGGGTAGTTCCAGATATTTCTGGACATGGATTTACAACACAAATATCATGCTAAACCCTTCTGTTTTATTAACTGTCACAGTAGAAGGATAAAATATCCAAATGTGTATTTTTTGTCTCCTATGATAAAGCAGAATAAACTAAAATAAATATTTTTGTTACAATAATTAAACTAAAGTTTTGAACTGTATTCCGGTCTGTGACATTTTTCTTGGCAAGGAGTATTCCCTTACAGGAGATCTTGAAAAGGTGTTTCCAATTCTGCTGCTAGCTTGCATTTATCATTCCTTGCCAATGATAATAATATTTGATTTTGCTCGTGTTTAATTTTCTGTCATTATGCCTGTGTATAAATGTCATAGTCATATATGAAAATATACATATGATGTGGGACTAATTTCCTATCATTTGTGAATGGATCTAGCTGAATTTGTTATGGGGCTTCCATGAAGACAGCCTAATTTCTTTAGCCTGAAATATTATATCAGTTTAATAATAAGCAGCAATTCTAACTCAACACATCCTGATTCTCTGATATTCCTGAAGCCACAAAGAAGGAAGGTCATGTAGGATTCTCTGCAGCACAGCATCTTTCCCAGCTTCCCCTCTGTTCCTTTCCAGTGTTTGGAGAAGCTAGCAGCACAGTTATTAGAACATTAAACTAGGAAAGGAAATTATTTCAGTTCTATGAACCAGGAAACTCCACAGTGACAGAAGTACTTTAATTTTCAAGAAGTTTCTTATTTACCACAAAGAATATAATGACAATTTTGAAGCTTTTTTTTTTTTTATTTCTTTTTTATTTCAATTCTTCTATAAATACTTGTCTGGAGTGTTTAACTGTGCTCATGCCCCAACAGCTGTAATAGCTGCTCTGGGACCATTACAGTTCACAAGTGCTCCTTCTGAAAACATTAAACTGTGAGGAAAGTTAAGAACCCATAAAAAGGAGAGCTACAGCTGGAGAACCCAACATGCTCTCATCTACATTGGCTAACAGGTGCTAGGATCAAAAGCTGTTTTCAGCTGTAATTTTTGTGTAATTACACAATGGCAAATCCATGCTGTGTACATGGATTTGCCACTGGAAATACAGACACTTAGGACTGAATTTTGCTCCCCTGAAAACTGTATTTTTCTATTACAGTCTGTCCTAAGTATCTCAGTCTTCTAAAAATGGTTGACAAAGCCACTTTATTTTGTGGGGGGTTTTAATTAAAAATATATTAAGCTTAAGAATCTGTTTTTTCTAATGCGCTAAGTGCATTGTGACAGTAGCCACTGCCAAGTAAATAAAGAAATAATAATAACATTTGAGATTAGAGGTATACTATTATGTGATAATCTCAAAAATGTGCAGAAGAAAGGAAGAATTTCAAATTATGGTCCACTTGTAATAGTGAGGGTACAAAAAAAAGTTCAAAGAAACTAAAGGTTGTGGGTTAAAACTTCTGATCATAACTTTCTGTTATCCAAACAGAAGGTTGGGTCCAATTAATACTTTTTTACTGTTTGAAATTATCACTGCAGATATTAGTAAAGAATTAGGAGTTTGATTGAGACAGTTTGACTAGAAGAATGAAGATTAAGATGTGATTAGAGAAAGGAAATTGATTCCAGGTGGTACCATGGCAAGTTTGAGATCTAGGCAGACACTTCCTATAAGAAAGAACAAAATGCTTCCAGAACTTCTGTGTGAAAGGCAGAAATTCAAGGCATGAAATGATCCAGATGATCCCCAAACTTTGTTATCAGTTCGGGCAGGAATACACCTGGAAAAGACATGAAGCAAGCAGTAGTGGTTTCAACTGGTCCTAGGTAAAAAAACAGTCTGAAAATCCCTGATAAGGATGTTGGTAGGTTGGATACTTGACTGAAAGTTCAGATATGTTCCAAATCATGGCAGAATATTGGAGATTGCAGAAGATTAACAAGATTAGAACAGATCCAAGTAACTTGATTCAGAAGTGCAGGTATTTTGTAATCACTTTGTGTTCTGCTGTCATGAGTATTTTGGAGATGAGCAGCTGTGGGTCATAGTGAGAAATCCAGAGAGATAAGCAGAAATTGTTCAGTGCTGATATTTTTGGTTTACGTAATTGACCGTGTTTGACCTTTAGCTGCCAAGGAGTTAGGAAACAAATGAAGCAAAATAACAGTTTAAATTGTAAATCAATATTTCTGTATTTTTTTGAGGTCACTTTAAACCCTGTAGGCAATGGTCTACAATTTATTTCAGGCACTGGAGGCAGAAAAGGGCTACAACAGATGCTACTTCACCAGCAGTGTTCTCATATATCAAATAGGAAGATAATATTTTAAATTATTGCAGAATATTATGAAATGCCCAGGGTAAGGGTTTCATTATGTGAGATTAAGAGTACCTTCATGTGAATTAAATTGGAAGATTAATTAAACTTAAATCTAAAAAGATTTCAATTACCTGAATAAAAGTCAATGACAGTTTTACTACTAATCAGTGTGGGGAATATTTTAAAATATAACCTGTGGAGAGACTAATACAATGAGAAGCAGAAGCAGCAACCATGATACCCTCTGTCATTAAAGTAATAGACCATTACCTAAGAGTTGTGCTGTGTCATAAAACCTGTAGGCTTAATTTGGGTAAGTGCTTACTGAAACATGATTGAAAAATAGGTATTTTCATCAAAAAAGTATATATAAATATTTTGGCTGATAGAATTAAAATACCCCAGTAAAATAGTCAGAACTATAAAAACGTTTTGATGGAGTCCTTGAAGAATGTGACAAAAATATACTGTCTTTGGTGTTGTGACCAGATTAAGAAGATGCCTTGCACTCAATTTTGACCTCTCACTTCCATCTCTGCTTATATCCAGCAGCTGTATATGGGTCCATCCAGCCACAACACTGCAATGTTCAGTAGTAAGAACAAAAATTGATGTTTTACCCCCCACAAGGGAGAATCAGAGAGTTTTGCTTTGACTTTTTAAGGCCAGAGTGATTTTAATGTGGCCCTTCAAAGCAGCTGCAGCTACACAGCTGAGGACATGCTGCACTGTAGCAGCAGTTTGGAGTCAACATCTCAGGGCTGGCTTTTTCTAAAGTACTTTCCCTGTCAACATCAATGTTAGGGATAATTATATATTTTCTCTGAGTCCAGGCAGTAGTTTGTAAATCTGTGAACCAAATGTGAGCATATCAGAGCATTTATGACATACATCCAAAATCTGATGCCAGGTAAACCACCCTAAAGACTGGTGAAGCAAAACATTTCTTCAAAGAAACACTTGTTAGAAATATTAAAACAACAACAGAATTACTTTTGAATTTTCATGCATTTCAACCTTTTCAGCATTGAGAATATATTGTAGGGCATATTCCCACTAACATGCTGGAATTCCATGAAAATAGGTCCTCTCCCCTCATTTTTCTCCTTGCAGGATAAAACACCCCCTATATTTAATTGTTTATGATATTGTGATTGGCTGGCTCCTGGCCATTACAAAATAAATTTTACACTGCAGCAGATACACCAAATACTGAGAAAGAAAAGAGATTGTTCCTGAAGTTCTTACATAGGAAACTGCTATGTCTTACCTTCTTTTTAGATCTCTCCAAATTTCTTGCAAGTGGGCAAGTAAAACAGGTCAGTATTCTAACCCTAATTTATCAACCAGCCCATAAAATATTAATTAGATAATTAATTTCTGCATTTGTATCATGTCTAAGTAATATGCATTTGACCTACAAAAATAATTTGAAATTATAAAATTAATTTAGTAAGGTTTTTGTTTTGTTTCCTTTGGTGTATTGTTTGGGGGTTTTGTGATGATTATTTTGGGGTTTTTTGCTGGTCCCAGTGGCATGTAATCAAATAATCAAGAATTCTCATAAGCAGATTAACACTTCTGAGTCATCTGGGAAATATTTTACTTTAAAAGCTTTTTACACAATTTTGGCTATTGGTGTTATTTTTGTCTAAGAATCTCTGATAGTGTACAGATCACAGGAGTTATGCTAATGAAATAAAGCTTCCTCTGAATATAACATTGCAGCATACAGACTATTTAAGGGCAGATGAAAGGCATACAGCAGGTGTAGCACCATTTCCCCAGAAGGCTGCAGTTGTATCCATCCTGCAGTCCTTCAGCTTGCTGGTAGAACAAAACTAATAACAATAAACACATCTGAGCATCCCTAAACCTTTCACCAAGTGACAGAGCAGCTCAGTGACAGACAACTGATTCATGAAGTACTTTAAATAAGCCTTGGCCCAGGTGTACTCTCTTCAGAGAGCTTTATGGCCCTGTGCTACCTCAGACCTGCCAGCTGTCTGAAGGTTTATCCAGCAGGAGAAAGTTTGGGGTCTCTAGAGCTGTTGATCCTTTTCTTTTTCTCTCCCCACTTACATTCTCAGCTAGCTAGACTGGCATGTATTGACTCCAGGACTGTGGGAGTTTGAAGATAAATACAAGAATCTTTACGTATGCCCTTCAGTGCAGGACAGTAGCTGATTGTCTCTGCCTGACAAGCTCAATGAGTGAGAATGAGCTCATACAGCAAACCAAACATGTTGTGATAGGATGTAGAGATGTTTAGGTTTCTGATTTAGTTTCTGAAGATGGTTTGGTAGAGTCACTCTAATATTAATAGTGTTTATTTTCTCAGTTTTATGAAAGAAATTGATGGCATATATGCAGGTTACAGGTACTTGGATGTCCACCTATAGAAAACTCATCCCACTGCTGACTTGGACAGCAAATGGATATACAGCCTGTGACAGTATTTTTGAACATTTGCATTTCAATTGTAGTAACTTAAGCAATACAAAGGAAATAAAGTGAGATGGTTCTACTAACTGACATACAGCTCTTTTCTCCTGTTTTGGAAGTAGGGTTTTGTTTGGTTTGTTGTGGATGCTTCCCTATGTTTTTTTCTGTCAATATATTGTTACTAAATCTTTTCCAACTCTTAGGTTTCCAACTCGTGGCTCTAGCATGTGAACAATTTAGCTGATAGACAAATTATAGAAAAAAGTATGTTATAGCACATTACATCTCTTGGGTACCTACAGGTGGTATTAAATGGTAAGTTAAGCTTTGTTTTCATATGCAATCAAAAGAAAAAATTATGTGTATTGCATTACCTCTGTGTATGAGAAATTGATTACACCTGAAAATACTTGCTAGACATCTTACATAAAATGAATACCAACTTTCATCTTCCTTTTTTCTTGCTGTTGCCTGGACACAAGTTTACTTCAAAGGCCATCAGCCTTCTAAAGCTGTTTCTTTCAAGGGTAAATAACTAATTTTGTCAGAGAGATCAGACTAGCAATTTGAGTTCAGACAAGTGCCTTGATTTACAGATTCTCTCTTCATTTTCCATGTTTTAACCTTATGTCCCCTGTGAAAGGCTGTATTCCAAACAGTAGTGTACTCTGGAGACCAACAGTCATTTTTTAAATTGCATGTTAGTATTAATAATTTAAGGTGGTGTGGGTTGGAGGCATGTTATGCAGACCTTCTGCCTGAACTGTGGGAACACAATAGCTATTTATCTGTCTGAAGAAGAATATGAGAAAACCTAAATGTCTCCTGCGTTTAAGTAATTAATTTTTATTTTCCTGCAGGAAGACCAGTTGGTTCTTCCTAAATCTTACAGAGACTCAAGTCAGACTTTCAAAGTATTTCCTGTGGAAAGCCAATCAAAATAGGGTGTTAAAGCCTCTTCTTTATTTGTTACTTTGTTTCCTGGCATGCAAATGACTGCTGGGGCGTACAGTAAATGTCGCTATAGTACTTCTTCAGGACATGGTTGAGTAACTTTGCATAATGAGACCTACTTCTGATTGTCTAATTAGTTATGCATAGCTGTAGCAATGCAAAACTATGCCTCAAATAGAACTCTATTGTCATAGGTTACTTGATTACATGACTATGGCTTCCGCTTGTATTACAGTTCCTCTCTTTATAATGACAAATGCCACTGGCTTCTGTTGAATATTATAAGAACTTTTTCATGCAATTGCATCAGCTGTACATTTTAATTAATTTTTCAATATGTCAGTCATCACATTTGTAAAAAGGAATTCTACCATGCATGAAATTTCCCAGTACAAAAAAGAATCATGTATATTCTCTTTCCTCCTTTCAATGTTTTTGCTGAGAAGGTCACTGTAGTTTCAAAGGGAAACTTGAGAAAAGCCCACTAGTCATCCTTTTCTCATCAGGCAGCAATCTTCATATCCAGTTAGCCTTGATACCATGTCATGAATGTCTGACTTCATTTTATCATCATAGAATATCACAGAATAGTTAAGGTTGAAAAAACCTCTAAGATCATCAAGTCCAAGTGTTCACCACTAAACCGTATCCCCAAGTGCCCCATCAACATGGATTTTGAGCACTTCTTTGGAGGTTATTCCACAGTTCTCCTGGGGAGCTTGTTCCAATGCTGGACCACCCTTCTTGTGATTATCTAATCCAAACTTTTGCTCTGCTGCAACTTGAAGCCATTTCTTCTCATCTTGGAAGTCAAAATTTCCATGAAGAGTGGCAACTATCACACTGCTGAGGAGTAGGATGTGATTGCTAATGCAGAGGGCGTGGGAATGTGTGTTGACTCATACTCCATCCTTAGGGAAGCTGCATAGTAGGGGCAAGATTGTTGCATTTGTTGCCTGATGTTTATTAGCTCCTGTGAGATAGGATAGTCAAGAAAAGAATACAGCCAAAGGAGACATCGTCTCTTAATTATTTTGTGTTTTTGTCAAGCTTCTAAATCCGAGTCCTGCCGTGTTCTCGGGTTGTGGGAGAGTTCTCACCTTTAACCAAGACTCGTTGCCATTGCTGAGAGAGATCAAGAATGCTGTTTGACTACGAGTGAGAATCTCTGGGCGTGCTTATGTAACCATGCCAGGACTTAAAATATGTAGCTGACCTACTAGAAAACTTAGTGAAATAGAGTTTAAAAATTCTATACCCAGGAAAGGCCCACTCTTTCATTCTGGTCTGCCAGGACTGTGAAGTTGAAGTCTCCAAGGATTATAAGCAGAGAAAATGCTGAAGGACCAAGTTGACTGCTTTCTTTGAGTATTAAAAGACTTTTTTTTTTAAATTCAGTTCCCCAAATTCTCCAGAGGTATAAGATCAATTTATCATTTGTCATATCCAGATGGTAAGTAAATGAACAGTTTCACCACTGGGCTTGCTATCAAAATATTCCAAGAGGAATATAAATGAATGCATCATTTACAGTGGCCAGATGGCAATTCAGAAGACAATTTCATGATCTAGTCATTATATTGCATAAACCTATTCTGGCTTGTTTTTTATCACCATCTGAAGAAAGGGCAATAGAAGATTAAAAGTGTGAACGTGAGGAGTTGCTTGTCTTTTGAGATAAATTTGAACCAGTGTTCAAGTATTGCGTTTCTATCAGAAACAAGGCTGATGTATCAGTAAATATTTGTCTCTGAGTCTGGAAAACTTTATCTACCGATGTGAGACCTGTTAAGAAGCAGATAAATTTGCATCAGAACACATTTCAGCAGTTTAAATAAATGGAACATGTACCCTTTATATTTATTTATCTGTGTACTGATTACTTGTAAAATTTATAATGAGCTGAAAGATGGTATTTACCTAACATCACCGTGGTTTCCAATTTTATCAAATTTGAATTGTTAACAATGAATGTAGATATTTTCTAGAAAATATATCAAAATATATCAAAAGATCAGCACAACTATCATACATTCTATTCATTTGTGAAGTCTCCAAGTCTTGATGCCACAAGTGAATATACCTGCTGCCTTTTCTTTCAGTGAAGAAGTTTTATGCATAATTACTGTATAAGCTCTAGGAATATGATCTTTCTTAACTGTCTATAAAGATGATGTGAGATTGTTGTGACATATGAAATGTAACATTTAATTAAATCATTGTTAAACTGGCTAATTTCACTGAAGTACTTCTACCTGAATGCAAGATGTTTTAAGAATTAGCTAAGAGGCTGCTGTTACTGGGCTATTCACCTGAGACTTCTTAAGAGAACAATTCCTTCTTTTGACATTAAAATACTGAGCTACTCTCTGAGAATGGCTATTAATGCTTTTTCTATATTGTTTTTGCTGTAAGAATATGTTAGAATTCATTGTCAAGATGAAGTAGGGGTTTACAAGGCACTTGGAGTTCAAAGCCATCATAAATAGGAATAATGTGAAATTTTTAAAGTTACTATTTAATAATACATTTCACTGGCTATCTGGAGAACTATGCAAAAATTCAGAAACAACTAACTTTAAAACTATTTACTGTGGTTTACTTGTTTTCCAAGGACCCAGACAACAGTTCTGTAGTAGGTACTTAAAAATCATCTTTCAAAATGTCAGACTCTACCTAGAACTGCTAAAGGTTACAAGTAAAATTTTCAAGGTTTTATTTTTAATACAGATTTGAAATAAATGTATTAACTTTTAATTCAGTCCTTCAGGTTTTATAATGTACATTCTCTCTCATCCTACTGAGTTTCTTCTCACATAGTTTCTAATTGTCTAAACCACAAGGCATATTCAATGACAAGCCATTTCTGTAAAGCTAAGTAAATATTTCAGATAAATGCTACTTCTTTTCCTCTCCCAATTACGTTCAAAAGCTGTAATTTGTTTAAAACTGCAGTAAAATTTATTTCTAGCCCAATGGAAAATTTAAGATATAATGTGTTACCTTCTTAAAATGTAGTAGTTAGCATTATTTTTGGTTTATGGTATCTGTAGAGTTGGAGTAATTGAATAATGTTCTACCCCTGATAGTGGAGTGCCAGATTCTGTTGTTGAAATGCCACAGGAGCTATAATCACAGCTGAAGGCAAACCCATGCTCTGTGGGTTGGTTGTGTGGTCAGCTTGAAATGCGTTTCTGACTTGTGTTTGGTTAGGCGACAAACCAAATATTCTGTAATACCTGGGGAAAGGAGAAGGATATCAACTATTGATAAATAGTTGATAATTCTTTTGTGATGATTTGTGTTATAGCCTGTTACAACCTGAGTAGTCAATACTAATTGATGCTGCTAAGAGCTTACTACCACTTACATACTGTCTGTCCCTCTGATGTCATTGACCAAACCCCATTTTGATATGTTCATACAAGTCTCTGAAAATAAGTTCATATCAGAAAACGAGTGACTTGATATCTGTATAATTAAGTATATACGCAATGACAAATCTTTTATTTTTTAGTGAACTTATCCTATCCAGTATTGACATTGATGCAACTGGAGAGTGGGAGTGTCTAGTCAAGAATTCCTATGGAAATAGCAGTAAACAAGTAGAAATTGTGGTACTTGAAACAGCTGCACCCTACTGCCCTGCAGAAAGAGTTATTAACAACAAGGGAGATTTCAGGTATGACTTTCTGGGTTTGGAGTGTGTTTCATTTATTAATGTAGGCATAGGCCATATTCATGCTTTCATGATACTTTAGTGTCAGTTACAAATCATTGTTTTACTTGTCATTTTTATGTAATATGGTAGGAAGGAGGAGCGCTGTATGATTTTGATGGGAAATGGGACCTAGTGATTCAAGAGAAGCAGTGGTTTGTAAAAGGCAGAAAATCTTCTAATTCCTCAGTATGCTTTATGGAAAATCTTTAAGAAATTAGGTAAAGGAGAGAAGGTTCAAAATTTTTTCTTGGTCTTCTTAAAAGATGGTAACACTGCATTAAATCACTAGAAGATTAAATCTTCAATGCTTTACTTTTTAGATCTGTTCTGGTTCTGAGGGCTTTGTTCAGCTGAGATTAGAGATAATAAATGACATAAGACAGTTAGTAGAATATTTCACTGAAAAGGATCAAAATAGGAAGTAAAAGTATTTAGTAAAACACATAGATTGTATGAGGTGAGCTTAAGGACAGACAGTTATAACAATATATCACATGCTTATAAAATACACCTGTCTTGCTATCTGAACCTTACTCAGAAGGAGTCTGTAAAACTTTGTAGATTAATTGTAGTTTTTGATCCATCATTACTTTTATCTACATACGCTGGTGGGGTTTTGTAAAATTTTAATAATTTTAATCAGAAGAAAAGGTTTCTGTGGAATTCTGTATTGTTTTCGGTCAGCTCTAAAATACACCAATGATATGCACAAAGCTCTTAAACAAAACCTGTTTGACAATAAGACTGATGTATGATGGCAATCCCATTGAGAAATCAAGACAGTAATTTGTTACCAAATGAATTATAATGAGAATTCAGCTTGAATAGTTAACGAAAGGAAAATAGTTCAGGAAGGAAGCTTCTCCTAAATAGCAGAACTTTCTGCAAATATTTCTGACCTGAAAGCCACTATTTTTAGGTTACCTTTAAAACTTTCCCAAAGGATTTTTTGCTATTTTTTTGTTTGAATAAAAGTAAAGGATTGAATTAGAAAGAAATGGAAATAAAAACCTATTCAAATAATCTGTTTTCTCTTTACTACAAAGGTATTTTATTATGTGTCAACCTCAGTGCCAGCGAGTTTGCCTCTTTCACTGAGGCAAAATTGCTGAGGCAATACATTTATATGGATTAAAATTCATTAGAGACCTTTGACAATCTTAGCTATAGATTTTTCTGTCATCACGAAAACTGGAATTGTGTTTTTTCCTAGTGGATATACTTAAATAGGTTTTAATTAGATCTTTTAAAAATGTATACGTCCTATCAGAAAACTCATACTGAATCTTTTAGATGACAACTCTATGAAGTTCATGTTCTTGCCTTAAAATGACATCATTTCTCCATAAATAAATATATACCCATCTTCAGGCTGAACAAACTAACATCAGGGACATTTTTGTCATTTCATATAAATCAAAAGAACAGGAGTGGACATTTCTCAACCTATTGATCATCTTCCTAGAAATCCATATAAATTTATTTTTAAAATGTACATCAAAAGGATGCTGAATGCATAGGTTCTTTTGGCAGTTGAGAGAATGAATTTAAAATTGTAGAGAATTTGTCAGGCTCAAACTCAACATTAGTGCTTGAAATTGTTCCAAAGGTTTATCCTCAGAGATATCCTCAGCAAGTTTTCTTACAAAGGTCTTTGAAGTTTTGGTCACATAACAAGTATGAAAGTAGAAAGAATTGAACCACAAAGGAAAGGCAAAACTAGAAAGAGCAGTTCTTTTATTGGGCAAAAGAAAGGAAAAAAAAGTGTCAGCTGTTAGGGGAGTGTGGCTATTTCAGTTGTCCAGCCTAGGCGGTATTTATAATTGCATAACTGCAGCAAGCATTAGGCACTGAGAGTCAGAATGAACTGGCCTTTTGTACTCAGTGGTTTTCTCCATCATGGCCATATTTTACCTTTTTTTTCTGTTGTTTTATAGAATGCTGCAAGTTTATTCTGAAAAGCAAATGTTAATGTTGTTACATGCTATCATTCCTAGTCATAAAGGCCAGATTCTGCATGCTGTGACAATGCTAGGTTCAGAATTCTCTTTAGTTTTACTTTTGAAGTAAGTTACCAATGAGTGTGGCCCAATTGCATTAATGCCAAGGTTTACAAAAAATATATTTCATAGAGGCAAAAGGCCTCTATGTTACTATATGCTCTATATACTACTGTACATATTTTGATTTTTTGGGGAAGCTCCTTTCATGATTAATTTTTTATCAACTGTTTTTACATCAGAGTTGAATTATTTCTGTGACAACTGTGAAAAATAAAAGTATTTTTCTTCTTATCTTTTCTTTGAAATGAAGGAAACTTATAGACCAAAACCTTTCAGCATATTATGTAACAGTGTACAATTGAACGTGCATTGTGTAACTAAGAGGAGCTAATACATTTGTTTCAGGAAAGGTTGATTGCCAAGCTGTAATTTCATTGAAAGGCAGAATAGCTTTGTGATTTATTGGGTTCACTCATTACATCAGTGCAATGAAAGATCCATATCCTTCCCACACCTGCTGACTTGTTGATGATATGCTTATGGTTTTCTTAGATTTCTCCCAGTTTCCTGATCCTGCTATGTCCACACTGGGCTGTAAATGACAACAGATTTGGTATCTGTAGAAGTAGATGCAGTTGTGCCACTCTGGAGAGTGCAGCAAATATACAGAAAAGTGTATTTTATAGCAGACACATTAGCTAAGTGGAAGAATTCTGTCTACTCTTCATTTAGTTTGTTTTCAAAGACTGTTTTGGAATCATATATACATAAATCATATATACCTAAATAGCTAATTTTTGAGGGCTAGTTCCTTCCTCCTTCATGGCATGGGATCTTCAGCTCTAATCTTGTTTATTGTTTTCTGAGATATTCGGGGATTTTTGTTTTTCAAGGCTTTTTAGTGGGTCAAAATTCAAAGCAGAGATTATCAGGTCGTTTTGAGCACTTACTTTTACGAGAATTTAGTAATAGGGTTCTTTGGTTTTGTTTTTGCTTCGTGGATTTAACTGCTCTGCTATTTGCAGTCTGCAAACATTAATGTAGTTAAAACACCAACCATATCTTTTCCCTTAACACAAAACACCTTCTTGGAATTAAGGCAGAACGAATGTGTGACCAGCCAGACTTGAACCTGTATAATTCTGACATTTCCCAAGGAAACAAAGTAATTCATTATAAAATATTATGAAGTAGAAATTAAAATAGCTCTTTTTTTTCCCTCATCTATCACTTTATGCTGTTGTACATGGTTATATGTTGTTGCATATATCTCTATTCTGAGTTGCCTTTTGCATTTTGCTTTTTTCTGTCATGTTGGTTTTAGGTGGCCCAAAACATTGGCCGGGATAACTGCTTACCACTCCTGTCTCCAGTACACTTTTAACTCTGGTGCATTTCACAATGGTGCAGAAGAGGCTAAGGCGTGGCGTAAATGTAACCGGACGGGGCGCTGGGATGAGGAGAACTACTCTGAATGTCCTTATTCACAAGAAATAACTCAAGTTCTTCATGCTTTTAGTCAGGTAACATTTTGAAATCCAAGGCTCCCCTTCTCTAGTAATGATCTTGTTGAAAAGCTTGGAAGGAATGTCAGTTCAGCCACAAGTTTGGGGTAGATGGACTTTTAACGAAATGCTTTACTTAAAAGACAACCATTTGTTTCTTTAGTAATTGGAAGTTGTAGTAGGAACAAGTGCACAGCATTTATTACCTTTATATTGAGGTTTTTTTTCCTTTATGTACTTAGAGTCTAGATGATTATTAGTAATGTTGACAGGGTGATCAGTACTTTCCATCCCCTCAGGTGTTTTTCAAGAAAGGTGTTACTTTCTCATAGAGTCCCATATCTAAGTTTTGTCAGCTGAAGTGCTTTTCCTCTTTAGAATGTCTTTTTAATGTTAAAAAAAAAAAAAAGTAGTACTTAAATTGTTTCTTATGGATAAGTAAAAGTATGAGATGAAAAAGTAGATGAATAGAAATTAATGAGGAAAAAAAGAGCATAACAAGAAACACTGTGGATGATAGCCCAAATGTGTAACTGCCATTCTTATTCTACAACTTTCAGTTTCCTTGACCATTTCTTCCCTGGTAACATCAGCAGTGCTAGATAAGATCACAGAAAGTTTGTTTTCAAACGGGTTCATAAATAAGAGTAATTAATATATTAAGAGAGCCATTGCAATTACAGGGTAATAAAATAATTAGGAAGATGTCTACAATCCAGTCTTGCTGTAAGCAATGAGGTGAGGCTGGATTTCTCAGGGCCTTAGACACTCAGGACTTTATAACCTCTGAGGATGGAGGCTGCACAATTTCTTGGGGTCAACCTCTTCAAATACCTGACTACTCTTACAACAGGAAAGATTTTCTTCACAACCAGTCTGAACTTCTCTTGTTCTCCCACCATGTACCACTGTGTGTAGGAACCCTTGCTGTGAAAACTGTTGTTTTCATAAGGGTCTAGAGATAGAGGCAAGGCAAGGCTAGTAGCCTGGTATATTTTATGAGGCCAGATAGTTACAGCCTAGAAAAAGTAGACAAAAATCTTGAAAATTTGTTGATCTGTTGTGGTGGTGTCTTCAGGTAACAGCAATGAGGAGACCTGAGGCTGAAGATACATTCATATGCCCCTGAAATGTATCTCTGTGGCATACTGATACACATAAATCCATGTGAAATTACGGCAGGCATTATACCAATGGATGTGATCTCCAGTTTTTAAAGAGAATGAAGCTAGCTGATTTATTAAGCCTAACAATTCTAATGTATTTTCAGATGCACATCAATTTGACAACCGTGCTTGAGTTTTGCCGCCAGCTGACAGCCTACACAAGAGGTGCTTCCCTCTTTGCGGATAAAATGGATGTAATATATTTGGCCTATATCATGGAAAAGTTAATTGTCTTCGTGGATGAAGTTGAGGATGTAAGATATCTTCCCTATGCTGAAAAAAAAGTATCACTTAGAAGTGAAGTCTTCACATATGGCCCTGTTCTTAATGTATGCGGGCAGACACTGAAGAGTAGCTTCTAAAACTGATTGCTGATTGCAAATGTTCTGCATAAGCTGTGATGTGTCTCTTTGTGCCAAAAAGGAAACTAAGTCTTCTTCTCTGATGACAAGGGCATTGCTGCTTAGGAATAAAACCTGTTTTTTAATGAGCCACTTACTTAATTTTCTTTTTAAGTTTAATTTCTACCATGTCTAATGTGTTAGAATGGTCTCTGCCTGGCCACTGGAGTTACACATGCTTCTTTTGTTTTCTCCATTTCATCAGAAGGTTTTCACTGAATTTTGAAAGGAGTTATTTCTTTTTGTAAGGAAAAGATAATATGGTCTTTATGTGCAACTTTGTAGAGAAACTTTTAGCATTATGTATGTCATTTTTGCAGGAAAATCTAATCAGAATTATGTGAACCCAGTGGGAAAAAGGGGTTTTTACAGAGAACAGAAATGTTCATATTTTTATCTTTTTTTTACTGTTAATTTTCAGAGTAACTGCTTGCATGAAGATTTCATAAACTGTAATTTTTGACCACATGATGTTTTCTTTTGGTTTGGCAGTGTTCATTCCATTCTGACTCTGGAAATTGTAACAGATAACATTTTAGTGCCAATTTGAGAAAGTCTCCGACTTCAATTTCACTATTATACATTAGATCTAAAGTATATTATTAAGTGCTCTCCAAGAATCATGTTCAAAGCTGCAACTTTTTTTCAGCTCAGAATCCTGATAAGATCTTATTGCTTTCTGACAAAACAAAAATTTGACACTCAAAAGAAACAGCTGGATTTGCCATAAAGCCTCTTTATTTTTCTAGCAGCTGTGCATTTTCCATTAAAGCTGAGCACCATCTCTAATCTTTTAATTGACTTCTTCCACCTTTCAAAAAGTTTTAGTTTCTGCTTTTTTTTGTGTATCAAAATAGCTCTACCTCCATCACTTATGTCTACATCTCTAATTAGAGTAATCCCTTGTTTTCTTAGTTTATAACATTTCTCCTAATTTTTCTCTGTTTTCCTTTACCCCTCTCTCAAGTTTGCTAAATAGAGTTCTTATTCATTGAGCTCTCAACTAGCACCCATTCCTTAACTCTCACTCACAAGATACAAAAACCTATGAAATTTTAGTGTCTATAGCTTCACACATGAGACTGTGCTCATGGTTATAAACAGGATTGAACTTTATTTAATACAAGGCAGTTAGTTTGGAATTGACTAGCAGCTGAAACTGCAATTACATAAATCCATTAGAAATCAATTAAAATGCAATTTTTCAAAATATTTTCAAAAACATTCTTGCCAAACAGTTTCTGTACCTCTTCTCTGGGATGTGCATCCCATTCCACGTGGGATTGTTCATTTTTATACAAGATAAAGGTTCTTTGTCCCATCTGGTGGTTAGCCTCTCAAACAAGAGAGGTTCAACAGCTGCACAAGGAACATATTTGCAACACACTACAGTTTTTGTCAGGGACACTCATAATAGCCCAAATTTTTGTATTTTCAATGACATGCCTTTAGTCTTCATTAATGCATTTAATTATAGTATAAATTACTTCCTTTTCTTATTTATCTCCTTTTGTATATTTATAGACTATTGTTCTGTCCTCAGTAAGTTACTGCCTAGCTGATTGGTGTTTGCTTTTATAGTTTCTCATAAATCACTCTTAATGTGATTCATTATTATTCATTTATCAATAAGTCTGTCACATTGTCAAAAGCTATCTAGAATTACCTAGCAATTATGTTCTCAAAAATAGATTAAATATTTCAAGAACAGTCACATAAAATTTCACATATAGTCTCATTATTTGTTTCCTTTGCAATGCATGTGAAATTGATGTATTTTTTATTGAAAATGCAGAACTAACTTCATAACCTCAGCCATCTTTTAAATCTTTTTCACCATTGCTGAATTTCTGTTTTCCTTTCCACTGAATCATCTGTATTTGCCTTATTTTTCTGTTTAAATTAGTGTGACTTTTTGGCTTCTTGAACTTTTCTTTAGCAATATTTCTCAGTTGTTTTTCTCTTCTATATACCTTTTTATTCAGGTTTATTTGTGACAGCCAGGCATATCTTTTCCATATCTTTGTCTTCAAAAATATTGGTAACATGGTCATGTTAATTTCGAAATTTGACTCAAAGTTTTGAATTTTAAAAAGCTAAAGTTTTTATTCCAGCCTGAAATAATTGCAAAAAAATATTCATAGTGATATTTATACTTTCTAAATATAATTAGTAATAAAATTTTAAACACACAGTTACCAAAATCTGTAATATATCACCTGGCAAAACAAAGATCTGTTATTTTGGAATAGGCACAAGCATGAATTAAAACTACCAAAGCTATGGCTAATGAGATAATCTAAGTTTGTATCAGCACCTGAGCTATATCTCAAATATACTCCACTATGTCTGTAACAAAGATGTCTTTCAAATACATTTTCCCTCTCTTTTTTTTTTTTTTTTCCTTTCTCCCCAGCCCTCCCCTCAAGATCCTTTGATTGAACATGAAGCAGTTCTTTAGAAGGGCAGGGCCAATTTAATTAGCTTGAGAAGGAGGGTGATAATTCTGGAATTCTGTTTATTGAAATGAGGTGATCCAATTTGTCTGGTTTATCTAGATGATAAGCTTTAGAGTTGTGAATTAAAAAGCTTTTCCTTGACATGAGTCTTCCTTTCTTAGTTTTTCTTTTTCAGTCCATTTTAAAGTTTTATAAAATCAAAACTGTCTTTCAGTGATGGTTGCCAAGAGAGATAAGGTGCCTGCCTTCATTTGTACTCTTATCTGTTCTTTTCCTACTTTTTGAGTTTTACAGACAATACCTTTTTTTGTTTTATTTTCTCCTGTCTTCCAGATTGGGGATGCTCTTATTGAGATTGCCAGCAATATAATGTTGGTGGATGACCACGTGTTGTGGATGGCTCAGAAGGAAGACAAAGCCTGCACCAGGATTGTACGATGTGTGGAGCAGATTGCAAATCAAATACTGACCAGCAAGACTCAAGTTATATCAAAGGTATTTCAAAAAATCACAAAATTATGTTTTGTAAGATATTTTTTCTCTTGAGTTCCATTTGCAAGACCAAAATATTTTTTTAAATATCACCAATGTGTTATTAAAAAAGTGATATAATTAAAATCACTTGTGATATTATTAAAAAGTGGCTTTCTTTGATCAGTTATATTTATTGTGACAATATAGTGTTCATAACAATATCTTCCTAATGTTCTCACTATTCATTCAGTTCCTATTTTTAAAGCTACTATAGTATATGGTTTTATTTTGAAAAGTCCAAGTTGAGTGAGTGACTGACAGCAACATGTCAGACAATAAAAGACAACAAAATCCCTTGTTGTTGGAAGATTTTAGTATGTCTTACCAAGAGGCTTCTGGACAGCTATTGATTAAAGTATTTGGAAGATGTTCAACAAAATTCTATCATGTCCTAAATATTACTAATTTGGGATTAGTTTTAGTTTTTTTAGAAGCAAACTGTACCTGTTAGAAATATTTTTTTTACTCCTTGTCCTCCACCTACAAAAGTGTGTCCCTTGGATACTGGGAGGTTGTCATTTGGAGACTAAGACATTGTCTTCTTGTAAGCTTCAACATCTAAATAGCAGAAATAAATCTAAATCAGAAGCTTTAAAGTTACCCTTTTAGAAATTTATATAAATAGTTCAAAGCCTTATTGTTCCTTGGGTTAGTTTGCTTGCTGCTTCCTCTTAAAAAAACTTTTATTCTTTTCTCAATTGTCCACTGCATTTACAAAAAACCCACTAGTTGAATTTGAGTTCAGGTACAGAATCAATCAAAGGAATAATGTATAAAAATAAAAGCAACCAAAAAGAATTATAGACTGAGGTGAATTATAGAGGAAGCCAAATAGCATAATAGCCTTAGTTTGTTCACTGTATGTTTTTAGAAAAGCTATCTTTCAAACAGAGATATATATATTGGACTGTTTATTAAAGGAAGTATTTTATTAAATTCTCATTTACATGAATTTGCTAAAAGTATTTCTATTAAATGCATAGTAACAATAATACATAACTTTTAGAAGTATTTTGCAATGTGACAGCTAGAAGGGCTCTGTTGTTTATATTTGCCATTCTTTTAAATGTCAAGTGACAAAGGTTGAGCTTTTTCCCTGTCACTGCTTCAGGAAGATGTTGACATTACTGAAAATAGTAATTCTATGTAATCAGACTTAGATTTCTGTCACTAACTGTTTTGCCATGTTTTATCTTTTAGCTTCTTATGGTTTTCTGTAGGAAAAGTAGTTTACTGTTGAGTGCAATTTGTAAATAAACAAAAGCTGTGGAGTATTTCTGGTGTCATCTTATGCAATACCAAACATGTCTGTTCCTTTGGGAGGCCAGCCAGGAAAGTGTCACACAGAAATTGCATCTGCTTTTTTATTTTAGAAAACAGCAAATAAAACACCCACAGCTTAGGTAGCCAATAGTTTCTAGTTCAATTCCAAAGGGAAAAAAAAAGAAACTCTATAAACTGTGTCAGCCATATAACATTGCATCATAGAATCATTTAGGTGGTCAAAGATCTTTAAGATCGTTGAGTCCACCCAGTAATCCAGCACTGCCGGGTCCATGGAGCACTAAAAAATCTGTGCCTGGAAGCAGAAACCATCCAGTCCTGTCAGTGTGGTACCAGTCCCAGGCAGTCCACCTGTTACAACACGAGCTGTTTGTCTCATGCACAGGCCTATGATGAAATGAAAATGCTAGTTTAAGGGTAGAGATGCATCTCTGCACTCTGCTGCAGTCTCCATCTCCATACACTTCACTTTGCTGAAGGGTAGGTCACAGATGTACCTGTGACATGGTGTTGCATTGAACCATTTAGTCATGTTCAATGTTCTCATGGAACAAGATCTGTGAAACATTCAGCCACTAAATAGCTGAGAAGGTTCCAGTTTCATTTCTTAGGTACAAAGCACATCCTTATTCATTTCTTAAATAAGCCTGGTATTGCTAGTTCACTTTATAACTCTATTGCTTTAATTCCAGCTTCCATTGAAGCTGATAATGATGGAATTGCAAAACTGATATAATAATAACTAATGTAACTGATAGAAACAGATCTATCTATATCACCTATATCTTTATCACCTATATCATCTATGTCTATATCTATACCAAATATCTCAGAAAGAAAGATGGAAGCAAACCAACTCTGCTGTTGTAGAATCCTGTATCATATTTTTATAAGGTTCTGTTTTCTTTCTCACCCCAAGAGTATATATATGTGTGTATATGTATATATATCTGTGTGTGCATACATGCACAATCCTTTTTTGAGTATATGCAGTAAGCCCACAATGCACATAGAATATTGCAAGTGTGGTTGATGAGTTTGTGACATAACTACTCTCAATGTTTTCACAGGTATCTCGTAATATTGCTCTGGAAGCCTTTATGATCAAACCATCCAGTTTCACAGGAATGACTTGCACTGCCTACCAGAAAATATCTGCAAACTCAGACAAGTCAGTGACTCCTGATTTGGGGAGATGGGAAGCAAATCACAATCCTGATCTATATTTGAATTTCAAGTGCAACACTGGCAATCTGGATGGTTCTTTGGTGAATTCTTCTACCAGGGTAAGTCAGTACAGTTATCAGTGTAAGTTTTCTTGTTTTATTTCTTCGTATTTTCAGTAGCATCTTTAGGCAGAATACTGATTTTTAAAATGCATATTTTATGTGTTGTTAACACTGTAAACTTGTTAATAATTTCAGCATGTAAGGGGGCTTAAACTGGTGTATTGGGTGTAGCATATTTGGTTGTGCTAATGAATATTCCATTAATATAATCAGGCAGAATGCAGGATGTGAATAAAGATGAGTAAATGTCTTGTTTTTTCTGTGTCTGAGTCCAGTTCTGCAAACTTTTCTATGTGCAAACAATCTCTTTAAATTAATTTGGAAATACTTGTTTTAATGAGGCACTCTCACAGGGTTTTACATTGCAGAGAGGTATTTTTAGGAGAATTACCTTTACTTCCATAAATAATACTGCACTATCTTCTGGACTTTATGCTGAGGGAGAGTGTTGCTGGATTTTTGAGTAGTAGCTGAAGAAAATAATAAATAAGCCTTTTAATAGAACACACTGTTGTTATCAAATAATGAAGTGTAACAATTAAATTTTGATCTAGGAGGAAATGGAATTTTGTATTTGGCTGAGCATGTTATTAAATTTAAGTATTAGTGTTGAATTTTTGTTATCCTTCAACTGAATTTCAGTTTAATAGGCTTATTTCTTGAAATATTTACTATGACAAAATGATGCTTTTCTGAACAATATTACTGGTTTATTGAACTTGAAAGTATTTTGATTGAAGCTTGGTGCATTTTCATCTGTACAGACTGTGCAGTCAGTTATATGGGTTTTTGTGCTCTCAGGATCTTCTGCTAAAAGGAGTCATCTTAATAATGGAAGAATAGGTTAAATTTGTTTCCTATAATGGAGTTCATTTTTTTCCTCTGAACACTTTTAACATGTCTGTCTATATGAAAAAGAAAGGTGTCTCTGAAAAAAAATGAGTTTGTTATCCATAAGGTGAAGACCAAATGTCAGAGATCTAAAAGACACAAGATTTCTTCAAGAAGCAACCCTAAACACTCTGACTTGTATGGGTTAGTATTATTGATATAGAAATATATACGGGATTACAGGAATGGGAAAGTTTTCTTTAGCTTCACCAACATATTTTGTACTTCTTCAGAAACTGAGTACCAACATTTTTAATAAATTAATATCTTTATAGTTGAATGGTCAAGCACTGGTGTATCTCTCCTTTTATAAAAATCCTATCATAATTGCAAATTTCTCATCTGTTCTGTCAACAAGCATTTGTCAAATATGTAGAGTAAGTTAGATCATTTCTTTGAAGCCCCTTCCTGAAATACTGTCACAATGTCACCATCATGATCTCAGTAAAATCTTTCCTTTTATACTGTGAACCTGCCTGCCTTTACACAATATAGAGAAGGGAAATTCTACTGATGATACAAAGAAGTCAGGAGAAAGTGAGCTTATTCCTATGCAAAGCCATTTTGATGTATGTAATATATATTCTCATGGAAGTGACTTTATTAGGTGGAGCTCTAGTTGTCACCTGTTTTATGAATTTGTAAAGACTGTAAGAGCACAATACAGGAGATTATAGACTCAGCTAAATGTTAGTTACAGAGCTTTATGTTTTAACATGAAGGTGTAGTCAGTCTTTAAATGTGGTAGGGGAAAAGCAGACTGGATCTCTAACTTAATCCTGAAAACAAGAAGTTTTCATTCACTGCTCTCTGAAAGTTTTAAGCACTCCCTTAATTCATTCAGAAATTGGTTACATTTCTTCAGTGTTGAAGAGAATAATATGTGGCATTGTAACTGATAACAGAAAATGGGATTCTTTATCATCATCCACTACCAAAATTATCTCTATATTTTCTAGTTTGGAGGTAAACCTACTGGATTGTGCTATCCAAAGTCTGGGAATATAGAGAATTTATGATAGAGGTCAGAATGGCTTCTTTTATTATATTTGACCTTTAGTACTGCATCTTAGATGCTGAGATTACTCTTCAGTCTTCCTGTATTTAGCATAGGATTAATAATGAAGAAGAAAAAACATTTAATTAAAGTCACCGAGTAGACGTAGTAATCACAAATTTAATTAACTTCTAATAAAAAAGTGAATATTTGCTGAGGAAGCTTATTAAAAGAGAATATTCATATGTTTTTGTGCTAGAAAGTGTAGCCCCCTTCAAATTTATAGTACTGTAAATCATCTGCTCACTAAGCTAAACAATTGTTTATGTTTTCTGTTGTTAAGAAACTGCACTCATCAAAAAAGTGAATCCTCACAAAGCAAAGTGTGAGCAGTAGAGGGAGAAAGGCTGATATAGGTGAGCTCGAGCTTTCTTGTGAATACCATCAAAGCTTTTGTAGTTATCCATAGTGATATTGCCTGGCAATGGTAGGATATTGATACATATTTAGACAGTGGGTTTCTGTACATAAATTAGCCTGATCTGGTTATTATGGGGTAGAATGTCCCAAAAAGGTTAAGAAAGATCAAAATTTAAATTAATAAGTAAAAAACAGTTTAAAAAGGATAGACTTTGAAAGTTAAATAAAGACACTGAAAGAAGTCTACCATTCAGAGAAGTTGGAGAGATAGCTGTTAAAATAGATCTCTACCCACTTATGGTTCAAATATTTTTGTAGACCAAATTGCAGTGTTTTCAGATAGCCTAAATTAAAATATTATTGCAGTTTGATACACAAATTTTCATCTTTAAATCTAATTCTAACTCTGTAGCCAGCTGCAAGTTTGAAAAGAATTACTGTTGGAGAAGATTTGTCTAGTAGGGCTTAGACTCAAATGCCTTTTCTTAGACCTCATGTTTGCCATTAGTAGGGGGCTTTTGCTGCCTGACTGGACTCTACTGAGTGGGGAAAGAAAAAAAAAAGGCTCAAATATATATTCTGCATTTCTGTTATAGTATTTTGACACACTGGTTGTTTTCCTCTCCGTTTAAGAAGCTTTCATGGGATCCTCCCACCCTGGATCTCCAGACTGAGATCCTACCACAGGAATGCTCCTGAGGCACAGTTCTGTCCCAAGAACTGCCTGTGGTCCAAGGATATCATGGTAATGATGTGATGATCATACACCAAGCAGGCTGCTGTAATGTTTGAACTCAGACAGTGTGAGAACAGTCTATGAAATTTTGGTGCCACTGAGTATGAATCCGGTGTCTGGTTCTCATTTGATACCACACCTGAAGCATAGTTGGAACCTAATCTCTGTTCCAACCTGCTTCTGCAAAATATCTCCAGTGTGCAAGGATAATCACTTGGACAGTTAACTCACCCTCTGACTCAGTAAAATTCCTTCAGTATAGAATGAACCTTTAAACTTCCTGTACTATGGTAACTAAATGTGTAGTCTGTGGTGGACTGTAAGCTTGGTATTTGTGCTTCAACTTTAAAGGAAGTATTTTCTTAACATAATTTATAGTTTTGGCTTCATTGAAAATGCTTGTCAAATGAGAAGTCTATTCCTATCTTTAATTATTCTCCTGACACACGAATGAATTGGAGGTGAGGTTTTGAAATTTCAGTAATGTGTATTTCATACATAATCCCTGACTTCTGAATTCTTCATGATAGTCTCCATGCATTCCATTCAACTCTTCAATTCTGTTTATTTCTTCTATGCCCTGAGCCAGCCTGACCTTTGGATTTGTCAGGTTTTATTACAGGTAGTGTCCATGTGATGAAATGGTAAAAGTTAAATTGGTACCAGACATGCTAACCACAAAAACAAATTCTAAAGTGCATTGACAAAATCCTATGATTACTTGCATGTACCTTGTTGAGATATTTTAATTTTAGAAAGATTTGTGTCTCAGATACATACTGGAAAATATACAATCAATGTAAGAAAAGGTTTTATCTTGCATAAAATAAAATTTGATTGTCAGCCCATAAATGTAATGTGTACATAATGGTAAATTCATAGGTAAAAGTTACCAGGAATGGAGAAAAGAACTTAGATTTCCACCAAGTGACAAGAGAGTAGGGTAAGGAACAGAATTTTAAAAAATCCAAAGAGGAAATCTGAAAGGGAAAATTATTGTTTCTGATACCATGAGGTTGCTCATCCATTTTAGGATACCTTGTCCCAGTTTCAGAATGCATGTGTACAGAATATTTTTGATGCAAAAAGATCAGCTCAGGAAATTCAGAGTTCAAATAGTGAATAGAATTGGTGAAAAAATGTAATAGAAAATGAATATACACCCTGTAACTTGCACAGAAGATAGTTATTATTGATTTTTCTGGTTCACTGTATCAGACTAAATGTTCCCCACTCCAGATCTTCTTTCATTCCATGCTACATTAGAAACAAATATTTTTCAGTCTTCTGTTGAGAACATTCACATTTAAATAGTCAGTATCCACATACATCATATTAAGAAAATACAATCCAACCTAGTCAACAAAATACTGTTATCCTACAGAACGTCACAGTATTATTGTTTGGATAATTTTGTAATTTTTTTTTTCTAGCATGTAATAACTATTAGGTTGATAGACATCATAAATGTAGCATGAATTATGTTAGCATCATAATTTCCATTGTGATGGCCTCTAATTTCTGAGCACACATTGTCTTTTAGAGATTATTGCATCACTTTCCTCATCAAATAGGATGAGCTTTGAGTATGTCTGTATCATACACGTTAGTACAAGATCATAATTTTTTTTTCTCATTCTGAAACTTTTACAACTGCAGAAAACATACAATAAAGAAAAAAATGTCAAGTAAGCAGGACACCAGCAAACAAAACTTAGTTTCTCAGTTTTATATGTATGGCATGTTACAGAGAAACACTGGGCTGAATGCTGGAATAGATAATATCAAAGACTATTTTGTTTCACAATATTTTACAAACATGTCAGGATTAAACATCCAGATTAAGGCATACCATGTTATGCATCAGAATTTGTCCTCTTCCTTTCCCTTTGGGAAGAAGTTTTGCCCATTTTTCTCTTTTCTTAATTTTCTTTCCATGTTTTAGCACCCAAAGCATTTTGTTCTTCCCCTCTTGGATAATGATATTATTTGAATTTTTTTCCTAGTAAGTCACAAGGGAGTTTGCTTGGGTGTAAATTTATAAATTGATTTTACAGTAACTAATCTAGGACTGTTTCTCCCTTCTCTGTGAATAGATGGGTACTGTCACAAAGGTATAGCTTAATGTGATTTAGGCATTTTAAAGTTTGTTATATTTTACCTGCTACATCCTTTTACATTGACTCTACTTTTTAAAAGAATCTTTTATGTATAGTTTTAATTTGATCCTCTAGTGGTTTTAATAGTGATTTAGAATATATCCAGTCATGTAGTATCTATTTATTCAATGTTCTAAACAATCACTTTCATTCTAGTTTTTGCATTCAAAAAAGGATTTTTTTTTATATTTGTCCTTATTCTTAAACAAAATGTCTAAGAGGTATTGAAAAATAGCTGTTGGTGTCTCATTACAGCCATGGAATCCTTGTTTTAAAATAAAATTTAAACTAAGTAAAAACATTTAGAAGTATCATATATAAACTGGTATTTTCTGTGGAAGCATTAATTTGCTTGCAGGTGGGTTCAGATTATACACAGAGTACTAGACTAGCTGTGGAAAAAAGTTGAAATGCCTGTCATTCAGGTAATTAGAGGGTTTCATTTCAAAATCAAAACCAGACAAGAGAAACTGCACTTCTCTTTCCAGTATGCTCAAATCCCATTTTTCATATTGATGCCACTTACTACTATTCCTTCTCAAGTAATGACTTCACATATTTATGCCTACTATACCACCTGCAATGCTTGCAGTTTGGTGTTGTGTGTTCAATATACCTTTTTTCTTTTCTCTGTACATGCTTCTGTGGCCTTCTATAATGTGGATGGTCATCATGCACTTACAGATCTTTCTAAAGACTGAGAAAAATGGAACAGTGCCCAAATATTATTAATGCATGTGTGAAAAATGTTGATTATCTTAGGTATACAGAAGTGTTTCTACAATTCTTGTATTGGTTTATCATATGTTTTAACATACAAAAAATAATGGTTTTTGAAAGTGAGAAAAATCTATCACTTTTTCTGTTTCATGGGTGCTTAAAAGGAACTTTAATATGTACAACTACAAATTCAAGCCCTTTTGGTTAGTTGGGTTTTTGTTTTTGTTTTTTTTTTTTTTTGTCCTTTGCCTTTATCTCCTCTTATAGCAGATAAAATGCTTATTCTGCAAATAACACCAGCCATCTGTGTGTTTTCTAAATTTCATTGATGTTTCAGAAACATGTATTTTGTTTAAAACTTAAATTCACCTAGCCATTTAATCATTTTCCCTTAATGATATGTACCATTTGGAGTCCAAACTTGTATGTCTGAAGAAGTGAAAAGAAATATGAACAGTTTGAAGTGAATAAATACAAGGACAAAGAGACTGGGAGAATTAGAAACTTGTGTTCAGTGTAAAATTGTTATTCCAACTCACATTTGCTTTCATGTGAAACAAACTTCTGTTCCTGAACACATGAATACTGCTGATTTTATATATGCTGTCAGTATATATCTGAGAGTTGTGCTGCCACTCTCTAATCCACAATGGCTGAGTAAGAAACTGTCTTCTGATTTTCAGCACCGTTGCTCTTGTTACAGGAAAGTTCTCTTTGGGATTTCCCAAAGGGCATTATAAGATTAGTTTCCTTGTTATAAACCATCAGACTCCTTCATGTGCATTCTGCTGTTAAATAATAGTTTGCACACTAATTAAGATAAACCACATAACAAAACCCCATTGACACTGTAACAATTAATAACACACAGCATCAGTTGCTGGAACACATTTTACATTAACTTGATGGTACAAAGGTAAGAATGACCATGTACAATACTGAGTGCAAGTGCAAATCCCAGTTCTGTATTGACTTTTGAGGACTTAAACCCCAATCTTCTCTTTATATAAAATGCCCATAATTTTCTTATGGTAAAAGTTTATGTTCAATCAACTTTGAACATTTTTCTAGAACTCCCTGTGTAAGTTAAATATTTTCAACTATTCTTTTTTAAACTCTTCTTTTTAGTGTTTATTTTATTTTCTCAGAGAATGATTGATGCCACATAATAGAGCATGCATCGGTATCCAATAAATAATTACATTTTGTTTCTCAAAATCTTTTTCACTACATGGTTACTTAGGTAATTGATTGTTGCCTATTTTAGAGAAGGCATTTACAATTTCTAAACTGATAATTTTAGTAACTGTGGAAGTGCATTTAGAAGCTTTTTCTTTCTTCTTTCTTTCTTCCTTTTTTTTCCTTTTTTTCTTTTTCTGTTTTCGGTGTTGGTTTGTTGGCTTATGTTGGACCACAAATAAACTGAGTTCAGTCTATTCAGTTCAATCTGAAATAGATGGATTATTAGGAGGTGATATTGCTGGATATTTTTTCTGAATCTGGATTATTTTCATAGAAATTCTTGATTGTTTCCTGACTTTTTTTTCTCCAGCTGTATGTGATAATCTGAGGAAATGGTCAACAGCACACAGGTGAAATTGCTGCTTTGGAAGAGTCAAAGCCTGTACATGGTATAAGGGTGCTCATGCAAGGGTAGAGCCTTTCTCATTATGAAAGTGATCATATTGGCTGGAATTTCTCCTCAGGAAAATGCAGCAGTGTATGAGGTCATGTATCAAAGATTTTGGTTTTATGTACATAGAGGAATGAATCTGTGTGATTTTCTGTGTAGTAGTTAAGAGCTGTTGTAGGAACTTTCCAAAGGATATGTATAGATGTGTGTATCTCCAGACAGCTAGTCATTACTGGGTATGTAGTGGAGGTCAGCAATGGAATGCAAGTTTTCCAGGAGGTGGGTGTGTTACCTCTATGTTCCATGCACAGTTTAGACCTAGGGGTGCAATCAGGTAGAATATCCCTTGTAAAGTGACTTACGAAGAGACGACTATACCAGGGAGTTGATTCGTGGAAGGACTAGAATGGTTCAGAACTGTCTTTGTGACACAGAAACTGAAATTTCAGTTAAAATATTTCTGCCAGTATTGCCTTGTTGTTTGCTTAAGAAATCATTTAATTGGGCGATGTTGTTTCTGTGGTTTTGGTGGGCTTAGTTGGGAGAAGGAGTTCACCTCTGATTTCTTTTTTAGTTCCAGAAAAAATGCATACTAGTAGAAATCTCTAACATTTCTTTTTTGGGCTGAAGGATTTAATATTTCCTTACTTAATTGACTGTTACCACTTTGTAGAACTTGCGAGATGTGTTCTGTGTCAGGGTGAATTCAGAAGTACTTTGCATAGTCTGACTTGTCTCTAAAACCATATAAGATAAAAAAATTTGTGAAGTAAAAAAATCTTCTTGCAGTAGTTGTTGTTGAGGTATTAAAATGGTGGTGACTAAAATATATAGAGTATTTTATCTATAATAATTTTTTATATTCTTTTAAAAACCACTGTAAAATTCTGGCATTTCATACTGTGTGAAAAGAATTACAAACTTGTAGTCATCTATGAGCATACATACATACAATGTTTACATCTATGAGCACATACACCGATGTTTATAAAAAATGACCTGAAGGAATGGCCTGAAGTTGTATCAGGGGAAGTTTAGGTTGGGTATTAGGAAAAAGGTTCTTCACCCAGGGGGTGGCTGTGCATTGGAAAAGGCTCCCTGGGGAAGTGGTCACAGCACCAAGCCTGACAGAGCTCAAGTGTTTGGAGAACAGTGTCAGGCACGTGGTGTGACTCCTGGGGTGTCCTGTCAAGGGCTGAGTTGGACTCAGTGATCGTTGCGGGTCCCTTCAGACTCAGCATATTTTATGAGTCTGTGAAATAACTTTATGATGGAATTGTACCTGGCTGGTATCAGAAGCAGTGCAGCCAGCAGGAGCAGAGCAGGAATTGTCCTGTCTTGCTTGGCACTGGTGAGGCCTCAGTGTGCAGCTTTGGGCCCCTCACTACAAGGGAGACATTGAGGGGCTGGAGAGTCCAGAGAAGGGCAATGGAGCTGCTGGGGAAGGGTCTGGAGCACAAGTCCTGTGAGGCACAGCTGAGGGAGCTGGGGGTGTTTATCCTGGAGAAGAGGAGGCTTGGGAGGACCTTATTGCTTTACAACTCCTGAAAGAAGGCTGTTGTCAGGTGGGGCTCAGACTTTTCTCTCAAGTAGCAGGTGACAGAACAAGAGTAAACGGCCTCAAGTTGCACCAGGGGAGATTTGTATTAGATGTTAGAAAAAAATTTCCTCATGGAGAAGGTTATTAGGCATTGGAACAGGCTGCCCAGGGAAGTGATGAAGTCACTCAAGTCACTCAAAAAATGTGTTCAAGACATTCAAAAAGAGCTCAAAAATCATGTGGACGTCATATTGGGGAAATGGTTTAGCAGTGAACATGGCAGTGCTGGGTTAACTGTTGGGCTTGGTTATTCTAGAGGCCTTTTCCAAAGTTAAAAATTCCATGTTTCTATGTTTCATGGTTTTGAGGACTAGAATCCTGCTTTCTGTGTGTGTGGGGTTAGCAACAGTTGTTCTGGAAGGATAGTGCACATGGACAGGTAATAATAATACATGTTTACAGTGCCTAGTAGATATTTAAGTTTAACCTATTTTCTGAACTTTTAAAATGTCTCCCAGAAATAATACAGAGGAAAAAATAAGTAGAAGAGAATGAAGCAAGGAGGTGGGGGAGGTGAGGGAAAGGGGCAGAAATTAGTGAACTTACTAGAATCAATTTCCTGAGTTTACAGTTCTCATGAGATCATTCTCTGCCATAACATCTAGTGTTGGAGTGTGTGGGAAGAGGGAGAGATTTTAGTGGTGAGGGAGGAGGAGCAAGTTGTTTACTTGGGGTTTTTTTAACAAAAAAACTTCGACAAGACTTGTGATGCTAGGAGAGTTGACTGTGACTATAATGATTCATTCTTGTCTGTCATTTTAGAATGTCATGTGCTATACTTTGAAAATAGAATGTAAAAGTGCATGACTACCGTCCCAGTGGGCATCTCGCAAAGTTGTGCATAGTGTTTCTTGAGCCCATCTCAATGAAAAATTTATTTTTTGGCTAAATTAATATTGATATGCTGATTGATGTTTATGCTGTGAGCTCCTTCTGCATTATTGATTTATGTATGGTTGGCATAATATATATCAAATATATCAAGAAAAGCTTGTAAATTTGTTGAACTGTAATTGAATATAGTACAGATGGGATCATACCATTATTTCCTGACTGTAAGTTATAAGAATCCCATTTTTAAACTTCCATAGTTCTGCATAAGAGTTAGTTCATTAATCTAAATTATTGTTATTGTGCTGCCATAATGTCCTAGAAAGTGAAGTTGTTAATTGAGTTTCCAAATCATCAGTGAAGGAACTTAACTATTTTTAATGACAGGTTAGTTTGTAATGAAGCACGTAAGCTCTGCTTTACAGAGAAAGGAATTCTACACAGATATTCATTGTTTGACTTCAGACATGGACAGCCATTCTTTATGAAGTTAATTGGCTTCATAATCTTGTTTTAGTGAATGAAACTCATACACAGCTTTTTTTAGTTTCTGAGAAGACTTCATGATGAAATAAAGAGGAATTTCCTTAATGAATTTGATTTTTAAAAATGGGTTTAAATGACTCTTCGTCGAGGCCTTTAACTGCTTTCTTCTCACAACATCAATGAGTAACTAAAACACAATTTAAAACAATACTAACCAAAAGTTACCATTGTACTTAAAATAGCTGGAAATATTCAGTATTTCAGTAAGGATCTTGAATCTAATGTTGTTTCAAGCTCTAGTGAAAAGTGTTGAATTTAGGGATATAAGAAAAGCCACAAAGGGTCAGTCCAAAATTCCATTTCGACTTGTCTCTTACCCCTCTGGTAGGAGTCTAGTAGGTTGGAAGCTTTGGGAGAGAAGTATATGTAGAAATGGAAATGCACCTTGTATGCCTCATGGATTTCCTTACCAGCAGACTGTATCCAGAAGATGGTCAATACAGGAAATTGGTTCCTTTTGTTTGAAAAAAAATTATCTCAACTTTAGATACATCTTAATGGTTTAGGTCTTAAAGTACCACACTTAGATTTATGTTTTCACTAAGCTGTATTATATTTGTTATTCTGTGTAGAAATAGCTCTTTTTCTTAATGTGCCAAGAATTCAAATTCCTGAGAACAGGAGTGATGATGATTGCTAAAAAGTCCACACCCTCTCAGTGTGCATGGGAATACATATTTATATAATAGCAAACTACAGTCCTGGAGTTTTTCTGCCATTTATCCTTGTACTGAATTTTTTAAATGCAACCTTCATTACTGCTAAGAGGAAAACAAGAGGAAAAAGAAATTGTCCAATTGTTTTAGCTCAAAACAGGCTGTGGGCTATGAATTTGGATAGACAAGATAACAATGAATCGTATTCTTCTCCTAAATGTAGGTTAAAGCCCTTCAGACTAGAACTCTGATGAACCAGAATTGAAAACCACAATGGCTAATTCGATATGTACAGGTCATACAGGAGATGTAACAGCTGTGTAGTGTATGCTTCACTGACCAGCATATGCTGCTGTTTTAAAGGAAAAGAGTAATCTTTGGACTTGAAGAAAAAAATTGCATTTCTGTGACATTTTATTGCAGAAAGCCTCCTAAGCTCTCTTTGATTAGTGTAAAGTGTCTTAACAGATTCAAAACTCTTACTAAATTTAGCAAAGTTGCATGTAATTATCAGAGTCATTGAACTGGAGAGTTATTTACAGCTATGTTGTGTTTCTTCAGCCTTTATCACTGCACTTCTATCTTCAGCCACTTCATTGCACTATCTGATGACAGCAGTCATCTACAGAAATGCCACAGAATATCAAATGTACTGTTTAAATGGTACTGATCATTTAAATGTGTAAGTCCCTAATTTCCACATAGAATAGAATTAAATATGTATTCCATACTATAGTAATAATTCCTGTTCACCAGAACTATGGTTTTTAGTCTTGTGCATTTTCATACTACTTGACTGATTTGGCATCAATATTTTAATCCTTACCTTTCAGATATTTCATGTCTGATTTTAGTGATGTCTGTAGTAAATAAATGTCTAATGTGAGTATATGTCAGAATGTATGTAGCCTATTTAAATAAAGTGCATCTTACCCTTAGAGTTTAGTTTAATTCTGTCAAATAACAAATCAACTCAGATGGCAGCATCAAGCTTCAGCAATAAGTTTTCCTCCACAGTGCAACTGCAAGAATTTCTGTAAGGAAGGAACTTTCAAAGAGAATCAGACTCACTGGGTACCTTTTGCTACAGTGCTTCTCAGTGTCTTGGTTCTTGGGAATTTATTAATGTGTGAAAAATCACTCTAGACATAGTTGAAAACTAGCAGTGAATGTTAAAATCTATTAACTGACTGCCTGCAGTAAATACTCAGAAAGCTACTGCTGTACTGTTTGGGTCTGATTTACTGTTGTGTAATTCCAATGAAATCAGTACACTGAAGCCTGTATTTATTTTGGCTAAAAATATGTGTATTCCTGAAAATATCCAGTTTTTTAGCACTTCAAAAAGCCAAAAAAGCAAACATAAAGTGACTAGGGCACTATTTTCTATTCTTGTTTAGGAAATTCTAATAGGTTATCTTTTTCATTTAGCATTAAACACAGGAATACTCTAATGTAAATCAAACTTAAACCATCAGCAAAAGTAAGACAATTCAGACACTATAAGCATGAACTGGTAACCAGTTGCTTTTTGTAATTATCTGTTAATCCTTGATGTATGGTAGCATATTTGTTCAGGTTTATGTTAGTACCAGTTGCTCTACCTAGTATATATCCTCTGGCAATTATGTTTCTTTTAAAACACTATTGCCACTAGGAAGAATAAGATATATAGACAATGCTGATTTTTTTCCAGTATGCTTTCTGTTTTCAGGGCATTTGTACAGTCAATAAGAGCTACCATGTATTTGCTGATTTCTCAGTATCCTTGAAAGTGGTACAACAGCAAATCTGGTTTGCCTTATATTTCAGTCCAATGGACAATGCAAGTTTTTAATAATTACTAGGACCTGAGAATAAGCTTTTTTTTTAAAATGAAATGTGTTTTCTGCAACTTGGAAATGGCTGGGAGAATCAAAAATGAAATATACCTTCTGTAGGCAGAATGTGCAGACGTGTCATGTGAACTTGTTATATAACCTGAAGAGTCAGGGAGGAGATGTTTATTCAGCTCAGTGAACAAGTACTGGAGTGAGGTTCAAAACTTTAGGACACTAAATTAAACATCATCAGTGCCAGAAAGGAACAGGCTACAGCTTTCACATACAGCTATGGTGATGTCTTCATGCAGCTCTGAAGAAGAAAAATGTGTAGGAAAATTCTTCCAGGACTAAAACTCATTTTCTCCTGTTGTCATTAGCTTTGCTGGTAGGTTCCTTTGTGCTGCTGTGAAACCATACCATGCTGATTTACTGAGAAGAGCTAATGATACAAACTCCATTTTACTTAGCAGTTGAAAGGGTTTGAAAGAGCCCAAGCCTCTCTCCTCTGTAGTTGTCAACAAGTAGATATTGAAATAATGCATCAAAATTGACATAATGTCAAAAAATGTGTTTAAAAGTAGTAAGTTCTCAGCTCTGAAGATACTATGTTGGAAATATGTTTCTAGTGGCACTTCATGCGTGATTTCTTCAGTTCCCTTTGTAATCAGTTTAAAGGTTTTGCCTACGTGCAGACACAGAGGAAAATTAATCTGAATGAATTTTGAAAGTATTTAAGTGAAACTCTAAGTAGGCACCCTTATGCAGAATCAAAGTAGTTTTGACTCAGTTCAGCTGGATTAATTTAGAAATGAATTCAGCTAAATAGAATTAAGGCCACTTAGTTATGAAGGAAGGTGTCAACAGGAATGTGAAAGTACAGTTTATTAACTTTAAGACTTTTAATAACTTGTTCTAACTTTTCTTGATCATCACTTACATATATTCTTAACACAGGTATACTCTCCAGATTTTCCCAGAGATTTTCCTGTGGAGTGTCACTCATTCTATAATACTTCTGCCATGTAGAACAACTTTGTCTTTCTTTGCTTAATCAGTCTTGAAAACCTGTTTTTCCTTTCCATCTTTCTCCATTTAACCTTGCTATTTCATTCTAGTTGTGTTTTCATCTGTTAATCCATCCAGGAAGGACTGACTGACCTGTCATTGTCCCAGTAAGCAATGAGTATGTAGTCAGTTTTCACTGTGGAACTACATACTGAAAAGTGCTGTATGCTTTTTCTCCCATGGCAACACTATAACTCAAAAAGTTCTGTAACAACCTGAAATGGACATTTGCAAAATGCAGTGTTCAGAACTTACTAGTGTGAGGCTTCAGAGCCTACACACATGCTCAGGGTGCTTTGCTTAGCAGTAACATCATTGAGGTGTCATTATGAACAGTTTCATACTGCTATATAATAGCTGTCTTAGCAGCTATTTTACAGTCCCTTGCTCCCTTATATTAACATTAATTTAAAGAAATATCATGAAAGGATAAAAGAAATTATTCCAGGGTTGATTTTTTACGAGCTGTGAAAGGCAACAAAATGAAAATGCAGTAAATATAAATTTACTGCAGTTAGGTTACATAACAGGGTCATGCAGGCAAGCCAGGCAAATCACAATCTAAAATTTAGTAGATATACATATTAATTCCTCCATATTAATTTGATCTCCATAAAGTAAACAAGCATGCAACTCTTGAATGAAGCTGAATGAAGGAAAACGTCTTCATGAAGAGCCTCAGGTACATAACATTTTCACAAACCTGCTGACAGAGCATGTCAAGACAGCCAGCTGCTTTTGTCATCTTACATCTGTTTATATTTTCCTATAGGATTGGCTCCTGAGTACTTATTTTGTAGTACAAGCACATTATAACCCTTAAGCAGCAAGATAAATGCTTAGAGCTGATTCATGTAGACTGTTTGTTGGAATAAATCCTGCTACTTACTGCCTCATCACAGGAAGCTTTGCAGGCTCTGTGACTGTCCTTTTGTAAGGACTCACAAATCTCATACTCTTTGAAAGAAGTGTCTGCATTTTCAGGTTCATAATACCTAACTGTGCTCAGGCAAACTTGGAATTTCATGTATTCCAACAGGTGGTGAGGCTTGTAGAATAGAATGAGTTAGAGTGGTGAATCCATCATAGGTGTACCTGTTACCAATCCATGGCAAAGTACAGGAACATTACAGCAGAAAATCCTGCTTCAGTGATTATTGACATAATGATTAATGACAGGCCATTTTCTTTCTGATTGACTCCCCAGAGCATTAGAGACACACAAATCCCTACTAAAAGAGTCCTCTATGAAGGAGTTACAATTTGTTTTAAGATCAGCTACTCCATGAATTTCATGTGCTCTGACACTGTCACAACACCACCCTCTTTCTTTTCTAAATGCTACATCATTTTTGAAAAATTAGGTTTTTTTAAGAAAGTAATCGATGGCTTTTTTTTTTAATCCTTGCCTAAGAATTTCTTAGAACTTAAGTCAGACCTTCTGAAGCCTTGGCCATGAGGAATTTGCTTATTCACTGAGCAAGTCTTGAATAATTATTACAAACTAAGACAATCTGACCTACTTCTCTTCCACTAATTTTTCAGTTTCTTCTGTGACATTTATATTACTCTTTCTTTTTACTGTGGTGTTATGTCCTTTTTTTTTTAGGATTTAGTTTTTCCATTGATTCTGATTCCTCTAGAGGAAGGCAGTACATGAGAAACTAATCAGGTAATTTGTTTCTTTTTCCAGTAATGTACTAATGCCCTGCTTATCACATCAGCTGATATTTAGCTCTTCTAGGCTATTTTTGATTTTTTTTCCCTTTCTCTTCTCTTGGCAAAAGAAGCTGTCAGACACTTCTTGCCCTTTGGCTGCTTGTGATGCTTCTGCTTAGGCTCTGCAGATAAGGTGACTGCTGTTCTGTAACAGGCAGAAAAACTCACTGCAGAGGAGGACTGAACACACAGGTCCCCTTTTGCAGTGCAGAAATTTTCAAGAAATTGGTGGTTTATTATCACATAAAGGCAGCATGTCATCTATTAAGTGATGTGCTGCTCCCTTAGATGGAGAAAGGTTTGCAAGGGTTATCGAGGTGCTTTTTTTGGATATTTTTGGTAATACTAACAGAATTTTTGGTAGAGGAATTTTATTTGCAGTAACTATAAAAATGAGTGTTATGATTGCCTAAAGTTAAAATTATTTTGAATGTTAGATTCTTCAAATAAAATCTAAAAAAAAGAAAATCCAGTGGGAATTTTGGACATGATAAATAATAAAACTTTTACTGAATTGTTCCAGTAAGCTTCAAATGTTTGAATAATCTTCCACTGAGTCTCTGAGCAAAATATAATACAAATATAATATTGTAGGCGACTGTATCTCATGGTTGTATTTGATAAAAAGATGTCTGCTGAAGAAAAAAAGAGGCAATTTGGGTTGGGGTTTTTTTGGGGGGGGTGGGGGGGGCATGGTTTGGATATTTACTTAGCACACAATCAAAAAAGATATTACTGGGAAGGTTTTGGTACTTAGACCCAGTGGTTTCATATGGTCTCTGCTCTTGCAGCTGCTCCCCAGTGCAGTGTAACTCAGAAGAACTTAGTTAATGGTGATAACTGACAGATGTGACTTCTCTCTGGGACCCTTCAACCAGATATTCCTATAATTTTAAACCTTTATGAATATTGACGATGACGTGTACATTCCTTGCTTTCAATAAGATTCCTTACAAATATTCCAAATTACATTTGTCACAGCAGTAATAATGGCAGTCTATGCATCTGCTTGATGAAACTATAAGCAAACAAGTTAAAGAAAGTTTTTAGACAGATTTATTGGCTAAACATTTCCATGTTTTTCTTTTACTTCAAAGAAGCTAACAAAGGTTTTTCAGGTGACAGAGTATGTTGCACTGTCTCTGTTCTCAGTTTTCAAAGAACAGGAATTAGGGAGGCATATACTTAGTGTTGATACTATTATTTTTTGGTGGTTTTTTTGTTGTTTTTTTTTTTTTGTAAACACAGTGAAAACCTAATTCACATTACTAGGGACAAATTCTTGTCACGAGTTCCATTACAAAGGTAGCCCAGTAGAAGACATTGAAAAAGGTCAGTATAACGTTGAAAATGTTACTAAAATGTTGAAAGTGTACAGGGTCAGGTATTGCAATAAATGACCAGTAGCTTTGAAAAATAATGAAATTAGCTCTGAACACAGCAATATCTTTATTAGCATTCTACTTACAAGTGTATGTATGCTTTTAAAATTGTACATGCCCTGCATAATGCATGTAAAATAGAGAAAAGTGGTTTTGTCAAGTGAAATGAAAACAGATGAAAGCTGAGATAAAAATTGCTTGAAGGACACAAGGGAAGTTTTCTGCCACAAGGGGATGGGTCCATTTTTACCCTGGTAAATCTCATGTAAGTTTGGAGTAACAGAGATGCAACTTAGTTTCTTTACAAGTAACACATTTCACAACATTGTGAAAAAGGGAGGAGTATTTTATTAGTTAAGTTACCGGAAAATGCTCTGTCAAAAAATTATTAATTGTTTAATAAGGTCTGTGAAAATACAGTCTTAGGTTAAAAGCTGGCTTCTAATGAAAGGCAAAAGTTCTCACTGTTTTCAGGGGAATAAGATGTCATTCTGATTTTAGAAGTTTGGGAGAGGAATAGTACAATCTTCTAGCAAAATAGTTAAGAATGTAACCTACTAACACTGCTCTAGAAATTTTATAGAAATATTGACTTGTGGGCTTAGCATTCTAAGAAATTATTATTCATAATATGCATGCGTAGCATAATAGAAAAGAATGATTGTGGATGTTTACCATTAATACACCTTACCAGGAATTCATGGGAAGGATTTCAAGAGATAGGAAGTATTATTTCCACATGCTTAGAGAATTTGAGAGGTAAGAGCCATATGCAAAGTATATTTCAGGAATAATAATAATAGTAAAAAAAAAAATAAAATTAGCTTGCTTTTGGGAAATCTTTATTAATTTACTTTTTTTCTATGACCTTCTAATAGTTCAGCCAAGACAACAATGTGGAGGTAAGACCTTCAGACTTTGCAGGTCTAGAAGATTCTTCAGTTTGTATTGAAATTTTTGCAGTAAACTTGGAACACCAGTCAAAATATTACTCCAGTGTTATATACAACATTAACCAAGCAGCCTTCAATTCATGTATTTAGTATTCATCTGTTTGCCTTTACATCACTGATGTTTTTGTTGTGAAAGCATTAATTATTTTACTTCAAATTAAAGAAATTCAATGAATGATCATTAGACAAACTCCTTGGAGACCATCCCTGTAACAGCTAGACAGATAATTAGAAAACAACTAAATTAGATAATTGGGAAAAAAGTGATACATGGTGCACATTGAGCTAGATACTCTTTATATTGTTGATTTGCCATAGAATCATTTTCCTCAGCAAAGTTTTTCTGTTATTTAAATATGTGCAGTAGAAACCGTGTAAAAATAGCTCAGCAACTGCTCCATGAACTTTTATAAATACCTAAATTAAAATAATGACAACTACTGACATAAGTTTAGAGAAGCTGGATAAAACCTTACTCATTATATTTCAGTTTTTAATAACATGTTTCCGTCCTAAATATACAAATTGATGAAACCAAATATGTGATTGTACTAAAATAGGATAATAGATGTGCACATTCCCAGTGCAGTCATTGTGCATAGTTTGCTAGAAAATAATCATAAGTGCACTGCAGTCACTAACAAGAACTGATCATCCAAGCACAAAGATTCACACACTGCACACCTATTGAAAAGTACCTGTTCAGTCATTCTGACAGTCATGTCATCCAGAGTTGTATATTTAAACAATAGAATAGTTCTTTATTATTATGAGTTTCTAATTTAATAGTCCTTCTGTGGGATGTTTGATCTCTGATTATTTGCAACTGTTCAATCTCATTGTAGTAAACTATATTAATCAGCACTTCCATAAGTTTTCACTTTTCTTTAACAAAAGTTAGTTCTTATGAGACTAATAACTTCCAAATGTTAGATAGTCATGTGAGTCAGCCAAAGAGAAACTTTTATTTTCCTGATTAGTGACAGTGTGGTAATATGTGGGGGGAAGTGACTCATGTTACCAGGATTATAGACCACAGACCTTTTCTGGAAAGGACTGTGATTAAGGAAGGTGTGCCCACCTTTTGCACTGTCGATTTTGGCATGAAGAGCAAACAGTAACTCAATGCAAGTGCTTTCTGCTTTTCTTCTGCAGATTGTAGAAAATAGAGGTCTGCTGTGTCATTATTCTTGTCAGATGTAATTTAAGTTTTTCTTTTCTTTTTTTGAAATGTTCACTAGACTAAATTTAGATGGGGAGACTGAAATAAATAATTTTTTACTTGGTGTGACTGATGTATTCCATGTTGACCTTATGAGGATCAAAGAGATTTACTATGAGTAAGGCCAAGTGATGGACAAAACCATGGTGTAGAATAAAACCTCTCTTGAAGCCTCAATATTACCAATTCTTATGAGAGAAATAAATCAAAGCTTTTGTTATATAAGAAGTGAGGTATTCATTACTGCTGTCTCTAGAAATAACTACCTTTCCATATTAGGAATTGATGGACTGGGGTTTGAGCAGGCCTGTTACTGTGAAATCCTTTATTTCTGTACATGGCCTGATGTCAGGTGGCTGTTTTTAAGCCTACTTGCAGAAAATTAGTCTACAGAATAACAGAAAATAGGAGTGGAAACTTTAAAGTATGCTTGCAATGGTTAGCCTGTAAATGATGCATCGAAAGTGTTCATTTCGGAGGGTGTGAGTAATTGAGTTGCAAATAAAATTGAAATCTGTTCCCAGAAAAAAAAGCATTACTATTTATCTTACATTTTATGTAAATTATTTCTTTTCTGTCATAGTTGGCATAGGTTTGTGGTGAAATGTTTATATAATACTAACAAAATTATGCCCTACCTTCTTTCAAATGGTGAGCAGCTAGAAAGTCAGAGCAGGAAAATTTACTGCTACTCTTCCTTCCACATGTGTAGATTAATTCCATGGCTTTTTAAAAAACTTGAAATTTTAATGCTTCAGCATTTGCCATAATATATAAAGAACTTCTGAGAAAGACACTGGGATAAGAGAAGAAGGAACCAGCAATTATTATCTGTCTGAAAACATAAAGTTTTGACCTAAAGAGAGACCCCTAAAGACTGATGTGGCAATTCAGTTTTCATATCCTTTTCATCTTGGTTCTTTTTTTTCTTTTTTTTTTTCTGGTTTCCAGATCCAGCTGTGATATTGTATTATGTTTGTGTGTACAAATGAACAGTAAGAATTAAACAAAAGCATGTCAATAATTCTATATGGAACATTGAAAGGTTTGGTAATTAAGATGTTTGGCTACTACTTTTAATCTAGATTCAGTCTGGTACTATGAACACGACAATTGCTGAATAGTTACATTTCTAGCAGAAAATATGGAAAAAAATTATTTTCTCTTGTGAAAGCCACAAAGGCTAAAGAATTTGGGGTAATTGATTCCTGCGTTTGTCCTTCACCGTATCTACAGAACTTAATGAAAAATGCACTGCAATAATTTAGATCTTTGGTCTTTCAATCTTTTTGCTTGGCTTTCTGATCACTTATCACTTATTTATCAAACAATTTAAAGTTTTAAGTCCAACCAAAGAAGGAGGAAATTTTCTTTCTCCTTTGATAAGTAGCATCCCTGCCCATGGCGAAGGGTTTGGAGCTTGATGATCTTTAAGATGCAAGTTGCTTCCAGTCAAGACTAAATGAGAGAGACTCAAGCAGAGAGGATGTTGCTCTTCCCCTTTTTCCCTTCCCTCCTCAGTGTGTGATACTAAGGCAAAGATCAAGGGATTTGTTGTTGTTGTTTGTTTTTTTTTTAATTCCTGCTTCATAAATTTGAAGGAATTTTGAGAATGATCACAGGTCATAAAAATACAAGAGATATACAACAGAAATGTAAGATTCTTTTTAACCCTAACCATTCTATTATTCTAAATGTAAGTATTGATGTCTGTTCTTAGGAAATAATTAATTTCAGTGATCTGAATTTCAGCATCAAGATACCCAATCTGAACCTTCTGGAGTATAAGTGTTGGAAAATCTCTTAGAAAAACAGTCTTCAGGAACACTGTTTATTTTTAGCTTTTCTTTAGAAAAATTATCTTCTCAAGTTTTTCTTCAGAAATCAGACCCTTCAAAACACTTCAGAATATCTTTAGTTTCTGACTGTTGACTCTTTTTTCCCAATTTATCTGTCTGTAGTGAATTCCCTAAAGGCTGAGACCATCTGGTCCTTCAGTTTATTTAACTGTTTCTCAGTTTTCGTGAGCTTTGAATTAAAACTGTCAGGCTCAAGGTTTATAACCACAATGATTTTTCAGACATCATTAATTTTAATGTTACCAGGATCTGTTCCATTTTTGCTCTTACACTTATCTCCCACAGGAGCAAGAGCTTCCTTTCTTGTAGAATGTGCTTTAAAGGGGGATTAAAATGAAATAAGTAGGGGGAATCACTGACTTGCAATCCAAGTCTTTATTGGAGTTACTTCAAATTTTTGTGAAAAGGTGCTTATGCATTTGCTTGGTTTCACATAACCTTCCATTAAATATAGAAATAAATCTATTTTTCCAGTAGAAAAAGCTTCTCTAATGTGTGTGGTGATTATATATGTAAAGTGAACACATAATAGTACATAAATTATTAGCACATTCTATAAGGGTTAACAGCCTATTCTCAAAATACCTCTGGGAGGCTAATAAGTATTATTTATCCTTGGGGTTTTTTTAATTGACAAGATGTACAGACTGATTCATAAATACTGATGTTACCTTTCACATCTCTTCTACAGGAATTGAATATTTAGTATACATTCAGTTAGACTTAGACATCTTTTACTCTACTGAGAGAAGTAGTTAGAATTTACTATCCCAGTGAAAGAGAGTGAAGTCTTAAATATGTTTTTATGGATCTTTTGTGATATATATATTATGTCAGTCTTATTGATTTTTAAAAAGTATCTTAATAGTTCACTAAAAAATAATACTTTGGGGATCATTATCACTGCATAAAACCAGAAGTTTAATATTGATACAGACATGAAAGATAAAAACATATATTATATTGATCATTACTTTATTGTGGTTATTTTAAATGCCCAGAGCAAGAACTTAAATAGTAAAGTAGATAAATCACAGAAATGTCTAGGGATCACTGCTGTGCTTGAGTTCTTGTTTTAAAGTACAGGAACTTTCAATATTATCCTCTTAAAAAGTGGGATTGTACCACAAGAGAAAGTAATTAAGAAAAATGCTACCACAGAATGTGAATCTTGGGTCACATCATTTACTCTTCAAGTCTGTATTTTTCCATTGCTACCCTCACAGCTCCTTTGAATTCTTTTGCTGTGACCTGAATCACATTAATTCACAGAATGATCAAGATTCCAAATGAAGAAGGGTTTACCAGATCTTAATAAGGGCTCCTTCTCTAAGGATATCTGTACTTTTCCATATGATAGACTTGCAGTTTTTTGGTGGCTCTCCCATCTCAGGAGTCCCAGGGGCCTTGAGGAAAGGTGTAATGCTTTGGTTCAAACTTAGAAACTCATCTAAACTAGGGCAAGAGTATTTTACTTTTAAAAATCAGTTCAACTGAACTTCACACTTTAATATTAATGACTTTAGAAGTGGTTTTCGTGGAAGAGGGCAGCAGACACAATTGTAAAGATGTTATTTTGTATGTAAAAGAGGATGGGGGGGTTTAACTTGTTTTAAGACAAGCTCTCTTTGCCTTTTTTTTTTTTTTTTTTTTTTTTTTTTTTTTTTTTTCTTTTTTTTTCTTTTCTTTTTTTTCACTCAGATGTGGAGGTACTGTTAGAATTTTAGCAGCCCATACTATGTAGTAGTTGGTGCTGTCACCAGCTAGTCTCACTGCTTAGGAAATCAGGGAGATGTTCTCCTTCTTTAGTTTGTCTTCTGTACATAAAACTGTACTTAAAGCCAGTTAAAGAAGTCAAAGTTGAGATATCTGTTCTAAAATGTTTCATTGCCTGGAGCTGGATCAGCTTGGCACATCTTTGCTTATATTTTTTCTTACTACTACATTTAATCTAAAAGCCTAAGATATTCTTGGGAATACTGGCTAATTTTCCCTTCTTTAGAAGCATCAGTAATTTTCAAGAAATACATTCTTCAGACTGTGCATTGCTTTGCATTATTGTAACAATTGTTTCTTAGTTCCATGTGAAGCCTTTTCTGTGACCTTCCCACAAGCACCTGTTATCTTTGTTGTGCTGTCCCAGAATAATTAATGGCACTGTCCTAGTAGCAAGTGTTGAATGCTAATTTGTCAGAGAAAGCTTGATAGAAGGGATTTGCACTCCATGTACTTTAACTGAGGGCCACTGTAGCAGTACATTTATGTTTAGAAGATATAGTTATTAATATTTCATCTTTAACATCAACTAAATAACATCCCCAATGGGTCAGACAGCATGGAGTCCGGCCTTGTGAATTAGAAATTACCAGAATAGTAATATTTAACATTAATATTGTTGTGCAGTTATCATGAAAATGCTTGTCCTAGTGATGTTTAAATTAGTGCTTTTTATGTGAAGAGAATTTCCAGTGTAAGACATACACTCATTGTAAAGTTTTAGAATCACAACTCTAACTTGCATATCCTGGTATTAATCAGTTTATACCAGTGGAGGTTCCATTGGCAAAGATTAAAACTACATCTCTCTGTTTACAAATACTAAATAGAGGTTTATTCTGAATTTGTTTCCTAATTCAAACAGTTTCCATTTCAACCTCAAAAAGCTTTAACTGTAGCTTACAATGTAGTGTAGTCTGTCACCCTGTTCTTCTCTGTTTTCCTAAGGTTCACTTCAGCCTTCTGATGTTTGCATTTTTGTGATGGAGTTTCTCATGCACTTTTCACGTAAATAATGATTGTTTTGCATTCCCTTCTGGAGGAAGAGAGAATTGATGGGCTGTTGGGTTGACCAGTGTGGTTGGAGAGGACAGTTTTCTTCCTCCAATCCATGGTCACTGTTAGAATTCTATAAATGTCAAGGTCTGTAAATAAACTGCCCATTTTTCTGCCTTGGACACATCAGTGTGTGAGTGTCATTCTTTTTGTGTTGCATTGCAACAGTAGTCCAGCTTTAAAACTCTGCAAGTGTGTAAGACACAGAGTAGTGCTGTGGTCCAGCTCATCTCTGTTGTATTTCAAGCAGAGCCAAGGCTGTTTGCAGGAAGTTGGATTTGCTCATTCCTGTGCTTTGAAACAAATAAAAAGTAAAGGAATTTTCCTAATTGTCCCCAGAAAGGAACAAAAATCATTCCCAGCTTTTCCAAATTCCAGCATCTGTATGCTTTCAGGTGATGTGACCAGAGACCAGGAAGATGGAGGAGGATTGCAAGACAACAGGCTAAGCTGTGACCAGCCACCCCTGATGGAGTTATTGTTTGGATGCCCCTTTTGTCAGGAATTGTCCTCTCTTTTCTACCTTGAATATTCACCCTTGGACAAAGCCTAGGTCTCAGATTTACTACTGTTCTTCTGCCACTTCACACATTGTCAGCTACTAAAATAAAAATCTCAGTAGAGTTTTAAATTAAGGATTAGAACATAGCTGTAAATTAACAGGAATGTGATTATCTACAGCTATGCAGAGACAGTAAAAATTAATACTGATTGCTAAGAATGACTGGATAGATATTTCACTGTTTGCAGTTATTAACCAGATGCTGCTTGTAGGATATTTTCTCTGCTTTTCTCATTTACAAGTGACAAATTTTCTCTGGAATGTATAATAGGCTTTGCCTTTTCAGTATTAGGATATATTTAGTTCAATGCCATTGAATGCCACTGAAGGATATTTTACCACAAGAGGAGAAAATTTGCCTATCAGAAAAAATCACCCAAATGCAAATCTACAAATCTTAGGCTGCTGGAATGTTTGTATAACAGAATGCATTATAGCAGAGAAGATTGACAGAGTTAACTTGATTTGCCTGTGTTGAGCCTTATTAAGCACTCTATCTCAATATTACAGACTTAATTAGCTGGAATCATAGTTACATCACCTTCAATAGGGAGGATAATTGATGTGAGTTGAAGCAAGTCTAATAGGCTTGACCTTCAGTCACATATTTGAATGGTTAGGAACTTAAATGCATACTATATTTACCTGGAGGTTCAGACTGATCAAGTCTTCAAAAGAAAGAGCTGCAGAAGTCAATGCTGAGAAAGTCAAGTGCAGGCATAGACACACTTGAAATGTAGCTAGAAGCTGATCTTTTTCCTGGACTTTAAGCCCCTATGTAAAAATACTGCTGACTGGAGCATGTGGTTCTGTGTCTAGGGAAGGAAATTGCAATTAAAGTAGTAACAGGTTGTCAGTAAGAAGAAAAGAAGAAAAGTAAGGGTTTCATATTAAATGTCATAGTCTAAATATACCAACATTAGTTTTCTTCCAAAAAATGAAATCTACCTGCTATCTTCTTTGCAATTTTTGCATTTGGTTTCCATATCCACATTTTGCTCAGAAATTATTTAACAGATACTGCGTTTATACCTACATCCTTCCTCAAATGCAGTCCAGAGCACTATAATGATGTCTGTCAACTGGAAACATGCCTGAGTGTCACAGCCATAGTCTGGGCATGTTTCTCTTCACTAGGCAGGGCTGACAGTGAAACCAGAACAGCCTGAAGGGAACACAGCCTCAACTACTTCACAACAGCATATCCTCCTGAAAGTCTTGAGAACCATAACCCATACATATGCTGTGGGAGGAGACAGATCTTTTACGTGTCATGTTCTCATTTCTCCATGTAGGTTTTAGTCCATGAATTTCCAAGGCCTCTGTAAAGATACTTGTTGAAGTTATTCAGATGTATAAATCTCATCCTTAACTAAGTGATGCTGAACCTAGGACACATCAGTGAAAGTGAAGAACATAGAGACTAAAGACTAATCAATTTGTTATGTAGTCTTTGGCAGTGGCTAAAAGCAAGGGCTTTGGAAAGGGTGTTTGAACCTGAAGAGAGAGTGTCCCAGAAACGTTCCTCCAGCCTCTGCCAGTTTGCAGCTCTGGGTTTTCTTGTGCAGTCTTAACCAGGGGAACACATTATAATGAGTTGTTATTAGGGGCTTTCTTCTTAGAGAAAAAGGCAGAATGGTAACTTAAACAAAACTTGAAACCATGAATTTGATCTGACTGCCAGGCATGCCACTATACTTCTTTGTACTACTAACAGCTCAACTAGAAAATAGAGTGGAACACTGGACTTCTGTGAAATTTGGATGTCAAATGAGTTTTAGTACATGACAGCTGAGAAACTTTCCCTGAATAGACAACTAGGAGATTTATGAAAGTCATACTGTTGCTAATGAAAATTACAGCACTTTCAGTATTACATAGTGCATATTCTTCCAAAATAGTATACTTAAGATCTGAGTGTCAGCATCTTTTGTGATACTTGACTGAAAGGCATGATATGTACTGCCTTAGTTCTGTCATGATTATTTACAAGTCTGTCAAAGGAGCTGCCTCTCATACATACTTTGTTTTTCCTTACTTTAGGAATTAAAGAAAGCTTATAGTGATCCTAGTGATCCTGTGTGAGAAATTAAGAATATCAATAAAGTATTAAATCATAAATAATTGTGTAATTCTTGTAGGCTCCTTGGAAATTAGTACTTTACATGAGTAGCTAAAAATAATCTTTCAAATGCTGCAGAATAGCTGCACTGGATTTGAGGTTGCTACACTTACTCTATAATACAATATATGGTAAAGATTCCATGATACACAGCTTCCTGAGTTCTGTAGAAGTTATCTTGCTTTTGTGTAGCACTCCCTGAGAAGTTTTACTGAAGTTCCTTTAAAATGTGCATATATCTGTGTGTGTGAATCTATATGCATAAAGCCCAGATGTATACACACTTAAATATCTATATATGTAAGCATGATGACGGAAGAAGTATAAAAATTATGCTTAGTCTTAGCTATTGCTGAATATCTTCCTGAATAGCTTCATTGTTTAAGGAACATTGCTGTCATGGTTTCTTGTAGGTGAGAGTTATTGCTTACTCCACGGATATTTCATTATGATTTGTTTGCAGCTGAGGTCCTACTCTTTTGTGTAATCTGACTATGTGATTTTATTTGGGCTGCATGTTAGAGATACTTTCAGAGTGCACTACAGGTCTCCTTCAGAAAATGAAAAACATAGGCTTACTTATTTACATTGCTAGTTGTTAATTCAGAAATTAATTTTAATGTAATTTAATGTAGAAGCATCAATATGCAATTCTGTGTGATCCTTCAGGTTCAAGTACCAGTGACTGTTCAGCTGTTCTGTTCCTGGGATATTATAATAGACAACCATATAGTAAAGATTTCACTGGTGATATAGACCAAATTAGAAACTTCCATTGATTACATACAGCATCTATGATTAGGTTTTAATAGTTTTTTATAGACCTCTTGAAATTAGTTCACAAATTTTCAGGGTTCCATAGTCCATGTGTTGAAATCTGTTGACTAAGTAGTGTTGACATAATTCGTCAGTTAGCCAGGTGATGAAACTTTGGTTATTGGCTTTTTACCTGTGTAGCAGTCCCAGAGGGAAGAGACAAAATGAGCTGTCTTCATATTTTATTTCTCTTGGCAGCACTAATATTGCTTTTTAAAAGGTGGGGTGCTTTTAGTCCTCTAGCTTGCCTTTTGTGTAAGTGATCTGTTTTGTATCAAATACATGGCTGCCTCAACATTTTGTAAAACACAACTGCTATTCTATAAAAATGGACTTAGTTTTTCTTTATACCCTGTGACAAATTCATTTTATAAGCAACTACAAAATACTGCATTTCACTCTGGTAGGCTATAAGTTGTTTATATGTGGTTAGAATACTCTGACAGTGGTCTTTTGTATCCAGGAAAACTGTCCCAGTAAACAATATCTAAAACTCTTACCTAGACATTGTTACTAGAAATTGTGCTTCATGTAACAGTAGAGCCTTAATGTTCTCCAATGGTCATCTGCTGAAGTTTCTAAATTGTATCTAAAAGGAAAAAAGACAATCACAATTGCTTCATTCTATATCAATAATTATTTAATAAAAGGTACTTTAGTTATTTGAGTAAAATGTAGATTTTGATACTGGAAGACTGTACTTATTGACCATGTTGTCTTCCACTCTGTAATACTGACAAATTCTAAACCTCAAGTGTCCCATATAGAGAAGACTCCTAACAAAAGGCATCCATTTGTTGTAAACAAAAATTCCCCTGATAGTATTGGAGTTTATATCATTTGTTTGAGAAGATAGCATAATCATTTCACAGAAAAAGGGGAAAATAAAAACACTACAATGACCTCTGTGTTGATTTTCTGTGTAGGCAGGTATTTGCTTTATTGTATTTCATTATGACAGGTAAATTTTTATTTCCATCTAATTCATTCTAAAGAGAAATGCCAAAGAAATAATGACTTCAGATTATTCACTGTATTTCACTGTTACATTTTACTTTCACATAATTTATGCAGTAAATAAAAACACTCTATTCAGAAATAACATTATTTCAGTCAAACATCCCATATTTTCTCATGGTATGAGCCAATAAGCCATATTTTAATGAACAGATTGGAGAGATGGACTGTTTCTATCTTCTCTCACTTGGTGTTCCATCTGAGGCCACTAAACTGGTCAGAATGTTTTCTGTCTGCATGGCATGGGTGGGAGGGAACATTTATAAAGAACATTCCTGGATGTTTGCCAAAAAAGAGAGAGATCAGCGCTCTTTTGCTCAGCCTGAACACACCCCTCTTCAGAAAGATTTGTTGGAAAGGTTGAAAAGTTCAGAATCCCTTAATATGATGTTAGTGTTTATGCAACATTTTTGCTCCATTTAATCTTTCCCACAGAATCAAATACGGCTTAGGGAGCTAAGGTTATGCCACCACTGTACTCTTGATTTTGTGTTGTTGGTTTTTTTAATGGTGTTGCTAAATCCCCTCCTTTTTTTTCTATTCCAAGAACTCTCATTTGGAGAGGATTTCATTTAGCATGTTGCATCTTCATTTTCCTGCCCTGCAATGGAAAATAACCAGGCTTCATTTTTCATGTGGGCTTCAGAATATTTTCACGGTCTTTAGGGCAAGTGCAGGGAGAAGAGAGAAAGCTGATGAAGTCAGAAATTTTGGCATGTTTATACATTGATTTAAGTTAATACATACAATCTTTTCTAACTCTGTTAATTTGAAAGCTTTTTTGACATCTGTTGGCACTGCTGGTGAATTTCCAGCTATGAGACCCATATGGTATGATGGGAACATCGGTTGAGTTCAAGATTTGTTAAAATGTACCCTAACTGCCAAATTGTGGGGATGTTGCAGAGTTTCTTCTCAATTATCTTTTGCTTACTTGTTATCTCAAGTTAAGGAACTTTTATTTTTGTATTCTGTTGCCTTTTTTGGTAATATGTGAATTTCAGTCTGTGCAGTGGATCTCTCCTTAATCCCACAGATTTGTTTGCTAGCTGGAACAGAGACACTATGTTTCAGCAAGGTCTAGGTCTTGTGCTGCGTTTTTCTCAGGGATCTGTACCTTCAGAAGAATTTTTTGCTGCTTCTCCATTATACTTAATAAATATAGATATACAAACACGGTTTTCATTTAAATATATAAATAAAAATTGAATAAAGTTAGCACCAAAATGAAATGTCATGTCACAAGGAGCCAGGGAAAAAATATGGAGGTTTTTTCAGCTGAAAAATTTAATTCCTAGTCTCAATCCAGTGAGGCAAGGACATGCCTTTGAACAACTCAGAATGCCTATTTCCTATCAGAAATGTAATCAAAGAGCCAAGGAGCACTTTACAGTGGTTAAGAACTCAAAATGTAGCTAGTGCACAGCTAATCCTCTGAAGATATTCTCAAGAATTGACAAAGATCCTTTTTTAAAGTGCCACATGTTAAATAATGCTGCTTCCTTGAATTAAAACAATATAAATATTTGTATTATCCTCTTAAAGACTAGTATTTTAGCTTTTGATAAATATGGGGTTTGCAGTAACCGAATTATAAAGCTTCTGAAAGAAGGTGTATTTACTAGCTATTCAGAAATGGTTGATTGTGGTGTTACTACCTTATAGGAATAATATTCCTGTCCCTGTTACCTCTTTCTTGAGCAATTGTACTCAGAAAGTGAGGTATAGACTAATCTGGGCTAAGTAACCATCTGAAAGATAGACCTGTAAGATTATAAAATGTAGCCAGGAAATACATAAAGTTGATGTGAATAAAAGGTCTTTATTAGAATTGTCTGCATTGAAAGTAGTCCATATTTTTGGCAAAGTAATGATGTTGTATAAACCATTTTCCCATGTGCAGGCTGTACAACCTTATGTGGAATATGCCTCTTAAAACATTAAGATATTCTTTGGAGCTGTAACTAATTTATCAAAATATTGAAACAAAATCTGAAATATATATAATCTTCGCTTCTGAATTTGTTAGGTTTTTTTGTTCTAGAGCAGACTTGTGCACAAGCTGCCATAAATTTGTAAACGCCTACACTGCAACTGGGATAAATTGAATCTATTTTTTGAGTGGATGAAATACTTTATGGTGAGAATACAGATAGGTTGTTCATGCAATAGAGGGATGGCTATAGAATGGTAGGTCTGTTTATGTTCAAAATTGGAGATAATTTTCTAAAGTCAACAGAGTAATGTTAAACATTTTCATGAAGACCTGTGAGAGCTTTGGATGAAGATGCTGAGATCTCTTGAAGTCATCAGATTATCTAATAAGCCTAAAGACAATTAAAGACTTTTTAATGTTTGCCTGATATGGGCCCTCTGAAATTTCTTAAAGAAAGACCTTCAAATATTTTGACAGCAGTTCCACTTCTTTAAATTTCAGACATATGCTTTATTCAAAATTTAACAATTTTCTGTTTCTGTTGAAGCACTTTCACACTTTCTCACTTTCATCTTTCAATGTTTTCTTTTAAACTCTAATAGTGTTTCCTTTCCTGAAATTTTTCACTTGTTGTTCCAGAACTTATCAAAATAATTTTGTATGTTTTTAGAATAAGCTACTTTTAAATTATTTAGAATATCAATGTCTTTTATGTCTTAATCATTCATCACAATATGTAGTGATGACTGACCCAAACAAGCCTTCTGGAATCCAAGCAGAAATCTTCTCTGCTCTAATCTTCTGTCAAAATCTGCTTTTTGCATTCCTTATTTTGAGCCCATGTGAGCTCATCTTTTAGCACTTTCAGCAAAATTGTATTTCTCTTATGTGCTTAGATACATTGCAAATATTTCTTCATTCTTATCCACTAGTCTAATTACTCTGACCAAAAAAAAAATTAAATTAAGATGGTTTAATATGATTTCTTCTTGGCAAATCTGTGTTGTCTGTTTATTATCATGTTATCCCCAGGTGCTTGGAAATTGATTTTTGAATCATTTGTTTTAGTAAATTTTCAGATATCCTGGTTTAGTCAGCTATTCTGTGAATTCCAAGATACATAAGAAAAAGAGGGAAAAAATTGTAAGTACTGGTTTTGCTGCCCTAATTCTAACCCTCCCTCTTTTCAATGTGTTGTCAGGTCTAACAGTTAAAATCTTTTTCAGTTGATGACACCTTTATTAGATTGCTAAGTCCTGCTGAAATGCAAATCTAAATATGGTTTTATTCTTTCCCCTCCACTCTTTTTTTTGGTCTACTCTGATGCTCATTTTATTTAAATTATCTCCAGTGCTTGGTCACAAGTAGTTGCATTCTGAAGACAAAAGAAAAAATTTCCAAATTGTTTCAGACTTCTCTGTTATTAGTGATTCCACTTTTTTGTGTAAATGAAAGACTTCAGTGCTTCTTTTGCTTGCAACTTTTAATATTTTCTTGATTTGCTTAATGCATCTTACTTGTCATTATTTATCATTCCCCTAAGGAATTGAAAAAATTCCTTTATAGGTGACATTGTGTACACTCTTGGTGCTATCCCTTTTTTTAAATGTCAGTCAGTCAAGAGATCTCAATTTAGACTCTAAAGTCTCTTCATGTACTTCATTTTTATCTTCCTGTTTGGAATGAGTTATTTTTCTGCCTCCAGAGCTAGGTTTCAGTTTTGAGGGTTTTTTGAGGAACAAAACCAAACTTTGGGTGTTTGCCCAGGAGATCCTATCTTTTGTTTCCTCAATTTGTTAAAGTCCAGTTTTGGAATGTCATTGTTCTTAATTCACTGTGGCAATTCCTTCCTTTTGTAGTATTTGAAAACTCTGTTTTACAAAGGCAGCTTTCACTCCTGCTCTTGACTCCTGACCAAGTTCTCTGTACAAGTACAAACCAGTGGTCCTGACCAGTGCTTACCCACTTGTTTAAGCTGAGGCTGTTTCCAGAAGAACTTGTTAGACAATGCACATCCTCCCTTGCTTACAAAACAGCATTAGGGTAGTTGGTTTGCCATCAAACCCACTTCATAGCCTTTGACTGCTTTTGTTAATTGCTCTGGAAGAGTCATTCACCTGCTGACTGATTCACCTGATTGGATATATCCCTACTACTGATCCCTACTGTGGCATTGGTTTGTTTTTTCTTTGGCTTTATCCTTACCCAAGGGTAATGGTCTCTGTTAGGTCTTAACTCTCACCTGTTCTAGCACAGCTGGAAAATATATTCATCACAGCTGCATCTCTGCCTCCATTTTTTACTTGTATGTCCTTTCTTAAGTACTGTTTTATAGCTTGAGGAGAGGACACTCGATCACAGCACTATACATAATGGTAGATTGATACTACCTTTTATTTAAAAGAATAAAATCTGAGCTCATAAACGAAACCTAGTGACTTGAGTGAACTGTGCTAAATGACTGGGAAGTATGTCATGATCGATGTATTGAGTACAGCATTTATGACAGGAGGAAGAAAAAGTATAGAAGCCTGAATAAGAAAAAAGAACATTATTCTTCTGAGGGCATGCCCAATACTGATAAAAGGGTGGCAACTGAAAATGTACCAAGATACTGCTTAGAAGTTACAAGTTCAGCTCGAAAAAGCCTAACAAGTCTGAGCATAGAATATGAAATTATTGAAGACTCTTAGAATGAATAATAGAAAAATAAGATTGAAATCAGAAAGAGAACTGCTTTGTTGACAGAAATTTTGAATAGAATTGGGTATGAAATGCATGTGCAGATTAGCAATAAGATTAGCCAAATATTCCATTTATCAAGAGCACATTTCAAATATATGGCTGGAATATAGGAAAAAGAAGCATGTAGATATCAAAAACTACTTTTATTTATACAGAAAAATAAAGGGGAAATGAAGATTATATGGACTAAAGATACTGCTTAAAAGGCAAATTTCCTTTGTACGCACTTTTCAGTATATACAGAAATTTTTTGCTGTGGAAAATGCCATTGCTTAGCATACAAGGAATTCTGCACTTCTCGTCCACAAGAAATTTCTTGTAAGTGTTCCCTCCCCCTGCCCCATAACAGCGAGGAATTAATGAGTTGAAGGGGGAGGGAAGATGGCCATTAAATCTTTGATCACAGGAATCTCCTGTCCAAGGTTCCTGTTCAGGGTAATGTGTAACAGCTGTGGCTGCTCCTGCCGATGGACCACAGTAATGATTGCAGAATGCCTGCTCTGGTGCTGGGAAGCCTAGGGGAGGAATTTGCTCTCTCTTTTTACTCTGCAGTATGTAGAGCTGATTTACTTTGCATTGCAAGGCTTTGTAGGCTTTGTTTCTAAGTACTTACTTGAAAATGAAATTGCTCAACAGAAAATTAACTCAAAACTTCTATGTGGTCATGTACATACCATATATTTTTTGTAGCCATTCAAAATTATTTATTTGATTATATCAGTGGTAGTTTCTTTCCAAAAAATAGTCCGTGGAGTGTGAACATCTGTTTTATAAGGTCATAAAGGGGCTTTTTTATAGTTTATATATGGTTTTATTTAATCTCTCTGAAACCAATATGTAAGGTTTTACTGTAGTGTAGAGACTGACTTTTTACTGCCTTAATAACTTTTTTTCTGAAGTGCTTCCTAAGAATTACAGGTCTCTGTAGCAACGAGGGTTTGGGGGCTTGTTACATAATAACAGGTGTGCTACTGTATATTGTTACTTAGTCCGTGAAAATCTCTCAACACAAAACGTATTGTTCAAGAATAAAACCATATACCCTGCGTCACATAATAAATATCTAGTGCATCTCATCAGATAAGAGACTATCTAGATTTTTGGGTTACTGTTCTTTCTTTGGATAGTAAATATAAAGCACACACTTCAATTTTATAGAGGACTTGAATGTCCTGAGTGCTACCATTCTCCACTTCCTTGATTTTTCATCTACAGGGACTTAGTAAAAATAATTTTCAGTTGCAGGGAATTTTATGTTGTTTTGTTTGCATTAGAGGCCAACCTGCCATTACAAATCTGTACCACCTTCAGTAGGAGTCATACTTACTTCTACATTCAGAAAGGTAGTTGTTGAATCAAAAAATAGTCCACATCAGAATTTCAGATAAATTTTGCCTTCCTTTGGACATTTTAGAGCCTTTTGGGGGAAAGTGTCATACAATACAAATAATTATGAAAATATATGTCAGAATTAACAAAATATCTGTGTCTTAAAAATATCTAGTAAATATTCAGATATTTTTCCATCTATGTTATGACTTCTTTTAGTTGTGCAGCTGTCATTTCATAACATTTTATCATTCTTGTTTAAGCAACACCAACAAATAGCACTGAGCTATGGGCAGACATTGGTGGACAGCAAAGGGATAAGAGGGTATATATTCCCAAACTTCCAGAACTGAGGGGAAACTTGTAAAAAGTATGTACATAATCAATCATCCATTTTTCTTCAGATCTGTATGCATATTTGATAGTTCTTGCAGATTCATTCTAAGCTGCCAGAGTATGGGGACCGAAGGTGGTCTTTGATCTATGTTCATTTAGAAGATCAATGACAGAAATACCACTGAATCCTACTACGACAACTTAATTAAGAGAGAGGAGTTTGCAGCTTTCAAATAGAAACAGTCTTGAGGCCCATTCCCTGCTATTCTGTGAAGAAGGTGTGGTGTTTAGTGCTTGACTACTAGTGCTATTTTGTAACAGTAGTTGCCTTTGCCTTTTAAATTTTTCACTGCCTGGTCAGCCATGCTTGTAGAAGGACTTTGTGTGCTCAACACTCCAGGATCATGAGCTGTATGAGAGATCATGAACACCCCAGCTTGGTACTGCAGGCTGTCTGCCTCCCATAGCTACCCAGGACAGGTAGGAACACAGCTGGAATGCTGCTCCCAGGGGTAGCTCCCCAGTACAGGAACAACATGGACACTGCAAGTCAGCAAAGGGCCACAAAGGTGGATCAGAGACTGGATGTAGAAGAGATATGGAGTGATAGAGCAGCAGTTCCAATGGTACCTGTGGAGAGCTTTGTGGGTGTTGGCTTTGGGTACCTCATATGTTAAGACAAGGCACAAGATAAACACAAATGTGATCTTGTGCGTAAGGCTTCGGAATAGGACACAGGTGAGCTGGGTTGTATTTTTGCCTGCACACCAATTTCTGCATGATGTTTCTTACTTAAATAATAATCTGATTTCTTTGAGACTCAGTTCTACAACCTGAGCAATTAAGAGATAATCAGTATCTTGTATGTTTAGGGAAAATGTTAATGAAGTGCTTTCAAATTTTTAAATAGAAAATGCTATAGGGATTAAAAGTGTTCTCTTATTAACAATAATTTTTTCTTTTGCTGAAGTTTATTACAATATTTAGTTCTTGTTGCATTTGATTGTAAATTAATTCATTGGGAAACTGAACAAATCCATGAATTAATGGGAGAAATATTTCTATAAAGCTTTGATTCATAAAGCTTTGTAATTTCTATAAATTTACATGGTCATGCTTGCTAATCTGGCAAAACTTTGTAAAACTATGTAAATAATTTAACTTCAGAATATATAATACAAACTTTCTGCTTGTAGCTGTAAGAACAACTACAGTAATTAAAATAATTACATAAAGTTATGCTCTCTGACAAGTGCCAGATTTCAAGGGAAACTGTTGTATTAGGCACGTAGAAGTTCTGTAACAGAAATTTTGCATTCCTATTTGATCACTTTCTTTGTCAGGTGAGGAAATGTTTTCTGTCTCTATTTGTGCTACTCTTGCTTCCAGAGTATACAAATGACATTAAATTCAGTTTGTCCTGAACCAAATTTGTATGATTTCTTTTTCTTTTGCTCAAATGCTTTGCTAGCAGTTTTCTTTAGATAACAGTATATAGGGGTGTGCATTACTTTGCTTGACTTTAGTTAAATATGAGAGTGCAAGTTGCAAATTCTCTCCAGTCAAAAGTGTGAATTGAAAGAGTATAAGCCTCATTCAGCAAAGTACAATTATTATTATTAGTAGTAGTAGTAGTAGTAGTATCATACAGCCACTCTAGAATTTTCTCTGCACGTTCATGCATTAGAGTGCATATATCCTTCTCAGTCTGAATCCCACAAAGAGCTTGTGGTCTTCCTTGACCTTTAGGATTATTTTTTTTCTAAACTTATGGTTTTATGTCTTGAATATCAGGACATATTTTGGAGATATTTCTGCTTTAAATATCAACAGAATTCTGGTATCAAGTTCAGACTTCCTTATCCTGTGTTTTGTAAAAGCAGTGTTATTCTAACTGTGTCTGCTCTGACTGCCAGTGCCAGAATTGCTGTCTGTGACATTACTCTTGGAATGTAAGCAAAAAGACAGTTGGAATATTGTGAGACAGGTAGGCAGGCACATTGCCTGGCCAAATGCCCAGGAGCTTGTCTGAGTCTCCCTATAATGCTTGCCTCAAAAATGCTCTAATGACTAAATGGTGTAGACAAACTGTGAATTCATTCTGAAATCCAACCTCATGACTACTTTTGCACAGTACTGTGGATCTGGCATCTTGAAATCACATTTAAGCTACTCTTACCTTGTGTAAATTTAAGACCTTGTAAATGGGTCTTAAATTGCGTTAAGGTCCCCTGGAAATCAAATGCATAAACTCTTCCTCTCACATTAAAATGTATACACTGCTAGTCCCCATGAAAGCACTGTATCATGTCCCTGGAAAAAAAATGGTGTTGCTAATTTTCCTTATTTATGGATAGAATTTGGGGGGTTTCTAATTAACTAATTAGCTTGGTTACTCTGAGTCTTCCACATTAATTCAATTTTTTTCTCATCATTCGAGTTTTATAATAATTGTTCTATCTTTGAGCAATAAAAATGAGGGGATTTTAAGTGTCGTTAGGAGATTGAAGAAAAATTATTAATTTCCCTCCCCCAGGAATACTTTGTTCCCTTGTAGCAATAAGGTGATGTAAGACAATGATGAGAATTCTGAAGTTTGGCTTTGACTCTGTGCTTTCAGAATTTTTTGGGACATTTCATCACAAAGTGCTTCATGTCTTTTTTTACCAGCTATTCCATGCGAGCACTAAGGATAAGGAGCAGGATTAAAACTGCTGCCTTCAAGATCTATTTGTAGTTTGGCTTTCAAGATCTAGTTGTAGTTTGGCTTTCTGGCTCTTCACAAATATATCATTTCTGTTGACTCCACATTTGAACTGTGCAGTTGCTCCCACTTGAATGGCCATTTCATCGTTGCTTTTTCTGCATCTTGTCCTGAAGCTTTCTCATCTTCGTACAAATCGTAGCTGCTCTGACCATTGTTTAGCTTGGGTGATCCCTCAAAAAGGAAGAAAACATGACTCCTTTGACAGAGAATTCTTGAAATGCCAAAATAGACTAGAATAGTGAGTAGAACTTCCTGGTTAAATTCCAAAATTTAACTGGCTTTGTTTCCTGCTAGTAAAGAGAGCATGGCAAAATTCACAGCTTGAAATTGTTGCTTTGATTTCTGACTTTCCCTTTGTCAATAGGAAAAGGCCAGCATTGCTGGCCAAGCACATCACTTAGTTTCACCTGTCATTTCTCTTCTCTACTAACATTTTAAAAGAGCATAATTCCACACTTGTGACATTATCTGTAGTATATGAATGCAGCTGCTTCTAATAAGATTAATTACTAGAGATGTTTTTGTTGTTTCTGTGGGAGTAATTAGGTACATCAACCTAACCATGCAAAAACGCAGCATGATACCCAAACAAATTGGCAAAACCATATTCTTTGCCATAAAACGCACGAGTTTACAAAATATAATACTTGGCATTTTCCCAGAGTGTGCTGTTGTCCTCCCATCTTGAGGACTCATCTGCAGAAAAACAATTTGTGATTTTATGAAGCAGCAAGGAATTCCTGTATCTGTGTATCTGGACCCTCAGCTATGTCTTTTCACCTTTTATTGAGTTCCAGGAGTTTACTGAGTTTGATTGCATTGTTGAGAAAGGTCTGGTAAATCAAAATTAACCTGATTATTTTTCCATACAGATTTTCCAAAACTATATCATATGATTCTAAGCTAGTTTGCAGTTCTGAGTTAAAATCCAGTTCAACGTATTGTTTAAGTGTATGTATATGTATATATACGTGAAAAAATGCTCCTGCTATGTCTTTCCTTCATTCCTTGTATTATTGCATGGTGGTTCAAATTGGTTATGTGATTGATTTGTGTTTTTTTATTGCTAACATGGTTCTTTTTTTCAATCATACAGCTATTCTTAAGGTACTTGAATATTTTTATATATCTGATACCATATGATCCCAGTCATAAAAGCTGTTATTCACTATCGTGCCCAACAAAATAATGATTTGACCAAACAAATAGAATACTTCTTATCTTATTCATAAATTCTGAAAAAAAAAAGCTCCAAGTAAGGCTTATTTTCCTTTTCTTCAGTATTTGTATTCATTAGTGAATATCATAATGATCCAAATAGCAGATGAAAAATAACTGCAAGTCAGTTTGCATAAATTACAGCTCATCACTTGACTAAAATAGTGTGAGAAATGCTACTGGAATATGTTGAAAGCCAAAACAGTTTATATACTATGTTTTTTCACAAAATCATACTGCATGAAGAGAAAGACATGTCATTGTGTTCAATTAGGATTTTATCTGCCAGTCACATATCAAGTAAAAAGGTTGTTTTAACACTAATGCCTCTGGATGCAGCTGGCTGTTACCAGTAGCTAAGAAACCAAGATCAGAAATTTCAATTATTGGTACTGTGCAGAGTGGAAAATTACTTTTTAAAACATCTATGTTTGCTGAATTTGTTTATCACAGCTAACGTTTGCCGAATGATGGCTGAATATTGATAATTAGGTCTGTAATGAAACATTCTTTAATTTGGTTATAAATTTATTATATAAACTTAAAGTATTTATTCCTGAAAATGACATCTGAAGTACAAATAGGGAAGTAACAATTCCATAAGCAAATAAGATACCCTCTTACTTGATGTGTGCTAGTGATGTTTTGAGCCACTTGTAATGCAACACATATTTATTCAACAAACACCACTATTATTATCAGGTCTATGCACTGAAATCCATTTTAAATACATATTTTGACTGCTCAGGAATGAAAATAATTAGATTTTTTATGCTTCAAGGCAGGTTTGGGTACTGATGATTTAACTATCTACAAAATCCAGTTCATCTTAAATTCCTCCTGATCCGTCGCTTGCACACAGTGGATGTTGGAGTAGGTTTTTGCTTAACAAATGCTGGCTGAAGTCAGTGAGATGTTTTTCGGCAGAAATAAGCTGGAATAATTTTTTTTAAATCATTTGTTGGTCTTTTAAGGAAATATGTATATGGGATGTGAATTTTTTCAAAGTATGAAAGCCTTCATCTTTGCTTAAGCCTGGGAAAGTTTGAAATTGCTATTTATCCTGCACAACTTTCAGGGCCTCTAGCTTGCATTTGCCTGCAAAGTGCTAACAGTGTTGAATGCCAGAGCTGGGCAGTGTACCTGGTATGGAAATTCAATCAGAAACCAGATCCTCTCTTTTAAGGTGGGCATAGGCAGAGGATAACTGGTCAAACACATATCCTGTGTCTGCTATCCTGCTGATTAAAATATGATGTAGGTGCTGAATGCTGTTGTCTCTTAGACAGTTGGGGACTGCTTTAGTTGTGCTGCTTCATGAAAAACACAAAGCATGCTTAGACTGGTTATATGTGTAAGTACCAGTTCAAATATGTACATACATGGAAACTATAATAAAAAAATTTAAAAAATCATAGAAACAGAAATAAAAAAAAAACAGAAAAAGTAATAGAAGCAAAAATACTTGAGGGCATCCAGTTTTCATATTAAAATTGCAAAAAAAGCTGTTTTTTGAAAAAAACCCCACATACAGAAAGACCTAAGACACACAGATGATTCTTTCTGACCCAGATGTTGTAAATTTAGTACCCTTAGACAGCACCAGTTCCCAACACAACTTACCGCTTATTTCATACAGCCTGTTGGATAAATTCAAATCATAGCATAAATATAGGTCTAAATCTGCATCTGCAAAGCTTTGAATCCAGTCTGTGCCCACTAATTTGGCACGATATAAGTGTGATGGGCAAACTTATGCAAAGTCAAACTGCATCTCATGTGGGCCTTAAATAGAATTTGGTTGAATGGAGCTTTTTATTTTTAAGCACCAGATATCTGTGTGGGTGTCAATTTAGATGTTCTCAAAACAAGGTATAAAGCTGCAGCTAGAAGTTTTGGTTTTGTCCAAAATTTTCCAGTTGAAATTCAATCAGTTGAGCTTTCACGGATATTCATTCTATCCTTCAGTACAATTAAGAACTCTTGGATATCAAGTACTCATCAGAAGTGCAGTAGAAAATATTTCTCTTAGTGATGGTTTGAGTCACCTTTACCATTTTTCTTTAAAAATGCCATATTTATTTTATGGGCCTAATTACTAGATTTGATGGAAGGTTTGAACATGATTTTTCAGACTGTTATTGTTTTCCTTGTCTCAAATGCTATGTGTTTCATAAAATGCTTTTTAATTCCTCATAAATTCTAGAAAGGAAACACTTAAGCTATTAATTTGAAAGAAAAATTTCAGTTTTACTGAGAGGATAATTTTCCCCAGTATGGAAACAGTGCACAGTATGCTCATTTGGAGGTTCCAAAAAAATCTGCTTTGTCATGTGTATATCAGACCTAAGACCCCTATGTAATCTGGAATAAATAGTGCAAGAAACTGAAACATTATTGAGGTGCATATAGCTCAAGTTTACTATCAGACTTAAAATACAAGCAGAGGCATTCAGACTTTTTCAGAAAAAAAAATGTTTTATGTACAAAGAAATAATTTTCCAGAAGCTTCATATCAACTCATCATTGTACAGAGATGTTTTGAAACATGAATGATCTGTTTTGAACTCACATTAGAGGAAAGATAACTACAAAATAGCATTTTTAAACCTTGAGAAACAGGAGAATGGATGAAATATGTTCATGAATACTTTGACTGAGTGAAGTCAAAGTAAAATTCATGTGCATTTCAGTGTAGTCAGGATTTCTTCTTCTATGTTTGTTTTAATAAAATCTGTCAATATATAAATTCATTAGCCCTTAGATGCACCCCACAAATACAAGCAAGGGTAAAAGTTGTAATGTTTGATGTGCCAAAGTAGCATTATCCCAAAACTGCAGACCTGTAAAAACGTTTGATGTAAAAGAGAATAATTTAGTTAACATTTAAAGTAAAAACTTAGTCATGCTAAATTTTGGATTTTAGATTTAAGATAATTGTGCACACTATAATCAGCGTCTTTGCTGGGGGCTATAAAAACATTATGCATTATATCAGTTGTAGAACTCAGCACTGAATGCAGCAGACAGATACAAGAGATATGGGAACAAGACCAAAATTAATGCAGCCACAGAATGTAATTGAATATACTTTGTCTATTCTCAGCTCTTATTTTCTCTATGAATTTGCCTAGTCCAACTTCTGTCTCCTGGGTGAACTTTTTCCAGTTCTCTTGTTTTAACTCATCCCAATTTTCAGGTATGTTACCTGTTCCTTATAAAAATAAGGACCAGTTAACATGGTCTTGTGCAGCATTTTAAATCTGTACTAATGAAAAAGGTGGAGTTTTTTTTTCTGAATTAAGCCCTTACCAGTTATGATGTACTTTAAAGTACGGCTTTGTATGTTTAAATCAAGACGTAATTATTTTAAGCACAGCACAGATTAGGCCTCTTCTGATGCTGCTCTCTTCAATGGTTTGTTGCAGTTTGGACTGAGTGGACATTACTGTCCAAGTCTGGTGTAAAAGCAGAAGCCAGTTTGCTCTGTCTCTTGCTGTGTTACACTTGGGCTGAAGAAAATAAAATAAAATCTAAAAAAAAACCTCAAAACAAACAAACAAACAAACCAAGCACAACCAAAAAACCAAACCAACCAACCAACAACAACAAAAAACACAAAACAAACCCACAAACAACAACAACCCCCCCCAATAATGGTAGCAAACAAAGAAATTGAGTCATGAATAAACATGATTAAGGTTTGAGTTATCAATTGAAGCAATGGCATTTTAGCATAGTCCATTTTGGTTTGGGGGCTTTTTGAGTGTAATTTGATTTCAAAGACTCTTGATTCATGGCTGAACTTAGCTGGTCAGTTACTGAGACTGTACTAAATTTGTAAAATTAATCTCTGAAAAACTATGCTAGAGCAGTTTAATTCTGGTTCTTGGAACAGATAGTATAGTGAAGAAACTTCAAGGACTTTCTGCACTGCAGGGCCAAAACAATTAAAGGTTTAATCACATCTCTGGTGGTTAAGGCTGGTGAAATCTCTCAGGCAATATGTGAGAACCATTTTATAGTTTTTGGTTATGTAGGCACTAGTTCAAATAATTATATTACTGGACTGCCTTGTAACATTTGGATAGCTCATTTCTGTGCTATCCATTACTGATGATGTAGACCACACTGTTTCCATAGAGATGATCTCTCTCTTTTATCTCTTGTCATATAATTCTCGATGCAACACATTAAATACTCTAACAGAGCAGAGGGGAAAATTTTTCTCTGACATCTACCCCATTGCTCTGAACTTCAATATTGTTTATTCCTATGACAGTGGTGATACTTTTGATTCATGTTTGCAGAAAATCAGAGAATTGTGAGACAACATAAGTATAGAAGCAGTTTCCCCTTCTAACTGGCCCATTGTTAAAGAGCTGGTGAACTCTAGTTTGTTGTTAAACAGATCCTAAGTTTTAAGAAAGAACTTCAAAATTGTGGGTTTGAACTTTCAACTTAAATTCAGAGTCTGTGGGGGTTTGGTAAGGGTTAGGTTTCTTTTCTTTTGTTTCTTCTTATCTGTAGAATTTTTCCCGTAAGTTGCTAAGAAACGCTGACTGCTGGGCACTTAGGGGTACTTAGAAAAACTAAAGTGGCCAAGCTGAGGGGAAGGAGGGCATCTGGTTGCATTTATCTCATTCTGGGGAGTTTCTCTCCAAGGGTCAGAGCTTCTGCTGCTTGGGAAAAGGAATTCGCTGCCACCGCCAAACCCCAGCCCGGAGCTTCTGCTTCTTCGGTGGGGTGAGCCTCTGCTCGTGAGAGCAGCCGGGACCTTATTTACACCTGCCTCACCTAAAGGGGGACCTACCTATCCCCATCTGCTGGTGTGCCCGGGATCCTGAGCTCCTTTCTCTTTCCTGCCCTGCTGGAGCGGGGCCGCTGCTGTCCCGGCCCCGCCGCTGCTCCGGCGCTGCTCCGGGTCTTTGCTCCAGGGCCACCACTGTGGACCTTCTGGTGCATCTCATCCACCAGCCCGGGATTCCTGCTCATCCCTGCTCATCCCTGCCGTTCCAGCTGGGTGCTCCTCAGAGTCCTGCAGGGCGCTGGGATCAGACCGCCCCGGGTTTTTCTGAGGCAAAGCTTCTGCTCCCTCCCTTCCCGTCTGGGCCGAGAAGGGATTCCTGGTTTTGTCTGTTGTTAATGCCGGGGTTGTTGTTGTTTGTTTGCCTTGTTTCACATACCAGTAAAGAACTGTTATTCCTATCCTCGTATCTTTGCCTGAGAGCCCCTTTAATTTCAAAATTACAGTAATGTAGAGGGAAGGGGTTTACGTTCTCCATTCCAAGGGAGGTTCCTGCCTTCCCTAGCAGACACCTGTCTTTCAAACCAAGACAGGGTTTCTTGATGAATTTCAGTTGCTGGATTTGAGGAGCTAAAAGATGGTGGGATTAGGAATTTACAAAAGGGGCTGAACCTCTGTAACACTGGACATACATTGGTGTGATCTGCAGTGAATTGGTGTAATGCCAGTACAGAGGTTTGCAGAGTGTATCAAATACGACAGAGTGTAATTACATGAAAATGACCCTTTCAGATCTGTGGAAAAGCAATTTCAAAGGCAAGTTATATCATATTAGAGACATTTTGTACCCCAGTGCAGTAATGAGAGGAAGCCTGCACTCCTGATTTGTTTCAGCTTCTCATGGTGTGCCTCTGATTCCTGGTAGACACAAATAGCTGGACAAAACTGGGACATTTTGGATGTCTGCCCTTACCTTGCCGTGTTTATGAGGTTATTTACTGCTGAACAGAGACAAGAAAATCAATTGGTCATTTACCATGTGAGCAAAAGGACACGTACTGGAGGTTCTTCTGGTTTGAAACAAATATAATAAATCTATTCTCTAGCCTGTCATGCTTTATGTAGACATCCTCTCCATCACTGTTTTGTCAAAGTGAAGAAATCTGGTTTTCGACAATAAATAATTCTATTTTAGACAAACTTTGGCCTACGCTCAATGCTTCTGCCTCTTTCAATACCAGTGTTAAGTTTTTCATTGATTAGCCAGGAAAGACCTTCAGTGTTTAGTGTTGTTTTCAGCAACAAGCAATCCTGCTTGTTGCTGAAAATTACAAGTGAAAACACAGAGTCTGGATTTGAAATCATGCAATATTCTTACTAACTCTCATATGTTCACTGAGATGCAGAGAAAAGACTGCAGCACACCCTGAAGTGCTGTAAATTACCATAGCAGTGTAGAGTTGAGTGGCTGATGATCTGCTGCATTATTTCTTGAACTGTTGATATTATTTAGGTGCCATTTATCAGTACTTCCTGCATGAAGAGTACATGTTCTCTCTTTCTTTAGAAAAACGGGCAGATATTGACTTGCACTCCTGTTTTGTTAGATGGGTTTGTTTCTACAAGGTACGTACAGCAAGTGATAATTAATGTTCACGGTGTGAAATTGCAAACTCTCCTACACATCCAAGAAAAAGGATGTGTGCTATACGTCAAACTAAAAACTGAAGATTTTTTTGAAGTGGACTCTGCCAGAGCAAATCCAACTATATTATTGGACTAAGGCTTATGATACATTTTCAGCAGGATATCAGGTTACTGCAAAATGCATATTGCACTTGCCTTAGATATACAGCATCTTTCAAATTCTGGTATCTTTTCTTAAAATCATGAATGAAAAATGGATATAGAAGCCTAAGGAGGGGGAAAAAAATCAAACACTTTTAAAAACCCCTGCTCCCCTCATAACATTCTGTTCTAAACCATCTGTGAAATTCTCAGATATAATAAATTCAAAAGTTTTGCTTTAGATACTCAAATTGGTACATACAACAACTCTTGCCTGCAGACTCAATTTTACTGTCCACTTCTCCCCACCTTACATAATTATGGTCTTCTCTCAGGAACTCTCAGTTCATTATGTACTCAGCTATCTAAAACACAACCTTTGAATTGTCTTAATTGCTTCAGTCAGCCACATCTTAAAAATATCCTATTTGATTATCTCCATAACAGAAAATCATATTTTCACAGTAAGTCTAGAAATGCCAGTCGAAATTGTATAAATTCCTTTATGTATATCTGAAAAGAGGTTAACTGCTCAGAAGAAAATAATCATTTTTATTTTTTCAGTTCATTGATTCAATCCACTAACTAGTCAGACATCAAAATGTCTTTCAAAATGTTCATTTTTAAATTACTGCTTTTCCCTTGCTTCAGAGAAAAATATATTTCAGGATTAGATTAAAATGTGATCAAATAAATACATACTTTAAAACATTAAAAAGGTTGATGTTTCTAAGGACTGATTGTACAATTGAGCTGTTCTGTCTACGTTCAGCAGTTAATCAGCAATGGGAATAACAACATATTATTGTTAGAATATTTGTATTCAAAGAGGAAACGCCAGCCTTGCTGGATAAAAAGTGCAATCCAAATCTCTGCTTGCCAAAACTACTATAAAAATAGTGATGGAAATAGAGTGATGACAAAACCTCAAGTCATCGCAAGTCTCTTCAGCTTTTGGGTTTAAAAAGGGTTGCTGAAGTGCACTTAGGTCTCAGAAACAGATCCTAGGACTTTCCTACGAGGTGAAAAAATACTGGCATGCCAGGCATTAGCTTTCCTGTCCTTACCAACCAAATAAATTAATGGTATTTCGTTCTTCTTGAGCTGTGTTTTCTGGCTATTTGCAGACCTGATTCAGAAGTTACAGAGGGTAGCTGCTTTTCCTGTTTTGCTCCAGCTTTTAACCTGGCCTTTTCAAATGCTGTCCTGCAGATACCTTAGAGCCAGACAATGATGTTACTTCTGGAGAGTGGTGAGCTTGGTTTCCCTTCCCCCATGTGAGTTCTTTCACATATAGGTAAATGTAGCAGTTACAGCACATTTCAGGTCCCAGAAAATGGGGGCAGTTTTCTTAAACAAGCTAATGTTGCATTAGTCACCTGAATATGTAAGGTGCAAGATTATGTGCCAGTATGCCATTATTCTAATAAAATCATTTGCAAGGTCAGATCAGCTGTCCCTATAATGATCTGGGGAACCACAAGTTCCTTGTTTCCTGCTTTTCTCCCTGTTTTCTTCGCCTTTTTCATTAGGTTTTAATTACCCGAGTGACATCTGTTTCAAGAGGATTTACTGATAGCAATTAATGTCTAGAGATGAAGATTCTCATCTCAATTTAGGTTTGTGGACTGCCTTTAATTTGAAAAAGCCATTCAGTTCTGGTTCAGCTGGCTGTCCTTTAATGAGACAATAGGTTAGGTTACCTGTTGTAAGCTGCAATGGTTAGACCATAGTCCAGTTGCTGTGTGTGCAGGCTGAAATGATTGCAGCTATTGCAGACCTATCTGCAGTTTTATAAAGAAGGAGGAAAAGAGGGTTAGAGTGTAGGGAAGAGAAAGAGCTCCATTTTGGTTGTTTTTGAGACATAGGAGTAGACAAATAAAAACCACTCTAAAGAGGAAAAGAACCAGGAGAGGCCTGAGTCATAGAAGGGAGGAAGGAATTTGTAAAAAGTGAGAACTGCTTAGTCCCACTTTAATAAATAGGCAATGCAATGCAACAGGTCCAAATCTGTGAGGCATAACTGAGAATCCAGCAGCAATATCATGTGTTTGAAGTTGTTTGAGATTAGGTCTTGCCACTCCCATGTAACCCATCAGTTGCATTTGGTGACTGTTTCATCAGAATGGAATCCACGTTGTGCACTGTGAGAGGGCTTTGTGGAATCATGGCAGTGGAGATCTCATCAGAAAATTGGAAAATTGGCATTCAGATATGAACGTGATAGAATGAAAATAATATCAGAATATCAAACCAGTTTTCCCAATCTAAACTAATGTTTTAATACAGACACACCCATAAATCAGCTGTATTCAACAAGCATAATCTGACAAGTTTATTCAAAAATTTTGATGAGACCTATTTTAGAGGAATGCAGTTGTGAAACTGAATTTTCCTGCTTTTTAAATTGCTATCTGAAAGACCTTTTACCTGCGTTTATAATCATAGAACCATAATTTTTTAACTGTGCTGTAAATACTTTTTTGAAATGTAACAAGAAAATATCCATTAATGTTAGCAATGCTACTTGAACCCTATTAAGGCCTCTTTGACACAGGGGTATAGATGCAGCTTCCGGGCAAAATGATTCACATCTGCTTATATTATCATCTTGATTTACTTTTAATTTGTATTTTATTTTATGATATTACACTACAGCTTAATCTAGGAGTTAATGGGTTATTACAAATCTGTTGAAATTCCATAACAATTCAGTAAATTGTTTTCCCATTGTCATTTACCTTTGACTGTGCAGCCTTTTTGCTGGCAAAAAAATAATTGCTCCTGTCTGAGTTTGTGGATTTGGAGCCCCAGGTTATATTTTATTCCTTCTCTTCCTTTCTACCTCTTTTCTCCCTTGAAGTCTTCTGTTTTAACATTTAAACGTTATGCACTCCCATTGTTGAGGATCGAAGTGCTATATAGAAAATCCATTTCTTTTTCTTTCTTGCATGTAGTGTTCCTGTCAGTTCAGTTTAGTGTAACCTTAAAGAAGGGTTTGATTTCAGTGTGTGCTTGATTTCACATTGCCTGTCACTGATAACGAATGTGTCCACAGTGATCCAGAGCTGAATGAATTTCTGTGCTATTTCCTTCCTCAATCTCTTAGATATTAATCTATGATTATAGTTATTTTTCTGACTTTGTCCTCTGACCAGCATTCTCCCATAAATGAAATTAAAAACTGAAAGCATTATATTAAAACTAAAACTTTTTATTGGATGTATTTTCCTGAAGTTTAGGATTCAAAAATTGTCAATCACAGATTAAGGATTTTGATAACATCAGATTCCTTATAGCCTCTGGATGTTTTGATTTTAAATGCATTACACTTATTTGATCAGTTTTCTTTCCTGATGTGTTTTTAAGGTCTGTCATGCAACAAGTGCTATACCAAATGGGAAATCTGCAGTAATGTTTAGTTGTGGCAGTTCCTCCCAGAAAAATGAGTGAGTGTAGAATGTATCATTAATATGTGCATAGTTCAGTATGCAATATTTACAGTATCTTTAGGAAATACAGACTCTATTTTTTCTGCCTTTGATTTTTCAGTTGCTTACATATAGAGTAATGTTATTAATTTGTTATCTTTAGTTTGACTATACATTACATTTTTAATAGCTTAGCCATCTTTTTTAAGCATTTAGATTCCTCTCTGTCCCCACTGTCAGTGTACAAATGGACAATTGATGTGTGTTTTATGTTGTTGTGGAGGCTCTTGTTTTCCCTCAGAGCTGTAAGTTCTACTGTTCTGAAGCAGATCTGTTCTTCGTTGCCATTATGTGTTTATCCAATGACAATCATGGAAATATAGAATAATTTAGATTGGATAAGAGCTCAGAAATGATTGAGTTGAGCCATTAAGCAAGCACTGCCAATTCCATTACTAAAGCATATCTTTAATTGCCGTACCTAACATGTCTCTTAAATACCTCCAGGGATGGTGACTTAACCACTTCCCTGGGCAGCCTATTCCAGTGCTTGACAACCCTTTCTCTGAAGACATTTTTTCTGATACCAAATTTATACCTCCCCTGATTGATGCCATTTTGCCTTATCCTGTAACTTATTGCTTGGGAAAAGAGAGCAACCTTCTCCAACCAAGTGCCTTTCAGGCAGCTGTAGAAAGCAATAAGTTCTCCCCAGAGCCTCCTTTTCTCCAGGCTCAACAGCCACAGTCAAATCTGACCATTTACCACAAGAATGCTTGGCCATCAAAAGGATCTGAAGTAGCCAGGTGGCTCCTTCATGCTGATGACCAGACATGCAACTGTATGAAGTTGTACCAGACATTGTAAATGTGATGTATTCCTGTTACTTCATGTTGCTGGGCTGTTTCAAAAGCAACCGAGGCTTCTCTTTCCATGTAAATTGATTATTGAAAATAAATGCAAAACCAATCAACCAACCAACCAAAACCCAGCAAATCTAGTAGTTTACTAGAAGAGGAATTTATTTTAGAATTCCCCAGCACAGAAATGATAGTCCAAGTTTCAGGTTATTTTCCCAGTGGAGAATTGCTGGTTGATACTTTTGATGAACATGGGTTAAGCTTTCTTTTCTAGTAAGAATCTGTATAGTGAGTGTACACTGATGATGTTAGTGGCACTACCCAAGGTAATCAACAGCATCATTCAAATGTAAATTTTAGAAAATGATTAAATAAATATTCAAATGCATTTTCTTCACAAGCTCTTCTATGAATGTTACAGTGTCTCTTCTCCTAATGCTTCCTGCATGTTCAGGGGATTAGGAATTTTAGTGGTCCTCAACTTTGTATTGAGCAGAAGATTACTATTCACCTTTAATTTCTAAGAAAAGTCACTGCAGCTCTCTGAAAATCTCCCAAGTCCTATTTGGATTTAATGTAGTGAGCTAAGTAATATTATGAAACAGAAAATATTTATTTGTTCTTAAACCAGATTTTTACCTTAGGGTAATGCTGAATTTGTTGACTTAAATCATTGTTAGAAATGGTCTGCACAAATTCAAACTGATGCTGTATGTGGGAGACAGCTGGTTGTCATGGTAACTGTAGTGCAGTTTTTAATTCCACTTGGTGAGTAATGCTAACACAATGTTGCTGAATAGACCATGGCTTAGCAAGTACAAGGATCTTGAATTCTCCATGTCAGTGTTACAGACTAAGTAAATGCTTTGTTCAGATATATATTCTGCATCATTTTTGGCTTACTGCTTTTCAACAAAGACGTTTAAGAAGTGTATCTAAAAAGCTAGAGGATATCAAAACTATATGAAGAATATGCTTCTGGTGTGGCCCTCAAAGAGCCCCAACAAGATGATAAAATTAAGAGACAGACAGTAAGACATCTATGACCAGTGGATATGATTTTGTTTTCTTATGACTGTCACTGCATTTTAAATCTGTGTCTATTGAAGAAATGCTGGAATATAAACATTTAGGTTGGCAAAAGGGCACAAAATGGCCAATCGATTTTTATTTTGTGTTTATTTGTGGAAGAAAATAGGACATTTACTTATTTCATTTTGTTAAAGCTGAGACATTCACTTAATGCTGTGCTTAAGAGAAGCCCTTTGCTTTTCAGGTAATGTGTTCTGTCTGAAAGAAACAAAAGACAATAACTCTAGGTGTAGTTGGGGAAATAGGATCAAAATCCGTTTTTTAGTTTGCTAATTATTCTTAATTATTCTTTTCTAGACCCTCGTAATCACTATAAAACCACTTTTTCTTTATGTTAGGTAATAGAGAAGAATGAAAATATAAATTTTAGTAGAGTCTGTGCCCTTGGCAGCAGTGTTTTCATATCATTGTGGATATGCAGAGCTTCCAGGACTCAGAACTCCTGATGATAAAAGTATTTCTCATTGCTGAGATAGACAATTTGGGACTCTGCCAGTTTTTGGGGGTTTTTTTAAATACACTGTCTTTCAGCTTATAATGTTAGTTATTAATTTTGTACATGATGTTAGTCCTTGGCATGAGAGACTCAGGTTTTTTTCTGTATTGATTTCTTTTCCCCCCTTTTCCTACTAGAGCACATTTCTTTCAGATCCTTGCTCTAAATAATTAATTCATAGGTACTCATGTCAGCCTCTGGTATAGCAGTAGTAAAAGTCCAGAAGTGCATGTGTAGGATTCACCAAAGTACTCCCATCCGATTTAATGCAGAAAGTAAAACTGGGAAGTCCGGAAGGAAAAGGTAGTGAAATGGTGAGCATATTAAGTTTTTATGTTAGTAAATGAACATTGGTACTGTTCAAAATAAAGGCATATCAGTTTAATAAGAGACTGGAAGTGATTCAGCAAGAATGATAACACACTTAAAAAAAAAAAATCCATCAGATGTGGCAGTGGAAGTCCTTGAGAATCTGAATTATACACACTGTGGATGTGCCTGACTGGTAAAATAAAGTCCTGTAAAATAAAGGCCTCTGGTACAAATTTTTGAACACATTAAATATACTGATGCCAGAGGAATTGACCTTTATGGAAAAAGATTAGAAAACCAGTAGAGCAAGAGGGAAAGACCAAGAATATTCAAACCATTGTGAATACTTGCAATATAACAATGTAAACCAATTCATTTTTCTGCTGATTAAATTGCAAATTTGCTGCTTATATAATTAATTTACAAGACTTTAAAAGTGAACACTTCATGGAATATACACCATTATTTTTAATGAATATGTTGCTGTTGCTTTCTCAATATGCAGGCCCTGCAGCACTAATACTTGAAAATTTCTATTAATTCAAAAGCCATGAGCAAGACAAAAAGGCTATGTTTTCCCATTCAGTCCTGTAGTACACTGAAAACTGAAAGCAGCTTTCTATTTGGAAGAATTAAGATAGTTATTTTTCTTTTTGTTTGATCTAAGAAATGGGGAGAGAAGACTGAGCTGAGCTCTTAGTTATTACTATACAAGTCTCATCCCATGTAACTTTAGCTAGGTTAGCACCTATCTGAGTATTTGAAGGAATCTCTTATATCCCAAATCTCTTGCATTATATTAGGAATCCTCATTCTCAAGTCACTGAATGAGAATGAGGAGATTCTCCTCCCGGGCTTAGTTCAGACCTCACCTGGATACAGACCTCAATTGTGTAAGAAGTATTAAGTGACCTTTGGTGTCTGAAATCCGAGGGACTCCCTTGACTGAGAGGGATAGAGTTCATACTGCCCCAGAAATATTACACCATCCTCACCCAGTTTAAAGTAGGCATTTTCAGGTGATGAGAGGTGACAAGTACTGATAATGTGTGCAATGTTTTAAAGTCTTAATCAGGAGAACATGATCGCTATTTCACAAGCAGCTGAGCTACAAAACTTGATTTGACTAGAGGATTAAGATTTTAATTCAGTCAGCTTTTAGAACTAAAATTAAAAAGACTATGTCAAGTGATTATTTATGTGGTAAGAAAAAAATGTACAAATGCCTAGGTGCTTTCTTAGCATCTGTAAAAGATTAATAAATAAGAGATAAGTTTCTTCCAACCTTCTTATACTAACAGGACTGTGTAAAGTGGTCAGTAGGTTGGTGGAGATCTGGCCTGATGGAAAGTTCGCTCAGACTTCGCATCCATTGTGATTGGATTTGTATTTTACTGTGGATAATGCTAGCAAATATTTTTGATTTTCCCATAATTCTGTGACAAAACTTTTAGAAAAACATAGTAGAATCAATCAAGGTAGATAGTCCCTAAGGTCTTATTAGGACAGAAGTGTGTCCAGATAAACTAGTGGTCTGTGATGAGAACAATGAGTACACGTGATTCAGCTGGAGTGTTCTCTTTGAATGTTTTTGGCTGAACTAAAGGACCAACACCACAGATTTTCACATGAACTACAGACACAATGTGCCTGTGGATGTATCATCATGCATGGTGTTTGGCCAGAACTGAATTTCAGAAGTGAAATTTTGATTAACATTTCATTGCCATACTGAGCTCAATATCTTGTATTTTGTCTCCACAAAATACAATGTCTTGTGTTTTGTGCATCAGAATCCTGAAGATGTGTGTGAGACTTACAGAGCAGGGTATGGGATTCTGCATGGGAGCTTTGGGGAGCAGCAGCTACTGGTAACTTCAGGCACTGCCAGCAGTGGAGTGTGTCTTCTCCTTTATACTCAACATCTCAGTTACAAGAATTCTCTGAAAGTGTCACTTGCTATCACTGATACGCATCCACTTTAGCTCCATGCAGCTCAAGGCCCTTGAGAACTTTCATCCAAATGCAAATACATCAGTGACACAGAGCCTCTCTCTTGCTGATGTAACTGTACTCACTTCACTTCCTTTTCTTACATTTCTTTTTACGACACGTCCTTTCTGACTGTACTGATAAATTGACTACATGGCTGAAACTCAGAAAGCAAATTATTGTTTTGGCAAGTTGGAAGTAAAATCATATCCGTTTTTCAAAGTGGAAAAATTAGTTTTGGGACAGGAGGGAAGAAATCATATTTGTTTCTCTTGAGGGGGCGTAATTTCTTGACTATTGTGAGGATAGTGAACTCATCCTGCAACAGAGGGAAGGGAGGGGTGGCTGTGTCTTAAAAGGAACTAAAGGAAAAGGCATCTTCTGCTTTCTTTTTCACATACTTAACTGTCTCTGTGTAACAAAGCCAAGCAATGTAGTGATCTTGCATCTGCTTCTAGAAATGTGTGCCTTGCCCAAGTTACACATTGCAAGAGTAGTGCTGGGTCTGAACTGTTTAATGACTATAGGCAACAGAGATCATTCTTGATGATAATAACTAAATGATTCAAAATCAGAATATTGAGTCATTTCATGGTCTGAAAATTTTAAATTCACTTCCTAAAGGATCAAAAATCCTAAAATTATTTTCAGCAGTTTCAGCTTTCCTCCAGTATCAGAGAGGAACAATGTTTCAGTAGTCATCAAGCAGCAATGTCAGCATTTCGTTGCAGTCATCTTTATGAAAAGGCAGCATCAGAAAAACACTTGGACTTCTGTACATCATAGGCAATGTAGAAGCACACTTTGCCTCAGGAAAATTATATCAATACAGTTTATTAAAAACTTCTTTTTTAAAAAAAGAAAGTTTTAAAAAAACTTTTTCACTACATTCCCACTTATGTTACTAGATGAACTTTATCTTAGTTAAGTGTGAATATCACATCACTGAAATCAAAAGTCCTATCGTCTTGTATGATAAAATAATTGCAATATTCAGTCATTGAATTCAGTTTTGAATTACTGTATTACCTAATGGTTGCATCACTCTCTACTCGTAAATGTATCTATACAAATTATCTAAGTCTTTAGAAAAATTGTAATGTCTGTACTGCATTCTGCTAAATGCATATGAATTTTGTTTAGTGCCAAGTAAATTTTCTCATGCATAGAAGCCACCGAGTCTAGCCCATCTCCTTTTAATCAAATTGTGCCTCTCCAGCTTTAGAAATAACTTTGGTAACGCTTTATGTCTGGCTGTTGGGAAATATTCTCTTTGTTCTCATTCATAATATTTTGTTGTAAATGATAATTACTAAGCTATGCAGAAATAATGTTGGGGGCCTACATTAACACAATTCACCTAGTTAAAAAAAGAAATTAAAAGTTATCACGGCAAAAAAACTTATGTGTGCCAGTTAAGTCAGAATTCACATGATTCCTTTTTATAAACTGGTAATATTTATGTGTAATTGAATTTGGTGGCAAATGAGCTGTAGAAGTTATTTTGGTTAGTTAGGTATTCTGTATAATTATGATGTCCCTCCTAAGATCCATGGAGATAGCTTTGCAATTATGTAGCTGAAAGTTCCACATAGACAGCTCATGAAATTTTTTTATTGTCCTTATATTTTTAAAATTCTAGCAGTTTAGAAGTCCATCCCATCTTCTGAGTGCATCTGCAACAACATAAAACCACAATATCAATGTAGCAAACTTGAATATTCCTAATGATCTTTCCAGAAAAAAAAAAATCACACATTTAATGCCTGAAAATTAATTAAGCTTCTAAATAAAAAGGAAAAATACTCCTTCATCACAGGCTGTTTAGAGCAAAATGCAGCATTTCTAAAAGCTAATGCACCCCTGAAAGGCCCAGTGAACCAAACTCCTGACAGGATGAGTTTTCCTGTAGACTGCACTGCCAGAAGCCATCCTTTTTAAAAATGAAGCTGCAGTGAGTCTCTGTAGGTCCACAGCTCATAGTGTGAATGTTGGAGTGCATCTAAAATCCTTTAGGGCTTCAGTGATCTTCCCCAAAACCCTAATAAATTCTAGCTGAAAACTCGGAGGCCACCCTTAAGAACTCTTAAATTCCTGGGAAGGTGAATTTTATGCTTTCTCTGGCACAGCTTTTTGCAATATGGCAAGTCAGTTGTGGACCCTGAACTGAAGCAGTCATGTAGTTCTGCCTGAAAAAGTTTGTTGCCTGCAGCTCTTACGTGCATCAAGTATGTTTTCAAAAAACTTGTTTCTCAAAAAAATAGTAATATAGTTTTCACACTTTTTTAATCACACTTTTTTCCTTTATAGTTTTTTTTTTAACTCTTTTTCTTCTTAGGTTAGATTTTTATGAGCTCTATTAGCTATATATTGGGGATGTGAGTAGAAAGTTCAAAAATTCTTTTAATCAGGAAATTCATGAGTTCTTAGAAGGAGTTTTAAACACTTCTTGTAAAACAGAGAAATAAATCAAACCTTTCTAACTTCATTTTGTAATTCTGTTGTAGAGCTTTCAAATACTCTCTCAAGAGTAGATGATTTTCTGTGTCCATAATGACAGAAAAGTATCCTACCCTCTCAGTTATAAAGGCTAGGAAATATTTCCATATTTGAAGTCTGCATTTTTGCTCTTGGCTAATGTCCTGTTTGTCCTTGTGCTCATGCTGGCCATTTGCTTCATGACTTTCATTTTGCCAGGCTAACAAAGCTAAGCTCCTTTATTCTTCACTTGTGAAAGAAATTACTCATTCTAAGAGTGACCCTAATACCCTAACCATCCTCTGCATCCATTCTATTCTGGATTGACTTTTCTTCAGCCTAGATGATCAAAATTCTGTATTATATTACTGATTAGGCCTTTAAAATCAGAATATTTACATGGAAATGAGTCATCTTGTATGTTCTGGATTGTATTTGTTGTCTTTTTTTAATTGTTAAATCATAGTGGCTCTGAGTCATCCTGTGATCAACCAGTGCTTTCACATCCTTGTCCTTATCTTTTGCTTTCCAAAGTGGCCTCTTTCATCAGCTTATAATAGACAATCTCATTATAAATATGTAAAACATGATTTAGAACATTGTCTTAGATGACATTCCTCTTTGTTTCAAGGTCATCAAATAAAAATTGGAAGTATTTAAGTTGATTTTCCTGCAAATTTTGCATATATTCACTCCAGCCTGTCTTCTCCTTTCAAAGTAAATAATTGTATTATCAATTGTAGCTTGTTCCTTATTCACCTGAAACTAATTGCTACTAGTTCTTAATGTCTCAAAAGCAATCAGGTGAATTGTATTGCCATGTCTGGAAAAATAGTTGAGAATTATCATTTGGGTCTGGCATTATTTACCTTTGGTAAATGTACTTTGTCTCCCTTTATGTTCTTTTTCTTTAATTTTTTTTTTCTGGTCACATTTTTGTTCACAGTAGCTCATTAGCCAGTCAGTTGTTGCTTGTAGATTTGTACATATTTTTGCTTTCTTAGAAAGTTTGAAAGAAGTTCAAATATGAAATATAAAATCCTAATGTGGAGACTTTTATTGGAAAAGGGCTACTGACATCAGATTTCCAGATTATTTTCCATTATCAGCTTTTCTAAAATATAATTGTTAAAGTGCTGTTTGCTAAATCTATATCTATAGCATGACTCTAGAAAACCTTTTATTATTAATAAGGGACAACTTCAAAAATTAAGATTTTTGTATCTTTTGATGCAACTTGCATATATTTCTTATTGATGCCACATTTTCACTGTGTATCAAACCACTTTTTATGCCTGGCTAGAACAAGATGTCTTGGACTCTGTACTTAGTTTTCCAAATACTGAGATGGATGTGCACTGCAGAGTTACTACATAACGACTTTAGCACATAATAATCCCAACATGTTTAGCAATTATGTCTCAGTAGCCAGGTGATTTTATGTTGCATTTTTGGAAGTACTGCTTAATTTCATCCTGGGAATCTATATAAACTTTGCTTTTCACCTGCTAGTCATCCCTGAGCCTTTCCAGACTTGTGTTTAAACTGCACTCTAGAAAGCACAGTTAAACTATGACAAATTAGTAGCAAGATTATGTAGGTAAGTTAGCATGGCTGAGAAACTCCTACTTTCCTTGCTTGGTATCATCCCATTAAAAAATAAAATGTACAATCCTGTTTCTTTAGCACCTGGCAAGTTGCTTGTCTTGTATAAGCATTTTCAGACTGGCTTTTTTTTTTGATTATAGTCACAAAACCTTTATTTGGTATTTTCCCATCTGGTCTAAATTTTAGAGGGCTTTTTGTTGATACTTTTCATACCAGAAAAAGAGATCAGAACTCATGCACAGACTACTTAAAGCCTCACAGCACTGAGACAAAGGCCTGTCCTTATCTCATATATTTTGTGCTGAGTTAATTCCAAAGGAGTGTTTTTTAAATACTTACCAGGAGAGGCAGCTGAAAAAAAAAACAATTGTTCCTCTTTTTTATTTGTTAACAACTAAACCTGTAACATAAACCACAAACTGAAATCTTCCATTGCTTCTAAGGATCTGCTGTCATATTTGAGGGACTAAATAAGATCTATTATACACATATTTGTATACACATATATACACTTTATTTGCTTGATTTTATTATGGTGACCACACTGTTAACTCAGTGCATATTTAATAATACAGCTATTACCTATAGCTTCTGCTTTGTTTTACTGTAACTTTATATAGCTTGTGCCTATTTTGGCAGCACCGTTGTATCTTTAATAATTGAATATATGGTATCTTGCATCTGATCTCTACTCCACCTTATCTGACTCTCTGAAATCTGGAAACAGTGAAGCTGCTTTCCCAGTTCTCCTCCAGGTTTTAGGTGAATTAATTTACTTTTTTTTTTTTTTTTTTCCTTTTTTTCCCTCCAGCCTTCCTCTGGCCTGTTGTTGTGGTGCTGGTTTTTAAGTTAAGGAAATTGCTGACTGGAAAAATATACCTTATGACTGTTCTGAGGAGTAAGAATTGGATGGTTTCCTATGAAATATATTTTAGCTTAAACAGAAATACTGTGCCTGAACTCAAAAAAATCAATCTAGTACCAAGGCATACTCAAGGAAGAGTTACTGAAAATAGTTTGATTTTTTTGTCATTCCACAGTGGTTACCAAGTAGGGTTCTTGATAATGACTGTTTGATAATGAGTATGGTTTCTCAGTATTATGCTAAATTTTAGACAAGTAGGACACTGTAATAGGAAAGCAAAGCTTCAAGAGTAAATGGGAGCAGGTCTCTTAAAGGAATTACGAAGGTAGAAGGGCCAACATATCAGTCACCAAAGGCAAGTGGCTGTCTTTCCTAAACACTTAAAAACTCCTTGTAAATGCTGTCACTGATTATAAGGAATGGACTGCTACGAGAATAAAACTGCCTAGGGAACAACTTCACTTTACATCTTTCATTTTTCCCTTAAAACATTTTTAATAAGGGTCACACATGCATGAGTTGCAAGAATGCCAAGCATCTGTAGCTCTTAATATCCTGAGGACCATTTCCAATTTAGAATGAGATTTTTCATTCAAATTTAAAACTTTTAGAATACAGTTGGATTTATTGGTTCTGTTTTGATACTTCACATATTTTGAAAAATTACATATACACACAGAGACAAGAATAGGTCTAAAATGGAAACAAAACCCCAAACTTCAAAAGTACATATAAAACTGTGCTATGCAAATTATGGTTCAGAGTGTTTAAAACAACCTTTTATTCTGCTTTTTGGAAATTTGACCAGGTTCCAAGAAGTCCTAGGAGCCAGGAGGCCTCCCAAGAAAATCCTAAGAGCTGGTATAGAGCTGATAAGCCCTCTTTCCCTGGCTGCAGGTCACATAGCAGATTTTCATATATCTGGGCAGATGACATGGAAGACACTTTAGAGGGTTTGAAATTTGCATCATTTCTATCATATTTATGTGCAAATGGGTGGATGTCTGTGAGTAGCTTTCATTTTAAAATACGGGCATTTTCCAGAATAAAAATGCTCTTTAGAAGAATCTGCACTGTGTTCAGGATTCCCTTTTTCTAATCAATGCCAGTACAATCCAGTTAATAGGACTAAAAGTGAAATGGAGTCATGATGGGATTATTGACATTCTGTTTTGAAAACACTCACAGAATGTCTAAATCCTGACTGGTGAATTGCTGACACAAACTGTAAGCTTTTCCAGGAAAATATGAGATGCCAGTGCTGACCTGTCATTGTAAAGCTGTGGCTCCTATGGTGGGTCTGTATTACTCTTTTTCTCTTCTCAGAGGTGCAGGCAGCTTTTTTGCCACTAGCATGCTCGGAAATTTTAGTTCATATGTGATGTGGTGATACAGTGCTCAAGTAAAAAAAAATTAAATTAGATGATTTATGTGAATTTTGAAGCAGCTGAGGCCCAGTAATTCCCTCAATACTTCATCTTGTTGTCATTGGTTTTAGTAATATGTGTTAGTATTGTGTTTCATCTCTGACCTCTGGAACATCTTACAGGGCAAAATAAATGCCATCATTTTTTATCTCACTTAAGTGAGAGGGAAACTGAGGCAAGAGTGGGGAACTGACTTATACTTCACCTCACACAAGATTAGCAGAATACAAGACTGAACCTTCAGTCAGGTTCCCTCCATCCTCTACCACAATAATAGGAACTACTTCAGTGCTCAGATCATCCCTCTCATGTGAATAATGAGTAATACTATTGAAAATTCTCACACATCTTAGATGAAAATAATGTATTTATTAATAGTTTTAAACAGCATTATGAATGTGTGGGCCTTCTCACTATGTGCATTTTTCATTAATATCCTACCACAGGATCTTGTTGGCAGGCATGTCGCTGTAGCAGACAGTTGGATGTTTAATTTTGAGGAATTGCTAAGTAAATATTTGATGTGAAGCAAGTGGTTTGACTTTATGTGTACATTTGTCCAGTTAGGGAATACCCTGTCCCTTTGCCCTTCACTCCCCCAGACTGCCTGCACTCAAAAAAAATTGAAGTAACAGGTAGTATAAGTGGGCAGTATTCACAATAAAACTGTACTCCAGGAAGTGACTGTTGGCAGTTACTTAGGAGTTTATTAAATAGTGTGTGTTATGGGTATTCATATTCATTTTGAGTAAACAAGGGAAAAATGCTCTTCTGAAGTCTGGTCAGGAAAACGTTTTCTGTAAATGTGTCTTTTTGTCAAGTAAATAATTTGATGTTGCTGCACGTTTGAATTTGCTCAGTCAGCCCGAGCGGTGCAACCAGTCCCCACTAATTCCATTTGTGGGCTGTGTGCAGCTTCTCCCTCCCTGCATTTGACCTTGCCCCTGTGATGTGAAGCTGTGATCTGTGGGAAAGGTGGGGGCACCGTGGTCAGGTTCTGCTGTGTGCTGAAGGGTCTCTGTGGGCAGGGAGGTGAGGAGGGTGGGGTGGGTGCAGCCTGCTCCTGCCCCAGCTCCCTGAGCTTCAGCTGGGAGCAGCTTCTGCCTCACCTCCCCAGTCCCACAGGCGAGCTCTGTCTACACCATTACTTTTTCCTATTAGTATCAGTAAGTCCCAATGGAGAAGCAATTAGAGAACCACAATAAATTAGATGATTTCCCCTCTTAGCAAAAGTGCTATAAACCTGTTGTTTTCTCTGGTTTGTGTAGGGCTGCTTTTGTCAAGTCATAGCGCATTGTTGCTTAACCCAGTGCCTTTAGCTGTTGGTTTCATTATCATAAGCTTATTCATATGCTTCTAGCTTTCTCTTTTTGTGTATAATGAGTAATTAGTGTAATTTAATATGTCATCATTGTTGCTTTTCCCAGCACAGAATAATAATAAAAATCCAGTATAAATGTAAAGTTAATCACATTGTAACCTCTCTTACACTTCTGTATGTCTTCACAGAAGTCCTCAACAGTGATCTGGTGTTTGATAAATAACACTTTTAAAAAACTCTGGGCATACTTTTTGATAGTACTTTTAAGGCCAAAATGGTATCATCAGAGGTTCAGCATATGCAGATGCTTGGGATATCATAGAGTAAAATATGTTTTTTTCAGAAGCATGAGATAAAGCCAATTATAACAGCTTTAGTGAATTAGACAGTGGGAACAATCTCAGGATGAGTACTTGATGTTTAGCTCAGTTAATACCAATTAAAGCCTTCATAATAATTTAAAATTCTAATGTAGAAATGTTCTGTTGCTATTTGCTCTTTTTTTTCTGAGTGCTTTTAATGAGCAGCGTTGCCTAGATTGAATGCTTACTTTAAAAAGGATGGTTTTGCCTTTTTACTGTTAAAATCTGAAAACCTTCCTAAAATATACATGGTATAAGGAAAATGGTGTACAGAAGTCTTTACCTCTTTATTTGCATCCAAATGACATCATGCCTTTCTTCCATATTTATTGTGTGGTCACTAGATGCTTCTCATACTCATTTTAGTTGGCTGATTTCTGTTACACCTTTTAACTCTCACATGTGTAGTTCTCCTAGCACATGGATGTATATTAATGTCATGTTTGTTTATATGGTTGTGAAGATCATTGTTTTACTTCTGAAATAGGTAGCGCATTTGTGCTATGAGCAAACTGTGGTAATCTATGTAAATTATGTGCACAGAGCCACTCTGCCCTTGGGGGAAATGCAAATTAGAACATTTTGTAGTTTGTTTGTTTTTAAATACATACACTTTTCACATCAAGGCTCAGGACAGACTCCCTGTTTATTTTCCCATTGCTCATCATTTGTTATTCCTTGTAAATATCTCACTCTTTAATGATTAGTTTGCTACTTTGGCAGGAAAAAAAATGCTTGGTGAGTGAAGTCCACAGAATACAATGTTTGGTGTATTTTATAGCTCTGCTATAAGGGATTTATCTGCTTGTAAAAGGGTCTAGAACACACGACTCAAAGCCGTTATAGTGATCTGACAGTCTTCATTCATTTTCTCCCAGTGTTGTCTTGTTTTCTTCTTTTACATTAGTGTTGTAATATTTTTTAATCCTGCATGACTAAAACATAGTTAACTGATTTTCCTTATACGAAGCAAGGAAAAACATATTCCTAAACTGTGTTGTTTACTGCACTTGCAGTTCTCTGCAGATGTAATTTGTTTTAATAATAAAATTATTTTTATACTCTTTAAGTACCCTTTCGGAGAAATGTTTTAATGTAAGTTGTCTGATTCTATTTTAAGTGAAGGAGAAAACCTGGTAGAGGTTGTCTCTTTAAATCAGATCTGCAGTGTTGATGGACCCTCTAGCAGGCACGGTAAGAACCATTCTCACCTCTGCAGCAGGGAGCTTGACCATATAGACTCTCACATTCAATCAAAACGTTTTCCCTTTTAATATGCACTGTACCAATCCTATTCCCATGGTTACAGCCCGTGCTTCTTTGGTTGCTTCCAGTCTGTTGGAAAAGGAAGGCAGCATACATTTCTTGTACAGGAGTTTAAAACATCATGAAAGCAACCCTGTTGTGATTTGCATTTTAAATGTTTCTTTTTTTTTCTCATTGTACAGAATGCTGTAGCAGTAGCTTCAGTTCATTTGCCACAGTCTGTCTTCTCTCAGTCTTCAGCCTGGCAATCTGTTGATAACTCCTCTTGCAAGCTACAGTTTATTGTCTTTCGGAATGGAAAACTCTTTCCCAGCACAGGAAACTCATCAAATCTCGCAGATGATGGGAAACGTAGGACGGTTGCCACACCAGCTGTTTTTGCTAAAATAGGTGAGAAGCTGTTATGCATTATTTTCTTTAATCTGAAAGCTACGGTGTACTTGCATGTGTAGAGAATAGAGGGGTAGAGTGTGCAGTGTGCTGAGAGGCTGGAAACAGTCTCTGTCCTTAGTACAATGTTTGCAATCGTTCCTATCTGCACAATTTTATTCAGATTGTCCTGCAAATAAAGAAATGCCCTTGCACTATGATTAGAATGCAAATTCTGGGCTACTGTTTGTCGGCTGTGTTGTTACAGATGCTTGCTTCTTAGAGCTATCGGACCGAACCTTGTTGTACTCTTTACAATTGCAATGTTAATGTCCTAGACACTAGTAAAAATAAGGCTTTTGGAATGGGAGTAGTGCCCTGTTGCATGTATCAATACTCAGCAGGATACTTCCTGATACGAGGGATGTAAAGCAGGTGTTGTTAAAGACTTTTGTCTAAATTATATACATGCTAGTGAGTCATTATTTTGATTAATTACTCACCCATGCAATTTTATTAATTTTGTCCGATACTCAGTAGTACTCTCATTCCTATTAACATTTTTAAATGTTTGAATGTGACTTTCAAAGTGCAGAATTGTCTCAGCTGTTAATCATGCCATGAAACTGAGCCGTTTCTGCAGTTACATGGGCAGTAGTGTAATACTGGTCGTAACTGAAGAATCTGAAACAATAAAAAAGGTCTCTTTTGTGAGGAATGATTAGATCATTTTAACACAATATGTGATTGAAACATTCAGATTTATTTATGCCATTGCAAACTTCTCTGATGTGAGCACTACCTTTGATTTTGGTCATTAAGATTTTATGTTCAGTGGCTTTTTCCCCCGTAGTTTAGTGCATCTGATCTCCTTACAGAGCATTCGTCACTAAAGGGTTTTCCACTCCGTCTCTCTGATTCAGTTTGTTCCTTTTGCAGATGGGTGCAGTTTTGGAAACCTCACCAGCCCTCTTACTATAGGACTGAGGCACTTTGCACGGGGTATAGACCCCATTGCAGCCTTCTGGGATTTTGACCTTCTAGATGGACATGGAGGCTGGTGGGGAGAAGGGTGCCACATAATTAGTTCTGCAGGCAATATTACCACCATTCAGAGTACACACTTCAGTAACTTTGCAGTGCTAATGGTAAGTATATGACTTAGCAAATACTTCTATATTTCTCTCTCTCTCTCTCTCTTTTGCCATACATTTATGTTCTTTTTATGTGCATCTGCTTCATTCTGACTTGTCAGTAGCTGACCTTCTGGGGTTTTATAATGTTTAGTATAAAACAGTCTAAAAGAAAGTAAGTTACTTAACTGCTAGTAAGTGAATGAACCTGGTGGTCAGTTTTAATATCCTGAGACAGGCCTAATCAGAAATGACATTAACTTCAGTCTTATAAATGAAAGTTCCATCAAGGAATGATTAGTACATAATGGTTATAAATTATAGGACAGGGTTTAAAAATGTATACTCCTGTGTGCTTTTACATCAGCACATCTCAGAGGCTGGTCTGCTTTTGTTCCTGCCCTGCACTGTGTTGATCATACTAATTAGTTGCAGGCATACCGCAATGTTGAATCATTTAATAAATGGAGAGGAATAACATCTTCTGCTCTTTTAAGTGTGGACAGAGCTGTCCTTGTTGATTCTGTAGGAGTTCTGGCTTGTATGCCAATGCCGATAGCCTACTTACGAAATTGCTGTTTGTGAAGAAATATATTCCTGTGCAGTGCTATCACATCAGCTGCTTTGCTCTGTTCTCAGTCACACTTACAGTTCCCATTGCAGTTATTTAACTAACCTGCTTAACAGAAAGTTACCTTCATGAAAGCAAAGATATTATGCATACAATAATGAACTGTTATTATTCAGGGACTAAAGGAAAGCGAACAAGAAATTGAAAGGTTTCTAAGCTTTAGAAAATTTGCACCCTTAAAAATATTTATTATAAACCAGTTGTAAAAAGATTAGACATGTGTCCTATTAATACTAGATTGCTCTTGAATGCTGATGCATGATTGCACTGTAGATGCTGCTTGTGTACATTACAGAAATGTTTATAGTTGAGTAAATAATGTATTGTGTGTATGTGTAAGGGACAGCAAACACAGGCGACAGGAATTGCGAGGACGTGTGCAGAGAATACCAATCTGCTGCTGTCAGATGGAGCCCAGATGGCAGCCAATCATAGCACAAAGCTGTGGTGCCCACGAGTTAAATGCAGATATTATCGTCCACTTCGTAAGAACTGATTTCCCTGAGACTTAGTTGAACATATTTTCACCCACTATAGAATGGCTCAGAATTTAAGAGCTGTTCCTCAGTTCTGATGACATCAAATATACCTCATTTTCTACAGCTCCTGTGAGTTCCCTTTTCCCCCAGCCTCTTGTTTCCCAGAATGCAAATCATAATTTTGTTTAGAGGATGTTTTTCTAAATTAATTAAAGAAAGCACCTGTTGACTTTGCAGGTGCCACACCCAAAATGGCTTCCTCCTTCTTCAACTGCTTGAGTTCAGCCTGTTGTTCTTAAACTTTGAGTAGTTACTAAGTGTTAATTAACTGTTTGCAAGCAACCAATTCCATAGTTTCCTTTGGTTTGGAAAGCTGAATACTGGCACAAGGGCTGCAGTTAATTTTTGATTTGTAAAGCCCATTTATCTCTGGTAAGATGTAGGAGATGAGGTTTTCTACAGATATAAAGACAACTGAGGCACTTTTTACTGGAGCTTTTGTATCTGGTGTATAATTCTGCTTTAGGCCATGTGTTTGGTTATGAGAATTTGACTTTGCTTTAGTTCATGTGTCCATCTTCCGATTTTATCTGTGCAAGACGAGAAAGTAGAATCTTAGACTCACCCTTGCTTTGCAATTTCTATGGCAGCAAACAATGGGGTATGTTTCGTAGCTCATGTTGCACAGTAACTTTTAAGGAAAAAGATGCCAAGTAATTTTAAAATATACATATATAAATATGCACACACAAATTTGTTTTCCAAGCACTATCTTTCCAAATGGATAATGGAAAATTTTTGTAGTTTCATTCTGTCCAAACATTTTCATTCAAGTATTATTTCTTAATCACTGTTTTGTGACATAAAGTCAAGGATTATTTTATTTGATAGAAACTGTGCTTTTCTGGGCAGTTCAATTCTTGTACAAGAAATGACAAATAGTTCACTGTTCTGCATCGTTATTATTTTATAAAATGAACAGTATAAAATGCCTATGTATATTTTAATAATTCATGTCTAAATGCCCAATATATTTTAAAATACCAACAAATCTTCAGCAAATTCAAAATACCTGGCATATGGTGTGTAGCTAATCAAATTAGCTACAATATTGTGATACATGTCATTAATCTGTAATTCTCTAATCTCTTAAACAACAAAAATTCATAATTGATTATAATGGTTTGGGCTAATTGCAGAAAACTGAAGGTAGTATCTGTAAAGTAAAAAGCAGCACCAAAGCTTTACCTTACCATCAGGATCGTGTACATCCTGCTGTAGATTAAGTTGAAACAGAAGCCTCAGTCAATCCAACTGTTCATTTTATAGTTAGTACAGCACATATTCTGATTTGTCTCCTTTTTAAATAGTAAGACAAAGTTTCCTAAGCTGCTTTCATGGAAGTTGTTTATGCCTGTACAACGTAAAAGGGTTAAAGTAAAGATTTTCTAGAGTACTTTTTTTAGAAAGGCAGCAATCAAGGATTTATCAACTACGATTGATAATTAATAAGCATGAGCATACTTCAAGTGAGAGGAGTCATGTAGAGCCATTTGATTTCTCTCTGTGACAGTTGTTCAAGTGATGTCAGTGAGAGAGAAAGTATAGTTTGGAGGTTGGGTTGGAAAGGAGGTACAAGCTCCTTCCCTCATGTGGCCTTACACTTGCACTTTGCTCTCAATTGGGCTGGCAAATAAAAGTAAAATAATAGAGTCAGATGTAATAGAGCATTGTTTTTCTGATCATATTTTGAGTAGTATGTCCTAGAGGTGAGAGTAAAATACTGTGAACTACCTCTCACATTATATTCCTGCCTTTTATTTCATGTACTGTGTGTTTAGACCAGTTCTCTATTTTGTCTTTTCTTCTGTTATCTGTAGAAGGAGGAGAGTTGGCTACACTCTAGTTTCTTTTGGAGGTGTCCAAAGTCCTCTAGGGTCCTGAACTCTGCAATATGATTTTCCATTTTAGAGTAAAATTCTGTATTTATATACTTTGAAGCCTTGTTATATCTAATGATAAGTATTTGCTTCTTAAATACTATGTATTTATGCTCTTGTGTGAACAGAGTTGTATATCAGCTCTAAAATACCAGTATTTTAATTTTTCAGGACGACGTGTGTATGTTATAACCAATCCAGAGACATCTGTATCTGAGTAGTAACTCTTCAGGAGATGACAAAAATATCCAATAGCAACAATGAATTTCAAAATTTGCTAAATATGTTTTGGCATACATTGTCTCTGTTCTTCCTTTCATTTTTCTTAGAACACAATAGGAATTCAATAGTGATGGATATTACTGTAATTGTATACAGCATTTCCTTTCCCCCCTTAGACTGCTTTGTCAATAGTAATTTCCTCAAATCTGCCAAATAAACACAAATAAAATTCTTTAATCTAAGTGTGATACTTCCCAATTAACATAAAATGGATTAATAAATATTCTTAGCACTTCTAATTGTAATCCTAAAAGTAGATTAAATCAACATAAAATCATAAGCAGCTCCTTTCCTGTTTTGTCACAATTTGTCGTGTTATTCCAACCAACATAGGTGTGGGTTTTGTTGGATTTTTGGGTTTGGTTTATGTGCATAAGAAGTTACTGTTTTCAAAAGTAGCATACATTCAGTGGATGCTTATATGGGATAATTAGGGCTGATGAGACTGAGCTGACAAAACCAGAGCATATTTGAAACTCTTCTGGAAGCAAACCTTGGAAAACAGTGTGAATGAGAAACTGAGAAGAGGTAGGATACAAGGAATGGATCTCAGGAAGAGTTAGGGCACTCTTCTCTTGTTCTTTTGTGTGCATTCCCCCAGTCTTTGAGGTCTTTCCAACATGGTACGAAAAAAAGCTATTTTTTCAACATTTTCATTGTTACTGTTCATGAAGTTCAGTTCTGAAAACAGAATTCTAAACTTCCATCTTTCAGGTCTTCTTCAAATTAAGCAGCCTGTCTAAGCCTTTTGAGAAATTAATTCATGAGTCGGGGAAGTATTACAGAGATGTCATTTAGAAGGTTGGCATAATTACAGTATTTGACATTTTCCCCATAGAGAACACAGGGTTTTCTCATAACAGGCTGTGGAAACATTGTTCTGTTCTTTGAAAAATCAGACTGCCTATAACAAGAGGTTCAAGAACGAACATTTCAAGTCTTTTTTCATGTTTAAACACCAAGTTTAAACACCTACACAATAGACCTTAGCAGAGTTTATGCACCAGATTGTGCATAAGATTGTGAAAGTGATCCAGAAAATTTACCTGCTATATGTAAGATTAACATTCGTTGTAATGGGAACTGCAAAATTCCCTGGAATTAGATTCCTCTGCACATGTGTAGATGTTTCCCAGTGTGAAGAGCCTGCAAGGAGGCACATGCTCTTCACTTCAGTCCTCAGCTGGCATGAACTGCTCACTGCTCATGTGATGCTCATTCTCATCAGAGGATGCTTAGCCCATATGGACAGCATTGAGCCCAGGAAAGACTGCTTTTTTAAGAATATTCCTGACTGTCATTCTTTTGCACAAAGCCTTGGAATTAGAGTACTCTTAAGAGCAAGATCTGCTTTTTATTTCTTTTTCCTTTCATGTACATTTTATTAAATTGCATTTAATAATATGTATTATTTACTCTGTAAAAAGCATAAACTGGCTTGGTACTGGGTTCAAAAATCCAGGCTTGTCTTCTCCAAAAGGCAATGATTTTATCATTGATTTTACAAATCAGCTCTCTGCCCAAACTCTTTGTTTCTGTTAGTTTTCCTTTCTGTAGGCTTAATGGATCTTGCATTCATCATGGTACAACTTCAGCCAGCAGGTAAATGGATTCAGATCGTAAAGTTCAGTAAAATGTGCCAACTTTTGGAAATAGATGAAAATTAAAGGCCTGGAATCCAGGCCTTGGGACATTTTATTGTCTTGGTGGCTTCTACTGGGCTCCTTTCAATTCAGCAATGTCATTCTTGTGCTGAAGCGCCCAAAACTGAACCCAGTAATTGAGATTTGGGCTCATAAGTGGTGAATAGAAGGGAGTAATCATTTCCCTCTGCTGTGGGCAGTCTTGGTAATGTGGCCCAATACAGGATTCACCTCATGTGTCACAAGTGCTCACCACTGTCTTGGTTTGTTTCACACCATCTTAAAAGGCTGAATGAATGACAGTTTCTCATGAGACAACAACTAACAGGCCTTGTAGTTGTAGACACCAGTTTGTAATGGCCAAAGTCTTGTAAGTATTCATTTTCCTGGGATAAATCCTGTGATTTTTCAGTATCATCATGATTTGAATCCCCTCTAGGAAATAAAATCAAACTTAACTTTTTAAAATGTAACATGCAATGCTAATGTCCATACAGCATTTAAAAAATGCTTCTTTTCTGCATGTTGTCTTCCCCAGAAGATTACTCAGGGGAAGTTGATAGATCAATAAGGTTTAGTTATCATCAGAGACCAGACAAGATACATCTGTTATATACCCATAATGAAATCAGTTTTCAGTATACATAACTTTTAAAAAGGATATTCTGCTTTGGCATTAATGCATTTTTATACTCAAAATTTTACCATTTATTTATTGTAAAAGATTAGATAAGAGATAAAAATTGTATTTTAAAATGGAATTGGCTTTAATATGCTGATTGTTCTTCATTCTTCTGCGGGCAAAATGGTTGTACTCCTGTAGGACACATGGCATTTGCTTTTATACTGATGATCAAACATAGGGAGAGGTTGAACCTTGCATTTACACTATTAAAACTAGTTCTTTAGTACACAGTGATGGTACTCAAGTAAAATTGCTTTCATTTTTTGTTACGTAAACGTGTAGCTTCACTGTGCTTCCTTTTTCACAACTTTAACTTTTCACAGTGATATCCAACTTATTTCTTTAAACAACTGTGCTGTTACTACTGTATAGTACTATATGCTACTGTGTTACTACTGTAACACATTTCTGAATGCAGAGAAATCAAATGTGTACCTAAAAATATGCCAAATGCACTATTGGTATATGACAATATAATTACATCAGTAAGAGCTAGAAGTAAATGTTTTAACATTTTCAGCAGAGTATTTCTGTCCAGTTGTTTGCATCACTACTCATAATATGGGCTAAAATTGTACTGAACATTCCTGGTAAATACTCATCATCTACCTTGAGAGACTTACTCCATATAAGAATTAATGGGGAGACGGTGCAAATGAAAACATGGGAGAAAAAGCTGATCAGGGTGAAAATGGGTGTTTGAGTGGACATTCAGAGACAGTTTTGAACCAGCAGAATTTTAAAGAAGTGTTTGATAGTAATGAAGTCATGATATCCTGAGTGTTTGTTTATGCACACTGGAAGAAAACAAAAATGAGAAGGCGTTAAGAGCCCAGGTCTGTCATGTTAAAAACCAGCACATCAACAGACAGAGTTCTTTTCCTCCTCTTTTCCATTTGTGACTGAGGGAAGAGTAGCAAGAACTGACACCTCTAGATGAGACAGCATAAGCTGAGTTCCTCCATGAGAAGTGACTCCACCTCTCACTTTGGGTCTTGGTGAACTGGGCAGGGCAGAGAGAAAACTCATGTGAGGGTCAGGAGTGACACTGCAGGTTTAAGTGAGGTCTAACATGCAAGCTGAGGAAGTACCTGAAGAGAAATGGGATGTGATAGCATTGTTCATAAGTTATTTTTTCATTTTGATGGTCCTTGTTATGTATGTTGTGAGCTGCTCTGTTTAGAACTGACATTCATATGCACCTGGAGAAACTGGTACAATCAATCTTACGAACTTGAAAGCTAATAATGAAGGAAAATAATAACTACTAGGGCATCAGTTACTTGTGAGAATCATTTTAGAAGGTAAACTAAATTCGCCCAATTTAGTAATTGCATATACTCATGAACATTATCTACTTGTACGTGGACAAGTTCATATTCATAAATAATGGTGCTAGAAATCATCTCTCTGCATGCAAATGCAATTAAACAGAGGTATTAGCATTGCAGTCCCAGTTTCCTGAGGGGAGATTTCACCTCTGGAGAATAATGCATTGAAATCTTCTTCTAAGGGAACCTAAAACTGACAAATAAGAAAAAAGTCTTTTAAATGTTTGCCAATATTTTAAATGTTAGAGTTTGCTGGATTGTCATATTGGGTACCATTTCAGATTTTAGCTTTTTCTGCTGGGATATATATTCATTTTTATGTGCACAGTCTCACTGCACATGGGAACTGGCAGGTAGATGACACTGTATTTGCACTCAGGTGACAGTTGCACTCAGGTTTTCTGTATAATTTTCTGTATAATTTTTAGTACCTGTGTGCAGAAATGTAGTGCCACAATCAAATGTGGCTTAATGCATTACAGGGAATGTAATGTTTGCTTTAATTCAGATAGTCTGAAGACATTCTGTTTTATGTAATGGACACCTTTTGCTTTCCATTCATCACACCTCCAGATTTAGCTCTCCTAAATGTGTAATTTAGAATGGGATTTGATAAGGTTAATTTTACAAAGATATAGATAGTTCTTAATTATGTTTTTCATGAAGAATTGTGTCACTAGTCACTAACATGTCCAAAAGGAACACATGGATCTTTACTCTCCTGTTAATACAGCTGTCCAAGTTACTTTTGAATTACTATAGGGAGTAGAGTATTTCCAACTAAGTGTGAAGGTCACTGGGTTACAGGAGTTTTTATCAACTGGTAATTGTATTTGAGTCAGTCAGTAATTTGGGTGAATTCTCATGGTGTTTTTTTTTCTTTGAGTGGTTCTTCTGCAGCCATATATATGCCATTTAGAGACCTTTATGGTGATTTGAAATTTTCTGCTTAATATCTTAGTGAAATACGCTCATAAAGTTCATGTTATCAGAAGGACCAGATATTGCTAATGCTGGAAAAATGTAGTATTCTGTGTATTTTTTCAGGCCTGTTTTTAAAAAAAATTAGGATATGTCTGCTTGCACAAAAAGGTTAATTTCTGTCTAGCAAACTGTATGCAGATGAGGAAGGAGCAGTCTGTTATTGCAAATTCATGAACTGTATCTACATCAAAAGTTTATCTTCTTTTTTTCCTGCCCTTGAAAGGGAACAGCTAGAAATGACAGGACATATTGGAATGAAGTCTCAGTTTCACACATGCCTAACAATGTTAAATCATTTTGCTCTTTCTACAGGATTTTAAGACAGTGCTGTCTTTCCCCCAGTACCCAGGGGAGTTTCTGCACCCTGTGGTTTATGCATGTACTGCAGTTATGTTGTTGTGCCTGTTTGCTTCCATTATCACCTACATTGTCCATCACAGGTAAGAATTCCATTTTAAGCATGTATTAAGTGGTCAGCATGACACTGAGACACTTGAATTTTTATAAACCTTATTGGAAAGATAAATTAAAATTATTTGAATTACTGTTGGGTAAAACAGCAGCAATGTGATTTACACCAGAGAAATCAAAACAAAGTTTGTCAGCCTTTTTTAAGCTGTTCCTGGGCTTTCCTGACACATGTGTTTAAATTTCTGCACACTTTTCCTAAGATTTCTAACTCAACAATTGAATATAAAATGACAAACACTGGCAAGTTGCTTTCTGGCAAATTCCAGTGGAGCAGCACTTTGATCAGCTACACTTGCCATATTGGCTTTTAAGACCAAGTTTAGTTGTAAGACCTGGTAACTTATCACTGGGTAAAGGAAACTTTCTTAGTCTTCTAAATTCTGGGTTTAGAAAACTTGTGTTTTCCTTGATATGAAAAATTTATATAAATGCCATTTTAACTGCATACTTCTGGTTAAAGACCATTAGCAATTTAAAAGAGTAGGAATGTATTGTACTGTAGAAACTGCTAAATATTAAGTACATGACGTTAATGCAATGTCTTCTGATCTTCAGCTTCCATTTAATCCTTTAGAGATGTCTTGTTAAAGTTCTGCATACGTGAAGCTGTGCAATAAGCCTTTTGCTTTTAGTACTCTACTTTAAATTATTGTTTTGGTGGAGGGAACTTTAAATCAGTAGACTTTTATGATTTTTACCATTTATTTTACCTTTTTAGCATTTATTTCCATGCTATGTAGGTTCGACTCTGTCCGGTGGGTAGATTGTTACCTAGGTATTCAATAATCTGAGAATTTTAGTCTATCAAATTCAGTGTTATTCCCAAATAATAATTTCCATAATAAATATGTTGGGGTTTTAATTTTAAAATGTGTTTCTGTTTTTTTTCCAACAGCACAATCCGAATAAGCAGAAAAGGATGGCACATGCTTCTCAACTTTTGTTTCCATACTGCTCTCACATTTGCTGTTTTTGCTGGTGGAATCAATCGCATTAAATATCCAATTATATGTCAAGCTGTAAGTATCTGTCTTAGTAATTCTTACTAATGGAATTGAAACTTGCAAATGAGTCTTTAGCATAATATTGGCAGTTCTCCTTCTTTTCTTAAATTTTTTCCTGGATCCTAAGTTTTTCAAAATAAACTATTATAAGCATATCTTTTACAGGCCAACCCTGGGAATGTTCAGTGTTTGGTTGTCACATGAGTTTCCCTAAGAGGGTGATCAATGCATTTATTTGTCTGGGGCTCAGATTGCCTCATTCTGTTGGGTTTCTTTTTAAGAAAAGCCTTGAAAATCTTGATATTTCTCTGCTGTACAGGATAGTTGAAAACTATGAATCCAGAATACTCCTTTCCTTCCTGTACTTTGGATTGAATATGTGGGACTGAAGTTACTGTTTCACTTTTGTGACACATACACTGTTTGCTTGAGGGTGGCCCTAACTTCACTGGATGTTCCCTAAGGAACAGCATACTTGTGATTTATGGACCCTTGGTTGCACTGCTGGACTGTTTTACATCTCCTGCCACAACATTTTTGGGGCAGTAGTGTAGTGAGATGCACAGACAGGGCCAGATTCAGCTCTGAATATCAAGGCTGAGTCTGTCCAATGTGTAAAGAGAGTCATTTCAGTCATCTTAGGTAACATCTGATGAGAGCTTGTTGCAATTTGTTTGCCTTGAATATTTCTTCCTCTCAGATTTTGTAGAAGTGCATGAGGTCTCATAAATGTTTTTGGTATTTTCCTGTAGCAAAGCACTTTGTTTGGCCAGTGTTCTCCTGGATTTTTTTGCCTGTCAGTAATCCAGTTCTTCTGATTGGCTTGAATGGGTGTAAATAGCAAGAGTCAGGAGCCAACACCAGAGTCAGTGCAAAGCTTGCAGAATTAGTGTAAGAGTTATCACTCTAGTATTCAGTGAAGTGCTTTGGAAGCCTTTTGTGAATCCTTGTGCATGACCATCAGCAAACAGCAGATGTGGGTCTGTAAGGGCTGTGGTGTTCTACATGTGAAGTCTGCCTAAGTGTAGTGCATGATACTCATTTAAATAACAGAGTTGTCCACTAGATTATTTTGAGAGAAATATCTCACATATCCAGTGTATTGTGTCATAATTAATTTGTAAGTTCTTGCAGATTGAAATATCACTTACCATTGTCTTTGTCTGCAGTTTGCAAGTGATAGTAGCAGATTCGTTTGTAGGGCAGCCATGGCCATGTAATTACATGGTCACAAATGACCATCTGTTGTTTCAGTCGTTGTCTGATTATTTACTTTGCAGCTTGCATGGTAGCAACGTGGTATTAACAGCTGTAATGAAAAATTGATTGAGATAAATGTCTTATTAATAGCCTTTTATAAGTAGTACATAAACTACAGGGGTATCTTAATAAAGTGTATTATCAGTGGCATCTGTCTCTTGCTGTGGGTAGGGCCAGATCCTGAGCTGATGAGAAATGTGCACACTTACAGAAACTGAATTGAACCATCCCTCTATGTCTGCTAACCAGTTTCATGAAGTTATTTATTTACCTGATAAAATGCTTCATCAATGGACAATATCATCAGTAGTTACAATATAGGCAAGATACAAGTGACACAAGACAAAGGCTGTCCTCTATTTCCTGTTGTAATTAGACAGGGCTAATGGATGAAATAGTCCAAACAATCTAAAACAGGGCTCCAATAGCTGGTAATAGAGCCTGAAAAACTGCTCGCTTTGAGAACATCCTACCCAGCCACAGACCCTTTCTTGCTTTCTGACAGCAAGGTTTTCAAAATTCTGAGTCCCAGTGCCTGTGTCCTGTGATAACTCCGAGACGATTACTCTGTGAGTTAATATCCAATATGCCAAAGCCCTGATATTGGGGCTTAAAATATATTTGTGAAAATGTTACTGCTTCAAGCAGCACTAAAATATTAGTTATACCACAGGTGTAACACCATCAGTTGCCATTCCACAGGTATCTTTGATTCTGCTAAAATTCAAAGCACACTGCTTGTGCTAAATTTGCTAAGATTCAACCTGCAGCAATGCAATTTTCAATTTATTTCCCAAGTGCATAGGGAAATATTCCAAGTGCAAGTACTTTTTTGTCCTAATCACTGAAATGTTGCATAAAAGCCCACCACCACCACTATTATAATTATCCCTAAAACTTCCACAGAAAAATTACTGCCGCGTACTTATCAATGTGAAATAATAGACTAAGTTAACTTTTATCGTTCAAATTTAACCAAAAAGGGTGATTCTAAATTAGCTTCATTTGGATCACCTTCTGTCTCTAAATGAGTAGTTACAGGTTAGTTTTAAAGATCAGGAATTAATGCTATGGAAATGGGCCCATTTTCTGTGATAGCTGGAAGAACCTTCAAATCCCCTTCAAGGCGAAACAGTCACACAAAAAAAGTCTTTTCAGAAATGGTCAGACATTTATTTTTATGTGTAATCTAAAAATCTAAAATTCCATTTTAAACCTGCATATCTATTTCAGAGAGGATTTTGCATAGACACTTGCATATGTGCTCTGCAGTCTTTATGATTTACAAAAACCCTGATGTTAGAGTGCTGGTCTAGAAGAGTTGATTGCATCTTCACACATTTCCTGAGTGAATGAATCTACAGACTCTTTAGATTACCCTTGAATCTTATTCTGGGTGTCACTGAATGTTGGCTGTTGTAGAATCCAGACTCTTGAGTTTACTGGCAAAGTCTTTCATGCAAGTCAGAGGTTGTCTTAGGAGCATCAGGGATAAATCAGAAGCAGTACACTACTAGAAAGGTGTTTGTGCCAGCCAGTGAGCCCTCCCAGTTAGGAGCTCAGATTAGTTTGCTTCAAAAGGCAGAAGGAAGCTCACTCCTTTCATGTAAAGAGTGAGAGAGAAGGAGACACAACTGCAGCTGGATCACTCCCCATGTGGGGGAGGCACCAATTCTGTACTCTCAAAGACTTCTCTTTTGAGGCTCCTGCTCTAGGGGAAGGCATGATAACCATGAGGTTATGGATGCTAGGGGATGAAATCATCAGTTAAACATGTTGAGGCATGAAGAATGGACTTCTGAGCACAAGATTCAGGAGGCAGAAAAGTTATGGGGAGAGAACAGAATTTATTTTTTTTATAGCACGATCACTCCAATCACATCTCCAAGAACCTCCTCATGGTTTATAAAATAAAAGTTTCCATGTACACTTTAGCAAGGCTCAGATCTTCCTTCTCCCTAATGACATACATGAAGCAGCTTGTGGATTTGTTTCTGTAAGGCAGTAAATCTTCAGCAAGAGAGGCAAAGCCCATTCCATACTAGCCAGCAGCCTACAAGTTCAACTCAGAAAGTTCAACTTCTTGCTCTAAATTTTCTACCTGTGAAGGGAGCATGGGGTTTTGCTAATGCTAAATGTTTAAAGATCATGAAATATTCACATCCAGTGGTGTTACAGACTGCAGAGAAATTCCTGAATCCCTTCATCTCACAGAAAAGAATTATTTTCATTGGAGGATTAATAGTTTAATCAGAATGTCCATGAGTATCTGTGTCCTTCTTTAAATAGAACTGAATTAAGAAGTACAATCTTATCTAAAATATGATTACAAGTAGAAAAAAAAAAGAAATTAAATTAAAAATTTGGGGACAACAAAGAAAATTGCGTGCCTCTAAAAGCTGATCAAGAAACCTTTTTCTGCCAAAATGCTTTGCATAAATGTGTATTCTGGTCATTACCATGGTAACTGCATCATGTGGAACTTAACTTATCTCTAGGGTACTGAAATTTATTGAAGGAGCACAAACAGATGGCATCTTCTTACTGAAGAAAAGTATAATCTTCTATTCAAAAGGCTAGTGCTTATTCCCAAAGATAAGAGTTCTAAGAACACAGGACATCTAAAAATGAATCCAAGAAAACAAGAATTTTTTTACCATATAACTGTGATTGTTAAAGAGTTTTAGGTACAATACTGTTTTCAATGCATATATCCTGGCAGTTTTTTCTGTATCATTTGGCCTGTGAGTGGAAAACCTTCTTAAAAATAGGGGTCATCACTTCAGTGTTTCCAATCATAATCCTTTATTCTGTGTGGAAAACTCAACCCTTTCCATACAATTTTATGTGAAATACAAAATTTCTCCTAATAGTTTTAATTTATTACTTTGGTATTTAATTTGTATATGGTTTTCGGCCTCTGAAGCTTTACGGGCATAGAAATCCAGTAACGAGATACAGACAGCTAAGTTTGTACCCTGGACCTTTCATGTATAACCTCAAGTCTGTATTTGCTAAGAGAGTCAAGAAGGAGTTTACTGAACAAAGTCACCTTGGTCTTTCTGTGGAGGCTCTTCCTTCCCTCCCCTGTCAGGAGCTGCTATCTCATGTATTCCACCATAGGGCCCAGGTGTCTTCCTGGCTTGAGGGAGTTAGAAAGAGGTGATCCCACTGGAGGGGACAGAAGAACTTGCAGTCACAGTCCCTAAGCAAAGCAGTGCTTAGGAAGCATGCATCTCTGTGACATAACTGATGTCAGTGGGCAGACAAGGGCAAAACCCAGCACTTTGAAACGCTGAGTTTTCAATGTGAAGTGTGACAAGCATTTCTTTACTAATTATTAGTGGATGAATAATAGCAAAAATTCTAGAATTTACTGTAACAGCTCGGTGCACCCTTCCAAATTCCACACTTCTGCTGTGTCATGTCAAATCTCTTAGTCATAAGGAGGTCCCGCATCTTCAGGATAAATCCTTGTTTCCTTCAAGCAAGAAATGGTTGGGGGTTAGGGTTTTTTTTTGTTTGTGTTTGTTTGTTTGTTTTGTTGGTTTTTTTATGAGCGAGAGATGTGGATCATTAAAGAGTTACAGTACAGAGGATGATAAAATGTTTGCCTCCTCCATGTTTGTTTGATTTCTCTACATATCAGAAGTAACTCAGTTACTGAAATATGAGTGCACTGTGAAAACAGCAATGCAATGCAGGTGTGGCATAGCTGTGATGTTTTCAGTCAGCTCAGTTGCCTTCTTGAAAATTCAATTAAATTGTTTTGTTGTACTTATTTTTAGGTCTTACATTCATTTAAGTGTCTGATGATTTCTGTCTATATGGTCATGTATGTTTTCAAAATTTCACACGTAGGTGCCTTTTGACGTGGAATTCATTTCAGCTGTTCCTATTATTGCACATACTTGTGTGGAAAACAGAATATGTAGCAGCAGGGCTGTGCTGAAATGAAAAAGAGGTTAGGAGCTAAATATCTAGATTTTTTTCCAGTTCTTTCTCCTTATTTCTGCCTCCTTTTTCTTCCCCCTTTCTCACCCTCCTTCCTCTGCTCCCTGCTCATGGTCCTGCTCAGGGCATCCCTACAGAAAGTCTGCGAGCTGCCTGTGAACCAGGTCCAGACAGCACCAGCCCCTGAACTGGCAGTGTCTGCCAGCTCATCATACACATTTGTCTCATTCTCTTATTTCTGCTTCTTTTACCTCAAGCAGCAGCAGTGATGAAGGCTTTATCCTCCTTTGTCCAATGTGACAGACAAGTACCAGAGAAAAGAGGGGTTTTTGTTGATGATATTTGCTGCTATCTTCAAGATTTGAGCTACAATACTAAATATAAACAAAATGAATGGAAATGTTTTGGTTTTTTTTCTTTACTCATCAATTATTTTGTTTGTAAGTGGAGCAAAAATGAACACTGGTTCAAATAAGTCATTATAATAGATTTGTGTTAGCTTTATTCAGCAATTCTCTGTATTCCTTAAACATTTATGTTCTTTCCAATTATAGCAATATTTTACTTGTCACTGCAAAATGTCAGGTTATTGCTTCAAAGGTAACCTCATTTTAAATAATCAGATGCAGACTTAGCTGATGTAATAAAGCACTGGAGATTGGATAAAATTCCAATTACTGCTTCCATAGTAATGAATAACAATTACTAACATAACAAAGATGTTAGCATTTTAGAGGTGTTTGTACTTTGTTTTCCTTTCAATGATAAACACACCAGTTTCTTGCAGACAACGTGATAATAACACTATTAGAATTTATAATTCTTTTTAAAGGAGGATGCCAAGAGCTGTCATTTATTTTTAGAATTCTATAGCCAAGTTTATAATTTTCTTAAAATATGTCAGAAAATAATCTGGATTTATCAGTGCAAAGAGCACTGATGCCATTGCCAGAAGTCAACCTTGCCTGTGTATGCAGAGAGGGAGCTACAGGAGGATATTCCTGAAAAGTTAAAGGAAATAGAATAATAGCAAGCAAAAATGCTGGTCTCTCATTAAATTTTAAATTGCATTCTCATGATAGGCTAAAAAAGAGTGCAACACAATCTAAGAGTCACATGACTTTAAATCCAGGTATAAAATGTTTTCATCAAACAGGTTCTTATAAAACAAATGTTTTTACATCTTTGTTTCCTAACACAGCTTCTGGTATTACAGATAATAAATACTAACTATGGTAGATTAAATAGCTGGTTTTAAGTGCAACTGTTAGATGCATTTATAAATTCATTTAAAAAATCTGTTTGCTTGTGCCGTTACGAAGTAAGATTCTTGTAAAAATTTGCTTTACTGATCCATTTATTGGGTTGTTTAACTGTCCACTCTTTTTTTTAGGTTGGCATAGTACTACATTATTCTACACTCTCTACTATGCTATGGATTGGAGTAACTGCCAGGAATATTTATAAGCAAGTCACAAAGAAACCTCAGCCATGCCAAAACAGTGACCAACCTTCTTATCCAAAGCAGCCACTACTCAGGTATGGAATATTAGTTACACTATTTTTTTAATGTCTTCCTAGAACATATCAGTTATAGACAAACTCTCACTCTTATTTCTGTATTCTTTACTTTTTATAGACTATAAATTTACTTTCTGTAAAGAATTGAGCCTCTTAGGTGTGTACAGACATCTGAGTATTTATTGTACGCTCACTCAGTTAACTCTACTCAGGAGATAGAAATATGCAGAGCTGGTATTGGCTAAGTTCAGATACCTTTATCTGAACAGGAAGAGTTGAAGTGTTTCTGTTGGTTTCTTATGGAGGGAAATAGATCCCAAAACCAGAAACAAGCTTGATTCCGAGCCTTATTTAATCATCAGAAACTGTGCTGTGATGACCCTTTATCTCTTCTGCTGTGCTTCTTGCCCACACTTGTATTGAAAGCCTAATAACCTGATAGCAACCTTCCTCATTCCCCATCAGAGATGTAATGCTATTACAGGAGCGACTGGAAGTCTGCACTCCCTATCAGCCCTCTCTGGAGCAGACTCACAAATGTGTCTCTGATGGCATTGCAGGTGTAAGACAGTAGGAGTTCTTGCCAGATGCCTCTGAGATGCTGAAACTCCAAGCCAAAATAGTCAGTCTGCACAAGAAAAAAAAAAAAAAAATTAAAGCCTAGCAAAACCTTATCACAAAACCAGATTTCCAGCCAAAGATGTAAGATTAATTCATCTTTTTTGGGATTAGCTATCAAAGAATTATGTTATATATATTATCCCTATATAGATTTTGGTGGGAAACAGAAAAAGAACTTCCAGAGAATAATTCCTCCTATCCATCTTGGATGTTTGTGTGAGGACAGGATGAATTGCCTTATGGAGGTTCCTCTCTTTTCCCACAGGTCATGGATAAGTCTGAATGGTCAATTTAGCCTAAAGACTTCCGTTTTGTAGTGGAGGTCAGGAAATATGAATTCTACATTTTATGTCTCTTCTGTGAAAAATCCATAGTGTATTCTTTTAAACAGACGTAGATTATTTTATTTTAAACACAAAATTTTTGGCAAGTAGCATTTATAGTGATGTTGTCACAACTTGTTAAAAGTCTGTAGGAAGGTGAATTGAGGTTTTCTGTCTGATTCTGCAGAGTCAGATTTTTACTAAGATGATTTTAGTTAGAAAACTATCTAGTTTTATTCTTTTTAAAACACTTTCTTTCTAGGGATGAAATTGATTAAAGTTAACATAAAATGTGTATTGTGATAAGAAGGAGTGCCATATTGATCCCTAGCTTTGTTAGGTGTAAGCTAGAGGATAGTCTTTCACTGAGAGTGACTTTGCTAATCCATGATTTACTATACCATTCTTCAGAGATGAGAATTTCACTCCTTCAGTTACCAGCTCATGGCAAAATGAATAATTGCCAATTTTCAAATGCTGCAGTGTGACTATTAAGGTAGAAAATTGTTACAAGTTACATAGACCCAGTATAGTGTATGTTCTTCAAATTCAAATCTTGTTTGAGTTGGAAAACAATAGACAGTCAGGTTACAAGAAAGATTACTCTAATTAGAATCTTTGTCGTACCAGTCATGTTGAGGTTCCCAGACAGTGAAAATAAATAGTAGCTATTTTAAGTTTAGCAATAGAAATGATAAACCACCTTCTAGCTGTAAGAGAACATGGGTATAATTGTTTAATAGCTAAATAAAATTATTCTAAGCTATTTTTCTCACACAGGGCACCATGTATCTTAGAGACACAGGCACTGAAATGTCTAATACAATTTCACAATGGTTAGCACTAGATTCAAAGCAGTAAGGAACAGTTTCACTTCATGTAGAAAACAGGCATATTATATGTAAAATTAAGAACCACTTTAAGCAAGAAAATGCTAAACTCATAATTAGTAGTTGTGCCTTCTTTTAGAATGATAATGATCCTTTTTGGGGGCATTTTACCTTTCCTGATTTTAATAAAATTAAACTCTGAATTATTCTTTGTCATAATGTATCCATAAAGTCCACTTAGGATGCTTACATTCCACTGCAGTAATTTATAAGAAATGTTTTAACAAGTCAGTGTTCTTGTGTCTATAAGTCAATACCAGCCTTTCTACACACTGTTCCTCAGGTACTTAAGGGAAAACGTCTGAGTTTGGGTGAGGGGGTGTTGTCTCCATTTGACATCAGTAGATAGCTAAACAGTATCAAGTTTATTCAAATGGAGTTGGGCCTTTTTGTATGTCAGGACTGTCAGTGAAAGGAAGCAAATGATACAGTCCATGAGACTGTAAAAGTCTATGTGTCTAGTGTCTGTGTGTCTAGTGTCTATGACACTTTTGAACAAGATGTAGTTTTTCAGTGATCCTTCTCTATAGACTATGTCTTGTTGAATGCAAATATATGAATGTGTTTGGCAAGAACTCTGTGCTTGGCTGTTGTCCTTCAGTCTTCCTTGGTAGTGGTTGTATTTGGTAGACAATGTTTCCAGTTCACGTGTGAGTGTTTTTGTGTTCCCTACATATGCACTTGCTGTGTGAGACATCAGGGTATCGTTTGTGAGTCAGTAAGTGGGGATCTAATGCCAAAAATCAGTATAAAAATCTAGCACGTGGAATTTGCCAAGAAATCATAAAAATTGCCTCACCACATTTGTTCCACAAAGCTTGGTCCATTCTAAAAAATAGCTGAAATAGTGAAAATAAATACCAGAATATATAAAAGGAGACTTTGCCTGTTAGTAGGAGTGGATGTAGGCTTGTAAGAGTTGCTTTGGTTTCTCTGCTTGCTGCTTGCATATTAATTTGCAGAAGCAAGACAAATGAGGTGCCCTTGATCTTTTTCTCCTACTTTTCTTTGAGCTGTAGCAATGAGTACCCTATTATGTGTAAAGCTGTGGTTCTTTATAAGGTTTCTCTCTTCCAGATAGAGTGATCAAATTTGAAACGTTTTTGCACTCTAATTTTACTTCATGGAAATATGATTTTAAATATTGCCTCTTTTTATATGTTAATCATGTATTATGGGATACATTATGTACACTGTGCATTATAGAGTATATATATTTTATTATATATATCATTCATGAAATATATATTATCTGTTAATTACAGAATTAAATCCCTGAGGGCCTATCACTTTGATGACTGGAACCAACTCTAACAGTTTTGGCATTTTTCTCTAAATGTGCCTGGATGCTAATGAGGTGGATCAAATTAATGCATCATTGAGTTTTGTGTATTGAAATTCTGAACCTTAGCACTTCAACAGATAATGAAATTACTTCCTGTAAAATATACTCTCTGGTATTCTTAATAGAAATAAATAATTCTATCTGTTCATCCTCTGTGGACATTTGTTAAACCTGGCAGAGTTTAGCTTCTGACTCATCTGAAGGCAGATTTTGCCAGCAAAGGCAAAGGGGCATGCAAGATTCAGCTATTACTGCAATGTACCAAACTTCTTATCAGCCCAAGCTGAGGCACAGGTAGTGTTAGTTTTTGTGCCTGCTCTGTGCATGCATTTTTCATGCGATGCTCTGCGCGCATACAGATTAGACAGAAGTACAGACCAGCAGAAAATACTTCTGAAGGATACTCTGTTAAAATCCTTCCTTTCTGGAGTGACAGAAAGAAAATCAGATTACTTTCATTTTTAATAAGATAACTAGTGAGCACAATTGCATCCTAAACATTTAAAATAAAAAAATAAATAAGCTGCCAGCTAGGCCAGAGATTGGTGATAAGGAGACAGATAATTAAGTTTTATCCTGAGGTTAGGTACAAATATATCTCCTAATGTTCTCCCACCTCTTTTAGTCAATGAATGTCTTGCAAGATAACTAATATGGCAGTTTTTAGATTACAGAGTCCAATATCCCATATCTGTCTTGAAAAAATATCAGTGTGCATAAATAAGGTTGCAGAAGCAACAGCAAAATGGATAACAGTTGATGTCACCATCTCTGTTGAACTTCATCTTATTTTTATGTAACATATTTTGATAAGCTTTTTAAAATGTTCTTTCTAAAACTGTGGGGCTGTTAGGAAATGTACCTCATGCAGTGCTTTAGAAAAATTGTATATCTAGGTGTAGTAGCAATTGCAGAATGGATTGTGCCCTTTGCTTTGTATTCAAAGTAGAAGCCTTAATACTATGGCTAAAAAATCATAACTGAGGCAAATGGAAACAGTTTTCAGCAGCACACACAGAGTACCTACACTCAATGCCACTGGCTTAAATTCCCTTCTCTTACTTTATTATTTCTTCTCCTATTTTATTATTCAACCTTAAATAATTTTAAGAGTTAAGAATAAGTTTTAGAATGAGAAAGCTGATTGCCTATTTCACATATTTTGAAATGTCTTAGCTGTCCTTTAAACTTGCACACAGAGCAGACCTAGAAGTGCAGTAGTTGAGAATGGGAGTAGTTTGGTCAAACTGTAACTAATCTGCTAATGGGTGCTTACATGGAGATGTGTGTATGGGTGTCTGCTCTTCTATATGAGGTTGTATATGGGCAAGTTCCTGTACATCATACACACACTTCCAGAGTACAGAGCAATGCTGTACTGAAAGCAGCAACGAAAGGGGTCTTCCTAGTGAGCTGTGTTTGTGGTGCAGAGGTGACTAACAACCCTGAGCTCCTGCAAGATGTGGTAGTGCTGCACTTGCATCCTCCCCCTCTCCTTGGGAATGTGGCAGCAACTCGTTCCCAAGCTCATTATTTCTCTCAGCTACCTAAACATTAATCAGTAGCACCCAGCTAAACAGTAGCTAAGTATCTTTGAGACACTGAATTATGCTAAATCCTTTCACTGCAAAAAGGAGAAACCTCACTAAACTTTCAAATACAAGAAAATCCTCTCCTTCTGTTATTGCCGACTAGTTCTGTGATGAGGCTCTTGCCTTACAGTGAGGGGATTTTACAGACTTGCATGATACCACAGAGGTCATGGCATCCACTTAGTGCTTTGTTCACAGTGTTAACCCTGCTTGTCTCAGGATGAACATTTAGCTGCTTGATCTGAATTCTGACGGGCTGGAAACCAACACATGGGCACAAATGGATCTATTGCTGCCTTTGCCTAACTGCAGGAAATGCTGTGACTTCCATCACAAATGGATTATATTTTTGCACCGTAATGGAGATACTGAAAACATTCCAGTTATAAAGACCAAAGACTTCTTATATTTAGTTTTTAAAGAATGATTATGTCCAGAAAAAAACCCTAGAATAAAAAAGCTAATGGTTTCTAATATTCCTGAGGCTGAAAGGGTCTTCAGAAAATGATCTTTGTTGATGTCCCCTGTCATTTATAACAAGTTGGCTACAATTTATTGCAGGATGATAGTGTAATGGGGGATCAGCATCTGACTATGATAAGAAATACTTTATTAAACATCAGGTTTGGCAAATGTGCTATTTTTTTTGTCCATGCCCTTTTCTGAATCTTCAGACTGAATCATATGAAGCGATTTAATTTATATTCTGACAGACAGAGACATTACTTGTCCCCTTGACACCAGCAGCTCTGAAATGCAGTTAAGTTCTAGTGCATTTTTCATTAATGCAGGCTCTCATGAATTCATGTCTTCTAGTATGAAACAGTGATTGAGAGAGAGGGAGAGAGAAAGAGGTCAGATGAAATGTATCATTTGCCATCCATTGTTTTCTTCTTCGTGATATGCTCTTAAATATTAACTCATAGAGTTCTGATGCATGAAAGTCCTTCCTTCTGTCCCACAGAGAACAAGCTTCAAGCTTCCTCTATAAAGTATAAATTTAAACCTGATTATCCCAAGGGATTGTCTGTCTTTTTCTTAAAAATTCTCTATGGTGTGAGTATGTTGAATTAAATGGGAAGTGCCACAGGGCAGAATTCTCAGGAGCCTGGAGGAGATCTCTGTAGTTCACTCTTTACTATTAGCATAGACCCAATTGTGTCATTGCAGAATAAGTGAAAATGATGTCTCCCTGTAAGTAAGGTTTTCACCAGCTGGATGAACCATGGCATGGTGAGCCAACATTTTCTCTCTGAAAATCTGCTCCAGGAAGTTGGCTATAATTTCAAGTACTTGTTTGGATCCTTTGCTTAGAGGACAGAATATTTCGATGTGGGCAAGGTCAGTCATCAGGAAGTTTATGTCACATTTCTGTTATTATAATCAACATTTCTTATTTTAGATATGGGAAGTTAAGGCTAGAAATATGTATTATTAGGTAATTTTAAAATTGTGCTGTAATTTTTTGCAATCGTCATGTATTCTCAAGGCTCCTTATCACCTCCATACTGCAAGTTCCTAAAAAGAACAAAGTGTGTAACAGCTGTTTTTATCAATTTGCTTGGGTTGGGAGGGACCTTAAGGATAATCTAGAGATATTTCTTAAATATTACCTGCAAAACACTATTCCCATGTTTCTTGTTTCAATATTTGTCATATTTCCCAGGAAGGAGAAAGGCCATATTGCTGAAATAGCTTTTCTAAATTTTTTGCATTTGATAAAAATTGAATGTAAGAAATGCCATGTTTCCCTTCCAGCTATTGTGTTCATTTTATTCACCAAAGTAAGGCTTATATTCACAACATCAAAATAAGTTATTATATTGTTATATTGGATGTTAAAATAATCTAAGGATAACAGCCTTTTCTAAGTTTTAGTTTGATTTAATTATAGAGCTAATATTTTGAACAATGCTACATTGTTTCTGAAGATAATTTCAATAACTGTCATTCAAAGATGACACAACACAAGTAATACAACAGTACCAACAGAATTGCTGATCTCTGTAGACAGATTCTGCTCTATCTTATCAGCCCACCAACTTAAGGAAGTTCTCAAAAAAAAAAAAAAAACCAAAAAACCCCTTAACCAGCCAAAAAAAATCAATCAAAAACCCCACTCAAACAAAAAGAATTAAAATCCTGGAAGGAACCTTAGCCAGAAAAAACAGAACATTTCTGCCCCTTGAGGTATAAAAGCTAGAGATAATGAAAAAGAAAAGCTTAAAAACAAAACAGGAAGTTTAAGTCTCTATATCACAAATTAAAGGGAGAGACAGGATTGCAGAACCCAAAGGTTCTTGGAATTTGTTTTGATACTTCAAGGACATGCTGATATTCCATGCTATTTAACATGATCAGTCTTAAATGCTGATATATATTCAGATGGAGTCAAGGATGTAACTGAAAGGTTTGCAGTGGAAAAGGGTATAAAATTGTGATAAGGGAAACATTTTCATTAATTCTTTTTACTGAATTTCTACTTGAAGCTAATTTTATTTCCATCAGATGAGGATAAAATTATCTTTGGTCAAAGACAATATTTAATTCAGGTTTGGATTAGTTGTTCTACACAAGAAAATTTCCAGTAAAATGAAAATATTAAAGTATTATGGAGGTCCACAGTAGCAATATATTGTCATTGGTATCCTGAGAGAGTTGTTGCACTTTGCATAGGCATGTAAATAAATATTCATTGACAGCATTGGATTGCCAGGCTATGGTGTCATGGAGGTGTTTTCCTGCCAACTCTTAATCAAACAGGAGAAGTGATTAGAACTTTTCTTCTCCCCCTTAACTGTGAGCAGCTAACAGCAAAGTCACTAACAGCAAGACAGTAACAGAGCCACCTGCTTTGCTTGTAGTTCCATTTCATCTGGCTTATGAATCAAAATTCCAAAAGTTCATTCTCATGGAATAGTTGGCAATACTGTTCTTCAAAACTGACCTGAATGCACTACCAAATACTTTAAGTGAATGATCCCCAGAGGATAGGATCCTCCTTGATGTGAACTTATTTCAAGAGCATGTCAAAATCAAAGTAGAAAAAGGATTTTGTTGCTGTCATAATTTCATTAGCTAAGGTACAGGTGAGGTACACATGATACTGACACTTTTCAGAATAGAAATACAATAATACCAAATCTCTAAGAGGTGTTGAGGTTGAAGGTGAAGTTTTATCCTCGTTTTTTTAAAGAACAGTGTCTGAGCTACTTAGTATAGATGAAAAGAAATTGGTTATGATTATTGCAAAAGAAACATATGTCAGCTTACTACTTGCAAACAAGATATTAAACAGCACAGCAAGTCACTTAAATCCATTCAACTGAAACTCTCTCCAATGCTACAGCTATTCACAAACAGCCAAAAAGAGAAAATGACCACACCTGAGTGATACCTGGGCAATTTAATGAGGAAATGATGGGCTTTGGATAGAAATTTTAACTACACGAGTTACAGCATTTGCAAGCTTTCAAAACTTGCTTCCTGAAGACTTAAAATGAATTCTATGATATTTTCATCTTTAAAGGCTTGAACTGCAGCATGCTGATCTGCAGAACTGTGTATTATGTTGAATTTTCAGCTGCTTTTTATCCCGAGTTCACATCTAGGTATTTCCTGAAAATTCAGAATTCTTGTCACACTACCCCTTGCCTCAGTAGCTTCTAGCATTTGAGCTGCTCATATACATGATTGTAGAGGGTAAGTTAGAGGGTGGGTAAGCTTGATAAAATGCTCCATGCTTTGATATGCTGCTCCAGGCAAAATGTAAAATGCTGATTGGAAATTTTACAAGTTCAAGGATTTTTAGAAGATAATATATTCAGACTCCAATGGGGGTTTTATAGAAAACTTTATCAGATTTGAAAGAACTAAATATTTTTTCAGATGATTCTCTAGTGTCACATAGATTAAACTTGATTATGCAAAAATGCTATAAAGATAAATGCATAAGATCTTTTCAAGTGTGCTTATTGTAATTGTATGGACAAAGAACTAAGCACTCCCATCTGCATGAAATTATATTCACCACAATTACAGAAAAGAATATCTGACTTTAAACAGTAGATGATTGTACTCATTAATTAGTGAGAAAAATTAGTCACATTAGATAAAGACTCTTTCTTACTACAGTTATTTTGTGAGAAAGATAGAACTTAAAGTTTGTTACAGACACCTTGTCTTAAGCAGGCATCTGTGTACGTCCAGCTTAACTGTAATGAAAACCCTGATGTTGCAAGAAAACCTAAGTCATGAAGATTTATGAAGTATGTTGTGCAGACTGATAAACTGCAGTGTCACAGAACTGGGAACAGTGCAGGCAGCCAACAAGTGTCATAGAGAGATTGGGCAATAGTCTGATAATAACTGCAGTACACTGTGCATTTGAATTATAGCATGGCATAGGACATTTAGACATACATATGTCTAAATATCCCACATATAGACATATAGTAGGTGTTGCATTCACCAGTACATTGCCATTGCTTTATTCCATAAAATAATTTTAGCTCAAAGATATTATTAGATTCCAAGAGTAAATGCTAAAAAAAAAAAAAAAAAAAAAAGTATATGGCTTATCTTAAACCAGCAAGAAACTAGCAGTAGAATGCAAATATATATGTTATGCAGATATGTATATATATTAGCAGTGATAGTTTTAAATACATAATTTTAATGTTTCAGAATATTTTTATTTATTAATGAATGGCAAAATTCAAGGAAATTAAATTATATTCCTTCTATAAACAAAATTGGTGAAATCCACAGATATGCATATTACATTAAATATGTTGGAGCACATTTATATATAACCGTTGCAAATTCAGTTTCAGATCTGGCTTATTCTGTGCATACTTCCTGTCAAATATCTGTGATAATCTCTGGTTTATGCCTGTTTGGAAGGAGGGTATAAAAGTCTTGGGAGGAAAAGCTGTATTAGATTAATTCACTTGGTCTTGAGTTGAGACACCATGGAAAATTATACATAAACTTCCACTGATCTCCCTGGCATTGTACACCCTAATCATCCACATCACTGGAAATGTGGATGATTCTATTCAAGTTACTCTTCTTCAAAAATTCCAAATGAGAAGGTATTAAAGAGAAAACCATAGAGCAAACAATAAGCTTAAATTACAGCAAGGGGTAAATAGGTTAATGTTAGGAAAATATTTCAACCTATGAAAATAGTTGGCAATTAAAACAGGTTGCCTGGGAGGCTGTGAGAACTCTGTCCCAAGCAGTTTGTTTCCATAGATTAGATAAGGCCAAACCAATCACAACAGGTGTTTAATGTGACCCTGACTCGGGGCTTTTGAGTGGACCAGCTGATCTCCTGATGTTCATTCCTGCCCTACAATTCTGTTACTAGTAAACCAAGAATTTTTCCTGACAACACTTTCATTTTCCAACCCTTATTTGCTGCTGAATTTCCACAGCCTCATTGGTCTCGTAAGAAACTCTTGTGTTTCATTATGCAAGCGAATTCTGACAGAAGAGACTTTGAAACTAATGTGTTCCAAATATGCCTTCAGTGTTTGGAAATGTTATGAGTCTTGTAGAAACTGGCTGCTGATCCTGCAGGTATTTTTATTCAGGTACCACCTTACTATATAAAACAAGAAAAAATTAGGCCACCTTCTGCTCTGAAACGCATGCACTCATGTTGGGTTTTCAGTGGGAGTTATACATATTTAGTCACAAGGAGATTTTGGTTCATAGGTTGAAAATACTGCTAATTGCTACTTAAAAATAAATTTTGTTGAATCTTATGTAATTGGTATAATGCAAACTAAAATAATTTCAATATATAATATCTAATATACCTTAGTAAAATAGAATGCCCAGATTAAACTTTATGCCTGTATTGATTGAGTACTCATTCAGAGAAAGGGGTAATGCCATTATTATTACTGGATTACACTTTGTACTTGGAGAATCACTCAGGATTTTAAGTTTGTCAGAAAGTGAACATTGGTGAGGTTTTCTGTTAAAGAACACTTGAGCACACAAGATACCTGACTTATTTATCTATTGATAATGATAAATATCTAGTATTGTTTTAGCTATTAATTTTGAGATAAGAGAACTATGATTACAGAAGACCATTTGTGTTTACTTTTCAATGTTTGTGAGCAGTGTCAAGAAAAAGTCATAAGTGGTCAGTCACGTGATCTTGCTGCTTCTTCATATTGGATGAAATTGTAGACATCTCCAGAAAAAAAATAACTACCTCTACAGGGAGAGTTCATTTCCCAGAAATATGCATGCATACTGCTTTGGAACTCTATATCTGGAAATACTGGTGTCTCTAACATTCTTTCTCACGAATCCAAAAGATAAGGAGCAGGAATTGTGGGCAAATCACAACCTCTCTTATTTGCAGAATAGTTACCCCATACTGGTAATAGTTTATAGGTAAGGCATTTTGGACTGCTTAATGTGGATTATCATACTCATGTTGTTGTCTTAGATAAGAAGGGCATTAAACTTGTCTACTCGTGTTTCTCAGTCTTCCATTAAAGGTGTTGATTATCCATATATCCCCTTCATGCTTCTAAGAGAGTGTTTTCCAACTAGAGAGAACATTTCCTTCTGAGGTTCTGGCATTGCTAAATCCAATAACAATTACTGTCCCTAGGAAAGCTAGGCAGCCTTTTGACCCAGAAAGCTGAGCAATGAGATGCTCTTACAATTTTGTGAAGATGGCTGTTTATTCCTTTCCAAATCTCTTTTTTAGATTTTCATAAGTTTCTGGAAATGACATACCATTTTTAGCTTTTAATTAATATTTTTTAATTAATGTTTATAAAAATAACTCTATCTCTGCTTTTACTTGTCTTTCAAAGTTTTGTGATCACTTCTGGTTGAGTGCTCAATAAAACCCTATGATTTTTTTAAAGCTTACCTTTTGACCTTTGTATAAATGATGGAAAACCTTTCTTTTTGCTTCTGGTTAAAATCTGGGATAAGGATCACCAGAAATAGATTTCTGTTTATGTCAGCTTTTAGACAATAGGAAAAAGCAAATGTTCATGCCATCATCATACATAAAAGATTTGCCATAGCTCAGCTTAGTAATACAAAGACTGACAACAGCAAAACCCCTCAACATTAAAGTTAAAAATTAGGGCTGACATTCATGAACTCATGCAATGTACCTTTGTTTCTTACTTTTCAATAGGGTCAATTAAGGACAAAATGTCAACCTGAATTTTTGTCAATAAATCTAAATATCCATGGTTTTGTGGAGTCAAGTCATTAATTGAACAGTACTTTCTATGGATTAATAACAGGCTAATCCATAATATTTTTTTCCTAATATAACATTAAAAAGAATACTCTTTGCTGCCTCTGGATTTAGCAGATTGAATTACATCCTATGGACTGTGAAAGAGAAAGTGTTCCAGAAAGAAGCCAAGAGTCTTAAAACTATCTGAAAAGTTATTTTCAGCATATGTTTCAGTTTTAATGCTTCCCTGCTGCTTGTTACTTTAATAAAACCTTCTTGCTAAGTTCTAAGTTCTTGGCTACCTGCGTATCTGTCAAGATGAAAAATTTGAAGCTGTAGAAATGGGATAGCATTGCATAAATCCTAATGTAATATTTTCTCCACAAAAACCAAAAAAAGTTGGTTTTTTTCCTTTTTGCAAACTTTAGGGATGAAACTTCACTAAGGTTCTTTACAGGGTAGATTAGTTTCTGAAAAAGAATAATGCAGTTGTGTAGTACAAAATCAAGCAAGTCTGCATCTCACATGGAGTTTGATCAAAATGGGGATAAGGCATTTAGATAAGTAATAAGTGCACAACCTAGTAAACTCAATAATAGGGTTTATACACAGCACAATTTTTATACAAATTTCTCCTTGGTTTCAACTGCTCTTGGCTGGCGACGGGCACAGGTGTAGACATTGTGAAGCAAGGGATGTGAAGCAAGGTCTCTTTCTGAGTTTGATTGTGTCCCATCTTCGTTACATTTTGTTAATGCATTGTACTGTTCTAAAGAACTCAGACTTTAGAGACAATACAAATTTATTTAAAAATTTATATTGGAAGTATGTTTGAGATTTGAAAGTATTTGAAATACGTTTATATTGAAAAATATTCAGAGTAAATTTGAAAATTTAGAAAGTTTCAAGCTATGCTCGCTCACCTGTGAATTAGTCCACTCTGAGTAGTGTATATGTTTCAATTTATGTATTAATATGCATTGACAGCGGGTATGGATGGACCCTCATAAGGCTGAAAAGATAGCAATGAATAGTAAGTTAATAACAGTGTCATAAAAATAATAAGATTGGCAGAAACATCTGTAAGTCATCTAGTTTAGCTCTCCATTCAAAGCAGATCCAACTTAAAAGTGAGCTCAGGTTCTCACCTAGTCCAGTTCTGAAAATCTGCAAGGAATTCTTCCTCTTGTTCTGGCTCTGTATCCTTTTAGCTTTCATTTTGGATGGACCACAAACATGAAATGTAAGGCCTGAAATAAATCAAAAAAAATCACCCAATCCCATCAAAACTCAGGAATGTGTTAAAAATTGAAATACATGGAAACAAAGCTGTCATTACTAAGGATTCCTAAAGGGAAAAAAGGATGGGAGGTAATGAAATGTGCTTCAAAATGTTGGAATACCACCAAAAAAAGTCAAGGAGAGAAGTTACTCACAATTAATCAAATTAATAGATTTTGGATTTCTACTATTTTCTTTTTGCATTAGTTCATTAAGGTGTAAGTAGTGGTTGCATGTAGTATAGCTGCATGTTCCAGATGTTGCCAGCTGTAAAACTGGATTATCATTCATGGAAGATGACAAATTTTTTGCTATGTCTCCTTATTCTGAAAAAGAAAGTAAACTCAATATTTAGGAGTGATTACATAAAGGGGATGCATAAAAAATTCTGGTTGAAAAAAATTGAAATGTTATATCTTTGTATTTTGAATTTTTTACCTGATCTGTATTGTGCAGCTTCACATTTTGGATTTCTGGTGCATAAATTTTCAGATTCAAGTCTTTGTGGACTGCAATTTAATTTTTGATAGAAGCATTCTATTCTGTCTTGTTGCTCTATATAAGGGCTGAGATATTTTTTTCTCAGCAAGTAATTGTGAACAATGACAATAAGGTAGAAATAAAAACAAACCAAAAGCAAAAATGTACATGTTTAACTTATACAGGCACTTTGTACATAATAGTTCATTTGCAATTTTTCATTGTGCAGTCTTGGTAAATAAAGCAAAAATGTAGTGTCTTCAGGATCTATATGTCAAAGCAGTGAGGTTATATTTGGGGATTTTAACATCTGTGCCTTGCCCTGGCTTTGTCTGACTGTTTCCAGATGGTTTTCTGTATGATTGAAAGCAGCATCAGTGTAAATGGCACTTTTTCTTAACTTTAAGAGATGCTCCCTCCTCAACTCATGACCGGTGGCAAACCCTAAAAATACTAGAACTATTTTAAAAATCAAAATATTTTAAAATGGGAACCATTAAATTAAGACAAAGAGTCCCTCCCTTTACCACAGAGGTCTTTAGAGGAATTCAAAACCTGCATGTGTGCTTTTCATGTCTGAAAAAATTCCTTTCGGGAAACCGTTTGATCTCTTCTCTAAAAATGTGGGTTTGATAGCTGAAAGCTTGGTAGCTGAAAAGATTCAACAGAAAGGGTTTTGTGGTTTCCATGGATCTTCTGCGCAAATGCTTTTCAATTTTAAATGGCCCTCTGGGTTTGTGACTGAATACTTCTCATAGAACAGGAAGATTTAATAATCAAAATGATATTATTTTTATTTAGTGTGTGGTTTCTTCATGTCTTAAACAAGACTGTTTGTCCTCTCACTTTGCCTGAGGATACATCTTGCTATAGCTGTGTGATTAGATTTTAGATACATGCAGTTGAAGATAAACCTAATTACCTAAATAAATGGAAGCTAGCAGTAAATTGGGATTAGCACATAATTGTAAACTTTACAATTGTAAATTGTAAAGAGATGCAGAAGTTTGAAACACTAAATGTTTAAATTTGGGGATGTAGCACCTAGTCATTAACAATACTTTGAAGATGAGGCATTTATTACCTTATCAATAAAACTCTCAGAGACAGTAAGAATGCTTTAATATTTGAAGTACAAATATTTAAAAGCCAATAGAGATACTTCCATGTATTTTCTATACACAGTCTAAATATGTCTTGAGTATGGTGTATAGGTGGCATTTAAGAATATGCATAGGATATGCTGAACAAATCTAGAGGGATGAAATTTACCACTGTTCTGTACATTTCATAAGAAAACACTTTATGAGGACATATCAACCTATCAAATATGACTCTGTCAAATATTAAAAATATGTACGTTGCATGTTGGCTGTAACATGTACCATTTTAAACTTACATTTCTTCAATGAAAGACAGTTTGGGGTTTTTTTTGCAGAAATGGCAGATTTCATGGGGCAACATTAAATTTCCTAAACTGATTACTTTAATGGCTTTTATCAATCAAAACAGGCTGTAAAAGATGTTTGAAATGTTCCAGAGCCATCTGAAGAGAGAAATATGCTTTTTAGCTTTCTCACTACTATATTCTCTCTGTAAGTAGTAACACTAACATTAATCATTCAGGAATCAATAAACTAAAGTAAAAATGGTGGTATTAATGTAGAAAAGCAGGATTTTTTTGAAGACTGAATTTAAGATTCCTGTTTGCTAAGCTTTGAACCATTAAAGTTCACATTTTCACATTCCACCTATGTGGAAAAGCAAGTTCTTTGCTAAAAACAGTTACCTGTAATGGAAAAATGGAAATTTCTTCTTATTTTTATTTTGATCCCCTTAAAGAATCTGTTTGTTTCAGGATGTGTCGTTGAGACTTTTCATGTCTAATAACTCGGCTGTAGTTGGTCTGAGATCGATAGAGATCATTAAACTTCTCTAGGTTCCACATGGCTGGCTGGGCAGGTGAATAACAAAGATAAATACCTCAACAGAAGGGAGGGCTGAAGTTACAGAGAGAGGGCATAACTGTGGGAAAGATCTCAAAGGGACCTTGTAATGTTTTAGGCACCTAAGACAAGTGTGAAATTTGTAGGAAATCAGATTTCAGTTTTTCCCATGTCCACATAAAAGTTCAGCTTAGAAAGCCAAGATTCTTCATCACTTGCCCTCTGGAACAGGGGCTTAATTTTGCATCAAAAGATACAAGGCTTGCCAAAAATGTGTAAATTAACAGTGTAGTTTCTTTGGAAATGCACATCTTTGAAGTGTTTCTGATATTTTTCACTTTATTCTAAACAATTTTAGCTCCCTCTGGCACCTTGGGCAAAGATCCTGCCCTTCATATAAGATCATTGACTTCTATAAGAGAAAAAGGAAAAGAATACATGAATTTAGAAGAACAGAATTAATGCGATCTCTCTAGAGCTATTTCTCTTGTATTCTCTTTTAGTTGTCTGTTTGCACACACCTGTCTTAAATTTGCTCAGCTGGGTCTACTATTAAAGTCCCCATCTTTGTGCCATTGATTGCTTGGTCATTAATATTTTCTGAATGATTCTCTGTGTGTACAGTGAAAGAGTTTAACAGAAAATAAAACTGAGAGTATTACTCCTATGTTACCTGTGAATCCCATGCCATCGAAATTATTTAGCTCTAACTTGGCAGTATAGCTCATAATAAAAATTAATGCTTCAGAATATCTTCTTTTAATATGACAAATATACTTCATACCTAAATTCAGAAGTATATCAAGTAGTGAATAACCTCTGAGTCAACTCTCAAAGGTTTTCATTCTGTGAAAGTTAAAAATACTGTATTTTCAGGTGATCTGAGAATTACAGAACTTCGGGACTTGAATGGTCTACTTAAACTTTTTAAAAATTACTGCAGAAGAAATAACATTCTTGAGAAAAAAATGTTGCCTAAAAAGCAAATGAGTGTCAAAAACTCAACAATGCATGAAGCACGGGGGAATTCAGGAAGTTATGTTGGTTACTGCCATAGTAAAACACAGGATTGACATAAATTCCTTTTTAAAAATATGATTTAAAAATTTAGTCTCTTATGTTTAGGAGAACATAGACCAGAGCCCCTTGTCAGTGACTTTCACAGTCAAACCAAATTAAAATGTATGTCCTCCTGATAGTCATTTTATTTGGTTCCTTTGGCAGCCTTAATGAAATACTAGCTCAAGTAAAACCAAAGAAATCCATATTTTCTGTTTAAAATGCAAGGTACTGACAGTCATAGGACATTGATACTAATACAAAGTGATCTGAGTATTAAATATGTGACAATATAGGAGTACAGCACTTATTATCTTTACAGGCTTTACTTTTCATTTCACTTACATATTATATAAAATGCCTCTGCCACATATATAGGCTGCTATCAAAATTTCTTGTCTTGATGAGGGTTGATAGTTGATGGTTCTTTTCTCCCCTTTGAAAGGCAGAAGGACATCCTGGTGGTAATTGACTTTCTAGAGGTGTACTGCAATGCTCGCTGAAGCAGTTGTGCTTGATTCAGTAGACTGGAACTGCAAAATTATTTCAGCTAACAGCTCTACACCAGAGCAGTCAAATGCCTGGAAAAATGAGGTAGCAGTGAGCACCTCCAAATAAGAGTATCAGCCATTTTACTGCTAGAAATTAACTGTGGAAGCAGAATTGAAAGGGCTGTTGTGTTCTCTAGGGATAAAATGATTGTGTAAATAAAAAATACTCAAAGCATGAGTATTATTTCTCCTCCCATGATTTCTCTCCAAGCATTACCATAAACAGTGTTCTCTCTATAAGCATCATATCTTTGAGCTTTTTCAAATACTGAATCTTTAAGAAATACTAATAATTATTTTTTTTTCTCATCAATATGATGATGAATATTTTACTTACTTCTTTCCTTCAGAAGTGCCTTCAGGATGGATTCTACTTAACCTAAGTCATTTATTCATTAAATTAAGAAGAAATAGAACTTAATAGAGCTAAACTGCAGCATGGAATACACTGTCAGAATCATCTCTGCCTGATTTCCAACAGCCCCAAGGCATTCTCCAATAAAATAGGGGAAAAAAAAGTCAAGGTGTCTCTTGCTTCTTAGATACAATAGCTCTTCCGTTCGTCTAGCTCACCAAGAGACAATACAGTTATCTCTATGTAAATTAATCTCCTTTCTCTTTCTTCTGAATTTTCTCTGAACATCTTTTTGAGTTCCTGAATTCATTTTTTATCTTTTTGTTACGTGCATTTTTATTTTTCTGTCCTCTCTGCTGGCTTAGGCTGTCTCACATGGTCCTGGTAAAGCAAACTGCAACTGTACTATCAGCCTGCAAATTCCTTTTCATCTGCAAAATTCCAGATAAGATGGCATGGCCATGCTCTCCATGAAGGGTGTCAACCAAGGAAGGTGAATATAAATCACCTTCTTGGCTGCTTCCAGCAGCAGGACCCAAACTCTGAGCCTGGCTGGCAGTGCTTGAGCCGTGGGTGGGAAGGCAGAGGCACAGAACGAACGCCCAGGGCAGGCGGTGGCTCAGGCACTGAGCTCGCTGGAGAGAAGCAGATGTTTGATAGGTGAGGTTTCAGATCTGCTAACGTTGTCCCACTTGATTGCCCAGGTTCCCATGACTCTTTAAGGACAGATGAAGAAGAGTATTTAAACTCCTTTCTCATGGCCAATTGTCATAAAAAAACAGAGACTAGTTTTGTCAAATAGAGGCCTGGACGTCTTAAGTTGAGCAAACAAATCTGCAGAAACTTCTCTTAATCAATTTTTTAAATTCATCTTTCTGTGGTTTGGTGTCTGCCTCTAAATGGAACAGATTATACATATTCTCACAAGGAAATTATGATGATTAATTAGTTAATGTTTGCAAAGCTCTTAAGTTGGAAGAAGATCTAGAAAGAAGGGGTATATATAAAATAAATTAATAACTACCTCTCCAGTGACCTTTTTTTTTTTTCTGTGCTGAGTCAAATGGAAAAAAAAAAAAAAAATCACTGTGACTGTGAACAGGCAGTAAAAGAGAATAACAATATTGGCACAGAAAAGGTGATAAATATAATTTTCACACAACCCTTACTTCTGCTGTTATTTACCATTTAAAGCTTGACTTGCAAAAGTAGAATTTGTTTTGGCATTATTAGTACTTTCTTTTTTTTTAATCTATATTCTCCATATGTAGATCTTCTTTGCAGACAGGAAAAAAGCACTGAAGGAAGCATAGGATATTTCTCTCCAAAAAGGTCGTTGAAAAAAACAAACATGGTATTTGTAAATATGTTTGTAAGTCAAGGCCATCTGGGAATAGGATTTAAAATTGTTGGGTTTTTCCTCTTAAAGAAAAAGTATATTGTCAGAATTCCATAATTTCTAAAAGCCTTATCAATTTTATCAAATTTTATCAAAATTCCCAGCAAAAAGGACCACAAAATTATGTGATGCATGAAAAATTCAGGAAGAATAATGTGAAAATCAGGTTCAAAAATTCAGCTTTCTACAGAGCAGCTACTTGTCTGTATGCCTGCCTCCTGGGTACTTGAACTGTGGCATCTGGTTAGCTCTGAAGTTAATGACCATTTTCTATATGAATTATTTTCACAAAGATGTTAAAACCAAATCCCAGCTCAAGGAAAAGGGAAAGTCATCTTGCTGTAACTCTTCTTTTGTTTTGATGTTTATTTTGCAAGTGGCTAGTCTTCCTGTATGAACTGTGCCTACTTACATTGTAAATCTAAGTAGAGCTAAACTGATTTTTTTTTTGTACTGTGGGCAGAAAATAAATTAATGCTTCAGTGGTGTCTTTATATATATCTAACGTACCTTTCTAGATTTGTGCATGCAGAGAGGAATAAAGTTAAATATATGTACATTTTAATCAAGTAATATCTGCAATAAAGACTATTTGAAGCCTTTTAAATCACTTCCTGATACATTGCCATTTTGCCAACCTCTGCAGAGAAAAAAACCCTTATAGTCAGTCTTGCATTACACTCATAAAGCCAGGGTCTGGACCCTTTCTGGAAAAATTCATAGCCAAGGTTCTTAGTCTGGAAGAAATTGGGGCTAGAGAATAGCCAGACAGTCAAGCAAGAAATTTGTCACTGGGTAGAACTCTCCTTTTACTTGCTGACTTACTGAGTAACATTTATGAAAATAAACTCAGCAGAATACACTGCATGTTAAGTTATCAAATGGATGCTGCCTGCAGGCTATTGCAGTCATTCTTGCTGACATTATCCTGTTTCTATCAGATTGGTAATGTAGCTCCCAGTAGTTTGTGGTAGAGTTCGCCTTACAAGAGGAGTTCTTGCCGAAAGGCAGCTGGAAAACAGTAAGGCAGGATGTCAACAGAGGGGCATCACCTCCAGCAGTGTCTGCTGCTCTGTTGGGGGGGTTGTGTTTGTGTCAGTGCATGTAATAAAAATTAGTGTACTGGCTGGTCTCAGGCAGTCTCTGCAGCAGAAACTTAGGGGTTCCCTGCAATGTTCAAGCACTGTGACTCCTGCCCTTCAGATTACTGCCCATCATCAGCTCGTGTCTGCACAGCCCAGTTTTCAGGCTGTAGGTGTTGCTGCACTGCAGCTGAGAGGTGCAAGTGCATCCTGCTGAGGCCTACCAGGCTCGTTTTAATCTAATTAGCTTGGATAACAATGTTAGTGGAGATGTGATGGAATGAGCTTCAGTAAATAAATGTATGCTGATGTAAAAGCCTGCTAGGAATCATCAGGACATCCCTGGGTGGCCAGCAACAGCAACGTACAAATTTGAAAACCTCTTCCCAAGGGCTATTGAAGCAACGGCTTGGCAGTTGCTTCAAAGCCCTAAATCAGCCCACTGATAGTTTATAATTTTCCCTGTAAAACAATTTGAAAATATTATATAAGTTAACTGCTTGTCAAGATAGAATTTTAGCTGGAAAAAGAAATTTAGTTTTCTCCCTGGGGTTTCCTAGCCTTTAAAGATTTGCATGCATGGCTGTCATGACTACAGCCCATCTCTCTGTGTTGTCTGCCTTCATCATAACAGTCATTTCTTACTGCTGCATACAGGGTTCCAGTTCTGGGAGCCTGAGTAGCACTTGTTTGTGTTCTTAAATGGTAGAGCAGTAACACAAATAGATGAAAGTTGGTCTGGGTTACTGCATAATCTTTTTTGAAGAGGAGACAGCCCACTGGTGTAATGAGAAAAATTAGAAAATTAACTCAGAAGTAGAAATGGTAATTGGAAGACAAAAGCTGGTTACTGAACCAAAGGATATAGACCTTTAAAGCTTTAAAACTCTTAAGGTAGTCATAAGAGGACATAGTAATTGAAAGGTAAGCAAACAGAGGAGGAATAAGATTGATTTTTTTTTCTTTAAATAAGAAAATATTCTTGGGGTGGGGGCAAAGATGGTTGAAAAGCATATATTTGCTCAGTCTGCAAGGTTCAGGCTTCTGGTACAGCTTTATTACTTCTTTTTTTCTGTGAACCAGCATTACTGGACAGGAGCAGCACCCCTTACCTTTCCTCTTGTACGGTTGAAAGACACCAAAAGTTGGCTGCTGCAGCATAAGAAGCAGAACCCAGCATCTCCCCAGTTACAGCCCTTACACTTGGACCACTTTAATTGGGCTGGAAAACCTGTTCTGTGGACGAGCCCAGCTGGTGCTATTCCAAATACCAGTGAATATTGGTATTAGGGCTGCACAGGGAGTAGCACACACAGGCTCCTGAACAAGTCAGGCATTGGCAAGGCTTAGTGAGTACTGGGAAGACACCACCTTGGTCAGGGGATTGTTCAGATGTTCATGTTCATCTTGCTCCTGCTTGAACTGAGAGAGGGGCAGTTGGGTTTCTTGGGCTTGGGCACAAAATCCTAGATGCCATGGTTTGCCCAGTCCCTTCGTGTGCAGTAACAGAGAGGTGCCTTGTGTGTAAACATAGGATGGGAGCTAAGGAGTCTCACTTCCTGCATGAACGCCTCATCTCTCCTTGTTTTCTCATCTGTACAACAGGAACACGATTGTTTATTGACCACACAGGGGGCTGTAAGGCTAAATTAATTACTGTTAAAAACCCTTTGATTCTCTTAGATAAAAGGTTTTCTAGAAGCATGAAAAATAGCTACCTGTTATCTACATTTTCATCACTTTTTATTTATGCCCTATCAATTCTACTGCAGCTTTTTCTTCAGAATTATTTGCCTTATCTCATCTGGATGAAGAAGAAATTGATAACAGCTAATGATTGCATAAAAAGTAATGTTTGAAAAGTCTGGTCTAAATTTACTAATTTAAAGTCTACTTCCTCACAACTAACATGCATATGAAGCTTCTTGATCAATGTCTTCTCTTTGGCGACTTTGCAAAATGTTCTTTTCTTCTTTAGATACTGTTTAAAGTATCCACAAGCTCACACAAACGGACAAGAGGATGCACTTCTGTTCTTACAATTAATCTAACTTCTGTGTCTTTGATTGTATTTTCTATTTGGTCTAAATCCTATTCTTCTCTTGCTGACTTTTGTTCTATTCAACAGCTTTTATCTCTCTTCACCCTTCAAGAATCCTGAACCCACCAATGAAGAATCATTTGTTACACTGTCATTTCTATTTGCTGTTTTCCTTTTTTTGCCCCCCACCCCGTGAGACAGGGCAGGCAGTGTGATGTGCTGGATATCAGTACAGTGCACCTCAGGTACACTGAAACATTTGACTTCACCTTACGTCCTTTCTAGGATGTGTTTTCGTGCCCTTAGCCCTGAGCCACAACAGGAGTTTGGCTGGATTTTGCCACATTGCTGCAGCACTGCGTGGCTAAAGTGCTTCCAGACCTGTTGCTACTGTTGTGCTCAGCAGCCTGCTGGAAGTGTGAGCTGTGAAGTAGGTTATCTAACACCCAAATACTGGCTTGTCTGAAACTTTAGATAAGAATTGATTTATATGTATGTATCCGATCTGTAAAAAGTGATGGCACTGCAAGAAATGAAATTATAGGTTGCATTTTAGGTAAATTCTATGGTGTAATCACTTCAGATGAGTTTGAAGTGCAGTTTCCTGTACTTGCTTCTGTATTCCTATTTTTTCTGCTCCTTACTATTTCTTAGATAAATTAGGATTAACTTTTCTATGCCTCATTGCTGTACCCTAGTAATTTCCTGCATTTCAAAAATGCAGTTGAAAATGTCTTTGTTAAAAATAATAATAAGCTATTAAGCAAGCTTATTCAACATGCTCAAGTCAAAAGATATTTACAATCATTAAACTGAAGTGAATGAATGGATTTTGTAGGAAGACAGCTTGTTCATTGGAATTTGTTGAGCTCTTCAGAATAAGCCAAGTTGAAGAAAAAATATATACTCAGTGACTTTGAATTTATAAAAGCTGAAGCACTTCCTTATGAGTGCAAAATGTGATTTGCTCTGGTCTGTTTACAGTTTAGACCATTAGGACAAAGATTGTAAATGCTAACATGAAATTTTCTGAGACCTGACCCATAATTCTGCTTTGGAAGGAGGTGGGAAAAGAGGTTAAGGAATTCTGATACTAATTCTGGGCTGGAATTAAATGCTGATTTATTTAATCTTACTTGCTCTGTTCTGTGAAAATCCTACCTTGCAATGACTGTGAAATTTCCTAATATTTATAATATGTTACAGAAAACTAGTGGCTAGATTGTGATCAGAATATGTTCCACACATTTCCAGGTTCCTCTTAGACCTGAGGGGACATAGCAGCAGAGACAGAAAGTCTCTGTATCCCTGTTTCCACACCAAAGGAGTGGCTTGAAAAGAAACTAATTTTGTCTGCTGACAGAGGAGCATTGGTTAAGCCAGGAAATGAGTCAGGATTTCAGAGAACCAGCTGAGCTCCTGGGTGCAGTGGAACATTTTCCTTTTGCCACTGAGCATCGTCGCTTCCAGCTGCAGGAATGGGGGCTGGTGCTCTCCACCTCAGAGCCTGCAGCAGTGGAAGTGCTGTGCTCCAGGCATAACTCTGTGTTTCACTTATATAAATGGAAAATGTGATGATGGTTCATTTTGCTGAATTTGGACATAGGCATGAAGGATGTCAAATTCCGTGAGATCCCCTGGCACTTCAAGGTAGCCCAGTGATCCTACATTGTGATGACTGCTGCATCCAAGTAGTTCAATGCTAACTCCAGTTAAAGGAGTTCAAAACTCTGTGCTTTCTGTCTTACAATGCAAGTCTTTACAGAAAGACTAACACTTTTCAGATCTTGCTGAAGCCTTGGAAGCGCTCACATTTTAATCCATTTGCATGGCTGGGTGTTGAAAGAGTGAAGAAAAGTGAGGTATATGCAAAAGAAGAAATAAACCAAAACATTATACCAAGTGGAGTGCCCCTTTTCTCTTTGACTAACTGAGCTTCCTTTCTTTTGTCATGTGGGAGATATGAATCAGTTTCCATGATTTTACTGAATTTCCCTGGTTGCATTTGTATGTTAAAGTGAATAAAGGTGCTTTGCCCGAATATTTTTAATTTATAATGCTTGCATATTAATAACTACTAAATATAAATATCTAGATGAGGGGAACAACTTTGTTTAGGATTTAGGTTCTGTCATTTGACAATGCTTTGTTTTTCATATTACTTCAATAGTAGCTACACTTACTGAAATTTTAAATCAAGTGTTTGTTAAAAGTGGGTCCATATAAATATTAAATATTATGCTTTCTACTCTTTGCTTCATAGAGTACAGTTCTTCTTGTGACAATACTTCATTCTTTGCTTTTCTGGTTTTAGGGACTTGTTTAATATTTCAGCAATATTTTATTCCCAAAATACTTCAAGAAGGTACAATCATTTTTAAAGTATTTTTGACTACAAGTCAGGCAAATGAAAATATCAGTTTTTATCTCTCAACAGATTTTACCTGATTAGTGGTGGAGTTCCATTCATTATATGTGGGATTACAGCAGCAACCAATATCAACAATTATGGGATTGAAGGCAATGCACCATAGTAAGTATGAACTACTATCATAAAACTTTTAAGGAAAACAGATTCTCTTTCTTATCCAAATAAATGCAGCTGGCTTCATAAAGGGTACAGACATGCAATTTGGGATATCTGTTATGAAATTTTATTAAATATTAGCTGTGAAAGAGCAACGTCTTAATCTGGAGCTTGCTGCTCCACCAATTTGACTCCATTACTGGCAATACAATCACCTTTCATTTACAGAATTACTCTTCATTTGCATCTGAATAAGTGAAAGATATTAAAAATACCTAATGAATATCATATCTAATGCATCTATTAGTTATTTAAATATTTTCATTTCATTACCTACCTTGATTAGATATCCTTCTGGCAACTCAGAGCAATTTAAAAATAATGATGTAAGAAAAGGACAAGTAAAAATCCCTTCCCCACTTCCTCCACTCCCACCCCTCCATTAAAGCCCAAATATTTTGGATTTTCACCACCTGGAATGTTCCAGTCACAATGTCTGGCACTCCTGTCATAATCCTTTTGTGTCCTTGTGGGTAGGTAGGTGTTTCAGTAGACCTCCACATGCTCACCCAGGCATGACATTGTTATTAATTCCTAATTCTTGGCATGAAGCATGAGGTATCCATAAGTCCTTCTGTAAGTAAGTCCTTCTGTAAAAGCATAGCAGAAAGTGAATTAGACTGCAAAGTTAAATACAGTGTGTGTAACAGATCAGCCTGGCAGTGACTGGCACACTAATGGATATTTTAGTACTCTGGCAGCACTAATACTCTAGAGGACATCATTCTTAGTTACTGCTTTGAGCATCTATTGTAACACATTTGAAACTGGTTATGTTCTGGGCATGAGAAGTGGCAGCCAAGGAGAATGGTTCATAAGTGAGCATCTGGCTCCTTAAAGGCATTTTTATAGGTAATTGAAATTTAAATTCCAATAAAAAATCAGTGTATACCATGGCTAACTGTATGCTCTGCCTAGGGCCCAACTCATATTTATTTATTCAGATTTATCCAATTAAACAGCCAGTTTATAATCAACAGTGTATTATAAAGCTCTATTATTTATGTTCATAAATATGAGACATTTTTCATTTTGGTGCAGTTACTGGGGCTAAACTTCTTTAATCATATTAATGTAGCAAATCAATATCTAGTGCTACAGTGTGTACAGAAAACAAGAGACAGATGAGGAATGGTTATAAGATTGAGTAAAAAGCTTCTAATTCAATGGCAGCATAGTGAGTTATGTGCCTTATTCATTTTTTATGGCATTAGTAAAGTAAATGTAGATGCACAAACTTGAACTTCTTTTTACAGAATAGGTTTTGTAAGTGATCCACAATGAGATTCTACTGGAAATAACAGCATCCCATGAGACTGTTCCACTTGGGAGCATTCCACTCTCCACTTGGCATCAAATATGCAGCATTCAAATGGATTTCAAGAATTCACGTAGCTTTGTGTCCTCTGCTTACCCAATTAAATATAGGTGGTAATTTACCTGTGTTTTCACAAATATTTTTCAGGAAATCTTTTCTTGTGCCTGTCTAACAGTAAATTATAAACTCTTTGGAGTGCTTCTAAGTTCATTAATACATGTCTGTATATTTCTGTTTAACGTTCAGATTTCAAAAATTCAAAGTCATTATTCTGCAGTTTCTTGCCGTAAAACCCAGTGGGACTGTCTCTATTTAGCTGAGAGGTTCTCAGACTGGGAGAAAAAGTCATTCTGCCCTTTTTATAGTAACTTGTAGATAATTCCTGGCTAGACAAGAATCTGATATCAGAAGTTTCCTCACTGGAACTGGAGGAACAGCAACTAATCACACACGCCTAAATGAATATGAAATGTCACACAGTGTCACTTTTAGAGCTGGAATCATCATGACAGATCACCTGGTATGTCTTTCTGACCCAGTGGGAAATTAGCTATATCCAAACCATTCCTGACAGTTATTTATCTGAGGTACTTTAAATGCTCCCGTAATGGAGAGACCGCATTTCATTCCAACAGCTTATTATCCTAATTGTCCTAACAGCTCAGAAACTTTTTAAAAAATCTAATTTAGATCTTCCTTGCTGCAGTTTAAGCCCATTACTTCTTGTCCAAGTCCAAGAGATAAAGTAACTTATCCTAAATATTGAATGGATTTCTGGATAGAGGAATATAAGAACCTAGTAGCAGCTGTACTAGGCTGTACTGCCAGCTCAGTTCTCTGTCTGTAACCATGGCTAAGAGCAGATCACAGAGAAGAGTCAGAACAAGGCAAATATTCCTTCTCCCTCTAACCCACATTCTGCCAGTTTCCATCTAGGATTTCATTAGTGTTTTCTTTTTCTATGTTTGCTTGATGAGATCATTCGTACTTAAGACAGTCCTCTCAGACTCATGCTGGCCTGTGAGCTACTTTAAGCTGCTGTAAAACAGTTGTGGTTATATTATTCAAAGCCTAGCAAACCATGATTGTGCTACAATGATATTAGGCTACTAACATATCACAAACTGACCATCAGTTTCCCTAATTTTTCTGAGGACATTCAAATTGACATGGCTGAACTTTCAGGAACTCTAGAAACTGTAGAATTCAGAAATGGCATATATATTTTGAGGTCTGCTCACTTCAGAAAATGGTGACAGTTCAACTGGAAGTATTTTTCAGCTCTCTTGGTACTCAGGCTTTTCTCTTGCAAGAAAATTCTGTAAGAACAATCTGCGGGCTTAAGAATTTGTAGCAATGTTCATTGATACAAACCACTGAAATCTGTGCATTTCTGTTGCTCACATAGAGTATATAAACTGCCTCATTTGCTTTTAAATCAAAGTATTAGTGCTGACAATTTTAATAGTTGAAAAAAGGGTTGACATAAATGGTTCACTGCAATTCTGGAGTCTAAACTGACCTATATTTCTTGGAAATTTTCAGTTTTAATAATCTGTCAATTATACCATATATTCTATTCTATTAAAAAATTAGAAAGTGATGGCTCAGCTTAATTAATATTAAAGACAAGCTCCCTCTCTCCACAAGTTGAACTTCTGAGAGACGGTTGTGTCATACTAGTCAGACAACAGTCAGTTGTCCATCACATCTAACGTGGGCTCTGAAATGTTCTTGACTCCCTCTTTTTGTTGTTTTCAGTTGCTGGATGGCCTGGGAGCCCAGTCTCGGTGCTTTTTACGGGCCAGTGGCATTCATTGTGCTGGTGACCTGTGTTTACTTTCTCTGCACGTACGTGCAGCTGAAGCGCCATCCTGAACGCAAGTACGAGCTGAAGGAAAAGGCAGAGGATCCGCAGAGAATGCCAAGTACTGACATGGCCCATGGTCATATTACAGACTCCGTGTCCGTTCCCCAGGCAACCTGCCCCATGATTTCTTCTTCCTTATTGGAAAATGAGCATTCATTTAAGGCTCAGCTTCGAGCCGCAGCATTCACTTTGTTCCTGTTTACTGCCACTTGGACCTTCGGAGCACTTGCAGTATCTCAAGGTCATTTCTTGGATATGATATTCAGCTGTCTTTATGGGGCCTTCTGTGTGACCTTGGGGCTTTTCATCCTGATCCATCACTGTGCAAAGCGAGATGATGTGTGGCATTGCTGGTGGTCCTGTTGCCCATCCAAAAGAAACACCTATTCTGTGCAGGTTAACGTGCGCCCAAAGGTCAACGTCAATGGCGACACTCAAGTTCATGCACCTTGTCTGCAGGAATCGCCATGTCCCAACAAGTCAGCTGTGTTTAATCACCCAGCAGTGAGCCACTGCAAACTCACTAACCTGCAAGCAGTCCAGAACCATGTCAACTGCCTGTCGCCCGTGACGCCATGCTGTGCAAAAATGCACTGTGATCAGCTGCTCGATGATGAAGCTCACATTCACGTCCACAACGAGGGAACCTTCAGACCCAACATGCACATTCATAGATGCCTGAAAAGCAGAACTAAGCCACGTTACTTCAGTCGGCACAGGTCTGCAGGGGAAAGAGAGTACGCCTATCACATCCCCTCGAGCATCGACGGCAGCATCCACAGCTCCCACACAGACAGTCCCCACAGCACACACGAGAGCCAGTCGGGTCACAGACTGGCCTGCTGCTCCAAGAGCGATCCATACCCCACCGTCAACCAGCCCGAAAGCAGCGACGCAAGTACTGTCATTTACAGTTGTGGTAAAATGCCAGACAGTGACACTGTGCACCACCCAGCTCACTTTGAAATGCACCCACGGACACAGTCATTGCCATTTAACACAACAAATCACAACGGAATTCTCAAGGGAAACATGCATGAAGCCATGATATACAGCTCAGATAGTACAGGAAATATCAAAACAGGCCCTTGGAAAAATGAAACTACTGTGTAGTGCCTGGGCCATCACAATGTGGTTATTTTGCCCTAAACCATCGTTATCTTTGGTTTTGTTCCAAAATAAGTATGGTGATATGTTTGCGTAGCTCATCAGTAAATTGTACAGCTTTTCATTTTCTTTGTAAGTGTCGAAAAAGAGGGATAGTGACAGTTTTAAAGTGAAACTATTTTTAAAAGAAAGTTATAAAATTATTCTGAAAGATAATGAGAAAATGAAGTCTAGACAATTGAATAAGAGAGGCAATATCCTTTTGTTATACAGAATGACATTTCTTCAGAAACATCATTTTTATTCATTGTTTTCACTTTTTTTCTGTAGTAACTTCAGACACTTTTTATAGACATATCAGCATCTTAAACTTTTACTTATTTATTTTTGTAGAAAAATATTATTACTGTGCCATGGATTTTAATCAGAAGTGGCTATGGTAGAAATGTTAAACAGGATTTTATAAAATTGCAGCTTTTTAGATATACAAAAGTGATACTGCCTCTAAAAACCTTCTGTAGCATATGGCCTGTAAAGTCATGTAATGTACAGTCTCTGTTCTGTCCTTTTTCTTGTTGGAGAGAAGTGCTAGGTAATGTCTCTGTTACATCTTTGGTGCTGTATTGGTTGTATTTTGCATGACATATGTCAGGATATACCATTTGCTGTTTTCTAGTGTTACATGTGTTTAAAAAAAGAACAAAAAAAAAAGTGTGGTACAAGGCTGTGAAAAAACCCTATTGATATTAATCTAGAGCATTATAAATCTACAGGAAAAAAAAATCACTCTGCACTAGTTTAAGTGGCACAATCCTTTGTATAAGGTTATATGATAGCTTTGATAAGGGTCCACTCTAATGTCTTTACAGAGCATGCACTACTCATTGTATGTGGCACTGTGCGGTGTAATAGCAATTGTCTCAACAAGTTTTACACTTCTTTGTAAAGTATGCCTTTTAAACAAATCTGTAAGCTGTTCCACAGTAACCTTTCCACATCTGTTAAGGTAGAGCAGTTTTATCATTAACTCTTTGAGGACTACAGTTATTTTCTTAAAAGTAGTTTATTCTAGTTCAGAGATACTGTATATATAATACTGTCTATTTAGTTACATGATCAATGTAGTCCAGAGTTGTCAGGAAAGAGGAAGTTCAGTAATTTTCTAAAAACACACCTTCTTAGAATCCATCTCTTAATTTTACAACTTGCTTTCTGAAAACCCATTTCCTCCCCTAGCAAATTTCAGATTGTCTTAATCCTTTAATGCAAATTTGACCTTCAGAGAAGTTCTTTATGTTCATGATTTCTGCTGAGTTGTAGGGCATTCCAGGGTCAGTAGCATTGTCTATTAACAAGGCTCTTGGCAAGATTTTTTTCATGTTTCCATGAACATCTGGACACAAAGCATCAACTCACAGTACAGAACTGCATCAGAATGATCCCTATATGAAATAAAACTGCTTTTTACAAATAGGGAGGGTGCAAAATAATAATAGATTTCAGAAAGTGAATAGGAGCATAGAGCTGTGAGGAAAATGTCTACAGTGGAAAGTGAACAGTGCATCCAGAAATGAGAGAAAAAGCACAATTCTGTATGTTCTGTATTCCCATTCGGAGGTTTCCTCCCAAATTTGCCCTAAACCAGGACAGCCACACAAGAAAGTTTGCTGTGATATCTTCACACAGACTTATGTAATTGCTGCAGAGAGGAAATAGAAAATTCCATTGAGAGACCATCAGTCTGCAGTTCTCTGTGTATATGTGGCAGAAATCATCCCCATACTTCAGCCCCATATTTTTCTGTTATTAGCAGTTTATTAGACTCTACCTTCTTTTTTTTTTTTTTAATATGTAGGAATAAATTTCCTAATAGTGTACATAAAGATGACAATTATAATTGTTAGAATGTTATAAAAACATGTAAGTCAGATGAATGTGTTCTGCAGTGTTGCAGGTGGGAATTAGTACTCAAAGGGTTAATGCTCAGTATCTGAGTGCAAGAAATCTTGTTTTTCTGTATTTTTGTAAATTTGAAATATATATTGTAAACTCCAGCAGTGCAATGTGTCCATCTCAGATTGTGTATTTTTAAAAGGCGAGCAAGAAGAATGCACTAGGTGGTTGTCAAGTTTTAAGCCAATATTCAACAGTTTCATGGCTGCTTCTTTAGCTAATACAAAAAAAAGACAAAACACTGAGCTTTATTATGTATATGCTGTATATGCTTGAACTGTCTCTAAACTAAAATACAGTATTTTTCTTTGTTTGCATACTGAAATATTTTCTGTTTCATAATTGTTTTCTTTTAATATTACTTTTACTCATTCCACGTAGACAGCCAGCTCTAAATAAGCATAATGTGAAATCCACTTCTCTGTGTCTCAGCACTATGTATATGTATATTCTGTAACAGTAAAATCATAGGAAGTCTGTAGACCCTTATGCAAAATATCACACACACACAGAGCCAAGATGAAATACTCACTCTGCAAGAATCCACTCAGTAAGCTCCTTTATTCAGCTTGTGTTTTAATCACCTCTGTTACTTTGTCTGAGAGGCCAATTCCATTTTCATAATGGCTTACAAAGAAGTAAATAGGTGCTGCTTTCCACAGAATATCTTATGTGATAAAACTCTCTGGAATTCAAACGTAAAATATTAAAACACTTTTCTTATTGCATTAAAAATTAATTTAGTGAATATTTCCGGGATAATTTGAAAGAGATGTGTTATGCAATAACCTGTTTGCATATTATTTTTTCAGAAAATATACAGTATATCTACAGAGTAGGAGACATGATATTAAATAAATATAAAAATGTTTTGTACCATCAAATTTGACCAAAATGCTTTTTATGCTTTTGACTTTTTTTTTTTTTTTTTCCCTTAAGATAAATGCAGTCATTTCAATGCTTTGGAAGTCTGGTTTTGATTTATTGTGGGGTTTTGGTAAATTATAGTCAGGGAACCATTACTACCTTACCTGATTTTCTTCCCTATAAAAATAAAGTCAATGAAATAACCAGAGTATAAGAGATATATTGTCCTGGTAAATTTCTTATGGACACATGTAACATATTTTAAAATCACTTTTAGTTTTGGTGATTCATTGATGGCAAAAAAAATGGTTGAACAGATTTTACTGTTCACTTTCTATCCGAGATTAAGCAAGAGGAATTTCATCCAAAAAAAAGATAATTTTCGGAGAATGATGCAATCAACAGAAATCTGAATAGCTGCTACCAGGATAAAAATCTGCTCTTGCTGTAGTGTTGTTCTCTGCATATAGAAATTCCAGTTTTCATGACCGAGTTTGAAGTCACATAGGCTGTTTATGAGAAGAATTCCTACCCAGCCTCATATAGTGAATTCGGGTGTAAAAATAAAGCATACATTTTTGCACATTATGTCTGGTCATTTGTGTCGTTCCCAAGAAGTCTGTTGATTGTGTCTGCACTGATGTGACTGAGCAGTCGCTGTCAGTGGCCATAAACAGCTGTTCTCCTTCACCACACAGCTGCCTGCCAGCTACCCTGTGAGCGCCCTATCCAGATGTTAGCCCACCACGGGGGCTTCACTGGGGCTATAAAGCATTCATCCTGTCTGAACCAAAGCAAAGCCTGTGCTTAAAGCAAAGTCGAGGCCACCTTTGATGGAACACACAGGCAACTGGGCAGCCCCCACTTGAGCACTGAGAGTTGAAGCCAGAAAACTGTAACAGAAGTGGATTTAAGCAGTTTTAAGTCGTCCTCCCTCTGTCTCTCTAAAGCACCTGCCTATTAAGTCTGCCTACAGACAGCTATCAAATCCAAACAAACCCAGGCAAAACTGGACAGTTGACCTAAAATTCGTGGTTAGCTGAAATGAGTAAAACAGCACAACCTAGTTACCAATCAAGAAGCCCAAGCTGGAGAAAACTTCTTTGGAAGCTTTGTCACAAAGATGCTTAAGGTTGGTTATGTGTGGAGATGTGGAACTAAGTGTCCTGGATGCCCGAAGATCTGAAATTGCTCTTGTGCAGACACTGTTAAGGTTTACAAAGTTGATGTTAAATCCACAAATTCAGAAGTAGCTTCTGCTGTAGATTATATGCCTTTTTACAATGAAAATATTATCTGACAGTTCACTATTTGGGAAAAAGAAAGTTGTCATCACGATCAGGTTAGTAACCTTTTTATCACGGTATCTTCCTTGCATGGAAACAAGTAAAAGGAGACCACCTGTACTCCCACTGACTTTTTGTTGCTTGTGAAAAGAAATGTCAGGCTGATGAAGACATTGGCAGCTCAGCAGCTTCCTTGCCAGAAAATAAATTCAAGTTCCTGTAGCAGCATCCTCCAACTCAGAAAGAAGCTGTAGAACACAGCTGGATCAATCAGAATTCATTGGCTGAGTTTAAGGGCTGGCTGACTTCAGTTAAGCAGTTTCAGTAGTAACTTGGTACTCTAGGCAGTTTTTACTTGCTTAGTTAACTCCACAAGGAAAGAAGGTTTTGGTTTGGTTGTTTGGGATGTTTTTGCTGTGCATAATTGACTATTTTCTAATTAGTAATTGAATGGCTAAGAAGAAAACTTACTCTACAAATTACCGTGACTACAAGCCATGGCTTTTTGTTCCCTGCTAGGGGGTCTGTGAAAGTGCAAGTGAATCCCTATTCCCTTACCTGACCAGCCTATTACCTGAGTTTTTTCAGGAGCCAAACAAGTGAGCACCAGTGAATTCAGGACAATATTAGATGGCTCAGTTCTCTGTAGGGAGGGTTGAAATTTGCCAACTCTAGAGCAACTCAACCTCAAGTGAATATCTTGCCTTGAAGTGCAGCTGGCCAACTCTGAGGTAAGGGGTTCTTTGTAAACATGATGTCTGCATACCCTGTAGGTACTGCTGTCTCTTTACATTTTGATCTGTTTGAATTGTGTAGTGCCTTGCAGTCTGAACAACAAAATGACTGACTGTTCCCATCAGCCCATCACTCTGCTCCAGCTGTTTGCCTTAACCTGCAGCACACTGCCAGGCAAGACTCTCCAGCATAGTCAGTGTTTTCATTCATTCCTTGATTTGTTTCTCAGGTACTCAATAACACCTGAGGAAAGCAGCAGGAGGAGTTTATTTTGGGACTGGGGGGGAATTTCTGGGAGAACAGAAAGCAATAAAACACATTATTCATATTCTTCTCACACTACTTTTTTTGTTAGCCCATTTGTTAGTGAGCTGTAAGCAGTTACAGTCACTTATTCCCTGATTCTTTCCATTGCAAGACCTTGTTCTCCACTAATTAGAACATAGCTGAAAGTTAAGCATTTAGCTTGATTTATGCCCTCAGCAATTACTGCCCTCAGATGGATGATTTTACAGAGTTCAGCCAAAGCAGCTGCAATGTTTTCAACAAAGAGGCTTCATGAAAGAATGTCTGTCCACAATAACACCTTTCAGTGATTTTGTAATAGTTCTGTCTTCAAGGCCCAGTATTTGAGAACTTTGAGAAGTATGGCTATTATAAGAAAAGGGCATCTCTTGCTGTTTCTATAAAGTGGTTCTGTACAGATAATTTAGCCACTAAAAATATCACAATACATTGCTGTGAAATGTCTCCCCTCTTAGGCTGTGTATGCCCCAACTGGGATCACACTCACTGATCTTGAGCTGCTGCTGCAAGCCCTGGGGGCTCTAAAGGACCAGCCCTATAAATGATTCACTTCAGCTGCCTTCAGCTAGGATTAGGATTGAAAACAGAGGGCCTTGGTTCTTGTCTTCTTTGCCAAATACTCCAGTTTGTTTTCCCTTCAGAGGCACCATGATGGAATGGAGGGGAGAACTGACTGGTTTGTATCGGGGGGACAAATGATGGGCTAGAAGAAATCAAAAAGAGACTGAGTCTCTAGCACTGGATCGAGTTGAATGGAACAAGCTGATCAGAAGGAGAAAGGTTGCTGTGAGAAGGGAGCTGCAACATGGCTAATTTGAAGGAAAGGAACAAAATTTAAAAGAGGGATTTGGAGGGAGGAAACAAACCGAGACCAAATTGGTCATTGGGGGAGAGGAGGAGGAAGATGAAACAATTATGTCCATGAGTCTTTCCAAGCTGGGTGAAAGCCAAGCTTTGTGACTCCTCTGCCAGTAAATATCTGAAAACCTACTAGTAAAATGGCTATTCACTTATAATATTGTCCTCATACAAAATGACTGTATTAGTGCTGTCAGCTATTCCAGTAATGTGTCAGAAATCTGGGTATTGAATCACAGTTGCTCAAAGCTGTTGATTAACCAGATATTTCATGTCCCACATGACAGAATATCTGTATTTTTAATGTCTTTTGAAATCAGGAGCTATCACAAAAAAGACAACTGATTTCAAACAGTGCAGGTGAAGCTGAAAGTCAAACACACCAAACTGAGGAACTGCTAGAATTAAGGCTGTCTTTGGAACCTTCATTCACAGCTTCAGTCTGCCTTTTGATGTTGTTTTTCAGTGTTTGAGTTCATGCTGCTTTCTAACACTTTGGCTTTGATGCTGCACATTTAGTGTTCTTTAAATGTGTGCTTTTGTGTACATCTAGAGCTATGCCAGTCATTTCACTGTAAGCTTTCTTTTCTTTCTTTTTTCCCATGATTTTTTTTTCTCCATGGAACCTTTAGAGAAGGGGTTCTTAAAAGAATTTTGATGTTGAAACTTTCTGGTAACACAAATTCTGCTTTTCTAACCTTCCTTGTGCTGAGTACTAGAATGGAGGAAGTGGATTGAAAGACTTTCCACTGAATTTCTGCTTTTTTGGGTTTTTTTCAAAAGTAGGTGTATAATTGTCCCAAGTGTTGTCATTGCTATCAGAAGAAGGGGCAGGCTGAAGTCAGGAAGTGCCTGCCTGACTCTGCAGTCTGTAGGAAGCCTGTATCTTAATGATGATAGTTTGTGTTGGCAAATGGGCTGCCTGTAAATCCCATCCTCCCTGCAACGGAGCCTGCACTGGAAAGCCTCCTATTGAGTAGATCCCTGGGGCTGCTGAGAAGGGCATCACATGCCCTGCCCCTCCAACCTGCAGGATGTGCCAGCTCTGGCCACTGAGGGATGGACATACTTTTGTCCCTGGCACTGTGCAGTGACCTCCTCCAGCCACCAGCTAACTTGGCACACCAGAGGAGGTTCACTGCAGGTTCAGGTCATTCTGCTGTGAGCTCCAGGAAGGTCCCTTTCCTTCAAACTCACGCTTCCTTGCTAACCCTGAGCCCATTGCCCAAGCCAGAAGCTGGAAAGTCCCAGTCTCCTTGACAAGGTGGCATAAGAATGCAATGCCAGCATGGAGGGGTAGTTCCTCTCTATCTGAAATAAAACATATTGAAACCTTCCCTGTGTTCCTATATATGAGGAACAAAAAAGCAGGGAGGAGAGAGTTAAATGACCAGCTAATCTCTTCTGGGATGACAAGGGAAATAGTTTAAGTTGTGCAACAAACAAAACAAACCCCCAGCCATTCTGAGTCAGTATGGAAGCCTTAATTCCACATTATAACCATGTTATATTCCACATGACAGCACAGCACAAGCAACGTGACACCCAGTCAAGGGCTATAGTACATTCAAAGTAACTACACTTCACCCACAATGCTTTTCCTCTAGATAAAAATAAGTTGTACACAGTTGTACTGTGGAAAAATTTTCTGCATCTTTTGATTCACTGGTGGACTGTCGTAGATTAAGGACCCATTTAGTGTGGACATGCACTTAAAATGTTTTTGTAATATTGGAGTTAAAAGAGGGAAAGTTATTTCTTTTTTATTTTAATTACACAGAAAGTCAATCATCAGTGTTACACTGAGATGTTATTTTTCTTCAGTATGTAGATCACACAGAGCCAGAGAGCTGCATAACAGAGCACTACACCAAGGGTGAAAAACAAGCATGGGAAGTGGGAAAAAAATCCTCTTTCTATCAGTAGTTCTCAACTTTATCTGTAAGGGAATGATTTCAGATCATGCAATCTGCTTCATTAGCCTGTTCATCTTCTCAGTGTGTTATTAAGGTTCAACTTGCTTAACAAAACCAGGAAGATCAGAATATGCCAATCAAATCTGGAATGACTTAAACAGTCTGTGGTATAAGTGGCTTACATATTTCATTGTAGGTTGATGTGGGGAAACTGCTGATACAGAGAAAGCATACAGGTTATAATTTCAAAGGCCCTGGAGCTGTAGGATGAAAAAATCTTTAGCAAAAGTCATTTTACTTAGACAAAGTAAGAAGAAAGTATCTTATGTAGGAAATAGGAGTTTTGAATTTAAATCAGTGAAACAATGCAAAAGACTGACAAAGAGGCATTTTGAACAGCTCAGCACAGGCTTTCCTTCCTTGTGTAACCACTGCTGGATGTGAGGAAATGTTTAATTTATGCAGCCCTTAGTCAAACTTTTTTTCCTTTTAGATGTAGAGTTGAAATTATAGGCAGGAGCCTTTCCTTTGGTTGCCACGGGTCTTAGACTTAAATGCACAGTGAACAGCAAAGGCTCAGCATACGGTTTAGAACCTTATCTGGAGACTGACAAACTGCAGAGCTCATTAAATGGAGGCTTTCTGTCATAGCATGGGGTCACATGTCCTGGCACATATTCACAAACAGAAGGAGCCAGAGGACAAGTGGGTGGAAGTGGAGGAGGAATGGAGTATAAAGGGGAGGAGGTGTTGTGATGGGCTGTTGAGGGAGCCCAAGTGCCTGCTGAAATGGTGTGATCGTGAGAGCAACCACAAGCCCTGGATGAGTAAAGGAGGGTATTGAGCAGAACCGGTGAGCCTGCTTCTGTGGTGATGGTCACTCAGGAATGATGGCAAAGGACTAGATGATATTTGGACAGTGGCCTCAAAGATAGGCTGAAAACTGGAAATATGCTTCGAGGAATGTAATGTGTTCACGTTATAGAGGGAAGAGAGAAAAAAAAAAAAAACGTGGTTTAATGACTGTCCATGGTAACTAAATGGGTAGAAGGTACTTTACAGGAGGGTCTTTAATCTAGCAGCAAAGGTATGAAAAGATCCAGTGATTAGGAGCTGAAAGTAGCACTTTGCCTTTAATCTGCAGAAGTAATTAACTTCATAAAAATTTCTTAGTGACATGGTATGTTGAAATTTTCACCTCAGGAGAGCATATCTTTTAGCAATGTATTTTTCCCTTCAAACACACATTTTTGACCTTGGTGCTATAAGAACTACAGGGTAAAATTTTCCAGGCAGTTTACATTATTATATTTGATGTTCACTAGATTTAGCCTCAGGAAAAAAAAAAAAATCTTCCTTTCAGATAGCTATTGTCGAGGTGAGGTAGAATAGGAAGGACAATGCCTCAACCTGCCTATGGAGATCCTATGAAATTGGGTTGTATTCCAACAACCTTGACTTTGACCTCCATGGCACTGTTCAGTTCAAGTACTATTTTAATGTTTATTATTCCAGTTTTTTTGTAAGCTGTACATTTGAATGGAAAATCTTTATATTCTGCAACATAATAAAGCTCCTAGTTACTGTTTATAATGAAAAACTCCCTTAACTTCTGACAAAAACCACAGTGGTGCTTGCTTAACTAGATGGTATCACTACATCCTGTAACAGTCTGCATTAAATCAAATTCTTCCTTATCTCCTCTCTAGCACATGATGACCAAACTTTGAGCTATATTAAGAATTTGATGTTTCAACTTTAATTCCTTTCTTACAAACTTCTCAGTATTGGTGAGAGTAGAATACATTCTTAACAGTCTTCTATTTTTCTACCTTCCTAGTAATTGGTAAAATAATTCTAGAGAAACTGAAAGTCTCAAAAGTTTCCCAAAAATACTATTCCAATTTCTAAGTCCGAAGTTTCATCTTCCTTATTCTATATATTTACTTGATCTTGATGTCAAATGATTGAGTTGGGAACAAGGTGAAGCAACCCTGTGCCAGGATCCCAATGTTCTTCACAGAGATTGGCATCTTCAGGCTACACACAGCCCTGGTTTTCCACTTGCCATTTGTACAAAGTCCCAGAATTTGTACCTGTGGATATCTGTACTCAAACTGTGATGAACACGATTTCTGTTCCTGGACTGCACTAGGAGATAGGAGACCCTTTTTTGTCCCTCTTTCCAGCCCTATGCACTATGTTTTTTCTCATATCCTCCTGGTTTTCATTACCTGACTTTGGTTTGTGCACTGACTGCTCACATTGCTGTTATTCCACTCACTTTTTCTTGTCTTTCTAGAAAGGCAGGATGGGTTCAGTGCTGACCTCAGCTTACCTGACAGCCCCAGGTCTTCTGCTGACAGGGTAGGTCATAGCTGTGATCTGAAATGCTCTTTGCTGTCTTTTTCTTTCTCCTCTTAGATATGAATTTATCCAGGGAGATAATTAAGCCACAGTCCCCACAGTCTCTCCATTTCTCCTGCCTGCTGCAGCATGCTGAGTCCTATGACAGGACCACTCGTGTCTTTTCTCAGGCATGTTGTGTAACTTCAATGCCAGGCATCCACGGTGTCCTCTTCTTTATTCTTCCTTTTTGAAAATGCTTTTGCTGTGCAGCATGTAGCTCTGCTTGATTTTCTATGTTATTTGTTTTGAAACATCCACATATTGGAAAGGTTGCTCTGATTAAAGACCTGTGGCAAAGTGGATTGAAATGATTTCTGCTTCTTCTTTTAGTAATTATTTTATTTGCCCAGTCACCACTTGTTTATGAGTACTGCAACATAAGCACCACAGCCAGTTTGGAAATGTCCTCTGCTGACATTCCCCAAAAGCAGCCCAACTACCAGGAAGTATCATTTCTCATTTTTGTGCTAAGCCATCTGAATTCTTCATTTTTCACTCCTGTGTTGCCCCTAAAGCTCCTTGCTACATCTTGGATTTATCCTCCCTCTCACTCTTTGCTCTGTGTGGCTCAGACAGCATCCAGATGGTCTCTTCCTGAAGTGAGCCTTTTCTGGAAAAAGCCTCACTGCTGTCACTCACCAGAGGACAAAGCTGACCTGAAAACACTGTGCACAGCACAAAAGGTTGTTTTTCTTTCACTGCTACTTAGGAGCTGCACAGCTCTACACTGCATATATGTGTGTATATGTGTGTGCATATATATGTGTATAGTTTGTACATGTGGAGATTCACACACACACACACATAAATTAATGTTACACAGGTATCAGCTGAGTGTTTGTTACTGCCTCCCTCTGTTTTGAGTAAGCATATCATGTTTTCAGACTATGTCTTCTAATCTGAATTTTTCTGAGTAGTCTTAGTATTTCCTACTGGTTTTAAATGGATCCTACAGTTTTCTAAGTGTTAAAGGTAATCCAACTCTGTATAAAAGGATTGAAAAATTTAAAACCTCAGAAGGTTTTTCAGTAGCTGTAATTGCTCTTTCACTTGCAAGTATCTCCCCAGAGGTACAGGGAGTTGTAAAATTAGTGATATTTTTAACACAATTTTGCACAGGCTAGACAAAATTAGACCTTTTATATATTTCAGATACACATTAGCAACTTTAAATTCCTTTTAAAAACATTCTCTTCCTTGGAAATGTCTTGATTTACAAGCAAAGAATACTACCATGTGTTATTTTTAGAGAATTGAAGCAATGTGTTTCTAATTCAAATTATTTCAGATGCATGTAGTTTGCAAATGGAAATTCCCCTATAAACCATTAGATATTGATGAGTTTCTCCAGTTAAGAGTTAAATGAGTCAGACCACAGTCTATCTAGTCATAACAATTAGAGGCAGAAATCATTAATAATTTAATGAAATTATAATCACTCTTTTGACTGTGGCTGGTGTAGAAGATTGCAAATAGGAAATGCTCACATAATTATTATTCTGAAGATCATTCAGGACAAATAAAAGTCTGAAAAAGATGTTAAATCTCTTAAAGGACTTATTTTAATTATTTTAAAGTCATACATTAATTAAGGTGTTTACTTATTAATCCTTGGAAATTGAATTCTGTACTCAGAATTAAGTGCTGTAATTTTCTCGAGTAACTAAGTGCTGTGTTTCTCATACATGAGAGGTTGAATTGCTCAACCTTAACTTTAGAATTTTCTATAATAACTTGAGGGATGCTGACAATTAACAACTTCTCTACGCCCCTAGCAAGTTTAGTGGCTCTAACATGTCTCTCTTTAGAAATCTTGTTGGCCTAGTTTTTTTGGGTCATTTACCAGTCATTGTCTGCTGTTTCATTTCTTACTGGCCTAATTTATCCATCTGGAATTGAAGCAGAATGTAGACAGAATTGATTCTGCGGCTGCCGTTTTATGCCAGCTATCATAACCATCTGAAGTTGAAGCACTTTGACATTTGTGGCTACTCTGGAGAATCCCCTTCTCACAGACATAAGGGATGGGGGTGTTGACTGCTCTCATTGCTTTCTTTTCCTCATGCTGGCCCTCTGAAGGTAGTAAGGAAACCCTACACAGACCTTCTTACACATCATACTTCTCCTTTGAATATTTTTATTGGTCAGTTCTAGTTATCATTATGAAAAACATTTTAACAGCCTAAAACTCAATCTGCAGGTTCATGATTTTGTTCTTGTGTGCAACAAGAACCACATTCCCCTTCCTACCCTCTCTTGGGTCACCCATATAAAGCCCACACTAAGCACTTCATCCTCAAGCAGAGGATCAGCGCTACTGGTTGTTTTAAGACACATCATTATCTCTGGTCCAAATATTTTTTCCTAAAAAAGTAGTGTTTTGAGGTACATGAAACAATGAAAGCATATAAGAGGCATGAAAGAAATCAGGTTGTTTAGATTAAGACAATGAGTACTGCAATATATTCAAAGGCATTTTCAGGCTTTTCGATCCTTACAGGTCCCTTATAGCCAAAAGGAGTTCACTTTGCCTTCTGTCCTGCAGTGCCCAGGGACAATCCTGCATCTTCAGCAGAAATACAGCAATCTCCCTTCAGATGAAATAATGCAAAGCCATAGTTCTGCAACAGCAGCACATAGAGGAGCCTGGAAGGGCACTGTCTTGGGAAAAGGAGAGGTGCCTTCCAGATTCAGCTGCAAGCAGGCTTGGCTTGGCTTGGCTTCGCTTTGCTCCCTCCCTCCCACTCCCTGACTGTCTGTGCAGGCTGTGAGAACTGTCACTGCACCAGCTGGAGCAGATTTAAATTTCACATGGGAAGTAAAATGTTGGTTATGACGATGTGAATCATTTTATCATTGTGCTGTAGTACAACAATTACCATTCCCTCTCTCACGTGACTCCATTCCACAAACAAAGCCCTGCATTGTAGTTGTAACCAAGAAGCCTGAGTACTGGCAGCTGAAGCCATTTGTCTCCTGCCTGGCTGGTATCTTCTCCCACACTGCTTTCTGTGGGCTATTTGAAGTTTCTCCTGAGAGCTCTTTACCATTTCAGTGAGGTGGCTCTGGCCTTGATGGTTTGCCCCTTTTCAGCAGGGAGATGTCATCCTCTGAGCTACAAACACAGCAGTCAAGAGACTGACTGATGGTTGTTCCCTAGCTGCTGCAGAGACTGGTGGATGCACCTGGTTTGTTGTGGCCCTCTGATTCCAGTGACGTGTAAGGTCTGAGCGGATGTTGGCTGTGAAAACAATTTACCTGTATTTGATTGACTCTCCTCTTTATTTATCAAAGCCTTCTAGAAAAGTCCTCACAAGTGTTTAAGTGCTGAAGTCTGTTCAATTCTCAATTTCCTAAGCATATATATGTCATTGATTTAAAGTTAACAGATCTGTTTGCAGCATCTTCTCAAGCTGTCTCTATCATAAGGAGCAATCGTGTTTGTGAAATTCAGTTGCCAAATAAAAGATTAAAGCTTCAGGCTTGATTGTGGCTGTTAGCACCCTTTCAAAGGCAGTAAGTCATTGGTCTAAGGTAATTTACCTTTTCATGCTGTTGGACATAGAATACATAGAATTTCTCTAAATGCCCATCTGAAATAGCTCTTCTTAGCTCCAGAGTCACTGATTGCACCTGTGATTATTGGAGTAATTGAGAAGGTCTCTTTCTCGCACATTAGACCAAAAATGAAACATTTATTTTGACACATTGGGCTACAGCCATCTGTGCCCCAGCATCAAAACATTTTTTTAATGTTCTATTTCAGCTGTTCCAGTTGGCCTCAAAAGAGCTTAAAATCTGGCAAAAATAGCACTAATGTTTAGCTGTGCACAGAAGGTATTATTTATATGTCAGTAGCACATTGTTCGCTTTCTAGGTCTTTAACAGCTGTATATAATGACATGATCCTTTACACATGCTAGTTCTCACAGAATGTCACATGGCTCTTCACTACAAAGCTGGGGGGCAGAAAATAATTTTGTATTTTTCTCTTGTATACAAGACAATACACAGGTCCTGCATGGATTTTCATCATAAGTCAGATACTATATTATTTCATCAAAAGCAATAATGCACTTTCCTGGCGTTTGTAGAAAAATTGATTTCTGTCAACCTGAGTCTTTTCTTCAGATATTGGGTGACCAGTTCCATTTAAATCTCTTTGTATAGAGAGATAGGGTATGTAATATCCCCATGGGCAAGAACGAGGGCTTGGCTCTCAGATGACCTAATTTTGAGAGAGACAATAAGGATTACTGGGCTGAGGTGCAGCTGATATCAGAGCCCAAGGCCTCCCCTAAGCTTCATTGCAGTTTATGTGATGGAAGGTCACCTCACTTTAGTGTCTGTAAATCATAAAACAAACAAAAATATCAGCAGTGCAAAAGGCCTCACAGAAACCTCTATTTAAAATAGAGGCCAGTTCTTTATTTTAAAGTTCTTTATAATACTTGTATTGTCATTTTTAATTTAATATAAAAGAGTACTGGACACAATATGTTTTTCTAAACTTTAAAAATAATTGTAACAATCAGTAAATAAAAATACAACAATCATTTTGGCTGAATATTAGAGGAATATGAGATAAGTCATCTGAGAAGTAATAACAAAATTAATGTGACAGCCCAAATAATTAACTCTTTTTTTGGTCTCAAATGCTGATAAAATCTTCCAATTCATAAACAATAAATTCCAGATGCTGCCTGATATGACTTTTTTCCATAAAAATAAGGATGCACATCAATCTGTAGACACATTGCTTATGAGTTACAGGGAAAACAAAATATCTTCAGCCTGATTTTTAAAGGAAAGGCATTAATTGGTCTCCTTGAAAAATTGTGAAAGTTTATCCACAGTTGTTGGTGCTGAAATGAAATCATTAGGTAAATAAATGTTGTTCAGTTCAAACTCCCTGCATTCCACTGAGAGAGTAGCATGAGGGGAAAATAGATGTGGCAGAGTTGCCCAGCTACTGGGTCCTCCCATAAGTTACTGCCCTGTAAAAGCAAGTGTCCGCTGTCCCTCTCTTCTCACTGGCCAATGTTCAAGCACCTCATTTCAATAATGAAAAAAAAATGTTCAGGAAGAAAGGTAAAAATTATTAAAGAGGTGTAAGATAAAAGGAAACATTCTGCATTTTTTAATGCATGTGAAGTAGTCTAAATGAGAAATAAATGCTACAAAACTGAATTCATATGATTCCATGAGCAGTGAGCTAGGCATCAAAATAGCAGCAGGGAGACTCAAACATGATCTGTTCAGCTGCAAGCTGAAAGCCATAACTGGCTTAAAAAGGTAGACAGGTGAGCTCCTGTTTTTGACTGCAGTGTTTACTTAAACTTTATTCCCTTCCCTATTGTCATGTCTCATCCCATGGTCTCAGCACATAACACATATTATGACATTATTTTTTCCCCCCACACCTCAGTATTGTTCAGGAAGCTTGGGGTTAACAGAAGGGAGCAAAGAAGTCTATTTCTGAGGCTGTCTAGGAGTTCACTGTGATTGCTCACGGATGAATCAGCATGTCGTCATCTCCGCGGGTCTGGACGTAAGAGGGGTATAAAACCCAACCCCGTGCCAGTCACGACTGCAGTGCAAGCCCTTTATCTGAGCAGTGTGAAAGCACAGTCACTCTGCAATCAGATGCAGGCTCAGAGGCAGTCAAGCAAGAGCAGTTCAGCTAAAGCTCTGGGGAAGAAAAGAAAATCCTGGCCCGAAATATTGTGAAATATAAATAACAAGACCGGTTTTGGTTGCATAAGCATATGCTAAATGACACGTGAAAAAAGTAATATCCTATAGAACAGAGAAGTCTCTCTTTCCCCAGAGGTAAAGCTGTTCATGGCAGTTTAAGGCCTTTCTTGTTCCTGTGACTCTGCCATACCTGCAAATGCCATCTGCACTGATGAATTTTCATTGCATCAGTGTCATCCAGAGAAAGGTGCATGGGCATCTAGATATATTTATTTAGTCAGCAGCTTCAGTATTTTCCTTTCTCTGTAAAACTCATCTGACATAAATGCAAGAGCTAAAGGCTCACTAGGGATTGTAGAGCAATGCAAATTTTATAGAGGAGGTCAGATATTATCTAAAACTTACTTGTTAACAGTTCTTTCAAGTCCTGCAGGGCAGCTGCTGCACGTTAAAAGGGGTTTCCACATAAATCTGGTGATTTGCAAGCCCATCCTTCAGTATTTTCAAGTGGACAGCCATGGTTTAGCCACTGCACCTCTAATGGGGTTCCCTGCAATGTTGCCTAACCTACAATCTTTGGTGAGATTAATATCTCAGGGGCAACATTTTCTGACGTGGGTGAATGTAAGATACTGGGATGATATGTTGAGAAAAGAAGCTTATATTATTTAAAAATAAAATGTGCAAGACACTAAAATACTGCTTCTGCCTAGAAAATACAGCTATCTGGTATGTGTTACAAGATGTGAAGGCACAGGCAGTGTTAATGAAGGCAGGGAAAGACTGTAACTGTTACAGTGGACTGTGCAAAGCAAGTTGAACCATCTGATTTTCTCACCAAACACCAACCTTGCAGAATGACCCCACTGGCTTCTTGCCCTGTGAAAAGTCCTCAGGTGTCTTGTATGAGATCTCTTTCTTATTCAAGTAGATTTTATATGTTGATCTGTGTGTGCCAGGTATGAAAACTGTTCTGTATTTGAACTAAAAATTCATTGCACGTTGTCTATGATTATAATGAGGTAAAGCAGTCCATGGCCTAATACCACCAAGCTGGCAGATGGAACTTGTCCATCCAAATAAAATTAATGTGATAATGTCTGTCCAATCTGGCCCCACATCAGCACAGGATGCCTGAAATATATAAACAGAGAGAGGTATTAGTGAGTAAATGATAGTCAGTGTAGATATTTTTTAAATTTTCATGAAAACAGAGAGAGATGAGAGAATATCTGGAGAGGGACCAATTACAAATAACCCTGCACGCACATGCATAATTAACAGGACTCAAGAAGCAGTAATGATCATTCTTTTAACACAGCATAAATCTGCCTAGAGAGGTGAACACATCAAAAAAACTCAGCATGAAATTTTTAAAAAATCTTTGACTAGTTGGGCTTTGGGGAGCTTGTTGGTTTATTAACATTACTTTAACCTAATTTTAATTTTGTTTAATGTGATTTCTTTTTTGTGAAGCTCTTTGAAAAAACTGTTGTTTATGCAAATAAACTACATGGAAAATTGGTTTTGTAACTAAATGACAGCTGACAGACTAGGCTGTAATAGTCAACTGGGAACTTCTAAAGCACAATTTGTTTACTCTAGTACAAATTGCATAGCTATGATTATTAGGGACAGTAAATATCTTAATAGTGGCTATTTTAATTAACAGAGTCCTATGGCTGGGTCTCAGTCCCCACTAAGACTGTTTTGTGCTGCTCCAGTGACAGCGAAAAATAGCCCTAATCCTTATTTCACTACTTGCCCTATTTAATATTTCAGAGGAGCTGGCGTAATGAAGGTCAGATTTGTCCCATTCATTTCCTACCAAAACAATGTTTCTTGCTCGACTGTTTGCTCAAAGAATACATCCTACCATTTTTATCCTCACTGGCAGTTCTGATTTCACTATTTGCCTTCATCTGACTCCATAGGTTTGGTTTTTTTCTGCCTGGGATGCAAGTCCTTTCCAAACCAAGACACCCTTTAAAAAATCTCTCTTCTCCAAATAATTATATTCTATTCCAGTGTCACATCTTTGTAAGTTTTAGAAATTATTTCTTCATTTGAATGACAAGGTATTTTTGTCACCGAGTTCTACAGAATTAAAAAGAAACATAAACAGCAGCAATAATCATAAAAAACCCCAAACACCTACCTCTATAGCTGATGCAAGATCTGTAAGTAATATAACAATATTCTCACATTTTCAAATGTAGAAATAAAGAAGCTAGGTAGGCAAAAAGCTGTTGCACATGTTGCCACTTTCCTGCCAGAACAAGGTTTTGCCTGCTGACAACAATTTAAAATAGCACGTTATTATGGAATTATGTGGCATCATATGCAGCTTCATTTCTGAGAGCCTGATATTCCCAGAGATATCTTTATTAACTGATCAATATTTGATCATTGTGTTAAAGAAATTTGTGCAAACATCCGAGTCTCTGTTCTTCCCAACATCAAAGCCAGTGCTCTTTCAAACCCACATCATCCTAAAAACATAGCTCCTCTACAAAGGAGGATGAAGGGAAACCAATTCCAGAGACCATGGAAACCCTCAGCAGGTGAATTACCAGGGGGTGAAGGAAGCCACCAGCTCTCTCCTCACATGAGTGCTCTTATGAGCAAGTGAACCCCCTTTCAAAACGACTGACTTTGAATTTCAACATAATTTCTTCTTGTCCTCCTTTCTTAGGGTCCTTTCGCACCTGTGGATTTCCCCTATTAGAAGGGACTGGACATTTGCCTTCTAATCTGCTTTGCTCCACCCCTGGCTGCTCAGAATGCCACAGAAGGTGGCACTAGTCAGTGAAGATGCTGCAGGGAAAAAGTAATTTGAGTAATTTGGAGGAGAAAAAGCTGGTGACAGCAGTAGTCAGGTGAGCAGTGCTTTAAATGAAATATCCCTAATCCAGCTAGGTGATCACCTGAGACTACTGAGAAGCAGTAGAAATGTTATTATAGGAATTAAAATCATCTCAACAACAAAAGAGATGGAACTAAAATATGATGCAAGGTGTCAAACCAGATATAATTAGGGCAGCCCAGCTGAGGTAGACTATTAATAATGGGGTGCAACATAAATAGGAAGAGTACACATTGTTCAGACACGCTAGAAATAAAAGGCAGGGTACTGAAAGAGTATTATAATGTATAATGTGCTAGGCTTAACAAAAATAAAAATGGGTAAGTTTAAGTAAAAAACAGTTTAGGGAAGGATCGGGAAAAGGTTTGGATAATGTTGTCTGCTTTAGCCCCCTAGAGTTTAATTTGCACTGGATAAAGATCTCCATAATGTTATTAGAAAGAGAAATATTAGCATTAGGGAAGATTTACTGTCTTTCTGGAAGATTTTGACCTTCCAGAAACAGGCTTTAGAACAAATATTACTAATAATGGCACAGTGGAGGAATATCTAGCCATAGTAAGTAAAAATTTTTTTCACTGAACAAAGGAGGTATAAGAAAGCCAAGCATTTAGGAAGGAATGTAATAATGATACATTTGGAGTTCAGCATTTGAACAGTCACAACATATTTGTGAGTCACTAATATAATAGGGAAGAAAAAATGTAAAAACTGTTCTCAGATAGATCAGGCAAACTAAAAAAAAAAAAAGAAAAAAGTACCAAAACACTAGACACTATTCAAAGTTTATCTGTTACACAATAAATAGTTATGGTTAGCTGTATAAAAAAAAAAAAAAGGCACTCTGATACCAATTTGACATTAGAGCTCTTCTATTATTTGACCTGAAGAGTACAAAAGGACAATATATAACAACATTTGAAGGCAGAATAAAGTTTGATAAAAGATGATCTTGGCTTGTTTAGAGAAAATAAATCAGTGCTGCAGGGGGTAGTAACACATGGAAAGGAAAAGAATTATTGAAGCATAAATGATACCATTGGCTTAAAACCAACTGGACTTATGCTAATTCAAACATACACTAAAAGATTGTTAATCACTGAAAGATTTAATTTGTCAGACACACAAAGACAAAAAACACAGTGAAGTTGTAAAGCTGTCATTTAATAATTGAGGTGATCACTTCAGGTGATCCTTGCATCCAGGACAGATGAGGTGATTTTGATTCTTGGCACCAATGAACAACTGAGATATTTCATCCTGAGATTTAGCATACTTTACAGAAAAGACTGATATATTTGGTTGATATATTTGGTTGGACTGATATAATTTGGTTGTGAGGTGACTGCTTTTCATTATTCCCTGATCTTATATACCTTGTCACTTATTGGGATAGTGCCACAATATATGCTCTTACAATTACTAAGTCACAAGGCTTTCTTTATATATGTATTTGAATGCATTTAGAAGAAAAATGCAAAATGAGAAAAATTGTTATGATATATATAATTCTATTCTATAATTCTGTTCTAAAAATATAATTTCACAAATTAAATGGTTTTATTGATATTGTGTTACTATGGAGATACAGTACGTTATATTGAGAGAAAAAAAAAGGCATTTAGTTAGATGCATACTCTACTAGTCACATAATAAAAGTGAATTAAAATGAATACACACCCCTCTTGAGGGGGAGTCATATGGGGCTGAGCTCACCTAGTCTGTTCAGCCTGGAGAAGAGGAGACTGAGGGGAGACCTCATCACAGTTAAAACTTCCTCAGGAGGGGAAAAGGAGGGGCAGACACTGATCTCCTCTCTGTGGTGACTGTGACAGGACTTGAGGAAATGGTCTGAAGTTGTGTCAGGGGAGGTTTAGGATGGACAAGGTGCTTCACCCAGAGAGGGTGGTTGGACACTGAACAGGCTCCCCAGGGAAGTGGTCACAGCACCAGCCTGACAGAGTTAAGAAGCCTTTGGACAAAGCACATAGGGTGTGCCCTCAGGCACATGGTGTGATTCTTGGGGATATTCCTGTGCAGGGCCAGTAGTTGGGCTCGATGATATGTGTGGGTCCCTTCCAACTCCAGCTGTGATTCTGCAATTTTATCATTTCTCTTTCAAGTTCAAGGAATGTGATTTGTGCTGGCTGCAGATTCAATTGGACGTCTCTGAATTATTAACTTTGTTAGCAATGGTAACTACAGGTAGCTTTTCCTCTGGAAGTAGAAGTTGGTATTTTTCCCCGAGAACTAAGATACTGTGGCACAATTATCTGGCAAACTGCAAAAGCCAGAAATAAAGTTACCAAATATATGGTACCGTTAGTTATTTCAAACATCAAGTACAAGAGCCTCGAAGCTTCATAAAGCACCCTGGGATTTGTTAATAAATAATATGATTCAAAAAATGCCTTCCACTATAGTATATGATAAAGTGTCTAAAGCCACTTCCTTTTTAGATCATAGTAAACCCTAATGACCTGTGTGATGGAGACTTGCTTATGGAACTGTTTATGTTGCAGATATATAATGAAATGGAGTGGAGTCTCTGCTATTCAAGACTCTTTAGCTAATGTTAGAGATGGGGGAAACAACTTGAGCACCAAGATAACCAGCCTGCTCCTTCTCAGCTGGCTTTGTTTTATCTAAGTCCCTTGTTACCTAATGCAATGTCATACACTCTGTCTTCACTAAAAACCATCTCACACTATCAGTGCCAGGTGTTCCCAGGCAGTGATCAGGATTGATGACCTTACAGCGTGCTCTGGCTCATCAGCCCAGAAGCTCCTCGATACTTTTATTGGAGCCACCGCCTCACTGCTGAAACTCAGGGCTAAATGCATCAGCTACAGCTGCCTCTGAAGCACTCAGGCACATGAGGAAGGCTACAAAACTAAGTGAGTTGGTGAGTAGGGAAAGCAATAACCCATAGAGAGCCACCTGCAGACTGTCAATTAAAGCTGCCATCCCACAGCTGAACCTATTTTTGCTCCATACTATGGGACTGCATTTTGTTAAGTGCAGTCAGGACATGTATCCTTAATTTTGTACCCTGATAGCTTACAAAAAGTAAGTTATGCATTGCTTTGGCTTGCTATGCAGTAGAAGTAGTAATTTTACGACTTTGGAAACTAAAGTCCTTACTCTGTCATTCACTAAGAATTAATTTACAAAAAAAAAAAAAATCAATCTAGGCTGTTCTTGTAGCAAACAAAAAGATATGTCTGAGCTAAGTTGCCCCAGAAGAATCATAAAATATAACTTAATAGGCCCCTGCATCTGTTTCATGGAAACTACAGGGGAGAGGAAAATTATGTGAGTATTTTAAAGGTTCTTTAGTAATGATGAGTTTAATTGTATTTTGATAATGCAAAATCGAAGTTATAAAGAAGAAGTTAAAATGAACTTCTTTTTCTGTTTTGATTCCCCTTCCTTTCTTATTTTATGTGTCTTTTAATAGGTTGCTATTATGAGAGAGATCCTTTTTTGTATGTTGCCCCTGACATGCAGATTTGTTTGTATTTGTCTCCTGAAGCTAAATTCAGAATTGCAGAAGCACTTCTGGCAGAATCTCTCCTTATGGTTGGTTCAAACTACCTAGACCGGGTAGTACTACTGCTGTGGTTCACAGGAATGATGCAAAGCGACAATTGACCTTTATTTTCTGCCCTCAGATACCTGACCTGTTCCAGCATTACAAAAGCTCATGGTCTTCTAACATGAGAGAGGTCAGAATTTACCAAGATGAGCATTAACTGCTGTAGAGAACAAAGCACTAAGGTAAGAAATGTGATGAGTAGAGTATGGAAAAATATCATAGATATTTTTTGTGTTGGGATACTGTTTTGTGATACTAAAGGGTGAATACTGGCTTTGTTTTGCATTATCCAGACAAGACTTCTTCAGTCTGTCACCAACACAGCATCTTGTCAGCTGCGCTGTCTGTCTTGCAGGTGCAGAAATGTCATTTTTGCTTTCATCCCTTTTTTCCTGGCAATAGAGTGGGGGCAAAAAAAAACCCCTGTTGTTAATGTTAAAGAGAACATTGCTGCGAAACTTGACAAGGATGAAAGCAGTCATCCAAAGATCTGAGAGTCATAGAATGGTTTGGGCTGGAAGGGACCTTTAAAGGCCATCTAGTCCAAACCCCTGCACGGAGCAGCAACTTCAAGATCAGGTTGCTCAGAGCCCCATCCAACCTGACCTGGAATGTCTCCAGGATGGGGCACCATCTTTCTGGGAAATCTGTTCCAATGCTTCACCACGTTCATTTTAAAATAATTTCTTCCTTATATGTAGCCTGAATCTATCTTCTTTGAATTTAAAACTGTTGGCCCCGTCTTATTGCAACAAACCCTCCTTGTACATCCCCTTAAAGTGCTGAAATGCTGCAATAAGATCTCCCTGGAGCTTTCCCTGCTCAAGGTTGAACAAACTCAGCTCTCTCACTCTTTTCTCATAGCAAAGGTGTCCCAGCCCTCTGATCATTTATCTGGCCCTCCTCTGGACTTGCTCCAACAAGTCCCTGTCTTTCTTGTGCCAAAAACCCCAGAGCTGGATGCAGCACTCCAGGTGAGGTCTCATAAGAGTGGAGCAGAGGGGCAGAATCCACTCCCTCACCCTGCTGGCTGCACTGCTTGTGATGCAGCCCAGGACATGCTTGGCTTTCTGGGCTGCAAGTGCACATTGCCAGCTCATGCCCAGCCTCTCCAGGACATCCACCAGCACCCCCAAGTCCTTCTCTGTGGGGCTGCTCTTAATGGTTTCTTCTCCCAATCTGTACTCATGTCTGGGATTGTCCCAACCTAAGTGCAGCATTTTGCACTTGGTTTTGTTGAACCTCATGAGGCTCAGGATGGCATCTCATCCTTCAGGTGTGCAAAACCACCACTCAGCTTGGTGTCACCTGCAAATTTGCTGAGGGTGCACTAAATCCCACCATCTTTGTCATTGACGAAGATTTTAAACAATTTTCATCTCTGTATAGACCCCTGAGGAGCACCACTTGTCACTGGGCTCCACTGAGCCATTGACCACAACACTCTGGATGTGACTGTCCAACCAATTCCTCATCCATTGAACAATCCAATTATCAAACCCATCTCTCTCCAGTTTAAAGAGAAGGATGTTGTGGGGGACTGTGTCAAAGGCTTTACATCTGGAGACTTTGCCCACTGATGTATCTCTCCATCATGAAAGGCCCCTGGGTTGGGCAGGCAGGACTGGCCCTTGGTGAAGCTGTGCTGGCTGTCCCAAATCTGCTCCCTGTCTTCCATGTGCCTTAGCAGAGCTTCTGAGAGGATCTGTTCCATGACATTGCCAGGCACAGAGGGAAGGCTGACAGGTAGTTTCTGGGATCCTCCTTTCTACCCTCTTTAATTATTGGTGCCGTGTTTGCCTTTTTCTTGTCTATATAGAGTAATGTAGCTGCCCAGTACCATAAAGCCAGTTAGTCTGTTGTGAGGTCACATTCATGACAATACAGAGAAAGCCTGAAATTCCAACATGAGGTTCCAGCACACTCACCTTTTGGAGATTCCTGACAGGGACAGATGTAGTAACCAGGAGGCTGAGTCATTCAAAAGTTACTTGAATTTCATGAACATCACTGGGCTGCAAGAGGCTCCATTCTACACAGGGAAAATTTCATTCCTAAATGCTATCAGCCTGTGTGAGGTTTTTTATGCTTAACCTTGATAGATGCCAGCATGAGGTCAGACTGCAAAAATTTGATTTGAATAATAGAATTACTGTAACTGTGAAATTTAGGGCTTTCACCTGTTGTATTTTGTTACTGGATTAAGAAATTTTCCAACAATAATAGTAAAAGCTCCCAGCCTTTCCCTTCTCTTTCCCCAGCACACATTAATAGCACTGACAGTTGTCAGCATCCCTTTTGTCATCAGTGCTGGAAGGCAAGAGGATGGACAGAGAAATGTGTTTATTTCACCAAAATAAAAGCTTGTGATGATCATAACTCTAATGCCTCTGAACTGTAAGTCATTCCCCCTGAAATGTCAAATAATGTAAGCTGAACAGGGAGACAAACAACTTGGTCATAAAGAGAGGTTATCTCTCCTTCAAAATAAAAGAAAACTAAGCCACCACAAACACACACACACAAAAGAACATGAATTACAGACATTGCTATTATAGCTAGAGCATCCCAGAGGGTTCCTTTTCTCACAGGATTTCTTTTTCACAAATAAAAATTTTGAGCAAGATAGATGTTTTCCTAGCAAAGACTGTGGGCAAAGGAAATCTGCAAAACATTCCATTTCTGTTTTTATAAATGTGTGAGAAAAATCACCTTATATTGAGAGGCAAGTTTTCATTGTCAGTCTTTCAAGGACAAAAACATTTTCTTACAGCTATAGGTTGTAAACTATGACAGTAAAATTAGCTCTTGGGAGGATGAAGGTTCTCTTGTACTAACATCCAGGTACACTGATGGTTTCATACTTTCAAAGATCTTAGGGAGGCTGCATATTTGACACATCATGGCTATATAAAAATTTTATAGTTGTATATTAAAAATAATTCTGATGAGAAATGTTGTACCAAGTGTCTCTGGAATTCCAGGTCTCTGGCTGCCTATTGTTATGTGAAGCTCTTATTTTGTTTCATGGACAAAGTGAGTGCAATTTTTCTTATTTCAGCCATGAGTAAAATCGTTTTGATAAACCAGAAAAAGCTTGATACAATAAAGGTCAATATAAATCGATTTTATATAATAAAATTAATATAAACTAAGGTTAGAGTTTATCTGCACAAACTTGCCAAAGAGATAGTGCAGCCATTTCTCCTCTTTGCTGCTCATGGCATTTCAAAACTCTGACCATTTTTAGCAAGGAGTGAAATGCTGGTCTTGTTATATTATGCTCCTGAGATCACCACTTGTAACTCATTTTCATGAGGTTTGGAGGCCAGAAATGACTGCCTACTCTGACTGATATGTCAGAGCCCAGTGATCGTTTCTGATTAACAAATATTCTCCAGAAAGCAAATTGACACTGTTCAGTATTATTCATTTCAGTAGTTTATGTTAAAACCTGTGCTGTCTGTGCAATGTAAACCTTGTCTTCCACTTCCAGTGAGTATTTTTGATCCCTGCCAAGACTGTTCTTGGTGAGCATGTGTTGTCCTCTTTAGAGATAAACATATTACAAGCCAACATTTTGGATAAGCTAAGCAAATTTGTTTTGCTAAGTTGTTGTTCGGTATTTCTCAGGGTTCTACCATCATTGTTGTGATGCTGGTTTTGCAGTTTCCTGGCTTTTTTTTTTTTTTTTTTTTTTTTTTTTTTTTTTTTTTTTTTTTTTTTTTTTTAACACTGGATACCAGGGCTGTAAAGTATTTTCTGTCTCTTTCATATTGCAGTTACTGGTTCAAAAACCCCACGTTTCTCTACACTAATTAACTTGTGTTTGTAGGGTCAGTTACAGTCAATCTCCAAGACAATTTTAAAGAGAACAGCAGAGACAGGCTTGCTTTTTTTTCCCCCTTGTGAAAGCTATTTAAGTTAAACAACAGTTCTGAAATGAGAAATTACGTGGTCATGCATATGTCCACCCTGCATAAGCCCACAGAGTGAACTGCACAGTCTATTACCCCAGGCAAAGCAAATTGACAGCTTGTCTGGGGAGATTTCATTTGCTTCCCACTGGCTTGGCAAAGCCACCTAATGTCTGCCTGTAAGTGAGCGTGTAGATGTGTGCTGAACACGGCCTGGGACCCCTGCAGGCTGCAATCACTTGTCTGTGACACCAGGAGAGGTACTAGTGGCCAGAATTTCAGAAGAGCACTGTAGGGATGATACCCAGAGTGAAATGTGAGACACTCTGTCTGTTTTACACCAGAGTATTAGAATGTACCTCACACAAGTGAACCTTACACGTCAGCAGATACAAACCCCACCAGTCACACGCTGCAAAGCTTGGCTATGTAGGTGCAAATTGGAATGTGTGCCAGAGCCTGTATTGTTTTAAACTCTGCACAGATTACATGCTGTTTACTGTTGCTTTCAGATTTAAATATGGCCTGGATGGTATTTGGTGGGGCTCTCTGCAATCTCTACTTTTATAATACTCAGACATACAAGAAAAAGATTTAACTTGGAATTTAACTTGGTCTTTGTTGCATTTTGTCAATATAATCCCTTTATAGTATTTTTTTTTCTCCCAGAAGAAATCAGGCATAGATACATTATAATCTATTTTTAAAGTTCTTCTCGAGAAAATTCTGCAATCTATAATTTGATCTTGTGTCTGAGATACTGTATTTTGAGTTCAGGAACTTTTATACAAAAAAAATGCAGCGTTTCAGTCCATTAGTTGCTCATTTTAGTTTGACTCAGCTTTAACTGGATTGAACATTGTGCTAATGAGATAGATTGGAAATGGCCTTCAGTAGAATGAATGATTTGATGATCTCTGCTAATTTGCTATAGGACAATGACCACATTAAGGAGATGCATTTTTTCTGGCCTAGAAAAGACTTCAGGCTATGTACTAATGGGGGAGAAAAAAAAAAAAAAAAGGAACAGGCTCCTATGCTTTTTTTATATCCCTTTTCCAAATATGTTTCTAACACACACAAAGAGAATTCTTTACAACTACAAAGAGCACTTAGTGTGCACATTTACATTACATATATATGTCTCAACTTTCTTTCCCTTGTCCAAACTGTTGCTCTCATTAGAGCAGAACCTGCAGCTTACATTTCATTTCAAACCACTGTTTGTAGAATTGAGTTTCAAATCATCTGAAGAGTCTTACCTCTCTGGCTCTGTAGTATTCAACAAGAAAAATTCTGCCTTGCTAGAAGGATGGATCAAATACATCCTTTTTTTCTCTTTTCACCAGCAGCCACATTAGAATGAAATGACCCTGATTAAAATGCCAGTAGTTCCCTATCAGCAATGAAGTTGCACCACCAGTGAAAATAGCTAGCAGTAGGAGAAAACCTGGCAGGGACAGTGTTCAGCTATAACAAGAGAATTCCCAGTGGGTTTCCAGGCCAGCTTCCCCAAAGCAGGCATTCAGCAGTGCACTCCCATGCAGTGAAGGCTTCTAGCAAGCTCCTTCCCAGACAGATTGCACCAGCAAGCCAAGCACAGGGGTCCCTCAAACAAACTGCTGTGGAGGTCAGCAAGGAGGCATAAGAAAGGGTGAGGCGTGGTTGTCCTGAATTTAGAGCCGGTGTATTTGAAGATGTGATGCAAGAGTGCCGAAAAATTCTCCTGTGTGTGAAAAGACACATGATTTCTGGTGGGAGTTGTTCACAGCCCAGAACATTATATTCAATAAAACCTGGCATGGGGTTGGAAGGAGAAGAAGATGCTGTGAAGAGGGTATTTTGAAATTTCTATTGTTAACTAGTCTTTATTTGAACATCAATTTGATCATTTTAAATTACATTTTCTGTGTGTGAATCTTGAAGTGGCTTTTAGGTCAAGCTAATCAGAACAGCTAAAACCACCTTCTTGCTGTCCTACAGGGTCTCATTAACCTACACAGAAGAGGAAACCTGCCACTTCTCACTGTGTTTCATTTAATTTCTGCTCAAGTAACCAGCCTATTTCCACTTGTCTAAGCTGTCACAAGAAAAAAAAATTGAGCCTGAAACATTAGGTTTATAAATATTCAATGTGACATGTTTCTTTTTTTTTTTCTTTTGATACATAAGGCTGTGTCACAAGGAAGTTCCATATTATCTCCAGAACTGACCAATAGAGGCAGAGTCAGGATGCCACCACTTACCAATATTTTGGAGCTCAACATCCCCCTATGACTAAACTGGGTCTCAAATTGAACAGTGTTCAATGTTGACCTTTCTTCACCATCAGCTGAAATCTGTACCACCTACTTTCACTGACTAACCTGGCTTTAGGAAGAAGAGTCTGTATTTCATTAAGCAGTTGGAGCATTTAAAGTACTAATCTTTACTAATTACAGCTATTTAAATGTTAGGTATCTAAATCAAGCTTATCATAGAGAGACAACAACTGACCTTACGCGCTTTAAATCAAAAATTTGTCCATTCCTGAGATAGGCGGGACTTATCACCTTCCTTGAAAGCCTTGTTCTCTCCACTATCTCCAAACACAACCTAGCAAATGGCTCATACCATATGCCTGACTTCCAGATGGCTGAAGTAGATGAGACAAACTCCACCTTTAAAGAGGTTGTGCCTACCTGGTCCCACCCCTGCTTATCAGATACTCCAGGAGTTTATTCAAAGGGCATTTCACTGGCTCTTCTCTCTTTTACTGGCAAATCACAGTTTGAGTCATAACTGAACCCATTAAAAATGGGCTTCTGTGACTTCATTTTAGCTTGTCTCTTCTCATTTCAATATTAAATAAATAAGCAAGAAGCTCTTTTTTTCAGCCTGTCTTCACAGACTCCAAAAGCTCATCTGCAAGTTTGACTAGGGCTGAATGGATTATTCAAAGCAGGCATGTTTGCCACTTGGAAGGGGATTGTTTTGGTTCTATTCATCAGAACAATAGTGAGATGAGAATCCAAATGTGCTCACAGTGGGTGCCTGTAATGCCTTTATCCAAATGCATTGCTAGAGTCATATTTTGTCACATGGACCCCTCCTGTCAAGTGTGAATCATCTTGCATCCACTAGTTAAGGCATTGTAGGAGCACCTTCTCATTTGATAACTTTTTCCTCTGTTATCAACTTAAACATTTAAAGGCAAATCATCTTTTGCCATCTTCTTGTAAATGCACAGTAGTATATAAACAACAGCATATTTGAAGTCTGTAAGCTTTCATACTTACTTAGTATTTTTGTTGAAGTAAATGACTTCACTGGCCATTTTGAAAAAATGAGCTTTCTTGTGGCTAATTTCAGTTTACTGTTTCTCATCAATTTTACTGAAGTTGGACTGTCATTTAACAATAATGTTCTTTTTTGTTATTTTCTTATTTTCTTTTTTTTTAAATGATAGATTTGTAATAGAAAACACTTCTTGAAATAAAGCAAATAAATCCTTTCTTTTTTTTTTTTTTTTTAATAACATCCCACATTAAAGCTCCCTATTCCTCCTGTATGTTCCCCCAGTTGTGATATGAAAAACAGGGTGACAGATGTTCAGGAACAATTGATTTTTCTCCATGGTTTCATGGAAGTTCTTACGTGAATGATTCAAAATTATTGCAAGGTAAATGGTGCAAGACAGAGAAAGGCTAGACAGTCTGGAGAGATCTCCAGAATCTCCCCTGATTATTTTTAAGGAATAGCTGTACTGTTTATCTTTCTAAGGTGTGATTAGTAGGTGCCTGGAGGGAGCAGGTACATCCCAGTTCCAAAGGAAACTGTGCTGCCATGGGCATGTCTTCATGCCACCTTCTCATCTGAAATGCACAAGACATTTAGACACAGGCACACGGACTCTCTCTGTCTGCTGAGGGCAAGGCCCTGCACTCTCAGCATCTTCTTTAGCAAAAGGACACTGTAGACTGGTGTGCATGCTTGGATCCAGGCCCAGCCTCAGATGGCAGTTTAGTATAAATCATTTTAACCTTGCCCAGGAAGCAGCAGACAGACTCACATGGTCACCTAGCTCCTCCATCCTGCTGGCACACAGCTGCTCTCCGTGTGGCGCCATCCAGACACACGTTCAGTGTCTGGCTGCACAGCAAACCCTGGGGAACACTTACACAGACTTGGAGTGCTGAATTGTGTCCCGAGGAGTTTCTTTTAAAGTAGGTGAAAATTAATGAAGATTAAAATGTCATGCTGGAGTGGGAACACTTCCTGGTTCCATCACAGTCACACAGTGACACAGGCTTGTCCATTCCTGCGTGTTTGAGAAGATGGGAAATGGTGTAAGAGGCAAGGGTGACCTCAGAGTGAAGTCAGAAAAAGGTATTTAGTGTTCCTGCAGTCTGCCTAGCAAAATATCTTGTCCCAAGACAACTGTAAAGCAAACTGAGAATAATGTGCTTAATAAAAATAATTTTATTTTCATGAAATATATTTCTATGATGAATAGGATCAGTTTTATTGGTTTGTTCATGGGGGGCTTTTTTCCTAGTTTGTTTTTCTTGTAAAAAATTTGGCTGGATGGGAGAGAAGGGGAAGCTGCCTCCCTGCCTTATCCTGGCTGCTGCTGCTTTCTGGGTTGGGGAATGGTGGAGCCTAGGGTAAGACACTGTGACCCTTGGTATGACAGAATCTTGAACCTGGAAAAGACCTTCAAGGTTATCAAGTTCAGCTCTTAACCCAGCACCACCTATACCATCAAACCATGTCCTCAAGTGCACACATTTTATGAACACTTCCAGCAATGGTGATTCCAGCCCTTCCCTGGGCAGCCTGCTCCAATGCCTGGCCACCTTTTCAGTGGAGAAACATTTCCAATTCTCTAATCTAAACCTCCTCTGGTGCAACTGGAGGCCATTTCCTCTTGTCCTGTCACTTGTAAGCTGTGAGAAGGGCCCTTGCTACAATCCCCTCTTCACAGAGCTGTAGGGTTTGAGAAGATCTCAAAAGCACCAGATTCTCTAATTGCACCAAATTTTCACAGAATATAATCTGGAGCTGGCACAGATTTGCACCTTATTTTTGGATAATTGTAAACCTTTTTTTAAAAATACTCAAGAATTATTTTCATAAGTATCTTTCACATTTCTATGCAAGGGAAAAATATTCAGGCTTCTGGAAAGACAGTAAATTGAAAGAAGCAAGAAGGTATCATGTGCCTAACCTTCAATGTCCCTATAATTGAAAACATTTCTAGTGTGTTCAGGTTAAAGAAACTGAATTTACCCTTCTGCAAAGGCTAGCTTAAGGTTCATACATTATTTAAGTCATACTTACACCCTATTTTAAGGTTTTAGGTTATATTTAAATGACTTATCAGCTTTAAGCTGAATTTTCCCCTTAGAGAAGCAATCTATATGCAAAGAGTAAATCATAGATACATTAATTTCTTTGGTACACAAGTTCAGTAAGAAAAAAGGCGTTTTATGTTTTATGATTTGAACCACCTAGAAAGCACTGAAAAAAACTCATCATTGAGATGCCATCTCTGCTCCTAAGGATGAAGGTAATGCTCTGTGACACTAATGTATCCTTCTGCCATCTGCTTTTTCAGTCAATAACACTCAAAGCTGTTACTTTCAGAATTCATTCATTTTAAATGTTTTAAATTTTCTGTGGAAAGTATATAGATCATGGAGTTCTTTTTATATGTGTTTTCACTTATGTTGCCTTTATGTGTTTTAAAATCAAAAAGGACAAAACCATATATTAACAAGCAAGAACTTAGTTGTAGAAAGTTCTTAAAAAAGCTTTTCTGTTTTATGAGCTATTCTAATACAGAGATACAAATCCTCTAGGAGAAATGTATATTATTCAGTAGGTTTTTCTGTACATTTAAAAGATCTGAAAGGGGGAAAGAAATGCTCAATATTTCTTTTTCAATAAACTTCATAATGAAGTAAAAACTCTGGATGGGCTGACAAACAAAATCATGAGTTTCATGATTTTTAGGTCTGGGAAGCTGATGTGTAAACTGTAAACTAGCACTGAATAGAGATGTTCAAACACACAACTGTGGGTGTCAGCTCAAATCACATCCAGAAGTCATCTGGGGAAAGAGGAGGAGCACTAGAGAGTTATTCAGGGGTAGGCTAACTTCTCAGTTGCAAAACTTGAATGTCCTCTTATCAAATCTTACCTGCCAATTCTCCTTGGAGATTAAGAGATCCACCAACTCTTTATGGATACAGCAATACAACCTGTAGTACTAGGGATAATGTTTTCTTTGTCTATCCCTGCCTGAGGACAGGTGTGGTCTTTTCTCACAAATCTGAATCTATTCCCTCAGCAAAGCCTTTGTCACCATCACTTTATGTTGCCAGAGGTTCCTCTGCTTGCTGATACAAACACTGAAACCAGTTCAGCCATGGAAGAATTCAGTGGTCCCCCACAGGGAAATGTTATGCTAGCAGTCTATTAAGACCTATGTGGTGAAAATCAGCTTTTGTAGATGCTCCTGATATTTTGACCGGACATTTATTAATCAGTATTTTTTATTATTAAGTATTTATTAATAAAGGTAGATGTGCCAAAGCAACAGTGAGCCTAAGGAAATCTTCTGTGTACAAATTTTAATGTATGACAGGGAATGCATCTCATGGAAGAAATTGAAAGAGACACCAGAGGAGTTACTGTGTAATGTGAACAGACAGAGCAAAAGGGCTACATGACAATCCAGGGAGAGAAAGAGAACTGTCAGATAAAATATAAAGGTGGAGCAATCACAGCACTTGGGACTGTGTTTAACTCTGCCAGTGCCATGATGTGGTGAGTTCCAGGATTTGTTATACAGTTTGCATTCATCTTCCTGTATGTGCTAAATTGCTTCATCCTAGATAATTGTGGTTAGAGGTAGACCTTCTCTCCAGGCTTTTTTAACACAGGCAGTATAGTCATACACAAGCTAAGGATTAAAGCAGATAAAGGGCAGGGAAAATTTAAGAATATGTATTTTGCCAGAAGACAGATTAAGAATTCATGGGAAAGGAATGTTAGACATTGCACTCCATTTCTGCACTGGTCAGTACTCACGAGCTATATTCAAAGGTCTTGTTGAGATTCACCAATGCAAAGAGCGAGTTAATGAAAAATAGATCCTGGGTTTCTTGTTCTCGTGTGTAGCTGATGTTCTGGCAGATCTTTCTCAAACTGTGATGTGAACTGGCAAGTGGGCTGTCAAGAGTGAGATGAAAGAGCATGACAGATACTCCAGAGTATGGTAATAGTATTCTAATCCCAGCCACACTTACACTGTTATTTTATTTATTATTTGTTACATACCTTGGGTATGCTTAACACATTGCAAGACTAAAGGAAAGATATTTCTCTTGTGCCTTAATGCACTTTTCAGTGAAACACGCAGCTATGTCTTTTGTGAAAGCAGGGAGGCAACCTTCCATATTTCTGAGACGTGAGCCCTTCAGAAGCAGGAATTCTAGTAATTCAAAAAATTCTACCTCCAACTTCTGTGAGATTGACTGAATAAAATGTTTCAATTAGATTGTTCTTTATGCAAAGCTGGAGTTCTATCTTTTTTATTTTCCCCAGAAAGACCGCTTTAGATTTTTTCACACAAATGCAATTAATGAGAGATCCTTCAACATCCCACTCACACCTCTGGAAATTTGTATCCCATGTCTGGCCTACAGAGATCGGATGCAATTGATGTCTCAGATGTGTTTTATAACTTGTTTCTCTCTGATATGTCATAACCATAATGAAAACCTGTTAAATCGTGATTTTCAGATCTTAGCAAGCCCTTTCTTGAAGGAATTTGCGAGTTTTATTTATTTAGTAACATTCTTACTAATTAACAAAGGGGGCCAGATGGATCAGCTTCTAAAATAAGGCCATTTTATGACTCTAAATCTGCTAAGGGTACTTAGAAAAGGAACACTTAATGTCTTCAAGAAGTTGTGTGCCTTGAATTGCAGCATTTTGTAATTCCCTATATTATTGTTGCTCCAAAGCTGCAATTTTCCTGTGTATTTGCTAATAGACCAGTGAACTAATGCAAAAACAGTCTTCTGGTAAATTACACCTTTCCCAAGTGATTACCTGACTGGAATTATTCCCAAGGGCTGAAATAGCCACAGGCATGGCTCACACATTCTCTGTCAATGGACAGATCAAATTCAGACTTCAGAACTGACCTGGGGGGTAGCATGTATAACCCAGTCCATTTAAATTACCAATAGATGTATTTATAAATTTGTGTGTATGTATGAATACATACACAATTATTTCTATCTTTTTACTCCCAGCAGTTGGGTTTTTATATAAATATAGATGGACAACTGCTACATGAGTAATATAAATTGGCTGAAGTCAAGGTCAGGGATGATATGGGATACATACTCATGGAATCATTTTGTTCTTTTCAACCTCTTGGATATCTTTTTTCAGCTTTTAGGATAGAAAAATCCTCTTCTTTTAACTTCTCCAGACAGATTGAGAAGATTATCATATTTACCACAAGTAGTAAAGATTTCAGCAAGACAAGCCTGGTGGTTAAGGCAATGAAGAGAGTTTGCTGTCCTGCTGACCAAAGCCTAAATGCTCCCCAGCTCAGAACTGCAAGGATTTCCTGTGGTCTCTTTAAAATTTATCATCGCAAAAATAACACAAAAATACCTACCAACTCCTATTCACAAAACTGATTTGAACTTAATAAAAAGGGAAACATCTAATGGTGATGTAATTTGAGTGAAATGTATGCAACCATACATAATTCTATCTTGGTTCATTTGCACCATTCCTTGCACGTGAATGTGTCTTGTGGTTTTACATAAAACAGTAAAAGCAAGTAATACCATGGTATTTCATAGCAAGTTTGGCCTAAGAACGAGGTCTGTCTGTTGTTTCATTTGAGCACCGTTTTTGTGAAAAGGTACAGATAAACAGGAAGGGAAGCAAAGATAAAGCACAGAATAATCCAAGATAAAGTATAAAATGTTCACATAAAAAGACTTCAAAGAAAACTGAGGACAGACAACCTTTGCTGCTACCAGAAAGCATCTCAGAATTAGGAGAATCCCAAATTTTGGTCTAACTTAATTACTGTACAGTCGCAGGAAACATTACTTTTTCACTATTCTTAATAAATAAACATGATAGCACAAAGGAATATTTGATTGATGTTTCCTAATCAAATTTATATGAAGATTCCAAATAATGACTGACTGGCTCAAAAGTAGATCATGAGGAATATTTGTTCAACAAATCTTAATTTCTAGTTCTCCAGAACTTATATGCTGATTTTTTTTTTCCAAAGACAATTATAAATTCATTCCTTAGTGTCTTACTTGGAGGCAGGCAGGTCAATATTACATATTTATATTAAAGCCTCAACTGAGAATATAGTTACATTTCCCAATCCTGTTATAACATGCTAATAGTTGGGATCTAATTAAATAGTTCCCTAGATGCACTAAGTTAAGCATTAAAACAACTAGCGTGACATAAATCATTTAACAACATATATAAATGTATTTTCCCCTTACATTTCCATGTGTCTTTTCTCTCTTTTACTCAGAATCATCTGATTAAGTTCCAGGAAACTCAGAGCCCAGCCATTCATTCTGGGTTCAGAACATAGAGATGGCTGAACTTAGAGATTTGATGAGGATTGAGTGGTAATTTGCTTATTATCCCAGGCTGCAGCTGTGGTGGGCAGGTAAATATCAGCAGGAAGAGCAGGATGGGAGCTTCAGATTGCTTGTGCACAACAAAACTCAGGTCAAACAATACATTCACACCCCTTTAACACACAAATTCTATTTGATCCTTTTATTATTGTGGTGCTTGATATTACTTCCTTATGTCTTGGTAATTTTTTATCCTTGGCATGCATGGCACATCATCCACTGTAATGTGACCCCTCTTCTGTATTTGGGGGACAGCCAGGGCTTGATGGAAGCGGGGCTGTCTTACCACCTTTGGCCAGGGAGGTGATGATGTGTGAAATGGTGTCCTTTACTGCAGGAGATAATGCTCTGGCACTGGGCTGCCCTGAGAGGGAGGGAGGGAGCCTGGACTGAGAAAGCTTCTTCCCTTTAAGTGAAGGAATTAAACTGCAGCTTTTCTGCTCAGGTTGGTTGCTGGATGCTATCCAGGACTTCTGCTTCACCAGGGCTGCAATGTTAAATTCTTCCCTTCTGGAGGGGATTTATTTTGAGAGGTTTTCCTTGCAAATTCTGTTCTGTTGTCCTGCAATTCCTGACTTGTAACGTACTCAAAACCTGGTCGAATATTTTACGTATCACTAGGAATATGATTTATCTTAAAATGTAAAAAGATTGAAAACTCTTGAGGGGCAGCAGGGTCTGTTATAGAGTTCTGTGACAAATATTGACATTGTTGCTCCATAAAGATGAAGGAACAACTTCAAAGGCAGCACACACTGTTCTTTGATGGAAACACTATTGTATTCAAGTCACTCCTAAGCACCTGAACAGGAAACTTAACTCTGACTTTAAGTAACCCACTGGATACCTAAGGAGGCTGTAGCCCTGATTTTCTGATGAATAACTGAACTTAGTTTCACTGACCACATTATGGTTACATAACTCATGACAGCAGAGCATAGACCCACTGCAAATAATTTAGTTAGACATTAATGAAAGCTATGTTTCAATGCTGTTGGCCATTTGCCATAGTATGAAGAAATGTAATATATAATGTAATGACATAATTCAACCAAAGAGCACTTCTTCTGTCCTGTAATCACTGAATAACAGAATCAGCTAGGTTGGAAAAGACCTTTGAGATCATTGAGTCCAACCAAATGTTCAGTTTCGTTCCCAGATACACAGACTTGTGCAGGTGAGCAGTCATGTGCACAATAAAACAAGAATTATTTTTGGAACATTATTCAAAATGAAATGAAATATTTATCTGGCTTTTGTACTTCTCAGACTACTGCAGGAACGATGAGTAGGTATTCTTAATCCCTTACCACATATTGGAAGAAAGATAGTTTTTGGCATAAGCATAAGTTAGAAAACTGTCTCTGTCAAACTCTCTCCAGTGTGCTTAGGTCTGTTCCTACTCTAAGTAAATTCATAGCTTTGGGAAGACAGGTTTAAGTCTGTGAAGCAAATTTAAGAAATTAATCTAGAATTGGGTTTGTTGGTTTTTTGTTTGTTTGTTTTTTGGGGTTTGGTTTTTTAAATTAAAAAAAAAATGGGATTGATAGTCCACTATTAGTACAGATGTTGGCATGAAACAGCTGGCAACTGCATTGAGTTTATGCAGCTATAGTACGTCAGACATTCTTGTTATACCCTTCTAGATTTTTACCAGTTATGCTGATGTTGGGTAAGAACATTCTTCTATTGTATTGGTTTTTTGCTTTTAGAGACCCAGTAATAAAACAGCTTGCCTGACATAGCGGAATTTATTTTCCGAGTTTGGTCTGCATGGTCTGCACCACTTTCCTGACAACCATAAGAACATTAACTTGATTGTTACTATTTCCCTTGCACAAAACAAACTATAATGAAATTACACTTAGATAATGGGTTTGCAGGCGGAATTCCCTAGTTTCTAATAGATAACCAAAAGCATATGGGTCCATTGAGTTAAGAAAGAATATTCTGGGAAGTATCTGTTATGACTATGCAATATGGTGACTTGATGATTTACTGTGGATGGAGGCAGATCACATGCCACAGCTGCTTTTGATCCCAGCCATTTTATTTAGGGACTTTCATACTGCTCTTAAAAGACAGAGGCAAAGGGCAAATTTCATGTCCCATTCTTCACAGAGAAATTTATGCAACGAAATTGATTGGAACGCATTGCCTCTGACACTGCACTCAAAAAGCAAACTATTACTTTGGAAAATAGCTTTTTTAGAAGAAATGTATTTTGGAAAAGAACTTTTCTGGTCAGCTTTTCTGTACAGGCAAACCCATCTAATGAGATTATTGCCATATAGTAACACTCTGGTTTTGATGGGAAGCAATTTCCTTGCTGCTGATCAAGCAACGTTTTGCCAAAAACCCCTTGCATATACCTTTACGTGGCAGGTGATGTTGAAGGGGTACCTTTATAAAAATAAATTTTTACTATTAATTGTTACATTTTCTGAGCAAAAGTGAATGCAGTGGTTGTAAGCTTTGATCATGACACTCTAAAGAACAAGGGAAACATACCAGTCTACAGGTGTACTGAGAGTTGTGTGACAATTTGTCACTAGATAAATTACAGTTTTATAATGAACAAAATACATTTTTCATAATATGAAAGGTGCTTGGAAGTTTTTAGAGGAAAATTTATCACCATATTAAGTAGCAGACAAAGCAGAAGAGGAGAGCCTATCAAATGAAGCAAGACAGAACTCCATTATGTAAGATACCTAAAATCTCTTCTCTATCTGACATAGTGAAGAAAATGATTTGACTTTTCTGATTGACCTTTTTCTCACAGAAGTTGTAAGACTTTTTTAAGTATAAAAGGAAAATTTGATGAAATTCATGGAAAGCAGGCAACCTATTATTTAATATTCCACATAACTGGATAATATTATTGATGGATAATATGCAATTTGTTGGAATATAGTAAGGAAACTCATGCATATTTTTTCCACTCCTATGTGCAATTTGCTGTGTAAATTCATTTTCTTCATTTTTATTATTTTTTTCTGTAGATGGAAGAATAAATAGAAATTAAAAGATAGCATAAGGATCAGTTCTTTTCTGTAGGACTATATTTCTCTTTTCTAATTTTGTAAAACTCACTCAAAAATATGTTGGGAAACTACTGTTAAACAAGAGGGCATACTGATGGATTCACAATAGCATCTTCAACACAGAGAAATGATAAATTATATTCCCAAAATCTAACTGTGGTATACCTTAGAGGTTTCTGAAATCAATTTTCAAATAAAGAAAAATTCATAAATCTTGTAATTTTTATAAGGTAGAATTTATAGCATACTCCCTTTAGTTGTTGTAAAGACTTTTGGACATAACAAGTTCTGAGAAAAACCTTTGTCTTTCAAATGAAGAAAAACTAGTTTCTTTGTCTGTGTTATGGAATTGCTAATTTTGGTTGAACATTTGTTTGAAAGGTACTTATTCTATTGTTCCCTGCCCACTAACGCTTCTGTTACTTTTATTAAAATATAAACAAGTTACTTTAATATGACTACTGTCTTGGGTTATAGAACCAAAAATGTGTATTCTATTTCATCTGCTGAAAGCAGCTGGGCAGATGTTCTTCTTTATTTCTTGTAATTCTGGGGGGAGGGGGACAGGTGCCTTCTGATAATGGGCCAAGAGTTAAAACCAGGTGGGGCAGTGTTTCTTATCTCTTTTCACAATGGGCCATTGAGACTCCCCAAGCTGTTCTTCTCCCCAGGCTTGTCACAAGTTGTCCCATTGTGAGATGCTCCACCCAGTGGGAGGAGCCAACCATTCCTACCTGGATAAAAACAGGAACAAGAAGGCATCTGGCTTCACCTGATTCCTGGAGGAAGACCAGATCCTTCTCACCATCACTGGACCATTTTCACCATCATTGGACCCTTTTTCTACAAAATCATCTCTACTTCAACAGAACCACATCTGCCACTCCAGGAGGACTCACTTTTGGACTGCTCCCAACACCCTGACCAACAGGGTGTCAGGTTGTAGCTCTGACTCTGTCAGGGTATTCCAGGATTGTTGTTTGTTTGTTTGCATGTTTGGTTAACTAGTTTTGCTTTCTACTACATTTGTATTGTTAATATTCCTAGTAAAGAACCTAATATTCCTATTCCCAAACCTTTGCCTGAAAGCCCTTAATTGCAAAATTATAATTTAGAAAGGGTAAGGAGTTTACATTCTCCATTCTAAAAGAAACTCCAGCTTTCCCTGGCAAGCACCTGTCTTTCCAAACCAAGACAACTACATAGCTCTAATTTGTCTTTGTCATTTCTACTCTGTGCAAATTTCCCTGGATCTAAGTTTATAACCTCCTTGTCTATTTGGTTTTCAAGATATTCTAAGGCACGTTTTTCCATTATTGACCATAGCAGATTTTACAGCCGTTGTCTCACAAGTTTTGCTGCAGTGACACACAGCTTTATAAGGGCACTGAGACCCTACCAACTTGCAAAGTCTGACGAATATTTTCATACTGACTTGGTAAATGAGTCACAACCTTTGTGAATTGCCTGAGGGCACAAAGCAATTCAAGGGAAGAGTCATTTAGAGAACTCATCTTTCCAGACTCCTGTTCTCTCTTCACTAGTTAACAAGGGTCTTTTTGTAATCACAGTAAAATGTTGATTTCTAAAAGTGAGGAAGGATCACTCTGTACAGGCTGTGTTCATACAGTCTTGTTTAAGCATATGCTATTGACCAGCGGCAGAGACAGAATAACTGAACTGACTGGATCTCTGATTTGAGATGGATATCAGTTTTTATATTTAGGCAAGAGACCTCATATTCCTCCTCAAGCTGGTGGAGGTAAAATATTATTTCATTAATATGATTAATATGCATTCATTGGATATAGGGAGGATCTGCACTTAACCCAGTTCTGAGGAGGCCTGGCAAGACCTTGTTGAGCTGTATGAACAACCACCTCCTACATCCCTGACAAATGTTTTTGGGAAAAGAGGGTAGGAGAGTAAGGGAGGCTGGAGGAGTTCAATATTACTTTTTGAAACTTCCAAGAGCAAGCTACAAGAGCTCTCTCAGTTTCAGTCTTGCATCTCTTCTGTCATGGTCTGAAGGCACACAAATGTAATTTAGATTAGACTGGAAATGTGGAAACAATTTGGCCAGTGATGCATAAGGAACAGAAACCAGTTCTCCCTTTCTGATCCTCTTCTGTCAAGACAGAGAATAAAGAGCAAATCATCTCTACTTCTCTTATTAAAATATCATTCCTAATATTCAAAGGCTAGTAATCCATAGACTACAAAGGCAACAGTTAAGACATAGGTAACTTAGAGGGTGGCAGAACGTCTCACGTAAGGCTAGTGGAAATGCAATACAACAAAAGATCTGTTGAGTAACAGGGAAGTTTTAAGTAGACTTTCAATTAGGGTTAGGGGGTGGGTCCAGGCCAGGGGCCAATCAGCTGCAGGGGGTGATGCTGGGATACTGGCCAATCACCGCTAGGGGGCGGTGCTAGGGAACTGGCCAATCAGAGGCAGAGGGCAGGTTTGCGCACATACTAATTAGGGGCATGTATAATAGTGTTCTTTTCACACACTGCCTGTTCCAACTGCATGTTACAATAACATAAAAATAGCTGTCATTAATAGTATGGACCTATTTTGCCTGCAGAATTAGGCTCAGTGGGATGGATCATTATTGAATTACAGAAAACATTAAAATCAACTCTGGGTGTTGAGGTAGCTAGTCTGGATAAAGGTTCTAAAGTTTTAGAACCATGACACAGTGTTGAAGATAATGTAACACTGGAAAGAAGAGTACCTGGAGTAGACATGGCAGAAGAAATTGAAGTCTGTCCTTTAGTTATTAAACAAACAAAAACACCAGCCAGTCACTGAGTCTGTTCTGAAAGTGCTGTCAAATCAATTAAAGCTGCTTTTCCCGGTTTTTTTCATGCTGGCTGAGGCCCAAATAAAAGACTTATGATATCCCAGCCCAATTTGTTTTGACTTTCTGTAACTTGCAGAAAAGTACATGAGTGAGCATCCTATTTTCATATTATCTCACCCCAAGTCTTTAGAATTGGGAGGTCCATGTTTGCAGTGCTGTCAAACTGACACCAGTGTGCACATGCAGTATGTTCTTGCTGTCAGTGCTGGCATTCAAATCTATTGGCCATCTGCCCTTACCCTGCTGCAATGCATGGGAGAAACAAGATGCTTTGGGTTCTTTCTCTCAGTTCCCAACAGCATCCATCCCCAGACAGCCAGGATTCACACACAGCTCAACCCCACCCAGCCTGTGGCAATTTGTCCCATGTTGTGAGAGTGCTCTGGTTGCCCTTTAGCAACTGACTGCTCATGATGCCCCAAGAGAGGGCATTGCCACAGGAGTCACAATGATGGTTTCTTACTAGATTTGGTAAATCTCACGTGGACGCAAAGAAATTATACTGATGTCATCACCTGAGTAAACAAATATGGAATTTCACAGAACTGAGAAATGGGTTCTGTATTTTTATTGGAGTAAAGGATGATAGATGATAGATGATCAAAGCAGAGGCATCCAAGAGGCAGATATATGTCAATGCAGAAGACTCTAATAGAAGAGAATAGCATGCTGTGGTCAAGTTCATGGTAATTCTTTTTTGTGAAAGACAAATACTATTATTTTCAGGGTTAGAACATATTTTCCCAAACTGAACTTTTAGGGAGTTTAATTCCTTTGATGTCACTATCCGTTTTTATTTTGTGATTACCCAAAAAGCCATGATTAGACAGACCTTAGGCAGAAGGAGGATAGGGAGCAAAGAGAGGGACTGGAAACTGGTCAAATTAGGTAACATGTGGAGCCAGTTTGTTGAGTGAATATTTGTTTCACTCCAGTCTTGCTGATGTTGATGGGGAACCAGCGACACTGCTTCTCTCCCAGGGCAGTCAGTGCATGTTCTGTAGCTGCAGCCAAAGAGTTGGGTCTCAAGGAGCTTTGGTAGCAGAATGGCACCAAGAGCAGGTATTACAAACTCTGCCAGGTTACAAATACTGCTTTCTCAGATATTGAGAAAAAAGCTATAAGAGATCTTCACAGATATTTCAAACTCACCTTCTCCGCTCCTTCAAACAGAGAAGCAAAGTTCATTTTTCCTTAATGCATTGTATAGTGGGGGTTGAAAGCTGCAGGTGGAAGGCATAGTGCTGTTATTATTACTCTTATAAAAGGCAACACAGGGATTGCCATCAGTGAATCTGTCTCTCAGAGTTAGGTTTGAAATTTGCAGTCCTCAGCTATCTGGATAGGTTTAAGGAATAATTTCTGTTATTTGTAATATATGAAGCAATAAAATGCTACTAAGAATGATTAATAACCAAAGTGAAGTTCAGACATTTCATTGATCTCAAAAGCCATTTATTGCAAGTATATGAAAGCAAAAGAGATTATTGCTATTATACAACAAACTATAAAATCAGAAAGAAGAAAAATGCATCTTTTTCTTCTTGCAGATGATGAAAAGGTGTTCTGCACTTTTCCTCTCTGCTGGATTTTCCATTGGAAACACATGCTGGAGGCACAAGTGGGATCAATAACATCACAGAGCTTTAAATACTGATTAAATGATCAAGGACAGATACATTTGAGGATAAGCTGAAAAACTGTTCACAGAAGCAGCTGGTGCAGAGCAGAAGTGACCGGACTGGACAATGAGGGTTTTGTGTGCAGATACGTTTGAATTTTTCTGCCTGGAATTCTGTGCTTGTTATATAACCTCTCTTGATTAATTGAGCCCCTGTGCCAGGTTGTCGGCTGCAGCTGAGGTGTGTCTGGCACAGCCAAGGGGAACTGGCACACCAGCCCGCTGCTAGGTTTCACCCTGTTCCACCTCGAACCTAGGACAGAATAAGCCATAGGAATACTTGATGGACTGGATGTTCCTGTGCTGGTTCTGTACCACCTGAAGGCTCTCCTTCACACCAAACAAAATGTCCAGTCCTTTGACTTCACACTGGTCAGAGTAGTCCCACAGAGATTCTGACTTCAAGAGAACATTCCTGGAGGCCACATCCTCTGGTCATGAGCAGACAGCCTTTTGCACAAGGTAAGAAAAAACCCATTCCATTGGTTGTGGTAGCTCTGACAACTACTGATGTCTGAGGGACCTAGAAGACATTAGGTGCATTAGGACAACTAGAATTTGTTATATTGAATATGCAAGTGATTCTACTTTTGTATTTTCAGGTCCCAAGTAGAATAGGTCTTAAGAGGGTATTCAGAGAGAAGTCATGGTGAGAAGAGTTTTCCCTTTATTCCATGCAGTAGTAAGGAGTGACCAGAATTAGGGAAGTCTAACTAGGGAAGGTTGCATGCAGGTGAATTTTTTGTTTGTTTGTTTTAACCTGTTTTAGCCATTTTTCCTGGCTATGCTCCTACAAATAGTAAGGGTTTGTTTCAAGAAGTTGAATTTAAATAATTTACCTGTCCTTGTGAGGCAGATGAAAATTGGGGTGTATTGCCTCTAAGAGACAACTGGCCTCTTGAAAGGTGTGTTCATGCAGACACCAATGCAAAGACCAAACATTTCATGAAATCAATGAAATCCTGTGCAATACTGGATGGAAGCACTACCTTGAACAATTTCTGCTTCTCCCTGTGTGCTAAGAGACTTTCTTTATTGGATCTTCCTCTACCTCATCCTCACTGCTTGCTATACACAATCTTTCCCTTTTTTTTCTCCTTAATATAAATCAACTATCTTTACTAAGAATGAAAATTTAATAACATGTTATAGATTCAGATGAATCAATAGCTCTAATGGTTTGGAAGAGAGTTTTGCCCAGTTGATTAATTTGGATTATCAAATTCTGGAGACATAGACTGCAGTTCATGGATTTTATGATGCCCAAGATGGCTTTGCCTTCATCGAGGAGGTAACTGATGATACCTAATTAATGACAAATGTTTCAAACACATACTTGCTGTAGCTACTATAGTCTTTTAGCTGAACTCAGCAATTTATCTTTCTTCCTGGCTCATTAAACTCTATTTTGAGCTCCACTAATATACAGCTAATGATCATGTCTTTAAGAGTATTTGCAAATCAGTCACCTCTGCCCTGGAATTAGTTCTTAAAAAGTCTAAAAATCTACAATCATGTGAAACAGAGTGCATATCAATCCTTCAGGGCCTGTATCATCTGAAGGCTGGGGGGATATTTTCTCCTTTCTCCTGATGAGATCTCCTGGTAAAGAGGAGCTCTTCTGAAAAAATCTTCCTTCTTCTGCTAATCTGCATGTGCAATGTACAAAATTCCATCTCAACTATGTTTTCAGGTTGTATTTATAAATTTTGTGGCTAAATTCTGGGTATGAACTGCTTCTCCTCAGAGGAGCATTTCCCACTATAAGGGAGTCCCCAGCGGGACAACACATAGATATTACTAATGTATCCATCAGCAAATTATCTAGGCAGCAGTCACAAAATTGAGATTTAGTAGTAAAAATAATTGATTTTTTTCACTACAGTAGCTGAGTTGAGAAGTTAGAAAAGAGTCTTAATTTAGGGTGACTGGAAATAGAAGAGTTGGGGTTTTTCCTCAGAATGCAAAAAGTGGGTGGCATCAGGCCTGCATAAAGGACTACTTCTTCCATCTGCCAGGAGCATACCCTACTCACAGCATTTGAAAGCTATCTTAGCAGAGGTCACCCTTAGCAAATGCCCTTCTCCTCTTCAGTTGTGGCTATGTGAAAAATAAAAGTCTCTCTGGAACTATTTTGGAAATTAAATTTGCATTTTTAATGGCATCAGTATGGCTCCTGCTGTGTTCTTCAACAAACATTCTCTGATACCCTGTATGAGATTTGCCTCAGTTTGAATATAAAAAACCTCTGCTCTTCTGAGGTCAAGTGATTCTATTGGATGATCTGTACCTCTGAAAGTTTCTCTGACTATTTTCGTTACCTATTGCAGGGCTCGGCAGAAAGATCGCGTTCAGCATTGTGATCTGAAATTGATTGGGATCAGACTCATTCTAATCAGCTCTGGCACAAAGTAGCATAACATAGGGCTCTATGCCAAGAACAGTCTGATCTCAGCTCCTGAGTGCTTCACAGTGAAGTACTCCAGCCCCTGGGTTTCCACGGAGAGCAGTTTTTTTCCTAGGGTAAGAATGGAGAACAGGTTGCTGGATTAGCAATGCTTTTATTTTGGAGGGCTTGTACAGAATACGGAGAACAGCACCTGGTATGCTCCCAGGAGATTTGTGTTGTTTTGTCTTGCACAGGTGGAATTTCTTAATACCTTTCCAATTCAGCGTCAGAAAGAAAGAACTGCATTGACCCAAGTGTGAAACACAATAGCTAAATCCTCACTGGAGACAAGTAGTCACAGCAAATCAAAAAGATTAAATTGTAAATATTGTATATTACCTCTGTCCCTAGTAGAAAGTGTTATCTCTGTTCTAGTTGGTCTTTATGTTTTATTGAGAAAGATTCCCAGGACAGCCATGGTCATGTCTTTGCGGAAGGAACAGAGACACTCGTGGATTGCGTATCAGCTGGGGACACCAAATGATTGTTTTGGAGACATGAGCTCTTCAGGATGGGCTTTTCCTACTGGCTTATTAACTTCAAGAAGAATTTAAACAATTCAGTTTGAGTCACTGCCCCATAGATGGGAGACTACTTTGTCCTGTTAGTCCTCTCCTTTCCCTTATGAGCAGCTGATAATGATCTCATAAATCTCTAGAGGAAATATTAAGGAAATGCCAAATGTAAAAATGTAAGCAATCTCAGGGTTAGAATGTGGCATGTACTTCGTTAATTTTTGTGTTTCTTTCATATGAATCTTAGTCCTAGTTAATCATTATGAGATGTTGCTCTGAAGGATGGTAGGTACCGTGCTATATCTTATTTTCCAATGTGAAATTGCCACAGGCACCAAATTAGACTTTATTATGCCCATTTTCTTTTAAAATTATCTTCTGTGCAACTTTTTTGTGTGTTTTCAAATGAACACCACTAAAATGAATTAAAAGAGCGAGGGGACCAAGAGGTGTAAAAAAGACAATATTGTGTTATGAAGACAATATTATGATGCCAAAACTAAAGCAGTTCAGAATCAATTGCAGAACGTTTTGAAATTATTGTATAAATTTGGCTTTCCAGGTTTATGGCTTAAATTTCTATTTGGTATGAGACTCCTGAGTAATGCTGGAAGTTATTTTCACAATGCCTCACTTCACCACATGAAACAAGCCAAGTGGACTCTGTTGCAATACAAGCTTACTGTAAGATACTGAGATAAAGGAAGTCATATAACACTGCAGAGTAATAACAATAGGAAGAATCCCATTATCAGTCTTTCCATGTGTGCAAACACACACATGTATATTTCTGGATATGCCTATGACAAACCTATTTTGGATATGCCTATGACAAACCAATATCTAGTTGAATTAATGAGACAACAACTTGGAAATTCGCAAATATCAGACTTAGCATCGGATTCACTTTGGACACATACCTCCTAATTTTCCAGCAATGAAAAAAAAGATGTGTTTGAATATCGGATGATTACTAGGTTATTTGCCCATCTGCATACAAATAAAAACAATTCCAGTCTTTGATCTTGCATATCAATGAGTTCTCTTCAAAGGAAATTATGCCATGACAGTTTTGCTTTTACTTCAATTTGGGCCAAATTACGTTCTTTACTTCTGCTGTCTATCTCTGCATTTCAGCTGGTAGAGGAGGGTAATATCCAACTGCAAGAGCATAGGATATTTAAAGAATGACAAAGTGGAGATGCCTTAATGCAAAGCACATTATTCTAAAGTAGCTCCTGATGGGAGCTATCTATGCCTGGAGTGCCACCTAGTAGAGTTCATGTGAAAAGAATACAGATGCTGCTGCAGTTCATTTGAAAATGTATTAGGTGGCTGAAAGATGTCCTGAGGAGGGGAAGGTCAAGAATCCTTTTATCATCTTTCATATGAAAACAAATGAAACTACTATTCAAAGATGCAGTGAAATCAAACTCTTTAGAGTGGACACGTGAGAAATTCTGAAGATGAAAAAAGGCACATATCTAAAGAAATACACCAAGGGGAGAGATAGAAAGAGGAAAAGATCAGATCTCTTAAGCACCTGAGGAAATGATGAAATTAGATTTTATCAGTATTATAAATACAACAAAAGTGTACTAGAAAAGCAATCATGACTAGAATAGGGATTTATGAAAATGCACAGTTAGGAAAAGATGAAAACAAAGTCAAAGGCAACAGAAGAGATGTGTACATAAAGTGGTAATTGGTAAAGAAATATTACAAATGTTCGGGCAGAAGTGAATCAATGTAAGTAAAGGCTGGAAATTAAAAAGTTCCTTAAATGTAGGAGCATGTGGAGTTTGATTATTTCTTTGAAAAGAATGATGTGACAAGTGTCTATAATGACTGAAAACCGTGCTTCACGACTCTGAAGTTAACTCTTCTACCATGCAACCCCATGAAGAGATTAGGCCTCCATGTGGATCTCCCCATACAGTAAGCAGTCTATGCATGTAATTTTCTGATCTTCTTCATGAATTCATGGCTAACTCAGCCCTATTGCCTTTATAAGATTCTGAAGTACCTGGAATACAAACTAACCTACCACTTTGGGCAAGTAGAGTTATGCTCCTCTATGAGTCATAGCAGTAATGGGGCTGGTTTAAAAATTATAGCTCCTTACCTTTGAATTCTTTCAGGTTTTTCAGTAGCAGCAACACAATTTGCTTTTTATTGCAATGCTTTCTCATTGCTGCCACAAAGGCAGCAGCAGTTGGCAACTGGCAGAAAGCTTGTCTCTGTCTTGAAATCCAAATAACTGCTGAAGGAAGAATGGTAGTTTCATAGACTGTGAAAGTATTAAAACCCATGGCAATAAAGAGATCTCTGATTAACAAAACCCAAACAATTGAAAAGGATACAAGTCACACACACAAAACCCCCAGTTCTTTATACAGCAATCCTTCAGTTCCCTCAGTTTCACCCAAACTAAATTAAAATGAGAACCTTCAGGCAAATTGCCATTAAACAAAAACTCTTAAAAGGGGAATGTACAATCTAATTATAGTGTAACAAATGTGTACCTTTCATCTACAAGACTGGTACTCCAAATTATAATAGTCAATTATGATTATATAATCTATTAAAAAGAATAACCAAAGTGCTATAATGAAAAGGAAAAGCCTACAAAAGAACATGAAAGACATCTCCAGTGGCTCAAAGTGGCATAACAGTAGTACCCCATACAATTTCCTTTCTCATGTAGCCTGTATTTAGACTATGTTGCAGAGACAGGGGTGCTGGCAGTCAGTTCCTGAATTCTCAGGAATGCATTTTCTACGGCCAGTGCCCACTGAATTATCTTTTATTATATCTCATGAATGCAGCTACCTGGAAGTAAAAGGCATGCAGCTCATAACTAAATCAATAAATCACAGTTCAAATAAGTACTTCCTTTTATTTTGCAGGTCATTCATATATTTGAAAAAAAATCAATCCTTTCCTTTCCTTTCCTTTCCTTTCCTTTCCTTTCCTTTCCTTTCCTTTCCTTTCCTTTCCTTTCCTTTCCTTTCCTTTCCTTTCCTTTCCTTTCCTTTCCTTTCCTTTCCTTTCCTTTCCTTTCCTTTCCTTTCCTTTCCTTTCCTTTCCTTTCCTTTCCTTTCCTATTTCTAATTACATAATGACACAATTAGAAAAAAATACTGCAAAGTGTTAAAGCATGATCAGGGTTATGGAATGGTTTCTATTCTACACAAATGAACCTGAAAATTCAACCTGAAAATTAAACTACGGGAGATATGAAAACTCTACAGTATCATAAATGATAGAAAGATGAAAAAGAATCCATCCACCATCTTTTTAAATACAAAAAGTTAGGGGGCTCAAATGAAACAAAGAATTTACTTTATGTGTGGGTCAGCATAAGAATTTTGTAACAGGATATGATAGATAGTAAACCCATTCAGACTCAAAAAGTGAATGAACAAATTCATTAAAGAAAAATAATCCAGTGTCTCTTGAACCAGTAGACACTACCACTGCTTTAGGGACTATCTGAACTGTGATGCTCGGGGGGCTCTGGGAACATTGAATGTTACTACCTCATTCCTGCACTCTTCTCTAGATATCTGCTATCAACTGCTGTCAAAGACAGAAATCAAGTCAGCTGCTTCACTGCTCCTTATGTGCAAATTACAAACTTCCCTAATTCTAATGCATTTCTGATACATTTGATACAGCTTAAGGGGAGCATGCTAAAACAGGGAGGACTAAAATCAGGTGTATTTGATTTATTCCCTCCACATTGTCTGTGATCATACAGTCTAAACCACAAAGCTCCATGTCAATTTAATGACTTTTGGTCAAGAGTTTTCTCATGTATAATATCTACACTATATCTGGAGTTTGCCTTTGCTTAGCTTTCCATCGCTAATCTAGTATTAAGAAGTCAAAATCTCTAATAGTTGTGATTCCTGGTGTAATTGTTGCTAAAGAGATCTCAGTTCATATTCAAAACCTGATCACAGGTAAGTGAAACCTGTCCCAAATATCCTTTGACAAAATAATTTTAATCACAGTATATTCATTTAATCTATGATAAAATTTCCTATTTCTTTTCCAGCCAAGGACTCTTATTAGGGCAAAGTAATGTTTTTATTTCTGCCTTTTGAGAACTCTAACCTATGAGAACCTGATCTGTCTTCTATATATTTGTGTTTAATATGATACTCACCTGCATATTCAGTCAACCTCAAACTGAGAAGTAAACCTCCACAGACATATATCCATCAAAATGCCTTTCAAAAAATGCCTGCCAATAAACACCTCCTAGGAACTTATGCTTCCTTAAGCAATATCGTGGAAAAAATAATGGAAAATGACTGCAGACAAACCGCCAGCTTCACCTACATGTGGGATTTTTTTATAATGATTAGCTGAGGAGTGTTACATGTCCTCCAACAATTCCCATGGGCCATGACTAATTGCAGAAGTTAATAAGAATGAATATCCTAGCCGGAGAATCACCATGTAAATGTATCAAACAAGTTGCAATGCTTTTTCTGACAGTTGTCTCAGCTGTGAGGAAACCAAAACAACACTATTATTGATGAAAGCAAAAGCTCAGAACAGCAATTTTTCTGGAAAAAACATACTAAACCATGTCAGTTCCAGGGACTGTTCTGTCCTCCCCATCAAGGCATTTGTAATAAGGCTAAGTCCACTACAAGTTTTTGTTTACAGAGCAATGCTGTGTTTGTTTCATTTTGTTTTCCATTTTGTACATATTCCACTTCATATAAACAGTTCTTCAGTAGAGCAAATAAGCTAACCAGAGCAACCACAAGATAGGTCTGAAGCATCCTGAATCACTTGGAGACAGTCAGTCAGGCACTTACTCTGACAAAATCTACCTAAGCCTAGGCTCAGTAAATAAATAAACAATGCAGGTCCAAGTAACACAGAGCAGATGTCTGAACCTGAGCCTGCTAACCTCGCAGGGAAAAGCCCGGTCACTCAATTACTGTAATGGGAATTTCTTAGTCATCAAAAAATATTGTTCCTTCCAAAAGTAGCATGTGAATTTCTGTGTGGCTTCCACAGGTTTACCTTAAACAATCTTTTTTCAGAAATATTTTTGAATGCTCAAGCAGTGATTGCAATGGAGTGCCAGCTAAGATATATTGATGGTGAGTGTAGATATTAGGCCTGATTTAGGCACCAGAGAATCTTTTCCTGTTTGTTTGTTTGTTTGTGTTTGTAGTTTTGTTGTGGGTTTTGTTTTTGGTTTTTTGTTGTTGTTGGTTTTGGTTTTTTTGTAATGCACTTGAATCCAGCCACACAAAAATCCAGGATTCTGGGGTTCTTCTTGGATAAATTGTGCTGCCTAAAGAAAATATTTTGCCAAAAATGCTGGTAAAATAGAGTTTAAGAAGTATTTTATAATGACTGTTACGGGATTCATGCTGGCCTTTTTTTTTTTTTTCAGAAGTATCAGGCATTCATTGTTTCCTGTGCTTCAACACTTGTTCACAAAAGCCTGGGTTACCAGATTGTAAGTGTATATATTGTTCATATCAATTTAGTTCAAAAATGTTATTAAGAAGACAGCATATATATGAAAGACTGCAATCTGTCTGAGTTTGGCTTTTTTCATGTGACTGAGGAATGACTGTGGAATGTATCCAAATGACATTCAATTGGGAGAAATCTTACAACTGCAGGATGACTTTTATGGGTCAGTTAATCAATGTACCTTTGTTTGCTTCACAGTGTTTGTTAATGTATATTTTAATAGAGTATTCATCTTTTCCATAGAATACTACATACAAAACCAAACAAACTCTTGCTTTGCTTGAAGTACTATGTATAGATTGATTAACATATTTAATTTTGACCTAGAATTATAGATATAAAGGAAAACAGAATAATGAAATTGGCACCATTATTTTCCAGTAGCTCTAAAACTTAATTACAGGAGAAAAGAATCTATTCTCTCCATCCACCATGTTTTTACAATGGAGATAAAAGATGGTGATGTGGCTTAAAGTTAAATCAGGAGACGCCTGCTCAGAGGTTACTTGTCCATTACCAAATGCCAATTCCCGTTCCCAGGCTACAGCCTGTTTACTCGAAACAATCTGAGCCTTCCAATGGAGATTACTTGAATTAAAAAAACTGGCTTATGCGGGTGGTGGTTTTGAAGGAATCCTTGATCGTGAACCTTCGATTTCAAGGAGAGTCCTAATGAAGTTACTTGAGGCACCCTAAGCCCTGTGGATAGCAGAAATGGGCCGGGGCTAATGAACCTAAAGCTGGTGACAGCGCCTTGGTTTTGTTTGCGGTTGTTATGGTTCGAACTGCGTCAAGAGTTATGCCATGAGCGTGCAAATACTTGGCCACCTGTCTTAATTCTAAACACTGATTTATCCAGTAAATCCAGCGGTTTGGAGAGCCGGTGGCGGTAACGCGAGCCCGAGGGCTCGGGCAGGCAGGGCGAGGATCATCGGCGGCGGCAGCAGCGCCTGGCAGAGCGCCGGTCCCACCTCGGTCACCAGGCACCCTCTGGCCCGACACCAGCCCTCCCTCCCCGCCGCTCCCGTTCGCCCGCAGAGCGCAGCCGAGAGGAGACCGGCCCCGGCTCCCGCGGGGCCCCGGCGGCCGCAGCTCGCACTGCGGCGGGCGCGCTCCTCAGGGCGCAGGGCCGCGGCACCGCCACCCCACGGCGGCGAGCGGAGGGCGCGGGGCACACGGCGCGGTGCGCGGCCGTCCCCCGGTGCCTCCCGGGGCCGCTCGGGGCGGGCGGGGGCGGGCGGCGCCGCAGGAGGGCGGGAGCCGCCGCAGTGAGGCCGCGCGGGCGAGGCGGCGGCGGCCGTTGCCATGGCAGCGCTGCCCCGGGCCGGGGCCTGAGCGGAGGGGCGGGGGCGCCCCGGGTCGGGCCCGGCAGGGGAGGGGAGGGGGTTAAAGCGGGCGGGCGGCGCCGTGGGGGTCGCCGCCGGGGGCAGCCCGCAGGCGGGTGTGGGGATGAGCCGCGGCGGGGCCCGAGGGCCGTGCTCCGAGCGCACAGGGAGGCTGTGGAGGTGAAGCCTCTGCTCCCTCGCCGGGCGGGATGGAGACTCTTGGCGCTGCAGAGGACGTGTTTTATGAGGAGGAGGAGGAGGAGGTGAACTGCTACGACTTTGAGCCTCTGCCGACGCTGCTGGAGGATGAGGTGAGTGAGGCAGGTGCGGGGATGGAGCCGCCGCCCTTGCGCTCACCTGTAGTGTAGCGGTCTCAGGGGCCGCCCGCGGGAGGCGGCCGGGCCGGGGGCGCACCCCCGCCCCGGGAGCGGCCAGGCCGCGGCCGCAGCCCCGCTCGCTTTCCGTGTGTGCTCCGCCGGCGCCTCGCTGCCTCCTGCCCCGCGGTTCCAGCCACCAACTTGGGCTTAGCCCATTCCCGTGCACCTTCACACAACAGCAAAGTCATGGTCCTCGAGTGCGGGGCGTCTCGTCACTGCTGTCGTAGCCGCGGGTTAATGCTGCAGTCGGCAAGTACGTGTCCTTGTCGCACCCGATCAAGGGAAATTTACATGGGCAGAACAGTTTCCCGAAGCTGCCAACCACTTTTTTTGTAAAGACGTATATTGCTGGTTTGTGCTAAAAGGCCTTTGACACTGGGAAATGAAAACCAAAAATATCAAACTGTTAAATCTGTTTGTTCAGTTGTTATACCAAATAACCTGTAGCCAAACCCAGTTCTTGTCATCACATTTGCTTGGCTCTGTTATTGGTTTTACCTTTGATTTTTGTTGCTCTTGCTCATCTTTATATCTTTTCTCATAAAGTGTGTTTCTTACCCCCTTGTGGATGTTGGGGCAAAATATTTGGAGATTTTTTTCCTTTTTTAAGTAAAGGTTTGGTGCTCATTCCCTGGACCAAATGTTGCAAACTTTCTAACTTGCTATGTCAAGAATCCATGCTGAATCAGGAGTTAAATGCAAGTTTGAAAATGCAAAGCCCCTTTCACCTTTCCTAAGTCACCCAATGGCTTGGCAATTCTGCTCTTCCACCTTCTGTGGTGCTCAGTGCTGTAGGCCCTCTCAGACTGGCCCATGCGACATCTAGGAGGAAGGTGGTCATGGCCTTATTTTTTACACGTTGGCTTAAATACTTAGAGTGTTTTCTCAGAAGGGAGAAGGGCTAAGGGTCAACCTTTCTGTACAAGAAAGAACAGGGCCCATTTTTCATACCTGCTCAATGTATGCTTTGACTGTGGGTTCCCATGAGTCCCATCTACTTAGTTATTACAGAAACATAAAGAGTTTCAGTATTTTTCTTGGGAGAATGAGCATGACCTATCACCTGGAGATTAGATCATAAGTTAATAAAAAAGAGCTGCTTTGAAGAATACTGAGAGAGCTTACTAAGGCAACCCAGTGGTTTTCTTCAGATGTGATGAATGTAATAGATGGCATTTGCCACATTTTCTGTGATTCTGGAATAGATTGTTTTGAAGTTTGTGTGAATTACTGTGGCAAAAAGGTGCCAGAGGGCTGTGAGTGCTGTTGTACTGAACTCTGAGCTGCTTAGTCATTTAGTGGAGTCTGCTCTTCTCATCATTGTACCAAGTATAAAGAATGATGTTGGTGTCTGATGCAGGTGGGTTTTTTTGCCAATATGTGAAACAGGACTCTGCTGGAGCTGAAGAGCAGAAAATGCTAAGGATGAGAGTGTATTTTGATTTCCTCTCTTTACTAGAACTTTCTTCTTTTAATACTCCTTAGTATTTGATTTCAACATTTTTAAGAAATGGTCTGTGGTCAATTAATTTTTTTTAATCCTACTGTCTCTTAATTAAGTGCTACTGAACTGTTTTGTACTTATTGAAGAAAATATAAGGGAAAGCTGAAAACTAAAGTGAGCAGTTAAGCACGGTTTACTTACTGTAGTTCTTAATGTTAAAACCAGACAGTTTCATATTAAAACCAGACACAAGTGTCTTTGGCTGAAAGAGGCAAAGACATCTCTGATATTTACCACATTTCAATGAAGCAACTTCCAGTGGTCCAAATTGCTGAAGCAGTTGCTCATCAGCTTGCCAAAACTCTGTGTTACAGCATTAAAAGGATGGTTTTTTCCACAGTGATAACTTTTGGTCTGTGTTGCTTTGGGGATACAAACTAGTCAAATTCAAGTCTCAGTGTTTTCGATGCTTCCTTCTCTACAAAGGCCTTGCTTAGCTGCAACAGCAGCTTTAATGGCTAAGGTCGAGGAGGTGTGATCATTTGGGAAATACGTGGTTTCTGTGAAGGAAGTAACTTACTGCCCTGGAGCACTGAAAATAGAAAGCCCTGCAATATGGAGGTGGTGGTATTTTGCTTTATCTTTTTTTATATTAGCTTTGTCTTCACCTAGCCATCCACTGCTGATAGAAGCCATGGAACATTCTTGGGACTCTTTTCCTTTTTCCTTTGTTTTTCTTTTTCTGAATGACATAACTTTCTCATCCCTGGGAAGGAAGATAAACTAAGCTTATCTGACATTAGATCATTACCTTTTGTTTACTTCCCAAATAACCACACGACAAAGATGTTTTTTAGGTCATTGCTGATAATTGTTATCTGCAGTGGAGTTCAGCGTCAAAGCTTAACTCAGAAGTTCTCTCAAGTCCTTATTGTGACTGAATGTGATATTGAGACTGTCTTAAAGACGGCATGCTTGATTTTTTCATGTACACTGTAAATTGAGCCTCTTTTGTCCATACACACAGATGAAACTCATAGTTTCGCATCTCGATTAGTGAAGTATTCTTTTATTTCTCTGTTTTGGCAAATGCTATCATGTCACCTAGCTGGAGGAGTCTAGGAGAGTTAAAAATAATAACTCATTGTTTTGCTCATAGAAGTATTTTTTAAACTCTTTTTGCTGGCCATGGAATAAGCAGTGAGTCTCTTCTTTCCAAGCTTTTTGTCATCCCGCTGCTCAGTTTGGTCAGTTTCAAAGCCTGATGCTTGTAGTAGAGCTTCTTGCCGTGTTTTTGTTTGCAGATAGAGGAACCTCTGTGCTGCTCTTCATGCTTGGAACAGCTTCCCTACAGAGATGTGCAAAGCCTCCTTATCCACCCTCAAACTCTGATGGCAGCATTACACAATTGTACTGAGCACACAACAGAGAAAATAAGATTTTTGTGCTGAGGTCTTTTGCTGTTCATTATTATGTAGGACTGGATTTGATGAGACCAGGAGCCATGATTAGAGCTAGAAGGCACTTTAGCAGTGCTGTCATTAGTAAATCAATCCATGTCTAGGCTGTGTCTATGAAAAATAAGACCATTGAGAAGAGAAGTTAAGTTTTCCAAGTAGCAGTGAGTGTGCTTTATTTCCTGCCTCATATTTATTTATTAAGCATTATGCTTTAGACTAAAAAGCACAATACACTTTTGGACTGAGATTTGGTTCTTATTTGAAGGATATTATGAAAGGAATGCTTAATTCTCTGAAAGACATGCTAATGAACTGTAAACCCCTTCTGTATATAGTAATCCAGATATCATTGATGTTCTCCAGTGCTGGAGTAGGTAAAGAAATTTATAATTGTTCTCCAAGGGGTTAAAAGTTTAAACCACAGCTCTTTTCTGAGCTGTAAGATACATCACATCCTCTTTTGCTGATGAATGACACACTTTCTTTTTTCTCTGTGCTAAGCAATGTGTATCTACATCTTCCATTCAAGGTATATTTAATATCACTGTGTAATTAATAGTAATTATAGCTCTGATAAAAAGTAACTTCTGTAGATTACCTTCCATTTTTGTTACCTTATTTTCCCCCACAGATGGAATTTGGGGGGGGGGGGGGGGTGGAGTGTGGAGGTCTCTTCCTCATTCCTTTTAAGTTCATGAAAACTTTCCTTCTGTAGCTGTGAGTAATGTATTGGATTTGTATTCCAAAAATATCAATTGAGAGGCTGATTGCTTTGAGACAAGCAATGTTTCTGAACATCTTGACCAGGAAAGCCACATTAGAAACACATTTGTTTGGGACTGGACTCATAGCCTTACTGTGATAATAGGATCAATGCAAGTTGACTGCAGTTTAGGACAGCAACTTAGAAACTTAAAAACCCTGAGCTGTTTTGATCACTAAAAGCTCTGGATGTAATGGGGAGGCCTAGGACAACCAAAGTGTTCGGTTTTAAGTCCAAGAATAAGACCACTTTTCCTATAGCGTGTTTGGCTTTTCAATGTTTATTAAATGGGCTACACCACTAAACTTCACAACAACATCATTCTTAAAACAGGCTAATCTGAAGAGTACTTTTTCCCAGATCACAAATGGTAGGGAGAAGTGCTGTGAAGAGAATTTTAAAGTCGTTTATATAAAGACACCTGGGAGAGCTTGAAAGGTATGGGTGAAACAAAATGCTTTCAATTAGTCTCTCTGCTTTTACCTCCAAGTGGTCTGTTTCCTTTGATGCAGTGTTTATGTAACTTACGTATCTCCCATAGTACTTTTTTTTTTTTTTTTTTTTTTTTTTTTTTTTTTTTTTATGTTGGCATGCTGTGATATCTTTGTTCAGGTTAACTGTGCTTCTTTAAACACCTCTGTGTTAAGAGCAAAGTCATGCACTTGGTGTTTCCTGGAGTGTTAATCAGTGTCCTAGAAAGTCTGAGAACTTGCTGGAAACGTTACTTGTAGCCAATTGTGTCAAATGTAATCTATGATACAGAAAGTAGTGTCACGAAATCCAGGGTAATTTATTAATTTGTATCTTGGCAGGAGAATGTGTCCCTTGCTGATATTTTGTCACTGCGGGATAGCTGTCTTACTGAGCAAGATATTTGGGCAATTTGCCTGGAGTGTTGCCATTCTTTGAAGAGCATTGCCCATTCTGCAATCTTCCAGACACTCTGCATCACTCCTGACACTTTGGCTTTTAACACCAATGGCAATGTATGCTTCATGGAACAGCTCAGTGGTGAGTATTTGTGTTTCTAGGCCGTTTGTTTTAGAACTGGGGAAACTCATAGTGGGAAACTGCAGAAAAACATTACATTCTATTCTCAAGTCTTACAATTAAAATAAAGATAAAATAAAACTTATTTGTGAAGGGGTGTGTATATGTACATGTGAAACTATGTGTCCAGTTTTGTACTTGATGAGCAAAGGCTGTTATGAATTTGCTTAGAAAATGCCTCCTAGTTATTTTAAGACTTATCCAGGTGATAAGTCTTCTTTATGTCTATTTTAAACACACAGATTGTGTACCTGTGTGCACAAGTCTCTACCTCTTGTCCTTCACCTCTTACAGATCTTCTGATTTCATCGGTATGTTCTGTTTCTAGAGAAGTCTGATATTCAGCATGTCTTGGTGATTGTGACTGTAAAAAATGGAGCAATTCTATTGCATATTTGCTCTTAAAAAGGAAAGTTCTCTCAAATAAAGGCCTTGGGGTTTTTTTAAAGCTCTCTATTGAATAACAAATCATTTTTTAAGTAATGATTTTCAGACTGGCCAGACTGCTTGAGAAATGAATTTTAATGTGTTAAAAACCAGTATGTATATTGAAGATGTTCAGCTATCATAGCAGATGAACAGGGAGATGCTTGACTTTAAAAAAAACTTCTTGTTTCAGCTTAGACAAAAAAAGTTGCTGTTCCTTTCTCATGTGATGCATCTCAAGATGATAGGTCTTAAGTTTCTTATTAATTTACAGAAGAAGAGTAAAGAAAACCAAACAGCTCTTACTCTATGATACTTTTAAAATTATGATGGCTTGTAACTAGGAGAGCCATTCTAGTCTAGATACACACTGGTCAAGCTTTTGTTGTGATGTCTTTAACCTAATTTATTTTTAAAATCTCTATCAGGATAAGTGTTTATTCTTTTAGGAAAAGTTTAGATCACATTATTTAGAAAAAATATTAGAATGAAAATGAGATAAGGTAACATTGCAACAAATGGAGATTTGTTGCTTCTTTGGAATTAAAGATAGTCTTTCATATAAATGGAACATCATAAAGTATAATTAATAAAGATGAAAATATATCTTCATAATTGTTGTGATATTTGTTTTTTATTAAATTCCTCAAATAGACATGAGAACACTTTTAGTTCCATATTAATAGGGTAATATGGAATCAATTTCCTTTATTTTAAGAAGCTGTCATACCTTGAAATTAAAAAAAGAAAAAGAAGCTGACTTTGTATAAGCCAAGGGTATATGAAAGACTTGTTGAAGAGCATAAATCTAGTGGATGAAAAATGCCCCTCAACTAACATCTTTGCTTGTAGCTAGGAAAGAGAAAAATCAATTTCTTTTTAAATGTTTTAGTCTAATTGAATAGCTGGCAAACAATTGATCCAGGAATGCTGTATCGAAGTACTTAAAATGTGGGATAACAAATTCCTGTGCAAAGCAAATGTACAAAGATTTAGTTCCCTGAAGTCATGTTAATCTCTAAGGAAAGGACTTTTCATTAGTTCTCTTTAAGGGAATGTATGTTTTCCATAGGAATGCAAAAAAGTTATGCCTATGTTCTACTTCTCATGCTCCTTTGTGTCTTTGGCTCTTTCTCTCAGATTTTGTTACTGCTTGGTTAAAATGTAGTTTGTTAGGTAGGCACTTGAGAAGGTTGTCCTTTTTGCAATTGTTGCCTATGGATTTATTCTTCCAGAAGAAAATTATAACCTCTGGATTTACTGTCCAGTGAGAGAAAATGAACAGCCTGTCATATCTGCTTTAGCAGCAAGTTCTGCTTCCTGCAGGTTCTGTGGTGCTAAAGTGGCAAACGTTCAGTAGGATGTTCTGCCAAGGGATCTGATACCTTCTTGACTCTTCAGATCACACAAGTTCCCATTGTAAACATTTTATTAAAAGAATACAGTGAGCTGTACCAGTGATAAGTGAAATACTTGTACAGGTTTAAAGTGTTCTATGGAAAGAAAAGGGAAAGGTAGTGGGGAAATAAAAAGGAGTAGTAGTCTGCAGGTTGGGGAGAGGGGAGAACAAAACATCTGTCCATTAGCTCCCTTCCCCTCCTGCCTCCTCTGCCCACCCCCAAAATCAGGTAAAAATGTAGTGGTGGGTAAGGAATGCAAAATTAGTTGCATAACCCTCTTTTTCCGTGGGAAAGTACATTTGGGAATGTCCAAAGGAGCTGTAAATCAGTTACTGGCATCTGGCTAGTCAGCCATGCCATGTACCTGCAATATATGAATAAGTTTAAAAAGTCCCCTCTAGTAGTCTCTGCTGTATAACTGGGTTTAATAAAAACTTTGCATTTCACTTCTAAAGTATAGGCACAAAAGTTCTATTAAAGCTAAAGTTATGATGATTATACTGTGCCTGTGACCATACTATTCTTCTTGAGAAGGGAAATGCATTTTTTGCATATAAATAACTTCAATCATCCTGACTTCCCGGAAGGATAGATCAGGATGAATTGGACATGTATATAGAGAGTAGGTTTTTTAGTTGTGCTCTTGTTTAATTCCGTGATGTTCTTTACTGGGTTCATGTGATGTAAGTGCAGTGTGATACTGTGTACTTGCTTAGATGCAGAAACAGAATCAGTCTCTAATAAGATGTTCTTTTTTTCCTTTCACCTCCTTACTCAGAAGTGGCTGCTGCAGTAGCTCAGTTCTCTGCTCAGCAGCACATGTGTGGGGAATTTACTTCCTCTACTCTTTTATCAGAAGTAAAATAAACTAAGCAGAAAGGTCAGAGTTCTAAGCTGGCCTGTAGATGCAGAAGCAATTAGCTATTCAGACTGGCTTTGCTGCTTGAACCCTTTCACCCAGGTCTGCAGTGTAAAATAGTGAATGGAAGTGTCCAATTAATCAAATCAAACCTCTAAGCCACACCAGCTTAGGTGATAACTGGATCCAAACATAAATGCCTGAAGGAAAGAAGTAGTTAGACATGTTAAATGTATTTCTTTGTGGGTGTTTAATCTGTTTTGTTTCTTGGTAGGGAAGTTGTGATACCTTCTTGGAGAAAGTTTGAAAACAGCACTTTATTTTACTTCCAGCAGTATAAACATGGATAACAAGTTCTTTCTACATCAGATTGGAGTGAACCAAAATAGTGTTATACAAAGTCTCTTTTGTATCAGATAGGAGTTTATCATTAAATTTGTATAATCAAGTTGATTTGTGGTTTTTTTTAAACAAGACTACTAATTTCTAATCTGGCATATTTCCTTTTGTTTTCAAAGATGATCCAGAAGGTGCCTTTGTTCCACCAGAATTTGATATCACCGGTAACACTTTTGAGGCAAGTTCATAAATTTATCTGTAAAATACAGGGGGAGGTTAGTAGTTTTAATACCTCTGACAATACCAAATGCTCGGCATTCTCAGTATATTATTTTAGAACTTCTAAAGATTGTGAGTAGTGAATGGTGCTTTTCAGATATGTTTTGTGAAAATAAAAAGTGAAGTTAAAGTGCCATATTAATTTTTGGCATAAACATTTGTTCACTAACTGTTAAAATGTAAGCATCTATTTTGGCTGAATAATGTGTTGCACTAAACCACAGCTGGCCTATATTATGTTCACTGGTACCCTTCACTAGTTACATTGGCTTGTTTGGGGACTAGTCATGAACTTTTATGACTAAATATAAAATTTGTTTGCTATCCTCTTCAATAAAATAATTCAGGGAAGGGTAATCAGCAATTTTATCTTTGATTTAATGAAGAAACAGATTACTGTCTGTTGCTTCTCAATGCACAAATGCTCTACATTGTTAAATTAAATTAGATTTAAATTGTTTATACTAATTCATTAGCCTCCCAAGTCAACCATCTCATTGCATGCTACAGGACCACTTGCTTGCTTAATATCCTTAATACACTATTTTTTCTGGCATGTATTCTTAGATAATTCAAATGCTTTGATTAGCGACACATTTAATTCAAGGTATATTAAAAAAATCTGGTTCTTTATAGATGGTACAAATATCTTTAACTTTTCATAATTATAGCATTCATAGTCATGTTTATAGTTCTCTGTGTTTCTTGATGGGGGGGAGGTGGGAAGGAGGAGGAAAAGTGAACCTTGGAAGTGTGAAGTACCACATGTTAAATGAGAATGATAAGGCAGGAAGGGTGGTAGAATAGAATATGAAATAGTGCAGTCTCTGAAGGTTAATGAGGCAAAAATTCAGTTATTGCTATGCTTTGTTAATATATCTGCACAGGTCAGCAGAGCTCTAGTGATTTTGTGCTCGTTCTCCTCATCTCCATGATGGTTTGTGGGGAGTCTTTCTTTGTAGACAAGGATTGTTAGGAGGTAGCCTGCATTGCCTGTAAACTTGACGACTGTAGATGCCTTTATATTCAGATGCAGTTGACCTAAAGGTGACTGGTTTTTGTTTCTTTATTTTTGTTGTGCTTCTGAAGCTGGACTTAAGATTTTACATAAATATGTTCTTCATCCCTTAACAAGCTTCTAAGACTTGACACAGAAACGCTTAGAAGATTTGCGGAATTATTTGCTCCTTTGGCCAACTGATTTCCCCCAACCCTTTTTCCTTGTCTAGAAGTTGCTGAACTTTTCTGCATAAAGTGGATAGATACTGAAAGGGGTTCAAAGACCAAGGAGTTGGAACAAGGTGAAACAGGAATTTGTGAAAACTGGTAATACTAAGTTTTAGTTCCTTCTGATAGACAAAGCCATTGTATTCCTTTTGGATAAAACACATCTGTGTACAGATTTGTTGTTTTAACTCCTCTCTTTCAGCAGCATGTACAGGCCTGTTAAGCCCCATCAAATTCCAATACCAAGCACAGCACAATCAATTAAACAGTCAGTGAAAGCTGTTTGAGTCAGGAGTGGCTCTGAGCATTTTGACCTTTTTACTCCTTTTGCAAAGGTCAGTGAAGATCCATGAAGGTACACGTTTGTGTGGAAGGAAGTCAACATGCTCTGCCTTGTCTCTTGTGATGTGGGCTGAGTGCACTGATTTTTGTACGTTGCTGCTATTTCTTCACCTAGTAAGTTGGGAAGCCTTCCAAAGCAGGGACACCAGTGCTATAACAGTGTCCTATTGCCTCAGCTGTTTTTCACTGATCACCCTAGAGCAGTACACAAGACTGAAAAGCAAGGGCTTTCCCCTGCATTAAGGCAGAAATGTATTATTTTACTCTGGAATTTGTCTTTACATTACTCTGTGCATTTGGTCAGACATCTATGGGATTCAGACTATTTGTGGAACTTTCAAAGCTTTACCTCTTACCATGTGTAGACTTTGGTTGAGTTTTTAAGTGCTTTAGTACTAGACCAACTTCTGCCAAGGATTCCATGCTGATCTCTGCTCCTTTTTACTTTTGCAGTTTCCAAGACCTGGAGTGGGTTAATGCTTATGTACTTGTTTCAAGGGTTCATAATCTTTCCAAGTTGGCCATTTCCTTCTTGGTGTTAATACTGCAACTTCTTCTTTTTCCAAAAGTATTGAGGCTTTTGCTTATCCCCTTACTCCTATTGTAACCTTTTGTTATTGCAACAGCAGAGTAGTAATGCTTTATATACAACTCCTGGCCCGTTGTCCTTTCTCAGCATTATGAAGTTCTTTGATTACAGTAAGCTGCCCTTTTTACAGGGGTGTCAAGTGGCTTGTATTACTGCTTGCTTCTTCCTTGGTGATGACCTGACTTGGTTCTTCTTTGTTGGAGTGTTTTTGCAACTGCATGGTCTGCTTTGTTTAGAGCAATGGCAAGTAATATTTTTATTGAAACTGTCTGATTTCAATGTAAATAGAAAAAATTAGTTTTGGAACTACTAATTATGTTTAGGATGATCTTTGATGGCTCTTACTCCAGTGTCAAAGCTCGGCTGATTTAAAATAGTTATGTCAGCCAGAGGTTTTGCTTGATTTGAGTGCAAAGCACCTATTTTGTGGCTTCTTAAAAGGATGCACACAATGAGGTTTGTATGGCTACTGGATGACTTCTTCCTCTTTTAAACTCTTTTTTAAAAAATCTTTCAATTAAAGCTACAGTTATTTCAACAAGAGATGTTTTGTTTCCTGCTTGGTGAATTACTGATCCAGACCTCTAATGGTATTGTGACTCCAGGCTAATTAGTTGCTAAACTTAGCTGGCACTCACAAGCACACAAGAGTAATAGACACAGGAAACAAATTGAGATGCATTACTGTCCTGGTGTCTGAAACAACACTATTAAAAATGTCAGTTTCTATTTGGAATTTCAAATAGCAAGAGATCTAAAGCTTTGTCCAAATAACAATGCACAAGACTGAAAAGTAATTCATTTCATGTGGTTTGTTTTAGACTTGTGCTTTTTTTCTTGACCTGCTCTCCATTTGCTAAGTAGGAATAATAGCAGAGGCTTCAGTTACTGTTGAGAGTTGGAAGGTGAAAACTAGCCCTTCAGTTTCAGTATCAGGTGTAAAGTAGACTTTTTAGAGAGAAACACTGGAATTAGGTGTGAAAGGGCTTGTGGTACTGACAGTGAAGTGCAGCTGAACTTTCCATGGTGACTTCAGTGTTGCCACAGTTCCATACTCTGGGCTTGGAGGAAGGATTGCAGTTTCTGAGCATCTGAAGAGACCTTGAAGTCACTGTGTTGCTAAGTGGTTGGAGTGGCATTGGGTAGGCCAGTTCTGGTACGTTTTCCTCTTCCAGGTGTTTGTATGATTGCAGTACAAGGGCAGAAAGGCAGCCAAGCAGGTACTGCTGGGCTCTAGGCCAGCACCGAACTAAAACAGAGAATCTCATGCCTATCTGTTCATGTTAATTTTTTTCCTCTAACTGTGCTATCACCTTACAGACTTCCATTACATTGTGCTCTAGTAAATGAGTTACACTTTAGAGTTATGATCCGTACTGTAACTGCCGAGAAAAGGTGAATTTGTATACAGTATGCTTATTTTGCACTTCTTTTTGTAATGCAGATGTAGGCATGTGATGTAACTATGCTCAGTAAGTTTTCAGATGACTCAAGCTGTCACTTTTCTGCATTGATGGAAAGATCTGTTTCTGCTTTTCCTCTAAGCTGGAAGTTGTGTCTGAATTTGCTATCACAAGTATTGACCATGTCTTTGTTTTCACTGAATCTTGAGCTAGAAATCAGTTAGAGACATCTGGACTATAAAGACTAACATCTAATTTTATAATTTTCTACTCATCAGACTGTAGAGAACAGCAAAGAATGTGAATTTTTCTATTCTTGAAAGACAGGAAGAGATACAAAAATATGTATCTGAGGCTTCTTTTAAAGTTTGCCCTGATTTCGCCTTCTAAATAGGAAGAACTTTAGCCTTTTTCCTGATGAAAATGGTTCATATTTCATTTTCTTGCCCTGAGCAGTACAGTGTTAGACTTGTGAAATTTGACCAATGGAAGGCTCAACACGAATAGTTAAATATTGTTGAGTTCATTAATAGCCTTACTTCTATCACTACAATACAAGATTGCCTCAGGTTAAAAACATTAGCTGTCTCAAACCAGTTTCAAATAGCTATTTGTCTGCATCACAGAACTGCCATTGAGCCTCATACAGAGGTTCATTGATGTGGAACACCACATTTCTAAGATATGAGCTCTCAGTGAGATGAAGGACCAATGTCCACCATGTGTGAACTTGCATTTATAATCTTTTAATAATGTGGCTATTCAGTTTTGCTTGTTCTAGTGAACCTTTGTAATAGAAATCAGTGAATTTTCACTCTTGTCTATTTTTCTTTTTATCTAAAGGAGATTGGATGATACTTCTGTTAATGACTTATTTCATTATTTAGCAGTGATAAGATACAGTAGTTCAGAAGCTGCAGTATGTGGCAGGATTAAAACCTTCAGAAATTAAAAGAACTGAAAAAGTGTTACGGAGTTAAATACTACCTTGAAAAGAACAAGGAAATATGGGTTAGTGAAGGGAAGAAAGTGAAGTTTGCACTACCTCTTTTTTTCATCTAGAACTTGTTATTGCTTTTGTCTACCAGGGCAGGAGTGGGGTGTGCTGATCTCTCACCTGTTACAGAATCACAACTGGAAAAGGCTGAATGCTGTCGCTGTCTTTGTTCGAATGTCATGACTGTCAATTTGCAGTTCTCAGTGGACTGTAGTTGATTTATATTCTATAAAAAAAAGTTCAAGTATTTCAGCAACCTAAAAATAAATGAATGTACATGAAGTGGTAGAACTGCTGCAAATTGAAAAGATACAAAATAAAATGTTATTGCATTGGTTTTGAATACTAAATTATTAAGATTCATATAGCTTATTCCTGTGAAATGTGACAAGGCAGTTGGAGTGATAAATGCAATATACGTACAAATATTTTATGTACATATAAATGCATGGGTTGAAGTGTCAAACAAACCATTGTGTTCTGCAGAATAGATAAAGAAAGGTTCAGTGTAGGGTGGTGTGTGTGTATATATATATATCTATGTCAGGCCAGCTGAAGAAAACTGAGCAGACAGTTTCATGCTGCAGTATTTCTCAATAGCTGATCATTACTAACCTAGTGCTCATGTCTCAGCTGTTGGTCCTTCTCTAAATGTGAAAGCCTTCATCTTTCTCCCAAATCCAAACAGCAGACAGTATAAAGAAAGTCTTGTCTTTGTGACTTTGCTAGTCTTTTAAAGCAGTAGCTTTGAATACTGTGAGATTATCTCTATTGTTCTATTCTCTCTTTAGCTCTCAGTGCAGGATGAAAAAAGAAAACTTTTATATGCTCTCCTAGAGGGGTTTTTGGTTTTGTGTTTATCTGACGTGGGAAGCAAGTCTTTTGAAACACCTAGTGCCTTTTTTCTTCAGTTCTGTTTCCCTTAGTTTCATGTAGCCTCCCCTTGAGACTAATTCTATCTAACAGCAGCAAGGCTTGTCATCAGCAAACGGTAACTTATCTCCTCCTGTAGTCTAAGCCATTCGATCTTCTGAGCATTATTTAAAGCTGTCTTTTCCTTCAGTGACAAAAATAAATTACTTTCATTTGGTTACCTCTGCCTCTACTGTGCTATAGAAGAGAAAACGGAATCTTCCTGTTCTTGCTTTTACATCACCATCCCAGTTGAGGTTCCTTTCAGGAACTTAAGACTGAGCAAACACCCTTTAGTTGCTTTACACAAAGTTAACAAAAGGAAGAATGAGGCCAATAGATCTTTTTTTTTTTTTTTCTTTTGATGCCTAGGCTATCTTAAAGTTTATAATTTGGTTACCTCAAAAACCTATGGCTTGTTGCTTAGTCCTGAAGTTGGGCTTGGAAAGTTGCCATATTGGTCTTTGCTAGCAAACATTTTGAGCATATTGCCAGTATTTCTACAGTTTTGCCCCTAAATCTGAAACAACTTTTCAGTGACTTATTTTTTTATTGGAAATATTCTGTCTCCTAGGCAGAAAAAGGTCTTTAAAAAGAAAATGACTGTACAAGTAACCTAGTCAATGAAAACATAGAATTTTAGGTTTCTTCTTTATTTGACTACAAGATTCCTATAAGAAAGCATTATTAAAGTTCAGATACATAATTTTTCCTCTAAGAATTCTGAAGATTATGCCCTGATGTAAAAATATTTTTTTAATTATCTTATTTAAGAATTTTTGTTTGGAAAAGATCAGGAGTGAAGAGAGGACTTCATGTTCTGTCTTAAAACAGGTGGTTTTTGTAGTTGAAATTCACTTGTTTTTGAAGCCTGAAGGGTTGTATTGAATAAATTTGTGGATAGTTTCCATTATAGGCAAAAAACTATGGAAAAGAGAAGAGATTTTTTTTTCTCCTGTTACATGTGCACAGTGTCATTAATCTCTGGGCTTTTTAAAGCTAAAGATGCACAAATGTTTTGGATCAGTTGTTTGTCTCCAGCCTCTTCCATGTAAACTCTTCTCATTACTACTGATACTTTCTCAGCTATGGATAAAGTTGTCTTCTTTAGTCCTCATATAATTATCTGTCAGTTTCTGGTGCTGCCCATTCAAACTCATTTCTTTGATGGATTCATCATCATACTGGTCTTTCTTGCAGAACTTAATTTTCTCTGGTCCTTTCCACTTGTTTCCGTCATTTACTCCTTAGAATGGTTAGCAATGCTGTTGAAATGTAAGCCTGAACCCTTAAATGCAACATGGAATTACTCCTTATTACTTTTTATCAAAAGCTTCCTCTTTCATTAATTTTATGTCCATTTTATGTGGATATTCAGGTCACTAAAAGATCCATGATCTGTGCTACTCTGGATAATTTATACTCCCTGAAACAATGGCAATTAATTTTTACCTTTTGCATGAACTGGAAATAGGGCCATTTCACCAGTGTATGAGAACATTAATCAATACCCCTATTTCTGAAAGGTTCGGGAAATGATTGACTTAAAAGTAGATGGTAAATTGGATTTCCTAATTGCCAGATAAAATCTCAAGACTAGTCCAGTTTCCACTGTGAATTAGATGGTTGTAGAGGATTAGGTTGTTGAGATTTAGTCAACAGAGCCTTCAGGATTGTGACAAAATGGTTGTCATTCACACATCAGTGTCCTTAGCTACAGCCTTTCAGGAAACCTTAGAAGAATAACTGTGAACATGCTTTTGAAGCTGAGGATAGTGTCTCCTGGGAAATGTATTGAGTGTGACTTAAGTTTTCTTAGATGAGTTTGCAACATGTTTTGAATTACTCTCTTTGTATATACATACTCCAGGATTCTTGAACTTTTCAACTCTTTCACCAAGTTTAAAAATAAAACAAACAAACAAAACAGGAAAAATAAACAACCCATCAAACCCACAAGCAAACAAACAACTCCCCCCAGACAAACAAAAATACCAAAGCAAAAAAGCCTCATAAAACAACCAAAAACCCCAAGCAAACATCTCCTTTCTCTCAACTGTAATACTGCTTCTATTCTTGAGTAGAGAAGGAGCAAGAAAATATTCCTCTGTGAAACAATCAAACTAAAAACATGACTAATCTGAAATCATGATTTCAGCCCTCCTCTGCCAAATGTTTACAGTCAGTGACTGTAACATACAATGAGAGCTACCTACCTTGGCTGCTTCTGTCACATCCAGCTGTTCTGTGAAAACTGGTGTTTTGAATGTTGTCATTGCAAGATATTATGCAGAGAGGTAAATACAGAAGTATCTGACCAACTTCTTACATTTTGCAGTTCATATTATATATGATCCTAATAGGAAAGAAGATCTACATAAATTATTTTGTTAAGAAAGAGTTAAGTGGTTATTATACAGTAATGAATATTTTACGTATCAGAGTCTGAATGTCATTGATTCATGTCATGGTAAAAGAACTGGGATGCTATTCTAGTGTATTGGCCCATAGTGTTTTTATCTGGAAATGCTGCAATTCAGTTTTTACGTCCAAAATGTGTAATAAGTATCCCTCAATACAGAATGGTGTGAATGCATTACTCAGAGTGACAGACTTTACCAGTAGGCACTGTCTCTTAGGTTTAAGATTAAAAGAATGTAGTTGGTTTCTTTTTTTAAATAACAAACTTCAGTACTGTGACTAACATTCTATTTGCCATAAAATGAAAAAAAAATCCTATACAGTTGAGAGAAGACAGAACCAGTCTGCTCAGCATGCATGTAACTGTTTCTCAGGCTTCCTTGTTTCTACGCCTACAGGGAATAAGTTGTGTTACCTTAATTAAGTGATAAATGAATTACCTATGGCCAGTAACTTAAAAGTAAGGAGGTTAATGGCTGATAAATCATGAGGAGAGCTGCGATGCATAAAACTCCGTTTCAAAGGGAGTTTTTAAAAAATACCATTGTTCAAGAAGCTTTAAAGATAAACGTGAGTAACTTTTGCTATCTAAACCTCTGAGGTCTTCAGCAGGTTTGGTTTTTTCCTTTGTCCTTACCTGTCATAGTTATACTTATTCAGTCATGCAGAAGAGTCAAGTGGTGTGCTACTCATCCATGTTGGGGTGCCTGATCTTCATGGTTAAGGGAACCTAAAAGAGGGATGGAAGTGTAAGAGACCTGTTCTTAATTTATGTCTTCATTCTGCAAATACATGAGTAATTTCCTGCAAATAGCATGGTTTAAACTTGCTCAAGATTCTGGGCATGTTCATCTTCATGTGACTTCCAAGAGGGAAATGAATCTTTACCAAGGTAACAGTCAGTGGCTTAAGATATGTCTGTCTTTAGTACAGTGGTTAAGGTAACTACAACTTTTTGGAACTGTATTGAGGGTCCATTTGAAAAACTTGAATGTTTTTTCTTCTGTGTGCAGCTCTGTATTGACAGTATATCTTCTCAAAGTGAGTACTACTGTAGATGCTGGCAAACTACTCTATGGACAAAAATCAACAGTCATATGAGAGCCAAAATCTATTTCTGTTAAAATAATGTTTGCGGGTAGCACAGAGACTGTTGTAAATGGATCTTATGATTCATTTTTTTTAAAAACAATATGTATCTTCTGTTGAAGAGGACCTGAAAAGAAACCCCTGAGGTTAGTCAGGTATGAAAAAGTATGAAAAAAACCTTACAAAATAATGGCAACCTGATATTTTTCAAATCTCTTAAAACACAGAAATGCTACCCAAACTCTGCAGAGTTTACAAATGAATAAGATACAAAAGAGTCTTTCAAAGAAAGCCATAGCCAAAAAGCTATGTAATTTTTTTGAGCATGTTTTAATCTTGTAGGACCTTCAGTAAGTTCATACATTGTGACTCTTCTTTATGGAGAATTATCAAAAATTTAGCTCAATTAAGAGTGTCAGAATAGACTAGTGACCAACCTGACAAAATTAGCAGTAACATAAGTTTCCAGGACCAGATGGTGAAACAGCATTCGTAAAATAAACAATTACTTCAGGTAGCACTCTTTAGCCTGGAAGACAATGCCCTGAGGGAGAAGCTCTGCTAGAAGTCTATAAGATGTGCTGTGGCAGCAGCCATGGAGTGAGTGTCTGCCCCCAGAAATGAGGTGGGTGGCAACAAGGTGTACATGGGGTGGATTCAAACAAAGTACTGCCTTTTCATGCTGTAAAATGTGGTGATTCTTGCTGCAAAACATAGATGCAAAAAGGTTGCATGTGGATAAAACTTAGGCAAACTCACGGAAATAACAGTTCATGGAACTGTTTTACAGACAAGAAATCTGCAGCTATAAAACTGAGATTAGGTGGATGTCCTAGGTAGTGTTTCGCAGTTCAAACTGGATGATACAAATAAAGGTCACCAGAAACCAGAACCAGTAAAATGCAGGGACTAGGTATCAAAGCCTTGTTTGTGTCTTGTGATATAAACTGATGACCTGATGTCTGCTAACAATGTATACAAACTTGAAAGCTTTCACTTACTTTTGTTAGGGTAGTTAAAAGACAATTTGAGAGTTAAAATACCTGCAAACTTTGGCTGTGAGAAAATCTGACCTGTAGATGCCTGTTGGGCCCCATTGTTTTTTAGAAGTCTTTTGGGGAACAAGTTTTTTCAGGCAAAGTTAACTGTAGTTAGAAGGGATAAACGGCACATTCCAGGATTTGCTAACCACTTCAAGCTAGACTGTATGTTTTGTGAATAGTCTACAGTGACTGAGCACTTCTAGCACACTCTGCAGACTAATTATCAAAGCATCCAGAATGCCAAATGAACATAAAGCTAATATTTAATACAGCATCTTCCAGTAACTACAATTATGCAGAAAGGCATTTAGTCCATTTGTAATGAAGGAAAGTATTGGAAGTAATAGATCTATTTCCCTTTTGTTTTCTCACTGAGGAGTATTACTGACTTTCTTTTGCATAAAAGTGCTTTTTAGAGTGACTACAATAGAAAAATTACATAGATAAATATGAAATGTTTTCTCCCAGTAGTAATTTTCTCAAGCATTACCTTGAATTTCTTTATAAAACTTTGAGGTTTAAAATCACACTGAAGCTTTCATTTATGGAACCCTTAAATGTTTTGAATTGTGAAAGGGTGGAAGTATCTATATCCCTTCAATCTCTATTAAAAAAAAAAAAAAAAAAAGGAAAAATACACAAAATAAAATAAGGGTCAGATAAGAATGTCAAAACCAAGAATTGTTTTACACAATTTCTGTAACTTGTCATATAGTCAGAAATATTTTTCAGGAAGTATTAGTTGTATTATTGTCTGTCTTTTTCAGTTCTTCAGAAGACCTACAATTCTGAACTCAGTGAAATCTCAATACAAAATATAAATGGCCATTATTCATAATTGCTACATGCTTGTGCAGTCACTATTCAAAAGCCCTTTTGTCAGCTTTCTCCTGTAGTGTTTTTCTGCAAATGTGAGTTCCTGGAGAAGTTCAGTTCTTTAGCCCTGAAGAAGCCCAGCTTCTTTAGTCAAGCAGTAATACAACAACACCTCTGTTACACACTCTGTGTAGACTAGGAGCTTTAGCTTCCTCTCCCAATCTTTTGATTGACAGATTTTAAAACTAGAGCAGATCATTACTGTTCTCTGATTTCACTTCCTGTAGTGTTAAATGATTATAAAATGGATGCAGCAAGGCAAGTAACTTTTGATTAGAACTTGCAGAAGCATTTTGGAATGTATTTAAATCATGATATAAAATGATAACATGATGGCAGAAGCTTTCCTGTCCCTTGGTAAGTGCTTCCAGTACTTAGCCTACTCATTAAAAAAAAAAAAAAAAAAAAAAAAAAAAAAAAAAAAAAAAAAAAAAAAAAATCTTTTTTCACCTTTTGAATTAAGTTTTTGGGGTTCTTATTGCCTTGTTTGTGTCTTGGAAACCACTCTAGTATTAAAAGTTATTTTGATTTGAAGCTACTCCTAGGATTATGACCTTCAAATTTTTCTCTGAAATATGTGAGTTCCCTTGTTTCAGCATGTTGCTGAAAGGACAACTTTTATTACCTCAAATCATACTTATTACTCTTCAAACATGGGGGATTTTTGTGTTGCCATTGTGATTCTTAAAGGGCGCATTATTTCCATGCTGGCCTTCCCAGTAATGCGTACCATAATGGTTTACCTACAATTCTTGTTATATTTGGTGGCTTTGGGCTAAGAGGATATGTTCTCTCTAGGACCAAATCTGGAGAGCTGGTTTCCTAATGTGACTTCCTCCCTTTCCTCCCATCCTTTTTGAAACTGACACTGTGCTGCATCTTGTTGGCATGGTCTGTATATTTCTGTAAGAAGTGATATTTTGTCTTTAACTCCTGAGCCTCCTTAGGAGTTTTGAAGAGAGTGCTTTGGGCTTCTTTGGTATTTCTTTTGGATCTCTCTGGAAATGCATGCTATTTATCAGCTATTAAATTATTACTCTGTAATGCAAAATGCTTATATTTCAAAAAGTTTTTCTCCTTATCTACATTTAAAACAAGTGGGTGCAAGAGGAGTTTTTAGGGGGAGGTGTATTGTTGGGGTTTTGGTTTTGTTTCTTTTTGTGGTGGTGGTTTTGTTTGGTTGGGGTGTTTTGGTTTTTTTTCAGGAATTAAGGAAAAGAGTCCTCTTAATTATTTAATAAAATTCCTAATGACCAATTCAGCCCCAATTCTAGCTGGGCAGAAGTTTTTTGCCACCCTTTCTTATTTGTTACTCTCCATAGAGCAGCCTGAGAAGTCTTCAGCCTGCTTGTGAGATTGTTTTCATTGAAAGCAGTCACTTCCAGTAAGCATTAGGTATTTTATACTTAAGAATTTGCTGTATTTATTGCATATACCCATCTTGCTCTTCTTTCCCTTAGGATGTGAAATTGTCTTCCTAAGCCCAGCTGTGCAGTTAAGAATTTTGATGCATTAACTTGGGGAACGCTCCACCTAGTGGATGATCGTAAACTCATTTCCTCTTTGCTCCAGTTCAGACAGATTTAAGGTTACATTGGATTACCTTAAATATTACCCATGTTTACTGCCAGCTCGGGACATTGGTTAAATAGCTGTATTTTCTTTCCCCTTTTTCTTGTGGGGTGACAGTGATGGTGTTTGGGGAGCTGTGAGAGGGGAAAGATAAAAAGTGGATTTACATGAAAGAAAGTTTCAAGTTGAAAAAGTGTCTGCATTCCCTATAAATGTTTTAGCACAGAAATTAGTTACAAGCAATGGTGCTTAAAATGGCCATATGCAAAACTAGTTTTCCTGCATGTCAGGGGAGAGGAAGTACCTTAACAAAGCAACTTCTTGTGTGTTGGGAAAAAAGATCTTCAGTCTGAGACTGGCCTTTCTCTTGTACAAGAAAAGACGCAGTGAACTTCATTAGAACAGGACAGTAAAATGGAGTTGAAGCCTGTCTGCTTGAATCTCAGACAGTTGTGCTTCTAAAGACAGACTAGGTCATATGAGTTATACTCCACTGTGAACAGAAATTATTAATTGGAAAAAGTGGGATGAGGTAGTGTGTTGCTCTGCCCTTCTTGTTCCTATGTCCTATAATGTCGCATCAAGCCTTGTGTGGATGAAGAAAATTTGTCAAAAGCAAATTTATTTGTTCCCTTAAAGTTAAGCTCCTCATCTTTCCGTCCCACTTTCAGAGCTTGTATTCAAGTTGTATATATGAAATTATATTCAAATTGGCTTTCTTGTTCTCCTATATTATAAAAATAGTGGATTCTTATACATTTGTTACTGAAAGAAATTATTCTGTTCAGAAGTACCTTCTGACTTAAGAGGTGTCCCCACACTACATGGTATTATTTCTTCCAGTATTCTAGCATGGCTTGGTCTGTGTAGCATCAGTCCATAACTTGAGCAGTGTGGTTTTTAACTTCAGCTCTTAGGGAAGTGATTGCTTTGTTTCTATAACCATAATTTTGTGGAACGGAGGTCATGTCACTTTTTGTAGATACTATCAAATATGTGGAATAACTTACTAATATCAATATATTGAACTGCCCAGCACAATCCTACGTTTATACAAAAGGCTCTTTAAATAGAACTGTAATACATTGTTAAGTTTGTCTTTGTTTCCATATTTTTAAACTTTGTGTTCAATTTTCTGTTATGGTGTTCACTGAGAAATGGAAAATTATATAGCTTTCTGAAAAACAATGTTTAATATCAAAACCAAGGAATAAGTTCTACACTGTACACTTCTTCACTGTTCAAAAGCTTATGAAACAGTCTACAGGGGAAAAAACAAACAAACAAAAAACACACCAACAACAACAAAAAAACCCCAAAACCTTAAAACCATTGTAAGATCCTCTTCTGGAAGGGATTTTGGTTAAACTTCCTCCACCAAGTGAAATACACTGAAATTTATAAATCTAGATTTATATTTTTTAATCCTTTTTTTTCCTCAGTTACGGTTACCTTTTCAGGCCTTTAGTCTTAGACAGACTTAGAGGAATGCTACTTTTACCTTGTTAATTTTATAGCAAATTAACCTATGTAAACCATCAAGCTTTAAGCATTTACTTACAGGAATTGTAGTTCTTTGTGAGTAGTTCTGTTAGTCTGGGTGGAGTGCAGTTTCTGCAGCTGAAATAAGTATGGGTAAAGGTGTGTATGAAGAAAACCTTTTTTCCATCACCTTGTTAGTGGACTATTTGCTTGGGCTTCATAGTTTCGTATCCTTTTGCCAATGTGGTCTGTTCCATCTTAAACAAACAAAAGCATTCTGGTCTGTCAAGGATGTGGTTCAGTAGGGCTGCTGCCACTGAGGGGGTTATGGTAGTTAGTGTGGCACAGGGAGAGGAGCAGGGCAGAAGTGACCCTTACTTTTGGAACAGATGAACAGCCTTCATTCTTCTGCTAAATCAAAATAAAAATCAGTTTACAGTTCCTGTCTTAGTTCCTCTGAGATTCTCAAAACTCTTCAGTTACCTCTTCTGCTGAATGATGAAGTTGTATAATAGTGAAGAACTTGAGACTGAAGTTACTGCTTTGGAAAAAAAAAAATCATCTTTTCTATCTAAATCAGATGGCATATAGTGTGCTTTTCTGACACTTGTGCTAATCTTGATGTGTCCCAAAAATAAATCAAGGCTTCAGAGCCAGCAGTCAGCATCGGTTTATATGTTCTTGGTGTGGAGATGGCATGGAGGGGAGAGGGGCAGAGAGGCATTGTCCAGTCTCACACACGCAGGTCTTCCTCAGAGGTGGTGTTACGCTCCCCTTCATGGAGGTGTTCTGCCTCACTAGAGAGTAAATCTGCAACATAGCTGTGGAAAAAGTACAATGCATACAATTTAGAGACAAAAACACACTTTAATGAGAAAGTTAGGGGTGGGCGGAGGAAGGAAATTGCTTTTGGCCTTCGAATCAGTCTTGTAAGATAAGAGATGGTAAAGTGTGTAGCGAATGCATTAAAACAAATTTAATGTACAAGTGCAGTCATTATTTTATTTATGTATGTATCTGTAAACCCCAGAGGGAAGTGTTCAGTACATTTGAATTCCTGGGTATGGTGCATCACTGTTGTAATGTTTATCCAAACTTGCATTTATATTTGCTTATAAATTTTACTGAACTTTTCTGTGAATGGAACATAAAATACTGACCATCATGGATAAAATATCATTACTTAAGCAGATATGAAAAAGTAGTTTGTAATTGTTTTTTGGTTTTTGGTTTTTTCCCCCAAGAAGCAAGATACTTCTATAATTAAGAGGTAGCTGTGTTGTGTGAGAAATCTACTGCATTAGCAATAGAATTTAAAAAGTTGCTGGTTCACCTAACCCTAATCCATCATGAGATTGTGGGCTTTAAGAGAAGCAGAGGTGGAAAACATGGAGTGTTTTTTTAAAATTCTTTCATAAGTGTCTTCAGTGGCAAGCGGTATTATGCTGTAATTTTTCTGCTTCTTTTCTTTATGCTTGATAGCACTCATAAAATATTGCTATATATAAAAAGTTATTTTCAAATTAATATTTTGTTTCCCTGCTAAGAGGAATGTCACTTCAATCTCCCAGCATGCTTCTAGCTTAAACAACACTTACACAAACACAGGGTTCTCAGTTTTATATTTAATTGTAGCCTGGCATAATACTTGTAATACTGGTTATTGACAAGGGAAGAGAAGAGTTCTAATTGGACCTCACAAGATTTCTTTTTGTTTGCAGCAAGTATATCCCCCAAAGCAGGTCTGAAACTGGTTTTCTTCATCGTGTTTAAATTAAACCACCTTTCCAGTAAACTGTTACTGGAAAATTTTAATTACACTTCAAATTGAAAGTAGTGTAAGCTTGTATAATCTCGAAGCTTTGGTGGCAGGAGGGAGAGAATTGGTAACATATTTAATATCGTTTTTAAACTTCATGCAGGCACACATCTATTCTTTGGGAGCAACACTGAAAGCAGCAATAGAATATATTGTAGAACCTGAGACAGAATCAGAATTTGGACAAGATCTGCACACACTACTGGAACAAATGCAAGAAGAGAATCCTGAAAATAGGCCAGATATTGAGGTAAAACAGCCCTGCATCAATTTTTGTTTTTAAAAGAGTGATACTAATTTTTCTGTATGTGTGCTCATTAATCTTTATTTATCTCATTAATCTCTGTAATTATCAAGATGGTCTTGATAAGCAGTATGCTCAGGTTTTGCAAGAAAGCGGAGGTCTTCACCGACTGCAGAAATGCATCCTTTTTCCCACTCTAATGGATATACAACCTGAAAAGTAGATGTAGTGTTAGACAGTCCTTGGATTTTTGAGAAGGTTGGGTGGATACACTGATGGATCTAAATTTTCTCATTGACTGTTCTTTTCCCATTTAATATTTGGTTTGCAGAGAGACAGAGTGCCATTAGAAATAAAAGCACAGGCATTATGCTGTGAAATTTTGTGATAATTGGATTGCATTCAAGAAGGGGATGTAGGGACCCTGCCCCAGGAAACGTCTGTTCCTTGGCATGTTCAAAGCATTACTACTAACTGGTTTTTCTGTAAATACATAAAGGCTTAGATATCATTATTGGATTTTGTATTTTATTCCATTTAGCCATTTATTTTACCTTTAGCTGTTAGAATTTGAAACTATATAGGATTTTTCAAGCTGATGTTTTCAAAGAATTTGCATTCTAAGTGTTGGTTACCTGATAGAGTTATTTGATGTTACTATGCAAAAGCTTAACTTCAATGGTTTTGCAGACCATGAGAATGTAACTAGAGAATAATAGTTGTGCACTGTGACTCTTCTTGGATTCAGTTCTTCTACTTCAGAATAGTGCTATCTACTTTTTGGGTGGGAGGGTGTGGGTGTTTCATTTTCCTGAGCTGATAGTGTATATTCTAAATGGTATAGCACCTATGATCAATACTTTGCAGGAAGACTGCTGCAACAGAAGAATTAACAGATTCATTTCTATAAAGTAAAAAATATTGGCTCCCTGACTGAGGACTGCCCAGGCAGGAAACCATACCTAATATGGAGCCCGTGTGGTCACTGCTCTGTCTCTATTCATTTACTGTTATCAGGGGAGGGAGTGTATAGCACCCTCTCATCTCCAAGTGATCTCTAGACCCTGAAAGCTGTTGCTGACTATTTAAATCGTCCCAAAAATAACTGATCTTGGGTAATATATAAGCGTCACTTTGAGTATGTTCTTTCTGTTCCTTTTCCACTGGACGCTTTCTTGGGTGAACAGAGTTGTGGGAGCTATTTGGAGGGAAAGCCCCTAGACTTTTCTAGGCATTTTGCTAGACTTCAGCACAGAAGTCTACCTTTTTCCTGTCCTTCCTCAATCCCCTATGTGAACCAACAGGGCCAATTTCTTCCTTCCATGCACAACAGCAGAGTAGCTGTTGAGTGGGTTAATGGGGGAGAGCATCTCCTAAGAGCTGTATGAGGTCTCATCAGTGTTTATCTAGGAGTAGTTACTGAGGAAATGGTGGGATGTATTTGGAAAGGCAGCTCTCTTCTACATCCTGCCCAAAGGGACAGGTTTTTAAATGTGTGAATATCTGTAGTTAATTATGTCTGAGACCAATGCTAATGCCATCAAATGGTGCTCAGGCTGCAGATTAGAGATACGAAGTACTGTTACTTCTTGTGATCTGACAATGATTGCTTTTTCTAACTGGGAATATTGCTTTTTAGATATTTGTATTTTGCAGTTTTTAAAAGATTCAGGGTTTAATTTTAATGTAATTTCAGTAATAAAAACATTCATCATCCTGCCTGTGTCACTGAATTCAAGCGAAGCATTGGCTGTTTAAAAAAGTAATCAACACTCTAGCTTTTTGCATTTTCACTATGTTACTCATAAAGGATAACATTTAAGATAATTTTTATCAGTTGTTCTTGACTTTCTAACTGTAGGCTAAAATTTGAATTGTATTAAATGACTTCATAATAGCCCATGGTAAAAACAAGAAATTAATTCAACCACATAATAGAAATATGCAGTATAAAGAATTGGAGAAGAAAGACCTCCAATGTAGCATCATATAAATTCAGATGTACTGTGGGAGTTAACATCATTCATATTAGTCAGAATTCACAAATCTATTCATTATTAAGTAAGTATTTAACATTCATTTTCTCTAGAGCATTTTGTCATTATGTGAAGAAAAAATGAAGATTGCTTCATCAAGTAATATTTGTCGAAGCTTATCTGCTGTTGGAAGAAGAGTTCTTTCAATTGAATCATTTGGTGCTTCTCAAGGTAACCTAAAATGTATTTATTCTAAAACTTTAGATTGCCTGACATATCTAATGATATGATTATGATTTCAAAGACTGTGTTTGTATGATCTCCTGTTATAGGTTCCTTTCCTAAATTACAGCGAATCATTATTAAATATTTGTAGATTGGTGATGGAGAAACAGGGACACGCAACTCTTAATTAATATATTTAAAGTGTCCCTTATGATTCAAAGTAATTTGTACAGAAATTGACAATTTGTGTAACATACTAAAGATATGTAACAGCAATGGCAGAAAAAACAATATAAAGATTTACAAGAAGAGATTAGAAGGTTTAAATACACATTTAATATAAGCATCTGTTTTTGTATCTAGATGTCTATGATAACATGTGGAAGGGAAGAATGTGTCAGAGAAGTTTGGGATCTAAATTATATTCAAATGAGAAAAACAGCATTGCTGGTGATTCGTCTGCAGTGGAAGAGGTGACGACTGCCTGTCATAACAACTCTTCTGTAGTTACCATGGTGACTGGCAGGGAGAGCGGTTTGAAGGAAATGCAAATTGATCTGGATAATGAGAAAACTCAACATTCTCAACTTGCAGCTCAAACTGAAAAGAGCAAAGAAGAAGACAAACATGCAGTGTATACTGACACCTTTGCTAGTATTGCTTTGGATATAAAATCATGTGTTATTGACCTGGAGAGAGATGGCCTTTTTAAGAAAGGTTCTTTGAGAAAAATGAAAACCTTTCCAAAGCTACCACTCGAACTTGCAGATACAAATAACTTTTTTACTTCTGTTACCAACAGTGGACCACTAGATAGGAAAAATCACTTCATAACACAAGACTCACTGCCTCTAGACAATAATAATGAGGTTGCTTTTTCAAAGAGAAATCTCAATTCATTTGCTGTCAGTAGTCCACCAGAAACAGAATCTAAGAATCACCGAGTTGATGATTGTCATTTAGAAGCACCATGTGTATGCACCCAAGTGTCTGGCTTGAATCTAGAAGAACATATGTCACTTATCAATGGTAAAAACATAGGTTTTTCTTCATCTGATCTCAAAGACTCTTCTGGTGCTACCTCTGAAGTGCTAAAACCAGCTGATACGCTAAAAGGCCCAAATCAGTTAACTGCTGGAGCAAAAATGCTAGACAACTACATGGTGTTTGAAGACTGTTCTGAAACTTTTCAAGGGTCAAATGAAAATTATGTACCACATTTTAGCAAGATGGATTCAGTGTTAACAACAAAACCCGGTGGGAACAGACATGGATCAAACCTAATTAGGCCACCAGAATTAAGCAACGATGTGATGAGTGCAAACAATAATGAAGATAATCTTTGTGGAGGCAGAGGTTCAGAAATCAAAAATAATGAGCAGGTAGTAAAAATAAAGTCTTCATTATATAGTTGTTGTAGTCACTTATGTGGAGATGAGATGACTTAAATACTGTGTGATTTCTTCCCCCTTTGTCCCCTTTAGCTCCCAGAAAATGGAATTTTGCTAGTCTGCACACTTTAAGAGTTAAGACTGGAAACGTGGAAATCCTTTTTTTCCTCTTAAATTAAAAAGTGCTACAGTGAAATTTATGCTGTTGCAAAATCAACTTCCATATTAATTTTTTACCTTTTTTTACAAATGGAGTCTACTCACTAGTGTGTTGGAGCAGCATTCCTTAAGAGCTGATTACATTTATAAGAGAACATGACCAAAGCATATATGCATTTTTAATTCTTTATGTTACTGTCAATGCATAAATTTCACTACCTTGCAGTGAGCCTCCCAGGTGCTTATGAAGATTGCAGAATTCTGACTGTAAACCTGACCTCATTGAAATCAATGGCAATATCCCATCAGCTTCAGGAGGATAGAGCCCATTTTTTTTTTTTTTAATCTTACATGTACATTTAAGTTTTTGGAAATTGTACATATGCTATATTCGTTCTGTGTTCTTAAATTGCCGTCTGTTTGTTATGTATGTTTCACTATAGAATTTAAATATGTGCACAATATGATGGATGTGTTGTCTCATGCGTTAAGTCTTTATGAATAGCCAAATAAGAGAGGGAGAATTTACCAGAATTTGTTGATAGATAATTGTAATATGGTCTCTTCTCTGCTCAAATTACATATCTCAGGGTGGACAAGTTTGGTCTCTGACTAGATGGTTTTCTCTTGTACCACACTCAGAGGTGTAAACAATCCCTGTGGTAGGAGAGCTGCTGTCTAAAACTGCAGGGTTGTTCATCCTTCTCCAGCTTTATTATGGCAGGATAAAAATGAGCAGCACAAGTATCACACATTTTCTGTTTCCAGACATTATTCTTAGGTGAAGATGTTGGGTTTTCTCTTGCTTGTCTACTGGTAAGTCAGCCTTGTTCTCCTTGCCTGCCAGCCCATCTTCCAGCCATCCCGTACAGTGGCACTTAGGGTTACATTCAGTCTCTGTCCATCCCTCTTTTCACCTTGCCCCAACAAGTGCTGGAGCAATAACCTAGAATTATTAGGTGTGTAAAGAGCCTTTGGTTCATCATAGCTCAAAAACTAGAGCAAATTGAAGAATTTGTCCCTTTTTCCCTTTCCTGTCTCTTATCCCTCAGTAGGTGGATAAGAGATATTATTAAATTCATCATTCAGGAGGATAGTACATGTGACTAAGTACCACGTGGCATGGTTTGGCCTTCTGAGGGGGTTATTCTTTGTATGGATATTGAATTATTTATTTAGTTGTTAAACCCTGCAAGTGCATTCTTCAGACCCTGAGAAATAATCCATTTTGTACCCATCCTTTTTTTTTTTCTTTCTATTTCTACCATCACTTATGAACACAAGTTGAATGTAGTGATAGGGGTTCTTTTCTAAGGAGAAAAAAAAATGTTGAAATAAGACCTATATTCTGTCCTTACCGGATTACTAGGGCAAAAGTTTAAGTCTGGGTGCATAAAGGTAGTTTTAGGAAAATAATCTAATAATCAGAATTATAGTTTTCCAAAATTCTTCCATGAAATTAAAAGCTGTAACAAATCTTATTTGCTTTTTAGCAGTAGCACTTGAGATTGACACACAGAAAAGTACACCAAAACAGATTTTCAGGTTATTCTGTCATTCTTCTGAAGTCTTTTTTTTTCTTCAAATATTTTTCAGCAGTTTAAATTAATTGTCCTTTCAGCCTGAACAGAATTTCATTCTTGCAAACAAGTAGGGTATTATTAACAGTGAGGTTATACTGCTCCCACTGAACTCACAGGACAATCACTGTGAATTAAAAAAGGTAACTCTTATTCCAGGTACCCTAATAAGGGGTGTTGTAGTACAGAGCATCTGAAATGAATACAGCAGGGTAGTGATTCTTTGTGGTATCAGAGGTTTATAGCTGTCTTTTCAATAGAAGAAACATTTGATAGACTCATGCTCTGTATTTTCTTTTTTAGTAAATGATTCCAGCAAATGTTCAGGCTCTGCCAAATAAAAATGTGCTATTTAGAAAAATCTTGTTGGTCTTAAACAAAAAAAAAGCCAACATAATAAAATCTTCTTTGATTATTTAACTGCTATAAGGAGGAAAAAAACCCTTTAAATATATTTACAGCTAGGCTTCTAAATGGCTTCCTGACATGCTGAATTTCTTGCCTTGTAATTCTTTGTTTTCTGAGGGAAGGTTCATTCATAGTAGTTATTGAACTGTATAGCAGACTTTATTGTAAGTCTTCTTAGAGAAATGCAGTGGGTTAATGTTTTCAACTTCCGTTTTTTCTTTTGGAAAAGAGATTTTATTCATCAGGCTTACAAAATGTAGCAGGTTTTGCCTCTGTGTTACCTCCTGACAACTAAAAAAAACCCCAAATCATACTGTGCCATCCTTTACATGCGAAACGTACAACTGCTGTCTGTCTCTCAAGTTCCCATTGGCCAGAATTTTACCAAATACCTTTTTTTTTTCTTTTTTTTTTAAGAAAGCATGAGTCTGAGTTTGTTTATTTACTGCAAAAGCACAAGTGTGAAGCCCCAACTAACGTGATTTCTACCTTGTGAGGCAAATAGAAAACACCTCAGAGTATTTGCAGTTCTGCTCTTTCCTGAGTTCTCTGTAGCAGATCGGCATGGTTGCGGCAAGTAGAGGTATCTCCAGCATTCCTTTCAATATTTCATATTGTTTAGAGAAGATGCAATACCAGCCCCATCTGGTTGAAGATCAGCCTTGTCTACTCTGGAGAACAGACAGTTTTTCTTGCCTGTCAGTACTTCTCCAGTGGACAATATTTTTCTAATATTCAAACACTGCTTCTTAATGTTGTGTGCTTTACTGCTAGTAAGCATTACTAAAAATACTTGCTTGCTATTGTCTGGCTACTGCAATGTATCTTGTGAGGGTTTTCCTAGTAATTTTTATAGTTTTGCATGCCATAAATAAATATTTTTCACTTCAAGTTTGAGTGGGGATCTTTTATTTCTCTAACCAGTTTCATTCCAATCAGGTGTGTCTCATCTCTAATCCTTTTAAATGTTTCTCTGTGATTTAAATGCTGTGGCCTTTACTTGGGAAGGGTTAATGGGAACCTGACATATGCAAGTTTGTTTTCTGTTGGTCATTCATATCCTGTCAAGCATGAGAGAAGTGAAAAGCCATGTAGCTAGAGGCTGACACTTTTAACACTGGGGAAATAACATGAAGGAAAGAAAAGTTGTCAGTTCCCAGAATAATACTTGCTAAGAAAAGAATGATGAAAATCTTGCTTTGGCTATTTAAAACATACCAGCATTATGTTCATAAAATAGATCATGTTTGCATATTTGGAATGCTTTGCTAAATTTGTAGTTTACAATTCTTGTACCAGCAATTAAGTAGAAGATCTGTTAAATGATCTTTGCAGCGCTGCAAAAAACCCATTGCTTTTCCAGCAAGTAAGGTTTGAAATGGTCTTTGGGCATGAACCAAAATGGCACAAGGATGTAGATATAGGCAGTGATGGCTAATTTGGTTTTTTAGTATTTTCTGACAAAATTTCTATGCTGTGAAAAACATTTTTGTACTTTAAAAAATAGGTAATACAATTTCTATTATGAAAAGGTCTGGTTTAGAACATTAAAAAAATGGAAAGAGACATTAGATTATAATTTTGTTTCCTCTTCGGTGCAGTTTCACTTATGATAATATATTAGTGATTGTTTAATAGCAATATTAAAATAATAATGTTTTAAATGAAGTGGACTTATAAATGCTGAAGATTTTTCTTGAGCTTACTTTGCTAAAATATGTGAATAGATAGTTAAGTAACAATGCATAGTAAAGATGGTTTGACCAAAAGCATTTAATCGTACATTTTCCAATACTTCAGATTTTTTTTTTTCTTGGTGGTTGAGTGGAGATTTTATTTTTAAGTTTTAGGAAATAGTAATAGCCATGAATCAGAAACTTGCATGTTAAAAACCAAAACATGCAAAACAGCCGAACCTGAGACATGCCTAAATAAGGAGTTTTACACTTATACATTTACTAAACCAAGGTTCACTGGAGTTAAAATTGTGTTAAAATACCTCAGAGGTGAATTAGCAAGAGCATTGCATTAAATACCGTTGTTTAAGGATCGAGGCTTAAACAAAAGTTGCCTCTTAACCACAGGTTGAGAAGTGTATTCTTTTTCCTTTGAAAACTGTTTGAAGTTTTATACCAGACTGCCTGCTTTTTTCACCACAAATGCAAATGTGTGATGAAACATGTCTTGTCATGTGCCTTGACTACATGGGGTAACTTCTACAAGGTGTTAGAAGCACAAGTCCCCAGCAGATCTGAACCCTCAGTTTTCATCTGAAGTTTTCCACAGTTCTCCTTCTGGTGGAGGAAGGTGGGAATTTGGAATAACTAGGACACTAGAATGACTTGCTCAGTTTTTCTTTCAGGACTAAAATCATTATGATCAAGGTGAGGAGAGACAAGAATTATAAAATAAGAGACAATAGCTGTGCAGGTATTTATTAGCGTGACAGAAGACCAACTCGCACACAGCTAGCAATATTGTATTTGAGGTTTCTTATTTCTTTAGAATGATTGCCAGAGAAATAATGAGCACATACATTTAAATAAAGTTCACCAACCTGTAACCATACTGCATCATTTTTTTTCGTGACTCAGTTTGATTTGGCCGTCCTGTAGATGGCAGTGATTCTCACTTATACTAAGATTTGCTTTCCCTACATACTTTTGTTCTTCCAAAACAGGGTTTTTCTGGTGCCTCTTCATCCTCTGTTTTCTAACCTATCATTGACACTTATGTCTTATAAACTTCTGCTGCTTCTCTTAGGATTTATTCCTACTCTCCTGCCATGCCTAAATTTCTCTCTGTCATTCCTTTCTTACTCTAAAGAGCTTGGATATCCCAGAGGTGATGAGAAATACTTTGCAGCTTTCCGCTGTTGCGCAAAATTCAGTCTCCAGTTTACTGAGAGGTTCTTTTTTCCCTGGCTAGCCATTCATCACCTTCTCCTGAAGTGAAAGATGATTTGTATATGCCGTGAAAGAAGTCCATCTTTCTTTGCTGCAACTCTTAGAGCCTCTAGAGACATAAACTTCAAGAGGAGGGATTCTCTCACAGAGAAACATGTGGCACCAGTGTCTACTTAGTAGAAGAAAATTCCTAAATCCCCAAACCTTCTTAATGTTTTAGTCAGTCTGAAATTTCTCTCATGGTTTCTCTTCACTCCTGTCAGCTGTGCAGGGTTAATTTGAAGATTTGACTTCTCCTTTCTTTGTAAAGTGTCTGTGAGCAAAGACACTTGAGGCACATGAGAACCACGGTGCTCTGGAGGGGGAAGCAGTGCTGCTCAGGAATAGTAATCTATCAACAGTATAGTATGAAGCTCTATCTTATATGCTCTCTAGACAAATTCATTCTTTTGATTATCTGTCCTTTTCCTTCCTGCTGTGTGATTGATGGCTTTTTATCAGACAGTTCAAGAGTTTACTTTTCTAGATTCAGTAAAAGAGCACATGGATGAAAGAATTTTGCACTCCAGCGTGCTTGTGATAGCAAAATTGGAGAATGAAACTAAATCTTATCACCAGCTTCAAATTTGTCTATGCTAAGGTTACTAATTTTGCAATGTGCCACAATGTAGGATAGAAGAATAATAGCACCAAGTTCATTTTTATCTGTTGGAGGTAGACGGAATATGAAACATTTGCAGTAAATCAAAAGGTGCATTTCCTGACATATTTTGTTTAAAAATTGTAGTTTATGTTGTTCACCTTCAAAGAATGTTTAAACAATATGAGCCTAAAGTATTTTGTTCTTTGAGAAGGTCTTCTGGTTAAAATTATTAACAAAGTTTCAGCTACAGAAATTAATATCCTTCTTTTCTCCATAGATTGCACTGAAGCTATTTCTGTTTGTTGAGCTTTATGAAATTCAATGCAGTAGTCAGCTCATTACGTATTTCGTGATAAAATCCGAAGAGCATCTCAATAAAAGGATGAAAAATTGACTTTAGTAAATGACAGTGCAGAGGCTAATTTGTCCAAGTTAATGATGTACTGCCATTGTGTGTGGGAGACCCTTAGTCTTGTGTAGACTTTACAAACACTGATTGGGATATAAAGCTGCCTGTAAAAGCAACAAAGCAGTTCAGAGGGGTTTTTGTTTGTCTCATGTGCTTCAAGTTTTTGTTTGTTATTTTTGGGTTGGTTTGGTTGTTTGTTTTTTTTTTATTTGATTGGGTTTTGTTTGGTTGCGGGGGGAGCGGTTTGAGGGTGGAATGTTTGGGTTTTTTCCAGAGTTAATCCTGAATTGCTTCTGGTAATTCTTTTCCCTAACATGGCCTGAAATTGACTCTCTCAGGACTGCATATGCAAGAAAAAATGTGCTATGCTCTTTTTAAAAAGAGTTCTGTGGGTCTGCTCTCACTCTGAGGTTTCTGCCTACGATGAAATTTTTAGTGTTCCTTTGGTAGATGAACAGAGATCATAAAGTGCAGCTGATGTCAAGAGCCACTACTAGAGATGAGCTTTTCCATATAGCACAGTTTGATCAGGAAGGTGTGGGCACTACTATAAATCTCCAGTTCTTAGATTCACAAACACACACTACCCCCCAAAAAGAAGAAGTCACAAAATGTAAAGCAGGACTCTGAAGAACAGTAAGTTTCCATGGAGCAGTATCTTTGTCACATTAAAGTATTATGCCAGATATCAAAAGTTAAATTGATAGTCAGAAAAACAAATGCAGTTACTACAAATTGAGCAGCCAGTGATTAAAACCAAAACAAAATACTGGGATTTCAGATAAACCTGTCATTAATTTTGTCAATATTGTTAACGTCTTTCACAGAAGAACAAGAGATGTTGATGAAATCTTTAAGGTAAGACATGTAATGCAACTGCCAGGGTAAATCAGGTTTTGATTGTGGGACTGTTTTGTTGATGGCAATCGTTTGAATTTTTTTATATTTTTCAGTCTAGGTGTTGTTCCTATAATTATGTAATTATGTTTCATCATAAAATGTGTCTATAACACAATGGACATTCTAAGAGTCTTTTCTTAGTGTGGTAAGAAAGACCTTCCAGACAGCTCACTTTTCCTGAAGCAATTAAGAAACAAATAATTAATTTGTACAGTTAGCTGACTGTGCCATGCTTTTCTAATAAACAGTATTAATTCATTACTGGTAAGTGCAATAAATATATTTTCTTGCTACTTTTTAAGTTGAGTATGTTTTATATTAGGATTTATTTTTTTATTGCATTAGTAGATGTTTTTAATTTGTGATAATTTTTATAACTTTCTGCATCCTCACTGTTTTTTTCAGTGGATCTCTCTGAAACTCCTGTTGTCCTGGTATGGTAGGCCTCTGAAAGACTTTGAACTCTGGGCGTTATGTCATGAGTGTTTATGTACTCTGCAGACTTGCATAGATTATCCAGGTATAATCTTAATTACCATAAAGTATTTTGCCTAGTTATTTATATTCACTGTGTTAATGTTTCTTTTATTCTGTTGGTTGAAAGGATCTTGACTTCTATTTTGTGTGCAGAAAATAATAGGCAATATTTCTATTTTGACTCTCTTACATTGTGACAAAATTCAATTTGGAGTTTTCTTCCTTATATACATGAAAGTCTTGTTTTCTCTTTAGTCCGAGTTTTGATGCCTTTTGCAGCAGAAATGAATCTTTGGCTTCAAGCAGTGAAACAAATTTTGACCTTTTGGTAACAGAGAATCTGTACTTTGACTTTTAACAAAAACACTTGTGACTTGTATCAAGCAGGAAGAAATAAGTTTTACACACACACACATATATATATGTAAACAAAATACTTCCTCTTTTGCCTGGATTTCTTTGTGAAAAATGATTCCTGGCATATTTTCTACAGTTACAGTGCTTTGTCATTTTAAAGTACCCAGGATCTTGTAATGGAGTTACTCCTTCCACATCCCCTATGCTTCAGTTTACAGACAAATTATCAGGAGTAAACTTCTGAGAGAGGAAGAGGGAACTGTCCCTTGAAAAAATTGGAATATGTTGCATGCAACTCAGACGACCATCCTAGATTTCCTTTGTCATTCTGGATGATGGTTTAGCTTATGCTGATGATAAACCTATAGCAGTTCCAGAAAACAGAGCAGAGGTTTCCACCACCACTGCCCTGCCCTTTTTTTTTTTCCTCAATTTAAAAAAAATTTTGCTTTTGAGAGTATGGGCAGGGATGAGTTTGAAGCCTGTAAGTGAATTAAACAACTAGATAGTAATGTACAGAAAACTTACTGCATCTCTTTGGATTTTAGCTTCAGTTATTTTATTTCTATGATATAAAACTGCTTAAAAGGAAATAAGCCATAAGTGAAGATTCTGAGCACTTTAAGAGTTGTTACCCATAAAATTAAGTATTTAATATACCTTTTAACAGAAGGATTATTTCAGCCTCACAGCACGTTGCTAATGTTTCTGAAGGTTTCAGATAACTGCACATAATGGCTCAGATTCTAATGTAATATGCTCAGCCAGCCTCTGTTACTGCACTCACATGCATCTGAATGCATGTCTTAAAAATATTGAAAGTTGTCATCTGACCCTTATGTAGCCTGTAGAAGGGAACATAATGATACAAACCACCAAATGGAAGACACCTTACTTAAAAATTCTGTATTTGACAAATAAAGCTACCTTGAAGCTGAATATTGGTTTCAGATTTCGAATGTTTCTGCAAGAGGATTCTCTGCTGTTCTGAGGGGAGTGGTACATTGTGGAAAGGTTTATAGAGGTGTTACTACTTCAGTGCTCACACACACACATAAAGTTCTCTCAATGTTCCTTTTGAATAATACTTACTAAAGGTGAAGCTGATACATATTTTGAATATATTTTGTAAAAATATCCTTTCTCTTGACTATGGTAGAGTAAGACTGGTAGCTGATGAGTCATGGTTAAATATATGAAGCTGGAATATTTTTTATTTATTCACATAGATAGCCTATTCCTCCAAATCCTTCCTTGATTACACTTTTTTCATTATCCTAAGCAGGAATTACCTGGTTGAGAAAACATATCCCAAAGCTAGCCTCTTCTTCATGTATTTGTTAATTCAACTCTGCTAAAGAAGTTGTTTGTAACCTCCACTGGGACTTAATTCCTCTCCTCTTATCAGAGGATGTTGCTTACATGTTGCTCGTGGGTGATTCAGGGAGCCCAGGTGAGGATTCTTACCTTGTACTGAACAAGCTGAGGTCTGGTTTGTGTGAGCAGGACCAGGGGCATTTACTGCTGACAAAGAAAGACAAGTGAGCATGAAGCTGCCTCTGGAGAAATAACCAGAAAGCTTGGGAAAGCTTTGCTCTTTGAGACATATAGTTCAGGTCCAGCTTAAATATTATTGAAGGTAGTAGATAAGCCTTTATTCATGTTAAGCATAGTGAATAATTTTATTTTAGGTGTACAGGTAACTTAAAAAGGCAAAAGTATTACTGCCTTTTTTCTTACTTTATTTTTTCCTCTTAGACCTCTTCAATTAATTATTAATAAATTATTTATTTGTCTCTTAGACATTTCTAATATTTTATTTCAATATTGATACATTTAATTTTTTAATCTCTTATTCAATTTAAGAATCTCTTCTTCCAGTACTTTGTTTTTAATAAGAAAATTGTGCATTTGATGGTAGTCTAGAAATAGAGGACTGTACTACTGGCTAGTTGGCTTATTATATTAAAACATGTTAAATTAAAATGTCCTTTGAAGTTAGCAAAGAGATAGACACAGTTTTGCCACAAGATTTTCAACACCAAATTTTTATGACATGATCTCATTACCTTCATGTTAAGTTCCTGAAGACCTCAGATCATTTGAAATAGTTTTAGAAGTCTGTTATGTCTTTTTTAACAACGGAAAATTTCATGGCCTTGTGAATACTGGCCTATGTAACATTTCTTCACTGAGAAAGTGAAAAACTGGGCTTCATATCCTGTTGCCCCTAGAGGAGTTTTGGATCTGGCCACCTGTGTCAGCTTTCTCCAGATGATGACCCTCTATTTTTGTGGGGTTGAAGGAGGAAAAGAGACTTAAATTCTTAAGAGAAATTGATCGTCTTTTATTGGTACCTTGTGAGAACACTAGAGTGTATCTACCTATTATATTTATTTCTTTCTGTTTTGTCTCTTTCTTGACCTTCATTTTCAATGCTGGGTATAAAGAGAATAAACTTCCAGTTTCTTGTCTTTGTTCTGCAGAAATTGCTTTGGGTAATTACACAGCTACTGTCTCTTTATTGGCTTGTGTCTGTTCTGGAACAAATGTTATTTAAAGCATCAGTTATCATAGAGTAATTTCTGGCACTGTAAATTCTTTGTTAAAATTATTTATTTTTATTAGTGCTAAATAGTTACAAGAACAGATACTTATTATGCCTTGCTATTTTGTGGGTTGTTTTGTTTTTTTGCTTGTTTTTTTGCAGTGGTGTTATGTTTGGACTCTGTGCTGATTGACTGCCATGGAAGGATCTGCTTTGCTGCTCCAAAAGCTGAAGGTAAAATAAGACATTGCAGGTTCAGCTTTCATTTCTTTTCAGGGGAAATGGAGAAGAAAGCAAACATCTTACCTTTTGTTTCTGATTTCTTTTCTCATTTAGAATCGTGTGATATATTTTATTTAGCTCCTGAAATTGAAGAAGAGGATGTGGATGCTGAGAAGGTAATGTGGTAGGTTATGTAGGTTGCTTTGTATTTTATCTAAGGACTGTTTTATCTCTCTGCTAATTGAAGAAGAAAGCTAAACTCTTCTAAGATTGTGTTAGTATTTCTCATTTCTCCTAATGTTTCTTGGTTATCTGTAGGGCTTTTTTGTGTATTGATCTCTCATAAAATTAGTTGCTTCTATAATTTTGCCTTCCAGAATTCTTGGAGTAACTGCCAAAATCAGTTATTCAATGGTTTTCCATAAGACTTAATTATTTTCAGTTTTTTAGCAGTAAGATAGACTTTGAAGTCATGTTTTCACATTCTGAAGGTCACAGTAACATCAGTAACTCAGACTATCTGGGCAAAAGCCCAAACATTATTCACTTCTTCACATTTGGAAGACTGTATAAAAATGTCATTATCAGTATGTTTTTACTTTGGGAACATTAGAATGATGGTTTTTTTCCAATATAGTTTTCTTAGAGCTTTTTCCTATAGATAAAAAATGTAAGAAGCTTTTAGAACAAAGATAATAAAAATGTCAAATAGCAAGTGAATGTGTCTCCACTGCAACTACTTTTGAATTGCAAACTGTACCACAGTGATCTTAAAAGTCAGGGGAACAGAATTTACAGTACCTTTCTGTTATGTAACAAGAAAAGAGGTTAGCTAACATGTGCCTTGTGTATTATCATTTCTTTGGAATTAGACATAATAATCATGAATCCGAAAATAAGAGTTCATAAAAATCTACTAAAATATTCAATTTTCTGTAAAGCTATCTGTAACTAGAAAATATTTTTATATCTTTCCTAAAATTGCTATTTCTTAAACTGCTTTGATCCAATGTGCAGGTTTCTCAAAGGCTTCAGAAGCTTAAACTAACTGTGAAATATAATAGAGCTGTTTCACCAGACAGTAGAAATTAATAATCCTAAAGTCTTTGTGCTTTGCTTGTTTTCTTTAGAATATCTGAAGTAATCTGTGTCCTTGTTTTTCTATAACATTATATATAGAATAAGCTGATGGGGGTTTTTGCCTTTTTCCTGATGGCTGTATAACTTTCTAGTTATGAACATTCTAGTTACAAAGCTTCAGTTTGGTATGGTTTCACTTTATGGTAGGGGAATGAAGACTGTGTAGTGTCAGTCACAGTAACAGTAAAAAGAAGGATCACATGGCTAAGATGGCAAGTTTTTCCTAAATAAATAAATTTAAGGCAATCATGGAGCTCTAAACCTAAGGGCAAGAAAATTGGTTTTGTTTTGGTTGAGCCGCTTTCTCCATTTTAGGTGTGTTTGTAGCTATTAGCTTTTGTTCAATAGTTCAAATGGAACTATTCATGAGTCTATAATTAATTAATTAATTAATAATATAATTAAAACAAGTAAGTTTATAACTTGCTGTGTTTTGTTCATTGCTGTTCGCTTTGCTCAAAAGAATGCCAGAAAACATTGTTTTATGGGAACACATTATTTACTACTGTGCTCTAGGGCTCTGTCCATTGAGCTTTCGTAATATCTTTCAGAGGCAATGTAAAGTGTGATGCTTTAAATGTCTTAAAATTGCATTTATAGTACATGCTAGCATATGAAAATTAAGCATTAAGAGGACTAAATCTGACTCGGAAAACTGTAATTCTTCAAACAAAACAAGAAAGCTGCTAAAGATCAAGTCCTTTTCAAGGTCCCTCATTGGGGCAACTTCAATTGGTCTAGCTGCAGGTAGCACAATAATTGCTAAAATAAATATGCAGTGCCTCATTCTTCTGACAGGTGTAATCTTCTCTATAAAATATGACTTGTGCTGGCTAGCTTGCAATTACTGTGTGCCACTTACTTGCTGAATTATCATGACCTTTTTAAAGTAAATTGCAGCTGGCCAGGTTTTATGGTAGAACTCTGAAGCTTGCAGCAATCTTTTTACATGAGAAAGGAATTCCTCAAAATAGTTCTTAAATACTTTTTTCCTGAATAATATCCCTAGGTAAAGAATAAGAGAATTAAATGTCTGTTGCTCCACCAGTAGAAAAATAGCTACTGTTACTGGCCCTGCATGCATAACAACTAGATTTTGAAATGGGCTGGGATTTTCACCAGCACTTTCAAAAGCCAAATGTAATCTGTAAAAAGCTCTAGTAATTTTGTTGTTGTTGTTGTTTTTGCAGGAAATGGGGGCAATTTTTGGATAATTTGCTGGAATTGTTTTTGCAGTGGAGGCTTTTTTTAGTCTGTTTAAATCTTTCTTGTCTCTTATGTTATACCAACAGGTCTGTGTTTATGGTGTTGCTGCAGTTCTGTGGATGGCTGCTAAATACAGTGTTCCACCGAGTCACAAACTAGTATTGCCAAGAAAATTAAAAAAACTGCTTCTGGATATGGCAAGAAAAAACCCTGAAGAAAGACCATCTCTAACTGCTGCAATTAAGGTTACTAGATTTAGTTGTGTCTACAGTCTCATTTCAGTATTTTTAAAATCAAGATAACAACTTAATGCTTGTAATAGACTGATATCTAATTAAATCATAACCACTCACTTTGGGTTCTGTTTTTAAAATTACCTCCTTAGGAACACAGAGGGGTGTGTTTTTAATTTATATTGAAATTATCAAGGTACTTGGACAAGATTCATAAGACTTCCTAAACTTAGATAACTTCTAATTGACTATTTATATTGACTTTGTCCTTGTCCAAGAATACCTCACTTGATTGAAAACTTATTTACTGACTGAAAATTACAATTTTTTTTCAGACATGCAATCATTATTTACTTGAACAAGGTATAAACAGCAAAAATATTTTGACATTATTGGGTAAACCCTTCTTTAAGGTAAGAGTGCCACCTTTCTTTAATTTTGTGTGTTTTTTCAATTAATTCTGTAAATGTATCCCAGTAAGATTTCATCACCTGCAAGTATAGATAGATTTTGGGTTTGATTTTCTTGGTGTGAGTTTTGGACTGTTTGCGGGGGGGGGGGGGGGGGGCGTGTTTATATATTTTCAAGTAGTCTATAAATATATTGCCTTTTCCTAGTTCTTGTTGGAGTGACCATTCCACAGATTATGATGCTCTGGCTCCGCAATCTGTATGGGTGAAGAACAAGTAACTAATTTCATAATCTCTCTTTTTATTTACCACCCCACAGAAGAAATTAATATGTAATTGTTGGGCTCTGTCTATGTTTCAAATGTGTATGTATAATGCATACAGGATTCAGTCAATCCATGGAACTGAGTTTGTTCAAAACTTTTATTACCTTAAGGTTCTGATCTAAAACACTAAGTTATCAAGATTTCTAAACAGTTCTACCAGTCCTTAGACTTCTGTATGTAATTTTTTAATTCTTCACCATGGCATGACTAGGTTGTTGCTCTGCAATATTCAAGGTCTGTGTGAGGATTGGAGTTTTGAAATGTGCTGAGCAAAATTTGAAAAAAGAAAATGCTAATAACATCAATTTGGGCTTCCATGTTTATTGTTAGGCTATTGAGGAAGAAGTCTTGTCTCAAGATGATGTCACTTTTGAATTTAAAAATGAGAAATGTGTAATGGATCCTTCAACATCAAGTCTAGGTAAGCAGTCAGGTTCTGGCTTAGCATTCTCTAGTTCAGTTCTCCACATAAGATTTTCACAGTCCAATATGTAATTGTTTTTCTAATTAAATTAATTGTTTGAATTTATATTTTACATACTGATCATTTTTCTGTGTTTTTTGCTTTTAGGATTTGTGCCTTTTACCAGTGAAAGTAAACTTGTAGCAGTTAAAGGACCAGTACCATGCCAGATTTCACTGAATTGTGAGAAAGCAATGTTACCTATTGCATTCACCTCTCCTGCAACTCACTTTAAGCCTATTATTTTGCAACAAGATGAAAATATAACAAAGTTAGTATATCCTAAAGCAGAGTAAGTTGAAGCTTAAATTTCATTGTTAAATCTATTTGAATTTTCCTTAAAAAAAAACCCTTTGATTTTTTTTCAGAGAGATTCACCCACCAGTTTCTGACCACTTCAAGAAAGAGACAAGGAAAGAAAAACATGTGAACCACAACAAATCAGGATATTTAGAAGACTCCAAAAGCTGTGGTATTGAGGATACAGGTGGTGTTGAAACTGTACCTGAAACACTTGAGTGTGATTTACAAGTTCCAAGCCACTCCTTCCAGATGTCTTCAGAAGAGCAAGACTCAGGCAATACATTTACTTCTCCAGTTACATTACCATCACCGTCTGATTCCTCACATATTCTACAAGAGAAGAGCATTTTATCTGAAGATCCCTCCAGCTCTTTAGCTTGTCCTACATCTCCTAATTTTCTTCATATAAATAACATCATTCTCAAACAGGACTCAGAGAAAAGAGTTCTGACATTTGTACCAGTACATTTAGCTGTATCAGAGCAAATACCAAATAAGCCTCTTCGCTCAAGAATTGCTTATGATTGCTATCACAGTTTGCCAGTGCTACTTTCAAGTACTATTGCAAGTTGTAAAATGAGCATGCAAGCAGAAAATGATGCCTCCCTTTGCAATGTGCAAAGTCATGAGACTACTAATATAGAGAACCAGTTTGGTAAAAGTAGTCCAGTTATTCAAACCAACTGCCAAGAAGCTGAGCGTGCAACCAGCACAGATGGTTTTTTCACTGAACAACACACACCATCTACTTCAGTGGATAAAGACAGTTATAATTTCTGTGATGATGAAGTCCTGCCCCATCAGAACACAACAAGTGACACTTTACTACAGGAAGTGATTCATCTTATACAAGAGGAATTTGCATTTGATGGTTATTTAGAGAATGGAGCTGAAGTTTTTGATATGGGTATATGCATTTTCTTCTGTATGTTTTTATCACTGATTTGTAAGAAGATTGCTATTAATTTTTTTTCTCCCTCTTTTATTTGTTTCTGTTCTTTTTATTTTAAACAAGGTAACTTCATTTTAAACTTAAAGGAAATTAAGTTTGGTATGTTCTCTGATAGAATTTGTGAGAAGTTTTGTGACCTCTACTGGGATGAAAAGTTACTGGAAAATCTCTATCAGGTAGTAAATGGAGGAAGATCTTCACATTTATGGTAGGTGTTTTTCAACTTTTACCTTCTTATAGATGTATTTAATGCTTTTATCTCTACTTCATAGAAGCAGGAGGAAAGAATTTACGTTTTTTCTTCAGGTATTTGTACTTGTTTCCTGTAAACTGTTAATTTCAGAGGTTGAGGTTTTTTCAAAGCTTTCTCCATGGCAAATAGTGCTTAATGGTTCAGTCAAAAATATTTTCTACCACACTTGCCTGTAACTCCATCTTAGGATAGCTGAATAATGGAAACCCAATTCTGATCAATTACAACCACTGATGGAGAGCTTCATAGTCTTGTTAGAAGGAGACTGTTTAATCAGAAGTATATTGTTCTTACTGTTCTGTTTGTTTATTCTGTTTGATATTAGTTCTTCATAAATCACGTGTTCTAATCACAACCAAGAAAAAGGAAATTAATTTGGCTTTACTAGAAATGTTTTGCTTAACTGGTTTAATTTTACTCAGTGTTCTTCCTGGCAGTGTTTTGTAAGCAGCCTGTTAAATGACAAAAACCAGCTAAATTTATTTCTCATTTTTCTTATTTAATCTTCAATGACATATGTATCTACCTGAAAAATAATTTTTGAATTCTTGTTCTACTGCAGCCTCCAAATGTAGCACATTTTTATAAAAAGCTTTTGACTGAAGACTGCCAAAGACTTTTTGAAAAAAGTAATCAATTTATGTCAAAGTTAATCTGGGGTTTTTGGAACTACAAATTTGAGGTTTTGACAAAGAAGCTTAGATACAGTTTAGAAGAACTCCAGTGTTGAAAGGTGTATAATCCTTACAGCAAATTTCAGAGATAATAGATTATGACCTCCAAATACCCAACCGTGGTATGCTGGCCTATTTCCCATTTGGGTTGGGATTTTTAAGGAGATATTGAAAATTGGTTGGAAGTTAGGCCTTAGTTCCCCAAAGTTCAGTGATACGGTAGGAGAAACCTTAGCTGTTGCAGCTGAATAGATGTATGAAGGGTTATCCTGTATATGAACTTCTGTTACAAAGTAGTTTTTGACAGTGAGAAGTCATAATTTATTATCCAGAAAAAAATACAGGTCTAGCTTTTACATCACGTGCAAGCCTGCCTTAAAATATCTCAGACGCTGCTTACTTAACACTAGTTTGACAAAGACTATAGCAGATTTTTCAGTGTTAGCTTGATTTAAGATTATGATTCTAACTAGGAATGACTTAGAGTCAGTTTTATCCAGAGGCTGAATCCTGAGTGAAAACCCCACTACAGTAACTTGCAGTCTGTAGTTATGTCTGGAGTTAGGAATTCTGTTTGTGTGTGCTCTGATACTTCTGTTGGAGTTTTGCCAAATGCTGTACCGGAAAATCTCTATTATTTATTTATTGTGCTTTAATAGCCATTTGAACATTTTTTTCTCATAAAATAACACCTGAAGCTGAACATGAAAACTTTAGGAATTAGATAAATGCTATGAAGTCCTTTATGTGCACAACAGAGTCACTTGTAAGACTCCTTTTACTGATGTAAATATAAAAATATAGGAAAAATTAATTCTTCCTAGTCTCCTTGTATTTTCAGCATAACTGAGACAGATGAAGCAAAATGCAACAATGTATTCCAAGATGTGAAGAAATCTGAGACCTTTTTGGCAAGCAGCGGTCAGAGAGAGGGTGAGCAGGGACTTCATGTTTCTAGATCTTTGTGTGTGCTGGGAATCTATCAATGACAGAAGCCTTGAGACACTGCCTCTGTCTTCAGCAAAGCACTCTCCTTAACTGTTACAGACATTTTCACTGAATCTGAAAGTTATCAATGCCTTAAGGACATAAATGTGTTTTATATGAAGTTTACATATGACCCAATGTTATTTTGTGGGATGTCATTTACTTTTACTTACTTTTATTTAAACAGATGTCTCTGTTGAAAACCCTCAAGATGGTAACTGCTGCTTGTGGTTTTCTTGTGTTTGAGTAGATATTCTAGTGTCTACTCTATTAGTTGATAGTTTATTTACGCTTCTTCAGTTTGGGTTTTACATTTCTCCTGACACATTTTGTGATTGAAAGTTTACAAAATATCTACCTTTCAGTAACTGAACTCAAAACTGAGTTGGGACTGGTAAATCCTAATATTATGACAAAACCATTTACCCTTTCTAGGCTTGGTGCATTGATGGACAGCTTCTATTTGGTTGCTGCTTTACCAGTGTGAAGTTTTTTTCAAGATAGTTCATCCAAATTTCAGCATTTCAACTTCGTTACTTCTCTGTTTTGAGCAAAGTGAAAATGTGTGTGCTTTACAGAAGGACTTATACACTTATATTGTTCATTTTTATACCAAAACATAAATTTTTAATTTTTCAGTTTTAGCTGCTGTTGTTCAATATTACAGTTCTCCATTTTTGGCTCAAAATGATTGTGAATGTAGAGGCTAGACTTGACTGTGGAGTGTGTGATTTCTTTGTACCAGGAATTTAGGTTGGTTTGACTCCAAGGTGGCATATCTAAGCCCTGGAAGGTTGCTCAAGTGAAAAGGGAGGTTTCTGGCAGGTATGAATGCTCCTGTCAGCATTATACTGACCTTTGACGGTCGCCTCAGTCCCTGAAGTTTGGTAGTAGTTGTTATAACTGCAAAAAAGTCCCATCATAACTCAAGGGATTGAGTCCTGTAGGAGTAGAAAGTTTAATATCTATTGGCTATATCAAGTATTCTTGCCCTCTCTGTATGGAACAAAACCTTCAAGACTTATGGATGGAAAAAAACTCAAAAGCTAAGCATTTTACTAATGTGTGCTTAGGTCTGACATACTGAACTTCTGATTTAAAGTTTCTCTGTGTTGTTTAAATGTTTGTTGCATGTGCATGGAAAATATTTTGTACTTTTCAGAAATGTATTGTTTAACTGTTGCTTGATAGTTCCGAAATGTTTTTAACCTTTATCATTTTACAATGTGTAGTTGAGAAAAAAAAATGTAAAGTCACAATAAGCATCTAAATGTTCTGTTAGAGCACATAGGTAACCTCATAATAATGTTCTGTATGTGTCATGTTTAACAAAGCATGCATTACAGCACATGACCATTATTTTTTTTTCCCCCACACACCTTCTTTAGGAAAAGGGGAAGCAAAACTCGATGTGAAGTCTGAGCCTATGATAAAAACATCATTAGTTGAAATGGATTTGGATGAGTCGCCTTTGGATAATATCAAAAAAGAATTGACTCTGCAGAGTACAATCCCCACAGCAAAAGAGCAACAATATTTGCAAAGCAATGGCTGTGGTCCAGGCTTTGCAGAAGAAAATACAAGTTCAGAGGACCAGGCCATGGTAAAAATAACTGGAAAGCGCTACCTGGCATCTCCCAACCTACCTGACTTTTGTGGCTGTAGTCCTGGTTGGAGCAGTGCATTTTATGGAGCTGAATGTTTTGATTCAGAAGTTCATAGTTACTTGAAAAACCTTGGAAAGCAGAAACCAAGTGAGTCACAAAATATAGATGCTAAAAAAGTGGTGAGTAATGATTTTAAATCGTTAAGGTACATCTTGCTGGTTAAAAGTGTGATAAAATTTGTTCTGTTATAGCGAGTCAAAACATGATTTCTTCTTTTAAATATTGATTAAGTGTTTAAAATCCTCAAGATTTGTCATGTTTTACCAATAAACCACAGTAGAAGTGTAGTATTCCAAAATAAAGTGCATTGACACAAAAGTGCAATCACCCACCTTCTTAAAGCTGATTGGAAAAGCACTGTCTGCCCTTTGCACCAGCCCTGTGGTGGTGATACTGTAGAAAAGAGCTAAGAATGACTGTGGTGGAGCACATCACAGGCATAGAGCTTCATCAAAAGTTTTTATACTCTAGACCTACCTGAATTGTGGAATAGACAGGGAATTTGCCTCTGACTTTATAGCTGCTCACCCCGGATGCTTTAGGGGACAAACCACTTTGTCCATCAGATTCCAAATGGTCACTCCCTCTGATTCCCTTTCTGTTTACCTAGTCTCTTAATCACCTTGATTTTGCTTTGATTGATGAAGCAAAGGCAGACATTGAAGTAAAAGGAAGCAGCTTCCAATCAGAATCTGGATAATAGCTTTCTTGTGTTTTCCCTGTATTCTGTGTAATGCCTCTGTAGGAGTACATCTTTTAAAAGTCAAGGGGTCTTTTATGGCTCTATGCTAATGAACTATGTTGTTAAACCTTTTGAGCTTTTCTGAAAAACAGTGACAGGTTTTTCTTAAGATCAAATTAATTTCTAACAAGTCCATCCCATTAAATCTAACCTATTTACCAATCTGTTGTTTGATATGTTAGCTCTGAGCTGTGTGTTTTCTGATCGCTGTGCTTGTGGGAGTTGTCTGCTGCATTCCGTGAACTTACTGCATTTAAAATGCTGTTTCGTGTAACTGGGTCACTGCGAGTTAACTCAGGGCCCAAGTGCAAAAGTCACCACCTTTATAAAGCACAACATACATCATGTTTGTTGTTTCTTAATAAATCAGAAGCTGAACCCAAAGTGGATGGCCCATTTTTACTGGCTAGTAAAATAATGAAACCTTTGATATGCAAACAATTATAAATGTAAATGTTTACTTTTAAATTGATATATTTTGAAGGACCTGATATACTTTCATTTCTATTCATTGCTTAAGTTACATAATTCTACTGAAATTTAGTTTAATTTTTCCAATTTTGTGAAATACATAAATAGAAAATATGAAAACTGAACTTTGAAATTACATGTCCTTTATTTCTAGGGCAGCTCTCTTGTCTGCCTTCTGACCTGGTTGTATAATAGCATGTAATTGTATTTGTTTGGAAGCCATTGATTTCAGTCTGACTTTCAGTTGTTGCAAATATAGGTCAGCTGTTTAAAGTGTTTCTGGGCCACTAAATTCAGAACATACAAATTTTAATTCTGGATGACTTCTGATTGTAAGTTTTAAAAATGCTTTTGAAAACAACCAGATAAGTGCAATTGTAAGTAAAGGCATATTTATGTGAACAGATTCAGACAAACTTCCACAGAGTCTCATCATACACAAACCTGTTCCAGTTCTTAAGTTGTAGAACTGTGACATCACTAATGCTTTTCTGGGAACAGGTAACTCCTGCTGTATCTTGCCTGTATACACAGATGTGAAAGGTAGTTTTTCATTGTTAATATCATATTCTTGTCTGTTTGGATGTTCTTTTCTCTTCATAAAAAAATAATTCTCTCCTAAAACTTAACTTGCTTACTAGAATCACCTTCCACTTACAATTCTGATCAGAATCCTATTTCTTTTTGTATAGGAACTAGAACAATTGCTAATGATGGAGACGAAAAATTACAGAAAGACCATAAAGTTTTACCAGAAACTATTGCAGAAAGAAAGAAGAAGCAAAGGTAAGATTACAGCAACTTGCCATTAAAATGGCTGCATGGTACTTTTAAGGACCTTTTCTGTAAATCTGGATCATTGATGTTCTTATGCCATGTATTTTAAATCTAAAGGTCCTGAAACTAAATCTATGTTGCCCAAACTGAGAGGACAGCTACAGGAGATGAAATCAAAAGTGCAATTTCTTGAACTGGTAAAGAAATATGTGCAGGCAAGTCAGACTTTATTTCACTTGTGCTTCATTTGTCATTTCATTACTGCATCAGTGTAACTGGCCACTCAGTTCACTATATGAAGTGTGAAATGTTTTGTGTCAAACTGCAAAATTAAGTAAGATCCAAAAGAATTATTAAAGGTAATTGCTACTAGTATTATTAAAAACAAAAAAAAATCAATTGTAAGAAATGCAACTTGTCTTTAAATTAAATGCATTTTATGTGACTTTTCCTCTTTAATTTCTCATTTTATCATGGCCTTGCTTCTTTGAGCAGATGATGTATGCAGAGCAGTGGGGTGTGGAATCCTATGTGCTGCCTACAGTCATTCACAGTGGGAAAGTTGACACCATGGACACAGCACCTATGGATGAATCATCATTGCTCCTTTACTATAACACAGAGAAACACCAATGTAACAATCAAAATGGAGTGAGAGTTCTGCAGGCCGGTACACCACTTGGTTTAATGGCTTATTTATATTCTAGGTATAGTATATTTTACACATAAATTGGGAGTGGGTTGAAGCATGATTGCTAAATCAGGAAAAACTTGTTTCTGTGATAAATCCTAGTTACTCAACATTTAATAAATTCTCTCTCTTCTATCAAGTTTGTGTTATGTCTTAGAACACTCGTGTACAGAAATGGAGATAAAAAATGTCAAAAGATCAGCTGGCATTCATTAAAAGTATTTGATAACAAATAAAAATTAACAACTTTAACTTTTTTATCTTTTACTTATTTGAGGTTTGCTCTGATAGTTGCTATGGAATCAAGACTTTATGTTACTTCCAGCAGTACAACAATTCTTCATATAATCATATAAATTGGTAATTCTCATTAATAAGGTCTGAATATGAAAATGTTTAGGTTTGGTTCTACAGATTATAGCTCCAATAATCAGTCCTTGCACTGATCAAGATGCAGTCATATCTCAGGGTTTAAATGGGGACAGAGGTGTCTTTCAACTTGGTTGAGGGCAGTGTTGTTTTAAGGTACTTGTGTCGTAGTAGTGTGAAGGATAGAAATTGCCAGAGGCTCCATCAGACTTGTGCCACTGCAGAGGGAGCAACTTCCTCCCAGCTACTTCTCCCAGTTCATGCTGACTCTGAGACCCAGTTACTTACACTGAGTGCTGCTTTTCCTTCACAAAGTAAAGAAAATGTTTCAGAATTGGACTTCCAACATTCATCAAACCCAAACTTTCATGATTAGCTGTAAGCCAATAGGGAGAAAAGACAATTAACCTGTATTAAGACCTTGAGAGTGTGTGTATATAAAAATATAAAATGCCCTCATTTTTCATGTGTGTATAATAATTGCATTCTGTTGTTAAAGTAACTACTCCTCTAATTAGAGCTACAGGGAATTTTTTTCTTGCTTAATATACCTACTTCTTATGCTGTTATTATAATAAAAATGTTTTAAAGCAGCATTAAGTTAGATGATAGAAAAAAAAAGAAAATGTAATATGTTCTTTCATACTATTTAGAATGCAACTTGCCTTAATAATAGAAATGTCAAAATGGTTATTCACAAAATTGAAAGTAGAGAAACTCTTTATAAAACAAATTATGCTTTCAGGGTTGGCAATACAGTACTTGATGTGTAGAAATAATTTCAAAAGGAACCAAGGTTTTATGAAGACCTTGAGAATCTAAAATGCCTATTCTTGATACTTTGAGCATTTTTTTGCTTTTGCTGTACTCAAATGCAAGTTGAATATGTGTTCTGGCTTGTCTGAAGTTTTTCTTGTGCTTTACAGAAATGCCTTTTTAGAAGGTTATGTACAACAGTTTCTTTACACATTTCGCTATTTCTGCACACAAGAAGAATTTTTGCGGTTTCTTCTTGATAGAATCAGCAGCACTTTATCCAGGTACAGTAAATTCCCATGAAAAACATTATCAAAGCACAATTGAGTTTCCTCCCAATAACAAATAGCTGTTTCTCAGAAGTCCTACTTAATTAAAATGAACTTTTTTATTTGTTTTTGTAAGACTCTTTTATCAAGTGAGAGCAAAATGAGAGCAAGAGCTGCATCTGACAATGTGCTTACTTAGTTATGCTTCTCACTTTTACCAGTTATCCACTAATGGGTAATAATTACAATCTCAGCTTTATTTCCATAGAGCCATGGATTCTAGAGACATGAAATTTAGGAATTTAAGATGCTACATTAAATACCAAATAAAACCCATGGGTTTTGTCAATGCTTATTTTTAAATTGGAATTGGATATCAATTTTGGCATAATAAGTTTCTTTTTCTCCTCACCAGTGCAAGCCTGGATCCTTCCACATCCCTTACCAAAATATGTAACCGCAGTTTCTACATCCTGCAGGCATGGATTGAAGACTGTTACACTGTAGACTTTGCAACAAATACTGATCTTCTGGGTACCCTAAAAGAATTTATTTCTTCCAAGGTAATTCAGAATTTCAGTAGATCCTTTAAGGAAAAAAAAAAAAATTAAGTCAGTTGTGGGGTATGTAACATAGTTATTACAAAAAGCTGCTCTATGTACAATTAAAATAAATAAAAGAAAAATAATGCTATATTTGACAGCTACGTTCAGTATGTCTGGTTTTGGGCAGGTAAGAATCTTACAACTGTATTGTAACTTGCTTGTAATTTCTGGAAAATTGAGTTCTCTGTTCTGTTAGCCTATTTTGCATTCCCAGGTTGCTTCATTAAATGGCTACGGGGAACGCTTGTTGTCACTGCTCGAGGACGCCTCTGCCAGGAAAAGTGGCAGTGCTGCTCTGTGCTCTGGTGTGGACAAATGTGAAGAGGAAAGTGAGGAGGGCAGAAAAACACTACATTCCCTGTGTAAAAAGCTCTCAGAAGATGTTTCCAGAAAGGTGTGTCTTTTCTTCAGACTGCAGTGTATGGAGCACATTTCCATATATTATGTTTTGACAGAAACAGAAGTGTCCAACTTAGAGTCCAGACCTGCTCAGTAAGAATAATGTACCTGCATTTGAAATTTTCTTTTGAAAATACCTAAGATCCAGACAGTTCTGTAACTGTGACAATAATCTTAACTCCTGAGAGTTGTTTCAGTAATCACAGATCAGATAATCAAAATTTTGAGAGTAGAACTCTTCATTCTTGGCACTAGCATGTGACTCATAGTTATTAGGAAAAATTTGCCTCTTTGTCAACTATTAATGCTTTTTAGTAGGCATCTTTGTAAGACTATAAATACAAGAAAACAGCAGGAGCTACAAGGTTCTCTGCTAGAACTTGTCTGAACTTTTGTCTGTATTTACTATTTTATTGTGTTCTACAGCCCCAGAAACCAGAACATACTGCAGGCTTTTCCCAAAAACAGATGTCTTTACAGAGTGACCAAAATAACATGTGGAAGTCATATGTATCAATAATGTGCAAGCTGAATTAAATATCAGCCTCATGATAAAGGTGCACAATTCTGTGGGTATATTGGGGATTCAGCCAAGAAAGGGCAAACAGAATAGAGGAACGTGGACTTTTTTATTGTCACTGCACAATAATGATAATAGAGAAGGAAAGAAAGAAAGAAGGGAAAAGAATGAAAAACCCAAGTATTTCTTGGAAAAGGATGTTTGATTCTAAGCAAAAAGGAGAAGTAAAATATTTTGTGGCAGCAAGCTTGAATATACAGAGGTTTGTTTTAAATACTGATTGTTGATTGAGATCTGGCAGCCTCCTGCTTAGACTCATCCACTGTGCATATTATATTAGCTTAAAATAGCAGTGTTGAGTAAACCAATTTGTTCTGGGTTAACCTTGAAGATGAGCCGAAGAGTTTTGCATGCACAAAGGTGTTTCTCTTAACAACACCTTCTTGAAAGTTACATCAAGGGGAGGCTTAGTGTTTAAGAGAATTTGTAACCTTACATTTATTTTGTCTACAGAACTTCTACTGGAAACTATCCAAAGGTATGGGACCAACTGCACAATATCAGAGAGAGTGGCTGCACACAGGTTCAGCAGTTTTGCCAAAGCCCTGCTGTAGCAGTTTTGCAGAAGAATCCTCAGTCTCCTTAACTAGAGCAGATGAAGTGGGACCAGTTCTCTTGATGGAGTGCAGTGCCCAACAGCTTTGTTGGCAGCTAACACTACTGCAACAGGTACCAAAGTCTAGATGTATTTGGAAGTACAAATAATATCTATCGTCTTACTCTCTTCTTTCTTTACCATTTCTGAACCTTGTTTAAGCTTATTTCATACTATTTTATAAGACTTTGAATTAAAACTTTTCTCCTGAAGTCTCTACAGTGAAATTTAGAATATCTAATGTTATTCTTAGGCTGTGATTCCTCTCATAATTCATGCAGGTGGGGTGGGAGGAGGACCATACTCTGCCATTTTTATCCCCGAGCATTTTAAAAGAACTGTTAGAACTAACAGCAGATATATCTTGCTTTTTTTTTTTTTGTTTAGGAAGTATTTAATAAATGTCATCCAGTACACTTCCTAAATTCCAGAGCACTTGGTGTTAAAGACAAATGTGCAGCTGTGCCAAAGTAAGTTGCTTGTTTTAACTGCCTTTAGATTCTTTTGATGCACAATAACTTAAAGTGTTATACTTTTAATACAGCCAGAAACAGAGAAACCATTTCAATACTTAATATTTTTTTTTACAGCCTAGGTAGCCTATTTATATGGGTTATTTTCATACGTGGATATGGGTATGTATCTATGGACATGCATGTGTATGGAAGGCCACATTTGCCTGGTGATTTCTTTGAAATCTGAAGTGAGTTGAGGCCAAAATATTTCTAAGAACTTTTGTTGGGGGTTGCTTGAAAGGCTCCATCTTTGGCAGAGAAAAAAAATGTTGTGGATTCTGAAGTAGATCCTTGGTCATGAATATGGATATGTATATAAAATCTCAAAGGTATTTATAGTCTTACAGAATAGCTGAGGTTGGAAGGGGCTTCTCAAGATATGTAGTCCAACCACCCTGCTGAATGCAGGGTCAGCTGGACCAAGTTGTCCAGGGTTGTGTGCAGTTGGGTTTTGAAGGTGGATGGAGACTCCACAGATTCTCTGTACAATATTTCCTCTGTATGTTAGGGAGATGAATTATTGGTATTCAGAGATGCAAAGGAATTTTTCTATAGTTACTAGAGTGGTTACCTACCTCTTCAAATTATTTCCTCATCAGTAATTAATGTTTTCATCCAACCACATAGACCTAATTATTTTTATGATGGTCTACTTCTTACATACTCAGTGGATTTAGTTAGCTTCTAATTAGTCGTTGTTAATTGCACTACCTATTTTTGCTTCTAAGGATAGGGAATGAATATCTAAAGCAACTCCTTTTTTACAGGTTGTTCAATGGCCAGGCTAGATCACCTGGTTTATGTAGATTTTGGGGTTCTGTCATGGGAAACGACATGTGTGGGGCCACTAGATATCAGGCTCGATTTCTTATGTGGCTGCAGTTGTTGAGTCTGGATTTCTGGATTTCTTTTGTGTCAGATTGGTTGGGGTTTTATGCACTAATTAGTGGTGAAAGTGTTTTTATGTACAGAAAAGTATCCTGTATATGCTTATTTTTTGATCAGATATACTTACTTTTTCTTCCTTATAATTACAAGGTAACATGGCTCACTATGTGCATCATGAAGTGTAAAATCAAGATGGCAAGAAATGCAAAATTATTTTAAGTTGTTAGAAGTTGACTTCTTCACAATCAAGGTTTTCTTTTAAAATCCAGTATCAGCCAGAATTATTTATGCCTTTTTTTTCTGTATTTTCCTTAGGGCAGTTTCTGCTGAGACAGTTTCACTTAAAGTCTGTAATCTGTTTCTGTCAAAGTGCATACAAGACCAGTACCTTCTGCAGTTATTAAAAAACGCAGACAGTATCAGCACCTGGGTTGCTGCTGAAATTGTAACATGTCACACAACTAAGGTTTGTCATTGTTTATTGTACTATTAACTACAAAATAGTTATTTATTTGTCATTAGCTATGACTTGCTATGTAGCAAACCTGCAAGAAATATTTTGAAATACACTTGGGAGTGGGCAGTTAACAATTTGTTTTGTTGTCACAGGGAGGGTCTTGGATGCTTTTTAGTAGCAGGTGTCAAAACCAAACAGTATGTAAGAAATAAGTTGTCTGAGGGGAATATGGGTCAAAGTTCTATCAAGGACACCTGAGTGACAGGAAGAGAAAAAGTGTGTGAAAGGAAATGTTACTACAGTCAGCAACTTTGATAACAAATTTGAAAAAGGAAATACCTCTTCTTCCTCTCAATTTTATTATGTAGATTTACTATGTATATGTGTATATTATATATCTTAATTTTTTTCCAGCGGCAGGTGAGCTTGTTATCAAAATTTCTTCTTATAGCAAAATGCTGCTATGAACAAAGAAATTTTGCTACTGCAATGCAAATCCTAGCAGGCTTGGAAAATCTTATTGTACGACAGTTGCCAGTAAGTTTGGAACTCTGTTCTCTAACCATTTTGCTTAATATAATCTTGTTCCAATATAGACATTAATGTGAAAAACAAAAATATATTCTGTTTTATTGTAAGGCCTGGAAAATTCTACCTGCAAAAGTAGCTGAGATAATGGAGGAACTCAAGGCTGTTGAGGTATGGTGTAAAGTCCTTAATGCAAAATTGCATCTTTGGGGTTGGAGAAGGTGCAAAATCTGTTTAAATGGGGGTCTCTGCAGTATGCAAACCATAATTATTACTTTTAATTGTGAGTTTAATTTGATTGAAGACTTTTTACACCTAATCCAAGAGTTTACGTAAATTTTAATCTCCGTATTTCTTTAACATGTGTTCTGTGTGGCAAATCAAAATTTCAAAAGCAAGCTAAAGCGTTAGATATGCCACATGGCATTAGAAGATTTCTGCAGAAGCTTTGCAGCTGTAATGTGTTCTGAAAAATCTTAAATGAGTGTTTTGTTATAGGAATTATTTTATTGATCTATACAATTTTGAAACATAGAGTGAAGTTTTGAAATGCAGGTTTTCCTGTGATTTAGAACAATTGAAACTATGTATGAAATAGCTTTTGGTTAAAGTTAGGGTTTTTTGTGTACTTTAAAAAGTCTGCCACCAGATGAATTCATAGTGTTGTCTTCAACTTCAGTGCCAAAAGTTAATAGTCATGACAAATAAATAGATAGTGTTAAGTACCCAGAGATCTTGTAAAACCTTCCCCAAGACTTAATGTGAGATTAATCTGTGTGCATTTTTACCTAGGTGTTTTTAAAAAGTGATAGCTTATGTCTGATGGAAGGAGACAGATTCAAAACTCTTCCAACAATTCCATCAGCCCATGTTTTAGCTATGCATGTCCAACAACTTGAAACTGGAGGATTCACAATGACAAATGGAGCTCACAAGTGGACTAAACTTAGGTAATTATTTTAATTATGTATGTATATCACCTATATTTTTTATTATACTATGGTCTAATGAGATGAGAGCTAATGCAGCATTTCACAATTAACGGTTCAAATAGTTTCATTTGTTTAGACATGTAATTAGAGATACATATACAATAGAATTAAATGCTTGATTCCTTTGAATTTCCTTTAAGGTTTGCTTTTTGGTTTATGCTTTTGTTTTTATCATCAGCAAAACAAACTAATCTTTTTTACCGTATTCCCTTACAAGAAATATTGCAAAAGTTGTGAGCCAAGTTCATGCCTTTCAAGAGAATCCTTATACATATGCACCAGATTTCAAGCTGCAGTCTTACCTCAGACAAAGAATAACTCGTTTTAAAGATGCAGACATTTCTGCCTTGGCAGCTGACAACTGTGCCAACTTCCATCAGATACCAGCAGAAAAACATTCTCGAAAAATTCAGGACACACTGCGCAGGATGAAAGCAACATTTCAGTAATTATTTATGTTTCATCTGTTCTATTCTGGGTCTAGACTGTAAAACTGGATTAAGTTGACTCCGTCTACTGGACCTATTTCCAAGCAAATACTTAAGTGAAACGACATAAGATACTGTCTCAAGTTGAAATTATTCTATTTCTTAACATGGAATTATAAAATGCTGACTAATGAGATTTGAATCACTGGCAACTGGATGGCAGATCAAAAGAATAAAAAGAAATATAAAATTGAAGAGAGAATGAAAAGGCTTATTAATTTTGCTATTTTTCTTTAGCATAAATAATTAATTAGCCTGAAAACAATATCTAAAAATTACTGTGGAAAAAAGTTAAAGTTCCAGCTTCTGTTGCCAAGTTGGCCTAGGAGAGTTCTAAACATAGTTCATTAAATGTTGAATCTATTTTTATATAAACACAGTACACTTATATCCTGTAATATTTCTGTATAATTCAGAAACACAGATCCTCTGCTATTCATTGACTGTTGGTGTGTCTTGCTTTTATGTTGTATATTATGAAAACTATAACTGACATAAATAATTGTCTGTCTATTTCTCCTACCAAGGAAGGAGATGAATGCTATCCTTCAACTGTTTGTTTGTTTGTTTGTTTGATTTTAAAGTCATCAGACTAACCTGTTTCCAAATGAAAGTAAGATCTGAATGTAAGTATTGCCCATTCGTTGCTCTGCTTCTGCACTCCTGGCATTGTGAAGACAGTAAATGTGAAATTGCTTTTTTTTATCTGTATTTGGCACAAGAGTCACTTTGCCAATTTATGTCTGTCTGTATGTGTGCACATTTGAGTATGGCTTTTGCTCCTGAGATTGTTTTGTAGATCACAGTGCTCCAGCAGCATCCAATAGAAGATAACCATGTGAAATCTGAATATGGAACTTGTAAAACTGTGGTGCTAACCTATTCATAGAGCTTATACTTACAAGACCTTCTAAATAGCCATGAAATGTGTTGCTATTGCTAGAAAATTTGTTGAGCTACCCAGGTTTATGCAAGGCCAGAATGTTAAGGCTACAAATTAGTTAAAAATACAAGTATTTCTACCAGAGGGAGCAGTGATAGTGTTGAATGAGAAGGAGGGAAGGGCAAGAAACACTTAAGCACTGTTCTGAAAGTGATTTGCTTAGATCTGTGTTAAAAAAAATTTAAAAAAAATGTTTTGAGAGAAGTGAACAGCAGATATGAACTAGGTGTCTTGTCAAGTGTTAGTGATGGAGAAGGGTAAAGATACAAGAAATGGGAGCATGTACATGTCTGGTACTTTGCAGCTGTACTGCTGTGTTTGACAGAAGTGCATGTGCACATGCTGAACTGTAGCTTTCTCAATGCGTAAGAGGAAGGCTTCTCCTTTCCTCTTGTCAGTAACAGCAATATTACATCTCAACCCTCTGTCATCTTCCTCAGTAAAAACAAGGTGTGTCCATGCTTTCCTTTAAATACTCAGTTACTTTTTCCTACTAATACAATACTACTAACTTTTGGCTCTTATTGGCTTAAACACTGAAGAACTCAGTCCTCAACAGGTTTCTTGCTTTTGTCCTACTTTTAATATGATTTATTTTATTTACCATATGTAGGTATAACGTGTCATTAATCATAGTATTCTGACTTACCCTTAGGGATGTAAATCATGTTGCTATTTCTCTAAAAATTGCCAAATGTGACAATATTTAATATTTACCTCCTACCTTTATGATTTAAGAATGTTAATGATAACGCTATCTTCAGATAGACATTTCACATATTTTATCGTTATGCATTTATTTTAAATAATTGGTTTTTAGTAGTTATTTGGGATTTTGTCAATTAAAAATCACCATTCACTCAAACCTGCACCTTGCCTTTGAATGACAGTAAAATTTTAAGTAGCATAAGTTTTACTAATGTAAAGTAGTCCACAAGACTTGCTAATCACGTGATCTTAATAAATTCATTTTATACAGCTACCAGTCAGACTTTTGATATTGCTTTTGTGAATTTTTCTACCATTTATATTTTCCAGTCATGAGAATTAGCTCAGGTATTTCTTAGCTCTGTGTTACTACATCTAGAAAATATTGCTTATTCTGTGACAATAACTGGTGCTATACGAGATTTTAAAAATCAGCTCATGTCTTCTGTAAGTGCTTCAGTGTATCAAACCTTATTAATGCATAGTGTTGAGTTATGATACCACTTTGGGGTGTTTCCATCAATCAGACATTTCAGATTTTCTGTCAGGCACCACCCCCCTACAACAACAGCAACAAATGTTAATAGCTAATGAAAAAAACCTCCACTCCTTTGCAAGGAAACTGGTTTGTTTTTGTCCATGAACACTGAGGTATGTGCATCTTATTTCAGATTTCAGAAGAAAGTTGCATCTAGCATATAACTGTGCTGCTTATTTATGACTAACAAGCAGTAAGTGGTGAGCTAAAGTTTTCTCTCTTATGGGCAATGTCCTTTAAGAAAAAAAATGGGACAAACATATCAAAGAAACATATTTATTTTTATCTAGTTGGCAAAATATTAATGGCATCAGTAGTCGTACTGCATAAGTGAGGGACTTTGCAGTCTGGCCCTGTGCTTCTGTTCCAATACAAACTAGAATTTTTGGGCAAGAAAGCTGAGTTTGTTCTTTAAGCCACAATTGCTAGCAGCTGTCATAGCTCTTCCTCATTTTTTCCACATTCCCCTCATCTTGCTTTTATGTTTATTTTTCAAAAAGTGACCCATGGAGTTCTGAAGTCAAGTCTGCTCCTTGGGAGACTTTCCAATTGCTATGTGTATTGGTGCCCTTAGCAGATGTTTGCCCCAGGATCCCTGGGGTTTTCACTCCTCTTGTGAGAGAGCTGGGAAGTGTGTCCTTCTTACACCAGCTCTGTTAGAAATCAGGTTTCCAGCTCCAACACCTCCAGAAGCCTGCCAGGAAACAGGGATGGAATTCAATTGGATCCTATGAACCATTCTTCAGAATCCCAAACCAAGGAGCTGGGATGAATTGATGAATCAACACTAATTCATGATTCTGACAAATTCCTTTCCTTAGAAAATTTTCCATCACTTCTAGACTTTGCTTTGTGTATTGGATTGGTTTCATAAGAATTGCTGAGACTCATCATTTCTATGAGTACTTGATGTGATTTGCAAAGGATTAAAACTTGAGGAAAGTTTGTAAATTAAAAAATTAATAAACTACAGTTAGGGGTGGAAGCCATCAGTTTTTTCAGTGTTAAACGTACAGCTGATTGTTTCAATCCTTGATATTCTGATGGTGGAAAGAGAGCAGATAAATTCTTTTTCTTCCTCATACTTGCTTAAATGCAATCCAAAGCATAACCTTGTTTAAATTCCAAGTGTTCTGTTTAGAGCTAACTTTTCTTTTTTTTTTTAGAAAGTCTTTTTTCTCAAAATATGCTTTATAAATAATTAGTTTTAAACATATGCTAAGGTTTGACAGACCCTCAAAGCATTGGAAATGCAGATTTGAACAATATCTGAAAACTAAAGTCCTATAAATCAAACTTAGTTGAGGGGACATCCTTGGGATTTGACTGATTAGGAGATAATCTTCACCTATAAATGTTTTTGCCTTTATTAAGTTACTGTAAATGTAAGACACTGCCCTCACTGTCAGCAAGGGAAAATAATTTCCATTTTCAAACCATTTTAAAAATGTTTTTTAAAATATTTTTCTTTTATACAGTAAGAGCTCTCTGCTTACCAGAAGAGGTAAGTATACCATGGTGCAAAAGCCTGGAGTACTTGCTGTTCCACTGCCTCCCCTCTAAACAATGTGTGGCATGATCAAAGTTAACCAGGAATGCAGGTCCTTGTTGCAGATGCACAGGCTATCAAGCTAATTAGATGTATCATAACATTAACTTCTAATTAAATCCATTCTATAGTAACGAGGAAAATTGAAATAATCTTGGAATTACTGTATTTTTGATGGAGGAAGAATGAGTGAGTTCCCAGAGAACCAGAAAATAATACTACTTTTTAAAAATGGACAAGACCACAGGAATTAATGGATAGGCAAGGTAAAGAAAATGGCAGAGAATCAGCCAGGAAGACTTTGACACTTGAAGAGTTACTGGAAAAGCTGTCTGAAAATCTGCAATCTTAGAAACTTATTTAAAAGGCTGACATGCTTTTGTCCATGAAGTCATTTTTAAATGACCTAATGGTCAAGGTAACTGTCCCAAGAGAGAAAAAAAGCATGTTGTATGTTGAAGTCAATAAATGCTTTGACAACAGATCCTCCTGGCCTGATTATATATTTGGTTGCTCAGATTCAGATGATGGGCCTCTAAGGTGAATACACAACTGGTTAGTACATCATTTCAAAGGGTAATTAACATGCTTGTTAAACAGTGAAAGTGAATTGAGTGGGGTTAGGACTATCCAGATGTTATGAGTGAAAAGCAGATGCAGATTCCTCAGGGACAAGCCACAAAATAAGTGAGAGCTTTGGCTTTATCAAAAGTGTAGCATTCCCACAGTGGGAATCCTGGTGCACCACACAGATGAGGACCCAATGCACTGGAGCCTTCTCAGGAGTGAAGCTCCAGGGAAAGTGCTGTGGGGGTGAGTAAAGAAATCTGTGCTAATTAACATTCCATACATATGCGATGCCCTGTCTTGCTCATTAGCTGCCCCATGTAATGCAGGTGCTGCTGTTTGAATTCCAAGATCTCCAGATGGCCTTCACCTTAGCACCTGTGCAGATGGGGGGAAGTGAACTATGCTGGCTTACACTAATGAGGTAAAACGTGCTCTGTTCTCAACACACCCAACACACGGCAAGGGAACTGTCACAGTCACAGTAACAACATGGTAAGGCCTGCTTGGGACTCTGCATACTCCAATGAGGGAGGCAAACTACCCAGAATTACCATAAAGCAGTCTTCTCACAGCCTAAACTGTATGGAAGGTGTAGGAATGTCTGTGGATTCTACTGCTGAAATACAAGGGGGGGATGGAAAGCACGCTTATACAAGCTTAGAACTCACAATAATCATGGTAGCAGTTTATATTTCAAGCTTCAAGTCTCATGGTGTTGAAGGATAAATATTAAATGAAAAATAACTATAGAGCTTCAGTAAAAATCCCTGGGGACTATAAGAGATCACAAGCAGAATATGAATACATGTGTACAGTTTGCAAAAAGAAAAGAAGAAGGTGGGGGTGCAGTACACCTGAAGTGTACTACATGAGAGCTGCACATGACAGAAGGCAACTATTTTGCTCTGTTTGGCAATAGAGAAGCATCAGCAGGAATACTTTACCATTTGGGCACTGCAGCTAGGATACTTATAGCCAAAATGAGAGAGAGTAGAGAACCAAAGTAAGTATACATTTAGAAACATAAACTGAGAAAGACTGAAAGAATTGGACTTAGACAAGATTGGATTGAGCAGGCCTGCGAATGTGAAATGTTGCTGTAAAAAATTGTAGTAGCTGAGGGGTGAGGGTTTGGGGTTTTTTTGGGGGGTTGTGGTTTTTTTGTTTGTTTTTGAATTTTTTGGGGGGGGGCAGGTTGTGTGTTCTGTGAAGTTTAAGCACTTGGTTTTGAAACAAGGCTGATTTAGTTTCAGTTTTTACATTGGAACACTTCCTATGAAGCACTGGAATAGGTTACTCCTCTCTAACACACCTCTAAGGTCTGCTTTCCTATGAATTTTCAAGAAGTGAGATGAAACTCTGTCATAAGTGCACAGGCCTCCTCATTCCTGTAAAGGGAGAGGGACTCAGTAGGGATCTCCAGTAAAGTAAATTGGACATAATTCAAATACTTAGCTGCAACCAGGGAATGATATTAATTTAATTATAAATTTAATTGTATTCCAGTCACTTCAATGTTCAGGGGTTTATTTGCATTCTTCCATTGATACATACCAAATATAGGTGATGTGTGGGATGAGGTGCTAGAACTGATGTCAAAGATGTTATAGAGGGATGGTGAATTTCCTTTCTATACATGTGCTAGCTAATGCAGTGGAAAAGTGACTGGATGCTAAAAGCAGCAGCAGAGGGATTAGAGGCGGAGCCTGCCACTCTCATCCATGTGCTGCGTTGAGTCGTCTTAGCTCCCAGGGACAGAATGACCGTCCCGGGAGAGTTCCACTGCCACATGTGGCGCTCAGGGACACGGTTTAGTGCTGTACTTGGAGTAAGGGCTGTACTCGAAAGTCTTAGAGGTTTTCTCCAACCTGAATGGTTCCCTGATTCTATCACCGCCTCAGCTAAACTTCTACTACTTCCCTTCTGTGGCAGCTTTCTGGCTGTGGAGTGTCGGTACAACCAGGAGATGGCACAAGAAGCCCTCTGCAGCATTTTACGTGTGGGTGCTGCGCCGGGAGCAAAGGGAGAGTGAAAAACGCTCGGCCGTTCAGATGTCTGCCCAAACCTTGCCCATTAGAAACACACAAAATGGCAGGGCTGTTTGGTTTGGTTTTTTTTAATATTTGTCAAATGAACGTGTATTTATATTCTGCATTCAGCTGCTCCCTTTAATCTTTTAGAGAACACGCACACACATTGTCATAGTCTTAAATCCTATTGACCTTCTATCCACGTGTAATATACTCATTTCTGTAAAACCTGGCAGAAGAATTGCACTGCACTTTGTTTCTGGAGGAAACAAAGGCATCGAATTGCAGGTTACAGGGGCAGTGTTGAGCATCTTAACCTAACTACATTCCTGTCCTCACCCACTAGCCCAGCTTTTCCCTTATCAGTAAACTAAGGGAATGTCAGGACATGTCTATGCTCCCTGTTTGGGAAGAGTGAAGGCAGCCATACAGTGTCATTTATGCTCTGTTGCTACACTTTTATGTCCTGCCAAAGTTATTCTCTTCTTCAGGCAATAGTAACATTTGCAGGATACTTGATGGAAGTGGCTGGAATAAGGAAAAGAGGAAGAAATGGTGTATAGTCAGGAATACAGATGAAGGGGAGAAATAACTTAAAATGTGAAATGGAGAAGAGCCTTGAGGTCCGTTAAAAAAAAAAAAAAAAAAAAAAAAGGTAAAGATTATTTCCATTTAATTTTAACAGACTGGTTTTGGAGCAATACAAAGACCTTATTTATTTTAGGTGTAAGTTAGGGGGGAAGGAAGAGTCAGTAAAACATCTTTACTGCTGAGACCAATGCATTTCAAAGCAGCGTTGTATGCCATAGACCAGGATGGGCACAGAGATGTCCCAGGGCTGCCAGCTGTGATAGCCCATTCTCCTGCTGACTGGCTCATCATGCACAAATGCTAACTCTGAAATCAAAGAGGGAAATTATTCACACTTGAATAGGCAAAATTGAAAAGTTACTTTCACTAATAATAAATGCTTAGGTCAGTATAATTTCTTTAGAAAGTATTTGTGGGAAATACGAATGTAATGGAAAATTTCTGATTAATTAATTCTTTTATATGTTGATAAATGTAACTTTAGAATTAATCATCACAAAAAAAATCTTTCAGCAAAGACTGACAAAGAAAAAGGCCTTGATGTAAAATGTGAAGTTAGCCTCTCTGTTAGGTTTTGAAAAGATTACAAGGTGTCTAAGTGTGTCTAATTGTTTTTAAAGTCTAATTTCTAATCTAAACAGAATTAAACCAGCTACAGACTTCTGAGCAGTTTCATTTGAGCAGGGTCCATAGAGATCTCCCTCTGGCAATATGATAGCAGTGAGTGCTGAAGTAGGATTTACCTGCCTGAAACTTGGATGGGTTTCCAACTATAATAGTTTGTCTAGTAATAAATAAATAAACAAAAGACTCTGCTGCTGTACCTTGCTTCTATAACAACAGCAGTACATGTTCTGAATGTGGTTCTGCTTCATACTGCATTTGACTTTTTAAATTAGCTTAAATTTGGATAAAGAGCCATTAAAATTAGTGTTTTCTTTCTTAATATTTGCAGCATGTCTCTGCAGAATATATATATATATATATATATTTAAAACCTTTCACTGATTCTTTTTAGCTGCTATTGGCAGGCTTGTGTTAAGGAGCCATGGGAGCTTTTGGCATTTTGAGTGCTGTGTTGATTTGGATCAAATCCAAACATGATGAGACATTTAATTTTCATCTGTGCATTGTCACTATGTTTATACCAGGCCCTCCTGGTATTTCTGCACATACGGTCTTTAAATGACTCATGGAAAAGTAGCTCAAATTCTGTCAAAGAGGAAAGATAATGATAATAATTGCTAATTAAGAGATTGGTTGGAGGCCATTTGTATTGCTTTTAAGTCCTAAATAGTGATTACTCATAAATGGAATGTTTGGATAAACACACCAGGGCCATGTAAATTGCATAGCAGATGCCAGCAGCCCTTGCTTCCCTGGACAGACCTTCATGGGAAATCTGCATGTCCACAGGTGAACACATGGCCCCTGTGTGGCATAAACAGCCTGGTTTTTACTCTTTGAGTTGCATCACCACCTAGCTACTCCTAAGAACCACAAATTCCCTCTACTCTAGTCTCACAGGATACTCCAATGCTATGGGAAATGGTCCCCTGCTGGTACAAAGTTTCAGTCCCTTCCTGTGGTCTTGTGTGCACCCACTGCAGCAAGGCCAAGTGGTGGCAGTTCTCCCTGGCACGTGTGGGGAACCCAAGGTAGATGGCACCCTCAGCTGCTCTCTCCTCGGTTCTCCATAGCTCCAATAGTGAGGGGAGGTCTCAGCACAATCCTGCCCCTCTGCAGGGCTCTGAGCTGGCTTACTAGGGCAGAGCTGAGCTTTGGGCTGGAAGATGTGTAGCCACAATTAATTCTCAAAGGCTGAGATGTAATCCCATAATATTTCTATTTATTATCTATTAACCAATATTTCTAAATGTTATCAACTGTCTAGTAGGCAGCCAAGTACGTAGTTCTGCAGAACCTCCTCGACATGAGACCAGTGCTGTGTATGACGATTTCTGCAAAGCTGAAGGGGAAGGTGCTGCCTCCCCAAAGAGGGCAGCTGTGTATTCTGCAAACATCTGCATAGAGTATTGCCATTATCTATGGTAATGGATCTACAGGCTCCTGCTAGTGGCAATCATGTCGGTATGTCTGAGCTCTTTGTCTCTGCCCCCCTGTAGCAGCAGTGTAAAAGCTACTATCTGTCCCTGCCCTACTCTGACAAATTTCATTAGCATGAGCAGGTTTTCATCCCGTTGGTAATATCAATTGATTTCAAACATGGTATTTCTGAATCACAGTTTAGCAAGAGATTTTCAAACAAGCATTTAATGAATAATAGATAGAAACACAAAGAAGGCAGCTTAAGAATTTTAGATAAAATTAAACTAGCAGCTGTTAAATATTGTAGCAGTCATTACATTCAGAAGTAATCTGCTACCTGCCCAGGAGACTTATACATTTGATGTGTAATGGAAATGAGATTTGGTTTAATCTTGTCACACCGTGATCAATTTGTGTCTCTGGGAGCTCAGCATTTGACACTATCTTTCTGAAGTGCCATTTACTTCAATACAATGCAATTAATAAACCAGCAGTATATAAAGATGTAATTTGCAGCTCAGATGACAAAAAACCTTCGAATCAGTAAAGGCAGATGTATCAGTGGATGATACTCAATATTTTCTATTTTCAGAGCTCCATCTTAGGTTATGTATTCTTTTTGTCGTATACGACAGCTTGCCAAATGCCTTTATTTGTTGACACAAAGCTGGAAAAAGTAATGTTATGGAAATAGATTTTGTGTGTGTGTTTTAAGTACTTGTATAGAGATATATGAATATATATGTTATATATAAGAATGTAAATAGGATATAAGTATATTAGTTATATTTATACATAATATTCTGTAAGGACTAATACTGGAAGTAATTCTGGGCACATGGGACATATTTGTCTCATTGGGATGGGATTGTGCCCCATCTGTGATGCAGAATGCTGTTACAGTGATCAGAAATATTCAAACTGAGAAGGAAGCTTGCAGAAAAGTTACACTTTCTTTTCCTGATGTTCATGAGAGTCCTTGAGAATGGCATTTTGCTTGACTGCAGGGGAGGCTTGGCAGGATTCTGCAAGCAGGCAGTGGCACTGATATTCCCAGTTCTGACTGGAGAGGTTGCTGCCAGGCCACGTGTTAAATGCAGCTGAGCTGAGGGGATTTGTCCTTCAGTGATTCAGTGAACAGAGCACCTTCCTGTATGTCTCTCCTCCACCTCCTGCCTGCTTGGTCTGCTCTGAGACATACGTTGCCAACAGAACTGTCTAATGCTCAGAAGTTCTGGTATTTTAAATTTTATCCTCAGGTTTGTGGTGGGGGAAGTCTTCATTTACCCTAAAGAAAAGAGTAGTTAAGAACCTGAAATATTCAAGGTGGGGTGGGGGAGTTGGTGGGGGTGTGTGTTATAAAAAAGGAAATTTAAAAGTTATCTTGTGCAGTCTGGTCAAGTAAACTTTCTAAACTTTCCATTGTTAATTAGAAAATACTTGGGAAGGATAAATGGATGAGGATTCAAATAATTAGATATCAAACAATTCCATTTATTTGTTGAAAAAACACAAAACACCACAAATATATATGTGTGTGTGTGTGTGTGCCTGTGTGTGTCCAACAGGCTTTGTCCATGCAAAAAGTGTTTGTGGACTTCTTTAGGTAGATAACATATATGGGAGGCATTAATGCTTGAATGTTTATTTACACATTTTTACACCATTTTTCCTCCAAGAAGCTTGTTTGGTGGGCTCAGGCTGCAATGTCAATCCCTGCCTACACAGGCCAGAAACAGAGGGCTCCAACAGGGCTCTGGTCATGTGTGGTTGTGGTTCTAAATCGGTCACCTTCAAATAAAGGTGACAATACAATAGTGTTTGTATTTTTGTTTGGTTAGAGACAAACTCTTGAACTGTTCATCACTGGTAGAGCAAAGTAGGGCTCACGCTATGCCATGAAAATGAGCAAGCAATGAGAGACAGAGCCTAAAAGTGGTTCACAAGTCAAACTTGAATATAGTTCAGTGAAACAATTTTCGGGTGAACAAGAAACTGTAGGATTTCTTAATGAATGGACAGCAACTATATGATATGACAGCAACTATATTTGGAGTGGCCAAGAGGTTGAAATGTTTGGTTTAGGAAAAGATGGACAAAGAGAATTTTAATAAAACTTTTACTGGATTAATATAAAGAAAAAATGTATCTGTATAATATTAAAATTTAATACATTGGAAGATATAGACTTAAAGTAAATAGGAGGGGTTTCAAACCTCTGCTTCACGGACAGTCTGAAAAATAGTTAGAACTGTGGTTGCAGTAACTGTTATCACAGAGAAAGTGAATGCTGAGAAATGCAGCCAGAGTGGCAGAACAACAGCTTGGCCGAGTCACAGGGTAGGCAGACAGCAGAGCACTGGGTTTGTGTGCAGGTGGTGGCTGAGTGTAAAGCAGCAGGCAAGAACAAGGACAGATAAAGAGGATGTGCAGTCATGATCTCTGGAGGCAGACTGGTACCAAGCAGGGCTGTGCCAGGAGTTACCAGTGCAGTGGAAGTCACGCTCGGTTCCTGCACAGGAGGGGAGGGTGAAAAGGGGAGGGAATTCATGGTTACCCTGCAGAGAAAAACGGCCCATAAAGCACCAAGAGCCTTTTGTCAATCTACTACAGAGGCTTTACTGCAGCCGCCAAGGGTTCCTGTCGCACACAAAACCCGAAAAACCTAAGGAGAACGGGAATGTTTTTCAAAGACACACTTAAGATAGCGAGTAGAAAAAGAGGGATAGTAAGATAGCAGAGAAATCTGGATGACCTGCATAGCTGCAAGAGATCAAGGAGGGACGATATGACATGAATTCTGCCACTTCAGCAGAACTCGCAGCAGAATGTCAATTCTGAGGCAATAATTGTCGTTTTCTGATTCGTTAGTCGAGAAGCCATACTTTTGTATGAACTACCAGAAGCCTGTTGATTCGTAGAATCCAATGACCTTGACATTTACCTTTTTCTGTTTCACAACCTTCTCCTCCAAACCCCTCAGCCTGTGCCTGGTGCTTATACCCTGATGCTGCAGTCCCGGAGAACCCAGTGCGTGAGTTTCTCCGCTTGCCTGCCTGGGGAATGCAGTGCTCAGCCCAGAGAGGGGCAGGCTTCGGAAGAACCGTGGGCCTGGTGCTTGGAAAGGAATGGAAAAGCAACTCCAGGAGAAGGGAGATCGGAAGCAGCAGCGTCCCCTCTCCCTGCAGCGGCCGGGGAGGCTGCGCTCCCCCGGGGGTACATTCCCCAGCGCCGTTTGAGGCTGCTCAGCTCCATAAATGCCATTTGCATGGGGATAGGATGTAACAGGAGCTGTAAATCACTGACGGCGGAGTGAACTCCTCAGGGGCAGACACGGCGGAGCCGAGCCTCCGCGAGCCGGGGCGACGTGTGAACGACATCTTTTGTTGGGGGGCAGGACTGATAGCAATTACATGATACTTATCTGGCCCTTTGATGTGTATTTACACAAACAACGTTTTCCTCCGGGAGCTGCGGTATAAAGGAGAGGCCCGTGCTCCCCGATACCTCCTTCCCAGCATCTCCGATACAAGGCAGGATGACTAAGGCCCCTTTCTCCGTGGAATGGTTGTCCCAGAGCAGCCAAGCGCTCAAGAGCCCCACCGAGGGCTCTCCACAGCGAGCGTCGTCCGCGGGCCACCGGCCCGGCTCCGGCCTCGGCCAGAGCGAGCGGAGCCAGGAGCCGCCCGCGGGCCCGCGGGACGGGAGAGGCGGCAGGACCAGGGAGCGAGTGGCGGCCACTCCCGCCGCAGGTACCGCGGCCACCGGGACAGCCTGGGGCTCCCGGGCGGGGGGCGGCGGCTCGGGGACACCCCCGGGCCCGGGAAGGCACCACCCCGCGGTGGCTGCTCGGGGGTGGAGGAGGCGGGCGGTTCCCTACGCGGTGCCCCAGCCTGGCTGACCCTTCCCTCCTCGTCCCTGTCCCCAGGAGCAGATGGGAGGCCATGGGGAGCGGGGCAGGCCGTGCCGGAAGAGGGTCCCGAGTGCGCGGGCCCCGAGGAGCCCTGCGGGCGCGGCGGGCGGCGGCTGCGCACGGCGTTCAGCGCGGAGCAGATCAGCACCCTGGAGAGCTCCTTCCAGCGGCAGCAGTACCTGGGCGCGGCCGAGCGCCGGCAGCTGGCGGGCAGGATGCGCCTCTCCGAGGTGCAGGTGAGCGGGGGGCACGGCCCGGCCTCGCTGAAGGGCCACAGCGAGGTTCCCAACAGGGAGGTAAACGAGCCCGAGCGGCGTTGTAACCCCGTCTTCTCTCCTTCCCCCGTACCCTTCCCCAGATCAAGACCTGGTTTCAGAACCGCCGGATGAAGCTCAAGCGGCAGCTGCAGGAGCTGAGGACGGAGCCCTTCTGCAGCCCCGCTCTCCCTTACGGACCTCAGGGCGCTGTGCTGCCCTTGCCGCTCACATACGTGGCCCGGCCGCCGCCTCTGCCCCGGCAAGGCGCTGCCTCTGAGGGCTTCCCTTTGGCGGCCCTGCCGGTACCCGCCCTGGACATCAGCAGCGCCTGCAGAGCACAGCCTGTTGGCTTTTGGGCAGCACCCTGCTTTGTAGGGTACCAGGACCCCCGAGCTTTCTTGCTGGGTGTCTGACCCTCTGATACGAACTATGGCTAAAGAGGATTTGCACTACTGATAGATATCTGGGCTGCCCTCGTCCGTAACTGCCTGGCGGAGTTATGATGCAGCACCGATCTAAACATTTACAAAGATATGCTGGACAATCTGAATCGTGGACTTCAGGCCCTTGCATTTATAGGCAACTGTAAAATATAAACGGGGTGGGACAAACAATAATATAAATGGAATCTTTTAATAAACCTATTTTTTTCCAGCTCTCATGAGAATTCCTTTCTCAAGGATTGTATTGGTATTCATCCTGCCCTAAATGAAAGCTCCTCTTCATTTAAAGAAGCATAGACTCCTTATCTAGATTTGTTCTGCCCTCCTGCACTTTACTCTGTGGCTGAGTGCAAAGAAGCGTGAATTTCCCTCTGTCTTCTAAAGCAGGTATCCAACCCCTTCAGCTACTTACTAGATGAGATTTTCTGTCACGGAACTGTGTTTTTAGCCAAATATGTGGCTAAACAACACCTGTTACTTAAAATTGGGCTTGCTATAGTAGCAGAACAGATGTTTTTAAGATTTAAAAAAATGCCTTCTAAGTAAGTATGATATTATATTTTCACGTTTTTATGAGTTGCCTCAGTTGATTAGTAAGAACCTCTTACCTAAACAAATCATGGAAAGGATTTTGAAATTTCTTATCTACAAAACAGTATCTAGTCATCTCACATGCAGTTATCAGGGTACAAGGGTGATGATCAAAAGAATTTTAACATTCCAAAGGTGGTTTTCCATAAGTGGTAGTAAAATTCCTTACCACTGTGCTATGTGCACTTTTAAAATTTGGATAATGAGCTAGTAAATTGATGATCAAAACGGCCTGATTTCAGGCCAGAAAAAGGGCTCTGAGAAATGACAGTAAGTTGACATAAATCTTTCAGAGCCAATTGTCAACTAACATGAAAAGAGCAATAAAAATTTCCATCACTTTGGAGGTGATCTGGGGGGTTATTAGAAGATTTCCGGCACACTGGTAGTTCAAACTCCTGTAATGAATGGTCTGGGGGTTCTCTGTCAGCCTCCTTGAATATCTTTTGTATACAGGGGCCAATCTGCCCCTTGAGTACCCTTGCCTGGTAAAAAAACATTATGTGCTGCTGTGGGCAGTGGGCTTTGCAGTCACCTCTGGAAGTCTCCTTGATTATTTTGTAACCAATGCTGTATTTTTCTAGTCTTTTGAGATACTACTATTTGTTTGCACAAATTTTGTGTCTCTAATGCAAGAGTTTCAGCTAAATTACAAAGGGTGCTATCAATTTGCTGACATTATGCAGTTATGGATTAAGGAAATTTGTTGACACGTAAGTAAAATTCCCATTCGATGGAGGCTTATTTTTCGAAGTCAGTTGTCATTAAACGGTAATGTTGATTTCAAGAAATCTCTCTGACTCTTTCAAACATCATCAGGGAATTGAGTGTCTCCAGAAAGAGCTGCAATCGTGAACATTTTGTCCTGCTCTAAAGCAGTCATGTTTAAAATAAGAAAACAGTAAAGGCCAATAAATGTAAAATTTACCTTAAAAAAAAAAAAAAAGTATTAAGCGTTATACTCCGTATGGCTATTCTGTTTTCAAGGGAGTAATGTTTGAATGGTTAGGTGTTCCATCCCTTTATAATCTTGTTTGGCCGCAGAGGAGAGCCCTACCACTCATCCAAATGCTGTGCTCAGCCCGTAGAAAAGGAATAATGGTAACAGCCCTTCCTGCTCTCAGGAGCCGGAGCGGCAGTGCTGGGAGCTGGGGGTGAAGGGACGCAGCACTCAGGGCACCGGGACTGCCCGCAGCGCTCCGGGAGCGCCCCGCCCGGACCAAATGGGGGAGGGTGAAAGGGAAGTGGGCACGGGCAGCACCGCACCTGGGCCCGGGAAAGTGAGAGACAGATGGAAAAGTTCAGGAGAGAGGGAGAACAAAGTGCTGCCGCCGGCGGAGGGGAGCTGTTTCCTGGGAGGGGAACTGCGGGGACGGAGTTCGTGCAGGGGAGGAGGGTGTCGTCGTGCCCCTACCCCGAAGGTGAAAAAGGAGAGACAGGGGCACACCTTATCGGGTCCCCATGTCCCTGGTGAGAAGTGGTCTGGGTCGGCTCTGAATGGCCCTCATCCCCTGGGTCTGCCCTCCAGGCCCCCGGGCCCGTAACGCGGGACCGCAGCCGCCGGGCTGGGCTGCCCTGCCCGCACCCGAGCTCGGCTGCACCGCCACCCGGAGCGGGGCAGCAGCTTCTTCCCCTCCGTGCAGAGCTGTAGAGCCAGGCACAGGCAAGCAGTGCTGCCGGGGACAACAGGCGCTGCTGCCATCCTTGCCGCGATTTAAGCCCGCGGGGTTTGTGGGCACCGCGCCGGGACAAGCGGGGCTGCGGGGCCGGGCCGTGTCGGGGATGGAGGCTCGGCGGGCGGGGTGTGTGTGTGCGTGTGTGTGTGTGTGTGTGTGTGTGTGTGTGTGTGTGTGTGTGTGTGTGTGTGCGGCTCCCCGTGCTCCGGCTGAGGCTGCCGGCTTCGTGCCGGGGGTGAGCGCTGGTTAGCGACAGTAACGGGGCATCCCAGCTCTGGGCTGGCGAGGCGGAAGCCGATCTGTGTTCGAAAGGGTGCTAATGGTCACTTAACATAATGACTCCTCGGCCACAGGTACACTCTGCAAGCACGTGAGATACCTTGCCAGTGTTTTGGCAGGGCTAGCTTGCAAATATTGTTCTGTTTCTCGGTAATTGCTCAAATGAACGCGAGAGGTGATGATGCTCACTTGGCTGAGTCCCTAATGGCATCAGGTTCCTCTGAATGTTTACAGGATAACTTCTCTCCTACCTGCAAAAATCGGCTTTCTCTAGAAGGTAACTACTACGTTCCAATTATCTAGAAAGCTTTATGTGAAGTAATTTCATTTTTGCTACAGCTGTCCAACTCTGGCTTTAAAATGTGAGTGCTCGCTTTTCCTTTGATCTGAAAGAAACTCGGGCTTCACGCTTGTTTGAATTTCTCCTTCACTGTGTTTTAGCCCTGGCAGCAGTAAAGGGGCACTGGTGTCAGTGCAGGCCCCTGGACTGTCCCAGCCCCTAGCAGGAGATCGGAGCGGTCCGGCCCCGGCACCGCACCCACCGCAAGCCCCCGCAGCCGACCCCGGGCAGCCCCGGCAGCGCGGCGAGGAGCCTTTGTGCCTTCTAATCGCATCACAATAACCCAGCCCCGGAACGCTCTCCGGCATCTCAAAGCGGTGTGGGCAAGTCACCTACAAATGGGAAGAAAAAAAAAAAAAAAAAAAAAAAAAAAAAAAAAAAAAAAAAAAAAAAAAACTGAGTCGATTAGCTGGGGAGGAGTAGTTTAATGCTCTTGGGGTGAAATTGTCGGAACCTCCATCCCGGCGGCTCTCGAGGAAGAGGCTGTAATTTGGAAACTGGGCTCCCCGGGGAGGAAAAGGGGATGGGAGGGGAAAATTGCCAGAGCGCTAACTTCAAAGCCCTTCTCCCCTGCAGTGCGTGCGCGGTGGGGAGAAACCCGATTGAATTAACACCGCGGGGCTGGGGAGCCGCCAGCAACCGCGCTCGGAACCGCCCGCCCCAATTTGGCTAAAGCAGGCATCAGGGGACTGGCAATAGGATCGGGGCGTATCACCCCCCCTGCCGCTCCCAGACATGGTGGAGCCACTCCAGGGACCTCTTTACAAACTAGGTGAAGTTTTTCTGCGTTGTGTGCTAATCGAGAGAGATCTCGCACTGTTAGGCCATTACATCTAATTGCTGCCCATTATCTCTTTCTTTGATACTCAATTAGATGACAATTAACTTGATAAATCCCACCGAAGTGGAGGGGGGGAAGAAAGACGAGAGACTTCTTGGTCTCGACATGTCCCTTGTGCAGATTTTACTACCCTTCCTTTATGTCTTAAGCTCCTAGGCTTGGACCTGGTGTTGTCCTCCAATAGTACCTCTTAGGGAGCTGATCCCAGTGTCTCTTCGGAATTCAGGTACGCCAAGTGCTTTAATTCTCATTTCAGCTCTTAGTTGTTCTGCCTGGGCAATTCTGAACAACTGTGGAGGTGTCACAAGTCCTCAGGCAATGTGAGGATGGCGTACAGAGAAATACAAGTAACTAGTTCTTTTCGAGGTAACTTGTACTTAACTTACCGAGGTGCTTTGTCCATTAGCCCTGCAAAACACACAAAAATATTTCCCCGATAAATCGTTTTTAATGCAAAGGGCGTGTTTGCTCCCCCAGTGGCTGAACGGGAATATCTGGGCTTGCAGCGTGCGAGCTGGGAGCGAAGAGCGTGCAGCGCTGCCGGCTGAGTCAGTAGCATTTGTCATTTATTGTGTGTTAGCCCGCATTGTTCCCGTGGGCAAAGGAGCGGCGGGGTGATGGCACTGTTAGTGTTCACGGGTACTTCAAACAGAAAAGCATCTATTCCCAAACAATCGATCTCGTTGATGCCTAATTGACTATCTAATAGCACCTATCAGGACATCAAAGGAGACGCTGAATAACCAAGTTAGCATTTCCAAAGGGGAGCAGCGGAGGGTACAAACAGCCGTCAGCTGTCCCACCGGCCAGGAGCCCTGCCCGGGCCCGGGATTCCTGGGGCCCGGGATTCCTGGGGCCCGGGATTCCTGGGGCCCCTTCTGCAGCAGAGAAACTGGCGTGCCTTGCCTACGCTTTTAGCCGTGTTAAAATCCCGTTCCTTACAATGAGTTTACTTAGCTCTCAAGGGCTGCTGCACTTCCCCAGGCTCTCTCCTCCTGACCATTTGTGCAGCTGAACATGGTTTTTTGTGGAGTTCAAATGTTGGGGCCTTTTGAGTTTGGGTTTGTTGGGTTTTTCGCTTTCTCATAGTGGGGTGGGTGGCGTTGCAGTCGTTTTTATTGCACCCCTATCATCACCCTTACTGTTAAGAATTGGAAAACCTGTGCTTTTCATAAACATAATTGGGATCTGCCTATGATGGGGCCACTATTCCAGGTCTGTGGCCTACTACATCAGCTCTTAATCTATGATAAATGCTATGATAGATTGCCTGTATGTTGTTTTGGTGGGGGATTTTTTTTTTTTTTTGCCTTTTTTCTTTTGCCTTTTTTTTGGGGTGAGGGGGCGGGAGCAGGAGTTGGTTTGTTTTGGGGTGGGGTTTTTTTTGTTTGTTTGTTTGGGTTTTTTCTTTTTTTTTTCTTTTTTTTTTTTCTTTTTTTTTTTCTTTTTTTTTCTTTTTTTTTTCCCATGGTCATGGCTAGCAGATAGAAAGTTGGCAACATGAAGATTTGCCCAAATGGTCTGCCTTGGCACACTGACAACATTCCTGGGCAACACAAGTACTTCAGCATCTGGCAAAGGATAAGTATCTAGTGTCTTGTGCAGGAGATGCTGCAGCCTGAATGATGGGCTGGACCTTCCTTAGGCAATACCTTCATGCTGTAGGGCTGCTGCAGTGCTGCCTGTTCCCATGGGTTTATATTCCATGTGTGCACAAAGCCCCAGATGAAATATTCCCAGGCATAGCAGTGAGAGAAATCTACCATTTGTCCTTAGAAGTCTTGTAGAGCTCACATGAGAAGAGCACTCTGTCCTGACAGCCATACCTGTAATTATCACATCCTGCCGTGAATCACTGCACTGACTTTCAGGGTATCACACCGACTTACAAGTGTGCATAAGTTTGCAGTACATTTCTGGAAGCAGCAAGCATGTTTCTCATGGTTGTAAGGCTCACATAAAAAGGCAGAACAATAAATATATCGAAATGTAATTTGGAGATTTGGGTCCACTATGTTATTACTGTAACACACGTAAGAAAAATCCATCCATTTTTCAATATAGTACAACATTCTGAAGTTCTGAGTATACAGAATTCTATAGGAAAATATATAATTTTCCCTGAGAATTTAGATTTAATTTTCATCGTTTTTATATATCACACCAATTGAATGCTGTAAAAATTTCACGTCATAGAAAAGAATTGAATGGAAGTAAATTTGTGTCTCATATGTGCCTCATATTACTGCAAGGTGAGGGGAAGATTTAACTGCAGATGCAGCACCTCTGCCCACCCAGCCAGGGTCGTTAAAGTTTTCAAGTTTCTCAAGCTGCCACCTCTTCCTAATGGGAACTACAACAGCCGCATAACACCTTCCACACTTCTCCCATCTGTTCCAGGGTTTTGTGGTCCACAGATGCAGCTACTTTCATCTGGAGTGGGGGGGATCCTAATGTTGGGTTTAAATATCTCACTAAATAGGCAATTCAGACTGGAGTCTAACAGAAAACAATCAGTTTTCGTTGACTTTCAGCAAACAGTGGCACAGGTCAGCTGCTTCCCTGCATTCCCAGCCAAAGGAGAGGGAGGAAATGGCAGCAGCTCCTCAGGGTTAAAAATAGTTCCCTTCTATAACACACATAAAGTATCAACACAAATGTTAGTCTCTTTGGGCACAGCACTGAGAGCATCTCCTGCCCGGTTCAACTTTGGCAGCTGGGGATGCAGTGTCTCTCCTAGAGGGTAGTTGTGGGAGCGACGCGGGCAGGCACTGGACTTGATTGCTGTGATAGCTGTTTTCTTTTTAATGAAGCATCAGTCTCATCACAGAATTTAAAGCAAGGTAACAGTTTAGAGCACTCATGTATGGCACAGCAGTAGCAACAGCAGCAGCTCCATGCAGCCCCAGCAGCAGCCCCAATAGACCCTGATTTCTCCATTACAAAGCATCTTAAGGACTTTTCAGCCAATAGTATATTACTAAAAATTACAGACAGTTGTTTTAACCAACCAAATTAAGCACACATACACCTATTTCAAACAATAGTTGTTTGTTTGCTTCTCTATTAACAATACACAATACTTCTATTAAGTTTAAAACCTTGTACTATCTTGTCTGGCATATATTTTCTGCAGTGTTATGACTTATTCAAGCCAAACCTAAAAACTCGGCCTTTGTTTTCCATGTCCTTGTTCGCTATACTATTATATACTACTGTATCTTTCTTAGTTCCAAACTTTTCTCAGTTGCTGCAAATTCTGAGATCTCAGCTTTTTCTATTTGAGGCCTGCTTTTTCAGCTCCTAAAAATCTTCTTTTGCTTTTAGTATTTCCCACAGGTAGTCCCTGGGTGTTTCTGTGTGCCTGGGTGTGGGGCTTGCAGGGCATGGGGGACCCAAGGCTGCCTGGCTTGGCACAGGTTTCTTCTGCTGGAGAAACGGTGAGGGAGGCTGTCCTGTGTGAAGCAGGGTGCACACTGCTTGCTGGGTAGGGATGTGCTCAGTTTAGGAGCTCCTGAACACCAGTGGTTTTCTTGTATTGACTCTAAACTTCTTTCTGGCAAGGTAGTCAGGTAGTGCTGTGAATGAGTTTCTGCATGACAGAACATGAGTTTTTCTGTTGGATTTGTCCACCTATGGGGTTATTCAGAAATTACTGTTCTGAAATAAGATTGGAGAAAACATAGTGATGTGTTTGCTTCAGAAAAGGAGGGACCGAACACAAGTGGAATAGTTACGAAATCCTGAAGTTACTAAAATTAATGTGCAGGCACTTAGTTCATTTGGGAAACAGCGAGTGACCTATCCCTGCTTGGCTGAAATGTGTATAGGATTTAAATGTTCGTGTTACAGTGGCTTGGTTGGCTCAGTGACACTCACAGGTATGTGGTTCTGTTCCAGGTGGGATCCAGCTGTATCCATTTGCACTGGCTTGTGCATATCAGCCAAAATGAGAGTCTTGTGCCAGCAGTAAGTGAAACTCCTTTAGTGGCTGTGCCCAGCACCCCTCCAAGAGCAGGGCGATCTCTCTGTCGGGGCTGTGCCGAGGCAACAACAGCCCTTCCCATCCCTGCCCTGAGGGGATGGTGTTGCAAGCAAAGCTTCAGGAATCATGCAGCTCTTGGCCTCTGTGGGCTTGGTAAGGTGTTTGCATTGCTCAGGACCCTGGGCTTTATCCCACCCCCGTCACCCGGGGCCAGTGTGGGGATAAGCCGACTTTCTGGGATCGGGAGGGGTCGATAACCTTCTATCCATTCCCGCGGCCACCGAGTTACGGGAACACCTGAGACAATGAAAATGAATAGCACGAATATGAGGTTTTTGGGTTTTTTCCAAACGATCGATTTTTATAATAAACCGGGGAGGTGGTTTAGCTGGGGTTTGGTTTACTTTTTTTTTCTTTTAAGAGAAAAAAAAAACACAAACAAACAAAAAAAAAACCCAAAACAAACCCCCCCCCACACACACACACAAAACCACAACACCCTCGCGTTGCCCGTGTGTGGGGGAACCTAGATTATTGCTGTGTTTAGAAAGAAATAGACGACTTCCCTGTTAGACCCAGGTTTAAGGTATCCACTCCTTCCAGTGATGCATCCGAGCAGGAACTCTGAGGATTTTGGGATCGCCATTTTAATTGAGGTGCTATCAGTACATTTACCCAGTTGGAGGGATTGGTGCTTGCTTCCATTCTCCTTTAGGGGAGGATTAGAATGTGAGTTATTCAAGTATGGCTACTGCGGTGTGGTATTTTTTACTGGCGTGATCAAAAGCCCAGTGAAGTTGAACAAAAGAAGGACCTGCAGATGGGCTGAGCTGCCGAGATGCCCCTTTCCCCCGGCCAAGCTGTGCTGGGAGATGTCTGGGTATCCTCCCTGCATTACAAGGGCACCGTCCTTCTCGGGGAGCGACCTATCGATTGGGGCAGTATGAAGCTGATGAGGTGCGAGCCCCGCTGCTCACTCAGTGCTTTGATCACTAAACGATCGGGGAGATGGGTTTTCTGGCTAGACAGACGGCGCCAAGTTCAAGCTGAGAGGGCCCGAGGCTCTGCTCACCCCCAGCCTGGCTCTGGCCGGGGGAGTGAGAGCTGAGCCTCGTGGATAGGGACTTCTTGATATTGCCCCCCATGGCTTTTCCCAGGGAGGGAGAAGGACGGCGGGGCTGGCAGGCTCTACCCGAGGTTCCTTATGAGAACACCGTGAGTCAGGGTTTCGGGGCTGGTTTCGGGCATCTGTGCAATGTGGGACCCCGCGACTGAAAAGGGAGCGCTAAACCCGCGCTGCCACCGGCGGCCACGGCGTCTTTAGACGCCCATTTGCGGGGCTGGGGCTGCCCGTGCCCTGCCCTCCAGGGGAGAGGGGCAGCTTTGCACTTCAAGGGGGTCTCTCCGGCCGCGCAGACACGCTGGAGCCAAGGGCTGTAGACATTTGCCAGACGTGTGAACTTTCCTCCTCGCTGGTAGCTGTTATCTCTGCTCGATTCCCACTTTGATGTGTTCGCACTTACAAACGACCCCTCCCGGGACGGAGCGCCCATATAAGCGCGGGCCGCGGCCGTGGCTCGCCCAGCCCCGCTCCGCCATGGATCAGGCGCAGATCCCTTCGGCAGAGACCAAGCCCCGCGGGGTCAGGCCCCACATCTGCTGTGCGCCCCCGCCCCGCGCCCCCACCTCGCTGGGCAGCCCCACGCTCCGGGTCAGAGCCAAGCCCCGACGGGGCAGCCCCCAGCCGGGCCAGCCCGCGGACAGCGAGCCCTGCGCGGCCGAGCGGAGCCGAGACCACCCCCGGGACATCACCGACCGCTGCCCGTCGGAGCCAGGTGGGTGAAGAGGGAACAGGCGCAGATACCAGGGGGGAGCGGGCTGGGGACTCGCCGGGATCCGGGCTCCCGCCGGTGCAACAGCCCGGCAGGGCTGAGGGGCGGCGGAGGCACTGCCCCAGCCGGGGCAGCGGCCTCACCGCCGCTCCTCCTCTTCCCGTGCAGCCCCGGACGGCGGCTGGCTCAGCGCCGACGAGTCCTCGGGCTACGAGAGCGAGAGTGCGGGCGGGGAGCGCGGCGGGCCCGCGGCGGCGGGCGGGGCCCGCGGGCGGCAGCGGCGGGCGCGCACCGCCTTCACCTCGGAGCAGGTCTGCCGCCTGGAGAAGACCTTCCAGCGCCAGAAGTACCTGGGCGCCACGGAGCGGAGGAAGCTGGCGGCTGCCTTGCAGCTCTCGGAGATCCAGGTTAGTCCCGCAGGAAGCGGATCCTTCCCGGCCCCGTTTGGCAGGAGCAGCTAGGGTGGGTGGGCGCTTCCGCGTTTGTCTTTCCTGCGATGAGCGGACGTAGCACTTTAGTTAGAGTGGCTTCTCTTAGGATATTAGGAGCTTTACTCTCTGGGAGTGGGATCCCTCGGGGATTAACGAGTTAACTGCCACTCGGGGAAATTTTCGGCACTTTCTATCGGGAAGCTATCAAGGGGTTTTTTATTTCTTAGTGAGGTAAACTGTCCTGGGTGTACGGCGATCTGCTTGTAGACCATGCAGAGCTCATGTCTGGTCTGAAAGACTCTGATTATTGTAAAATCCCTGAACGCAGCCACTCTTCCCTCTACATCCCGCGGGTCCTCTGCCTTCTGCTAAGTGTACGGCAGAGGCATCAGTCCAGCTGTGTCAATTCCATCTGAAGCGAAATGGCAAAAGCAGCTGAGATACGGCTGTTCATAGTTCTCACATTATCTTTAGGCAATGTCCCTGATTTATCTTCTGTACCCCCCTCCCTTCTTTTTGTTGCTTAGATTAAGACCTGGTTTCAGAACCGGAGGATGAAACTTAAGAGACAGATACAGGACCAACAGCACAGCCTCGTGTCCCCTGTTCCAGTCCACAGCTACGCCCCGGGGACCTCACCAGCTCTGTTTCAGGATGGTCTCCACTACCCCTTTGCTGCCCAGCACCAGAGACTCCTGCCTTTTACCCCGATCCCTGCTGTGCAGTTCGGCTTCTCCTTTCCCAGATATGACGCATCACAAAGCACCTACCACTTCATGGCAAATGAACTGCCCTACTACCATCAACACCTTCTTCCTCACCCTTCTTTCCATCCGGTTATTCAGAACAAAATGGACAGACAATGCCACCCTGTGTATGCATTATAGTGAAAAAGCAGTGGTTTTTTATGCTGTGATGCATTCCATGCTGAGAATCTCTTGCCTGATTTGGAAGAATGTCTTTATTATTTTAAGTTAAATGTTAACGTTAATAATTTTATATTTGACTATTAATATTAAAATATTAATAAATCTAGTCTAAAGTGTATTATGCAGATGGTTTTCATTGTTCCCCCCAGTATTTTTATAAATGTGTATATATATAAATAAAAAATGAAGAGAGTTATATGTGTCAACTCTCAAAAGGTTGCACTTGAGCAATGCAAACTGCGGTGGTCACTTGTCCTCCTGTAAAGGTAATTGATTTAATGGTTAAATACATTTTGTCTTGACTTTCCTACCCTCCCACCAAAATTGTCTGTCGTTGTTTGGCAGCCTGGACAAAGGCAGCTGCACCCAGTTGCCCTGCACTGTGCTTTGTGCACTGCCTTTCCTCCAGGGGAAGGATACATTGTCAGCGACTTTCTCTTCTGGATGTGAATCAAATATTAGAAGTCCAGTCCCATCTTCCATGTGAAGGCAGACAGAGGTAAAAATATCAAGTAATCATGTCTTTAAACAGGAATTGATGGATCAGGCCTTCATTATGGACTTTCAAAGTTTTACAATTGACAAAACAAACGATAGGTAAAAAGCTTGGGTGTAATTGTGTCTGTTTCAAAGCCATTCATATCATCTGAATGGGATTGTAACCTGAAAATTTGGCCTTTGTCCCACCAGGACAAAACAGTTAAAATTGTGTGCTTTGCAATTAGCACTTATTTAGCAGTTTGATCTATTCGCTTTAAACATGTAAAGTTTTGTTTTAGTGATCCTGAAATGTGTTGGGTTTTTTTAGTTCTTCCTGGGATTGGTGTTCACTCCTAAAAGCACTTAGTTAACACTTATTTCTTAGTCGAGATTTTATTGAAATTTCATTAATTCATCTGTAAGGCCTTTTAAATACATTACTTGATTGTTGCATTGTAGTCTAAATTTCCACCCTCCACCCTCTAATTCAGTGAGTCATCAGGAGTTTCGATGTAATAGCCTAGGGGCTTCTCACTTGTGAAAAAAACCACTTAGAAGGGGTAAAGGGAATTTTCTATGGAGTGTGTTCAAAGTGACCGAGACATGCACAGGTTGTCCCTTCAGCTGCCTGGCTGTGTCACAGATCAGTGCTGCCCTGGAGGGGCACAGAGAAGGGGTGTGGTGGGGGAAATTCCTTCGAGTGTCTCCCAACTTTCCCCCCTCCCTATTGTCAACCAAACGGGATGGAAGGGAGGAGCTGGGGAGGAGGGTACACGGATAGGGAAGGTGGAGGGAGAAGAGGGGAAAGGGAATGCATGGCACAAAGCTGTAGCAGGCCCCCTTTTTTTTTTGCCTTGTGAGCAGAGGAAGGGGAGGGTTTGGGGTTTTTTCTTGGTGGTGGTGTTTTTTTGTTTTTGTTTTTGGGGTTTTTTTTGTTTGTTTGTTTTGTTTTATGTTGATTTTTTTTCTCTCTTTACAACTGCAGAGTAGTCTAACCATCACCTAGCAAGCAATCGATCTGGATCGGGGAAGTCACAAGTCGGAAGATGCAGTCACACCTGCTGCAGCTGCTTTATACTGATGTAAGGTTTCTTGTTTCCCATTGTCTAAAGGCCTGGCTTTGCCACTTTCCATAAAACTGGCCTTGTGACTTTTAGGAACAGCCCTAAGTGTACCTAAGGTCAAGTCTAAACTAATTCTACAGTTAAAAAATTAGGGAAGCTATCAAGTTACAGCTGCAGCTTTTGGAAGTAAAAAGTGAAATACTTTCTTTTTGAGTGTCCCAAGAGTCCTGAATTGGTGAATGATTCGTTTGCATAAGCAGATTTAAATTGCAAGTGTTCTTGACATTGGTATCAACACACGATTGCCAGTTAATTCCTTAGAGCTTTATCTGTCCTTTAGTGCATAAATGCAACGTGTCCATCAAAAAACAGGTGAGACCACTTTAAGAATGGTGCAGAATATACACATAAAAGAGAATACTGGGCAACTTGTTCAGTTTTGTTCCTAGCGTTTTTACCTTTGGTAACATTTTAATTTAAACGCACTTGGCTGTAGCTCACAATTGTTTGTTTAAAAGCCCCACTCAGGTACAATGGACAAAGTTTTAAACACCATTGCCTATTAAATGACATAGTCACTACATAAGTTTCGGTGTAAACAGTACTCCACTTATTTTTAGTGGAAATCCTCACATGATTATAGGTTATTTTCTGAAAACTTTCAGATAGGAAAATTTGTAAGGAAATTTCCATACAGCACGGTGAAAACCGTAGGAATAAAGAGATATTTCATGTCCTCCAATTCCACTCTCAGTATAACTTCTCTAATATGGGTAAATTATTTTCTCCTTTAATCAAACTTTTTATGTTAAAGAAAATAATTCAAAAAAATCTTTATTTAATATAACAAAATAAGTTAAATAGTTACTCATAGAGATATTTGGCATTTTTTTGAGATTACAGATAGTCGTTGACATTTTTAACAGGAAGGAAGATCCGGTTGGAGCATCAGTCTTTTATGCTCAGTGGTTAGAGTCACTGCTGGAAGCACAGAAGAGTAACAAGATAATCCTGGCCTGGGAGGCAACAGGAAAGTTGGACTTGGCAAAACTGGCTGAAGAGACTGAGCTGGAACAGAAGGTAACAACAAGGCAGGGTTTGGCATAGCTGGGTGAAGGGAGACGGCAGAGGTAGCAGAGACACTGACATCCACCCCATGAGGATAGCTGGATGTAGCCATGTCTGGGTGACAGTGACAGGGCAAAAACAAGCCCGAGAAAAGAGCTTCGATCCTGGCGTCTTGAGTCTGGCGTTTGAACTTCATACGACGATTCTGAAACCACGTTTTTATCTGACGATAAGAAAAAACAGTCAGGAACCAAACCCTTTATCTCTTTTCCATATAGGAATAGACCCTGAAGGCAGACTTACTGTCAAAGTTACAGGAATGCATGAACACTAAACGTGTAGGGCTAATAACGTTGGTCTATATTTAATGCACAGTAATCGTCTTAGCATGATGGGGAATGAAACTGTTAAAACTCATGATGCACGGCAAGCCAATACTCAGATCGGGACCAGGGCTGTAACACAGGGCTTGTGCAGGGGGGCTAAAATGGCTGGGTAGGGGTAGTTCTGTTCAAAAATCCTGCAATGCACCCGTCAAATAAATACATAAGCATAAGAAAGAATTAGCCTGAAAACTGAGGCTCCGGCGATTGCAAAAGTAGTTTTACCCCCGGTGAAGTTTCAGCTTTTGAACTTGCATTCCCCCGTTTCCGTGTGCACCTCTTCCCTGAGCACTCGGAGCTGCGGCGGGCCCGGCAGGCAGGGCTGGCAGTTTGCTCAAGCCCCGTTCGCTGCCAGCGGGACGAGGCTGACGGCCGGCCGCACCTGCAGGAGCTGTCCCTGTCCCTGTCCCTGTCCCGTCCCCCGCTGGCCGTCAGGTGCCTCCCACCCCCGCGGGACCCGTGCCCCGCTCGGGCGGAGGGCGAGGCCGCGCTCACCTGGCTCTGGGAGAGGTTCAGCACGGCGGCCAAGCGCCGCTTCTCCCCGGCGCCGATGTAGCGCTGCTCGCGGAAGCTGCGCTCCAGCTCCCGCAGCTGCGCGGCCGAGAACTTGGTGCGGGAGCGCCCGGGAGCGGAGCCCGCCGACACCGCGTCGTGCCCGGGAATGCGGCGCTCCGCGGCCTCCCGCTCCCGGGGCGACTCTGCGGGGACAGATGGGGGCGTCTCAAGGGGGCACCCATGGCGGGGAGCCTTCCCTCGGCGGGCCCCGGGCCCCGCGGGCGGTGACACAGCGGCGGCCGTGCCCCGCCCGCCGTGACCGAGAGCGCCGCGCCCGCCGCGGTGCCGGGGGCCGCAGGGGCCACGGCCGGGACTCACCGGGCATCTCCCGCGCTCCGCCGCGGCTGCTCTGGGCCAACCACTCCACCGAGAAGGGCCCCTTCTCCATGTCCCCAGCCCTGCCGGCCCTCACTGGAGCCGCCCCGGCCGCCGGGGCAAACATTTAAAGCGCTTTCCCCGGCGTGGTTTGAAAAGGCCCAAAGCATCAAATGAGTCCGGGGACAAAGGACCTCATTGAGAGGCGCTTTAATCTCCCCTTTCAGGTGATTGTTACATCCGCCTAATCTCCGAGCGCGGTAGTTTGCAGAACTCAAGGCTGCCTGACCTGGCGCCAAGTTCAGCGCGGAGCCGTCTCACCACGTAGGTGCTGGGAATTGGCCTGGGCTTCTTCACGCTGCCCCAGCTGCCCTCGGCCCCCCAGTCTTTATCTCCTGCTATGAAGGACGAGGGTTCGGAAGGGACTGATAACAAGGAAGGACGGGGAGAAGCCTCTTTCATGAGTCGTATACCCAAATTTTGAGCCTCTCTTGCCTATCAGGAATGGAAGTAGGGACGTGAGGTAGGAACAAGTAAGTAGTCCTGGTCAGATGGAAATCTTGAAGAGACACTGATAGAGTATCTCATCAATATGCCTGTGAGAAGCTCTTTACTAAGTCTGGGTGGGTAGAGGTTTATTGAGCTTGGAGTTACTTGGAGAGTGCAGGGTTAAATATATTTTGGTGCTGTCCACGAGGCAGAGTGCTGCTGTCAGGACTCTCATCTTCCTCTGAAATCTTAGGTTCACTTGTTAACTTCAGTTTTATGTAGTATCAGGGATTTTAAGAAGTCTTCAGGGAGAGAATGGTTGAAACTAGAGGACAGTGGCATTTGCATAGCAATTTGTTAGGTCATTTTTAGAAAACGGGGTGAGAAGTTCTGAAGAATTTGAGCTCGTGCTTATGAATTTGTTCAAGAGTAAGATGAAGCAATGAGCAGTTATGTGTCAGCATATTGGACAGGATAGGAAACACTGAAAAATTACTAGTTCGCTTGAATTTACCTGTTCATGTCTTAAAACACCATCTCCTTTCCCTGCATCCCAAGAAAGAAATGTGTGCATTTCAAAGTAAACAGTTCTGATGTTCTTATGAAGTAGATCAAAGAAGAGGAGTGTAAACTGTTCAGAGGCAGTCTGTTCAAGGATGATTCAGATAAGGGTGAGAAAAGAACCACTTTTACGGTCTGAAGTGGGCCTGGGATGGCACAGTCCTTATCCTCTGCAAACACGGGCTAACACATTTACAGGTTGTTTCAGTAAACAGTCACCGCTGCTTGAGTTTATACAGTCAGAGATAATGAAGCAGCTTCCACACGGAGCGAAACATGTTTGAGACAACGTGCTAATTCTTAAACTTCAAAGAAATTCATGTCACCTTTCATGAAGGGTGATGTATTTATAGTGAGATGGCGTAAGTCAGATAATGCTACACTCGCAGCTCTATCTCTCTTCTTAGACTTTCTGTATTTCTCAGGTAGGATTATTATTTTCTCCCATAAAATGCAATGTAGTTTTGTTAACTATGCTGAAGCATGACACATGTAAGAAAATTTTACACCCTAATTTTGAATATTCTTCATACATACATTCATCTGCCTTTATAAAGCCTTTTCCTTTTCTTGTAGTAAAAAGAAGGGGGGAAAAATCTCTTGGATATCTACCTGAGCAGACTGGGGTCTTTTTTGTGTTTTGTTTTTAATAAACATGACACTTGTAGTAGGTGACAACATAATCTTCGAGGTAAAGCAATGACTTGGCCGACCTGACACTTATGTTTTAAAGAAAAGCTCGTCTGACTAAGCTAACAGAGACAGTGGCTGCATTGTCTTCATGTGTTTCTGATTCTACTCAAAGCAATTTACAGCTCTTAAAAGCAATTAAGATGCAAGCTGAAAGTTACTGCTTTTCTTTTTAGTAAAAACCAATCCGAACCCACCACCACCACCCCACCCCCCTCTTAGTTTCCATAAGGTTATGGTAAAAATTACTGAGAAATGATTCAGTGTTCAGGACAATTTGTCTGAAGTGGACCTTTCCAAATAATGGACTTTTTTTTTAGTTTCCTAGTCCTATTAATCCTGGGAAAAGTACAGTTTAGTCTGGAAAAATGAGTAAGTACTAGACAGTTTCTGAAGTGAATCATTGCAATTTTAATGTTACAGGTAACATCTAACCAGAAGGATTAGCAGGATACTATTACTTTGTTATATTAATGTTTCCAGTTGTTGATTATTATTGTGCTTATTTTATTAGATAAACAAATATCTTCAAACCACGAAGTTTTTGCCACTTCGATGGCAGCTTTTAAATTTATATTTTAGTGTTAAACTTGTCTGTTTGTGGGTATTTCGGTTTTTTTTATCCTGCGATCATTGGTCATGTTATTATCTGACTATATTGGAATAATCGATTGCACAATTTCAGGAGAAAAGCCCTAATTTCGAAACACTCAGGAAGCTAATAGAATATTTTATTTATCTCTATGAAAAGCAGTCGTTCAGACTATGGTTTAGCTTGTGAGGCTTCCTTCCTACGTTTTTCATGCAGAAAACCATGTACAGACATACAATGAAAGTGACTCTGGAGGCTGTTTTAGACAATGGCTGTTTTATTGTAAAGAGAAGTAGGTGATACAATGACTAAAGTTTCCTGTGCTGGCATGTGACTGCACTGAAAAAGATGTATAATGTTCTGTTATGTTAGTAAATTAATATGTGGTTTGTTTTTTTTTTTTTAAATGGCTTTTGGTCTTCTTAGTGTGAAGATCTCTAATCTTCTAGTATGAAGATTCTCCTCTAAGATATTTCTGTTATTTTTTCTTTGGTTGATATTTAAAATTTAGAGACTTGGGGTATTGTGTGCGATTGATTGATTGATTGATTAATTGATTTTGGAGAGGTGGCATCATAATTAACAACAAATTTTATTTTTGCCAGTTGTCATATGACCTGCAGTGTTAGAACTAAAGAGGAAGCTCAACAAAACTAGAAGTATCAGTGGCTATGAAGGTGATAAACACCAGCAAAAATATGCTTGAAATACATTATTTTTAATATATGCTAATGTTCAGGCCTTGAATGTTAGTGTGATGGTTTACATAAGATACAGATCATGGCTTGGGGCAAAGCTCCCATTAAAAGGACTTTGATGGAGTGATTCGATCTCATAAGTGACCATCACATGAGAACAATTACAAGTCAAAAGGTAATTGTCCTGTGTTTCTGGTTAGCAATTAACATTCGTCAGAACCTGTGATGAAATTTTTATCCGATTTTCCATTGATTATCAGCACTTTTTATGAACACGTGGACTACAAAATCCATGATGACTTAAACTTTGACTGTAAATGGTAAGCTGTAAATGGAGGTGCAGCCGACCCACATTTTACTGCTGCGATTTAATGACAGCTTTTCTTGACAGAGCCCTCAGTGTGAACGTCTGGTGACACCTACAGCTGTGCTTTCTGTTGTCTATTTAAGTGTCTTCTTGAAATGACTTTATGACGTGTCTCATAATTGTTAATGTTTTTAAACATTGCATCGTCGTGCAAGATAATTTCCTGCAAAGCAACGATTAGTCTTCTGGTGTTGGTTTGAACACAGAAAATATTACTGCATAGAATATGGAGTAGGATTTGTCAGGATGCTAGCAATGAAAATATCTGGAAACAGGTTATTCAGTTATTTTAACAAGTATTAAGGACATTCATCAGATAAAAACGTTACAAACGACATTATTTCTATTTCATACAATGAAACATGTTGAGTAGTACTGCCAGCTCTGCTGTTGAAAGGAATTGGTTCACTCCTCCTGCTCCCATCTTTCTGGCCATGCTTTTCCCCATGTGCTCTGAGTTTAGGTGGTCTTCTGATCTATCAGGGACTCCATTTAGGTTTCTAAGCCAGCAAGAAACAGAGAGAGAAGAAAAAAAAAGAAAAGAAAATTACTTTTTTTAACAGTGTGGAGATATGCAGGGTTAAATCTACCTGCATTATACCTGCAATATACCCACTCACTGAAAAGCTGGATGAGCTCTTTAACTTGCACAGAGCAATGCTTGAAGAATGGAAGGAAAGAGGAAGAACCAGCATGATTAATTCAGTAGTGAGTGGATTTGTTGCTTTATGTAAGTAAATGCAGGTGTCTCTTCAGCCAGTGGGTCAGTAAAATTTCTCACTTTCTCCAGATGGAGAGGCTAAGGTAGAACAAGGTGAAATCTGGATTGGTGTGCAGATGGAGATGTAACTCACCAGTAAACAAACACTGATTTTTGAATACGACTTCTACTTTCAGGGCTTCCTTTTTGCCCTCTTTTCTAGCTGTCTGCCCTCTGTCCCAGCGCTGCTGCCGCCTCCGGAGCGCGGGGCAGCGCCGGGGCCGGGCTCGGGCACCGCGCCGGGGCAGCGCCGGGGCCGGGAACCGCCGCGCCTCCCTGGCTCGGCAAGAGCTTTTCTTCCTTGAATTATCACGCGGTAATGGCCATCATCCTCCTCCCTCCCTCCCTTTTAATGGAAAACAATACTTATTTTTTAGAATTAAAATTCTAAAATTTTAAAATTCTAAATACTGCTTAAGCTTAATTTAACACCCTTGTCATATTATACAGCATGAAAAAAAAAAAAAAAGAAAAGAAAAAAAAGCAGGGAAAACCTTGTTAAAAACCTTGACCCGTCTCATGGAAAACCTGTCTCTGTTTGCTGTGTCACTAGCCTTTCTTCGTTGTAATGTTTTTTTCTTTTATCTTTTCTTTCTTCACTTGATCTACAGCTTCTCTTACCTATAGCTGTGAGACTTTGGTCCTGCAGGAGAAGGAGTATGGGGAAAAAAAAAAAGAAAAAAGTAATTGTTTATTGGACTGAAAATTCAGTCCACATAGTAACACATGTTCTATGAACTAGATTTAAGACTGCATAATGCCAGTATGTTTTTACCTTTAAGCCAATGGTAGTTTGGGTAATAGTTACAAAGATTACTTTTAAAAATAAATAAATGAATCCACAGTGTGGATGAGTACCAAAGCTGACTACCAATAATGGTAAAAGATGCATTTTACTGGCAGGAATAGGCATTGTCACCCCGAGTTTTGAGGGGGTTGTACTATTGAAATGAATGGCGAGAGGAGAGACCACATAAAAACCCTAAAGACCCCAAATTCCTCCATCTTAGCAATAGAGCTTGTCTTCCAATATACTCCATAAACATCCAAGCCTTCCGTTTCTTCATCTCTGCTGCTGCGAAGTCTGTCTCCGCGGGTTTGCCGTGCCCGTGTCCCCTCTGCCCCGTGTCCCCGTGTCCCGCTGCCCGTGTCCCCGTGTCCCCGTGTCCCCGTGTCCCCGTGTCCCGCTGGCTGCCGGGCGGGGACAGCAGCGGCAGCGGCCCCGGGAGCTCCCGGCCGGAGCGGCCAAGGCCGAGGGGAAGGTTTGGGGAGAGGCTGAATCTCAGCGGCTCCTCTCTGGGCCCTGTGTGAAATCTACTTGTCTGGTCCAAGTATTGAGAGATGGAAGAATTAGAGCTCATTAATTAAATTGATGTAGCACTTGTTTACTTGTAGCAAGAAACCCTCAGGTTAGTCCCAGATTGAGGAATTTGAGGTCAGATATCGAGTCAGGCTCTTTATGTTTTCTCTCTCTAGGCTCACATGCATGGTGTGTAAATTATCATTAAATTGCGGTTTTTTCGTGAACCCCACCCACCCCCTGCAAAGTTAGCAAAGACTAATATACAAAGTTGTTTTTGTGGATTTTTTTTTCCTGTTCATTGGTTCTGGTTTGGGGGGTTTTTTTACCCCAAAGCCAAGAATTTTTCGTCTCTCTGTCTTTGGTAAGAATTAGCTGAGGCTCAGAAAATTAGCCTGAATTTGTCCAAGGTAATCAGGAGGAGGAAAAAGGTATGACGAACTGCTCCTTTTCAGCATCAGTGAGCTGTTTAATCTGCTCAGTTTTTCATACAGAAATGTACCTCTCTTGTTCACATGGAGTAATGGAACTGACCTATTGGCATCTTAAAAAAAAAAAAAAAAAGTCACGTGCATGCTGGAATAACATTTGAAAATTTAGCTTCAGTTTCAGTAACCAATGAACTTAAGTGTTCATAGTATAGTATGTTGCTCCTCTCTGTGTTGGTTTTGTAGCAAAACTCTTGTATTTGGATGTACAGACCATGATTTCTTACTGCTCACTAAGTAAGTGACTTACTGTCACTTATGGCAGTGCTGACAGGTGCTGTTTAGAGATGAATTAAATTTACAAGTGTCTGTGAGCCTTTGAAATAGGCAGAGATGAAGATTTTTCTCTAGGACAAATCTGTCATGGGTATTTTGTGTTAGGCAAACTGTGTACAGGGGAAGGATAATTTTTTTTTTTCTCACACTGCAGTTCCAAAGAGGTTCCTAACTGTCCTGCCAGCAAAAGCAACTTCTGCTTCTCTTCTTTCATTTCTTTCATTATACTGATGCAGCCATTTGTGCAGGTACAAAAGGAATTAGATCAGGGGAATAATTCCACTGGGAGCAGGGAAGCAGAATTTTTTGTCTGATACTTCTTTTTTTTCTTTTTCCCCCAAAGTAGGTAGGTCCTCTGATCTAGTTTAAAGCCCAGATACAGAGAAGCAAAAGAAGGAATAGGGAGTCATGGGAACTGCAGGATACTAGTCATGCATGCACAATGTTTCCAAATATGAGGGCATGACTTCTGAAAAAAGACATCTTTTGTTCAATTTTTCCTGTTTCCCAGCAGTTACATGAGCAATGACAAACAGAATGAGCATCAAGAGTATATTTGTGCAAGGGAACTGTAAAGCTTTTGCTGCCTGTTTAACTCAGTGATACAAGCTGTAGTGCACTTGCTGGACAGTACAACCCTTAATACTGATTTCCTTTGCATTGCAAAGTTTTTTGCATTTTTCCAGCCCTTCATTTTATATCAGTGAGTATTTACTATTCAATAACATGACATGTACCTCAGTCCATATTATTTTCATGACATTGGGGTAATCCTGTCCTTACCTCCTAGGTTTATTGTTCCCACTTAAAAGAATTTTTTTATGATCATTGGAGTGTATATTGCACTATGCCAAAGAAAAAGGGGGGAAGGTCTCTCCACCCACATTTTAACCACATCTTTTACTCTCCTTTTAGCCTTGTTTAGGAAGGTGTTTAAGCATAGGGCTGTGGTTTGTGTTTGAAAGATTAGGCACGAGCTGGATAGAGGTAAAAAAACTCTGTAAATTATCTGTGCTTCACTGTCCCATCGCTGTCCCACTCCTCCTCCAGCTCTGGTAGCTCTGGTCCCAGTACCTGTTCAGAGTTTTATCACTTACATGTCCTGTTGTTTCATCACTTTATCACTTTTTAAGTGTTTCATCACTTATAGAGACTGATGCTTGGAATTTAAGAACCATTAGAGGTTATGTTATGCTATGTTATGTTATGTTGTTATGCTATACTATGCTATGTTATGGCTTGTGAAGTTTTCACTTTAGCAATGGAACCAGTGGTGTTAGGAGGGAGAACTGGATTTCCTCTCCTTAAATGATTTTTATAGCATTACAATAACTCCAAGAACTCCAACAACCCCAAATCATATAAAAATCCAAAACCATATAAAAGAGGTGTTTGTTTACCAGTTCAGTCTTGCTGCTTGCTGTGATTGTTAAGGTTGATATTTGGCCTGCTATTTTTATAGATTTCACTCCTAACTCAAACACTTTATTTCCTTCTATTTTTGGTGATGGCCAAGCTGACATTATTAATCCTATTAACTTTGAATTTAAACTGTGCCATGAGAAAAACTGCATTCTGTGCCATGAGAAAAAAAAGAATCAGTTGCAGTCCTGTTACATAGGAATCTTGGATTTATTGTAGGCTAAGTTTTAAAAGAGATGTATTAAGGTAAAATATACACTTTCCTAGTGTAATTGCTTTTTAAAATTTATATTAATGTGAAATTTTTATGAAATGTGAGAAACAAAGTTATGTGGGGGGCTGTATCTTGTTTAGTTATACTTTTGTTTGTTTTTGTCTTTTTCCACCTTTTGTGCAGTAATTCTGGGGGTTCCTTTTGACTTTAATGACTATTAATAGATTTAATAATAATTTTTTTATATTTTACCACAAGCTTTCATATGAAACCGGTGAATAAAGATATGGTTGTGGATATAAGATTTTTAATTGCCTTTTAATTTAAGAAAAAAGGTGATATGTAAATAGAATAGTTTTTTGACACTATTATATTAGAGACAGATGAAAAGTAACTTCTAAAATATTCATTTAATATTGAATGGTGTAGCATAACAATAGCCACCGGATAATGTGACTTATAATGCACCTTGTTTTACTCTTCCTGAGCTCACAGCTTCACCACACTTGTTAGAAACTGTGATGCAGTGTAACACCAACTTTTGATCTGTGACTGAAATATTAGATATTTATTTGACACACATTATGTACAGTTACATTGTTTCATAACAGCAGTATTTTCCCCCCAGAATTGATGTGACACATTGCTATTTAGATTAAATGAAAGTAATTGGACAGAAACATAAAAATTGTATTTAATGACTGTTTTTCTACAAAATGAAATGAGCAAAGAGAGCTTCTACTTCCACCTCCAAGACACCTGTGGGTGAAAGAAAGAAAAAAAAATTAGAATTTTTTAAAAATTTGATTTACTATTAACTGAGTTTTAAAAGAGAGGGCTTCACAATTCCACACACGCACGCATCCTGTGAAAGGCACTTAGGATCTCAAAGGATAAAATCCTAAGAGTAATTGATATATTACAGACAACCCACTTAGGCAGCGTTTGCTTGGCTGGGCTTTACACAGGAGGCAGCGTTACCCGGACTCAGCGATCCCGGCTGATCCCGGCACCTGTGAGACAGGAGAAAGGGTGGCATTTTGGGCAGTTTGTGTGACTGCATTTCCCCAAGTTTCAGTTGGAGACTTATGGGAATAAGGACTACAGGAGTAACTTCTTAGCAATGCATGTGTTTTACGTTAGACCAAGTGATATATTTAATAATGTAGTGGGAGAAATGCTTAAAATATTACTTTCGTAATAAATCAGGTTTTAAGAAGAGACCAACATTTAGACCTTAGATCAGAGTAAATTGTGCCAGTATCTTTTTATGCAAGTGTTGAGGATTAATTGAGAGTTTCATAAATTTACCTTTAGTTTCTTTGCCCCTCTGCTTTCTCGGAACATTTCCGCCGCTGCCTTTGCGACGCTGCTTGAGCTGAGTGGTGAAGTACCTCAGCTGCCCCATTTTCCCATGCCCTATACCTCTTTAGAAGCAATTCTCAAAGAAGTATATGCATAGGAAAAAGGAACAACGAGCGAGCCAGATCACGATCCACTCCACTTGCAGCAAGAGTAAACCTGGAATACAAATGTATACATCAGGGAGAATAAAAATGGTTTATATCCTTTACACAATACTATTTTTTTTTTTAATTATAAGGCTGTTAAAAACTACTGCAGACTAAAACAGAGGTTGAAATATGAGATACCCAACATTAATGCATAGGATTCAACAGTACTTAGTATGTTAAAAATTCATCAGTGCATATTTTTGAAATACCTACAAGAAAGTGCAGAGTTCTTAGAAAAAATGAAATGCAGCTCTGTAGACTTGACCTGAAATTTAATTACAGGTTAGTAACAATATCCTCTTTTCAGTATATTGCACTATTGCACAGTATCTGACACTTTTCTATTTAAGACCTGAGAAAATACTTATTTGAATAACTGAACAGGAGAGAAAGGAAGAAAAAGTCTATAAATTACAAAACGTGGTAAGAGCAGCACTACAAGCAGCAGTACGACTTACCTGGTGTGCTGTCTGACGCTTGAAGTGCAGTGAGTTCGTTTTCATGAGCATTTATGCTTTGTTCAAGACCTTGAAGAAGTATGAGCTATACAGTGTTACTGTTTTCTTAAGTGATAATCGCTTTGCCCCTTGCCAAGGTATTTGCTGCACCTGCACATTGGGTACACAAAAAGTACTGCTGAAAACATGGGAATTACTGCTCGTGTGTTGGGGGAGTGCAATAGACAGCAGAAGTGATAGGAATAATTAAACTGATGTCTTGAAATGTGCACTGAGAATGACAATTTATCGTCTATGTTTCCTTTCACATACATCAATGGTGTTTGGAAAGTGTAAATCTGTGAGAGGACCTTTTGTTCTCAAAGCCTGTGCTGTGTTTTCAGTCTAACTCACCCCCCTTTTCCCCAGCACACTATTTTGAGAATCTCTATCAATGTCCTTCACTTGCAAATGTGACTTTACTGGGGAGATAGCAAGGTCTGTGTACAAGGCTTTCCTCTGCTTATCCAGGCACCAGTGAGGCTCTGCTGGATGCCAAGGCTGGGAAACATCTTTCACCATATTTAGTCCTATTTGCTAGCAAATTCATTAACCATTTGCTTTCAAGTTGCTGTCTTTCTTTTAGGACATTTATTACACTATAAAATTGTATCTCATCTCAGTTTATATATGGTTTATATATTAGAAGGCTGAAGTGATCAGCTAAAATTGTTCGAAGTGGTTCCAATTAATTCAGAGCTCATCAGCGTCACAAGCAGTCACAATACTAATTGTTACATGCTGTTGTTTATTTGTAAGTTTGGACACTCCTGAAATTCACTTTGTCTTCTTTCAGTGTCAGAAGATTTCAAAGTTTCTTTAATTTCCTAATTTTCCCTTTTTTAATCTCAGGTTCAGTTTGTTCCTTTCTGTCCTAAGAAACAGTCATTGCATTCTGGTTTGTATACAATACCTTGAATTTTAAAAAAAAACAAACAAACCAACCAAAACAGTTTTTCAGGTTAGGATGAATGTTTCCCTAGATTTTTACAAGTGATTCTTTCAGCTTTTCTTCAGGTTCTGTGCTTGTGAAGCCATCACAGTTATGATCTGAAGCAAATACTTAGTTTTGTGGTTTTTAATATGTAATGCTTACTTCAATTCTGCTGGGCTTTCTGCCTTCAATCAGACAGCTGTATCACCTGGAGAGAGAAAAACTGTAGTGCACAAAGCCAGAAAGTGTTCAGAGCTGTGAACACTTCCTGTGAACACATTTCAACAGCTTTTTATATAATAGCTCTGCTCGGGGAATTGTCAGTTCTGGTTTTGCTGTGTGGTGTTCTGAGGGGGAGAGAGAGAGAGAGAGAAGTTTGTTTGGTTTTTGTTCGTTTTCCTGGGGGGTTGAACACTAAATTGCTGGATTGGTACCTGGAATACAGATGCTATTTAAGCTCTAGTCCTGAGCTCTAAGTAGGCCATCTAATGCCATTAGACAGTGGGTGATGCTCAGTTAAGGGCTCTATCTACAGAAAACCATAATGAAATCTGGTGTGGGGTCTGAGGGCTCTGAGAAGGCTCCTCACCTCTCCTCACTGAGACTGTTCACTTGTGTGTGAAGGAGCAGTCTCTTGATTTTTTGTGCTTTGTATTCGCTATTGTTTGTGGATTTGGAAAGTACCTGCTACAGATGATTTGTAATGTATCAATCTTCCTCTAGAACACAGTTAAAGCTGGTTTTGATTTGGATTGCAGAATTAAACCTTTATTAAACTGTGTTTTATTCAGAAATATAAATAGAGCAAGCAACTTCAAAATTTTAGAAAAAAAATTTAAAAGAACACACCAGTCAATCTTTTGCCTTTGATGTTGAATACAAAGTGGTGACCTAATCCTTTTTAGCCTTGAGGCATGTTTTCTGAAATTTACTCCATTCAGGCACTCCTCTGAAAGCCACATAAAGTTGGTAGCTAGTGTAAAATAAATAGCCTGAAATTTTAATGCATTCATGAATTGATGTTTCCAATTTTTTGTGTGTTGTAAGTGTAATTTGATATCATGAATATTTAACAACAGCTTCCTATAAAAAGACTCATGCAAGTTTCATGAAACTGGTTTTGAACTATGACCAGAGAGGATAAAAAAAAAAGTTTCTTAAAAAGAAAAACAAAACCAACAACTCAGGCCATCCCCTCATCCCTCACCATCCCAGTGCACTTGTTATTAATTTACTGATTCCTGCCTTGGGGGAGAGAGAGAGTTTGGCATTTTTAAACTGATACTTAAAATAATCTAGTGGTCTAAGTAAAGAACATTCTTAATTGCATGTAGCTGCCAATTTTTGAGTGCTCTGTTTGAACAGCCCCTTTTGAATGCTAAAAGCTCTTCTAGCCTGCTCCTCTAAAGGACTTGGAACCTGTCCTTCCATGAGGGATTGTTGCAGAGCAGATGGGAAGATTGGGCTGTAACACAGAGATGTGAGTGAAAGCTTTAGATTTATCTTCCATCAGCTGCATGATTTACAATATCTGAATTGTAGCTTTGAAAGAGAATAGGCTGGAATGCAGTTCATTGGACCTGTGTGGCAGCTTGGAAAAGTATGATTAGGCTGGAGGCATAGTTTTCAGGAAATCGTGGTAGCAGTTTGAGAGGTCACTATTACAAGATACTACTTACAATCAAATTCCACTCAAATTTATAGAATAGTATTTCTCAAAAAACTTTGGATAAGACAAAGTCAGGCCTTTGCTATTGAATTTCTCACAGATTTAAAATGTAGAAATGGTGTTTGTTAGACCTTCTACCATAGCATCTGCATTAAAACTGGGAGACTCATTCATAATTTCACATCCTGTGTAATGACCAAAAGGGGGAAGATCAGAAACAGAGTTACTGCTGGTGCATTATGAATACAGAGGAGAACTGTTAACTGGGATGGGATTTACCAGCCTAGAGCGCTGGCTTTCAAAATAGAATATGCACATTCTACTCTTGTAGAAATGGTTTCTTCTGAGCTTTAAGCTTCATTCCTTCTTTGGAGTTTATTTTCTTGAACCAATAGGCCTTTTCTAAGCAGCAACAGGATGATGATCATGCAGTTTCAGACAGTTGGCATCTCAGGGTGCTTGGTGTCCACAGTGTTCTGGCATTCTTGATGAGCGTGTGGTTGGTGCATGTACATTTGAATGGCTGTATCTGTGAGTTCAGTTGATTCCTGTCTGTTAATTATACTCAGTCACAGTGCTTATCATAAACATAAAATATGTTAAATGCACATTCTGAAAATAGCTTTAAAAACATTCTGAGGAATGGATGTTGCTCTATTCCTGCATTGGGATTTTTCTCAGGACTAAGGCATAAGCACCTTGTGGTATAGAGATGTTTTTTGTTTTCCAGGCCTTCCATACACAGTCAGCACCTGCATCACTCTCCTTTTTTTCACTGTTGAGGAGTTGATCTGTACCTCAGCTTAACCAAGGATGACAACATTTATTGTTACTTTTTCAAATGAGAATCTTTTTTTTCCCCACTCTACAAAAAGGCATTCTAGAAAGCTTTTTTATTTGCTTTCTAGAAATCATTTGTTAAAAATCATCTTTTGCCACAGTGCCTACAAAAACTATCTTGATAGCCAGGTTGCTGTGGGACTGATCATATTGCTCATCATGCTGACGAATTTGTCAGCCCTAATTAGTGAGGCTAATTGTCTAATTGTTTTAACCTTCCCCATCCTCTGTTTTGTACTTCAGTGTATGGAGTAAAAAATATGTATTTTTTGTTGTGTGATGATTCATGTCCTTTCTCTCTGATGATGAACTGCTCTTAGTGAAACTACAGCCCTACATTGGCCTGTGTGATTCACCAAACAAGAATCAACACCCAGCCTCTTGGCAGGTGGCTGGGGAAGCTGAAGGGCTTTGCAGAAAAAAAATGCTGAAATTAAATTAGTCAGGTTGTAAGTTTTGAATTTATTCTGTAATACAATATACTTACCTGGACAAACATATAGTTAAATTACTATTATATGTAGCATTTGTGGTAAATGTTATAAAGGAAAACATTGCTGAAAGACATAGAATACATAAAATTTTTATATAATGCTTTGGAAGTTTCATATAATAATGTTCTGTCCAAGTTCAGTTTATTTTGTGGATGTAAAGTACCTCACTGTTTGGTGCCTAAAGTCTTCAATGTTTAGCTTAAAAGTATGGCTGCTGCAAATTAATTTCTGGGAAATGTAGTGAATACATAAAACCATCAGCGAGTGATCCTTGCAGAAAATGCCCATTTGCACAAAATCCATTTATAGAACATTATATAAGCAGAAGAGAATGAGCATTCTTGTTTGCAAATGCCAAGATAGACTTTTGTAACAAAATGCATTATTCTATTTTTTTAAATTAAATTGCCTGAATCTGAAGATGCACGAAATGTGAGCAGATAGTTGAGGCATAAATTATAAAAACTATGCTACTGTCAGGAATGGTAATGCTCAAAGCTGTTGGAAAGAAAGCATGCATATTTTGTCTGAAAGGATGAAGCTGGCAAATATCTTAACTGCTAAAGGAACACAAGATACAGTAGTTGGCCTTCAGAAGTGTTTTTTTCTGGGCTAAGTTATGTGAACAAAGTTGTTTTTTGCAAACGGCAGGAAGCAGCTTATGAAAATCAACGGGAAAAAAATCATATTCAGAGATCTGATTCAGTGTCCAGTGAAGTCAGCAAAAGGTTCTCAGGAAAAACACTTGAACCTCAAAATCTTTGTTTTTTCTCCTTTTGTTCTGAATGGTATATGAAGTGCCAGTATTTTATACATCAAAACTGAAACCCTGCTTAACTGTACAGATGCACCAGAATTCCAGCACAACTAGTAGAAGTATTTGTTTTTTAAATTAAGATATTTGATCTGATTATATCTAAGTTCCACTTGATGTATGTTAACCATCACAAACATGTCTTGAAACTACCCTAAAAAGATTTTCCTATCCTTCAGTTGCCTCTTGCTGTTCTTTTAAAGGAGGAAAGGCTCCTATTCTTTCCAATATTTGATTTGGGATCAATTTATTTCTTCCCTGCGAGTGTGGCTTTTACTCTTTTCTTCCTTCAAAGTACTGTTTAGCTATGTGCTTGTAGGGTAATCTACTGGTAGAGCTCAAACATACACATTCATACTTTTCACTTATGTGGCATGGAGTTGTCTAAAACTGCAGATCACTCTGGGCTACCAAAAATAATTTATTTCAATTTTGCACATTAGGGCAGGCTAAATTTGAACCGTTTCTGGTGCGCTGATGCTGTCCACTCTCTCCCTTGCAAGTGTTGTTTCTGAACTAAAATGTGGTGCCCCATTATGCATCTATTAATGATCCATCTCGAGTATGTGATAAAGGCTGGCAGATGCTTTTGCACAAAGGTGTCTTCCCCAGGGTATCAGTGAGGAAACAAGCTGAACAGCCCAGCAGCTGGCAATGCCCTCCTGTCCTCAGCAGGACAAACAACTTGTTTCTCAGCTCCCTGGAAAGGATTGTTGAGCTTATAGTAATGTTATGTCTGGGGGGATAAACTGCCCCAAGCCTTTTAATCTCTGCCAGATATGTAGAGGATAATGAACACTCCACAAAATGCCTTTGCATTTCTGGCTTCTGATATCTGAATTGTGTGTTCCTGTATGACCTAAGTGGATCACTCCAATTAATTCAGCAGTGTAGTATATTCTAAAATAATTTGCATTTTAAGTCCCGGCAGACAGAGTAACCTTAAAGAAAAAAAAGTTGTTTTTAAGAACCATTGTCACCTTGTTTTTCATTAGAAAGGAGCATGTAGAGAGCAGTTTTCAAAATTCTTCTGAATTTGTCAGTGCTTGCAATTGTCTGAATTTGCAGGTGACTTTGCTGTCTTCATCCATTTTGCTTCATTAGTACACTAATTGAGGTTCTAATGCATTCAGTATAATACTGGGAATCCAGCATATTCAAAGATAAACCTCTTGTCCATCTTTGTGGAAAAATAGAGGAAGATACAGATAGAGGGTAAGGTAATGAGAGTGAATCCTTAACTGAGTCAGTTCTGAATCTTTCTAAAGATTCTGTTTCTTGACATCAGCAGAGAAAATCTTAATAGAGTACTGCTACCTCTTTACTTTTCCACTGAGTCCCAGCCACATGCCTCTGTTTCTTATTCTGTGCTGATTCTGGCTTTTGATGTTCCTTTTTGTAAGCCAGTTGAAGTCACTAATTAGTTTGCAGTAGGGGACTAATAAAAAAAAAAAAAAAAAACAAAAAAAAAAAAACCAACTAGATTCCCTGTTTTCATAAGAGCAAGAAAGCAAGAATTGCTGGCCTGACCCCACCTTCAAAGTATAAAAAACCAGAATTGCAGGAATTTTTCTGTGCCTTGTCTCAGAACAGTGTTGCTGCTGTGTGCCATTTCCACACACCAGCTTTTGTCTCTAATTTAAAATTCATAAAATTTTGTAAAAAGAATGTATTTCAGATGTGAAAAAATACCTGCATGTTAATAAAATGTGAGGATTTATTTCACCTGTAAATACATGTATTGGCTCATAAGACTTCATAAGGCTTTTCCTGACTGATCAGTAAATGGCAGTAGCACTACTGATCAATGTTAGCCTCAAGTGCAGAGTCTCCTGCATCTCCTGTGGACTGATCCCCAGCTGATGTGAATGAGTAAAGATTTGTGGGGTGAAATTGTGTCCATTCATACCAGCAGACCTTAAAGGTTTTGTGCTGTTCATTGAACAAAAGGTTGTATTTTAGTATTTAGGAACTCGTCCTTTAGTTAAAATCTGAATCTATTGATTTTGCAAACAAATAAACTGACTGTACCCAAAAGCTTGACAGGCCCTAAATTAAACAATTTTACATGTTTAAACTTAGAAGAATAGTATTATTTCAGTAGAATCACTAATGTGAATTGTGGGGGTGGGTCACTTGAGGTGGCAGAGTGAATAATGCAAGGAAAGGAACATATTTTGAAAGATATGATCTGAAAAATAAAACTTCAACATTTATACAGTTAATTTATATCTTAATGCTTGACATTGTGACCAAGAGATTTATATTTTCCCCAATCTGTTATACAGCCACAGGAGGAAATACTTTTGATCAGGCTCAAGCAAATCCTCTTCAATTTTAGTTGCTCTGAAACAGAAATGGAGACAATACAGCAGCTTGCCCTACAATGTTGTCACTGAAGGTGTACAACACTCTCAGCAGTCTCACTAACAAGAAGCAGACAATGTTTTTTCTACATCCTTTGAAGCATCAATATTACCTTTAGAAATATGAAATATGGGCAAATTCAAACAGCAGCCTTGGCAAAATATGAAAACTTCATTTAGCATGGGTACAAGTTACTGATATCAAAGAAGCTGGGAAAGAAATTAGTGAGGAGACAGAATTATCTGCTTACCCTGCCAGAGGGAGTTACAGCAAAATTAACCTTGAAAACTGTTTGGAGAGCATTCTTGTGAAAACACTATGACACAATGTTGAAGTTATGGATATGAAGAGGTCAACAGTTCTTAACTGATTGTGAGCAGTTACATTTTATTTACTGTGGTTTTGAAGCAATGTTACAGCAGATCTGTTTGTTCTAAAAATTCTGAGTACAAACACAGTTTACTCGTATTTTCTGTAGTCTGACAGATTTGTTCAACTGTAATATTGTTCACCCCTGTTCTAAAAGCAAAGTTCCATTCAGGTATTTAATTTGAACATGACAAAAATACAGCATCCCAATCTTAGGCAATTCTTGCTTCAGGCTCAGTTTTGTATAGTCAGCAAAATAAAATAAGTAAGTGGAGTAAGAATAAATTCATACTTGTTCCATATATTTGAAGACCCTTTTTTCTACTTGTAGCTGAAACCTGCTGCAAACCTATCAAACATATTCTGTTTATGGTGGTAGAATTTATATTTCAGGACACAAGATTTTGTTAATATTTTGTTCAGGCCATTAGGGAATACTAACTTGGACATATTTGCTGTAGACTCCTTGCTAATATTTGGTGGTTGTGATAAACAGTCTTCTAGCCTGCTCTTTAAGAACACTTTTTTTTTTTTTGTGTCTGTTCTTTCAGAAAGAGTGTGCTCTAGGGCATAATTTTGATGCCATCATTATAAGTTTTCAGTTCTTAGTTTAAATATGGTTATGCAATAATTTATATGCAGAATCATAGATTAATGGTTATACTAATACTAAAACTAAAAGAAGGCAGGAAGCATTGCATTTCTGCTTTCAAAATATAGAATTTTAACAGGTAACAGGATGCTAAATGGCATCCCAGAATTTCCTCAGTCATCAGTAACAACCTCTCTTCCCACACCTCTAGAGCTGATGGACAGCAGGGTGGGGACTGTGGCAGAAAAGTGTTCCCTGCGGCAAGTAAAGATCAAGTTCTTGACCACCTGAGGAATGAGATGCATTCTGAAGTCCTGAGGGAATTGGTTGTAGTTGCCAATCCCCTCTCCATATATTTGAAAGGTCCTGGCAGTCAAGAGGAGTCCCAGGTGACTGAAAAGGGGAACATTGTACTCATCTTTAAAAAGGGTAGAAAGGAAGATCCTGGGAACAACTGTCCTGTCAGCCTTTCCTCTGTGCCTGAGAACATCATGGAACAGATCCTCTCAGAAGCTCTGCTAATGCTCATGGAGGACAGGGAGGAGATTTGGGACAGCCAGCACGGCTTCACCAAGGGCCAGTCCTGCCTGCCCAACCCAGGGGCCTTACATGTTAGAGAGATACATCAGTGTGCAAGGGAGAGGTTTCGTCTGGGCTCCTGTAAAGCCTTTGACACAGTCCCCCACAACATCCTTCTCTCTAAATTGGAGAGAGATGGGTTTGATAGTTCTTGTCTTTGGTGGATGAGGAATTGGCTGGACAGTTGCACCCAGAGGGTAGTGGTTAATGTCTTGGCCTCCCAGTGGACATCAGTGACAAGTGGTGTTCCTCTGAGGTCTGTACTGGGACCAGTGCTAGTTACTGTCTTCATTAATGACACAGATGAAGGGATCGAGTGCACCCTCAGCAAACTTGCAGCAGACACCAAGCTGAGTGGTGTGGTTGACAGTCCTGAAGGATGGGATGGCATCCAGAGGGACCTGGACAAGCTTGAGAACTGGGCCATGGCAATCTCATGGGGTTTAATAAGATCAGCTGCGAGGTGCTGCACCTGTGCTGGAACAACTCCCTGTATCAGTCCAGGCTGGGGATGAGCAGAATGAGAGCAGCCCTGCCCAGAAGGACTTGAGGGTGCTGGCTGGAGAGAGGCTGGGCAGGACCCAGCAATGAGCACTGCCAGCACAGAAAACAATTTTGTCCTGGGCTGCATCCAGGGAGGGAAGGGATTCTGCCCCTCAGCTCTGCTCTGGTGAGACCCCACCTGCAGTGCTGCATCCAGCTCTGGGTCCCAGCACAGGAGGGGCATGACCTGCTGGATGAAGTCCAGAGGAGGCCACAAAGATGATGAGAGGAACACCTCTCTGGAACATCTCTTCTATGAGGGATGACTGAGAAAGGTGGAATTGTTCAGCCTGGAGAAGAGAAGGTTCTGGGGAAATCTCTCAGGCTTTCAGTACTTGAAGTGGCACCTACAAGAAAGATAAGGACAAACTTCTTAGCAAGACCTGTTCTGTTAGGAGAAAGGCTGATGGTTTTAAACTGAAGGGGTGTCATTTTTAGACCAGACATAAGAAACATTTAACAATGAAGGTGTTAAAACATTGGCCCGGGTTGCTCACAGGTGGCAGATGGCCCATCCCTGGTAATATTCAAAGTCGGGTAGGATGGGGCTCTGAGCAACCTGACCTGGTTGAAGGTGTCACTGCTCATTGCAGGGGGTGTGGACTAGATGGTCTTTACCAGGTCCCTTCCAGCTCAAACTGTTCTATGATTCTATGATTTAAATAGCCTTTACTAGGAAAAAAATCATAGTAAAGAGTAAGCAAGTAGAAAGAGAAAAAAAGAGAAAGCTTTAAGCAAAGTGAAAATGTCTGGTTTTTATATTTAACCAAGGGAGTTTTAGATAAATTAGAAGGTGCTTTGTATTGTCATTTTATAAGGTTTTTAACTTTTCTGATGCTTCCTTTACCTTGGGACATATATTCTGTCCCTTTGTATCAGCATGACCCCTATGTGAAAGAAATGTACTAAGGACAGACGGAAATGGATGGACATCAGGAAAAGGTGTGGCTCTCTTGAAGGAAAACATGTATATTTTTAATAGATCTAATGAGGCCAAGACTTTGCTACAGTCACCCAAACAGATTTGTTCAGCTCTGATTTTACTCTTTCCTGCACCTGAACCTAATTTTCTCCTGATACTTCTGCAGTTATACACACAGAAAACTTTTAATTTTGCTTTGAGTGACTCCTCTGAGTACTACTGGGTAATGGCTCATGTGTCCCAAAAGATTCATCCAGTGCAGGATTGCACAATGGTCTATTCTTCTATCAGTAGATGAATGGAAACTGCCTTTGCAGCAGAATGGTGAGCTCCTAAAACAAAGAAAGAAAACAAGAAAACTCTTTCAGATTGTGAACAAACGTCATCCATGTCTAGGAGTATCTCTAGCTGAGATTATGTCCAAGCAACCTCTGTACCATCTGCAACAACTTTGTTTTGAGAGAGGCTGATAATAGCAAAAAGAAAAATATTTTCCTTTTGTGCAGTAAGCATTCACTCTTTAAATGTGGTTTCAAATCTTAACTCTTTATGCCAAGCTCTGAACTATCAGTTGATGCAAGTGTGTCATAAACATATCAGAAAACCATTGAACACTATTTTGGCTAGTGAAAGGAAGACAGAGTAACTATTAAAATGGTTTATATAATGTTCTTTTCAGTCTATACAGGGTTTAAAGACCTTTCAGTATTTTATATCTTCCTTTTTATTTTTTTTTTATTTTTGTGTATGTTTTCACCAAATTTACTTTGAAAATGGTTTATTCACAGAAATTTACATTCATATTTTAATATGTGTGAGTCTAATAAAAACAAGAATTTAAAGCTTGTATATAAACCAGAACTTTGATAACTCTGGCTTTTTCTTTGTGGTGAAAACTTTTCCCTTCTTTTAGGAAGGACTTATTACATGGAATGTATTCACATAAAGAATACCAATAGCTATTTCTTTTATGCCCTTCCTTCCTGGCAATTGCAAAACCCTTATCAAATCAGGCTCTAAAATCAGGTGAAATCCAGGACTACACAAAAATTACCAGAATTACTGTCTAAAAATTGTTCATTTAAGTTGGACTACCAACATTTTCATTTTCACATCTATAGCCGGAAAATTCATCTTACCAGAAAATGTAGGGAATAGATTTGTATCTTCTTGTTAGAATGACTTTTCTGCACAGATGTAAAAACCCTCTTAGGGAAAAACCCCCTTGGAATTAATCTGCTTTTCTCCCTCAGTTAAGATCTGGCTTAATGCAGTTTCCTCTCCCCTATTATGACTACATTACGAAGTGCTCTGAAACGTATAAAGTATGATTTTTGTTTTGAAGCAAAACATTGTAAATGAGAAGGAATTCATGGAACTGGAGGCAAGAAGAAGCTTTAGAAACTTTCATAGGAGGTGATCACTAAACAGGCTCTTATGTTTTACCTCATTACCTCCGCTGCTGATCCTACTAAGTTTGTTTTACTGTAGTTTGTCTTTCAAAAGATGACGTCATTTTGACTGAAATGTCAAAAGATGGGACTTTTATTTTCCTTGGTAATCCCTCTCCCCCTCCATGATTAATCACCTTGCATTTCTTTTTCCACTTCTCACTGTTGTTTCTCCTTAGGCTATTCCTTAGGAATGAGATAATTCCCTATTATCTAGTATTTTCTCCCCATGAAGATACTTTGTATCACTCTGTGAGACCGAACCCAAACAACTCCTCTGCAGCTGAGTTACAGCAAAAACATGTGAGAAACCCTGTTGGTCTCTGGTAGCTGCAAAGCTGAAATGCAAACCACTATCAATATTTACTTTCAAAATTTTCAGTATAAAATTGTTTTTTTTCTTTTTTTTTTCTTTTCACAGTAGGTTGCTTTTAATTGAAAACACAGATTTCAGTATTTTATCCTACTTCAATAATCAGAAGTTCAATTGTCTATTTCTGACATTGTCTTATATAACATATTTTCTAATAGAAATGCAATTATGAACTCAGAAACGATTAAGGTATTAATTCTGAATATTCATTTCGTTTAACTACTACTAAGGAGTGAAAAATGGACACTTATGGAAGGTGATAATGTATACCTCTTTTTAAACAGTTATTTAGATAGGAACTTAATTAAATATAGATAGAATAGATAGACTATTCTCTGATCTTGATTTTAATTTGGGCCTTGATTTTAATTTGGGCTTTAGCCTGGTTTCCAGTGTTGAGAAGGAGAGTTTGTGTGTAGTTAATTACAAAGGTAGTGATTTCACCACTCAGGTGGGTAGTGTTCTAAGATTTTGTTCCAGCCAGTTCATTTTACATGTTTTTCAGATGCAGTTTGCCAGGTGACCTTGCTTAGTGAAATAATTATGACCTGCTGTTTTCAGCCTTGTTTCATTTTGATGTACAGCCACCTGAATTTAAGGGAAAAGTGCCTTTATGGATGTTAGCTGAATTAGCAGCTGTCCAGAATTTGTCAATGTCGTAGTTCACCTCTCACGAAGAAATAGTAGATCAGAGGGGGAAAAAAAGGTAAGCAAGAAAAAAGCTCCTGCTTTTTGGGTGATTTTGCTCTTGGGAATATAGGCAGAGAAGTGATCAGTATTTCAGAGTATTTATAGGGGAGTGCTTCTCTTGTTGTATCCGTTTTGGCCACTGTAAGAGAGGAGGAGGCTGCTCTGCTGAACATACATTAACTGTTTAATTTATTTCACTTTTGCTTGTGCTGGAAATCAGACTTTAAAATCTTTTTTACACCAGAATTCTTCATAGTCCTTTAGTAGTTTTTGCTACCCAGTAGTGTCTGACTGTACAAAGGAAATACTTTAGTCATCCTATTCCAGACAGGTTTGCATGAAGTTTGGACAGGTTTCCCTTCCTTCCTCCCTTCCTTCCTCCCTTCCTTCCTCCCTTCCTTCCTCCCTTCCTTCCTCCCTTCCTTCCTTCCTTCCATCCATCCATCCATCCATCCATCCATCCATCCATCCATCCATCCAGGCTTCCGTGGGCATTTTTCAATAACTAAAGGGATAAAACTCCAGGCAATTTCATCTGACCTCAAAGCTGACCTTGCTTTGGGCAGAAAGGCCTGGTTACATCTGTTCCAGCTGGAAGCTGAACTTAGTTGGAGTGGGCTTGTTGCATTTCATGGACGCGGCAGCAACACTGAACTGCATCTGGAGGAATAAAAGGGCCCATCTCCAGATTGTCCCACCACAATGACCCCAGCTCAGTTTGCCAAATCATCTTCAGCTGTGCAGTGAGAGCTGGTAAAGGTTTGGAGGAGTGTGAGTTATGAATTAACCTGGAGATGGTCACTGCAGAGCTGATGTGTTTGGCCTGGTTCGATACCCGATTGCTGCACATCCTCAGCTTTGTAGCTGAACAATCAAACTGCAGCTCTGTTGTTGCAAGCCCAAAATATTCAATCTCTTTTCCTTCTGTAATTGCTATGTAGATATTTGCTTTAAAACTTGTATTTATAACAACAAAAAAATTTCCATACACCTTGTGTTACTTTCTTTTTCAATATATGAAGATACATGGCCAACTCTCACAAGGCAAAATATTTATTGTGTTTTTAATTCATTTTTATGAGATTTTATAAAGACTGTGATTATAATGGGTAGTTATTTCATATGCTGTTATTTTATAATTCCTGGCCTATTGTCTTTATAGGGGCACAGTTATAATAGATTTGCCTTTATTAGAGGAAATAATGGATCAGTTTAATGAGATTATACTAATTTTAAACTTGACATTTAACTCAGTCTTGGTTTTTCAATTAATCACAATATGGTAATCTTTTTCAGCTAGCTTTCTTCAATTATCATCAGAATGAAATAATTTTACATGCTGCTGACTTCTACTATTGAAAAATTCAAGCTGTGAGCCTCAGATAATTTCCCAGTTGCAGGAAGGGTTAGGAGTAGGGTGGGCTAATATTCCCCACTTACCTTCTAGTTGTCCTTCTACCAAGTGATGGCCCAGTTCTATCTTCCAGCTCTTGGGAATATCTTCCGGCTCTAAGTTCTATCTTCCTGCTCTGTTCTGTTATTCTGTCCATAAAGGAAGAAAGAAATGGAATGAAAAGTAAGAATACTGAGAGGAAAATAGGTTTTTCTAGTTCTGAGGGAGACTGCGATTTAGTGGCAAGCTAAACCAGTATGATTGACTAGCCTGGCTTCTTGAAGTGCCTTGATCAAGCATCTCTGCACTTTACTAGGTCAGGTTCAGCATGGCTTATTTGACTTCTTTTTCTTTTTTTAAGTAATGTAACCCAGTAAAGTGTGTCAGTGACAATGAAAAAAAATTAATGTCTTTTATTCATGACAGCACTCTGGTTGAACAAGCACCAGAACTGAGACATAGCGGGGTGCAACACTGTATAGGTGACATGGAGATGGAGGATTTGGAAGCACAGTTTGAGGATAAAGTTGCACTGAGGACTGATGAAATGTAATGGATCATTCTTGTGAGAATGGGTCATTCTTGTGAGAGTGGGTCAATTACTCCTCAGCTGGGCCCAGCTGCCTGATCCCACCTTCCCCCCCACACCAGCTCTAGCACTGGAGAGGATAAATTGTTACAAATATTTAAATTACAGACAAATTTTCTTTCTTTGTTAGGCTCATTTTCTTCTCTTTCAACAACTTGAATTAACTCAGTTCAGGGCATGATGTGTGGGAGAGTCAGAACGGGAATGTTTATAGAAAGAGGAGTGTTTTTAGTCTGAAGGAGGGGGGAGGAGGAAGACCCCTCCTCCCCTTTTGGTCATGATGAATTTGTAGATTCAATTCAAGACCTAATGTCAAACCATCCCATGCTGTTATTTTCTTCAACAGCCCAACAATTGTTTTCAGGAAAAAAAAAAAGTTATTTATTATCTTTATTTCATTTCAAAGTTAAATGCTGAGTGTCCATATTCCCTGGACTAGTTCTGGGTAGCACTCTGATTTAAAAGCACCAGTTGGATCCATTTCAGTGGCTCTGACAAGTTACAGAATTCTCTGCATGAGCAGGGCTTCTGCTTTCTATCCCAACTTGCATTTCTGACACAGGCAGATTTCTTCTTTAAAAGTTAATTTGTAATGCACACTTTTCCATCACTTGAAGTCATGTCTTGCACTAGATACATTGTGACTCATAAAGTAGTGTAAATTAGACTTGTTAGTAGTCCGTCAGTCCATCAGTTTAATTAATTTAACAATGACCCATGAATGCAAGAAGTCATAAATTTTCTAAAGAGTATAACCTGTGTATTTAATTAACAATGTTAAGACACCTCTGATTTCAGAAGAGGCATATTCTTTCAGTTTACTGAAGTGGTTAGAAATATGTATTTTAAATAGCTCAGTTTAATAGACTGTATGTTTATTAATAGTTTCTAAATCTGAAGAGATTCTAGGAAGAATGAAAATCCACTGTACAAAACACACTGTCTTACATTTTCTTCTTTCCAATTTGCGCAGTTAATTGTCAGAGGTATATTTGCCTGTTTGTATTGTTACAATGAGATTTATCCAGGTATCAAAAAGCTAAAAATATAAGAATTAAGCTTTCTGGGATTTTGGAGATGATTTCAATTAAGTAATCTAGAACTGAGGTTTCTGCTGCATGTGACAATAGGATTACCCTTGTGGTAAATTATCAATTTTATTTTGTACAAAGTCTAAAATCAGAATTAAACAGACATATTTGTTTCAACACTAAGAATTGAAAAATAGAGGAAGTTGTTTGGTGTTTGGAAATATAAAAAGAGGATATTAATCAGCTCACTCTGATAATGGCAGTCAAAGTGTTTTTAATGCTATTTTCTGCTAGAATAAAGGACTCAAGGATTACTTAATTTAAAGAAGGTCAACATTGTTTAGAATGTCAAAGCTAGGGAAGATGCCAAGGAAAGACATCTAAATGAGTATAAAAAGATTGCCTAGAGGCCAGTGGAAGTACTTGGAGAAACATCATTCTGTGAAGAAAAAGCTAATGGAGCTCCCTGTGCCTAAACCCTCTGTGCTTGATCTGTGATCCAGACACCTCCAGCAAGCTTGGAGAAAGTCTGAGCTGCCCCAGGGTAGAATCGTGAGGGAAGACTTTTCACGTGCAGTTCAATTAACAATCAAAACCAAATTTGAATATGGTTGATGTGGTAATGCCAAGTGTCAGATTTTGTTGTTAGTACCTTTTTGTTCTATGTGTGACTTGATTTGAGCTCAGAAGCACTATGAATTGTCTGACCAGGCAGGTGAGGTAATCTGACTAAAAAAAAATAAAGTGCACATAGCTACAGAAAATCACCAGGTAATTTGCTACTTAGGAAGTAAAACCAGATGGTCATAAACCCCATCTGCCAATTTGAGCTCCAGTGAATTCTTTAGAAAGATCAACCCTGATTTAAAGACCTCAAACCACAGACAAATAATAAGAGTTTAAAGTAAGCAATTTACCTTCATGATTAAGACTGTGTACCCTATTTGCATTTGATCTTCAGCCTCTGGTAATATCCAAGGAGTCACAAGAGGAAGAGGTTAGCTCTCTTTATTTGACCTGAATTATTTTCACAACTTATATTCATATAAACAATTATGAATCATTTATTAATAACCAATGCAGTAATAAATAATATGGCCATTTCAAGGGAAATCTGCCAGAAGAGAAGTTAAATGCATTATAAACGCCTATGGCTCTGAAAAGTTTTCTTCTTGGGCAACTATCTGGGTCTTCAAGTGCATTCTTACAGGGAAGACAGAAAAAATATCAACCTTTCAAAACTGAATATGTATAAAATTGCATACCAGCATGGGGCATTACATTAGCAAGTAAGTGAAGCATAGAATTTTGGAATATATCCTGCACATTTCCAAATACTTTTGATGAAATATGTCTAAATGGGCACTTTTCACTATTTTAAATTGTGTCACTAGATGGCAGTAATAGCCAAGTGAAATGGAACAACCAAGTAAAGAACCTCAGGGTTTTATTTTTAAATTCAGTTTCTTAATATCAACTCTAGATATAAGTCCTTGGCATAGTTCTATGTCCAAACCCAGGCCAGACATAAATCATAATAATTAGTCATATCCTGTTAACAGGATATAAGATACTACAAAAGGCCATTTTCAATGCTTTCTAGAACTTTGGGGGTCCTAATAGAGTCTTCAAACTGTTCAGTTTTGTTGGTGTTTAAAAAACCACCACAACGAAAATACCCAGGACCCAAAGCCCAAAGTGGCTGTTTCTGAGGTAATACCACTCAGAGCCTAAAAGGCAGGAAATGAATAAGTGAATATAAATTGTTGTAAGCAGGAGGCAGATGGAGTTCTGGACTCTTACTGGGATATACGAAAATCAAAACATCTAAAATAATGTCCATTTGTGGGATTTTGAAATTATTTTAGCTGTTCTCAGACAGCCAAGAAGACACTGAATCTAAACCAACAACCTGGCTTGTAACGAGTTTTTAGTTGTGTAGCCTACAGGCTGGAGAATTGATAAAACAAATGCTTCATTTCTAGTCTCCCATAGAAAGATCCTCTGTGTGCTCAGTCCCACACAACAGCTTGATTTTTGTATTATTCTCAGTGAATCAACACTGACATATCACCCTTTCTTCCCAGGTTCTATGCACAGTATCTCTGTGTGTAAGAGATGAAACAATATTACCACCACCCTTTCCTTACGTACTTTCATAGCAGTGAAGATTAGACAAGGCTTCGTTTTGGCCTTTCTTGCTTGTACCTGAGTGGTGCATTATTCCACAAGCAGCAGTCTGAAAGCAGCCAACCAGCCTGAGTACAGGCAGTAAGATCAGCCCTCGAATTTCAGAGAGCAGCTCTTCTGCTGCCTCCTGAGACTGCACCAGCAGCAGGTGAGTGAAAGCTGTTAGAGCAGCCAAGCAGCCCAGGGCTGAGATTCAGTCCCAAGTAAACCTGGAGTCAGCAAAAATTCTGGGCTTTCCCCTGGGTTTTCTATTAAGAACAGACAGAGCTGAGAGAGGTATTTTGTTTTTCTTCTCCCCCGCATTCCCTTATAGAACATCAGGTATATATACACCAGCTAATTCTGCAGGAAGGTGTTGTGCTGTCATGAAACTAAATTTCAGGTTGTTCTACTGTTTCTCTTCATTTCAATAAATTTAGTGGGAGAATGCAACCATTGTTTATAATGACATTCATCAGTTTAGTTGTTATCATTCTGAGAATTTTGTAATCAGACAAGATATGTCTTTTACATTTAGTGTCCATACTTAAAAGTCATTCTGGACATTAAAGTCAAAGAACATATGCTTCTTGGCATAAAATCAGTTGATTTGGAAAATCAACTGATCTTGGAAAAATCAGTTGATTTAGTCCATCTGAGTAGCTGTCCTATTCAAATATTGTAATATTTATTACTCAAAAGAGAGTTTAATTGGATTTTGCTCGAAAACATGTTTTACATTAATGCTACAGTGTGCAAAGCTTTTCTGCTTATTGTAGGCTCTTTGAAATATTAGGCTAATCTTTAAAAAATATTTATATTGTTAGACCTCTGCTTTATGTACATTCTCAGATCCAAGCCGTGCTACTTGATAAGAGCTGAACTCAGCCAAAGAGCTGCTTTCATAAAAGTTAACAAAACTGAAAGTGCAGCACAATAAGCTATTGTTGAGTGGACTTTTAAAAGCAGGAAGGCATTCTGCCAAGTTTAGGTAAGGAGAATCTACACAGACACTTCTCCCCTCCCCCTACAAAACCCAGTGTGTAATTACCAGCACTGAATCTAGCAGCAGAAAGTAGCATTTCAGTTTCAAACTGCAACTTGATTAGATTTTCAGTGTTAAAATTAAAGCTGTGAGAGCCCAGGAAGATCTGCCAACTCAGCAAGCTCCTGGTTTGTTTGCTTGAAATAGGGCTTTTGCTACTCTTTTTGCCATTATTGTGCTGACCTTAATTAAAACAATGAAGAAAAACAACAGATTTAGGTTATCTTGAGATCCATATAAAATAAAACAGCAAGAGAGAAGCAAGAATAAAAAGCAGACAAGAGAGAGAGGATCATTTGCTTTAGAGATTTAAAATATATAAATAAAACAATTTTTACACAAGAAGCTGGATGTCTTAGCCTCAGAACCTGAACTGCAATTATGATTTGTTTTGACATTGCAGATTACTTTGAGGAAAGCATAATTTTGTTCACATTTAAATATTACAAACTTAAAATAATATAAACTTGCCATGCATCTTAAATTATTTTGCTTTTTACCATGACCTTTGTTATAAATTTTGAGAGTTTTACTTAAAGACTAATGGACTGTTTCATGTCTGCTCTAATTTGAGTTATACATTGCCTTCCTGTAACAAAGATATGAAGAGCTTAGTATTATTTATGCAATTGTTAAATTCTCCACTGGCATAGAACTCATACTGCAAACAAGAATTAGTAAGATTAAGCCAGTGTGTGTTACCCCTTTTGTGGAAATTATTAGTCTAGATGTGTATCATTTCCGAAGAAGCTGTTGAACAGATTATGTAATGAAGTATTTTTTGAATATTTTCACCATTAACTCTGCATGAGGGGCTCAGATCTCAGATGCAGAAGAGTTTTAGAAGAGGAGTGTTCTTAATTTAGTTGCTTTGCTGACAAAGCAAGGTAAGTTGCTCAAGGCAGAACAATGCAGTAATTCATCACTACCGCATTTGGCACCTGATTTAGCATGATAGATCTATCAGGATAATCTTGCATTCTTCCATGTAAGACAATTCTCCTGATGTGGAAACAACAACTGACACTATGCAGGTTATTGTGCCACAAAAGAGTGAAATCCTGGCATCAAAGAAATCAGTACCAAAAATCTTGGAGGTCCTTCCTGAATGTTGAACTGGATTCATTTTGTTAGTGAGAAAGAACAAAGTGATGTTGAGGGGATGCCTTTTGAACTAGATAGGTCCAAAGGCAGGGGAGCACAAAGGAAATGAATGCTTGGCTGTTACTGTCATGGAAACTTCTGTGTTTCTGCATTGGAACTTCTGAGTTTAGGCACCCAAATTAGGTGCTTCATATAACAACTCCTGTTAGTGTGGACACTGACAATTAATTTTATTTCTGTTTAGCTTTTTCCTGGCCTGATGATTACACACACCAGCTATTTGTTATCTATTCTGTTTCTTTATGATGCCTTTTAGACTATGTAAGATGTTCTTTCCCTTTATGGAAAAACCTTCACTTTTTTCTGAGGCTGAAATGCCTTTAAATCAATCTAGCTGAAGGTCAGCCTCTTAGCTCTTGTTCAGCGTCCTACAATCTCTTCCTTCCAGCTTTTAAGTTTGCTGTCAAGTCCTTTATCACCCTGTTACCTTGGAATCTGCCTGCTGGGGCTCTACTCTTCTTGCAACAAATCTGCATGACAACTTTTTTTCCCCAGGGACATTATAATTTCTTTTGGTACTTTGAGTAAGGCCAAAACCATTGAGAAGCCATTTTAGTCTTCCCAGGAGAAAGCTTCCTTGCTCCCTACAAATATTGGTGACCGGCTGTTCCTGCACCTCAAATCTTTTTTTGTTGTTATCTTCACTTGTTTTTGGTGTGGCTCATTTTCCTGGCCCAGACTGCAGAAAGAAACCATTGCACTCTTGATGCCACACTTTTGCATTTTCTGTCACCTCACTGAGGAAATGAGGATGAGCAGAACTTAAGTCATGGGGAAAATAAAGAAAGTTGAAACTTGCAAGTGGGAAGAAGGTATGAGTTTGGCCTGAGCTGAGACTGAGTAAGGGGGAGGAAAGATTTCTGTAAGTGTTTGTTTAATTATGTGTGTTTCCTTTTTCACAATATTTGGATCAGTCATTGTATGTTTGTGTTAACTGGCAATAGGTTAAATTAAGTTTAAATTAATTCCCTGATTGTTAAGACTGATTTGCCTGTGACAATATTTAATTTCTTTAGATCTTGAGTCAAATTCCACAAGGCTCATAAGTTCTGCTATATTTTGTTTCTGCTTCCTAGTTTGCCTGGGATAACCCAATAGTACAGAGCTGGAGGCAGCTGGGAACAGCTGTTCCTGGATGCTCATCTGTGAATAACTCCTGTCTAGTTTACATCCTCAGGCTAACCCAAACCTTTCTTCTCTTGCCAGGTTACAGAACTAAGAGTTTCAAATAACTTCATGTACTTAGTTGTACTCTAGGAATTGTCTCAGATGACCTTCCATTCTGTAAGTGCATTATGAAATTCTAATCACCAGACAAAGTTTTCTGCCTTGAATCCTAATTCTCCACTGGTTTGCACCTCGGCTATTAATTTGCACATATGCAGAGTGAAATTAGGTGTTAAATGAAACCAGACCAGTTTGGTAACAGATTGCATACCTTCTGAATAGTTGTAAATTATTGTGATGAAATTTAAAGGAGTAGGGAATTGAACCTTTTGTGGAAACTTAAAGTGATTTTGTCTGATTGTTTTCAGATGATGTGGAAATTATGAAACATTTGTTTTACCTGTCTCTAATAAAGCATCTATGTGTATCATGAGATGAGAGTAACCAATAATTTAGGACCTGAAATTGTTGTCTTTCTTAAGATATTAACAACCAGCACAGTATTAGTTCTTCAAAGAAAACATTTATATTTAAATAATGGCAGTGCAGTATGAGTACCAATGTTCTTGTGAAAATATCTTTTTTTTCCCCTGAGATATAATGACCATTGATTATTAAAGGAAGCAGTATTCTGTGGCTTCCAAAATTAATATTGACTGTGTTCTGATGAGTGAATTGCACTAAATGCTAAATTTTATATGTACTGTTACTAATGTAACTTTTAATATTTCTTTAGAAATCAATAGTTATTGAAAAAAGCATTCACAGAACCATAGAAATATTGATTGATAAAGGTCTTTGAGGGTCAACTAGTCTAGGCACTGTGATACATGAAGAGACAAGACCCAGCAGCAGAGAGTGAATCTGAGATTTATTCAGAAGTGCTTAGTATGTGTATCTTTCCTCCTAAGAGCTTTTTTTGGTTACAGACATAATCACAGTCCTACAATAAATCTGTCCTCTTGACATTTTCCATTCTTCTCTCCAAAGCCATGGAAAAGGAGCATGAAGAGTGTGGAGTTCTGTGTTGCTGTAGAAGTAGAAACTCCAGTTCTGTCTCTGGTACAGGCTGTCCTGAGAGAAGCTGCTGCTGGTGCTGCTGCTGTTACTCTCTGTTTAACTCTTTCCTTACACCAATACCTCTTACCTAACAAGCTTCCTGCTACCAGATTATTGCCAACTCTAAATAGTCAGCAATGGCTTCTTAATGCAGGAAGAGAGTGTTGGGGTGCAAATGCCTCTGGGCCCCATTCATACAGGCTCAGAGGTACTCAGAAATGTGAGGGTTGAATTAAAACCTTCTGAGAAACTAAAATACATAAATCCATGCAGATATGAGGTAGAAATGTAAGTTTTAGTTTTAAATAAGTGGTGAATATTTTAAGTGTCTTAAGCAAATGAAGAGCCTGCATTAATAAGAAAAGCTCTAAAGCCTAGTTCAAAGTTCAGTAGCAGAGCTAACTAAGCCCTAGACATAATGAAAACATGAAGTAGCATTCCTAGATAGAACAGATAGAACAGTGTTCATAGAATTTGTGTAAGAAATTACCAGCACTTTCTCACATCAGTTTTAGGCCCCGATAGGTCCAAGAAGACAGTAATAGAATCATGTTTGTAGCTGATTGGGTGAAAAAAGAATAAAAATGCACTGCTTTGAGAATGCTAGAGATCATGGGGATGCTGCTGCTGATGGGGCTGCTGCTCTGCCTCTGCTTGGGACATGGGGAATTTATGCCCAACAGCTTTGCATAGTAGCATGGACTGTTACCCTTTGAACTCTTCACCTTCTAGGCTGATCTTCTAGCCATGCAATAAATGTTAAAACAACCCAGCCACTCTAGTTTTCTTCAAAGACCCTAACAAGCCCGACAAGAGAGGATGGAGGAGGCAAGAATAGGTGCAAAAGATGCTAAAAAACATTGCTTAGGGATGAGATCTCTAAAGCAAGGTTTAGCTGGAGCTAAAACCAGGTAAGCACATAATGGGAAGCCATAATTGATTCTACCACTACAGCAGTAACAAAAGGAAACTGTAGGTCTGTTGATGAAAGGGTCCAGTCCTGTATAATGTTACGTTCTCATTTGCCTGCAGTTGACTAAGCAGCAGCATAAGCATTATTTATGGCTAGATTCTCAATGTAGGATTGCATTAATGAATCAAACTGTGGCAATACAGCTAGAGAGCAGAGCTGCTCAGCTCATGACAGAAGTGGAGGTGAGCTTTGGTAGGCCATAAGCCCTGGCATCTTAGAGCAGAACCCTGAAGAAAGAAGCAAGAGATAACGGTGAGCCTGCACATGTCTGTGCAAGTCTGTACTAGCTTATAGTTAAGCAATGTTATCAAGAAAAATAGATATGGTTGTTATGGTTATTATTGCTTAAGCAAGGAGTTATTTTTAGCTACGGCTGAAAAGGTGTAAATACTGAGCTCTGCAATCAATAAATTTGCCTCATGCATTCAAACCATGGAGTCCATGTCTCTTTATCAATTGCTGTCAGTGAACTAAGTTATTTTATCTAATTGTTTTACAATCTGCTTTTAATTTGCAATATCATGTTCTTTTTAGGTAGGACAGGAAATGGATTTGTGAAGTTTTCCTTTTCCCTAGTCCTTTTTTGCCACTAATTTTACCTCAGGTTATAGTAAACACTCTACATCACAGAGGAAAAAAAATCAGTTACAAATGCTGCATGTTTCTGTTGGTTCTAGGCAATAGCTCATGAAACTTCATCTGGTTACATCCAACTCGGTGGGACTGTGTGCATTGTCATAAGGTGAGGATCTGACCCTCAAGAAAGCAAACCTGCCTCAGGTTGCTAAGTGGTAATGCATTAACAGATTTTTATTTTCACTTTCAGATATTTTATCATTAAAACAATTAAATCAAAACAAAGTAGTTCTACAAAGTACTCAGCATTCAATATGAATCTCTTATCTACTATTATAGGTCCTGCCTCTGTGAGTTTGCAAGAAATGTTTTATAAGCTTTAGTTATGAATATAGTATTTTTAGTATGAATATAGTATTTAGAATATAATTTTTTTTATATTGTAAGTTTAGTATAGTTTAAACACCTTGAAAGGGCCTCTTGTTTTAGAATGTATTCTTATCATGGTGTGATAAGGGTTTCTAGGACAACTAGAGTCTCTGCCTGGAGAGTCTTCTTTATTGGTTTTTTCTTGTTTCATCCTTGTGGTATGCATAATTTTTCCCTTTGTCCATTACGGAATTCTTATCTTTAAGGTTCAAGAGCTTTGGCCACTAGTTGGCAAGACTCTCTTGAGACCACTCCCAAACCTGTATTGGATTTGTTAGAATTTAGGTAACTTAGCTGGCATGTAGTGTTTGGATTGTTTTATTGGTTTGTATAATTTTGTACCCACCTACCAGATTGTGTTGTACAAAACCGCCCTGCAGCCCCAGGTTCTGGGTCTCTCTCGGAGGCACCTACCTGAGGCTGGGGGATCCCCTGACCCCCCCCAAATAAAGCCTCTGCTTCCTGAAAGCCTCTGGAGAGTCCCCTCTTTTTACCACAGCCGTGACAGTGTGAGCCAGCTGCCTGTGAGCCAAGACCCCACAGAGGAGTATTGCTGGAGCGTATCAGAGCAGCCGGGAGCCCAAGCTGGAGACCAAGCTGGGCCAGAACCAGGTACGCACCACAGCACGCCTCTTCCTTAAAAAGGAAGCTATGCAAACATCTTTTTTACTACTCAGACCACATCCTCTTTCTCAGTGTTTTTTGTGCCAAAAGAAGGTGAAGAGGCAAATTCTCTTGAAGTCTGGAAAGAAAGCCTTTTTTTTTTTTTTTGACTTTATGCATGCTGCATTATCATTCCTTTGTTCCTTAGCTGCTGTACTTGGAAATAGTTGGATTTTCCAGTGATGGAAACACACTGGCAAATATGTTGGATTATTGTTAAAACAGAACCCCAGTAGATTTTTTTTTTTTTTAAATAGCTACAGTTTTTTATTGTGGTATTGTTTCCATTGTTAGAGCTCAAGCCTGTGGGAAATTACTTTCAGCAGTTTTTGTGTGCACATTTGCTCTCTCTCTCTCTCTCTGTCCTTGTGCTTGCTCCCGCTCTCTTCTCTCTCTGACACACACTGTCAGCCTTAATTAGGGAAAAAAGCCTGAAAACTTTGAAAAATAAGTTATGGAAACTGGAATGTGCATCAGACAACAACAATAGCAGGCTTCTTAATTGATGATCTGGGGCTGCAGCACCTTTCCTATGATGGCTGAGAGAACTGGGGTATTCACCCTGGAGAACACCAGCACCAGGCTCTGCACCCTCCACTGCCTGAAGGAGATCTACAGGAGAGCTGGAAAGGCACTTTTGTCAGGAGCATGTAGTATAAGACAAGGGGTAGTAGCTTCCAAGAGAGTAGCTTTAGGTTAGATTTTAGGATGAAATTCTTTTCTGTGAGGTTGGTGAGATGCTGTTAGGCTTCCCAGGAAGTTGTGGCTGTTCCATCCCTGGGAGTGTTCAAAGGCAGACTGGATGGGGCTCTGAGCAACCTGGTTCAGTGGCAGGGGAGACTGGAACTAGACAATCTTTGAGTCACTTCCAACACAGACCAGTCTGTGATTGTATCTGCCCTTTATTGATAAATAAGGTGTCCTGCCTATCTTTTAGGTTTTGTAATGTGATTATTTAATGTTTATGTTATTTATCAAATGTTGTTTGGAGTAATGTGTATAAAGTGCACAGTGCTCTAGACAAGTGCCACATGTTTCCATTCTCTGACACTGTTCTACAGACAATGAATGATCTTAGTTGGTTAGCACTTAATTCTGTATTCTTTATTTCAGTTTGTGACTGAAATAAGAGCATAATTTCTATCTGTGCATCATGGAAATCAGTTCACTTCTAATTTGTCCTAAAAATGGAAAGCCAAAATTATTTGGAACAGAGAAAATCAAAGATGTAACGAACAAATGTCCTTTTGATCTTGCAGGAAGGAAGGAAAAGTAATTGGTAGAGCTACCAAAGGTGAACATTACAGGGAAATACCACTAGAAGAAGCTATCTGAACTACTTCACCTCAATATGTGGCCAATTACTTGTAAGACTAAGCTGCTAGTAATAGTTTAAAGTCTTCAAATGAATAATGGCGTGAACTTAAAAGATGCTTGAACTTGCAGGGTGCTACTAAAGGAAATACTTCAAAAATTCAAAGCTAAAGTATTAAAAATTTTGGGACCACAGATATATTCTTGTTAAAATTCATGCATTTTGCTGTGACTTTCAGTGAAAACAGAATCATGCATTTTTGTTTCTTCTGGTGATTACTAACTTGCTGGTACTGTAATACCGGTTAAAGTAATCCTGCAACCCTCATGCTTATATTGTTCTAAAACTATTTTCAATATGAACAAATGAATGACTGAAGGAAAAAAATGCACAGATATTTAGAGGGCAAATACTTTTGAAAAAGTGTATGATACCCAGCACCACAAATCATGGACTCAGTGCAGGCAGTTTTGTCTGTCACCTAAAAGAAGTTTGTTAGTTCCAGAGTCTGCCATGACTAAGAGCTGTCATTCCTCATCAAGTCTATCTCTGAAGCCCCAAAGCTCAGAAAAGACAAGGTGACTTGTCTTGTTTCTTGTTACAAAAGTCCCTGAGGGCATTTGGGTGAATATCAGACTCTGAAGGGCATCTTAGGTCTTCTAGACAAGTAGCTTCTTTCAGGCCTGCTTTTCTAGGAGTTACATGTATCTGCTTACAGCAGATAAAAACATCCTTCCCAGAGTCAATCTGAGATTCTAAGTAAAAAACATGACAACATAACTTAGGGGAACTCTTGGCAGAACTTGACAGCTTGGTGTCATTTGAGTATTGGAATGAAGATGTCAGTTGATGTACAAGCAGAGCAGAAGCTGCTGCCAAGACAAGGTTTGGACAAATCTCCAGTAGGTATATTCTGCAAGATATCTTCAGAGTGGGTAATAGTGATACATGAAGGGACAAGATCCACCAGCAGCAGAGAGTGTGAATCTGAGATTTATTCAGAAGTGCTCAGTATGTGTATCTTTACTCCTGAGAGCTTTTTTTGGTTACAGCTTACAGACATAATCACAGTCCTGCAATAAATCTGTCCTCTTGACATTTTCCATTGTTCTCTCCAAAGTCATGGAAAAGGAGTGTGAAGAGTGTAGAGTTCTGTGTTGCTGTGGAAGTAGCAACTCCAGTTCTGTCTCAGGTACAGGCTGTCCTGAGAGACTGCTACTGCTGCTCTCTGTTTAACTCTTTCCTTGCACCAACAGCTCTTACCCCAACAGGTAATCTTTTCAAGTGCATTTAGATCTGGTGAAAAGGAAAGAGAAAAGCAATGTCGAATAATTCTGCAATAAATTCATATAGGACTTTGGGAGAGAAAGAGAAACAATGGAAACAGACACCTTAAAAATTGATAGCTGTTCAGGGCAATAGTAGAGGGTTTGAGATTTGTTTTGTTTTGTGGTGGCTGTGGTTTTTTTTGGTATGTGTTTTATTTTTACTACCTTCTTCAGGAGACAGGGCTTATATGGCAATGCTTTCCCTGCTTCTCTTCATCTGGTCATTGCACCCATAATAACTTCTGAAATTGCAGCTATTTTCAAGCAAATTTGGAATATGTTTCAATTCCTATGAGATCTGTGGCACTCACATGCTGGAGATTTATTCCAATAATGTCCCACTGAATGAAAAGCAGGCAGAATACACCTGGTTCTTTGGAATAAGGGTGAGGTTCTTGAGCTGAGTAAAGCTTTGCAGGGGAGTGAAGGATAAAAATTCTTAGGAAGGTTTCATTACTTCTGCTATTTATAAATCAATTTATTTTTCTTTGAAGACTTTCTTAAATTCTGTGCAACATCTAGGAAGGGAACATGTAAACTTGTAAGATCACATCCTTAATGTTTTAAAGAGATTGTCTTTTAAACACTTGGAAATATTTGATTTTCTGCAAATTAAATTTTGGATTATAATCCTTACTGCCATGTTTGAAGATGGAAATTTCTTGAAATAAAATTTTGAGAAATACAAACTGCAGTGAACCATATTATTATTAAAGTCAAAAGGTGCTTGAAATTTTAATCTATTAACTAGTTCAAAATTATCTTATTTTTATAGCCTTAATACAAGTTTATAGAAGCCACAAATGTTTGTTGTCTAAAACACAAAATCACAGAATAGCCTATGCAAGAAAGGACTTTGAAAGGTCATCTGGTCCAGCCTTTCGCAGGACAGGGAGCAGAGATGAGATTATTTCCAACCTGTCCCACCACATCTTGAAAACCTCCAGTGATGGAGGCTCTCCCATGTCTCTGGTGAGCTGGGTTAGTGACTGATTGTCCTCACTTGCTTAAAATGTGAGATTACTTTCAATTATTAATCATGTGTTTTAGGTAACAAGAAGATCTTTCAAGGATTAATTTCTTCCCTCTAGTTAAAGAATGATCAGCTAAGTCTAATTATTCCAGTTATTATAAAGTTGAGTAAATCTGTTAAATCCACTGAAGTCTGCATTTATGATTCCCTGAACTCAAAAGTATTGTATGAAAAGTAATTTATTCCATGAGTTGAAAGGTTTATTATTTCTTTAAAAAGACTTGAGGAAAGCACAGGAGATTGGAAATGAAGACATGCAAAATTTGAATTTAAAATAGAGGCAGTTGTTGGTAATACAATTATGTTTACACAGTAGGAATAGCTTATTAAAGAGATATCATAATGACTGTTTCCAGCAAGTGTAGAGTAATTGGCTTGAGTAGCCACTTGATGTCATCCTGGTGCAGCAAAATTTGTCTAAAAACGTTTGATCCAAAGCAAATTATTGTTTTCATGAACAGTTCTCTGCTAGCCTTAACTTTTCTTTTCTTAAAAATTTATTTATTTTTATTTTTCTCATGGTCATGTAGAATCTGTTTAAGAAGCTTTATGACAAAATGCTTATTATTTTTTTTTTCCTAACTTTAGATACCTGTAAATTTTTCAAAAAAATATGACTCACTTGTCCCTCACGTAATTAGGTTGATATCAACAGGCGGATTTGGCCCAAATACTTTATTGATGTTATATGAAAACTATGTAAGAAGTCTTTCAAGATTCTGATTGATAGTTTTACCTCCAAGATCATTCAGCTGTGTTATGCCACCTCTGTCCTTTTTTTCTAAACATCAATAAACTTTACAAAGTCAGTTATATTTTTGTCCACGAAAAGTTGTTCTTTAATGTTTTGTTCTTGGCATCCAGCTTGATTTAAAGGAGCAAGAGGTCCCATTTGATCATTGTGCATTTTTTTGGTGAGGAGGTGAGAGGGCAGAAGAGATAAACTTTAGATAAACTTCATAGGATTCAGAACAAAATTTTATATGGACTTTGCCAGAATTAATTTTCTCTGATACTTTTACCTGGAATAAAATGTCCCTGATCTCTCACTGTCTTTCTCCTACCACTGTTTCTCCTTCCACCTAGGCACGTACTCTACACCAACTAATTTTTTACTATTTTTTAGTTTCCTATGACTTGTTCTTTCCTCTTAACTCTTTGGGGTCTTCATACTTTCACTCAGCTCTGTGACTGCTTGGCCAGCATTTTCTCTCATGCAATTCACAGTATTTTCCCACACTACTCCCCCAGAGCTGTAAAATATGAGCTTTGACAGACTGCCTCTTTGTTCTTGTGACTGTATTTTATTTACGAGAGTTTACAAGTTTGTGTTGTCATTTGAAACTTCCACAGATTCTACAGCCTATTGTGTAATCTAGAAGGTTATTTACAGTCTGTAAACTGACACAAGAACAACTTGTTTTTCAGGTTGGAGGAATGAACAAGTGTGTGTACAGGCTTGCTGGCAATCTGGGAAACCCTGTGTAAGAAACTGTTATCCAGTTTCTGCACATGTTTGTGATCCCAGAGCCCTCTCTGGCAGCTGCCTCAGGAAGATAAAGCTGAAAGCATCCAGGTAGGTGTAAAGAAGTTGATTAAGAGTACAGTAGAACTTCTACAGGAACAAAGAGCTGTTGAAAAGAGCCAGGATAATTCAGTCTGAATAAGGTGAATAATAGGGATTTGATTGAAGTGAGAAGATTAGTAGTAAATGACTACTGTCTTCCTTTAAGGTTTATCTCAATGTGTGAAGCAAGGAGATAAAGTGAAATTAAAGGCCAAAGGATTTTTTTTTTTGTCCTGGAATATTCATTGGCATTTGCTGTTCTAAGAGGTCATTGGGGCAAGTCAGGAGCTGATCATAGCAGCTTTTAAGGGTTCATTAACAGCAATTAGTAATTTTTTTTTTCCTTTGAGTAATTTGCAGAATGGATAAAACAGATACAGGTTTAAAAGCAAGGACCCTTGCACAATGGCAAATAAAAAATGGGCAGCATTTGAACTAAAGAGAATGCATTCTACTTGAACTCCCACAATTATTTATGGCCACACGATGTTTTTGGTTGCCAGAGTGAGACAATATGGTTGTTTTCATCCAAGCTTATATATAAACACTCTTCATTTGCTCTTCTCATTGATAATTTGGGTAAGCTTCATCTGCTTGAATGTATATAAGTGCATATATTTGCAAATGTTAACTCTTATGTATATTTCAGTGAATGGCAAAAAATACCTTTAGGGCATAATTTGTATTCTTTTGCGTAGATGTCTAAAATAGGTCAGACGAACTGTGTTCTGTAAGTGAATATTTCTTCCTCTGTTGCATATTACTGCTAATTGTAAAAAATCAGGCAATACTTATGTGTAGGTAGCTACAATGTAAGCACGAAAATTTAGGTGGAATGAATGTTACATTGATCATTGCTCACAGTTTCTCACAACTGTATTTCATAGTTGCAGCCTTGCAAAATGTTAGGAGAGATTATCTACAGCCTCATCTAGTTCTACTTGATGTCTCCATTCCATAAATTCTTCTATATTCCTTCCTGAGAAGGTCCTATTACAAAATCATATAGTTTTTATTATCCTTGCTAATGGGTTTTATTTTATGGACTCATTCCTCTCTTTATATTACAAAGGTTTAAAATGGGACTATTTTTGGCCTGCTAAGATTGTTATACACAAGAATTGGCTTTTTTGTGTTTTTCAGAATTAGGCAATAATATGTTCAAATGATGTAAAGTCTCTGTGACTTTCCAGCTTCTGCTAATCCACATGGAGTTCTCATATAATGATATTCTTCATACTCCAACTGAATTCTATAAAATATACCTCTGTTCCCTCAAACAGCACGTGGTATCTTAAGATGTTCATCTGTCAAGCACAAAAGTTTAAAAAGTTGGCATGTGTAAACTTAGTTAACTTAAGCATTTAGATGACTTTAAATAGTCAAAAACTGTATGTCCTGGATGAACAGAAATTTGAAATTAGATAAGATTTCTTAGTCATAAAAGAGAATGAAAGCAGAGAATGACAAATTGATGTATGAGAAGCAATATATGAGATGTGGTTGATAAATTATCTTCTGATATGTTAATGAATTCCAGATAGAGAAGTTCACAATATGATGACTTATTGAGATTTTAATAAAGTAAATTAAAAATTGAAAGGTGATCTGAATGAAAGAAGCTCCAGGAATCTTTGAAAAAATAATTAGGAATTTGAGGCTTTTAAAAGGCTTTTTATAGACACTGAACCTTTATACTCACATATACAAATATTTGCATTTTAAATAGATACATCTGAAAAAATCTACTGATGAATATACTTTTCCTTATATTTACATGGAAATAACAAATTCTGTAATAGTTACTTAGAAATATGCTCTGCATACTTGAATACACTTAAAAAAATCCATATTTAGTGCCAGATTCTTTTTGACAACACAGAAAACCCTGCAGATCTGTTTTACAATGATGAGTCAACATAATACACAGAAAGATGCAAAAACAATATTTAAAAAAATAACATATTTATGATTAAGACTTCATTTTAGTAAAAACAAAATAGGTAGGATTTCTTCAGGGAAAACCAGTTCTGTAGTGCTGTTTTTCTCTGTTTTGCTTTCACATAGGAAACACAAGCAACTATGTAGAAAAAGAAAATAAACTATTGCTGTGGCAGGAAAAAGTAATTGTAGTTGTCAGTTCAGGCTGCTAGGCATTCTAATTAACTAGGTGAAACTTATACAGCCAAGATGTATCTTTAAAATCCAAGAACAGCCACCATGGCTTTATTTTTTCTGAAAATTTTCTTAATGTCTCAGCATCTGATTCAACATGTTTGGTTGTTAATGTTTGTATTATCATTTCCTATCATTAAAGCATATTTTATAAAATAAATTTATTTGCTATAATGCAGAATATTTCCAAAACCATTAGTATTCTAATTACGTTAAAGTGAGTATTTAAACTCTGATTAAAAATTATCTGCTATATCTGCAAACAACAATATAACGGATGAGATTGAAAATATTCAAATAATATATTTACATGAAGTATATAAGAAAGAGTCCCCCACTAAATTTAATCTAGAAAATGCTCTCATTATATGCTATGTAGTTTTCTTCTTTACTGTTTAACTTATTATTTCTTTTCTGTTTTAAATGTAAGATCTATTTAACTTTTGTTGATTCCCCCAGCATCAAAGTAAATCTGCATAATTTTAACCGTTCCAACATGAAATCCAGGCATAATTTTATATTCCCCAAGTATGGCAGGGGAATGGTGACTTTTACTGTGGGGGTTTGAAATTTCTCTCAGTACAGAAATCTTGTTGAATGTCTGCTTTTAGAATAAGTAAGTGCAAGATTTTTTCTCCCTCCTTTCTCAGACATTCCCAGTAGTGTGATATTCTACCCCCTACCCCCCAATATTGAAAGATATGGATCCATTGCATTTGAGAAATTTGGAAGAGAATTTCTTTTCTGTTCTGCTTCTCATTGTCGTGTGATAGCAGAAGGTCAGATTGATAAACCACCGCTGGCACTCCGGACAGAGAACAGGCTCCCTGTCCCTGGGGAGGTTTTGCCCACAGCAGAGGTGTTGGCACAGTGTGGCTGTTCTGCCTGCACAGTCCAGGGAACTGCTTAGGGAATCAGAGCCCTGGTGTCTGTAGCAGTGGGTGCAGAATTCCACACATAAGGGATGCTAATGGCCATTCACATCAGTAGAGGCATTGCCTGTGACACAAGTGTGGCTTTTTTATTTTTATTTAAAACTCTGTAGCATCATGTAAAGAAATTGTTCCAGCAGTGCTTGTCTTTGTTTTTTGCAGAATTTTCCCTGGTTAAACATGCATCCAATTTAAGTATTAGGGAAGGAAGTCACAGTAAATTAACAGCTGCCTGGTAAGCCTGGAGCTTTGGAGAGAAAACTGCTCCTTCCTCTTTACAAAAAGCTTGGGGGATAAAAAGCAGTTTCTCTTCAGTTATATGGTTGCAGTGATTGAGGTCAAGGTAAACTGCAATAGATGAGAATTGGATGGAGGAGAGATTAGGATCTACAAGCAAACACTGCTGACTTCCAAAGAATATAAGGAAATCTATCATGTTTTGCAAAGTGTCAGAGTACAGGTATTTGGTTGAGGATAAACTAAACAATTATCAAGAAATTGTTGCTTCTCAGATCTTTAAAATAATTGATCTCTCATTTGTTGATGGACTTATAAATGCAAACTCAATGTCATTCCCATCCATAATAGAGCTGCTAACTTCTAGGCATTATTCACACGACCACAACTAGGAAAACACAACCGTGATGGCTATCAAATCAAACATTTATTAAATTATGCTATTAAAATTTCATTCCTGTATGCAGAATACCTGAAAGTATTGTAGCATTAATACAGCCCTAATCTGGTTTAACTCCTTTATTGCATGAACATACAACAAAGCTTCATGACTGAGGTAGCAAAATCCACATGAAATGTGCATAATCTAAACAGCTCTGTAGGGCAGAGTTTGAAAATCTGGAGTTTCTGTTTAAGTGTGTTGTGTTGAACATACCTTTTTTAAGAATAGCATGGTTCATTAGAAGAAAAAAAAAGGAATGTAAGGAGTATGTATCACTGATTATTATCAACAAAAGACTATACGTCCCAGATAATAAAAAAAATTTCTGTTCACAGAGTTTGATCTAAATGTTGTAAACTCCTACCATGACCCAAATTCAGATTAAAGTAGCAGAAGAATCTGGCTTTGAATTATGCCATATAGCATAAAATAAAATGAGGATCTGATGAGTAGATGATGGCCCCTGTGGTTTATAGCTGTTTACCTGACCACCTTTTGCATTAACCCTCTCTGATAACTGCAGATCCAGATAATTCTCCAGCTGATAAATTGGAAATAGGAAGTGTGTGATCAATCTCTCTCCCACTTTGCCAGCTCCTGTGTTTGAAGTTGCAGTGCCAAGGTAATTGCTCTTTTTTTCCACTATTGGAGATTTGGGACTATATTAGTGTAAGTATCTTGCCTTGCTCTTTTTTAATTAAAGTATGAGTTCATGTTTTCTGGTTGTAGAGAGAGAAAAACATGGAAATATGAGACTAGAACACCCTGAAGGCTTCAACAGTACAGGGTTGCGTCAAACTGATGAACCTATGATTTTTCCTTCAGTCTTGCATTTCTTTGGGACTGGTTTATTTTCCTAAGCTACCTGGGATGACAAGTGGTGCCAGAATACTTCTGAACCTAGTTATTTTCTTGCCTATTTTTGCATTGTGTCTCACAGTGCTCTGGTCTGGTTTGTGTACTTATTTGAATGCACAATCTGACTAATTGAGATTTTGAGTGGAAGATGGCCTGAGTTACCATTAGCATAATTTATACTCAGTTGCAACTAAACAAGACTGGCAATTGCTTTCCTGTTAAATGACTGAAGTATGTGATCAAAAGGTGATACTAGCTAAGACAAACCCCTGCAGAATTAATTTATCATGGTGTGTTTGAGCAGGAGCTCTGAAGAAGGTGTTGTTCCCCTGGATGGTGGTGAGGTGCTGCCCCTGAGGGCCAGCAGGTTGTGGAGGCTCTGTGCAGCTGCTGACCAGAGGCTGCAGCACAAGGACCTGAAGTCAGCTGGTAGCTCCATTGCGATGGAAATGAGACCATGCTGTGTTTGAATTCCCTGATGAGAACCGCCATGCATATATTTTGAAATGTCAGACAGATTAATGAAATACATGTGGCACGTTGGGCAACTTGCATAAATGATCTGTTGCCTGCAGCTGGTTCACAGTGTAATTTTGTGTCATTGTTGCAGGAGAGATAGCAGAAGGGAGTGTGACTCCTCACAATGTTTTGCTGTCTGTCACTGCTGCCTGGTAGCCCAAGGTTTAAGATTTTTCTAAAGTCCCAAGAGGATTTCATCCCAAGTGCATTTTTGAGCTTCTGATGCCCTGTATTCCATTTCAATCTTGATGGTTAGGAGGGAGAGATCTGGGGCCTGAGGGCTTTCTGAAATGAGCCAGCTGCGAGTATACAATATCTTTTCCTCTGGAGTACAGGCTGTATGGAATTTTTCCCTCCAGAGCTCAAATGTGTGATAAATTCAGTGTATTTTAAATATGTTTTCCACCCAAGTTTTGCATGACAATACTATCAGTTGTAATTATTTGACTGTTAGTAGTTATGATTTAAAGTAGCAGACTAAGGAAGAAAGACTGTCCTAGTCTTATTAAAGTCATCACTATTTGCCTTGGACTTTGGTTATGAACTATTATTAATTTGACATTTTCAGCTTACTTTCTAGTATTTTTAAGAATCTTTAAGAGGCTTTTATGATTGTTTATTTTAAATCATAAGACATTAAGTCCTTCAGACAAATAAGATTTTTATGCTCTTTGCTTGTAAAGTGCACAAAGGTCAGCTACACGCTGAGACTCTTTTGCTGGAGCTATCTTTATCACCTCATCTGTATTTCATCTGCCTGTCATAACTACAAGAGGAGCAAACCCAAATTCATCCCTAGATGTGGGACAAGAAAACAAAGAACACTTAGGAATAAGAGAACAAAGACCGCTTGGTTAAGAAGAGCAAGAACTATTCAGTCAAGGCAGGAAAGTTTTAACAAAGTTTCTATAATGTAACAGGTAAATTTCATACACAAGCACTTGTTTTAAGGAAAAAAATGTGATGTGAATATTAGGAAGATGATCTCTTGTTAGCAGATGCATGAACAGTTATATTTATTGGCTATCTGGGTGCGTGTTGTTCTAATCTGATAGTGAAAATATTATAAAAGCTATATGCACTTTTAATTAATGTTTTCTAGTTCTACTGTGACTGGGGACCGTGCACCATTCATGTGCCACAAATGGCTCCCTGAACAGGGACACACGAGCTCCCAGGAGATCCCGGGCCTGCGGCAGATCCCGACTGTACCGACGGTGGGCTTCAAGGATTGCCCAGGACGTCCTTTCATCGCTGCCTAAGGAACAGGTTAGCCTTGCAAGCAGTCAGGAAAATATCCCCATAAAAATGGGCAATAATATAAGTAAACTGGAAACTCTCCATAAAGACTGTTTATTGCATATTACAAAGGAGCAAGGCTACAAAATACAAGAAAGGAAGCTTATACAACTCCTTATATGGGTGAAAACTTATTGTCCTTGGTATCCCCCTGATGGCTCCTACGACCTCGATCACTGGAAGCGAGTGGGGGAGTCTCTAAAGTCTCATCAATTAGACAGTCATGAGGTTCATCCCGATGAATTCATCACATGGCAGATTGTTTATTCTGCACTACAAGCTTTTCGTGATTCGGAAGAAATATTACACCCAGCCATAAATTCACCTGCAGACACTTCCCATGCACTCACAGCACCACTTTCACGTCCTGATTCAGTTGTTTTGCAAGTGGAGGAGGGAATTAATGGGGAGGAACCAAAGGGTGATCCTGTGAATCTCAGAGCTATTGCTCTAAGGCAGGAACATGATTTATATCCTGCTATAAAACCACAGCCACTGAAAGCTATGGCTGCATCACCATCTACTGACACAAAGGTGCTAAAACAGCAGTCGTGTCCCCCACCCTATGAGCCCTTAAGACAAATGACTGATAATGAACTTTTGCTGTCCTCTGAGCCAAAACACTTTTTGGACACCTGCCGAAGACGAGCATTGGATCAAGGGGATGTTGAGTTGCTCCATGCTATGCCCACAGTATATCAAGGCAATCAGCCCCATCATGAGCAAATTTCTTATGAAATGGTTAAGGAATTAAGAAAGTCTGTGAAAGAAAATGGTTTGCAATCTTCCTATACAATGGGACTTGCAGAAGTTATAGCAAAAAACTATGTTATGTTGCCTGCTGACTGGAAAGCTTTATTTAAATTGATTATGACAGCAAGACAATATTCGATATGGTGGGCAGAGTATGAAGAGTTATGTGAAAATCAAGCATGGGCTAACATGAACACTGGTAATGCTGGAATAACAAAGGATCATTTGGCAGGGACTAGAGCTCAGACAACCATAAGAGATCAGTTAAGGATGCCCCCAGAGACGTATAACCAAGTGAGGGACCTGGCTATTAGAGCTCTGAAAAGGGTGCCAGACATTAACAGACCTGAACCTGGCTTTTCCAGCATAAGGCAAGGACCCCAAGAACCCTATATTACCTTTATCGATCGCTTGCAAACAGCTGTGAACAGGCAAATTGATTTACCAGCTGCAGCAGAAGTTTTATTGAAATCCTTAGCTTATGAAAATGCTAATACTGACTGTCGTAAAGCACTCGATCAAATAAAAAACAAACCTGGTGTTTCCTTAACTGACTTTATCAAAACTTGTGCACATATTGGTACAGAACAACACAAAGCAGATTTACTAGCAACTGCCTTAGCTCAACAGCTGCAAGTGGCTCGGGCGGCAATTAAGTGTTTTGCCTGTGGAGGGGAAGGTCATATGAGAAAGCAGTGCTCAAAGAATAAGCAAGGGAATAAAAAACCTAGTAAACTGTGCCCCAGATGCAAGAAAGGTTACCATTGGAGTAATGAATGCCATTCTAAGTATGACAAAGATGGCAAACCTCTGCCACAACGGCGAAAGCTGAAGGGTGGTGCAAAATCCAGTGCCCCACAACAAAACAGGATCCAGCCACAGCAAACCCACACAGCTCAAGTTGCATCAGGAGAACCTCAGGCGGTGCCAGCTTGGACTTGGCAATTTCCACCACAACCATAGTAAGTGACACATCAGTTCACCTTACACTTACAGGCTTAAATGAACCCCTTCCACTTAAATGACAGGCATTGCTACTCGGGAAATCATCATCATCTAAAAGTGGAATTCTTATTTTAGGAATCATCAACTCTGATTCTAGGGGTGAAATAAAAATCATAGCTTGGACCCCTAACCCACTTTGTACTATCCCAGCAGGATAATGCATTGTTCAACTGATACCACTCCCCATATTGCCAGACATGCAGTCAGTACCATCTGTCTATGATGACAGGGATGCTGGAGGTTTTGGGAGTACAGGTACTCCTAACATTTGTTGCTCTAAACTTCTTTCAGGACAACAACCTTTTCTAACTTGTGTTATAGATGGCAAGTCTTTTTAAGGATTAACAGATACTGGACCAGCTATAACTATCATCAACACACGTGAATGGCCACCCACATGGCCCTCAACAACTCCAGCAGCAATTGTCACAGGCATTGGAGCCCAGCAGGTGCCACAGCAGCCAGCTGAAGAGCTCACCACAGTATTTGGGCCAGAAGGGGAACAAGTGTGTACCTTCCACTGCATGTAGATTGTGGGGAAGAGATCTGTTATCACAGGCGGAACTGGCATTGACAAAAAAATTTTTAAAAGCTGTCACTGAGGTGCAGGTGAGGCTTAAACTCACATGGAACACATACTCCTGTATGGATTGATCCTCAGAGGGGAATGGCTGCAATAAGCACAAAAACTGGTCAATTTGATCTGGGAAATACAGTTCTTTCGACTAGACAATGGAACACCCCAATTTGTGACTCCATACAAGACTGACAAATGAAGACTCTCACAAGATATGAGAGGGATCAGTGCAGTAATAGTCACCATGGGTGCACAGCAACCCAGATCCAGCAACGATCCCTGAAACTTGGGAATTGTTAATTTTTGACTCCAAAGATTGTTTTCTCACAAGTGCATTACACACTGATGACGCACCTCATTTTGCTTTTTCATTACCATTCTTGAACAACAGTTCAAGGTATATATCACAAGGTATATATCAAGGTATATATCACAAGGAATGAAAAACAGCACTACAATATGCCAATTTGTGGTCACAAGTGCTTTACAACTGGTGCAGCAGCATTTTTCAGTGATTCTATTCTATCATTATGTGGGTGATATACTGCTAGCAGCAAATGACAGTTGTATTTAAAAACTGTACTGTCTTTTTGGTTCTTGACAAATTTGGTATTCATATTGCAGCAGACAAAGTTCAAACTGTCCCATCCCACCTTGGAAATACCTAGGGTTTCCATTATTTGAACAGAAAATTTTTCCTCAGCCCATTGTACTGCGTTAAATGTACTGCATACATCTATTAAAACATTAAATGATTTGCAAAAATTATTGGGACCTATTAATTGGCTCAGACCTACCCACTGAGGAATTGTTGCACTTATTCAATTTACTTAAAGGAGACACAGATTTAACAACTCCTTGTGAACTCAATCCAGAAGCCCATGAAGCATTGAAAATTGTGCCAGATAAAATTCAGACAACCTTTGTATCCAAACAACAAGCAGAGTTACCACTGAGACTTCTTGTTGTCATAGCTGAATTCCAACCATATGCACAGTGGTGTGATGATAAACAACAGTTGTGGGTGCTCGAGTGGGCATTTTTACCTCACACATTTTCAAAAATGGTAACCACATTACTTGACATGATTGTTAGACTTGCTTCCACTGGACAAAAATTATACCAAACCCTAAGAAGGAAAGATCCTTCTCATAGCCCATTTCTTTGCAGATGTTTTTCAAGATATCCTCCAGGAATCATTATCTTTACAGGCTGCCCTGACAGACTTTTTGGGAAACATTGTTAATTCTTTGCCAAAAAGTAAACTTTTGGAATGTTTAGAAGATCTTTCTTTATAGCTGCATTTTCTAACATTGTCAAAACCCCTGCCTGGAGCAAAGACAGTCTTCACTGATGGTTCTGGGAAAACTCAGAAAGCAGTTGCTGCCCACAGGGGTTTGGGAAAACTCTCTGATTTCTCAGCCAGGGTTGACACAGCTAGTAGAATTAGCAACTACTCTAGAGGCTTTTCAGTTGTTTCAAAATACGCCTTTCAACTTAACATCAGATTCCTTGTATGTAGTTGGCATTTTAAACCCTATTGAACATTCCTTTCCAAAGCAAGGACACAACAAGAATTTGTTTATACTGTTGTCTACTTTGTCTGATTATGTTCAGTGCTAATCTCATTGTTTTTATATTATGCATCTTAGATCTCACTCATCTTTGCCTGGACCTCCTGTGGAAGGCAACGCAGTAACAGATGCTCTAATGACAATGGCAAAAGTTCCAAATCAAATTACACAGGCAAAGTAGTTGCATGAATTCTATCATCAGAATGCAAAAGCTTTGAGTAAGCAATTTAATCTTACTTTTTCTCAGGCTAGACAAATGGTTCATTCTTGCCCTGATTGTGCATTCTTAACACCTTTACCTATCACAGTAGGTACAAATCCAAGAGGATTAGGTGTCAATGAAGTCTGGCAGATGGATGTTACACACATTTCTTCTTTTTGGCACCTTAAAATATGTGCATGTATCCGTTGACACATATTCCAAATTTTTTGTTGCGTCCTCTCATAAAGGGGAAAAGGCAAGAGATGTTATTAAGCACATGCTGTGAGCTATTGCTACCTTAGGAGTTCCTAAGGGAGTGAAAACAGATAGTGGTTCAGCATATGTCTCACCTTTCTTCATTCTTGGGGTACACTTAACAGGCGTACCTCACTCCTCAAGAGGTCAGGCTGTTGTGGAATGCCCACATGCACTTTAAAAGAATAGAGTTGCAATAGACTTTTTATTGTTAGCCCAGGGACACAGATGTGAAGACTTCGATGGAATGTGCTGTATGAGCCTGAGTGACCACTCTGAATCCATTCACAAAAGCATCCAGGAATTGAAGGAACTGTCTGGAGAACTGCAACAAAACCTGGGATGGTATCCCTTTAGCCTGTTCTCCTGGTTGGGAAGTTTCAGATTTGGACCTTGGGTTAACCATGTAATTGGTTTATATATAATGGGATTTATTACAGTACTTTTGGTGATTATGTTATGTTTGCCATGTGTCTTTTCTTGTATTCAATGGCTTATCAATCAGAACATAGAGCAGGTAATGCTTATGCAGACACACACTGTACTTGTTTTCCAACACTTTGTACGTAAAAGGGGGAGAGATGTGGGGCAAGAAAACAAAGAACACTTAGGAATAAGAGAACAAAGACTGCTTGGTTAAGATGAACAAGGACTATTCAGTCAAGGCAGGAGAGATTTAACAAAGTTTCTATAATGTAACAGGTAGTGGAACCCCTGTAGTTTGCAGAAAAAATTCATATACAAGCACTTGTTTTAAGGGGAAAAAAAAGCTGATGTGAATATTAGGAAAGCAATCTCTTATATTCTTGGTTAGCAGACACATGAACAGTTATATTTATTGGCTATCCAGGCACATGTTACTCTAACCTGATAGTGAAAATATTATAAAAGCTATATGCATTTTAATAAATGTTTTCTGGTTATACCATGACTGGGTACTGTGCATCATTCATGTGCCACACCCACATCCAGTGAAATTCTGACAGGTTTACTTGAGCAGAATGTAACTGTACCTGAGCTCCTACTGAAGGCACAGCTAGTGTGAATATAATATCAGAATACAGGCACATCCAAACAAAGGATCCAGATCTGCAACTTCAGCTCAGGTGTTGTGTCTGTAACAGGTAAGATTTTTTTCTGGTCAAAGGCACAGAATCAGGTTCCCATTTGTTTTGTTTATTTTGATCTTCCTATCAATAAGGTACTGGAGAAGCTGAAACATTTATTCAGACTTATCTATTGCTCCTACTTTTGACATTGTATTATACTATATATAAATTGGTTAGCTATAGTCTTATAAAATGTTTCAAGCAATATTAATTTAAGGCAGTATCGTAAAGTTTGACAGTTGTCCTTGTCCAGCTTATTACCACTAAAAGAGCACTGCTGCACTGTATTTCTTGATATCTCAAGATATCTGAATGACCATCAGTGAAGAGCAAAGAAATAGTAACCAAACACAACTGAATCAACAGCAATAAGAAAAAAAACTTTTAGTAATTCATATAAAACATTTCCTAAAGTAAAACAAAACTGTTTAAAATAATGTCTTTCTCTTGCTGTTAGCACTGAAAATACTATATTTATTTTAAGAACTGGTGGCTTAATCAGCATTGAAGGCATGTTGCGATGTGCTAGAATATATTCTGTCATTTGGCTCAGCTTCAGGCAATTATACATGTAAATATAATTACTATGGTATTCTTTTTTTAAACATATTAGTCTCAAGTTTGTGATGAATGAATCTGCAACGTGTTTTCTTGACACCTTTTTGAAGTGAATTAATCCAATATTAATTTATTTTAGATGTGCCAGAAGCTTCATCCTATTACTAATAAGTTGAAATAGACAGCAGGAAATGCAGGTCCCTTCCTAGCATTGCCAGAATGCATCTCTGTGTGTATCCAGCAATCTGGGTGATATGTTGACAGAATGAGGCCAGCGATGCAAATAAAGGAATTCTCCCCCCTCCTCTCCTTGCAGTTTATTGCTTGTCATTGACTAACTCACTGACTAGAATTTCTACAGAAAAATCAAACTAGTAGAGAAGCAGCTTCTACATTAGCATTACTATCAAATATTTAATATGTGTATTAGGTGATAAGAGTATTCATGTTTCCAAAATTACAGCTATTTAATTTGGTTTATCAGCTGCCTAAGACTGAAGTAGGATTTTCTAGGTGTATAAATTTCAGGCTGGATTCTTAACACAAATTAGAGTAGTTTTACTGCAGTTGCTGTAGCAGACTGTCATCAGTGTCACTTTACATTAGTGGGACACATGAATCCAAATGTGTCTGTTAAATAGCAAATAAAGTCTTTCTTTTTAAAATGGAAGGTGATTTTTTTAACCTACCCCCCCCAAAATATCTTTAATTATGCTTGCTGTATGTGTTAGGATTTGTTATTTTGTCTTAATCGCTTGCAAGTTTTTAATCTGATTCCCCGATGTACTAACACAGCAGAGAGACAAAATATATTTATTTTTGCAAACCATAGCATATGTTTCAGCTTTCTCTGATCAGGAAAGATCAAAAGATCTGATCAATTTAAGATCAAAACTATTTATTCCATAAAAAAGAAAAGCCAGAATTCATTAATAAATGATGCCAACAACCACAAAATCATACACAGAATTTATAGATTGAAAGAATCAAAGATAGTGGGTGACTGGAAGGAATGTTGCATTTATGTGAAATAAATAATCTGGAGCTTAGTACTAAAGTGAGGTAACACAATCCTGTTCCCTTTGATCGTAATACCCAGATTATCAGGTTAGGGAGTCATACAAGCATATACAAGTGTATCAAATTCTTATTTGATAAAAAGGAGTCATGAACAAAGGACTCTAAGAAGACAGATAACAAGCTCCTGTATTTTCTGGCTTATTGTATCCAGTAGGTACAGAAAGCCAGATTAATATATTTTATTCATATTTACTTGAGTAGCTTTATTTATCTAGCATAGTTACCATTGTGAAAACCAGTGCTTTGCATAAAAATAATGGAGAATTTAGTAAAAAAAAAACAAAAACGGGGGGCTTCCAAATTTAGTTTGCTGTTACCAATGGAATACATACTGCAATTTGGCAAAAATCTGTCTTGGGGGTTATTTGAGGGTTAAAAAGGTACCTGATCAATCATTTTCACACAAGTACTCTACCAACCACAAAAAGATTTTTCTCAGATTGAAGTCTGCACCTCTGTTTGATGGAAGGGGGAAACCACTCTTCCCAAGCTTTCAAAAACTGCTGCAAGCAGACATCTGACTGCTGAAGCAGTCCCACTCTCTCTGATCTGGGGCACACAGCTCAGTATGATTCAGCAGGTGCCCATTTTAAGGGACCACAGCTATATTTCATAGGCCATTTTTCCTTAATGCAAGTGATGCATATTGTGAACTGTACCCATATAACATTGAAATCAGCTGGCAAAACCAGTTATTTCCTCTGAAAGCATACTTTCAAGGGAGAGATGAGAGGGAGCAGTGCAAGGCATTAAAGAAATAAATGGGAAGTGAATGGTGTTGTAATGCTGCTACAGATGTAGTAACTTTTGAATGGCAATACCTTATTTAGGACACTGAAACCAAAGTATTTTTAAATTCTTGGAGGCATTTGAATTTTAAAATTCCACATTTGTTATTAAAAAAGGTAGAGGAGGATTTTACACTCACACACAAATAAAAGAAACTAAAACATAGAGAAAGTTTGATTTTTAAAAGAATGAAAAGCAGCTTGCTCGAACCCTGTTCTGGTCTGCTTCCTGTGCATAAGTAGGCCCTATATGTATATGATCCACTGGCTGGTTTTTCCCCAAACAATCTGTCCACCTGTTTTATTCATTTTGTCATGTGTACACCTGACAAAGAACCTCAATCACATAAACACTATTTGTCTGGCAAACACATAATTAGTATGGCACATAATAAGTTACAGATAGCTCATATGTAACTGTTACCTCTGGCTTGGTATGCCTTCAACAGCATCACTTTAGTGCCCAGCTGTAGATTCTGCCTGTTTTTTGTTTTAGTCTCAGTGTATTTTGTAAGCTGTGTATGATGCATGCATGTAACTACAGCATATGTTGTTTATGAGCCCTTAATCTTTCTTCACTTGAGGCAGCACTGCCCCCCCCCCTGCAGTTTGCAGAGTTCCATCTGCATCACTTGTCTTGAATTGTAGATTTGCATCATGGCAGAGTATAGAAAAGGTATCTTAAATCTTCTCATGACAGCTGCACAGCATTTTTCTAGGCTGACAGTCCTTGTCAAATCAACAACAAACTTGCTGGATCTAGTGCTGCTGATTTTCCATAAGGCATTTTAAAATGTCCAACATTTAGTGAGGACAATTGCTACTTCCCATCCAATTTACCAGGGTATCACTGCAGAATTTCACCCAAGGATAGGCATAATATACTCAACCTGTCCTACAGCACTGAAGGACTCTCTAATAAGGTGAAATACAATGTTTTGAAAAAATATATTCATGGATATTCCTAATAGCCTAATGATTACAAAATTAATTCAAACATGTAGAACCATGCTAAACCCCTGAAACAGCATCTTAGTCCCGTGCATTGTTTTACCAGGCCAATCATAATTTTCATTTGTAACTGTGCCATGTTGAGTTAACAAATATTTCACAGAAGAGGGCCTTCGGCTCAGGTTTTATCATGTTCTAGTTGCCCTTGTCTGATTTTTTCCTATTGCAACTTTGGCTGGTAGATCCCTAACATAAAGTTTATGATGGATCAAAAAGAAAACCAGAGTAGAAAAGGGAATGGCTCCTTAATTACCTGTGCTTCACTTTAATTACTGCCACTTGATTTAAATCAGTAAGGCAGTGCTTTAGGGTGACAATGTGTTTAGTCTAACATTCGTCAGAATAAGAAAAATTGGGACATGGTTGTATTATGCAATGAAGAGAGAGAAAACACTGAGATTGTTAAGCTATTATCTGTCTCTATATAGAATTGTTTTTTACTGAGAATTGTAACAAATTGAAGTAATATTAATTCTGGCATGATAACTCTCTACTTTTATTGCAGGGTGACTCAAACCACCTTTTTATCTCAGGGGAAACAACATAATACTAGAGAAATGGCCTTTGAGAGAAAAATTGTACCCCTGGTTGAGACTTTACATGAAGGTATTTTTTTAACGCTTACTGAGAGGTTTTAGTAATAGCACTGAAAGAATACACAATGTGAAAGAGTAAAACTATATTGAACCAGAAAATAAACCTCACAGTACTTGCTACATGGGCTAATACAGGAGAGTCTGCATTTTCATCACATCTATTTTCACAGAAAACTTATTTTTATCAGTCTGCTTTAATCCGTTGTATTTTCACTAAGCAGCAGATTCACCTTCAAGGACTAATTTATACATTGCAGTTCTGTTTGTGTCTTGGTTTCCAAAATGTTTGCAGGAATTGTGGTAAGCTCATGTCACTGTTAATTAACCTTAAAGGCAAGACAATACAACTCCTCTGTAATCACAGAATGATATTACAAAGTCTTTTTAGCCACTGTTGGTTCTAACTTTTAAATTAGTTTTAGAAAATAGCAAAACAATTTATAAAGTCACATTGAAACTTGAAATAATCGAAGTGGAAACTATTTGGCCAGTAACTGAATATTGTTCATTAACTGCTGGTAATGATTAATGTGCTAGGCAAATTATTACTGATTTTATTTCCAATGAGTCTGCAGATTTATGACAAAATTCAAGCTTTTGAAGGAAATGAAGACAAAACCCACAGCTACAGAACATAATAGTTTACAATAATACAATACTTTAATAATTTAAATATTCCTTTCTCTTCAGAGAAAAGTTACTGTGCAATTCTTACTATGAATCAAAGTTTGGGGGGTAAGTATTTTTGTTTGTTTGTTTATTTGTTTGTTTGTTTGTTTGTTAAACTGTGTATGTAAACTGATAAATCATATTTTTGGTTTTGACCACATAGATTAAACAAGAAATTATAGGGATTATAAAAAATACTAAAATTTTTCTCCAACTCATGAAAGTATCTGAATTGACAAAGACAATAAGCAGTCAAATTTGATAGAAAAAACCCCTATTTTTTAAATTTCTTTTTGATGTGCATGAAAACAGAAATCTCCTTATGTGGATAACCTTCCCTACAGTAGTCAATCTGATTGGTCTTCAGTAGATAATCTTTATAGGATTATCAGTTTTGTACCAAGAATATAGTAAAGGAGCTGATGAGGAGCAGCGTGCAATGATGTGTGTGCTCTTTCTAAGGTTTTCCACAATAAAAGAATATCTCTGCTTTAATAGGTATCCTTTAAGAGGGGATACAATGGAAAAATGCAACCCTTTTCCTGGTAAAATAGTGGGTTAGAGTGCAATGCAGGAACTTCTTAATTTCTTTTCCATTAGTTAAGCACTAGGAGTTTGGGGGGCAAATTCCTACCTTATAAGTTTCTCATTAATCTCCTTTATGTATTATAGATAGTATATATAGTGCAAAAAGAAAAAAAAATTATATTAGACTCATCTAGACATTAAATGTGTGCTGCTTATTGTGGCTAAACTGATCCAGTTACAGCTGCTTTGCTATGGTGAATTCTCTATAATATTAGATCAAAGCAACTATAACTATGGCATTTTTACTAAAAAAGTAAAGGAACAGTATTTAAAGTGAAAGCTTAGTATTTCTGGAATGTAAAACAACATCAAAAGCTGGTCAAACCATCATAAATTCTTCATAAATTCTGCACAAGTAATTATATCATCTGTTCCATATACTCCCAAAAACCTTTGAAACAACTGCATGACTTCTTCAAGTGACCTTCCCACATGGAATTCACTTGCACAAACATTTGAGTACCAGATAATCAGATTAAAGTTCTTTGATGACCAGTTTAGAGAAAAGTAATTTCTAGCTTACTATCAGTTGTGTAAATTCATGAGATCTATGTAATTTCTTCAATTGCGAACTGTCTTGTTACTAAAATCTGCATATGGATTGTAAGCCTACAGGTCTTCCAAAAAATCCACAACTTTTGAATTCCAAGTGTCAAAAACTTTTCATTTTACTGTAACTCAAGTATGGCTCAATGGATTGTCTATTAAGTTGACCTGATTCCTTTCCTGGGCATGCAGGAGGGAGGGTTTTCCTAAAGACTGTAAGAATGGAAAAGTTCAGGATGGTATGAAGGAGTATTTTTCAGACCACAAAATGAGAAACTGATTGAAAGTTTGCAATATAAAATTACAATCTAACCTCTGTAAAACAGAGGTTAAGGTGCATGATTTTTGACCATTTACCAAAACAAAATTTCTGATGAGAATCTTGGTTTACATAAAACCAAACCAACTAATCCCTTACCCAGATTATATTCATATACTTATTAATCCTTAAGGTACTTCTCATGATATCAGTAAACTCTAAAATAATCATTAAATTCATTCCATCAGCTCTGTTCTTCCCCAAAATGCTGAACAGGAACAAGGAGTGATAACAAATCAAATAGATATATGCATCACTAATCCATACAGCTCAGCTCTCCTTGAAATGTAAATTCCAGAAAGGGACTTGCATTTTCAAAGATGCATACAGCTTCTGCAAACTGATGCTCCTGCATTCAGCTCATTTAAAGATTAGCTGTAAACTTCAGAGAAGAAAGACTTGATGCCTGCAAGCATAAATATAGAAAGACATTAGAATTTTCTCCCTTCCTTTTTCTTGGATGACTATGAAATTTAATGTGGCATACAGACATCTGAGTTTTTCACTTACTAGCGTCTACCTGAAACTTTTGTTAAAGTATACACTGTTTACAAATTTGATTCTTGCAAGAAAAAAAAGAGGAAAAATAGATTTTCAGAATGTATAAGAGACAGAAAGTAACATATTTTTGTCTGATATAAGCTGCATTTATGTTGCTCCCTTTGATAATTCCTTAAATTGCTTAGTATTCTGAAATGAGTGGACTGGAAGGAGCTTTGTTTATTACTGAGATTGCATTGGTCAGAGTGAACCAGCCATGCTAGACAATATTGGGAATCTGGATTTGGGTGTTCTCTTATCAAAAGTTCTGTGCCCACAAAATAGAAAGAGCTTCTCTGATATAGAATCACACTGTTAATTCAGGGTTCAGAAATTTTCTGGTTTAGCTTTTTACTTGACAAAAGACAAAGAAGATACTGTTAGACTGCACAACTGTAATTATTACAGTTTGCCTATTCAATGTCCTTGTAGAGACAGTAGAAGACCAGCATAAACATTCTGTTCTTTGAATAATTTAAAAAAATATATTTTTGTATTGCCACAGATTCTTATTTGACATAGTATTTCTTAGTGGCTACATCTTATCAATATTAGTGATTAAGAAGCCACAATCTCAGATGTGGCAGAAGTAAAACAAAATTTGCACCATCTATAGAAATCAGGGATGTAGTAAATACACTTCAGAAAGGTAATTTCAGAGATAAATTGCATGCTAATGAAAATAATTTGATCTCATATATACAGTGTATTTTCTCTCATATGTATATGAATCCATATACAAGTAGTAGAACAGACAAAGAATAAGAATTATTATATTATTTTTAACATTTTACATTTTTTGAGAGAATATTTGATAACAGCTATTTCCACACAATCTGTGTCTGATTCCATCCAGTTCAGAGGAATACTGCTATCTACCTAAGTAGCCCACTCATAAAGTATTAAAATCCTGAAAACCAGCCCTGCAATACATACCTTTTAGCCTGGAAAGTGGAAGAATCCCACAGTAGGAACATACACTCCTTTAGGCTGAGCAGTGCCTTAGGTAGAGGGACACAGATGCAGGACCCTCATCAGGGGTCAGCCAAGTTTGATGCTCAGAGTTGATTTTCTTCTTTGGTATTGATATGTAATAAAATGTTTATGTGAAAAAGCAGAAAAATCAGCACAATACTGTTAAACATTTGAAAATAAAATCCTGATGCAGGGCTAAAAGTGGTTGTGGTTCTTACATTTGAGTATGTCATACCGTGTCTGGGATATGCAACACAACAAGAGGTTATTTTAATGCTGAGATTATCCCATGCTCTCCATCAGAAATAGCAAAATAAAACCACACCATGCTTCAGGGGGCAAGCAAATAATATTTTTTTTTAACAAGAACCATTTTGCCAATGGAGATATATAAACCAAAATCAGGAGAACAATAGAATAACTAGTCACAGAGTACAAACATAATTAATATGGTAGAGCTTTTCCATTCAAGAGCAAAGTGACATAATTTATGCAATCAAATATTTGTACAGTTGCTCATTAATCATTAATAATTTTTTGGCATTGATTTTTTTAGTGTATAGAGTATCAGTGTTCCTGTGATATTTTATTTCTTTTTTTTTTTTTTTACATTCAGAACTCTTACATTAAACTTCTTCACACAGTTCCTATTTTTACTTTGGAGATTTTTTTTTTGCAAACCCAAGATAGTAAGAGTGTGGTTTAATACTCATGTTATACAGACAGGTAGCTTCTAGTTCACCTATTCAAAATTACAGGTGAAATAGATTCCTTCTATTATTAATTAAGTACTTCAGCATATTAAAGATGATGATTTATTTATTGGAGCTACTATGTATGCCCCTACTTATACATACAATTTAAACTTATTTTATGAAAAATTCTATAAATCAACACCACTGTCATGTGGGATATAAAAAATACTAACAACAAAAAATACAGAACAGTTAGAATAATACTATTTCCAATATTTACATTTTTTACAGTTAGATGCATTTTTCCAAAACAGCAGAAATCTTGCAGACATATCTCTTTGCTAAGTCTGCTGAAGTGATTGTATTTGCATGTGAGAGAAAGAAGATCAAAATACAACTCCCAGTAATCATACAAATACATAAAACTTATTTCTCCCAACGTAAAGAGTACTGTTTCAATGAGTCAACAGATGTGTTACTCCAACGAAGCATATAACCAGTATGGTAATTCTCATATTATGAGTCTTTACAGTTTAGAAAGACATGTCTGAAAGTTTGTCTCAGGCCCTTTTTAAGAAGCACTGGCTCCCCATGTGTTAGTGCCAGTCAAAGGAATGATTAACCATCCTGTAAAATTTTGCATTGTGCTCTCTGAAGTAAGAGTACAGTTGCTCTAAAACAGTGCTGTTAACAAGAGGATGGGGACGCCCTTTCGATTCATGTAAACATCTCTCCCTCCCATCACTTCTGATGCAGTAGAATCCCTTGGTTTGGTTAAAATAAAAATTAGAAGACATAATTCGGGAAGGAAGATTTAGAAATTTTTCAACTTTTTGTAATTCTGGAAGAGGGTCCTTGATCAAAGTATTGCCATCCACTATGTGAATCTGATCCAAACTGAAATGCTTAAGCCACTTTTCCATATGGACATCATACAGACTTCTCTGAATAGCTTTGTATTTGGTATTAAGCACTCCATTCTTAATAACAATATCTTCAAAGAGTTGAACAGGCTTGTGACTTTCTACTCTGTTGTAATATACTTGGGTATAGTCAGATATAACTCTCTCAGTGGGATCTCTTAGAATAAGCAGCAGTTTAATGGAGCTATTCATGTCATGAATTCTTCCTGGGGCCTGTGGTGATGTAAAATAGCCTGGTGTTTTCTCAATTGTAATTTGATTTCCATAAGAAAATGGCATCAGATTTCTATACCAGTCTAATCCTTTCACATAATTTTCATCCCAGTCAAAGAAGTGGACTTCTGTAGCTGCCACCACAATGTTAGGATGAATATCCAACATTTCCAGCAAAGCCCTGGTCCCTCCTTTACGAACTCCTATGATGATTGTCTGAGGTATTTGTCGGCTGGTGCCAGGAGGTCTCACCTGCGCTGAATAGTGTTCACTTTTATTGCTGAATAATCCCACTTGTGACTTCAGTGTTTCCAACAGTGCCCCATTCTCAACAGGAGCACCCCGAGCATGAGTCAGCAGAAGATAAGCTGACACCAGTAGGAAGGCCATGTGGAGAGGAATAACTATTTCAAGATAATGTTTTCCTCAATTAATGAAAGAATAGGTGAGTCCCCTCTTGAGATGCTTGGCAGAACCCGTGGTAAGCACACAGCAAGCTTCTGAAGCATCTGCAAAATAAAATAAGACCAGTCAGTGTTTCTAAACACATTACCAGTTAAAAAATTCAACTCACAATTCAATTCACAAAGCTAATCTGTGATCCCAGTATTTATGGGGAAGTTATTTGTTTCCCCTGACTTTATTTCAGAAGGACAGAATAGTCCTTCTATTGTGTTGGGTTTTTTTTTCCTTACCATGAGTGACCAATGATGGATATGAACCTTCCAACAACTTTTATTTCCTCTAATAGAATTGTTTACCTGATTTTAAATCCTGACCATTTGTTCCTTGCTTTGATTTTCCTAATTGTCTTCCATATATGCCACATACTTCTCTTGTTTTAAACACCATATTCTGGTGTTAAAAATTATTATTGATAACAATAATTCCAAAGAATATTTGAATGTCAGCACCTTTCCTCAAATTCCCTGCTAGAATAGTACATTCTTATATCAATAACAGACCTGGATGATGGTGCCATCATCTGGGTTCTAGTGAGCCATGAATCATACAAAAATAATTCTGTTTACTTACACACAGAAAACACAGATAAAAGCAAAGTTTTGTAATCTGAGCCCTTTAGAACAGAACACTGTGTCATAGAAAGAGTAAAGTGCCTAAGTTGGATCAGTGTGGGAAAAAATAAATGATGCAGGGTGGATGGATTCTCTGCAACTATCCAAGTGTTGTGATGCACAGTCATATAAATGTTGGAAAAGTCTTGGCAAAAATCAGATCTTCAGATAATATTCTGTAGTTCCTCCAAAGCTTTGTATAAGAGATACCCAGATGCTTTCTGGTCACTGAGAGATTTCTGCAAGGAAGCAAGTCTGCTTGAGGCTGAATAGCTTCTTTTACTTCATCCACATTGCACATGGTCATTTTTTGAAGTGGCAAATGATAAATATCGTCAAAATTTGCCAAAACTCCAGGCTGACAGGTATGTGCATGTGCAGATGTAAGTGAAAGAAAGCATCTATGTAACTGTGTTACTGACATTAGAAATCTCCTGGGTAACTCTTTGAAACAGACTGCTTACGGATCTGCCATCACAAAAACAGTCACGAAAAAAATTCAAATCAATGCAACACTTGAACCACTGTGCTTGGATTGTCTGGTTTTGACTTTTAACTTTTAAGACAAATTTGCATTGAAAGGGCTCCTGGGTTTCACTCCATTTCTGAGCAATTATAGGATTTTAAGATTTGTGGGCTATGTCTACATTCTTGTTTTGTTTTCAGTGTAGCATGCAGAAACAAGTTTTTTTGCTCAGTGAAGCAGCAGTAATTTAAAATACAATAACTATTTTTGGAATAATTTCAAATTATGGCTCATATTTTAAAGTAGTCTCAGAAATGTTACAACCTTAGCTCCTTCTCTAGTGTTCACTATCTCTCTTTTTCTGAACATATTGGTCACAGTACTTCATCTCTTAGACAACACTGCCAATTCCCATTTGTCTTGGCACTGAGGAGCATTCAATATTTCTATTTAAAAATTGTTTACTTTGAGTCTCATTTTACAGGCTTAACGATTTAAAATTTTTGATAATAACAATCTAGGCAATGCAGCAGGTTCATTAAATCTATTTTCTAAATTTTATTGAAACCTTCTCCAGCTTCTTGGATATCTAGGGAATGACCTAGTCAGCCTCAATGAGCACTAAACTCACAGTTACATAGCAAATATTAACCCTAAAATTGTCATTTAAACAATAAACTATGACCTTTAGTGAAGAAATCTGTGGAGAACATTCCTTGTTATGTCTAAGCAAGACTTAAAGGGCAACTGCCTCTTCAAAAAGAGCACAGTTTGAACTAGGAACAGTGAGTATATAATTACTCAATATTGGAAAAGTCTAAGTACAAATTGGCCTTGTAATGATTGACTGGAATGCTGTTCTTTAAAAACTTGGAAGGAAGTTTCCTTTTAAAGATCACAATTTTTTTTTACTAGGAACTTCACACAGAAGTTCTATTTGAGGCTCCCAAGAGCAAAGAATGCAAGAATTTCTATGGCAGTCACAGGAGGGAAGAACAGGTATGTTTATACCAAAATTATTTATAGTTACTATTCCTTTGGATGGCAGGTTTGGAAATGGTTACCATGCTGTTTAGTGCTGCTGAGAGATTAAAATGCATATTACAATAATGGCAGCTAATGTTGGTTTTGGAAAGCTCCTTAGGATGCACAGGAGAAAATTAGAAGCATCACACCCCAGATGATTCCTGGAATGCCAGCTTTCACAGAAGGGACTCTGCTTTAATCATTTCAAGCCAATTTTTTCACGATTCACAAGATTCCTGAACAGTTCAATCTGAGGAAAAGCACAGCTATGCATAAGATGGTTTCAGAAGTAGCAACATATGACAGTATGGCATCTTTCCAGACCTGGGGTGCCAGCAGGCTGGGATTTGGGAGTGGGGGCCAAGGCAGCAGTTAATAATTCTTTTAACCTGTTCTGAAATCCCAGGGTTAGTTTACATTCTATTCACCTTCATTGTTAAATTAAAATTCTTGCAGGAAGTTTGAGGAATTGTTTTTATAAAAATCTTACCGTTCTTCTCAATTAACTTCTTTCATGATTACACAGCACATTATACATTTTAAATGCACTTACACATCTATACATTAGGTTACAAGTACTCTGAACTACGGGAAGACCTGAATGTCTGCCAAGCAAGGGATTAGTTATAAATACCAAGGTGGAGACATACAGTTCATTACCTGATTTATATTCTGGAACTGTCCCATTTTGAAACAGTTTCATGAGCTGATTCTTCACAGGTATTTTAGGCAATTTTATTTAACTTGAAAGAAAACTATTTTTAGATTTCTTGAGAATTAGTATTCTTGAGACTAGCTAGGTTAATAGCTTAAATTGAAAAAACAGAAAGGGAGAGGGGAAAAAGCAGGAATTTCTCTGAAATAAACTAAAACCAGAGTGAAAAACAAACAAGTATTTGATACTGGGACTCTGTAGTAGTATAGAGAGAGATGTGCTCTTCCTAGATCTGGTGAGGTGAAAAAATTCTCAAATTCACTTTTTAAATTTGTTTAAAAAAAATCAAACACAATAACACTATTTCGTCCCTAACTAAATGAGTTTTCTAGTTTCATGCACTGAAGAATCAGGTGCAAATACTGAAACCCCAAGAAGACTGTAAGCTGAATGAGAAAGTCATAATTATCACTGAGGAAAGATTGGTCTTCCAAAATATTCTCAGGTTCACTTCTGATGTGACTGAGAGTCTGCTTAATTTACCATCTGAGATCAGCAGCTCTTTTAAAAAACATTCAGACAGCAGAAGGGATTCTGCATATTCTGTGGACTGAAATATTGCTTGGAAAATAATTTAACATACTTAATAACCATTTTAACTGTTTTTCAAATTAATTAGTTGTTTTACAAATTTCTTAGAATCATTGCTAGGAAATACTACAGAAAAAAAAATCAAATTCAAAATGTGCTGTAAAACTGGATCCTAAATAGATCAAAAATGCCTTTGGGAGCAAATCTATCAGAACAACATTTCAGCTTTGACCTAAGATATTTTATTGATTTCAGTGAAGCTCTAAGAAGTTAGATCCTGTGGTTAGGTTATAATTGCTACATAAATGTAAAGGTTTTAAAGAAGATTTATCATATATAATTGGAATGTTATTTGAATAGTTTTTGTGTTGTTGCTTTTATGCCTTTATGCAATTACATTTTTAGAAGATATTAACTGCTTTTTATAATGAAAACAATATATTTACCTTGGTGCACTGCACCAATGAAGAGTCTGAAAGGATTCTCATGAAACTAACCCCATGACACATGATCAGAATTACAATGCCTTATTACCATTTCTCCCTATTATTTGGTAGGTTGGTGCTGTTTAGTAACATAAAAAACATCAGCAGATATGATTATTAAGCAGAAATGAAGTTCAGAAATAAATTCATTCCTTGAAGAAAGGACAAATTAAGTAAATAATACCTTGGGCTGCTGTTTGTTTTGTTTTTTTAAAACCTTAGAATAGACTTGAGAACTGCTATGCTGGCTGAAAAATTATTTTAATACTACAGAAATGTACTAAAGACTCTTAACTGCTGCACTCTACTCTGAAAAAACTTCTAAACATCTTATGATTTATCTTGCTTTGGGGTAAAGTACAAAATTGTACAGTAAACCCAAATATATTATTATTACTAATTTATAACATTATTCGTTCCTAAAAATACTTCCTGTATTACACTGCCTGCAGTATTTTCATTGGAGAATTCTACAGCACTCTGTGTTAATGAACTACCTGCACCTTATTAAGGCACCATTCTCACCTTACCGGAAATTGCAACTGACCAGCGTATAGATCCAGCTCAGGAGTGCAAATGCTTTGGAAAGTCAGGTTAATCTTATCTGCTCAAGGTCATACAGCAGGTTTATAGTCCAACCAAGAATAAAAACCCCAGGGCTTCTAATTCTCCATCCAATTCCCCTTCCAATTTCAACTTCGTGCCATTCTGTAGCAGCCTCTCACAACTCTTACGATAACTTCTAGCTGGATTACATGCTGAACTGAAAAGCAAAGAAGTTCCCAAATGTTTCAGCATAAAACACAAGTTTGTTTTTGGTTTTTTTCTTTGGAATAAAGCTGCTTCTTTCCACTTGCTCCTCACAAAAAAAAAATCAACTACAAACAAAGGATTTTGTTGTTTCAAGGCATTTGTGCAGAAATACTTCTGCTGGTGACTGAAAACTGCAGCAAGGGGAGGTGGTCAGAGCAAGCATAACAAACCATCAATTTTTGTCTTGATTTTTAAAAGTATAATGGGATTCAAAAAAGGGTACTGCTCTTCCTGTTAATTTCTATTAGATATGAACTCAACACAAAGATCAATCACTGAGAAGGGTACAATGCAAACACGTTGAGGCTTACTGGCACACAAATTTGTAACAGCTCAATTATATCTCTATAACTAAGAACATCTCTAATGCTGACAATATAAAAAAACAATTCCTGCCTAACTGTATTCACAACCAAAGGTCATATAAGGTGAACAGTTTCAGAAATTTTTTGAAGGACAATCATACTGTGATGTCAGTCAGACCCATGTAAAGTATCCCTATACAGACTGGCTTATGTAATAAACAATTCTAAACAACAACAATATAATTCTAGAAGTTTTGGAATGTCTGAAATTAGACTGGTGATTTTCCTTCAGTAAAACTAGAATTAGTTACATAGCATAATAAATGCAAATCTGCACTCAGGATGGCTTATACATTTTTTAAAAACAGACAAATCAATTATCCAGTGCATATAGGACATATTGCTTAATGGAATCCAGTATCAATGTATTCAAATCCAGCAACGTAATAACTAATTCTATTAATTCTAAGCATTAAATATTAGAAGTAATACTATCATCAAAAGTCCTCTTCATAATACCTTTATTCTAATATAGCTTGTGAAATGATGGACCTTTGAAAATACTTGGCACATGTCCAATGGTTGAACAGAAAGGTATCCTCTTTAATATTAATTGGAAGGAAACACAGTTCAGCTACTTCTATCCACACATGTGAGATATGACTAGGCAGAGTTCAGGAGACAATGAGAGCACATTTCTGAGTGTCAAAAATATTAAAAATTCTAGAAAAGTTTCCTGTGTAAAAACAATTGTGTTAATTCTATTACAAGAAGAGCAATTACTTTAGGCTAGAATGAGATCAATCAGGTGCAATTGAACAATTTTAGAGCTGTGCCCTAGGAGTGAGATTTGATTGAGAAGAATCCCAAATTACCTATTCCATGAGACTAAAGACCATGTGAGAAAGGATAATTATCCCAAAGAGATAACCCTTTATAGGGCATGAAACTTTTCTGCTACACTTTTATGTTATGCTCCTTTCCCAGACAAACTGTAGTAACTAAATAACATTTCCATTGCTGTTAATGGGCTCTATCAGAATCAGGTAGGAGAGGTCAGTCAGCTCTCAGGAACATACAGAGATGGACATGAAGAACACCTCCCACCTGTAACCATGGGAAAATCTGCTGCCAGCTGGAGAGAGCAAGAAAGGGTAAGAGAGCAAAATACAACACTGGAGTTTTGTAACACAGCTGCAAGTTGAGCTCAGTGATCTCTTCTCAACAAGGAGCAGAAGACTAAGTACAAAAAGGACCACAGACTCAAAGTCAAATAAACATTGCTGATAAAGAACCTTAAGAGGCTTGTAAGCACCTAAGAATTTTGTTCACTTTCATTTTACTCAAACTATGGATGTGTTTTTGTTAGGGAGATGCACTAAGAATTCCTAAATGAGGTAGTACCTAAAAACCCATGATCCCAGAAATGCTGCCTTGCTGTTGTAACACCTCTTTGGGTAATGAAAAAAGTTTAAAGGTTCCTCTTTAAGCATCAATACAAAAATATATGTTAGCACAAAGAAAGCCAAAGACATTAATATTTTAAAGTCCTTATCTCAGCAGTGAATTTATTTGTGTGAGCCTCTTCCAATGAGATTGCAGTTTTACAACAGCCAACAGTTACTACCTCACAGGAATAAATAAAAGGAATAAAAAAGGAAATAGCTATTTGGTGAGTAAAGGCAGGAGCTACAAAGTAATAGCAACTGGCTGCAGGCTTCTACCAGGTACACAGACTGTAATGGATAAAAAGGAAAGCTGAGAAATGTTAGCAGAAACTACAAACACTATTAAAACATTGGCAGGTGATATTAACAGATAGGGGCTTTGAAAAAAGTTTATTTCCCTAAGGCTAGCATTACATTTCCTAATTCCCTTTTCTGATAACTCAAGACAGAAAATTGCCTGATGTTAATGTGACTGCGAATATGTAGCAGTACAGTAATATATACAGTATAAACACACTAATAAATTTCTGAGCTAAATAAACCTTCTACAGCTGTAGTTTACACACTTATATTTTATGGTATCTTTGAAAAATATCATACTCAAACTGTCCACATAAAAGTCACTGAATTACAATTTCATAAAGATCTTTAATAAGTTTAGCCCATAAAGCCAGGTACATTCTAAGGATATTTCTAAACAGACATAAATAAAAATTCTGTTCCTGTTAAGATGCAAAGGGTGGATAGTGGTCAGATTAGCACAGACGAGAAGGCCAATTTTACTTATCACATTGGCATATTTGAAATGGAATTGCATTACTATTTTGTTGAATTAAACTCACACCTGTAATTGTTAATTAAGCATCTGAGTTAATACAAATTGAAGTACCAGAGATGCCATGCCAGTTTTTCAGCCAAACAAGCAGTAGTCTTGTAATTATAAAGGTGCAAGATGCAACAGTGTGTGGCTGATAAGTAGCTTTTGTATATATTTCTACAGTACAGCAAAAAAGGTTAAACGTCAGCCTCTCTACCTCTGGCATAATTAATTGAATATTATTAATTTTCCCACACTCATTGTCACAAAGAACACCTTAATACTCACAGATGTTTAGGAAATAAAATTAGAATTTGATGCAGAGGATTTATGAAAGACCTTTCTTTTAAAGGTAAAAATTCCTCAGAGGGTCAAAGATGGCAAGAGAAGAATTCAAGAGGGATGAGGACAGGTTAACTCTGTGGTACAAGCTAGCAAATTCCTACAGGACATCCATGTCAAATAACTGACCCTAAAATCTCTTATGCTATTTTAATGAGCACAGATTCCTGGTATTAAAAAAAAAAAAAACAACAAACCACCAAACAAAAACAAACAAACAAAAAACAACAAACCCAAACAAAAACCCCACATACACAAACTCCTCCACCAAATCCTACCCCTGCCCAAAAACCCCAACCAAAAGCCAGAGAAAAACCACAAACCCATGCTGGTTTTAAAACATTACAGCTTCAAGGACTCCAAAAAGGGATAACTCTTCTCAGAGCTTTTCTGGGCAGCACTTCTCAATATTACACCTTTATTTTCAGCACTGCCCTGGTGCAGGGCAGGAGCAGTCTGGGCAAAGCCATCAGACCATGGCAGCTGCTTGGGGATCACCCCAAGGCAGCCAGGAGTGACAAGTAGGGAACTGGCCAGGGGGAGAAGCCAGGCAACAAAAGTTTTGCAGGCAGGGATGCTTCTTTACCCCCACCTTAAAATCTGTCCAACAGTGAGACATCTCAGATGAGTCTGATGAGCTAAGGTCAGTACCTTACCCTTTGTTTATATCCTTTTGAATAATTTTTCCAAGGCTGTGGCATTAGTCCCTGGGAAGCAGTTCTCTGATGCTGTCTGATAAGAATTGCTCTTTTGGGAGCCATAATATATATATTATATCCCCACCATACAAGGCATGAAACAAACTGATCCTTCCTTGGAAATGAGTCCTGCTATCCAACAATCACCAGGCTGGAGACCTTCTAATGTCAAATGCAAACAGTAAGAGAAGGATCCAGCTTCTTGGCTCAGGGTTATACTGTAAAACATGGATGTAAATTGAGCAGGGAATTCACCCAGAATAAAAAGAAAAAAAAAAAGCAGCTGAAAGACCCATCAGAGTTGAAATCTTTTGGCCTTGTAAAGGATGACTGAACAAAATTTAAGAAAAAATTACAGCTCAGAAGCAACTTTTTTAAAGAGTGATGACAGAACAGATGATGTGAGAGGAAATAAAGAAGCTGAAATAATAAATCAATGATGGACTTAAGATTGAAAATTTAATTTTGAAATTTTGGGTACTGACACAGGCCTTCATAAGAGACACAATGAAGATAAAGGCCAGAGAAAAACATCTGAGTGAGTACAAGTGCCTGATAAAATAATGGGATCTAGGAACCAAGAAACATACTAAATCCACACTGAGTTTAGGTGTGCTGAGAGACTTCGGGCATCAAAGAATCGAAAATTATACAGGAAGGAGCTCATAGAACATCTTTTCTCAAAGTAAGCAAACAACTTGCAGAGACCATAGGAAGCAACTGCTTAACAATTCTTAATGCTGATTAATAAATATATTAATAAAATAAATATAGTAGTCAAAACTCTGTCTTCCACTGGTAAACAAATCCTTGCTAATAGAGAAGGTAAATGCACTGCAATACAGAACAGGCAAACATAGTGGAAAAGAAACAAATAGATAAAACATCTCTTGAATAGAAGCTCAATACCTTCAACACATATCCATCATCAAGCTATGTGCACATTCAGCCCAGCAGATAGCTGTAGAGATACAGGAATGAAAGCAATTTAGGGAACATTTGAAAATGCCTGATAACTGGAATAGGACACATAGAACAGCCCCGAGTGTGACACTCTTGTGTCTCTCACACTGCTCCTCAGGTTGATACTGGGAGGCAAAGATGACAGGCTGAAAACATGGAGTAAGAGGCAGATTATTTTCTGGCTATTATGGAAAATCAGGAATCAGATCCTTGCTCCTTACCAAACCTGCTTCTATTGCCAAAGCAGCAGATTAAAATACAGTAAAAGAATACTCACCACTCTTAAGAGTCTGAGAATAGATAACTAATACCACACAATTCTAATGATTTTCTCCAGAACTTCTGACATTTAGTAGGGTCATATCTGACTATCTTTTCCACTTTTTAGTTAGGAAAGACAGAACTTAGGAAAGCTTCTCTGCAGTCCAAATTTTTCAAACTTTGATGTGCAGTCTGAACCTATAGGCATGTCAGTAGTACAACCGAAGATGTAGGTACACATGTCAAAAATTCTTACATTTCAGTGGAAAACAAAACAATTCCCAGTCCAGACAACTTACCTGAGCAAAAACATCCCCTGTATCTACAGGTTTAAGGTGTCCTCACAAAACCACTTTCTGTTGGTACACCATGGCATTATATAGCACAGTTAATTCAAGCAGGACATGCTCCTCACCACACAGCTCAGTGCCATGGTGCACCCAAACAAGTCTTCCACACTTTCCCTTTAATGCTGCTTTGCTTCAAATCAGTTACAGCTTCTCAGAAAGGCTCTTTGATGGCTGAGAGTGCCTACAGCAATTTTTTGGTAAGTTTAAGCTCTATCAATTTTCACCTAAGTCTTTAAGACTTATCATATTTAGGAGCTATTGCATACATTCATGATGTGGACTTTAAGACTTCAGATTTGTGAGACTTGTGACAAATGGTGAGGGTTTGTCACATTAGAAAGTCTAACTAGAAAGAGCTACAGTAGATGTGGTTGGAGACAAAATAAAAACATGTAAGATTAACTCTCAGATTCAAATACTGCATTTGCTGTTTATGATAATAAAATTTATTAGTAGCATTTTTTAATTTGAAACTGTAGTATCAATTTGGAAAACTTCTGTTGCACCTAGGTATTGTATAATGACTTTTTCATATTTTTCTCCTTAAATCTGAATGGTCTTATCATTATTCAGAGAGTTGATAAGGTGCTAGGAACACCTGTAGCAGAGAAAGAGGCAGAGGTAGGGAAGGGCTCTGATATATTCTCATAATTAACTGCATATTAATTAGAGCAATAAAGAGTTAGAATGTTCAAAGCCATTCTCTGGGTAGGCTGTACAACACATGTACTTTAATTGATTCTAAATCCCCTGATTTCAGCTACTCAAGCAGACACAGTATGACAGCAGACTGGTCTCATAGTGCCACAACTGGACATTTCCCCAAGGACCAATATTTCAACATAGCACAGAGGAGAAAGGAACCTCCATTATCTTACATTTTCTCTCTCAGTCTCCATCCTCCCCAAATAAAAGAAAAAACTCTCAAAGCACGAATTTTTGTTATTTTAGTTCCAAACTGGCAAAAATACTTTACTTTTTCTGTAGGAGGAGGTGATCAATTTTGTAATCCTAGATCTATGCTTTAGCTGCAATTAATTTTTTCCTCTTACTACAGCTTATGATCCACATATCCCATACTGTTCCAGTCCACTTAATTTTTTTTTCTCAGGAAATTTAAAAAAAGAAAAGTTGATGATCAGTAGTCACGTCTCTTTTCACTGTTCTCCATTACCAGTACATTACACTGTTACATAAAGCAAAGGCGTAGGTGTTAATATGTGGTGGTTTTAAACACAAATACACATCTTGTGCATCCTGATCTTTGTTTCTTTGCCCCATGAATACCCTTAGCAGTCCCTGTGGATGGTGCAGTTTTAAAGAAAATCATTATCTCACTGTACCTTTTATTTCTGACTACATTTGTTTCTCCTTGTGAATGCATTTGGAGTTTTTGCAGTGTTAACAGTTTTTCTCCAGCATCCTTCTTAGGATGTGTCTTAGCAGTTACTTTAAACATTTTGAAAAACAAATGTCAACATGTGAATACCAGTTAATTTACAAGTCCAGTGGGATTCATAGATTAAAAAACAGAAAGTAAAGGACCAAACCAACACTTTAAAATCAGACTGTCTAAAACCACATGAAATCAGAACGACGTTCTGCAGCCATTTACCACAGAGAACATTTTTATAAAATGGAGGCGGAGTTGGGTAGTGTTCAGACTAAAGAATCTTAATTCACTACATAAATTGGGGTGCAGTTTTTAAAGATTTTGAGCACCTGTGGCTTTTTTGTTTTTTTTTTCATTTTAGAATGGCTGAGAACTCCATTGAAGGTTGCCTGTTTTCAGGCACTGATACAACAATTTTCCAGCTCAGCAACATGGAGGAAACATATGCCAGTATGTGTCAAGATTCTCTAGCAGACACTTGCAGCCTCCCTCTTTGCAGCTGATGATGTGTCCAAACCTTGTACCATTTCATAAGGACTTAAATATTTTGAAAATGCCTCACATTTACACCATATTTCAGAAAGATTAATATGAAATTTGGTTAGAAAAAGAGGCTCTGTGGTGGAATCTCCAATTTACTTACACAACCTATCCATCCTCCTGCTCTCAGGTTTTAGAATCTCAGTGTTTGGCCATTGCCACATATAGTGGTTTGAAAATACAGTCACAATACTACTTCCCCTGAGCCCTGTTTATGAGAAATGTGTACTTCCTTTTAAAGTAACATCATGTTTAATTTTGTGACAATAAAGGATTTCTTTTTCTGCATTCTGATTATGAGTGTTCATTCCTCTTACCTTAAAATATGTGCTCACAAGGGAAAATAAATCTGGATTTGAAATTTAATTTGTAACTATAAAATATGGAATAGTTATTTCTGCTTATAGCATCCTAAAAAGGGTAATGCAAGTATGCAGTGTAAGCCACTGGTTATTGATGCCAGCTCTGTTTTAAAGCAATGATAATAACTTTTCCTCTCAAGGGAGGACACTATTTCTTCTACAAACAATAAATTGTATATATTATTTCACATTTTTAATGCTGAATTTTTATCTTAGATTTGTAGTTTGACATTTCTTAGCTAAAATATTTTCACATTCATGTCACAGTTATCGTTAATGGCATCTATCAATTTCAAGCAAAAAGAACATTAGTATTAAGAGAAGGTTAAATTTCTCCCAGAAGGTTTTTTGTCCAGGGAGGTGGTATGGATGCACTTGGAAAATTATTAGAGCTACTGATACCTTAAAGAGGAATTATAGTCAACAGAAAAAGTGACTTTGAGTTTATAGATAATGAAGAGTTCAGAGCAAATTTTTGAGATCAGAATCAAGATGCTGGGATCAAACAATATTTGTCAGTGTGTGAGAAATAAGAGATTCAATTACTGAATGTGAAAGAATCATGATTCTTATACTATGGAATGTACCAAAATTATGTAAGAAATTAGGGCATAACATGTCAAAAAAGTAATAAAATAAAGCTGTTTCCTCTGACATTTAAAAAATGTGTCTGATACAACTGTCATTTAGAGTCTGGAAATATTTCAGTCAAATATAAAAGTACCAGGAGAAATAAATCATGAAGTCCAGCCTATTTCATAAAACATCATGATCTGCTGTGTATGTATGAGTATGCAAGAGAAACTGAATGTGAAGTTCTCTAAATTATAACACATAATTATCTTCTACTAAATGCACCACAAAGCCAGTAGTGAAAGAGGAAAGGATTGGAGAAAGCAAGGCAAGTGATGAAAAGCAAAAAAAAAAAAAGAGCATTTGTAGGAAAAAACAGGTTATTAATAATTTTAGTGAGCACAGTTAGGTTCTATATTTGTGCAAATACACACACACATATATAACACTTAGACAAATATAGAACAGACAGTAATAGAAAATAATATAGACAGATGAAAAATTTTAAATTATGTGGGTTTAGGAGCAACGCAGCTGATGATGATAAACGTAGCTTATAAAATGGATTGAAAATAGATAAATATGTGTACACTGGAAACATGGATCAGGATCAAATGTTCAAGTGCAGAAGAACTTAGATTTTTTACAACATGTCAAATCTTAAGAAACTTTAGATTCTACTATAGTGCAGGTACAAAGGGAAGCAAAAGTGGTTAAGGATGGTCTTGTGGTAAATTTGAGTAGAAATTGAATTAATTGTAGTGCAGGTTTCATATTTTCAAACACACCTTGTGCAGTTATGCCATAACAAAGTGAGATGGAGTTTGAATTTACAGTTGATTACTACAAATAGAGCAACTTACTCAAACTCTGCTTATTCACATGGGGAGTTAATGTTCAGCAGCTAATGTGTTTTATAATTTGCACCTCAGATTTCTCACAGTAATTTTCCCTTGAAGACAAGCCTTAAGAGTGAAATTTTTCTGAACCTTTTATGCTGGTCTCATTCTAGCCTCATAGAAGTCAGTCATACTATTTTTACTTAGTAGCAAAGTTATGAAAATTTTGAAAGGTTCTCCTCTCTTCCAGAATTGTATTTTTCACCTTGTAGTGATATTACAAAGGCAAATTCAAACACCTTGAGTGTCCAGGTGATAGAAAAATGGAGGAAACCATAAAATGAACTCCTTAAGATTGAAATGCTGAGTTACATTGCTACAGCTAAACAATAAAGAAACATTCAATCACTATGCATGCTTAGAAATACATCCAGGTGTTCTGGAGAGATTTTAAATCACAGAGCTGAAAAACTACCAAGCCATATCAGCCCACATGTTGAAAGATATTTTAAACCTATGAATAATATTAAAAACATCACAGTCAATGATGTAAATTGAGAGAAATTACACTGAAATTAGTGAGAAAAGGAAAAGGAGCAATGATATGCTAAAATTAAATCCATTTTTTTTAGATTATGCCTCCCTCCTATATGAACAAACACATATCCTACTTCGCTGAGCAAAATTCTTACACTGCTTTTGGATTCCATCGGTCACGCAAGCTAAATAGCATGGGGTGAAAAACTGGTTGACAAGGTTTATTTGGCCTTCTGACAAAGTACTTCACTATTAGTTTCAGGGTAAAAAAAACCCCAAAGATTCAATGTGGATTAAAAAAAAAAAAAAAAATGCTCAGAAAGCAAAGTGTAGGAATGCACAGGAAATCCTCAGCATCAAGTCAATTCACAACCTTGCACCAAACATCTCTTTAGGAAAGGTACTGGCTGAGAGCTTCAGAGTCCAAGGAGCTTCAGTTACTAATGCATTTGAAATTTGAATTTCAAATTAGAGGTGGACACCTAGATCCCTTAGACTTCCTGGAGAGCCCTACCCTTCATATTCTTTATGAAGCACTCAAAAATCTGAGTAAAAACTTCAGCTGGATGCACAGCAGTGGACCAAGGCCAGCACATTATTTGTATGCAAAAGCAGTAAGAGAAAGTGACAGTACAGTTTTAATGCATTTTGGTAAACTAATGGTTCAGAGTGACTAGAACAGCGTGCTTCATTCTGGTCAATCACTCTGAAAAGGAAAAGGAAGTTCAGAGGTGGCTGTCAACAAAAGATTGTAAGCATAAATAATTTGTCAATATAAGGAGATCGTAAAAAAATGCAGTCTGTGCTTTGACTGCTGCATTCAATAAATGAACTAAGATAACCCTTGCTCATTCCCTCACAAGTTCACAAAGCATATTTCAGAGAAACAAAAAGGCAACAAAATTAAAACTGACTAAGTTGTATGCTCTGAACAATGCACAATTAATCTAGAAGTGCCATTGGCACTAAATGTTACTGCAGATCTATATAACGCAAACAAAAAAGAAAGCAACTGCCAACAAAGAAAAAAGACATTTTAAGTTATATTTCAAAATAGAATATAAAATTTCTTATATAAAAAATCTACTATATAAGTAGATTTTACAAGAGCTCCAGGTGAAATCGATCAATTTGAGAAAATGACATTTCTAGCTTCATAATAACTAGGAGGTATGTCATACAGAAATATGTAGCGACTTACTAAAGATACTTTTCAAAGAAATTTCATACAAATAACATCTAAATAATTTAAATGTATTTGGATGTGTTTGTTTAATGAGTTCTGTGGAAAGAGCGGGAGAGAAAAAAATCTCCATTTCTGACAAAATGACCATCATTTCCACTCTTATCTCTCAAAACCCAACTTTTGCTTTAATAAAGACAAGGAAATATACGATTAGAGCATACAGTCTGACATTGATATTGAAAGTACAAGCAAATTTGGATCTACAGAGGACAAGGAAAACCAGAGCAGCATGCCAGATTGGAGTCACATTCCAGAGGGAAAAAGGCTGCAAATATAAAAAAGGAAGCAAGCAAACAGACAAAGTTAGGAACTCAGATGCTTCCATGTTTCATAGATGCCAGGGCACAAAGTAATATGATTAAATGATTAAACTTAAGAGGACGTGTGATAACAGCTCATTTAGCGTCAGATTGTGAGTCGTGTGTTCTAAACTGGCCATTCTCACTGATCTCTAAATTTTATGTTGCTTCATATTCAATCAAGACACCAAATTTTAGGTCTCTTTAATCAGATCACACCTCACTGACAGAGAGAATAACAAGATTTTGGTCCATGTAAATAATCCTTACATTCTTCCTGCTTTTTTTGCTTTGAGATGGCATTAATTCTTGGACAGTTTCTAATCTATCACATCACATGAAATTATGCAGGGCAGAACTCTTATCTAGCCAAAAATTCCTCAGCTGGGATTTGTACAGTTAAATATTTATCTTCTTTTGTACTTATACTTGTTTCTATTAAACAGCAGCCTGTTTTTTGCAAACCTTCTCTTGGAGATAGCAACAGCATTCTGACACCCAGTGCTGTTCTCCAGTATGTTTGAACACTTCCTGTCTTAAGGTCACCCTTGTCTCCCCCATAATCCAAGTAATTAATAAAAGACATCACCTACTGGGGTTTTACGCTTTTAAATTGTGCAGCTTGATGTGGCTTTTTGCCAATAAAAACTGAACTCAGCACAACTTTCATTCAAAATATATTAAAAAGAAAGTACAGGAATTAAATACAAGGCAAGAGTTGATATGTGATTAAATGAAGAAAAAGATACATGAATGTATGCAGTGAGCAAATTAAAATATAATTAGCCATGAAAGGAACATAATTTCATGTGACAAACAACAAACATCTAGAAGTCCTATCCCATTCATCTCAATGGAGATGTTAATTTCAGATTAAGTAAAATTAAAACAAACATAGAAGAGACAAAGCCAGCTCTCCATCTCTGAATGTACAAGCAAATTGAAGCATGCTTGGATCTTAGCAGTGTTTTTAACTGAAACATTTGTTAAGCTTCATCTAAGAAAGGCTATACTTGATTGAACCAAGCATTTACTTGTCTTGTATCCCCCCTCCAGCAGTGACCCCACCAGGGGCTCTTGAGGGAGTGTACAAACCCAAGGCAAACGTGCAGCGATTTTTCCAAGCACACTTTCCTAGGATCCAGCAAGTCTCAGCTTCAGTGGCTCTCTGGAACAGAATTCTGAGCTTTATAGTCCTTAATGGGCAATATCAGTAATTCTGTAAATCTTACTACTTTTTGAATCATTGTTAACACAGCTTGTGTCAAGGGGTTCCATGGTGTAACTATGTGAAACTGAAAAAATACTTCTCTTGGTTCAACTTAAACACATCACCTGCTACTTTCACCTAATGACTAATGTCCTTGCAGTAAAGAGCCAGTGTCACTTATCATCTCTTTACTCACCACTCCTGAGTTAATAAACTTGTCATAGCCTCCTTCAATTTTCTTTTTCCCAGACTGGAAGCATGTAGTTCTACCTTGTTTAAGAGATTTATTTAATCATCCTTTTCTCATTCTACCCATTCTTCTCTTTACCCATTCAAGATGCAGGTGCAGTGCTTACCCATTCAAGATGCAGGTGCAGTGCTGTGACACTGCTTGTGACCATGATGTTCTCTAATTTGTCCTATTTCTTTCTAAAAATGTGTAATATTAAATTTGCTTTTGTTTTTGCCGCTACTATTTTCGTAGCTCACAGTGAATACACTGTGAAGAGATAATCTCACAATGAAGTTCTTAAACAATAATTGTCAGTTTCAAGTCCATTATTGTCCACAAATTCATATTGCTTTTACCCTTTAAGAACCACTTTATATTTATTTACAGTGAATTTCACTTGTCACTTCATCACTCAGTATCACTGATGTACTCCTTTGCAGTTGGGTTTCATTTCTCCTATTCTAAATAATTTACCATCAGCTGCAAATTTTTCTGTATAAATTTTCCTGCTCTAATGCATTTAATCTTTAACTTAACCAAAGTTGCTTTGTAAGCTCTTTTGTAGTCGACATTATTGTGGTTTAATGTTGTATTTTTGCGCTTTATATTTCTGTCATTCTTGGATAATGGAGTAACAGACCTGCTTTAATTTCTTACAAACTGATTTGGTGCCTCCTTGTAAGAAGATTTAGCTGAAATCTGATTTTTAGAACAATATTTTGTAAATATATATATATATGTATCTATATATATTTCAAATATCATGCTGCAATTTCAGTAACATCTGCAGCTGGAAGATCTTCCACATCAAGTCCTGGGGTATTTTAACTAGACTGTTGTATCTGGTACTTGAACTGCACTTCAGAAAGGGTAAATCTTAAAGTTCATGTAAATAGACCCCTTTCAAAGTTCATTGGAATAGCTCACACATTCTTAAATAAATTACCTGTGACGATGAGCAAGGAGAACAAAAACAACAAACTAGAATAGAAGGTTCAAACTAGTAATTTTCTGTAAAAATTAGATTCTGACACACAACATTTCAAGACTCCATAGATAAGGAAACACAGGGCATTTTTTTGTAGAAGTTTCCAGTAAATTTTAATGCATTTCTTTTAAATTAATACTAAAATGCTTCCCTACTAAATAAACAACCTTTAACAGACAAGATTTCCAAATACAAGACTTCTGCAAATACAGCCCATATTAACAAGGACAGTCAGGTACATATCACCTGATAATAACTGCACCAAGCAGTTAAGAATAGAAGCATATATAATTAATAAGTACTTCAAAATATGTATGTTAAATATTTTTCAAGGTAAGAGGAAAATATTTTCTCACATTGTTTTCTTTGAAAGTGGACATTTGCACATGTGCTTACATTATCAGCAGTTATTTTAATATGTCTAATCAGAATAAGAAAATTAAATGTGCATGTCCATCTGAGGTAAATAACAGCTTATGTTACCTTCATGTTAGCAGTTTTTAATCTTACTGATGAAAAATTTCAAATACTATGGCAAATAAAGGCAATGGTTTAGTCCCAGGCTGCAGGGACTTTCACTGACCTCTTCACTATTCCTGTCCTAAATTGCTACTTCATTTTTAATGAGTGTTCTATATATGGAGTAGCTGTTTGTATTCTGAATCTGCAAATGTTGCAAAAATTTCTAAAAATGGGTCAGTTTCAAAACCCTAAAAACTTCCAGTCTATTATTATATAGTAGTATTTAAGAACATTCTCAAGACCTGATGTTTAATAGCAGACATGTATTTTAATGACAGGAATATTAAATAACAATATCAAATAATGTTGACTTCAAAAAAATAAGAACTCAGCAATATTAAGTCCAAAATAAAACCAATTAAATCAATTAGAACAAATATCTTCAATTGAACAACAAAGGGCAAACACTGACATGCATATGCACAGACACAAACTGTTATTAAGCTTGAAAGATTAGTCACTATTTAAGACTCAAGAAACCTTGATTCTGTTCAACCAGTGAAACTACTGCTTCACTTCTGTAAGAGATTTAATTTCAGTTAATTGTAGCAAGCTTAGCTTGGTTGTAATAAAAAAGCCATGTTGTGTTTCTCATAACATCTGTGAGATGACCTACATTAATTGTACCTACATCATGTACTGGAGATCACTACTGCAAAGCCATTTACATTCTGAAGCTTCCTAACTGATGTTCCTTCTGCAGAACACCAAAACTGAAGCATTTAAACATTTGACAGAAGTGGTATGTCATTAAGATGTGTCTGAAGGACTGTTGTTAGGACACTAGTCTGGGCACTGGGAGAACAGTCAAGTAATTGATTAGTCTGATTGAGATCTAATTTGCTATTATTTAAGCCAGACCACTTCAAGAGTAACACATGTGTCCTCTCTTCCTTACCCTAACTGGATAGCTTTTCTATCCAGTATACCTTTTCAACTACAGTTTAATTAACACCTCCCTTGAGATTTCAGTTTTTGAGATTGGGAAGCTGATAATAAATTGCAGGCATAGCTGCAGAGGCATGAACATTGTTGTTGCCATCTGTTGGCATCTATAGTTTTGAAGAGTCCTGAAAGTAACCGTACCCTCATTCCATCAGTAGGACAATTTCAGTCCTGTTGACAACAGTGAGAGGCTACAAATGCACATTTTTAACTGCATAGAACAGTCTGAATTAGCACGTGATTTGTATCACCTGCCAATAAAGGCTAACAACTCTGCTAAACATGCCATCATTTAAATAAGAAAGGTCGCTTTAGCAAATTCCAAGTCTTGATCTGTGCTGCTTTGCTTTCGTCTTCCTTTCATTCAGTCTCAAAGGTAGATCTCAAAATGAATAATCCGATTAAATTGCTAAAATTTCCATAATTAATTAGGAACCATTCTCCTTTCTTTTCTACTTATCTGCATAAATCCCCAAACCTCGAGAAATTGGACTGGGATGAAATAGTAGAAATAAACTTTTCTAAGTGGGTAACTTCTATATACAGATCTACAGTATGTGGCATCACAATGCCACAGCCACAGAGCACCGAGGTGGAAGGGACCTCAAGAGGTCACTCAGTTTGCCACTCTGCCCCAAGGCTCGATCAACTATACTGAAACCATTCCTGACAGATGTTTGTATAACCTGGTCTTATAAAATTTCCAGTGATGGAAAACCCATCGCTTCCTTAGGCAATCTACAAAAATATTGTTAAAAATCGCAGCTATTACTCAAGACAGCAGAAGTTCTTACTGACACTGGTCTCCAAGATAATTTCTTTCCAGTTTTAATCCACAACATGGTGCTCTTGAATTCAGCTGATAATGACTACGCATCTCCATGACTACACTTACATCTCCATGACTAGGCACACAAAATGTACATTGGCTTCCAATTATATAAAAAGAGGAATTCTGTGTAATTGATCACAAGTGCTCTTAAATTAGTAAATTACAGAGAATTTCACAACTAATCAAGGTACAAATGCATTGAATTCTCCAATTCTCCAATAGTGTATTCTAAATAAATTTATCTTGCTTTCATATTATTTTGATACAGAAGGACACACATTTTCATGTACATATATATATAAATATACAAACACATCCCCTGTGAGTAGACTGTGGTTTAATACAAATTTCTAATGCAAAGTATTCCCAGTGTCTGGGCCTGTTGAAGCCAAAGGTTCCAATGACAAAAAAATGAGCACCTTCACAAATGAGGACTCTATGGTCAGGCCAAGTCATATGGCTGTTGACACCTGTCTGCATCCTGACTTGCTCTGCAGGGTCAATATTACAGTTTATTCACAAGCAGGAGCTGGGACTCCCTGTTGGTTGCAATAAGGATGAATTCATTCTCTCCTAACAACATAAAACCCAGCAGGATTTTACTCTTTCCAGAATTTAATGCACTTTCATAACTAAGGCTTCTAACTTCTTCCCAGCAACTTTGTATATTTTTTTCTCCTTTATGAGAATGACTTTACTAGACAAATTAAAATTTTCATTGTGGTAGAGAGCAAAAGATCTTGCAGTTATGGGAAAAGGACAGCTTTAAGGCTTTAGTCCCAATATCTGGAAGAAAAAGAGTAACAAAAATAGATCAAAAACAAATTTGAAAAGTGGAAAAAGGGACAATCTCTTTTTTTGATTTTATAGCCCCTAGAAGAAAAGTTTTGAACTTACTGAGTTAAATATTGACAACATTCTACCAATAAGTGTGTGGGGACCTTTTTAAACAGCTGGAACATTATAGATTTTTGCAAGTTCACAAGCCCTGCACTCACATTTCCAGTAAAAGCTGCTAATACAAAGATAAATGCCCCAGGGACATTGAAGTGAACATATTTTTCTGCTGGTTTAAGCACACCAGCAGTCATTTGTAGAGTTTACATGGTTTTCTTGTCAATACCTGCTGGTCACAGTTGGTGAAGAAGCAGTTTCACTTATGATCTGCTTGCTAATTAAGCACGGCAGCAGCCATTCAGAGTGAAATTTTCAACAACCTGACACATAAAAGGAAAGAATCAGATGTATTCTCAGAAGACTTCAATCCTTAAATCATTTGGATTCTGCAGTTACTGGAACTGAAAGATAACAGAAATTACTTTTTCAGATTAACATGTAACTCTTCTGATAAACTATAACATACTGTATGTAGGATGAACACTTTAACCCTGATGTTCTACAACATAATTCTTTAAGAGAAAGAAAGTTAGAAGGGTTTGAGTCTACCCCAATATAGGCCAAATATCTGTTTAGTCTCCTGCTTCTCCTCATTTTCTTCAGTGGTTCATAATTTATCCCTTTCTGTTGACACTTTTCATCATCTATCTGTACCTTATGTCTGTTGTCCATTGCTTTACTTGCAGGAGGATTGTAAAGTTTGTGCTCTTCTGCACACAAAACACCCTAGAAAGTATCAGCAAAGCCACTTCCATTGTTCTGTTTCAAATTCTTTGCTTCCTTGGCCTTCAAAAGCCAGGTGCTTCTTTGCTGAATGATTATCACTTAACATCTTACTGCTGCCTTATATTGCTCCTCCTCGGTTTGTATCCATGTGTTGTCTCTTAGTTCATGCTCGTGTTACAAACTCATAGGCAGAAGTCTTTGACATTTGTACAGCCCCACCCAGTGGTCCCAGGCTTGAATTCCAAGACACATTGCAGTGCAGTAAATAAAATAACCCCTAAAATACTAGTTTACTTGAGATCTCACTATTTTGTTATGTCTTTTGTGTGTAGGGAGGACAAACCTGGAGGGGCTGGTAACTACATCTTGTAATGAAATAGAACACACCAGTAAAAGTGAACCTTTTCTGAGAGAAACCTTAGGATGGCAAAAGTATTAGTGCAACTACCAGAGGTGACTGAAAGGCTTCTTCCCACAGGGCAAAAACCCACTCCACAAGGAACACTATCACATCCAAGCATATTTTTGAGCATTTACAAACCATGCTCAAATTCTTTTAATAAAATACAATAAATGTTTCTTTATATCTAGTTTGCAATCCCAACTGTTCAGTTCTTGTCCACCTATGCTTTATATTCATCTTCTCTGAAAATGGACATTTGACATAATTGAAAAAAAAAAAAAAGTGCCTTTTGCAATTTTGTGTTCCAAAAGGAGTGATCCTGGTGAGGAACCAAGGCAGGCAGAGAAGCCCCCAGGCTGGAGCAGGCAGGTTTTGAGTGGTGACTGGGGTGCCCCTGTCTCTGTCAGCAGGGATGTCCCTGTGGGTATTGCAGGGGGACAGCTCTCCTGCCTGGACACTCTGCAGTGCTCTTCATGTCTACTCTGCTCAGCAGAAGTTCTGCAATAAACTTCTGCAAGGAAAAACATCTGAGAGTGTTATTGCAAACCTGTTTTTGAAGAAAATACTTAGAAAAATACACAGACTTTATTTTGAAGCCCTTTTTATTTTATTTGAGACAAACTAAAGATCCTCTGGATAGAGAGTAGAAAAAAAAAAGGCTTCAGAAATATATATATGTATAAGATTACATTTTAAAGACTGATATTCTTTCCCTAAGAAAGACTTTTGGCCATTTTTCTTTTAGTTTCTTAATAGCAAATGAGGTTGAGGTATTAAACTCTCCAGAGATAATTCACAAAAGAGCTAAATAAAGAATCAAAACTGTGGCACAGTGAAAAATACATTCAAAAACAAACTACCAACCAAGTTTTAAGTAAAGTAGTCCAAAGAGTTAGAAAGCCTTTCACTTTCAATTTCATGATGATTTACTGAAAAGTCATCCCCTGGTCCTGATAATTTTCCTGGTTTTCTTGGTTTTTGTTTGTTTGTTTTTGTGTTGGGTTTTGGTTTTTATCACTTCATTGGTATCTATTCTTTGAAATGCAGCTCTTGAGTGAGATTTTGGCTGCACCTATAGTGAAATATTTTCTGCTGTGGAATACTTGCAAAATGCTGCCAACAATCACTAATAATCAGAAAATGTCACAGCAGGCAGTGCTGTCAGTGAATGAGTAGCCTCACACATGAAATTCTGCATTGGAGAACAAAGAATAAGAAGTCTTTGAGCTTCTTTCAACATCAACTGCTACTTATTAAATATCAGGATTTTACTAAGCATGCTTTTAGGAAATACTTCAATGGAAAAAAGGTCACAAGAAAGCCACCACTGGCTTTTTTTCCAGTTGGAGACTTCTGTGCAAATGTTACTCCTGTGCAAAAATCCAGTTCAGTTTATGATGATGCAAGGACCACACAGTATTGTCTGTGAAGGTGGTTTTGCCCTGAGTAAGAACTTTCTGGCATCAAACTAGATTAAAAAGAACAGATGGTTGCAGAAATATCATTAAAAAAGAGAAAAGGAAGAAGAAACAGATATCAAAGCATCACTGCCTCCTTCCCTGAATTTTCCCTGAAAGAAGCAGAAAGGAATTTTAAAGAGGCTGGATCATCTAATCCATGTAAGATTCAATCCAAAAATTAATATATCAAACCCTTGAATCATAAAGAAGAGCCAGATGCTCAACATGAACTTGGACACAGCTAAATGGTCACTATAGGCATTCTCAATAACTGAATATAATTAAACAGAAAAAGTCTCTACAGGTAGGCATAAATTATCATATTCTTATTCATTAGCATAGAATTAATCAAATAAAGGTTGGGTTTAGGTCTCACCTTGTTCTGCATCTGCCCTGAAGACATGAAATTCCTTGTATTTGATTAAATATGGACCTTTTCTGGAGCATTAAGAAAACCCAAACCAACCCCCTCCAAAAAAAAAAAAAACAAACAAAAAAAAAAAAAAAAAAACCCAAAAAAACAACCTCCAAACAAAACAAAATCCAAAAACAACTACTAGATAAAAGACAAAAAGTATTAATAATGGGCATAAAACCAGATGTATTTTTAAAAAGTACAAAATACCTCAATTTTAGTTATTCAAGAGCTGGCTTTGTATAGCTGTCAGGCAGCAGCGCCTCTGGGGAGAGCTTGGGATTACACTTCCCTTCTACATCTTGGCTTGTTGAAAGCTGACATCATCTGCTAGTGTAAGATACAGTTTATAAACAAAACAGCTCTCTAAGAGTTAGAGTTACAATCATAGCAGCATAGGCAGGCACACATGAAGCTGTCACAGCTTCTCACAATGAGCTGCAAAGTGACCAGCATCATCTTCAATGCATCCTACACTTGGATCTCTGTGTGTGCAGGTCCTTTCCTGCAGCTTAAAAATGAGTTGTTTCATATGTACACTCTGATCATGAAGGTTGTGCTCACTATTCTGCAGTAGAACATTTTAATTAAGTTATAAGAATATAAATTTCATTCTAGTCTTTGATGCTCTTAGAAACAATTATAAAGCAGCAAGAATTTCAGAAAACAACTGTTAGTATTATTTAAGTTTAATAAGACATCAAAGTTGTGAGAGTAGGTAAAAGCATCAGAATTTTCTCAGAACAGCTGAAAAACCTCTACATCTGACTCATTAAAAGTACAGTACCCTACAACTCTAACAATGTGCAATATGGATAACTCCAGTAAAAATAGCTAGAGCATGTAATCTATTCTGTGGCATATATTCAAGAATTCAAAACAAACAAACAAGAGGTACAGATGTGAGTGAAGATGCTAATAATTAAAGATAATGACTCTTGTTGCTTTATAATAACAAGAGACAATATTTTAAACTATTGTTGCTTTATAAATTTATTATAATCTATAATGACCATCTTTAAAGTCCACTTGTGGCACAGTGGTATCTGTACAGTCACCATAGATGGGAGGAAACAAAGATAAAGAAAACTTGTAGATTGGGATTGAAGAATGTGCAGTTAAAGCACATGTAACCTTTCTGCCAGGCCAGCTCTGCTCTGAGCCATTGCAAAATACTTGTCTGAGTAACACCAATGAATTCATCAAGTTCTATCAACTAGATTTTAATTTGAAAGTTGAAGGAGTATATATAGATATAAATAAAAGATTACCATGTAGTGTCTAAAGGGTAGCCTTGTATATTGAAACAATAAGGACTTCTCTTTAACATCACTTATACAAAATATTTTTAGCAGCAATGTTTTTATTCAAAATTAGCTATGTGCCTGAAGTTATAAATTATTGTCTTTCTCTAAGTGCAGCGCTACAAAGCAGATCACTTAGTGAAGCAGCTTAGAAAACTGATGTCCTTGTGACACCTTTAGTGTAGGTCATTTTTCTGGAGAATAAAGAATAAGTTCCAGAATTTCAGAATATTTTTAAAATTCTATTTATCAGAGAAGGAAAAGGAGCCTAAGTACATTATATTTAAGCTATTAAAAGGGTTCATTATAGGAAGCTTACGTATTTATTTACTTGTAGAACTGGTAGGGATCATTGTCTGTCACAATTACAGCCACAACACTTCATTCCTGACAAGACTCTACTGTGTCTCTGTTAGCCCACAGCATGTCTGTGGGACTCATGGCTATCAATCTGATAAATCTCAATGTGCTGTGTCAGTTTTAAGCACTGCCAACTGCTCAAGCACATAAACATCAGCAGCTACCAGGTGCTCTGTAGTACTTTATATCCATGCCCTACACTGTCCTTCCTGATTTTCATTTCTAGAAATCCATTTTCAGTTTCATTGCTCTGGTACCAATAATCAAATGGCAAAAGGTGTTGCCTGAAGCTGTATCCAGTGTCACAAAAAGATAATCTGAGGAAAAAACCAGTATAAGATATTCAAAAACATTTTTTATAATCTATTTGAAACAGAAGGCAATACGACAAAATTTTACACAGTGTTAATAAGAAGGAAGATATATCTGTAATATGAGTTTATATGTGTATTTTTCTTCAATTTTCCTGAAAACAAATCCTAAAATTTAAAAGAAACAAATGATGACTCCAGGAGAGACTTTAGATTTTGTATTTTTTAAGTGACAGATATTAAAGCATTCTTTAGCTCTAGTTGCAGGTATAATAATAATTAAGCCAAATGATAAATTACAGGGAAAACTGAATTAATTATTTTTTTCTACTCATGCATTTTTCTTTGGGTTTTGTTTGTTTGTTTTTGTTGTTGTTGTTGTTTCTAAAAATATGTTTGCAGAACAAAATTGAAAGAAAGATGTGAACAGTGTTTCCACAGCAGTGACTTTAGGGTGGAGGGAGTGTCTTTTTCTTCTCTCTTTGAAAAAAACTATTACAATAATCACGTATCAACAAAAACTATCTGCCTCTATGTGTATCTATCTCTAAAACCTCATTTGCCTTTGCAGTTAAGTTTCTGGGAAATGCATCAAAACCAAGAAGACTCAAAAAACCTTCATTTCAATTTACATTTAATGCCCCAAACAGCAAAGCTTTGAAGCTTACTAAGTGAGATGATCAGCAAGGGACTTCTTAGCAAAATTTATCAATAGGAAAAACCTTACCTAACACAGTCACTATAGACTGATAATAAGAGAACAAAAATGAAAATACACTCTCAACTAAAAAAATGCTTTTAAAATCTGAAGGCAATCATCTGTTTGAGTGAATGATTTTCATGGTCGAAAGAGAAAACTTGATAGTACCATAAATGCTTCTGTGTATGACTTGTTCTTATTCAAAGACTGTTTATACTTAAAAAAAAAAAAAAAAAAAAAACCAACAAAACACCTTTATCAGATCACTCTGGATACAGATTCTGATGCCTCTTTAAGTGTCTAAGTCCCCAAAGGCAGACCCTACTAACCATAAGTTTCATAGCTAAAATACGATGTAGGCTGTTGAAACTTGTAATGCCTCATTTTCAGAACTTTCAGTAAAACCAAAGGGTACTCTCATATAGAAAACCTATATAAGCAATTGTGAAGACAGTGTGAAGTTCATCCAGGTATCACTGAGTGTTTGACATACAGGCTGAGAGCTGTGGCTGTGCAGCTGCAGAAGACTTTGGGGAGACATTATGCACCTTCCTGTACCTGAAGGGACCTGCAAGACAGCTGGAGAGGGACTTTGTACAAGGGCTTGCAGTGATAGGACAAGGGGGAATGCCTTTAAACTGACAGAGGGCAGATTTATATTGGACACTTGGAGGAAATGCCTCACTTGGATGGGGGTGAGGCACTGGAACAGGCTGCCCAGAGAAGTTGTGGATGCTCCATCCCTGGCAGCAGTCAAGACTGGATGTGCTTGAAGCAGCCTGGTCTAGTAGAAGGTGTCCCTGCCCCTGGCTGGGAGTAAAGTCCCTTTCAACCCAACCCATTCTATAATTGCTGCTCTGGCAGGGGAAACATATAGGAGAAACACACTGATTTCTTAGGGTTCTTTTGAGTACAAAGAGAAAACCAGAACAGAGAGATAATTCTTAATGGTACTAGTGGATTAACTGCCACTTTGGAAGGATTAGAGGTTTAGATTTTGAAAGAAAATTTGTTTCTAATTTTCAGTATTCTCAAAATAAATTCCTCATAAAATCCTGCCATCCAGTCTACTGGAGACGTATTTTCTAATGTAAAAATAGAAGCCCGACAATCTTTGCTTGAAAACTTCCATGACAGACATGAAATGATAGGAAAATCTCAGTGCATGGCTTTCCCTCTGTTCCTGATGCACGTATATGGAATTACTGAATTTCCCTAGGACCACTTCTTCACAGGTGGAGAAGTGATGTCCAAGCAGAGGAAAGCTGGTCTATAGGAGTATTTTGTAAACAGAGCTTTGCCTTAGATCACATTGCTAGTGACACGCAACATAGTTTCTATATACTTTAATTAGACAATAATATGGAACAGCTGCAGAAAAAAATTAAAATATTCATGTAGATCTCTTTTTAGGCTTCTTAGGTGATAGTACCTAAGAACACCACTTTGAGTGGCACAGGGATCAATTTTCAATGAAACAATTTGCAACCTTATCCTCAGATGTTCTATCTACTAGTACAAGAGACAGGAACAGCTGATCTGCAGGATTAAAAAAAAAGATCATGTTTAAAAAACCCCCAGTCAAACATCAAAACAAGGAGCACAGTCTACTTCCTTTCCAAGTTATGTGAAGGAGGAGTCAGGTGAAGATGGGGATAGAACCAGTGTTCCCTTTCCCCTAAAGACATAATTTAATTAAATAGTTGTTCTTTAGGTTTGCATGAAATGAGGATCCTTTGTGAAACCAATACAGATTGTGTTCCTAACTTAGCTGAATTAGTCTCTGAATCCACCACTGACTTTGGAGAGTTTAGAATCCTAATTTTAGCTTTATTAGGTGCCAAAATTATAGGGCATGAAGAAGGATGTGTGCATAATCCCATGATGTAAACAGCTTTGTCTGACATTCTGAATTATGGAGCAGCATTACTCAAACAGGGTCCCTGGCATCATCAGTTCCAAAAGATTCTGGAGAGATACAAGAGATTATTGCATGAGATACCCAGGTTTACCTGTCCTAATAAGCAAAAAATGCTGATATTTCAGTATACATACTTATCTGCAAATGAAGGTCTTAAATACCATCTCAGAAATGCTTGGCAGTCCCTCAGTATACACTATTTTTCAATTTAGCTAATAGTCTGCAATTCTGAATATCTCCAGTTACAAGCCATAAATCTTAAAATGCCTCTACAAATTTTCAAGTTTGTCCTCTGGAAAATTTATTTCAGACTTGTATTAAACAGTTATCTTAAACAACAAGATTGTTCTGGTTTGTGCACCTAGCAGAATAAATTTCTATTAATGTTACTTGTTTTATAAAATGTGAGATAATAAAACTCAAATAATAGATTAATGTTACTCGCTCTATAAAGTGTGAGATATAAGAATCAATTTTTTTTTTTGTTATAGAGTGAGTCAGAATGCTTTGCTTTTTTTTCCTAGGAATTGGTTGGTAACATAACCCACAACTTTTACTAAAATACTTAACATTACAGAAGCAGATAGACCCAGTGGCTTCACAGATGGAAAAAAAAATCAAAATATTTTATTCTCATTTCAGCAGATATATGCCTCTGAATAAAAGGCAATTAAGAACATAGCATTAAAAACATTTCTTACAAACGTATTTAGCTGTTTTTCAGTTGGCTCCCTTTAACTTGCATCTCATTTCATCTTTCCATCATCATGTACAACTTACTCCTACATGAGATTATTATTTCCAGATAATAATATATAAACCAAACCCAAATCCAAACACTTTTGCTCCAAACTTCCCTTACAATAAAAAACCTTTTCTTATGTTTGTATGGAATTCATGTGCTTCAGTTTATGTCCATTATCTCTTGTTCTGCCACTGGGCACCACTGAGAAGAGTGGGGGCTCATCTCTGCATTCTCCTATTAGATTTTAATAGACACAGGTAAGGTCCTTCTGAACCTTCTCTCTGAGCATCCACATCTTTGACAGAGAAGGTAAGACACACAGGACAGATTGCCTCCAATACCTTTTTGATATCAGAACCACAAAAAAGGAAGCTAATTTTCTAAATGAGGCAAAATACTTTAACATCTATAAAACTACTATTAACAAAAAAAGAACTTGCCTGCAAGGACATCACCCCAAGAGCAGAGTCAGGCTCTTCAAAGTGTTGCTTGGTGGGAGGACACAAGGCAACAGATCTAAGCTGGGACACAAGATTCCAAATGCCTGTAAATAAAAGGGGTTTTGGGCCAAGGACAGTCAGGCATGGGAACAGGCTGCCCCAGGAGGTGGTGCTGTCTCTGTCCTTAGATGTTTTCCAGACCAATCTGGGAAAGCCCCGATTAACCCAGCCTGACATCAACACTATTTGAGCAGAGGGCTGGACCAAGAAGACCAGCTAGAAGACTAAAGTGTTCTAAAAAAAAATGTAAATGAGAAAACTGAAGTTCTCTAGCAATCCCTTGGGCCAATTGCACAGATCAGAGATGGAATGATTCAAAGCATGATGAACCTGTCTTTTCCATTCTTATCTTGATTATTATAGCATGAAAAGGGTTAGTTCTTGCTAAAGGTGCAATTAGCTCAACTACAGCTGGCCCAGACAGCTACATAAAATTATAATGTTGTCCAAGTTTTTTTCCAATTAGGAAAAGAAACAGATGAGGGAACTTGGTGTCTGGTGCAATCTTGCTTATGTAAAGAGCTAAATTTCTGCTTTTCTTAGCATAACAAATCACAAGCAAGTAAGTTTTCTGTTTCTTACTATTCTCCTTCATCTACCATTCCATCTAAAAGCTCTCACCAAGCAGTGTCTGAATTCACACTTCAAGTAGTCATTTACAGAAGGTCATGGTCATTTGGTTCATTTTTTACTTTTGTGCCATTTTCTCGCTTTTTCTAAGATTTATTTCAGCAAAACCCCTCAGCTACATTTATTGCTGTTTTGCTGAGTGACATACCTTTGTTCCAGTGCTTCTTAAATGAAGGACAGTGGCTAACCATCTTGTTAGTATTGTTACAAATAGAGTTTAAATTATTCTGTCATCCTACCTAAGTGTGAGAAATAGTGACCTCATGCTTCTACAGTGAATACTTAAAGTATAATTTTAAATACTAAACGTGTTTTCCCAATTTTCCTGTCTCTCCACTTATCCAGCTACTCTAAACTACTGTGACTGTAGTATCCAAGAATTGCACTAAATGACTGGAACCATTTCTACTTTTTACTCTGAAGGTGCAAGCAATGAAAACTATGACCACTCTTCTGTGATGATTCTGTTACATGAAATTGTTCCTTTGTTAGCTTTCCAAAGAGATAAATTTATCCTCCAGTAGTATCCTACTCTCATGTCAAATTCAAACACACTGTACAATAAAGGAATAGAGGTCCTTTCTAGAGTGACAAGAACTAGCTCACACAATCCTGTGCAGCACTATGTTAATACTCTCACATTAATCTTTCTGACAGATAGAGGGGAAAGACAGCATATAAACCAAGATTATATAGAAAAAACATAAAACCCAAAGTTTCAATTTAAGAATTAGAATGGCAGGGTGATATTTAAGGCTTTCAGACTGTCTTCCTTGAAAAAACATTCACAATGCTTGGGGAAAAAAATCAAAGCAAAAAGAGAAAGAGAGGGATAGAAGTGAACTGGTTACTTTACAGAAGCAAATAGCAAGAAATTCAAACTGAACAAATGTTATTTCTTAACAGGAGTCTCAGAAATCACTGAACACAGAATTTGTACCAGATGATGACAAAAAACGTGCAGGGAAAAAGATGAGCATTTGCTACAGCAAAGACCCTCTAGTTTCTGAAGTTAAAGAACTGAGTATGATAAACATGCAGGATTAACTTCAAGGTTAATTTTAGGTAATTATAATGCCAGAGACAGAATTTCTCCTTTGCACTGTGGACATTTTTCTTTTTTTTTTTCTTCAGCCTACACTGTTCTCAAAATAAGACAGTCAGGGTAGGTAGACGACATCTGTTTAAACAACGATTTGGCCAAGGTCCTGGGACTAAAACCTTGGCTTAAGGCTCTGTCCTTTCCCCTGACTTCTAGTGCTGGTTCAACATCAACACTACAGCACTATCACATCCCTATAGCATCCATGGTTTTCTCCAGGAATTGGCTATCACTGCTAGAGATTGTTAATTTCTAACCTGAATGATCTGTTAACACATGGCTGCAGATGGATTTCAGACACCAATTATATGGATGATAAAACACTGGCTTTTCACAAGGCTCTACAGTTGAGCCCTTTCCACATACAGCTGCTGGCCAACTGTTGATTATTCACAGCAGAAAGCTCAGCTTTTTCCACTGACAGCCAATCTGAGCCCCATCTATAAAGTCAAGCCCAGTAGATCAAAACAGACTCAGTTCTGGAGTTTTCTGTGCCAAATGAAGGGCAAAGAAGGCTGTGCTTAGAAATGCAGTGCAGTGTACTGCAGTCACTTTCTGGTCTGTGAAAGAGATGAGCAGGAAAATAGATAGCACTGGTCTCTGCAGGCAAAGACAGTTCCTTTTTACACTGGTGTCATATGGAGAAATTGGATTACCACACAATAACAAGTCCAATAAACACAGATTATGAGTGTAGGATAGAAAGCAATTTACCACTAGATTAATCCCAGGCATTCCTCTTACCCAGACTGCATCAAAACAGGAGCATCTATCTTTCCACCCTATTGTTCAAGGTGCTCCATATTCTTTGCTCCCCTCAGAAAGAACAGTACATGATTTTTTTTATTATATTCTATTTACTAGCCTCTCCAAAATAATAGTTTCACATGCAGCAGATTAAATCCATTTGGCAAAAAGGTACAACGGTATTTTTAATTTGTCTGCACCTTCACTGGGAGATAATGTGGATCTATGACTTGAGCACATGAAGTAGTTACTCTCAGACAATCACACAGAGCACACCTTACTTTGCCAGCTAGGATCTGAGGTCGCATCAGTATAAGAAAACTCTGGAATATTAGGCCAAATTAAATGTAAAATACTGATCTCTGTGTACAGATATTTTTTAAGAAATATAAAGGCCATTCAGTAAAATACACTGAATGGAGAGAAGAAAGAAAGAAGTGTTATATACATATTGAATTAATAAGATTTAAATAGAACTGATTAGTTCAGTTTTATTATAGTACATTTATAGCTCCTCTCATTTCACTCAGCCCTCCTAAACTCATTCTCTTGACATTAAATAAGAAGAAATTAATGTATAAATCTTCAAAAAAGGAAAATATTTTTCCTTATTACCTTAACAATTAGATGGTAATATTCACTTTTCAGAGCTATTCCACTTCAAACAGGAATGTATTAAAGCTAAGTAGGTATTTACTCAGAAGTAAAACTCAAGTAAGTTAGATATTAAAAGGTCAAAATGAAATTATTTCATACTTGGATACTTATCTAACTAACTGGAAGGTAGAATTTCTATTCTGAGGAATCCTGATGCTCCAGTAGTATAATAAATTAGTTCACTTAGGAAACAAAATTCATCAGACAATTTGTAGAAGGGGAAAGAATTTTTCCCCTAGCTCTTTGTTAAAAAAAACCCAAACCAACCAAAACCAAAAACCAAACCAACAAACAAAAAAACCCAAACCAACAAACAAAAAACCCCACAACAAACTCTGATGCTTACACAGATTTCCTGCTGCCAGCATGGTAAGTTTTGCCCTACAACTCAGATTTCTGAAACCTGTAGTTCTCTTAAAGTTAGTTAGGAGTAGGAAGACAGTAATTCTACTAAACATAATCAACACTTCCTCAGGTAATATTTTGATAAAATAGTGTGTTGGCAGGTACATTACCTCCAAAAGTTTCTCACCAACCCTATGCTGATACCTAAAATTTCTTCATGCCTTACATAAATACGTTTTAAAGTACTAAGAACAAATGAACCAATTACACACTACAATACATGTAAACCACTGTACATGAGGCACATTGTCATACTGAAAATGTCTCATTCAATAGCTACAAACCCAAAACTTAATTCTGAATTTTACCCAAAGCTTGCTGTATAACAGCTCACAGTATATGCTTGGTCGTTCCACCTGTTTAAAAAAATAATATTATAACAAGATTGAAAAAATAAATTTAATCTTACTATCCACAAAAAAAAAAATCAACAAAAGAAACATTAAAAAGTAACTATTGCTATTAATAGCTATGCACAATTAACACATTTTGTGAGACCAGGATCAACAGCACATGGCTGAACAGACAGAGAACGTGTCAAAATACCAGTGCACATACAATACACCATATGCAGAGGCAACTGATATTTTTCGATGCATAATTTTTAAAAATTACTCTGCAATTTTAACACTTTTATTTTTCTGAACCTTTTTAGCAAGGAATCAGTTATAGATAAACAATACTTGCAATTTAAGACCTACCTAATTATTTCCTTCCTCATATATATATAAAAATTATTATTAAAAATTATATATATATATATACATAAAGTTATTATTTCCACTTAATAAATGAGAATACTCCAGGATCACAAAAAGTAAAGTAGAAACAACAGAGTAGTCCATATTTTTTATTTATAGTATAAATTACTATGATCAGCTTGTACAGGAATAAACATGTTAAAACATGTATGGTATTATTCCACAACTGGCTGAACAGTTAATTGCCTTAATCAGCATATACAATATTATCTGGTTTTTTTAATGGCAATTTTACACACTGAATATTGGAGTTTTTACAGAAACAAAACAAAATGCTTTAACAGCATTTCTTTCTAGTGCAAGCTAGCACAAATTTAAATATCTCCCAGCAGGCAACAGCGAGCCTTGTTCGATGCTCGTGTATTTCTATTGGTTTCCATTTGATTAAAGGAAACTGCTTCACTATAGAAGCAAAGCAGAACAATTCCTTGGAGTATTACAGCACCATGTTCTGTCTGTGTGACCACACAAGGATTCAAAAGAAGAATGATACAGTGTTCTTTTCAGAATAGCAGATTATCTAACTTTGAGTAAAGACTATTTAGTGAAGATTTATATTATTTCCATTTTCTAAAGCTCTATGAATAATTATCATAACAATTCTCTTTTCAAGATAAATTTAGTTTTGAAACTTTGGTTTTCTATCACTGGCACTATTTGTACTCCCAGGGTACAGGAGATAAAGTGCAAGCATAAAAAGCCACCCATTAACCATTTAAGTAACTGTCTTAAACTTCCACAGGTTTTCAGAGGGGGATTCAAAAAAGAGTGAAAACAACACAAGTGTTCAGCTCTCTGACTTGCTAAAGAGGCCTAACCTCTCAGGAGTGACTGCAGTGTACAGGCATGAACCTCACTTTAGACCCAGAAACTTGGAACTAAGATAAGAATGCAGCAGAGTATGAAAATAACGAGCCTTTTGTTCTTCATTCTCCAGTGCACATATCAGATTTTGAATTGAAAAAACCCTAAAAGCACAAAAAAGTCTTTGCATAGTAAGGATATTTCATGACTCTACTATAGGACAGGAGGGAAAACACCAAAGCCAGGAAATCAGTGATACAAAGGTTGCCAAAACTACTGGAAGACTTCACGTTGTATAGTACAGAATAAAATCAAAGCCATAAAATGAAATTCTGTAAATTAAGTAGATTTAAAAAGCCCAATGAAATACCATCTAAGTAAACGGAACTATTTATTTACAGAATAAACTAAATGTAGCCTGTGGTGCAAAGAAAGCAGTCTCATAATTTGTGAGACTGAAATAGCCTAATGTTTGGGGATTAGGTCTAAAAGATTTCTGACTGTGGCAATCTAGAAAAAGAAACCCCTTAAATGTTTATTTTCATATTGCTAGAAAGTGTCAAAGCTGACAATTGCAAATTATTTTCCATAATAAACTTGATAGTATTTACCTTTATAAATGGTGCAATGGAAAACAGAGTGCTGTGAGAATTAATGTGAGCCAGGTCTGGAAGATGCTCAAGAATCTGGCTGTTATAAGTTATGAACTTCTTTCATCCTGAGAATTACTTACATGTCCTTCATATATGACAAGGTCTCAAAATTAAATATTTCATTATATCTGGGTAAGGCTTATTTTAAAGAATTAATGTGTCTAGAAACAATAAAAAACAAATTCTGAAGTTCCAGTAAAACTTTAATTTTTAAAATTTTTTTAGTTACAAACTATTGTTTGCAAGGCTCAACTGCCTTTAATTAATAAGGTCTGCTTACTGTAAAAAATGCAGTGAACTGCTTAGCTGAGTAATATGGCATTTCTGTGGCTATGATTTTAACTAGTTAAAAAAATAGATGACAGCTACTTTCTTTTTCATCTTACTGTTGGAGAAAAGCTGTAAACTTTTTCCTTCCAGAAATAATCCACAAACTGATTGCTGTCAACTGCTTGCTGGAGGGAAAGTCTGTCAACCAAGGAGGGTGGAGACAGGAAAGACAAGCTCCCTCTTTCCATGTGTAAATACCTTTTTACAAAAAATGGAAGCTAAATCTTATAGAATCATGGTAAATTAAAGATCTATTCTGTGTGAACCTTTGAAAAAATAGAGTTCTTTACAGTATCCAACACTTTTATTCAGGAAAAACGATGCCTGACTAGACTTTGTTATCAAAGAGACATGATGTTATTCAGGCGCTCTGAATGAAAACCTGTATCTTTGTTCCTTAAAAATGAAAGCGTATCTTGTAAGGGCTGATTCTGGATTCTGGGGAATATAGCCTGCCCTTTAAAAACCTTAAACACATTTATACCAAAATTCAAACTCTTAGCAGATTTCTAGGTCTAAAATATATTGGTCCTATACCATTAATTTGCAGAACACCTACCTGCCTTCAGAGGGTGTAATGAAGATCATTAGTATTTTTAAGGAGTTTTTTACTTTGTAAACACTATATAAATGCTAAATTATGACAAGGACAGAAGTAGCCCAGTTTATCTCCATCCAGAAGGTAAAATGTTATGCTTGTATTTTAATTACTTTATTAGTTCATTTCTAAAACCCGGTGTCTCTACTAACTGATACTTCACCATTTATCAAAATAATCTATATCCTTAATATCTCACTTCAGGTTTTTTTCTTTCAGATATCCACTAAGATCCCATTGTAAATAAATATAATCTCAGAACACATTTTTCTGTTGTCAGTTTCTGGGAAAAAAAAGTCTCCTGTTTGCAGCTTACAAAAAGTTAAATTCAACACCTTTTTACCTCTCTGAACCGTTTTCTTTACTTGAAGACACTTAAATGACACAAAATGGTTGGTTAGCAATCTGGAGAATTGTAGTAAGAACATATATTAAATAATTTTCTCCATTGTTCTGCGGGCAATGTGTAACATTTTACTTTACATCTGCACCTTTTATAACCTCAGTTGAAAAGGACTTGCTCTGCTTTTCCAAGTTGAACAGATGTACAGTGTTAACAGGAAATTTTAGACAACAACAGAAGGAAGAAAAAACAAAAGCAAATATTTTTCTGAAATTTAGATGACCATATATGCATTTATATTGATTTTGGAAAGAAAAGTAAAGCCTAAAGCTGCATACTTGCACAGGTTTCCATTCACAGTTTTTCAATTCCCACCTTTTCACTGCAGCTTGGATGCCAGGAGTCATTTCTCTCCAAATTCTGGAGGCATCCTGAGAGGCCTTAGCATCACACAGAGAAGCAAAATTCTCCCATTTTTCTGATGGAGTTACTACAGAATGTGAATTCAGAATCAAACTGCAAAGGCTAGATTGCTTCTCAAAATCAGTGTCACAGTATTAAGTTGAAAGTACAATTAGCTCATCACTGTCCCTAGGACACTGTATCCTCATTTCAAGGTGGACAAGAAAGAGAATAATCATTTCAGTATTTCAAGTGCTATCTTTGCAATATTCTGTAAATTGAAAGCCATTTGATTAAAAAGTTCCTTTTCATCACACACACAAACAAAATATACCTTTTTTAGCTAAAAGTAGAAGTATCAGTCACTTGCTAAACAGAAAACTCCTTCTCTTCAAGCAATGTTGAATAAACTTTCCTGCAGCAAAACAGCTTGATCCCAGACCAAACTTAAATAATTTGAGCTTAAACACAGAGCATTGAATCTCACCCCAGAAATCTTAAGCATTGCTTGCAATGAGAGTAGTTTAGTGTCTCTTCTCACTGCTGCTGGCAAAGCAGATGAGTGTGAATAGCAAGACAAAATATGGACTACAGAAGCAATTTTTTCTCAAAAATTTTTTTGCTATTTGAAGGCTGCATTAAAAAAGTCCTTTTTTAATGCTATTTTAACGTAATTGTTTCACCTGAATGAAAGGCCATTTGGCTTCAAAACCTTCAGTTACAGAGCAATTAATAGACCTCTATTTTGCAATCAATTTCAAGATGACATATTTCAAATTCCCTGTAAGTATAACAAGCCCAGAGGTATATTTGCCCTATAAAAATGAGGTGGGAAAATGAATTTAACACACAAAAAAATAATAATTAAAAAAAAAAATGCAGTGACATGTAAAATAATATCTTCTCTGTGTCAAATATGTGGTGTGATTAATTCACAGTTATACACTCAAACACAGACAAAAAGACAACTGCCAGTTGGTGCCCATGTGTACACATACGTGCCAGTGCTATTAAACCAAAGCAAGGAAAGATAGTGAAGAGATGTTTTTATCTGTTAATTTTCCTGGTCACACAGCAGTAGCAAAATTATTACTGATGTTACTAACTATTATTACCAACAATTACATTATTATTAATGAAGCATGAAAGTGAGGTGAAACAAAGTGGTGGAGTTGCTGGGCTCAGAGGATAGTGATCAGTGCCACAAAATTCAGCTGGGAATGCACCCCTGTTGGTATTGGGCCATTTTCCTTAAAGACCAGAATAAGGGGACCGAGAGCCCCCTCAGCGAGTTGGTAGAAGTAAGAAGTAATTGTGCTGCCATTAAGTGGGGACTCAAGAGGCTGGAGAAATAAAGTTCAGCAAATGGAAATACATGATCTTCACCCAAAGAGAAATAACTGTGTGCACTGGTAAAGGTCTTGGGACCAACCAGGGGGAAAGAACTGGGCATTGAAGTATGGTGGGCAGGAAGATGAACATGACTCAGCAAAGTGCCCATATGGCAATGAAAGTCAACATTTTCTTTATTAGGAAAAAACAGTGCCAGCAGGCTGAGAGAGATGAACCTTCCCCTCAGCACCAGTGAGGTCACAGCTGGAATATTGCCTCATGTTCTGGGCTCCCCAGTACAGAAAGGACATGGATATACTGGTGTACATCCAGTATAGACATCTAGGACACAGGGCAGATATAGGTCGTGGAGCATCTGGCATATGAAGAAGGGCTGGAAGAGCTGAATTACTTTATCCTGGAGAAGGGTCAGGAGGGACCTTAATCAGTATTTATAAATGCATGGTGGGAGGGAGAAGCCAATCCTTTTAAAAGCAGATAACTATAGGAAAGGAAATTCAGAATCCACTCTCTCCAAATTTCAGTAAAAAATTGATATGGTACCACCCAGCAATTATTTACTGAGTTGGAAATATAAGCATAACACAAAAATAAAGTTGATATAAAAGTAACTAATGTAACACATTGAATGGATTTCTTTAAAATCATTATTCACACTCATTTTATTACATGTCTGTAATCGTGGTGAAAAGCAGAGGTGTTTTGATAAAAACTGGTTATAGGAAGCCCTCTTGATACAGGGGAGGTTCTTGGTAACTTACAGAGGAAATTGGAGGAGCATTTGCACAGGCATATTAGAAACAGCAAAACCTTTAGCAACTCTTCAAAGCCACATGATTAGGAAAAGCAGCATTTCTGTGATTATTTCTGTGATGGTCTCTTACCATTTGAGACCAAGTCAAAAAGATAAATCACACACCCAATGTTTACGACTAACAGATTAAACCAACCTGGCCTATCTCTAAAACAAACTTGATATTCACCAGTGTCTGACAAAGTATTTTCAAAAGACTGACTGGAGCATTAGCACTCCTATTCAAGACTGAGCAAACACTTCAGGTACAAGGTTCAGAATTCAGGAGAATCAAGTTACCTCTGTATCCTCCTACTTATTCTGTTTTGCCAGACAGACTAAAAGATGCTTGCTCTGCTTGTTTGATCCTTGCACATAAAAGCTGAGGAAGACACATGATCGATGTTTATAATTTATTGAGGGCTACACATCGAGGAAGAAGTTGGTTTTAAATAACAATATTGGGAGAATAAAAATTAGGAATCAAAGAATATATTTAGGCTGAAAGTTCAAAGAAAGCTCTAAGTGTTAGGAGAGAGGTTTTGAAATATCTTTCCAGAAAGAGCAACAGGGCAATGTACTTAAAGGTAGACTGTGATGACTTTATGACTGAAATTAGATAAGATTGTTATCTAACTCAGAAAGGTCTTTTCTTCAGCCCTGATTTACTACAGTGATCAACTACTCCTTGTTCTGCCCCGCTCCTTCCCAGACTTTTTGCTCACACTATTCCCACTAAAGTTCAACTAGGGCTATGAGAGAACTTCATGCAATTTTTTATCCTTGAGAGAAAACCATCTTAGGAGTTAAGATCCTACCCCTCTAGCTTAAATGGTTTTATAGAATATTGCATCAAAGCAGATGACTAGAAGATCTCCTTGAGATCAGAAGATTTAATCAGCAGCTAAACAGAGCAGTGCACAGCAAACACACTGAATTGATATTGCCTCTTTGGGTCTTCATTAAATATTTGTCCTCCTTGCCAGTTTAACGGATTCCTGCTTACTATATAAACAGCCAAAGAGGGAATTTGATTGTACTCAAAGCAAACACACCTCAAACACTGTCACTATTCAGAATCATGTAATTTAACCTGTCTTTTAAGACATACAGCTATCCCCGCCCTTCATAACATGGTACTTTTCTGTTAATCATTGAATAACCCATTCAGGAGTTTTCCATGGCAGTGGGTAAAGCAAAAACAGCTACAGAAAAGAGAGGGGGCATATTCATGTGACTACAGCTACTGGCCAGTTGTCACGTAGTTATTTGTATAGCATTAAGTGAACATTGGACAATGTTGCAGACAACCAACTCTTCTCCTTTGAGCTCCTTTCAAAGCTGTGTCCATCTATAAACATGCAGCACTGTGGTTTCTTGACCCAAAAAGCATGCTCAACCTGTTGCAAATGTTGAAAAGGTAGGTGGGTCTGTCATTCACCAACTCCACAATCCCTTACATCAAACACTAGTCATTAGTGTAAGGCAAATAAATTCTGGTCAGTGTGAACACATTTCCCCACCTCCCTCTGGCTGACAAATGATTTTTTAAATTTTGTTTTAGAAAAGAAGCAAATATTTTTCAAATGTAAGTCAATCCAACACTTGACAGCCAAACAAAAATGTACATTGGGCTGAAGTTTACACAGTGACATATTGTTCAGACTCCAAATCACAACTCCCATGCTTCATTTATGACTTACAAAGGCCAGAAGAATACCAGTTACACAGAAAAAAGTATTTCTATTATAATGGTATCTCAGAACAATAAATGTTTACTAATTAATAAATTTTGGTCACTTCATGGACTGGTGTCCATGACAGCACTTCCAGTTAGAGAAAGATTTGGAAAAGTAAATTGTTCTCCTGTTACAAGTTCAAAGATGAACTCCACTTTTATTGACTGTCATTTGACCTCTACCATCTCTTGTTTGGTGACAAATCAAATTCTCAACAACTGAATCTCTTTTAATAGGTTGGTTATGGTCTAGACCAAGGCTTCCACCTTAAATGTCATAAAAATGCTGTATATGTGAGTATGATTCCATTTAACAATGACCAGCAGTCTTGTATTTGACAGAAGGACTTCATTTCCAAATGTTTTTCCCGACCTGACTAGTCTCTATTTAAATTTTTGTCTTTTTTTATTTCTGGCTTGTGCTTATTTTTGTCTCCTTTATTTTGTTGCTGTATAACAGTGATATGAAAACTACTGCATCCAGGCTTGCTTTCAAAGTAAGCATATTGAGTGGTTAGCCTGGCTCATATGTTCTTGCTTACCTCACAGATTTCTGTGTTATTATTAGTTTCTTCTACTAGCATAGCAGTCTTTTGCCACACACATACACACACTTTTACAATAAGCTCACAACTTATGAAATTTGCAAATCACACGTGCTGTCAGAGCATACAAACTCCTTAATTCCCTCATTCTGATGCAATGCACAGGATCTATCTATAACTTACAACATCTTTTTAATCAAAAAGCAATATTTTTATGTAAGTGAAACAAACTTTTACCATCTACTGTTTTCTCAAAAATATGCTAGGCTACTAAAGCAATTAACCCTAATCTAAATTAGTTCCATCTGAAATGACAAAACCACAGTCTCATTTTGCCAGCAACAAACCTAGTGAAATATATGAAAATTCACAAAACTAAAGTATGAATAATTTCGACAATATGAAACCTTTATCTCATCAGACTAAAGCTGTCATTTCATATTTTATGATGAAATACCTGGCACACGAATAACACAAAAATCTTACTGAACAGTAGGTCTCCCCAGTTCAGCTCATTTAGCAGGCAAGTGCCAAGAACTATTACAGTACTGCCTTAGAGGTGGTAAGTGAAATTCTTGCAAGTAGCTTATGACATTTTTAAAGCTTTTTTTTTTTTTTTTTCAATGGGTGGAAATAATCAAAGCAGACATCACACAGATTTTAGGTGCTGTAGTTTAGAAAGTCAACATTTTCAATGGAAGTCGTGCTATCCCTTGTCCAAGTTTTCCCGGTCCTGTATCCAGGAAATAGGGGTTTGTACACACTAAAGCAGAAGGTAAAACAGCCTGGTTATTCTAAGTCTTTTCACGTGTGGCAAAAATAAGAGGACATATGTGATTCTAAAGCACCATCCTTACACTCCACCACCTCCAACTCTGCAAGAGATTTCAGGCTGTAATGTGTAAATCATTATTACATGCTCTAACAGTACTTTCTATTTAATCAGGAGAGAAGAAAATTCCCCTCTAGAATTACAATAAATAACTACAGTTTTGTTTTAAATGAAATGATGTAGCTTATATCTGACCTGAGTTTCAGTCTTTTCCTAGTGGGAAATACAAATTCAGCATTTGGATACATAATCCTACAGCTCTCAGAAGCAGCCGACTCCACCGCGAACACTTTACATGATTTATAGCTCTCCTCCAGATTCAGATGACAAGTCTCGGCGGAGCAGGTGCAACGGGGTATTTTTTCCTTCCTTCAGACATCGTTCCCTCGTACGTAAATTAATTAGCAAGTCTTCCTCACTTTGGCGTGAGCGGGGAAGATGAAGCTAATGGAATATCAGCGTTTGGTTCCTCACGAGGAGCGGGTGACCCGGCGGAGGGAGGGAAGGAGGGAGGGAGGCAGGGAGGGGGCTCGCTGTTGTTACTGCCGGAGCCACAGCGATTTTGACAGCGTCAGCGGCGATAAAGTGAGCCTGGCTCCCGCGCACTTATACCAAGAGAGCGATTTCTAAACCACGGGCAGGATTTGGGGGAACCTCGGGGTCGCGAAGCGAGCACACCCCGCACACCTCCCGCGGCAAACCCCAGCCTTCCTGTCCCCCCTGCCGGCAAGTTGGAGCTGCCCCCTCCGCGCCCCGCCTGCCCCTTGCCTGGCTGCCGGGGCAACGGGGAGCGGTCCCGACTCCCATTACCTCCTCCGGAGCCATGGAGAGCTGCGGCCGCGGCTCGCCCGGCGCGGAGCGGAGCGCAGCGGAGGGGCCGGCGCTCCCCGCGCTCCCTCACCCGCCGCTGGCACAGCCCGCTCCACATAAATGCATTAACAGCAGCCACATCATGATTAATTCATCAGTCCCAGTGACCAGGGGAGGAGGCAGCGCGGGGGCTGGGGAGAGGCAGGGCGCACGGGACGGTCCCTTCTCCCGGAGTTCGTCCCCGGGGCAGGGCTCCGCCAGCACGGAGGGAGGGAGCGAGGGGTGGATGCCGCGCCAGCGCCCGGCTTTCCGCCGGTGCCCGTGCCTGCCCGGTGTGAGGGAGGGCGGGGGCTCCCAGGACAGGTCAGCGGGCAGCGGCACCGCGCCGGGAGCCGGGCGGGGAGGAGCGAGCGAACCCTGGGGGCTCGGGGAGGCTCCGCGCCGCGAACGGGGGCTGCAGTCACCGCTCAGCTGTACGGGAGCATCCTCTGCTCCAAGGGAGCTGCAGCCAGCCCCTCCTTGCCTCCTGGCTGCCAGCGGCCCGCGGGTGCCTTGGCTGTGGAGCAGGGCCCCGGAGCCCCGAGCTGGCGGCACGGAGGGGCCAGCCGGGCACTGCAAGCATCCCGTGCATCCGTGTGGCCGTGATCACGGCAGCAGGACTAAGCTCATTTGCACAAACGTGTCCAAAATTCCTCCTCAGCCTCGGTGAAAACGAGTGCTCGGCCACACGCCAGTTGCTGGAGCCAGGTTTTTCCATGCAACACCTCATTGGTGTCCATGTGAGCTTGCCTTGGTCCGCTGAGGAAGCAGCACCGGCTCCTTCCCCAGCACAGAGCTCTGCTGCACCCTCTCCTGAGAGCAGCGCCGATCTCTTCAAATACCATTTGTAAGAACTCTTCAAATACCATTTGTAAAAACTATCGGTACGCTGGACGTTGAGTTTCTTCACAGATGGGGCAAAAGATCACAATGACTTTAAGGGTTTCAGAACAGCTGTTAAATGTAGGAAACCCTTTACATTTCTCTGCCTTCATTTTTCACTCCAAATATAGGTAGAAGTCCTCTAAGTCCACCAACCCCCTCCAATATTTAATACAAGATGTACTCTACAACACCAAGCAAGATACCACCTTACCTTCTTAGTCGGGAAGGTCCCTAGTCAGGTGATGAGATTTGTGTAGTGCAGATGATTTATCACCTACTTATTACTGCCTCACTTCATCCATAAAACCAGGTTTGCCCACCTATTGTCATACTCCAAGGGAATGTATTTGAATAGGATATTATCATGGTTTAACAATTCCTTATTGATCACGTGCCAGGAGCAAAAATCACCTCTTGCGGATTTTAGATTAGCAAAGAATCTTCAAGCTGACACAGCTATATATAGAGATTTCCAGGTATCAGACAGAGTTCATAAGCTTTACATAGAGAGATTCCCAAATTGTCACAAGCCCCAAGATAGGTAACCATAGGCAAAGAGATTTAAAGCTGTGTAAGGAGGAAGAAGAAAATAATGAAAAGGAGCAATTTTGTGGGAAAAAATCAGTTACATGACACGTCCATTTTCTTTTTGTGTTATGCTGTAGATTTGTGTTACTCATCCACAAAAGAGTAATTAACTCCATAGTTAAGGCTGTGTTGTGGTTTGCACCCATAGAGGGACTGAAAATCTCTAAGTTCAATACTTGAATGCTGCATTTAGACTACACAGCACAATAGCACATACAAATAACAGTTGAATGTAGTTTAAAAAAAGTAACACTTACTTGCCTTCTACAGAGAAAAATTTTAATTGTCCTCTTTTTCCAGATTTTCCCATTTTCATCTGTGAATTCTGAAGGTTTCTGTGTATAATAGAAGCCATTCATACTGTAGGAAAATAACACAAATGAAGCTGATTTTGAACTTTCAAAATTAAGCAGAAGTAGGGTAACACAGACTATATCCACCATATTACTGAACTGCACTTCGTAGTGGTGTTCCATGGTAATTATGTTAATAGTAGATTGAATTGTTCTACTTTTTTTTTTTTTTTTTTTTTTTTTTAAAAAGGATTTTATCAAAATCAAATGTTTCCTGCAAAAACTGGTGTACTCATCTGAAAAAGTAAAAAAATGGAACTTGATTGAAACCTCTGAATCACCAATCCAAACCTCTGCTTTTTGGCAGACATTACCCAACATCCTCTGTAATCCAGTGCTTTATCTTAAAATCAGTTCATTTCACTCTTCCTAGTGAAGACAGTGCCTGAACATGCACTGGCTCCCCTGACTAGAAATTGTCCCAGAATATTCTAAGTATTATTCTCTTCTGTTCACCTATTGATATATTTATATACAACACTCACGTTTTTCTTCAATTGAAACAGAACTTCTTTCAAGCTCTTTCTATAAATCAGGTTCTGGATTTCCCTGATGATACCTGTGACCTATTACAGCTTGAATTAATAATTTTTAAACACTGACAGATGGACAGAGCTTTATACATGGCATTCCAGTGAACTCTTCCTAGCAATGCCCACAATGGTCCCTTCCCCCCCCATTTAAACAGTGATAAAGGTGGGCTCTGCCCCACTTTCTTTCTTGACTTTTCTATGTAGATATCTTTTGGTTTTTCCTGTGCTCAATACAGCAATTCTTTCTCATGGCAACTTTTGACTCGCAAATTAGTGGATTATACCAAAAGTTTTTATTGGGCTCTGGTGCATAATCTTGAGTTTTGTTATCCTATAATACAGTGCCATTTCCTGGCTCCAGTGTTTTTTGTGTGCTATATACAAGCTGTGAATCAACAACAGCAAATTATGCATTTTCTTCTTTTCTAAGATTATTCATGAATTTATTAAGGGATACAGAAATAATAACTGAGTCTTAACAAACCTAGCAAATTCCATTTATGCATTGATCTCTTTTCAGCATAAACTCTCTTCCTTTTGCAGGTCCTTACCCACTTCACAATTTTTATACAGGTCTTCTTGTCATTCATTTCAACAGTTGCCCACACACAGATGACTGCTTCCAGGTTACTAGCTTTCCACTCTGGAGAAAGCAAAGGTGTTAAATGAGACGATGTATGAGGTGTCAACTGTTAGAGAGTTTGAGATAAAGATGCAGTATGATTAAAAACAAAGGAGAAAACCAGTCATGAGTAGCCTGGTAAAAGTCCAGTCTGTCTGCCGTGCTACATTTCCAACTTAAAAATGGCCTAGTACTACAGTTCAAAGAAAAATCACCATGGCTAGAGAGGGGGAAGAATGGACCTATTTTCTATGCTTTTCAGTAGCTTCTTCTATTTTTGGAAATTCTCTAGGTTCCTTATTACAGAACTCAATTGCCTGGGCAATTTTATTCATGTGTCATCCCAGTGAGAGTGGTAGAACCATGTAACTATCAAAGTATGCAGAATTTCAAAGCCTGGATTTCTTATATTATTGTTATTTATTGAAGTATAACTTTATGTTTCTACAAAATGATTAATATCCTTGCTGATAATGTAAGAAAAGATGGATGCATAGTTCCACTACCAAAACATCTGAAGTTATATGAACAGATTCACTGAAAATACTTCAAGTAACATTTAATATATTGTGAATCAAGTTTCAGTGCTGCCACATCTAGACATTTGGTCTTGGTGTATCTCTGTCTAAGACTTGGGATGAAATCTCAATCACACAAAAATCAAAGGAATTCTAGTTAATTTATCAGAACTAGGACTGCATTCACTGAATTGTCTCTGAGGGTTCTCTACATTTGACATGAAATCACTAATTACAGTAGCTTATATTAAATATAAACTTACATGTGTCTAGGTTTATTTCTAGAAGATAAATTATATTGAAGGAAGAATACTGCATGACAGAATCAATCCGGATTTAGTAAAACTAAAAGCAAACGATTATAGCACATCTATATAAAATACCCCTGGCCTGAAGGCCCTATGACATTTTCTTGATTCAAGGCTTAATATTCAAAGCTTGGTTGCAGTTATTTATCTGTTAAAGTTCCTGAATTTGGTCTGATTTATGACTAATTCTGGCTACTACATGGAAACCGTGGTTTCAGATGAATTATGATTTTTTTTCAGTCTGAAGCACAGACTAAAACTCAAGACATAAAATGTGTCTTTTGCCTTGATTTCCAACTAATTTTCAGTGAATTAAATATCTGGCAAATAAGGGGGCAGGTCTACCTTTTGCTGCCCAAAGCACTAGTGTTAATTAAGAGTGAATTTGGCTCAACTTTCCTCATTCCCAAAAAACTTTTCTTCTCAGATTTATAGAAGTAAGATTATCTAGACAAGTGTGGATTTCAATCTGTATAAAAATCACAGTAACTGTATAATATAAAATCTCAGGGCTTGGCATAGGCTACTTCTGTTATTCAATACAGTAACAACCTCTGAAATGTTCCAGAGAAATGCATCTTCTCTCACGTTTATCTGGTCACTGAAGATTGCAATTTCTGACATCTTAATTTTCATGAAATGACTTCTTACTGAAGCCAGAAAAACTGTTAGAAATCCTTATTAACAGTAAAGCAATAGACACAAATTACTGATAGGCCATCAATGATGTTGGAAGAGACAGACTTACTTTCCAAAAGGGGGCAATTCTGTCATTCCTGAAGGGTTAGTGAGGCATTCCAAACAAGATAATTTTTGAAACTGAAACACTTTGCTATATACAGTATTTCTGATTTTTAAAATTGCTCTCAGATTTAAATATCCTCACTCATATGTCAATTGTGTTACCTTAAATTGTGTCACCAGAGGCAGTGAACTGAAGAAAGAGAGAAAATAGGAAGGGTGACTGAAAAATCACAGCAAGAAATAAGATGATTCAAAAAACCATATTACTCCAAATTGCTAATCCAGCTGAGCTGTACCTTCTGCAGACTTGGAGCAGACTGTAACTAAAGTGCAATTGCTTTTGTAGTTCTCTCACCCTGAAAACAGTCCAAAATGATCTGTACAAAGCTGGGGCAAGTTGCAGACAAGGCTGGTGTCTACAACACACAATCTTTGAGCACCCTCCTGAAGCTGTGCAATTTGCATCTAAGTAAAGCAGGTTTCAAGATTGTTCTGCAGAACCTCCTGCTTCTGGAAGAAAAGACATGAGATCACTGGAAGGAAAACTCACTAGGACCACAATACTAAACCAAGACCGTTATTGTTTTGCTAGCCCTGATGTTTCAGCTGAAATGTGGTTTATAATGCTGTAAAATTATGAGTCAGGTAAACCTCATTGCAGCTCTTGGGTATAGCTGTCCCTCTTCATTTAAGATAGATGTAAGAAGTCATTATGCTCCTTTGCTGGAACAAGTAACTGAAATGACTTTAGTCTCTAAGCCCCAAACACAATTACACATCTCTGTACAAAACAAAAGCTGGAAAAAGCCAGGTCAGAATGTGAATTAAGCTGTTTTTTAGGAAGGATGCAAATAAAAGTGACACAATATATGTAGGCTATGCATAAATATGGAGAAAGAGGAAATATGTAGAAGCTCACATCAAATTAATGCCAGAGAACAGGTACCGAGGAGTAAACCTAGAGAGATTTTGGGCTGCTGGCACAAACTGACATGGGTCAAATCTCTGAAAAATAAAAAGCTTTTTCAATATGTATAATTTCTGCTGTGCTCAAAGAAAGAAGATTATTTTAATGTTGCTTCTTAGAAATAGGACTGCACTGATAAAAGATCAATCTCTATGAACAGCACCCCCATCTAAAGGGAATAATCCACAAACCTCTGAATTTTGTCCAGCCGTTGGGCACAGTAACAAAGCCGTGTGACAGAGTGATGGATCTCACATGTAAATATACATGCTATTATTAAAGATATAAATCTCAGCTAGAAATGTACATATCATTATTAATTGATTTACAGAATTCCCACCCCATATTTTCAGAGGTTGCCTTCCCTTAAGTTCCCTAAGAATCATTTACGCTTTGGGAGCTCTAACTGTGATATCTAGCTATCTTTCAAATACCCCAAGGACTTGCTAAATCAAAAAGACATTCCTATACAGGAGAAATAGATTTTAATTCTCAATTTTATATGAAGATTTAGGTGTCTGTAACCTTCCCAATACACCTACAGCCCCTCTCCAGCAAGTCCTGGAAAAAAAAATAAAGAGAATGTAGGCAGGTATCTTTTGACTTTGCCCCCAGGTGCCTTGAAAGAAGCTTAGAAAAGGAGAGAGTCTTTTGGGGTAGTGGGCTGACAGTGGCTTGGAGCAAGGAGTGAAGAAATACTCCAGTGCCTTGTTCAAGGAAATAGGATTTGTAGTTTCTTGTAAACAAACAGAAGCATCTCAAAGAAACAGCCATACAAGAGGACTTAGCTTTACAAAAGCCATCAAGCTTTGACCCACTGTTAAACTCATCAAAGTATAAGTACATTCCTGACTTATATAGACCAGGAAACATTTATCTCAAATTATCTTTCCCAAAGGAAACTCTGAGAGTAATCCAGGTAGTGCAAGTGATTAATTTTCTCAGTGCACACATAACTGCTGACTTCATTATTTATCAGTGGTGGTTTTTTTTCTGTACCTGTAAACCAATGAAAAAACTTATGTGGAATATGCAACACACACATGAATGAAGCAAAAATATTTAAAATGTCCATGTCTGAGCTTTTGAAATCTTACAGTATCAGTCAGGAACTCACAAAATCCTTAAGGTTAACACCCAAGAATGGAAAGCATGTTTTTCACTTTGCTAAATAAATGCACAGCACAGTGTAAAATGGTCACATAAGGACAGTTTTAAATAAACACACTCATACATATCATATGCAACAGCAAAAAGAGACATCTTGCAGAAGACAGCAGTGATTGCTCAAGTGCTCGATACACAAACACATAATACTTCACATGCTGGAACTGATCAAAGGTCCAGTGCTCTGTCTCTGGTGTACAGTTCATCTACTTCCCTATCCTTGGCCAGATGGTTAAAGGCTGTAAATGAGTGTGTGTACAAAGTGGTCCTTTCAGAACATCCTCCTACCTTCTGGCAGTATTAAAAGTATTATTTTCTGAAACAGAATTTCTGCACAGACCTGTCATGTTTCATAGCCACTCATGGATTCAGTGAAGGAAGAACAACACAAGCAACAATTCATCCTTTCTGAAGAGGAACCATCACAGCTCCTGAATCTTCTGTGCACGACATACAGCACCCTGGGCTTTCCTGAGAGGTCTCCTATCTAATTACTCCTAAGTTCAACCTGCTTAGCTCATGAGATCTGACAAAATCACAGCCTGATGTGGAGCAGCTGGGATTCAAGTTTCATTTATAAAACTTAATTGGAGATTTTTTCTTTCTTTCCATTTTTTCCACTTCTTCACTCTCAAAATCACATAACGTCCACATATGCACGTACAAACACATAAAACAAGAGTAAAAGCAAACCATAACAGTCAGTGAAGTTACTTGCTGTAGAAATAGCAGTGCTGGTATTAGCACTTCAAAGGGAAAAGCTATTTTAAAATTTAACTGCCTGGCAGATGCAGCAGATATAGGACAGGGACCAAAAAGAGGTAAGGAGGGAGGGAGAGTAGGAAGAGGAGAAAGTAAGTGGGGAAGGGTAGGAAAACAGATGAATAGTACAACAATTAAAGATAAAAATAGCCAAAGGCTGTAATGACAGCGAAATGTTGACAATGTGGAATCCTATAAGAAAATTCCGATTGACTTCAGGGAAATCTGTTTTTCACTCTGGATCAATAGTTTTACTCTCATGTTCTGCAATGTGTCAACACAATTCCTCAATGTATTTATTTCCTTTTAGTTAGTCCTTGCCAGTAATTTATTCTACAGTGATTCTACAAATCTTGTAAAGGCAAGAAGGAAAGTAACCCTGACTACTGAGCTTTCCATTGGAAAATCAGGATAGTTAGAAACCTGTTAGTTTTTATGGCACAAATTGCTATCCATACAGATGGTATTATACAAACCATAAATAGTTATTCATCATATATAAAACTCTGTATTGTGAAGCAACAGCTTCAAAGTTTCATCCCCCTCATTCCTGGGATGTGTTATCATCCTCTACACTGCTGAACTCCAGAGGCCAGAATGATTTCAAAGGGAGGGATGTAAAACCATCTGTTTATTCTGTTATGCAAGGTATATGGGACAGTTAGTCAGTCTACATTGATGCATAACTGATTATTCTTGAGGCTCAAAAATATTCATGGAAAGGTGTTTCATATATGATCAGTTTGATTGCTGTGGTAACACTGAATAACCTGAGCTGGCTCATTAAATCCATCCATGACAGATTTTTATTTGTTTCAGTTCTTTGACAATAGTAGTAATAATCACATGGAGAAGTCATTAGTCTATTAAAACTCTTTAATTTGCTCTTAGATCTGTTCTGGACAGCAGATTTGGGCAGCATGCTTAGAAGTTACTATCCCTGCCACTGTTATTCCAGGAGATTTTTCTGATAAAGGGATTACAGCAAATATGAAGAAATATATCACATCAACATAATTTACAGAACCACCTTTGCTGTGATATCAGCAGTCCATTGTGTGAGCACCGTGTGACACCACAGCAAGCTTTGAAAGAAAGGAGATGGTTCCTTTCTCAGGGCTCCTAAAACAACTCAGGCAGATGCAAACACTTTGCAATGGGGTATGAGACTCCATGAATCAATGTAAAATTTTCTTGGCATATGGACATATAGGATATATAGGATCAGAAATAAGCTCATAACTCCTGGAGAAACTCTGAATACAGGGAATAGCAAAGTTAACCTATAAACTTAGGGGATCATAGTTGAAGGACTGTACTTTGCACTTTATAAGGGTTGTGAAAAGATGATGGGCACAATTCCAGGTTAGGTTTTTGGGATGATTCTATATCTTTTTGCTGGACAGAAAAGTGCAGACATAGTAGTCTATTAAGAAATAGGAACTTCCTTACCAATTTAGTGTTTTTGTTTCTCTGAAAGTTGCTTTAAACTCAGCTTTCTCCCTGTAGGTGCACAAGAAATGTTACATGGGGATTTTATTTATCCTAACATTATGGAATGGTCAGTATCTTCTTATCAGGATAAAAACTGACTATGGCTTTAGACAGAAAAAGATACAGAAAGGATAGATACAAAGAACTGAATAAATCTGCAGTTTTCAGTGTGTAGTCTTACCAATCAGCCATATCAAACAGAGACTGAGAGATGATTACATGAAGAATAATCATAGAATCATACCTTTATCTTATTCACTTCATCTTTTATGTTTTTTCTCTTACTTACTTCTCCATGTTTGTGAAGTTCAGACCATTTAAAGTTCCTTTATCCATATGGTTGGTTAACAGCTCTTTAATTAAATTCTTAAAAAATCAGTGGTTTTGTTTCATGGCCTCAAGTGTTGAGTTGGCTGAAAAAAAAGCTTTGTAGCAGATAAGTTTTAGGGAAAAATATTTAAAATAAAATGCTCATGGTTAAAATAAAGACATTTCACTAAATAACCAATTATTTAATGTATAAAATCATTTGACCTTCTTTTTCACATTCTTTTTCACAGCTGTAATCATTCTGGATTAAGTCTGAATGAATGTAGAAGGTTCTAAACATAAAATCATGAAAAAAATAACACTTGCAATACTTTTAAGTGAGGTACTTATGCTTTGTTCACTCTCAAACTACTTTATGGGCTTAGTCCATTTTATGGTAGCTAGAGACTGAATCTGCCACAATCCTTAAACATACTGCAGATTTCAAAGTAAAGAATTCTCAACTCTTGATGTCCTGCTTTCCCATTGTAACCACTTTCATTTGTTTACATGTATATCACATCTCTGTCTACATTTGTAGAAGTCAGCTGAGACTTTTTCATTGAAACTGTTGGGACACTGGAGGTGAACAAGGAAATACATACATTTTATATTGAGGAAATCACAGTAATTAAAAAAGTGTGGCCCTTGACTTCATTTAGGTTTTGATATTTGGTCTCTTTGAAATAATTTTTATGTAGTTTTTGAAATTTCGGTTGTATTTTTTTTTTTTTTATTGGTAAGTTTACTTACCAGTTTTAACACTTGGGTCATTTTAACACTTCAGAGCACTATGGAATATTTTAACTAAATAGAATCCACCTCTCTTGAACTCTAAACCACCAAAGAAGTTTACTCAGTGATGATTTTAGTCTTTAAAAGAACAGGTTAACCTTAAAAGAACAACTTACTATACTTGTCAAAGAAAGAAATCACTTGAAATGAGAAAATAATGGTATCTGTTAATTATATGGTTTGTTGCCAAATCTACTCTCAAATAATAAACATAATCCTCTATAGAGCAACCTGGCTTTCAGTTTGGGATACATAGCTCATATCAGTCAATTCTTTCACAGCTGTGTAACAGTGGAGACTTGCTTAATTACACCCCCCTCCAAAACCCACAAAGAATAATTGCATTCCCAGGCTTTTAGGTGCCACACAGTGTTCTGAACACAGAACTAAAGGCATAGGAGCAAATAAACCCTCCACTAATAATATTTCATAGGCAAAGGCTACCATGCAGGTTAACACAGAAAATAATGGATCTCTTTGCCTCAAATTATTTTGCAGACAGACTTAATTGCTAATTAACTCCAGAGGTAGAGATAATTACAAAGATTTAAACATATGCCTTCAATTTTGACATATCCCACCTATGCAAAGCAGCCTGATTTTTTAGAGTGGTTTGTGCTTCAAAACCCAGTTGAAGTGGTAACTGTAGGTACTCATCCCCTAAAAAATATTGTTATACTAAATTGATGTGTATAATAAATACATTAACTAATTCTAAGAATAATATTCTTATACTAAGGTATTTTAATTGTATTAAGCACACCTAAAAAGCATAAATATAAGTGGTAAAGTTTTAAATTGTTTTTTTGCTTTTTTGTTTGTTTTTATTTTGTTTCTTTTTTTTCCCTGGGTGCTTATGTTTTGGATATGCAAGGTTGTCCTATGTATCAAGAGGACCCTGTATGAAAAATCTCCAACAAAAGAAGTTGGAGAAATCAGAAATCTGATTTGAACCAACTGAAAGACTAAGTCCAGGCCTAATGAATGACACACCAAATCAGATTATATTGACAGAAGTACATCAACACTGTGTTTTACAAACAGACACAGTGTCAGTGTTGTCTGTTTTGAGCTGAGTGGAGGAAAGCATCTTCCAAACAGGAGCAGTGGACTGCTGTGATGCAGGCTGTTGGAGCTGTACATAGTGCTGTAGCACAGAGGCTCTGTAGCTGCCTGATGGCTCAAGTTTAGCTTATGTAGCTTCAGAGAAAGGGCAGGCAAAAATCACATTTGCCTTTAAGGGCTCACATTAATTTACCTAACAGTGGAAGAACCAACATCAGAATTTTTGCTGAATATGAATGACCAAAGCTTATTTTTCTTATTATGTTCCTTTAAAGACATTATTATGTACCTTATTTTTCTGTCTGCTGGGGAAGCTGATGTTTTGTTCAAGTTGTAATGTGGGTAATTTAGCTCAAGTTATTCACAGAAGTTTATTTCATGACATATGCAAAATCATGATCTAAAGCAAAACTCAGACACCGAAAATAGAAAATTTTTAAAAGTAGATTCCTCCTCTACCCCCAAATTAGCCAAGTTAGCAAAGGATAAACTGATTATTTCTCTTTGAGATGATATATAATTTATGATGCCAAGCACATATGCCCCTGGGTTGACAATGACTAGTAATATGACATTTTCAGGAATATAACAGCAGTTAGACTATTACCAAGATGCACTGAATACAATGAGCAATTATGGTAATTATGTAGCTAATCACAAAAAACAAGGTGTACTGAAGATGCATTGGTTATTTCATTTATGTATGTAGAACCTGAACAATTTAGAAGAACCCTTGTCTATTTAGAAAATGGGAAAACATTCCATCACTGTGATTTTCAATGCATATTTTAGAATAGTGTTTCAAATGTGTTTGAACATGATGGAAAAAGGGAAGCACTTCCAAATACTTGCACACCACATTCTATAAACAAGTGTCTCTAAATTTTCATCGTTTCCTCATAAGTGCAATATCTTTCAATAGGATAGAATATGATGTGTGGGAGTACAATTCACATAATAAAACAAAAGGATCCAAGACAGAAGGTGCTGGAGTAAAGCATCCAAGCTAAATACACAAGCTTACACAAGGCCACTGAAGTCATGACAAAAATTACTTCTTGTACGTACCAAGGTACCAAGGCTGCTTCTGGACCTAGGGGCCTATCAATAACAAATTAAAGCTCTTGAGTTTCCATATGCATATGAATTCCATATATTTTTCATAGCATTTTTGCTTTTTAAATTTTCCATAACCTTGAAATAACTTCTTCTTACGCATATTTGATGTGAAAGAAAACTTCTAATAGAATAGTTGACATAAATTAGTAAGTCCCTTTTAGGTACTTTTTGATTTTGCAGTGTCTAGAAGTTGCAAAGTACAAATTAGGTGCATTAGAAGAGAAGGGTGTACATCTTAAAGCAACAATTAACATTCCTGAAGTTTAGGGAGATGAAGGAGAGATTTTTTACTTATTTATTTATATTTCTGTAACTCAAGTAACAAAAGAATTCAAGTCCCAAGGCTAAAGTCTTTTTCTGTTGTTTGGGTTTTCGGGTCTGTTTGTTTGTTTGTTTGGCTGGCTGGCTGGGTTTTTTTAAGACTCCTGGGATCTCTGGGAGGAATCTGAAGAAAGAAACCCTCATTTCTCAAGGACACCTTTAAGAAGTCAAAGTTCTCAAATACTGGTAACACTACTCTGTGCTCAAAAAACCCAGGAAAAAGCCCTTTTTTGGGGGACAAGTTCCTCTTTTTGATGGCCTAACTCTGTGGCAAGACCTCATTGTCAGCTGCCTTCTCTGTAGCAGGTGGTGTCAGGAGGCAAATCCTCTGCCTTCCCTTTTCTCACCCAGCTTGAGTGTCTTGTCAAAACTGATTACAGCTAGGTTGTTAGGGTAGCACCATGGGCCTGATGCTGATGAAGGAAGGGAGATAAAAGTTCATGAAGAAAGCCAAGAAAATTCCAAATGCCTTCCATGATATATCATGAGCTTTGGCTCATATGATGTTTCAGGAACCTGTCACAAAACACTCAACCTCCATAGGTTCTGAGGTACCTTCAGGTACTGTCCTGGCACAGAAGCTTAGAGTAAAATAAAACTTTTTCAGCAATCATTTTCTGCTTTGTAGAAAAAACACCTCAGAGAGACTCCCAAGAGTGAGCTGATGATTGTGTGGCCTTTTTTTGTCAAAGTCAGTCTCAACATGTTGAAGTTTTTAATAAGCATTTTAGCATAGGTTCCTAGCATGGAAGCTGCTCATTACGAGCTAATTGTTTCAAAGACATGCTGAAGGTGCTTAAATGTTAAATATATGCTATGGTAAGCAAATATTCACAAGTATTTCAAAACAGATGTTTGAAAAGTAGTAGGCTGTCTGCTCATGGTAGCAGTACACAAAGGACATGAAGAAGTGGGATTTAATAATAAATATGCTCACAGCTACATGGATGCTAAACCACAGTGGGGTTTTTTTTACATTTTCAATTAAATGTATAAGCCAGCAGTAACCCAAATTCTTTTTGTAAGCAAGTTTACTGCAAAAACCAGTAATTCTTAGCTTTTCTCTGTTCTCCCTTTCACTTCTCTCCACTGCTTTCCTACCTACCCTGTCTGTGCACGACCCTCCCAGCCCTTGTTTTCTTCTGTCAGCTGGAGCTCTGCCTATTTTCAGTTTCTGCACACATTTTGGATTTCCTTCCTCCTTTCTCTTCCTTCCTTCCTTTTTTCTCCTTCCTTTTTCTTACCTTTTCTCTCTCCCTCTCTTCAACTATTTCTTTCCTTCTTTCTTTCTTTGATAACAGTTTTGGTGTCAAGGTGTCTTAAATCTACAGCACTGAGTGGCAAGGTTGGACAGGAAGGCATTTAGTGTGCCACTCATTACAAACTACAGAGATCCTAAAGCTGTCAAAACACGTGGCACATTCAGCAAAACACATGGCAAAAACTCCATTGTCCTCTCTTTTGCCTTTTGTTCTTGTTTTATCTCATACATCCCCAAATCAATAGCATTCTGTTGGCTGATTCTTGGAATATTCCCTGGTATTGACTAGCTAGGACATTCAGCAGATGCTACACTACAAACAAAAAAGCAAAGCAAAACAAAACAAAACAAAACAAAAACAACAACAACGACAAAAAAACCCCAAAACAACCCATTATTACATTGTTAGATTGGCCTTACAAACTTTAAGAACTGGTATTTCTGACTTCCCTGTTTTAACTTTTTATTCTTAATATTTTCAGTTGTTTTCTTGTTTTATCTTGCATACAGACAGTTTTATTCAGCAATCTGATCTCTGAATAACCTTTGGGTTTATGGTATTGTATGGTTTTTTATGGTGGGTACTTTTGCTGATATTGAGTCATGTAGCACATCGTACTACCTGGTGGTCACTAAAGCATCTGGGGGAGAGATCTCTGCACTACAGAGCTCAAAACTGCTACATGAGTGTCACATTTTACTCACCAAACAGGGGGGATTTCTGATCTTAAAGAACTGAAACCCAGATTGAAACAGAACTAATTGTTGTACTTCATTCTATGACTAAGTCATGTTACAAAATTCAAATAAAATACATTACTAAGTAAATACATTACTACAGCATTATACTTATCCTAAACTTATTTTTCTACCTGCTGAACCTGTAGTAGTTTGGTTGGTTGGTTGGTTGGTTGAGGCTTTTGTCAGTTATTTGTGGATTTTGTTGTTGCTGTTGTTTGTTTGGAAAGGTTTTTTTTATTTCTTTTTTTTTACAGATCATTTCTTATTTCTTCTTTCTCTCCCCTCAGAATGTTTCTCAGCCTTTTATTATATTGATTTGGAGCTAAGATGATCCTTCTGATCTTGTTCCAAGAGTGAATTGGAAGGGCAGCTCTGCACTGACAAGCAAAACCTGACCTCCAGTCTCCCTCAGCTACGTTTTTCTGTATTTCTACATTTTAACCAGAATCACTCATTTACTATAACCTCCTATAGCTTTTGATACACCCAGAGCTTTTTAGCTTGTCTTCACAAATTCTTCCTGATTCTCTACTTCTGTTCACTGGCGTGCCACTACCATTTGTCTATTATTATACCTGTTCTCATAGTGAATCATCTACACACTATGTCAGAAGCTCGAAACAGGAAAGAGAATCTGCTGAACCAGCAAGTGCCTTGAAAAATACTATTGAAAAATACTTTGCTGCTAGGGCAACAAAGGAGAGAAGAGTTTCTTCCTTGTCCGAATGTCCAAATTATACTCCTTTGATTCCTTTTAATATGAGGACATTCACACACTAGTTTTCTCTGCTTAACACTTATATTAAAGTACACTTTGATTAAATATGCCTTCATTTTACTCTTCCTAGTATGTTTAGAAGACAGGATTGAACTGTTACAACTTAATCCTATATTTGATGAGTTGTGTGCTGTAAGCTGCAGAAAATATGAGTCATCTTTTGCAGGCAGAACTTTACCCACCACCATGGCATAAGGACTCCTTTTTTTCTTAAATTTGAAAATACCACTGTTTGCAGAGCATGGTTTGAATAGCAGAGATGAATCAGAAACACCAGTCATTTTCTCCCTATGGGCCTGATTCCATTAGGAACTAGGCGAAGATTTCTGCATCTGCAGAGCTGAACCCTTAGAAGTTTTTTATTGTTTGATAGAGACACCACAGAAAAGAAGAGACACCATTGAAGAAAATCATTGCTTACTTCATCAACCTGATCTGCCACAAGAGGGCAGAGGCTTATGTCACTCAGCTTCATTTACTGTCACATGAGAATGTCAGGGATTTTTAATGGGAAAATTTATCATGTTTAAATACCAGGGTGAAAAATGAAATTCCATAAGCTATTTTTAAATGGCTTTAGGCCAAAAAGCCAAATGCAGCAACAGAACTCTGTCATCTCTGTTGCAATGACTGCATCTACCATAGCTTGTTTATAAGGCATTAATTACTTATGCAAATTAATTGATTATGCAAAATGCAAAAAAAAATTACCTATACACACACATATATAGAAAAATATGTCTATGGAGCAAGGCTTTGCTAGTCTGAAAAATGTGTCAAGCCAAGATACTGAAACCTTTGTGTAATTGCTCATTGTAATAAATGGGTAGATTTTGAAGTGGGAAAGTGTTAGAAATCCAAATCTATTATGCCAGTCTTAGAATAGTTAAAACACACTGCATTTGCTGAGCAAAAATGAGTGGATCTGTTAGTAAGGGCCTAAATAGGCCTTCATTTAGGAGAGACAGTAAAAGTAACAGTGGACACATGGTGCTCTAACCTGCCATCATTACAGCACACTGCTGGCTTGGTGCTGAACAGGTAGCAGAGAAACTCAAATCAATAATGTGTTATATTCTGCATTGGTACAATGGTTCTGATGGAAAAGCGAGGGAACGAAAAAATCCAGCTCAGTTTTGACACTGGGGTAATTTACATTGCATACACTGACTTCCACTGCCTTAAATTTTCTTATAAATTGAAGCCTATGGAACTATGACTTAACAATTTGTGGGCTTGGATTCTGACAAATCCCACTCCTGTTTCCTACTGCTCAGAACTGCTTACAATTACATTCGTGCTTTTAAAAAGTTTCCATAGTTTATCAGCTGATTCAACTACTGAAATGAAACCTTCAATACCACTCATTGATGAATTTGCCATTAACAGAAACTGCCTTAAAAGCACAGGAATTTATTTTTCCTCTTGCTAATCTTGCAGCTGTAAAACAAGAGCAGTTCTTGCCTCTGTCAGGTTTTTTCCCTGAGCACCAGCTTAGTAAAAAACTACATTACAGCAGCAAGAGAGGAAAACATAACGCTCTGTTCAATTTTTGTTAAAGTCTATTTTAACGAAATGCAGACTTCTGTATAGGGAGACTGCTACCATGCTCTTTTTTCAATGCCCTCTTAAGGATACTGTTAGACACAATCAGTGGGAGGAGATACTGCAAAAATCCTTGAACATTTTCAGCTCACGAAACTGATGGTGATGATTGCAGTTCTAAAGGACAGCATAAAGGAGGTAGTTACAAAATTCTAATAAGATGACTTGACTAGCACAGTGCTCTGTTGAAAATTAAAACCTGTCTATTGCAGGGGTAAAAAAAAAAACCCAACAGCTTTTTCTCCACACTTAAGAATTTTGGGCAAAAAGAGAACAGAAAAAAACAAACAAACAGAAAAACAAACACTGCAGAAAAAATCCCACAATTCTCTTCTAGATAAAGAGATTTCATATTACAGAATCTGAAATATATTAATTTTAAAATATTTTAGGTTGCAAAAAGTACTCCAATTTAAAACTGCTGGGGACTTAAAATAAAAAAAAAAAAAGGGAATTTTTGCTTCTATGATTGGATAACTAAATATAGTCTGTTATCTGGGAATCTAGATAACCCACAGTCCCTGGTTTCCCCCCAGTCCCTGGGTCTGCAATTTCCCATGGACCACCACAGACACAATGAGGTCAGGTGAACTCTTGGGAAACAACACAGCATTTACTAGAAACCTGTCTGGTTTCATTAAAAAACTGAATACAATTACTACATTTCCACTTTTTCCTGACACACTAATACTGTCTGATAGAAATGTTCTGCTAGAATTTTCCCAACCAGGCCCAGTCTTAATGAACTTGTGATAGCATTAACACATTAATGCAGCAGGGATGAAAATCAAAGGATTGATTCCAGATTATTCTTCTAATTTTAGACCAAGCCTTGGACAACTGTTGCTACTACATCAGTTGTGATTATCAAGGTCATCTGACTTACCTCCAGCCCCTGCAAGAATACTAGCATATAAAAATTCTTTTGTAAAAAACAAAATAAATGTAGCAATAGACAGTGAGAAAATAATTTCCTGGAAATCAAGTGTATTAACCTAGGATGAAAAGAAAGGAGCAAAGTATCTTCAGTTTAAGCAGCAGCAAAACTTAGGTGGCTGATTCTACTAGGTTGATCGAAAGGGTTACTAGATGATCCAGGGAAGTTAGGTACCCAGGTTCCCCTCAGAAGTAAATCAAGGCAGAAAAAAGCTCAGCAGACTATATGACAAAAAACCACTCTGTGAAGGGGGGGGGAGGGGGGGGGGTGAAGATATCCAGTTCTAGCCAATAAACCACTGTGAGCATAGCAATGAGCCAAAAATGCCACCAAAGGTACCGGTGACACTGTAGCATATTCAGGACCTTCACACATGCAGCCTCTACAGACTGGAATAAATGATCTGAAGACAGGCGCTTAATTAGTTGGGACTCCCTTCCTCTGAAGATTAGCTGGCTGATGATACCTGCCTTTTCCAAAACAAGTCATAAATTAGGCTAATCTGTTCAAAGGCATAAAAACTGTGGGTTTATTCTCCTTAGCCACTGCAAATTCAAATCTCTGTCTCCCCCTTCCCAAGCACACATCCTTGGAATTGAGTGTGGGAAAGCTGCTTACAGCAGTAACAAAAATCAGGCCCAGTGTACATTAGTTTTGTTAGAATACATCAGGAAGTCTATTTGCATACTTTCCAAAAATAAAACTGTACAGACACCTTAAGCTCTTCAGTCAGTCTTTTTCCCATGTCAGGAGATGACACATTTTGCTGAGTTAAAATCAATTGTAAATTACCACAGATTTCAACTGAGACAGGTTATCACTGCAAAACAGTAATACCAAAGACAAAGAAATGATATAATGTGTTTTTCTTAACTGGATTAATCTGTACTTTTTAATACTTTTAAATGTCATTCCTATATCCAGAAGGTCAGCTATCATTCTCGTACCCTTTAGAATAAGACAGCTGTGAAGGGGACTGATTAAAAAAAGCTGTCAGTTTAATGAAGTTTCCATTCTCAATTGGCTTTCTTAAAGAAACTTGCACATGCATAAAACCTTACAGCCAGGCCTGACTCATAGCCATTAGTTCTACCAAGTATAAAAGACATCCATAATCCTTCCCAACAATGTATAAGACACATTTCTGCTGAATAAACTTTGCCAGTGTTATTAATCTTTTTGCTACTTAACATGCCTTTATGTTAGACATCTACTTCTCACACTATTCTCTTCAGAATTTCTAATTTCTTTGGACCATTTTCAAAAATCTAAATTGGAATATTATTCCCCAAATATTTAGTATCGGTGACTCTGTAAACACAGAGAAGGATCTGAAAGGAAGGACTCACTAGATGCAGATTTAGGACACTACCACTACCTCAGCAACTAGATCATTAAAGTGAATTATGAAAGAAAGTGCTGAAAAAAAAACCCCAAATTATTATGAAGCAGTGATTTAAATGAGAGTCAAGTGAAATTCACAAAAGGAGCTTGGTCTTTTTGGGAAAGGAGAAAGAAAAATGTAATTAGTAAAGGGATATCTGTGATTAGCCTACATCCACATTTTCCAAACTTTATGCAACATTGCCAATTAACGGTTTGATAAGACAATCACAAGTCATTTGGTGAAAGAAACTAAGAAAGTTGTTACTGTTCCACAAGTAGTGCAGAACTCGTGAGAGGAACAATGTGGCTGATCCTCATCAGGTTTCAGTGCACTATAGGTTCCCTGGAACTTAAGCAAAGAAAGAACATGGAAAACACAGGCTTCACTGGTGAATCTCAGCTGAGCCACCAATAATTCCCAGCAAAGGGAGTGAGAGGTAGTAAAATTGCAAGACTTTTACTGTTCCCATTCATCAAGCAATACCCTAAACTCATGTTTAAAAAAAGGCCTGAAGATGTCTGTATCACAGTGAAAAATTTTATAAAAAATTCTGAAACAGCCCTTAACAGCCTGTTTTACTGGAAGCTGTGTGTTCCTGCAGTGGCCTGATGGCTACAGACATGTGTTTGCATTGATCTTCCCCAGCACTAGACTCTGAAATCTCACAGATAACCTGGATCTGCAGCAGCTGTGATCTTCCTTTTGCAGGGGAGACTGCAGTTGACCACTTTAAGCTAAAGACTGGCCAGAATTGATTGAGGCTAGAAAGGTCAGAGAACATTCTCCTAGACTACTTCTGGATATTGCTCTCCATTTACTGCTTCTTCTGCAGTCCTGGACTGCAATACAGAAATCCTCCCCTTTAAAACACAACCCAAAACCCAAAAGCATGCTGATACCAGTTACACCCTGTGTAAGTGCTCCACGGGGTTTGGACAAGACAGGTGGTATTCCTTCAGTCTTAGAACTATTGAATTCCAAATTGATATCAAAGATGCCCAATTATCAGATTCTGCTGTGAGAAAATGTATCATGTCATGGCTGTTTCTGTCTCACTAAAACTAAGTACAGCAATGTTAAAATTTAGCTCATTTGAAAGTATGTAGCTTAAGTAGGTTTGAGAACTCAAATCTGATACGTATAAATGTAAACAAGTAATAAATTGAATTCATAAAATGTCTAATATTATCCAATACAGAGTTTCTCTTTGAGGGACGTGATGATTTTATAGAGTGTTTTCTATTTCACAGTAAACTGAATCAGTTGAAATAATTTAATTTTATAAGTTCTTTTCAAAGCTGCTAGGTCTGTGCATTTGCGAGTTCTGACCTGGTATAATTGTCATCCTTTCTTGTCACACTTCTAGTTGCACCAAGAGGATCATACTTTTATGCTTCTGTGTCAGATGAATTTTAAAAATTATTTTCAGAGTTGTCTTCTTAACTCTTCCATAGCTTGAAAACAAAAATATTTCAACTTGTTGTACTAAACCTTTTTTATCTGATACACTGATTTCAGTATTTGTTCATGTGTGAGGCACTATAAAACTATGCATTAATTAGCACAGCTCATACATTTCATCAAGGACACTGTTTTTTCCATTTGTGGTAGTATGTCCTCAGGTAAAAAATACTTAATTGCAAAATAAAATTAAAACAAAACCAACTCTTTTAATATACACTGTTTCATGTAATAGCATAGAAACCTATACAACCAAAACAATATTTGAGAACCGTTTTTAATATTTTTCAGGCTTGATCTGATCTAACTTGTGAAAACAGTTTCAAAGGAAAGTATATCTAGTGTTTTAAGTTCAATAAGGCAAAAGAATTTACTTTTTGTAGACAGAATTCATTGTAAGCACCACATATTAATGATTAGCACATCGAACATTTTAGAGAACACTGAGAGTATTCCAAGTATTTTCCCCTTTTCATAATTTTTACAACTAAGAATTAACCAGAAATATAAGTTGATCAATATTCTTCAAACATACATAAACAAAGGTTCTTGATTGATAGTAATAGGAAATCATTGATGTTCAGACTACTACCCTTTCAAACCATCTGATGAAGGGAGCAAATTGAGATTGCAATACAACTTCAGTGATAAATCCTTAATTTAAAAGACTTTCTCTTGGAAACCTGGGAAATGCTTACCTATTACAGCTCTGAGTTTTGGGAATTAGGAGTCTGAGCTACAATACTGATGTGATCTAATTTTTTTAAAGAATCAATCATAATGCTATAGACCAACAGTGAAAATGATTTTACCAAGAACCGAAAACAGTTGGGAGATCCTATGAAACATAAAAAGATGATAATTATATGGTAAAAGTCACAAAGAGACAATAAAAGCAAGACATGAGAGATTTCACCCATCACTGAATTAATTAAAAAACCCTCCAAACCCAATGAATCATTACAATAACTTCTATGCAGTACAGTTCAGAGGGTTATGTTTCAGCAGCATGTGTACTTGTCACCCTCATTATAAATCTCCTTGTAAGGATATGACCTTCATTTAAGGTTACTATGCTCGTGTTCCTAATTACATAAATTCACATTTCCATTCACACTGAGCTTTTAGCTTTCTAGCTGTCATTTCAAGCAAAGACACAAATTTTGTTATATTACCTGAACTCTGACACTGGCTGAAGCCACAGGATCCCTGACATTACAAATAAAGATATACCAGAGTGATTTTACCAAAACAAAATTCACCATGAAAGAATTAAATGGGACCAAATCTATATTCCTCTGCAAGATTTAAGAATAATTTACCTCTGTATGCAGTGTAATACATCATCAAAAGACAAGTTTAAATATTTCACAGGGCGTCTCTGAATGCCTGACAATAGAGATTTAGGCCCAGTGAACTGTGTTTTCTGCATTTAGAATATACTGAAGTACACAGACAGTGGCTTGTGTTTTAAGAACAGCACAATCACAATTGTGTGCTGAGGCTGAGGACAGTGTATTACACTGCTGCTTTCTTGGTGGAATAGAAATGATATTGAAGGGACTTCTGTTCTGACTGGTTCAGAACAAGCACAGATATACAGTGAGCCTTGCATTGTGCTGTGTGACTCATCCAAAATTACTCAGTCACCTATACATGGCCAAGAAGGAAGCTTTCAACTGACTTTCAACTGAGCAGAAATACCAATGTCGGATGCTTCTTTACAGAATGAAAATGCAATTAAATGGAAATGGTAAGAACTCACAGAGAAACCACTGCAACAAAACCTAAAACACAACAGGACTTTGTACTTCAGAGGAGAAAGTGATGGGAAAACCAAAGCTGGTTCGTATATTACTTTACACCTGGGCTTTCACCACATTCATTCACATATCTGTGAATTCTGCTATATTGTTATATATATTATAGGATCTGTAATAGCCTGACAAGTCAATCTTTTTTTAAAATTCTCTATGCCTCTTTTTCTAAGAACTGTAATTTTTTTTAATAAAGTTCCATTCACTTACAGAACACAAAAGTTACTGCTTTATCCCAGCTACTTTGACAGTAATTTGTCAGCCCAGGCTTATTACCCAAAGTTCACAGACCTGCTGCAGAAACTCAGGAAGGGTTCAGGGCAAGAGCCCCACATCTGCCCTGAACTCTAAATATGAAAAAACATCAGTCATTCTTCTGACTTTCCACTATACCAGCCTCTAACACAAAGTTGCTCCATAACTTATTCCTAATCTCACCAGAAGCTGAGGAATGCCAGAAGAGTTGTATCAACACCACCTCTTGACAAAACTTTGGTCAGCTAAGGATATGGCCAGTTAGTTCAGCTCTTTATTTCTTTTCTGCTGCCAAAACAGTGAAAAAGGTACAGAATCAATCCTGATCCAATCCTGATCTCTTCATATTTCTTCTAGGAATCTTCCAGGAATGCTCAGAAAATTGATAATTCAGGAGATTCCCCTAATGGGAGACAGAAATGCACATGGTTAGTCCTGTAACTTCCAAATTTCCTATAGCCCTCTCTTTTGGAATAGTGAGTGTCTTCATCATCTCAACTTCCTATTTCATACTTTTTGATTCAGTTAAAAATGGTGAGGGAAGAAAGCCTCAGTGACCTCTGCTCTCTTCCTTCAACATCGTTTTTTTCCTTTCACAGGATAAACACACAGTTCCAGCAAATTAAGTGGAATTTATTATTGTTTTGCTCTCAAAAAACACTTCCCAGTGAAAGTGCAAGTGTGATTAAAAAGTAGTCCAGATTAAAGACAACATTCATAAAAAATCTAAACCCAGCTCTATATGAAATACTATCACATTCCTTTTACCACTCATATAATAATCATTGTTTAAATTCAAAAAGTTTAACAGCATTTGCAAGATGAGATTTAATTCTCAAAATGATGATGAATAATCATGGTTGTAAATGAATACAATAGCCAATGTTGAGCTAGGAGTGCTTGTCTCTGCATTTCTCCACTTTAACCAAAGCACTTATCACAAATTCTACTTTTTCCCTCACCTTGTTTAGGCTTCTATAATTATAGTTGTATAGATAAAGGTAACCTTTCAGTGTGAAACCATTTTTTACAGCAGTTACAGGATGGAATTTATTAGAAACATGGGCTCATATTAGAAAATACAAAGTAATTTATTTGCATTTTCCTTATGTAAAAGCAAGTGTTCTATCAATATCTATAACAGAGTTCTTGGAGTTTTCTCAGTTGTGTTAGATACCTAATTGAAATTCCTACCTTTGAAACTCTTCCTGTAAACCCTTAAGTAATCTGCCTAGAGAGCAGGTATCATATGTAAACAGGTGGAGGAAGTAATTTAGTTATCATCTCTCCATCTCTGTATGAAAAGCAAAGTACATTGGCACCTCTGGAGAAAGAAAAAAAAAACAAACTAAGGATGTTGGAATTAAATTCAGCTTAGTTTACAAAAATATAGCACACTTAATGAAAAATAAACAGATCTACCAAATGTTTCAATCCTAATATTTTATTACAAATATTTATATTTGGCTGGTTTAACTAAACAGGCAATAATAATTTACAAAAACTTGAATCTCATTCCATATAGTTTTCAAATACAGATAAGTACTTAGATGAAAGTAGAGCAATCATCTTAACAGACACTTTTTGAGGCTGTGTGCAGCAGTTACCCTTCTCCAAATGCACATCAAAATCCAAACCTGTCTGAATCAAATAGACAGAATGTCACATGTCTCTTACTTCATGCAGTCATGTTAAGCATCACATGGCTCCCTCATGCCTTTTCTCAGAACTTGGAAGGAAAGAGCAAAGAAAGGAAAAGGATCAGCATGCAGGAGCACTCACAACAGAGAGACAGAATATTTTGCTCTGTGTAACTTTGAAGCTGCAAAGCAATAGAAGAGAAACATTTTCCTAATGAAAGTCCTATTGAAGTTACTTCCTTCCAGCTTCCTGATGTAAAAACCCTCAACACTTTAGATATTTGCCTAGTGCTGGGGAAAAATCTCCACTTATTTCAATGGTTTATCAGACATAAATAATTCAGAACCTGAAACATAGTACCACTTAATTACCTAAATATTGCCCTCTTTATACCAGTGTCCAGGGCCAAAATAATGGAACAACATAAGCATGACACCTGTTTTATTAACAATCCAAATTTTAAAATTTTTATTTCTCCAAGCTGACTTCTTATTGTAGACTAGAGCTCTTTATCCTTGATGATTAAGGAATCTTGGGACAAACGTTAAGTTTCTTCTAGGTATATCAATTGCCTATATGTGTGTTTGATTGACAATACAAAGAAAATAACCATTAAAAGTTGGCATATCAGGCCAGATGTTGTTCATGTAGCTATAAAAAGGTATTTTTACATCAGTGTATCACATATATCAAATATCAGTGATTATTTATTTCTTGTTTACTACTACTGAACAATGAAAATGCAGACCATTATTTCTCACATTTCATACAAGACTATATATACACACACAGGAGATCCATCCATCCATCTATCATAAAGAAAATTTCAGTAGTGAAATAACCAATATTATATGCATCATGTGCTCCAGCACCAAAATTCCTCTTCAGATGGCGACAAGGGAGGTTTGGTTTCTCTGTTTGCTGTTGCAGTAAGGTCTAACACACAGTGCTGTGGATGGCAGTGAATGCTGCAGGGTGCTTCATTCTTTATAATGCTTATGCTTATTCATAATTGCCAAGGCTGCCTAGGGCTCATCATGGCTTAGCATAAACACCTCTTCATCTATTTGTATGAATCTAAATAATGCATAGCTCTCACAAGTGTGTCTTTGCACTATCCCAAGAATATCTCCCTGTTGCCCTTCATGAAATGTGAATTCTTGTGAGCATAACTCAGGATTATTTTGCCTGTGTGCATTTGTTTGCATTCTGCAGCAGTCTGTCAATTTAACTTAGTTCTGGAGATGTCTCTATTTAAGAGAACAGGGAATATTATAATGAGTATTATTTACACAATAATAAAAAGTCTCTCTCCTTGGCTTATTTTGGCCTATATCCTCTGAAGTAAGAAGAGAATCTATGAGGAACATTAAAGAGAATGGAATAAGATAGTGCCTCTGATTTTCCCTATATACATGTCATCTCCTGTGCGCAGGAAAACGAAGGACATGTTATTTTCCTGAGAAAAAACATTATTTTTTTTCTTTCAATCAATTTTAAAATAGATGTTCAAATTACAAAAGAAATCCTGGTAACTTACTGCTTGGTGCTCAGAGAAGCAAAGTCCTGTTGCAAAGCATAATTGATCACAGCCCAGAGGAGAGTTCCAGAGGAGAGCTATCCAATATGACAAAGTAAAAAACCTTCTTGTAATGAACATTTTGAACGGAGTAGGTCAGTGTTGAAACTGAGAGTGGTGGGGAAGTTTGCACACATTTCTTTTTTTCATTGACATTTCATTTTTATTCAAGTATGAGTTATTACATTTACTGGTTCCAAAGTTTCAAATTAGTTGCGTGCAATGGACTCATTGCACACCGAACATGTTTATGGAAAAGGAGAACAATAGAGAGCAGACCTCTACAGAGAAAGTAGACAATGAATGAAGAATCACATCACTCTCTGTAGGATTATACCATAATAAGAAGAGCTTATATAGAAGTATAAAAAATAAAAATGTAAGTATAAAAGCTTAGGTCATCACTCAACCAAAACTAAAATCTATTAGCAGTTTAGACGATGAAAGTTTTTTCTGTTTAATTTTAATACAGAACAAGTAAATGAGTTATAAAAGATAATTAGTGTGTCTGTTTACTTTAAAAAAATTCCCCACAAAAATTAAAATTCACTCAGTCTGTTGTTTTGAAGTTGGGTATTTCAATGATTGGCTTTCTTTTGGAGGCATATGCCCATGAGTATCACCTAAGAGTTCTGCAGTAAGGCCTAAAGCAATAAATGAAAAGAAAAATCAGTGCAGGAAGAGACTGCAACTAATAAATATTTGATCAGATACACAAATTCACACAGTTTGATAATGCCTTGAGGAATTTGCCATAATTTATTAACTCCTGCAATGTAAATGTGTGGGATCATGTTCCTTAAGAAACAGCAAGCCAATAAAGAGCTATTAAATTTTTCAATCAATTTTTTCCAGAAGTACATACATCTGAACTATTATGTGCTTATATTTGTGAATAAGAAGTGAAAACAATAAAACGTGAAGAATGGTGCCCCTGAAGCATAGAAGCTGTAGTCATTCCCACTTTTCTGAAGAATGATACAATTTTAATATGGGAATTAAAGGTGTTTTTAACAATTAAATTACTTCGGGAAAAAATCAGTCTTAAAGTAAAAAAAAATCTGAAAAACCCCTCTTGACACTTATGATGGTTATTTAAATACTAAATATTTCTTCAACAGAACACATTCAGGGTAGGTTTACATTTAACTCAGGAGTAGCTGCAAGAGTAACATCACAGAATTGGACTGTACAGCACAAAATATGGTTTTTGTAGTTACTTTTACAAAGCAAAGATACTCCTGTAGTGACAGAATCTTTGTACAGTTTCTGTTACTGTGGGTCAGGTAGTGCTCCTGCACATCTTCCCTTGCTGCAAGGCAGTGATCACACTGAAATACACGAACCTGCTAAAGAGGCAGAAGTGTTCCTTACTGCTCTTAGAGAAAGAGCAACTCGGTGTTTGTGATACAGACACATCACTGCAGTGCTGCTGACAGATGGTGAAAAATGTGCCAGCTGTTAGGCAGCAGGGTGAGCTTAAAGAAAGAATTTTCCATTACTGTTTCACTGGAAACGGAAGGAAAAGCCTTCAATTGTTCTCAGGATGGATTAGAACTTCAGAGCTCTCACTACCAAATACAGTAAACTGGGAGAATCTAGGTAGTCTTGATCTTTTATGTGGATTTTTCTGTATGCTTCTGAAGATGTTCAGCAGTCAAACATACAGGGATATTTATTCACCGTATCATGTCAACCTTTGCCCTTGCAATTATTCCTTTAGGGAGGCCTCTAAAAAGGAAAGATCTTTCTTTTTCGCCACTTTAAAATGAAATCATGAACTGAAATGCATTTCAGTCTGAATAAAATAATCTGAAACCAAGCATGAACAGCACATAAAAAAACATTCATCATCTTCACATTTCTGCACAGTACATTTTCCTGCCTATGAACTCTGTACAGTTCATGTCTGCAGGAAGAACATGGAAAATCTTCTGCTTCTGCAAAACTAAAAATGCTGTACATAGATGGACTTTTTACAAATCAGATACCGCTGGGAAATCCTAATGCTGTTAGGAAGAGCTGAGTCTATGAATTACATAATATGTTTTAGGAAAAAGAAGGGGTAACATTTTCTCCACGGTGTCTTAGTCATGGAAGCTGTCAGGAAGAGCATTGTAGTCTGTTAATTTATAATCTATGTATTTACAGGAATACATTGAGTCCCACAATGAATTACATGCAGTTTTTTTCTCCAAATTGCACCTTTATAAAAAAAAAAAATTAGCACAGGAAAACTTATTCTGCTTCCTTTTTATGGAGGGCAAGTATTTAGGGATTAATAATAACAAATGCAAATTGTAAACCCTTGAAATGTTTCTATTCCTATTAAAACTGCAATAAAAAAAAGAAATCTGTGATAATGTATGATGGAATAAAAACCCCATAAATTTGGTTTGATTGATTATCATGCACGAAGCTAAGGAAGCATTAATGTAGATAAAACATTTTTACTTGAGCCATGTGAGTTTCTTAGATGCTAATTCTCACAGATATTTATTTTAAACTGTTTGGGGTGCAAGTAACCCAAATGATTTGCCCATTTTTTCCTTTGTTTTAAATACAAAGTCTTCATGTTGTGTCTGAGATCAAAGTTTTTGCAATCATATTCCATGTAAACTTGACGTGATTTCATTAATTTGGAGGAGTCAGTAATTTTTGCTAAGCACATTGTAGATTAAAGAATCTGTCTCAAGCAGCAATCTCTAGTACAAAGAGGAATGATCCAATGTTCGCAATCTCTGATAATTTCAGTTTTGCAGAATCAGGGCAAAAAAGGAAGCCAGCTTAATGGGAAATGTAGTATTCTATCAACTCCTGGTATTTATACAAATAAAATACATATGCACAATAATTTTCCTAGAAGTATAAATTTAAGTAATAAAGACCTTGTCACATGTTGATATTTAATTCCTAAATTTATCAAAACACAGGAAAGACACTAGCAGAGACCTTTACAGATAATTCTGTAAATGAAGAACTCAGCTGCCATTGAATTTCAATACCTACTATGAACTCCTTTTAATCCCAGGAAAGATTCCTTCAGAACTAAATGTGTATTTCAGCATTTTATACAGAGACAAAATCAATATGATAGTTTGAATCTTCATACAAAACTTGGTCCTACAAGTTAATATTCAGCACTAGAAGAGGCCATTGCAAGAGGTTTCTAAGTAAATACTGCATGAAGGGGCTAATATCTTAGAAATTCATGTAAAAGATATTGCAGTAAAGCCAGAGGTGTGCCTTGTATGAGCCATAAAAGCATGATTGTTTAGAGAGGAGATCCTTTCCCCTGAATATGGGTGGTGCAAATTTTTCTGTGCACATAAAGGAATTAGTCAAGGGTGGGGAGGGGAAAGGGGGTGTTGGTTTTTTTGTTTGTTTGGGGTTTTGTTGTTTGTAGGCTGGTTGTTTCTTTTTTATGTGTGGTCTCTAACTTAAAAATCTTACAAGACCAAAATTAAACAGGTGATAGGCACGAATGGATTGAGCACTTTTTAAAGGTTAGTAGCAGTCTTGAGGCTCTAAAAACACTCCTTAAAAGTCACTGTACATGATGTGTAATTAGATGGCTGAGATTCTGCAAAATTTGGCATATGTCAGAGATAAGATTCCCTGCAGAGTTGCTCTGACTGCAGAAGAGATGTGACCTTTTAGGGTCATAAAAACAATAGCGGAGTTAAAAATTATGCATTCTCAAGTATTTAAAAAAGTTCTAAATTCTTCAAAATACATAAATATAGTACCCCAATAGGAAATCAAGTTTAGTCCAGGGGGAAAATCCCACAGAACTAAATCCACCTTGGTGAACTTATCTTGCAAGGTCTCCAGGGCCCTTTATCTACACTTTAAATTGGACAGGACGAGGCAATCCTATACTTTCTTCTGAGTGAGCTTTCAGTAACATTTGAAAGACAGAGTTCCCTTTGGCTTGCAAGAGCTCAAAAAAGAAACAGATAATACAAGAAACTAATCATTATCCTGCAAAATTCTTTATTCCTTCTCTAAACTTGAGCAAAGGGCACCAAAAAAGTGGATTTAAATTAACATAAAGTGTTGTATAAATACTAAGTTAATTCACTGCCTTCATTTGGTTGTCTAGTAATCTGGTAGATCTTCAGAGTGAAAATAGTTTCTTCATTGAGAACACACAACACTGGTCAAATAAGCTTTTGTAGGATTTGACCACAGACATTTCTCTGTTTTGTTTCCAAGGTATTTCTTTGTATTAGAATAACTTGGTGAAAGGCACATAGTGACAGAAGAGACTGACTGTGAACAATGAAAGCCCACTGAAAATGATTACAATCTTTCACTGACTTTAATGGGCTTTGGAACAGACACCTAGGGAGAGAAAAACGTGATGGCATTGGCTGCAAATATGATAGCAAATTTAAGATATGGTACCTTAAATCTGGACACTGCAGACAAAGCCAGAGCAATTGCAGCTGAGACTCCTGACTGTACCTGGGATAAGCTGTAAGAGCTGCTGAGTAGGGCTGGAGGATTGATAGGAAGATACTGAAGTTTTCAATGAAGTGCTGATGAAATAGTAAGGAGTGAAGAGTATCGGGTGAGGGAATCAGTTTCCATTTGCTATCCTGTATGGTCTTAATTGTACAGCAAAGTAAACAGAACACACCTAACATGATTTTTTATGGTCACTGTCAGAATATGAGAGCTCTTCATGTGAGGTTGGCCTCTTCTCCCAGGCAACTAATGACAGGATGAGAGAAAATGGCCTCAAGCTGTGCCAGGAGAGGTTTAAGTTGGGCAGTAAGAGGAAATTCATCACAGAAAGGGTGATTAAACATTGGAATGGACAGCCCTGGAGGTGCAAAGTCACTGCCTCTGGAGGTGTTTAAGGCTGGATGTGTGACATGGTGCCATGGTCTAATTGACAAGGTGGCATTCAGTCGTAGGTGTAACTTGATGATCTCAGAGGTTTTCTGCAACATAATTGATTCTGAATTGCTTCTTTTTTTTTTTTTTTTTTTTTTTTTTTCCATTGGCAGCAGAGCAGGTTGATAATTATTTCAACTACACTGAGAAAACAAATTCGCTGCCCTTTCTACCCTACTAATGAGATGTGAATGAACAGTGGAAGGGATTGCCCTGAGATGGGCACATTGATCATTGCCCTACACATAGCGAAAAGCAAAGGGTAAATTAGAGGAATTGAGAAGGTTTTACAAATGCATTAACATCTCTGCTGCTGCTTTGGAAAAGGTATCATTCTCTTAAAAGGCACATGAAAACTAAGGAAGTGACAAGACATTGAAGGTATGTTCGGCCTCAGGGCAAGTACCATCTGGCACTCTTGTTTAAAACGAGAGTGAAGCAGTTAGAGGGCTTTGGAAGTGAATGTTTAACAGGAGAAAATGTGATACATTTCAAGAGAAGGTCTAAGAGTGAGAGACTTTGGATTTTTTTCCTTGTTTTGTTTTAAACCCTGTGTACATTTTTTAAAAGGTTAGTGCATGATTTCCAAATATCACTGCACATCCATGCATCAGTGCATTGTTTTGTAAGCCCTGGTCTCTTTCACTGTTTTAGTGACCTATCAGTGCTGAGAATCTCCATCTTCAGAGTGTTCTGAACTGAACTACAAGTAATTAAAATGTCTTTGAAAATTACATCATGAAGGGGAGAGGACCTGTGCTCAACATTGGGAAAGACTTTTTAGCAGTGAAAGTATGGAAATTTTACTGTTAATTGGGAAACTAGTGTGAAGCAGAAAGCTTAAGTTCATGGGTCACATTCTTGTGACATAATTCAACCAGTTGAGAGGGAACTGAATGAACAATGTTATGAAGTAAGGAAGCAAACATAATAAAATCCCAGTTTCAGGTGAGCTCAGATAATATCTGAGTATATTAGCCTAAGCTGAATTTTATGCTGTAGCAACTTGACAGATGCTGACATCCAAGATAGCTAATTTAGAGCTAGCTTGGTTATCACTGTACTAGGTTTAAATCTGCATCCTCATGGATAAACTGAACTGATACAGAAAAATCCAAAACCCACAAAGTAAAAGATGACATTTTTCAATCTGCAAATTCTGTGAGACTCCATAATAATGCCACAATAAAAGGAATAAGAAATTCTTGTTATGGAAAAGAAATTGAACATAACTGGCATTTTTGAGACTTGATGTGATGATTCATGACTTGAACACTAATACAGCTGGTTACTAATACAGCTGTATATTGAAAATAGATAGACCACCGCTTTAAAGAGATGTGGTACGTATTCAGCATTCTACATCTTTCTCTCTTAGAGCTCCTGGTAAATTAGGAGTATAGGCCTTAAATGCACCTAGAGGAAAATGTTAACAATGCTAAAGTAGAAACCTGTTACAGACTATCAGATCAGAAAGACAGATGAGTTTCTTTTAAAATGCATGCCAAAAATGTGTTCAATGAAGAAGGAAAACTATTTTTACATCATATAGGAGCTATACATTTGAAGTTTTGTGTATGTGGTGATAATGAAATGTTTACTGAATAAAACAAAAACAAACAAACAAACAACAAGCACCTCAAACAAACACCCCAGGACAGATATAGATGGATAAAGGCATGGCATTTATATATATTAGTGATTGAGTATTCTGGGTGTGTGTGCATATATATATATAACTAGATATCTATTCTGATAACATAATAACCTTCAAAGCTGATCCAGTCACATAAACACATAAGACTGTCTATGCAGACATTAAAAAATCCATTTTCTATCAATTCTGGGAAAAACTGATGAAAATATTTGCATTTTCATCCTTCCCCAAGTGTGCTCTTTGCAGAGACAAAAATGCCATTTGATTTTGATATACATAGTGTTTAAAATACTCAGCTGTTTTTACTAATACTGCTTGATTTTGTTGAATTGAAAATTGAAAGTATAAAATGTAAAAGTGTGGGTATAAAATCTGAAGCATTTTGCATAAGAAGAATCCAACGTTACAATTTTCTTTGAAGATAACTTATGGAACACCTATTTTACTTTCCACAAAATGCTCTAAAGTTTTCTAGCATTTCTAAACAGCTAAAAAACTGCAAACCTCGAGGTTCAAGATTCTAGCTCACAGTGTTTCTGTTTCACACAGGACTGTTTGAGGACTGTTAGTGCTGCCTGGGATTTTTACCTTGGGTTGCTATTCATTTCTTGTCAGCAAACTCTGCTCTCACGCTGGCTGCTGCTCAGCAGTGCGTCTGTACTGTTAGATGTGTGACTTCACGTAGTTTCCTTCAGAGTGAAGGATGGGAGCTCATGTAACTGCTGCTCCAAAGTTTCCAGAGTCTTTTCCACTTGGGGGAGAACCATCATTTATCCTAAAATTTATGTGCATAACATACAAAGCAGCTTCTGCATGCAATACATCTTTCAAAACCTACAGACATTTTGTATTTTGAGAGTGCTCATGGATAACTTTAATAAACTTTATCCTAGATGTGGCATCCAGAGATGCCAGATTTCCCCTTCTAGGAAGTGTCAAATAGAAAAGGCACAGGGGAGAAGTGAGTGCCTTTCTGCTTCTAGCTACCTAATGACTTCCTAGTAAATTGTGAGGATATCTGAGGAAACTACAGAAAATATCTACTTGCAGCTCCAGCTTCTGTGGCCTATACCCTTGTTCTTGGTGTGCATCACATCTGTCTCTTGGCATTATAAAAAGGCATAACTGGTAAGGAAATGCTTCCTTTTGAGATTTGTCATCTGAGTTCACATGATTTGCAGTATTCTACCATCTGGAGATGAAGAATCAGGAGCATAATACAGGTCTTCCTCATTCTTTTTTCTCCTTCTAAACACTGTTTTCTTTACTAATGCATGTAAAGGCATAAGAGGTAAAAGTCACCATTCTTGAGTGAAGAGAATTCTGTATTTCCTGCCATGGAAATAAACATAGGTCTTGCCCTTGTATTTATATGAAGCAGAGAGGTCAGAAGGGCTAAGATTAAGTATTTTTAAAAAATCACAAAAAACCTTAAGCAGAGAGGACTACCTGTGCAAAAAGCTGATGTGAAAATAAATTAGAGAGACATTTTTCTCTCCTGTTTACAAAAAAAACTATCAGAAGTGTATTCTTAAAATTACTGGGAAACCCCACAAAATTAATTTAATATCCTGGATCCTGATATGTGATCAGAAAAATGCAAGGAAGGTGCTGGTCATCTGCCTAATGCCAAAAGTGACTGAGAGCTTTGGAAAAGAAAAACAAAATTCACATAAAATCTCTCACATTAGCAAATAAAGTACAAGATTAATCATATGAGATCTTATAATTTTACCAGCCTGTACAGAATTCCAGCCCACTTCACATCTTACTTGATCTTCTCATATATTTCTGTCTTCAGCCTTTCTTTTATCCAGCAATATGGAAAACACCATGAATAAAAAGAAAAATACAGATACTTTTTTTTAAATAAAAATCCTGAATATTTCTTATGTATTTGCAGATAAAGGACTGTCCATGGCTGACCATGACAATATTGCCAAACTTGACTTGCCTACTTAAAAGCAGTTTTATGGGAAATAATAGCTGGCCTGAGAGTTAGCAGAGGGTGGTCTCCATGAGCTGTGCCACACTAACAGCTACTAAAGGCCATTGTTACCCCTTGTCACCAAAGTGAGCTATGCAGGATGGAAAACCTACTAAAGGGCAACCGACTCGAAATACAAATAATAAGAATGCAATTTATATTACAACATGATCTCCTTTAATTTTCATCCATTGAGATACATTATGCATTGACTTAATACCAGGGCAGCCTAAGTTGACCAGGATTAAGTGACAGGAGAACTTGGCAGATTAAATTGCTTTAAGGTGGTTCCCGTGGTGCTAATAGTGTAGGCATCAACAACAAATGGTGGTGGATAATGAAATAGAGAGAGACAAATAACATACAATTAGCTGAGGCTAATTTTACCAGCAGGTACTGAATACAGTCCATAGCCATTACAGTGTTGAAAATAAAAAAGCATATAGTAAATGTCTCTAATGTGGTAAGTTACAGTCTGCATGTTACTACTTAAATTGTATGTAGTCATCCTGTATTCTGAGGTGTCAGCAACAACCTAATTGCTAGCCATTTGTTCTTTTAATGTTTACTTTGAGAGGTGTTTCTAGAGAAAAAAAAAGTAAAAAGTTTAAAAAAAAAGTTTAAAAAGTAGAAGGAATTATGCTTGGATGCTCAATGATCACAGGTACTTGGGAGTATTTACCATTTTTGGGGATTTTAGTTTCCAACTGTGTGGCTTATTAGCATTAACATCCTTGAACCACCATAATAAAGTTGATGAAACATAAACAGCTATAAAACCATTATGTCATCTGATGGTAGCTAAATTCTATCAGTAATGAGTAGTGGGTGAGTGTTACTTTGACTCTGCATGTAGGCAGGACCAGCTCAGCCTCTGAGAATACTTGGCTTGAATCCCCCCAGGCAGCTGAGAACCTCAGTTTTAGGTCTTAAACATCTTTAAGAAGGGTTCTCACTTCTAGGCATCATATTTACCGAGGTATATAAGTTCTTCTAGGTCTCAGTGGGAGTCAAGATATATAAGATTAAGACAGATGAGTTAAGATAAAAGATAACTGAAGAACTGAACCAAAGCTTATAATATAAAAGGGACATTGGCACTACAGGTTGTCTTGTTTTTTTCTATTCCAGCAGTTAAATTTTAAACAAAGAGTAAACCTACCTGAAATATTCAAAGAAAGATTAAAATGCTATCTAATGGAGAGGCATACTGGTTGTTCACACAATCACAGACCTGAACATCCTGTAGGTTTACAGGATGCCATTAGTATTTTGTAAGATTTTTCGTAATAATGCCAGTTCACTATTGACAGTAGCAACAAACTTTATCAATTACAAATTCACAATTTCAGTTATCATGTGTAATCCAGCAAAGAAAAATTCACTGCTATAAAGGCATTTTTTCATCCTCATTGCAATTAATTGAAAACTAGGTCAACAGCCACTCCAGACAGACAGCGATATCAAATGTGGGGAAATGTTACACAGAAATAATTAAGCACTTGCTATATTAAATCCTGATAACATTCTTTCACTATTAAGCACTGACATAAATTTGAGAGCAGGTTCTTTTGCTTCATGTTATATGCACTTTCAGGACTGCCACACAATGAAAACGTCACTTTTCTTTTGTGCCTCAGTAATTGCTACAAGATAAACATGCACAAGAAAATGATGCATACATTCCACATGATAATGAGTGGACTTATATATAGAAACTGGTAATTATATTTTCCTCTTTTTTTTTTTTTTTATTACCTTAATTGGTAGTTAATTTATGCACCTGATTTCTCAGGTGCTTGTACATAGTCATTAAAAATGACCTCCAAGAAAAGCAGGAATGCTGAAAAATGAGGCAGGATGGCTGTTACTAAGTATAGCTCTTTTCTGTGTAGGGAAATGCTCTTGTAAATGCAATAATTATACATGATGAAAACTTTCATAAACTTTTTCAATTCAACAGTATTAAAATGGTAGTAAGAGACCTCTCACTATTTCTTTTCCAAATCCCTGTTTACTACCTTGTTACGAAATTCACCGTAGGCTGAAATCTGATGTTTACCATAGTAATCTGAAATATGAAACATTTGTATTGTTTTGTTGTATAAAATCTGCCCCTTTTCTCTCAGAATATGAAGAAATTGTTTATTATGTGGCAGTTTGAAGAATGAAGCAAGAAAATGAAAACAAAATTTGTGTTTTGTTTTACACTCTATGCCAAATGAGTGGACTAAAAATTTAGCCTTAAAACTCTTAGGCTGTATTAAAGTACACATTGTACACAGGATGTGTACAATGACATCAACTCTAACACAAATACCCTTAAAGCTGGCAAGCTGTGAAATATTGGCTGCCTCCTTCTATTAATAAACACCTTACAGTGGGGAGCAGAGCATAAATGTAGGTATTCTTTTTCTGGAATAAATTTATCAATAATATTTGAGATTCAGAAATACCCACAGCTGTAGTACCCACAACAGCTTTATATATGTAGGACTCCAAAGGCTACATGTATTGTCTTTAGGGACTAGGTCTGCCTCTCCCAGTACTTTTAGAGAAGCATTAAGTTTTTCATGTGCATCCGGTGTCAGGGAAAATAATTTTCCTTAGTAGTAACCCCACTAAAATTACAAAAATGGGCAAAAAGAATTTTCATCTGCATTCTTTGGTCAAGCCAGAATAAATTTGTGATTCTCAAAGTCTTAAATTACCTTCTCCTGTCATTGATCCAGTGTTGCTTTACCTCTGATACACTTTAGAATACACCTGTCATGTCAGGGATGTCTGTGGAGGTAGATTTGCTGCTCAGTAGAAGACACACCAACAAGCAGTTTTTGAGTTTTCCTCTTGCCATTCCTGAATTCCTCACTGCTAAGGGGAAGGGCTGAACTCGGAAGTGTTAGGAAGACAATTTTTCAAAGCTATGTAATGTCCAGTTGTCTATTGTGCAGTGTCAAAGGTCTTTAAAATCACTTTAAAAAACCCATTAATTCCAACAGGAGGATTTCTTAGGTATCCTAAGATTTAGTATCCTGCTATATACAAAAAATGTAAAGATGGTGGACTGATGTCTGTGTCTGAATGTTTGAGACAACATATGAGAAACAAGTAATAACCAGTCCACTCTTTTGTGTTTTACCTGTCATTTTTTAAGTATACAAAAGCTTCATAACTCAAACAGAAATGCTTTTGATTGGAGGCCACATTTTCCTCAGTACTTGTATGGTAGCTAATACAATAGACTATAATCAAGGCTTTATTGAAAAATAAATATTAAATAGCAATAGAAACTCAAATAATACCAGCATATCTCTAGAGCACAGCACATTGATTGCCTTATACCTTTCATAGGAGAATTTTAAAAGCAAAATAAAATGTGGATTTATTGTGCTTCAAATATGGAATGGCATTAGGTATTGTACAACCATGGCAAAATTTTCTCAAAAGGAAAATGCACACTAATAATAGAGCCCACTCTGTTCTGCTTCCTTTTTCATTATAGCTGATGTTTCATTTTAACATGTACATCTGAAACTCACTTTGTGTTTTAATGGAATGCTCTGGGCCAAATAGATCCCCGGTGTAACATTGCTTCTGCAAGTCAGACAACTGTTACAAATTTTAATGGCATGATTTTGGGGTGGCTGCATTATTCATGTGGGGTATATTGATAAAAAGGTCCTACAGGTCAATGCATGAATTTAAAATACTTCTACAGGTCAGAAATGTATTCTTTACATACATTTAAAATGTGTGCCAATAGATTTTGCTTTTTTAATTGATGAGTACTGACATTATTTATTTTAGTCTCCATCTATGAGGTCAAATTTCATTAGCTAGTCTTTGCAGGCTCCGAATGAAATGAAGACTACAATAAGCTTTAAATTAGAAAGTACCAAAACAAAATTCCAATGTTGCGGCAGATTCTCATTCTCTTAAAAGATTAATGGAGAAGACTTGTAGAACAATTTCTGTATCCTGTGGCTATTCATTTAGCATACTCATTATGCTGGACATCATGTTCTGTTTGAGCATTTACAAGAACTTGCTCTATTTTTTAGCAATAAAGCTCCTGAATTTTCTTCATTATGAAAATAGTGTTGGGTTCTACAGGGCTATAAGAAATACTTGAAAGAGTTCATTATATTTCTACATCATTATAATAATATCCTGGAGTTACATTTTATGTGTTGTGGTGACTCTATGCCCTCTCTTCTTGCAGTTCCTGCAACAGGAGATGCAGCCAAAGAAAAATTACATCCTCTCTATATTGCTTATACATTATTGCTGTTCCCCCTGGAGCTGTGGTTTCAGATGTGAACTGGAGGAACCCAAATAGGTCTTGTAATTTACATCATGAACTAGACCATCTGCAGGCAGCTCCAGCATTTAATATGCAGAAACATGAAGTAGAAAACCATCCCAGAGTTTCACAAACAGGAGTCTGACAGGAATAAATGCTTTGAGTGAAAGACCATAGACAATGTCCTTCATTTCACATGGCAACATCATAGCTTTGCCTTAACCAGGGACCGAGTACTCAATTATAATCAGCCATGGCCAAGAGGACATTGCAAACCAGGCCTGAGCATAATGAGCCACACCTGACACACAAGGATCCTGGTGTGCACCATGGATCAAAACTGGCAGGAAATGGTACCCAAAACTGCTGGAAGGGGGTGCTGTCATCTGATTGCAACAATATTTGGCTATAAAGACACTTGGTACTAGGGGCTGGAGTTGGAGAGAATGTTATGTGGACATCCAACAAGTGTGGAAGCAGAGTTCCTGAGGTGGAACTGCTTATGAATTGGTGCTGAGCCTCTGCCCAAGGGCTTGACATAGAGACTGGTCAGAGAGAGTGTCACAGTCCCCTGGACTTCACTGTTCTGGCTCGCTGGGCCAGTAATTAGGGTTGGTTAACAGAGAATATGTGTGTGAAGTTTTTCTGACACAGCTTATTTGTCACTCTACTTACATTGAACTTAGCAAAGTCATAATGTTTAGTGTGACATCATTCCGTTCCTTTTGGCAGTGTTTGAGGATAGAACAGAACATTCAGGTTTTGATCACTTTTCAGAAGTCATTGACCAGCACCTGCTTTCAAACTCTCCAATCGTATTTATGAAAAACTCCATAGCCTACTGAAGTGGAGAAACCTGAGCAATTTCCACATATTGGGAGCATCTTGTGCTCCCAATATCAGTCAGAAAATGAAGTTTTAAAAGATCCTAGTGACAGATACAAGGTTAGGGTTTAGAGAACGGAAGCAACTAGTGGTAAAAGTGTATTGCCAAACAGCAAATGTCACTTACTTTGAAAATTCTCCTTGTTTTGAGCATATCCAAAAGTAGCTAACCAAAATTCTTGGTAATCAGAATAAAAAAACCCTGCTGATCTTGTTTTTCAAGAAATTATCCTGTGTTAATTATTGAAAAGATGACTCACTATTTCCACAATTTCCTGTAAACATACACATATTTCATGAGATCCTGTGGGAACGGAATATTTTAGAAGCATAAAGCCATAAACTTATAATTAACTCTTCTCATTGGAAATGCCTAACACATGTGGGCCAAACACCCTTTTTTAACTGAAGATTTACATTCTTACTATAAGGATCAACTCATTTTTTATTTTATAGCATTGTGTTTTAACCATAACTTCTTTAGTTGTGCTTCATGCCATCCGATTAGTGTATGTTTGCAAAGAGAACAGGGTATACAAAACGCAATTTTTTAATCAAATCTCTTCTCACTCTTTTATTCTTTACTCTAGTATTCCCTACATGTTGGTATTAATCACAAAAAACTTAAGAGTTGTCCTTGTTAAAAATTCAACTCAAGAATTCAGTATGACCTTTTACATCTAGACCCTGATTTAAGAGCCAGCACAGCTAAAATCATAAGATAGTATGCTGCTGTAGCACATTAAAAGGTCAAATTTAAATGAGTTCAGGTTGACATACTGTTCTTTGTCTTAGGGAGGAATCAATTATGAAGTTCACATAAATATATAATTCTCACAACTTTTTCTCAAATGGCATATATTGACAAATTTAGGCCATAATTATGCAAGTATTAAGAAATACTTAACATCTAAGTCCTGATCAACCATATCAGGATCAAGAGATATTTAATATGTGCAAAATGTTTGGGGGACTGATGTCTTCTACAGTAAAGATCTGATATGTGTGCAACAGTTTGTTCCAGACTACCTAGTTTGAAGGGAGATTCCTGTCCTCAACAGAGGGTAACATTTACCTTACACTGATTACTTATGGTAGTTTTAACAGCCAAGACTGAAGGAATTAAGCAGTTTTAACAGCTAAGACTGAATAGGACTAGTAATTACCTTCAATTGCTGTATCATGGACAAGGGCTGACTCTGAATGTTGAGTTCAAACACTCTTTTTTTCTTCTCCATTTTTTGTATGAGGTATCTGTGTCAGCTGTGAGAGGTCTGGAGAGCAGGTGCCTGGTGAAGACTCCTTAATATTTTCCTACCCCTGTTACAAAAGAATCTTTTGTGTTAAGGTCTTGCAATGAGATCCTCTTTGCCCATAGAAGGTCACAGCAAAGTCAGTGTGTCCCTCTAAAAACTTCTCTTCATGAAGAAATTAGTCCCTCGTGCTTAAAGTCCCAAATTAAAAAAATCTGTCTCACTTATCCTCAAACCACTGTGAGTCCAAATACCTTTGTATGCACAGGTGAGTGTATATGTGAATCTATACATGCACATATATACACACTGAGACAAAATCTAAATGACATAAGTAGGGGCTCTAGCCATTGTTTCAACTTGTTTATTCTAAACAGCTACATTATGCTCTAGTAGACTATTTTCAGTGCTGGACTTTTGCCATTGACTTCAAAGGAATCAGATTCAGGCCACTGAAAAAAACCCATAAATTTTGAAACCAAGAAGATTTAAAAAGCCTGGCTTTGAAAGTCATGATATGAAGCTCAGAGTTTACTCTCCCCTGTGTAGAAATAACCTGTAGGGGGGAGAATGGGACCTTTAGATAATTAACTATTCAGTAAGTCTTCAGCAGCTCAATAGTGCTTTTTATCTTCAAAGTGCTTTTTAAACATTAACTAAGTAATCCTCTAAATCCTCTGAAGTAAATAATTTGGTATTTATTATCCTGGTGAAGAATTGCCATAAATTAAAAGGAAATGCTGAAAATAGTACTTTTCATGTACATTTTTTAAAATAAAAAATACAAAAGGAAAAAAAAAAGCAGAATCTCAGCTCCGCATCTGCATTCCCTTGGTACTTACTCCATTTCAAGAGTTACTGCTCCAAAGTAAATATAAAATCTGTATGACTGCCCATTGTCAGAGGTGGAAAACCTACTGCAGAAAGTAGCTGCATCTGAACTCTACTACTCTCCCAGACAATTGTACTCCTAAGCAAACTTTTATAGCACATGCTTCAAAAATAGCCTTCACTGTCATGAACTGCCCTGATTTGTGGAACAATGATTTGACTGTAAATTCTCACAGTGGCAGAAATTTTCTATAGATAAGTGTAAAATAGTGCACCTGGGAAAAAAACCCAAGAGCTAGCAGAAGAAAAATATTACCAAAAAGTAGTAAGAACCCATGGTTGTGACACACAGTTCTGTAAAAATACCAGCTTGATAGTCAATAACTAAGAAATTAAAGTAGATGCTAAGAATTTTTAGTGAATGTTCAATGGGGTTTCCTTTTAAGCATATATTTCACTGCATAATTTCACCACTGCTGTATATTTATAATTACATACACAAATGACTGGTGAATAAGCATTTTATATAGGATTTCAGGTTTTGGTGTTATTTTTTAACAATGTAGTTAACATATTTCCCACATTGTTTTCCACGCAAATGGTGTTTCTCTAACAACTGGAGTATCATGCATGCTTGAGCCTCTCAGATTTAGAGTTGTATCCAAAAGACTGAGAAAGAAGATAAGTTTAGCTTGCATCACCCAGCAAGTATGTTTGTATTGTTGAACTTTGAATATTTCAAACTTGTAATATTTTTTTCTATTTTTTCTATGGCCACAATATATGTGAGGGTTTTCAGGGTCTACACTCCAATAACACCCCGTCACCACCCCTCCACCCTCCCCCCAATTAAGTAAAACTGCCCATGTTTCCAGTGTTTTCTGTTAGGTGTACAGTTTTCCTTAATATTGTAATTTTTAATTCAACATTTATTTCTATTTCTGCAAAAACATTTCCACCAAGACCACTTTTCCCCTTATTTTGGTTGTTTGGAACTTACTTTGGTTAAAATGTCAAAACTGGTAGACATTTTAGTGAAAATGAAAAGCACCCCACTATCTAAAATCCTGCAAAGTGAAAGCAGTTTCAATATTAGAGGCAGGAAAATGATGTCTTCTTCCTCACTGAGGTTCAAGAGTTACCCACTCTGACTGATAACAAGCAAGATAATAATAAAATGTTAGCCATTAAAAGGAAACCACAATAGTCCCAGCTCACATCTAAGGTTTATCTACAGTTTACTTTCTACTTGACAGCCAGTTTACAAGCTAAATTTTCCTTCAAATCCAAATATTCTAAAAGAAGGACCAGAATAAATAATTTCTTAGGAAAGTTTTTTTTTTCTCCCAGGCTGCTGTCCAAATTCTACCCCAGAGCCAAGGTACCATGATGTTAAATGTTTTACTGTTTGAAAGCCTTGGCTACTTAATTTTTCATCTTCAATACACATTTAGAAATGCTTGCTAATTGATAGAAATTAGAAATACATATAATCTAAAATCTCAGAGAACCAAGGTTTTGAAATTATACACCTGTAGAGAATAAGTAGAACTAAATCTGCTACAATTTTAAATAATTGAGTTTTTCAGTAATAAAAAAAATAGTAATAAATCATCAAAAATTCCTTATGTTGTATACAATAACTAGATACTGGGAGAGAGGTATACCTGCTTAACTGTTGGAGACACGAAATACTTTTAATATACTTGGGTTTGGGATGTGCATGTCAGTTCATAGCTTCTACATAAACTTCAAAGATGAATCCACATGAAATATCCTTTTCTGAACAGCATCAGGAAAAGTAGGAGAATTACCTCAAAATGAAAAAGACAAATATTAATTTATAGATACTAGATATGCTTCATGCAAAAAGTAAGTCATGTCGGACATTTTTTTTAAAAATTCCCTTTTGAACTGTTCACTCTCCAATCAAACTTCTGACACTGCCTGCTATTAAAGTTGTGCTACTGAATTAAAAGGGCTCACTAGTTCAGTCACTCTTGGAAAATTCAACTACTCATAACCAGAAGTCTCACTGTACTTCATAAAGTTCAGATCCTGACCAGGATAGTGACAACAAGACTCCCTTTTTTAGGTAACTATCACAAAAAGAAAAAGGCTACTTATTACTTATGCTGTAGCATTGAGACTTGTGGCTTAACTCTAAGAGAACGAAGAGTAATATTTTAAAAGGCCTTCCTTAACAATAGGACAACTGATTCACCATGTAACTAATCTATAAAAGACACTTTAGGATAATCTTCCATGAGCAGAATTATAAAATATTCATGTGGTGCATCTACATCCAGTGTGTAACCAAGATACTGTTTCTGGAGATGCCATTACAGAAATATGATATTCAAAATGTGAACATCTGGTAATCAAATGCATGGCAGTGTAGTACTTACATGAGAAACATGATTTATTCCCAAGAAAGAATATTAATTCTAAACACAGGACTTCCAGACTTTCTGGAAGACAAAAACATGAAAGAGACTGGGGGGAAAGTAGAACTGTGTGTATCAGGAGAAAAATCAGATCTGAAAAATTGCTATAGTGAGCCTCGGAGTAATAGAATGAATCAATTTGGGATTAAGCTACTAGATAGGAAAAAGAATAAGGACAGAAGCACAAGGGATGTTGTAGAGACCTCCAGGGCAAGAAGAGAGGTGAGAATAAAATTCTGCTTAAAGATGAGGCAAGAAAAAGAAGGTAAAAAAATCCCATAAGACTATGTGAATTCGTAGTTCCAACCCTCTAATTACCAAAAACCTCAGAGACACAGAGGAGGAGAAATATGGGAATGAAGATGTAGTGAATGATTAGATCTGAATTAATTAGAGACACAAAAACATGTTGAGAGCAAAGACCCTATTGCTGAGCATATTTGTTTGGCATTAGATAGTGATGAGGATGGCATTAACACTTTAAGAAAACTGAAATATTCTTGAAAAATAAATTCAATGTGAGGAGTTGATGGCTGTCTGTGTTTCAGTGCAGCAATACATGGAATAAAATCTTCAAAGGAAAATGATTCCTACAGCCTACTCACACAGACCAGTTGAAAAAAATAGGGAAAAAAGTGTGCCAAGCAATGGACACGAAGGACAGATTCCTCATCTCTGTAAAATAGTTCGGCTCCATTAACTTTTTCATGTAGTTCAAGACAGGAAGGATCCATTAGATCATCTATTCTGACCCTGTATGTCATAGGTCATTAGATTTCATTTTCAGTTCTACTCAGCATAGTAGTTTATGTTGAACATCTTACAGTAAAAAAAAATCTTCTTTTGATTTGAAGGCAGAGAGATGGAGAGTCATGTTGCCCTTGGCTTTTTGCTCTGAAGGTTAAACACTACTGCTGCAGCAAAACTGTGCCTTATTTCTCATTTGAATTTGTTTGGTTTCAGCTTCCAGCCAGAAGTTTTGGCTTTTTTTCTACTAGCTTAAATAGTCTTTTAACATTTAACATATGGAGTTTTTTGTACTTCTACATCATAATTAAGTCACTTCTTCTTTGGGAAGCCATGCAGAACGAGTTCATTTTTGTCATGCTGCTCTAAAAGTCAACTTTCTCCAGCTATAATAAATTTTCCCCTTTTTTTTTAACCCTTCTGCTTTTAGCAATCCACACCCCCAGTTATTGCACTGGTCAAAGTAAAGTTAAGTTAACCTCTCTACCCACACTCACTCACACTTTGGTATTAATAAAACACTGTAGGAGTAGGGGGTTACACAAAGTCAATTCAGCTCTCTACAATGAACCTGTAATTTTATTATCTTTCCTTGCAAATTCTACAGCCAGTAGGATGAAAAACTCTTCTAAACTCATTTCTAACTTCTCCTCTGGCTCCACCATTTCCTCTGTACTTGAGAGAGGGCTATCTGAAAATTCTGGGAAACAGGATCTCTGTGCTGTTTGAGACAGCATTTACCAAAAATCATGAACAATTTGTTTTCTCCTCCTTGTCTGTCTTTGATTGTGCTAGTAGTAATAGTTTCAGGAAAAGGGGTAAAAAAGAGCAACACAACCCTTTGCTTACCTTCACACGCCTGCTTATTACTTACTTTGAAACCAATGTCAATACCACCCTTCAACCAAGACACCAATGATGCTTCAGCACTTAATATAAATTATTACAGTCCATCAATGAAAATTGGTGTTCCATAAGAGAACTTGTAGAGCAGACTGACTCTGTATATGCTATTTATTTCTACTGAGAATTTTTTCTAAGCCACTTCCCGTTCCGTTTTGCTCAATCACACATGAGTTATGAGGTCGTTTGTAACTCATAGAAATAAATGATACAGCAGGAGTTATCTTTTTGCAAAATGTTGTGTTAATATATTTAACTTGTATCCCTTGGATTTTTTCTAAGAAGATATGCGTTTGTTTAGGACATATCAACTCATACAGTTCTTGTAATGCATATTAAAGTAACAATAAGGTAACTCCACTCGTAAGTATTTCTACCACTAAACATGACTGTGTAAATAAATATTACGCTCATTTATTTCAACAGTAAACTACAAAAAAATGTGCATCAAGGAATCTCTCACTGAGCTGGGAAAAAAAAAATTGCTTCCTTAGGCATTTCCCCAGATGACCTCTCTTTATTGTTTGAGGCTTACATCCCTGATCTTGTCATCTAGACTCTTTTAATTCTTGTCAGAAAATTCATTTCTCTCCTGTGCTGAACTAAATGGTGCCTGGAAATGAATAAAGGAAAACTCAGTGCAGTCTGTGATGTTTTTCTTTCTTTTTTGAACTCCTTGCCTAATCAGAGGTATTTATTTACTTAGATACTTTACTAAATCTGCCAAAAACTAATAAGTTGCCATGTCATAAATTAAACAATATGAAGTTTACATGCCCTGTGACGAGCCTTTGGTCCTATCCAGGCAAAAAAACGTTTTCTAATAAATCAGTGACAGCTCTGAGACCAAATGGCTCAGCTCAAAACGTTGAACGTGTTTGTCCTTTCTGATCTTGGGTTAGTTTCTATAATCTCATGATTCAATCCAAGCAACCTTTGGGTGACCACAATTTCACAATGCCAATACAACACTGATAAGACTGATGAGAGTAAGAAGGATATGTAAGCACTGGGCCTCTCTATTGGGTGTAGCTTAAATTTCTGCCATTGCAGGATCCCTGTCCCCTGGCCAGCCCACAATTCACAAGGGATGCAGAGCAAGGCAGGTATTGGCAAAATAACCTGTCAGAGTTTTAAAGTCCTTTTAGTGATAATTGACTTCCAAACCCCCATAACACCATCTATAAAATCCTATATAGTTGATCTAAACTGAGTGATAGTGAAAGGAAAATAGAATGTTGCTGTGGTAACTTCTGTTCAAATCAGATTATACAAATACTATTTCTTTAGGAATATTCTCTGTAAATCTCTCCAGTGAAGATGAGAATAAGTAGTTTCATCCCCTTCATGAAAATAGAAAGTTCCCCATCTTTGATAAGGTGGTGTATTTTTCGGAGTGTTTTGACCAGCTGAAGAATAAAACGTCCAGAACAAGGATAAAGACTAAAATTGTAGTAAAAAAATATAAAATTAAGGAATATATACTTTAATTAGTGAATAAATGGAAAATATTTACAAAAAAAAATTAAATACTGAGATAAAATAATTTTATTACCAGAGTTGGTATTGCACCTATTTATAAATGTTAGCATTTAAAAGTGGTGACATAATTATTTTTTTTAAATTTTTTACAAACTTGAAGTCTTAAAGACTGTTTTTCAAAGACTGTCAGTAATAATGGTACAGAGCAACATTATTGTAAAGTTCTCACTTCAATCTCTGTGTCCTTGATCACACAGCAGATCTTTGAAGTGTACTTAGACACTGCTGATTTCTTTATAGTGGAAAAAAGCATGTTTTCTAAAACAACAAACCACTATTCCCTGGCACTCTACACCAAGCCATTTAAGACTTGCAAGACGTAAACTATGAGGTCTGATTAATTCTTTTTCTACACTACTTTTTTGATCAACATTGCCTAGAGCACTTAGTGAATTGTCTGCAGAACTCTGAAGGCAAAGTACTAGAAATAAGAAGTTACAGAATTAGAAAATTGTCATTTTCATACAACCACTACTCTTCCCAGTGAGCCCAGAGGGGTCCACAAAGATGATCAGAGGGCTGGAGCCCTGTCCTGTGAAAACAGCCTGGGAGAGCTGGGTCTGTTCAGCCTAGGAAAGAAAAGCCTGCAGGGAAACCTTGGAGCTCCTTCCAGTACCTTAAGGAGAACTACAAAAGAGCTGGAGAAATGTAGTATGTAGTCACAGGGCAAGGGGAAATGGCTTTAAACTGAGAGAGGGAGATTTAAGTAATAGCTAAGGAAGAAATCTTTTACTGTGAGGATGGTGAGGCACTGACACAGGTTGCCCAGAGAAGCTGTAGGTGCCCCACCTGTGGAAGTGTTCCAGGACAGGTTGAATGGGACTTTGAGCAACATGGTCTAGTGGAAGGTGTCCCAGCCCATGTGCAAGGGCACTGCAACTAGATGATCTTTAAGGTCCCTTCCAAACCCCAAGTTCTGTGATTCCTCTTGACAGAGGGATGGAGAATCGTGAACTCCTCATCTTTCAATGAAGTGTTTGCATTGCAGCTCTGGATATAGAAGCTTTCATTCATGGGGCAAAAGTCTACTTGTGTCATGTATTTTTGGAGCCAATTTTCATCACACTCTCTAACCTCTTTGCAAATAGAAAATAAATTGTTCTTACAGTAACAACTGGAGGAAGAGGGTGTTTCTATCAGAGTATTGGACTTACCATTGCCTGTTTCCTTGTTTGGCATGTGAGGAACATCACTGAGTGAACTTGGTCTGAGGAGTACAAAGCACAACCATGCAAACTGTCTTGTTAACTATTCTGAGTTCTGTGGGCTGCTTCAGACCCTGAATAAACTGTAGGCAAAATGGCAAGCTGTTGACTTTCAAAATTCATTCTTTGCTCCTTCTTTTCTTTTTCTTTGCCTTCCACTTTGAACCATGAAGATCCTGAGAAGATACAATTTAATGTATGTTTTGAGGTTATCTCATCATACAGAACATAAAATCTCATGTTAATCAGAAGAAAAGCACAAGTTTTTTTTTTAAAGATTGAAAAACACTATTTTTACTCTTAAAAATTTGGGTCAGATGTCACCTACATCTTTCCAGGTAATTAGCAGTGAGAAATAGCATTGAAAAAATAAGTAGGTAGGAGGTATTTCAGAGCATGCCTCTAAGGGATAGCAATAATTTAATAAGGGATAACTAGCATAGTACAGCACAGGGAAAATTCTACCCAGCTAGCTTTGTGGATATTATAGTGGAATTTACAATTTTTAACAGCAGATGACATTACTGATTTATATTTTTAGAAAGCCTTTGATGAAGTTCCTAATGACAAACTTCTACTAACTACAGAGTTCTACAGCCAGATAGTGAGAATCGGTTAATATCTAATTAAAACAAATTTAAAAACCCAGCTCAGTGATCTAGTTCACTGGACACAGTTCTTGTTCCATTGAAGTCAATCTTCAAAACTTTTTTTTCTTATTTTAAACAAACATAGTTTAACAAAGGAAGGGCATTTCTTTCAACTAAATTTAGTCATCATGAAACAGGTTGACTGAGCTTGTTGCCTATGGTTGCTCTTTAGGTACTTAAGATGGAAGCACTGAACCTTCTGGCAGCTCCTCTTTTGCTCTAATAGTTACCAAGGGAATTTTGGTGACTAACAGAGTGACAAATAAATTTTGCATGTCTAAATGAAATCTGATAATGAGTCCAGGCTTGAAAGCCCTTTAGCAGACACTGAGCCCAATGAGTATCAATAATTATTCCTTATGATTTTCAATTTAATCTACATGTATAACTGTTCAAAGTGGAAGATGCAGATAATATAGTCATACAAAAGAGTTGATGTACTGCAGAATGCAACTTAATTGTTTTATTTAGATCACCAAAGAGTATATTCTCCATCTAATGTCGGAGAACATATTCCACTAGAACTGGGGTATATCTAAATATGAAGGAAGCAAGTGCACAAACGCTTTTGTCACACAAACAATTAAATTTACTTTTTAAAGGCTGATGTTCCTAGGAAGAAAATGTGCCATTCATAGATGAGACTAAATTGATTACAAAAAAAAGCTAAAGGCTGTGGCTTATTTATTTCAAATATTTGAAAATCCAGACTTACCCAGAATCTGTAGAGAAATACCAGCAAGGGAAATATCCAGATATATGAACTAATCTAGTGTCAAAGAGTGATTTTGCAAAACTGTCAGAACATCAATATGCTGATAATTTCTAACTAAAGTAGTCCTCCAGTATGCAGTTAAGTATATAAATAATCAGAACTTTGTGAAATCTCTTCTCTCACTGGGTGTGGTTTCAAAATACATTGACAAGCACCTAATACCAGGATGCCGTGAACTAGTTTCCACTTTTTCCATCCATCACTTAATATTCAGATCCAGTCTATTCAATATGTGATCACATATGGAATTACTCTGATTTCACTGGTAAGTTTTGCCTGGGTTAAGCATAAACAAGCTGAATTTCTGAGAACATCCTTCAAGACTCTGAGCACCTGTTTCCTTTTAAGCATAAGCCACACTGAAAATAAAAAATAAAAATGCCAGTTATACCCTGAAACTATCCTGTCTTAACAAATATGCAGGACTGAGTTCTAACAAAGGAGTATTTGCCTGAAAGTCCATGTGCACTCAGGTTTACGCAGAGACAGGAGAAGGTAACAGGAAATAATGGTTGAAACCCCCTGATTTTGACTAACCTTGTTAGCAAACCAATCACAATCACATGCTGTTACTTGTATCAAAATACATCTGCAAGCTAATGAGATCCAGAATGTTATTTTTATCCAGCACCCCAAGACTGCTGGCAGTTCACAAAATAAATTAAGACAGAGGTTTTGCCCCCCAGGAGTCTACAGTGCAACTTTAGGTATGACACAGGGTAGCAAAATGACAGGGAAGAAAATTGGGAACAAGAATGATAAGTGTTACAAATTGTCAAGGTGTCATAATGACATAATGACTAATGATTGCTCCAGATATTTTAAATATCATTATTTCCTTTGTCCTCTATTTAATGTAACCCATCCTCTTTTAATGTAACCCATCTTCTTTGAGACTTGTTGGTGTGCAGACACACCTCAATTGGAAGGGTTTTTTTCTGTACATGCTCAAACATGTGGAGCCAATTGTCTTCAGACTCTGTTTTTTGATATACAGTTGTTTTTCCTTCAGAATTGGAGCTCTAACACAGCTGTTTCCATGATTGTTATTGCAATCCCATTCAACTTATCATCTACAGAAAAATGGAAAGCCATATGAAAACTATACCTGCACTTAATTAAGTGGATAACATGGAATTGTTCCAGGAAAAATAACCAAGAAAATGTTTGTAATATGATATCTGCTTAATTTGAGACACTAGAAATTCCTATTTTCCTTTTACATATTTCCCTCTTTTAAAATATCTGTAACTTTTTCTTCACAGCCTTGCTCTATCTTGGCATAAAATGATATTTTTCCTTTTAAACATTTTAATATTCCAAATCTGCCTCTTTTTTTTTTGTTCAGTTGCTAAATCATGCATAAAAGCATTTTATTTAAAGTGCATTATTCAAAGATATGACAGAAGTTACAGTCAGAAATCTCTTTGTATTTATAGCCTTATGTAGAAGGCTAAAGAGTACTCACCCTCATTCTATTTTTCTCTAGTCCAACTTTTATTTCTGTGTTTGAAATTGGTGGATGACTGACAGATCAAATAAGCAATTACAAGCAAAAAATGGCATCAATTGTGCTTATTTTGGAGAACAATTTTCTCATTGTTGTCTAACCAGTAAAAGAAAGGGATAGATATTCTTTGAGATAGCTTAAAAATGAAAGGCAGACAAAAAAGATGGTAGATCAATAGAGAAATCAGAGACATTAACAGACATAATATGAGACCTTTGAGTGCTGAAAAGCTTCCAAAAATCCATTTTCATGCCGTGTACATAAAGGGCTTGATAAGGTAAAAAGAAAAGATTGAAAAATATAAAATTGGAGGTATTGTTAATTATAAATGTATTTTGCTGCACAAGGGGAAAGATGCAAAAAATATTTCAAGCAAAATTCACAAACAACCTTACCTAAGAAAGGGAAAAGGGAGGGAAGTGCCTAAGGGGGAATGCTTGTTAATGAACTGGTTGTTATGGTCTTCAGACTTCAGTCAGGACCATCACAAAATCTTTGTTCTTAAGAATTAACTTGCTGACCTTGACTGACCCACAATCTGGAATCCAGAGCAAACAGGACAATGACACAATGTCTTTTTCATTGCTCTGTTTCCTTCACCATTTTTTCTCTCTGAATACATAGATTCTGGATGAGCATGGACCTGTTCCTCAAACGGAGGAATAGAACAGGAGTGCACAGTGGAAGCAGGGACATGTGGCCTGGGAAGAGTGCTGGAATATGGTTTGTATATGTAGGGATAGGAATAGGAGAGATAAGGCAAAGATATAACAGGAGTTGGGAAGGGATGTGAAGAATAACAAGGGATTCTATAAGAATCTAGGTCAGAAAAGAAAAATAGACACAACCTGCCAAGCATTCCAGGAAAATTGCCTGGAGTGTACCACAACTGCTTCCTGGCACTTTTATGCAGGGTAGGTTGCCACAGAAAGTAGTGGGGAAAATAGACAGTGTGCCCTGAACTTACCTAAAGAAGCAGGTGAGATGTAATGGGTGTCTGCATTGGCAGTGAAGTGCTGCTGAAACCAGCAGTTTCAACATTAACCCAGACACCTGGATGTAGCACATATTATAGACTCTGTTATGAAGAAAATATGTAGCCACAATGTACAATCCATTTCGGAGGAAAATTTATATGGATTTAAAATTGTGGATATGACTAACTTGTCTTCTTCAATAGACGAACAGACTATAGAGTTTAGCCAAAATTACTGTGTGAAAAAGCGATGACCAAGTAATAAGAATTGCCTACAGATTACTTTTAAAAGAGTGCAAACCTGTATTTTTATGGTAAAAGTTCTTCCTTCAAAATGTTGATCCAGTACAATAACAGAAGTCTACTTAGGCATTGCACTATGAATAACAGGTAATTTGCAGTGAAACTCAGGCAGTCAGCACACCTTTGGAATGAAAATACAGACAGAAAATACACCACACAAAAGTAAGCCTTTACTATATTATTTAAGCCAGACTATAATTTTAAAATGCCTGGTTTAATTCACAGATGAAGTTGGGAAAGAGCACTTGCAGAAAATAGACAATTTATGCATATCTGTATATTCATGGACAAATAAATGCGAAAGATGTGCAACATCTTGTAACATAAAATTATAAATCATGACATCAAGTCTGGTTGCCACACAACAGGGAATACCGGTGATTTTGCAGTCTCCAACTTCTACTAAATCTAATGTTTCTTTTAAATGCTGTATTGGGAAAAATCTGAATCATGAGTGGCAAAACTAGTCTGATTTTGAGGCTTTTCTTTGCAGTAGTACTCTGGTTCCTTTGATAACAAGCTAATTTTTCAAAAGTTATTGGGTGAAATCTGAAGACATGGAACATATGGCCACAAAGTATTTGTATCCTACAGGACTTTGAGGGGCAAAGGGCAGGAGAGTAACAGTTCTATTGAACTTTGACAATTGAGACTATGATTTTGATTGTGCAAAGGGATAATGAGGGAAGTCCAGAATAGCACATGCTGTTCCTTCCTATTTACTGGAACAATTTTTTTCTGCTATAAAATGGAATACCATTCCATAAGTATTACATAAAATACAGCATAGAATTAATTTAATATAGAAATAAAACCTGAATTATTTAATTATTGTTACAGTAGTCAGTGGAGCAGCAATACAGCCTATATGCTAAAACTCAATCAATAGAATTAAAAATTAGAGGTGGGTGAGCTGGGAATATACCTCACCTACAGCTCTCCTAACACTTCCTGTCATTTCAAGTTGAAAATAACCAAATGAATTTTCACAGGCAATTAGTTGCTAGAAATACCTGTGAAAGCAAGTATACTCCCAGTGTCTCCAAGTAATTTAGACCAGCAGGTGTTGAGGAAGTGGTACATCTTCAACAGCACACAAAAAATTTCCATGGCATGGCTAGTATGGCTAAAAGAAGTTAATTTCAGGAGGATAAAATAGCCTATTGTTTCTGTTTCATATTTAACAAAGAAACAACCAAGTAAAAAAAACCTGCCCACACCAAAGCCATGCCTCAGAGACAAGTCCTTCTTGAGCAGAAGACATTTCATAACGCAGCCCTCGGTAACTCATAAGAGTAGCCCATTACCATACACAGCTTTATTGCAAGACACCTAAGTCATTCAAATGTTCAGTTAATGATTCTGAATTCCAACTGATTCTTCTCAGTTTCCTTAAATGTAGAAAGTAAAAGACACAGAATTTTTATCTGAAAATATTAAGGTGCTATGATATTGGCATACGTAGGCTTGCATATAGAAAACTTAGATAAGGACTGCTGGGATCTTGTGGTGGGTGCAATATCAGATTCATGAAAACAAGTCAAGTTGCTTTCTTTCATATTATTTCCTATTTAAAAATATACAAAGGAACATTTCAGCATGCATCTACAAGATATCTGTACCTTGTGGGTGACCAAAGTCAACTGAAGTTCAGAACTTTGCCCAGACATCTTTTTGTACCTCATATTAAAGCATAGAGGATTTTTTACAATCCACATTACATCCAGGTATTTTAATCTTGAATTTTATCCTTAATTTCTTAAATTGACTTTTACTTTTCAAGGAAAAAAAAATAAATAGCAAACAAAGTCTCATATTTCCATCCCTTCATTCCCAAAGAAAACCTGAAGGCAAACTTTGCTGTGCTGTGTCATTATGTCAGCAAGAACAGTAACCTGAAAATTTGTTTACTAAATATTTTTTCCTTTTAGCATTTATATAAACTGAAATGGATCAGAATGGAGGAAACTAGCTCTAAATAAAGCAATACAACAGGAAAGTACAGGAGTTTTATTCTGTGGAGAATGGATTGCTATGGCAACAGGATTTAATCGTGCTTAATAAAGCATGGTGCATTTACAAAATTAAACAAGAATCACATTCAGTCTTTAAATGAGTAATAGCTTCTGATACTTCATTCTAAACTTACTCCATTTGCACTTTTAAGTAATTTTTCTCCAAACAGAAATTTATGATTGACTTCTGCAAAATAAATCTAACATGTAACAAAAATCACTTGATCTTTACTTAAGCTATACATTAAGATTCTGTTTCAAGAACTGTAGAATATGTATGAGATTTATTCTTACTAAGAACTGCTAAACATCTTCTGAAGTACAATCAGAAAATTCATATCAACATGTTGTTGAGGATTTCCCTCTGCATTGTAAGCCCAGTTAAGTATTTTGTTTCTTGGGTCACAGATATATAAATTCAAAATAATGGAACTGAGCGAGGGAAAGCAGGAGAAAGGACCCTCTTAGGGTTTAGTATTCCTGCTCTTTTTCTCTCTGTGTTTCTGATGGTGAAACTTTGACAGCTCAAACATGCAGGAAGAACATGCTTTACAGAAGAAGGTAAGAATTTATTGATCAAATGAGGAACATATTTGAGAAGCTCCTGGATGGGATCCAGTGCCATGTGCCCTAGGATGAGGCTGATGGAGAAGGGGGGATTTGGAACAGTTCACCCGCAGTGCTCCCTGGCAAACTGACCCATTCTGTGATTCTGTGAACAATAGCTCAAGAATTTCATCAGCTCCAATGACCATTAAAAAGATTTCTGAAATTTTTTGGTTGTTGTGGGACTTCTTTAAGGTTGCATTTTACATAGAAATTATTTCTTTAAATTCTGTGTTTTGTTACATGAATCACCTCTTACTCAGTAGTGCTACAGCACTCGCTGGGTTTGGTAGAAATTTCTTTATATCTGATATCTGTGGTTGGATTGGACCCCTAAAAACGTATCTTTAAAGGGACAAGATTAGTCAGGTTCTGGAATTGCTGTGAAGACAAATACAGCTTTACATGGTGTTTACATTGCTACCTGTTCTGTGACACACAAAGAATAGCAAATTAGAGGGGACCAAACATAATGAAGTTGGCTGTAATAAACTTACTTTTCTGGAGTCAGAATCTCTCAGGCTCATCTTTTTCTCAAGCAGAAGTGCACTCTAAACTGACAATATCCTAAAAGCCAACACTGCTCCCTCACAGTGCCATGATGGGTATACTAGAACAGGCTAAGAATGAAAAGATGAAAAAAACAAAGTTATGAGGTCCACCCTTCCTAAATTTACATTTAAAATTATAGTAACAAGGCTCTAAGATATCTTTAGGAGCCCCACTTACAGAAGTACAAAGTTATATAAGGTTTAGTTGCTTAGGGGGTTTTTATAATTACAGAATCCACAAAACTATGAATATTAGCAAATTATTTTAGGGGACTTGGAGACAGGCTAAGAGAACTTGATATTTAAAACATTAGAATCCTATTTCTATATAATTTAATAGAATCACTTATCAGCTTCACAAAGATTCCCACATCAAAGTATGATAGATATAATTAATTAATTTAATTCAAGCATTAAACTATTATGAATAATTAAAATGATTAATTTCAATAAATATCTCATCACACGATCTGTATTATTTCCGCTATTATCCTTAATACCAAAAAGATACGCTGATAGAATACTTGATTTGTAAGTCTTAGATTTAATCACAATTTATAATCTGTTTGAATTTTTGTATATGTACTATTCTAAGAGTATTGGTAAAAAGTTTTTAAAACTTCTTAACACATAATTTTTCTGTAATTCTTGAGGGAAACCCCCCATCATTTAGAGTGTAATGTAAATAAATCCAGGAATGCTGAGCTCCAATATTTGTTGCAGGACAGAACATGGGATATGCAACCAGTTTTTCTGAATATTACTGAGTTTTACTAAAGTAATAAATGTGGTTTTAAACAATTATATCCCAAAATTAGAGGATTTTCTTCCTCACCATTGTAGTAAGATTCATCCTTTACCACTGAAATAGAAAAGTGACTATGAAGGATTTATCTGAACTGGTTAAATTGAAAAAAATCTCTTTAATTCATTTAACAATCTTCATTTTCAAGGCCATATAGCAGTATAGAGGAATGTGTGGAATGCTAACATTTAAAACTGGAAGTTTAAAGGGAGTAATGAAATGTATTTTCAAATAGAGCAAAAATTTTCTGATTTTTCCAGTTCTTCCTCACTGGAAGAATACTTTAGTATTCCATTTGGGCATTACCTAAGACTTGTCAACCTTTCTGCCTTAATTTTCCATCTACTCTTGACACAAAGTGCTTTGAATATTTTCTGAATATCAAGTAAGAGAACATTTTCTTTATAAATGTTGTAAAACTAATTGTTCCCACAGGTTATCCCATTCATCAAAATAAGATAAACTGTCTAGATATGGTCTATCATGCAAGAGAGTCTAGGGACCAGTCAGTCAAATTAGGAAACCAATCTGATTTTAAATTACAATAATCTAGAAGAATTGCAGTTTTGGTATGCTTACATTTTGTATTCTGACTAGCTTTATCCAGCTAGTGAATGTGGATAAAATGGAAGAATTGACAAAACTAAACTCTTTTTTAAAACTCTCCTAAAATATTTTTACAAATATTAATTTGTAATATTCCTACACATTTGGTATTATTATTGTTGGGGGTCTGGAGCCTATGACATTGATCGTAGGGAAGTCCTAGACAAATGTGTAGGTCAGTGCACTGGAAACCAGCTGAAAGTCTACTGTGAGTATTCCATCAGACTGTTTTGCTTATTAAACCGATTGGGATTAAGAAATGTTTGCAGGGAAATCTCAGAGCTATGGCTTTATGCTACGTGATTCATAGTTAAACTCCACTGCAACTTCCTGAAAAGACAGATTAATACTCCAATGCACTGAATGAGTAAGTTAATGTTAATAAGCAACATAGCATTGTTTAATAACATCAGGTGTGCAGGTTAGGCTTCTGCAAAAATAATGGCCATTACATGTCAGCTACTGAATAACTATGTTCAGCATAAATAATTAAATTCCATCTGAAATACTACTTTAGTGCTTTACCTTCTTTCCCTTGAGAAAGATAAACTAATTACAATATGCTGTATTTGAGTATGAAGTTATATCCCTCTTAATTCATTTTTATGGAAAAGGAAACCTTTCCTGACAATTTATTTTCTAAGCTCTCTATTTCAAACATTCAGTTTTACTGTAATTTAGAAAATTAGCTATCTGTACCAGTAAATTCCATGGAATTATTTCAAGAAAACAAAGAAGTTTTCAGTAGTTGCTACTGCTAGTACTTATTTTATTATCTGGCAATTGACCAAAGGGCAGTAGAGGGTGATTAAAAGCAGAGAATAACCACAAAATGTATATGGTTGAACATTTACCTGGTAAATTTTAAATATCTCCAAGGATGGTGTTCTCACAGTCTCTCGTGGTAACACTCCAGATCTTAAACACAGTGATTTTATTTTTTTTTCTTATATTCGACTGGAATTTCCCTTGTAGTTTTCAGTTGCTGTCTCTTTCCTTTCAATCTGCAATTCTTAGAAGTAATAGAGGGTGGGTAGTTGGCTCAGCACCTTTTGGGGTTTTTTTGGCTTTTTTCTGCCTTCATGGTTCTATGAATCTATTTTTGTATTCTTTTTCTTCCTTGAACATCAAAATATTTTGTGAGACAAAGAGTAACCTGCATCCAGTTAAATGGCTTTGACTCTTTCAACTATGCAATTATGCAGTGGTAAGCCCGTAACACATACACTTGCATTGAGTGATAAACCATGGAAATACCCATATTTCTGGCAATTATTTCAGTCACCTATTGCTTTAGAATTCAAATGCTTATTTCACAGGCCAAAGTTTCATTTAGGTTGCAGCTTCCCTTGGGTTCTCTGTTACTTCTCCCCTCCTCCCTTGTAATTGCAACAGAAAGGGAAAAGGAGCTTCAGCTTAATCTCTGAGAATAATGATGAAATTCAGATAGACAGAAGTGTGCATGTATCAAAGAATGAGAAGATTCTCAGTCTCCTTGTCAAGTGCTATTGTATGTTCTGGAACTTTGCCAGACAACATTTTGTTGCAGAAAAGTAATTCAAAATGTATGAAAAACTTTTTTCCCCATGCCTACCTTCACACTCAATCTCTATTTAAGTGCAGATGCAGAGCTACAAAAAGAAATCTAAATCTATGGCAAATCAAAGCAGCAAAGTTGCAAAACAAGTCTAAAAATAGATCAGCTTTCAAGATGAGTATGTAATTAAATTCTTTATAAAAAGTATGTATACCGACAGATGTAAAAACAGCAGATATTTATAAATCACTTTTCCTGGTATTTATTACTATTTTGATCTTTCATGGTTTATTGATGCTTCATAGAAATCCTTTGCTGTATATGAAATTAGGATATAGTATAACTATTTTCAACTACATAACACAAATGTATTCCAAATGCCAGATGTGATTGTCAAAAAAATTTGATTTATACTGGTAACAGTGTGAACTGGCAGGGGAAAAAAAGGAAAGTATTTCAAGAGAACAAGAAAAACCTTCAATGTCTGTAAATATCTTGAACTAATCTGTGAATAATTCTTCTAAAAGATGTACTCAAACAAAATCAAAATTGCCTCTTTTCAGTCTTTCAGAACTGAGTCAAAATAGGGCAAAACTTCACCAAGTCTGTTCAGAAGTCCGTGCTTTGTGTGCCATAGAATTACACTTCAATTCCAAAAAAGAAATTGAGCACAAGGAGATGCAAAGAATTCCATTCCATTCTTTTCTTTTCCACCTTCTAGCATTTCATTATCTTAGAAGTCAAATGAATTTTATGATTGATATTGTCAGAAGTCTTTAAGGGTCTGACAGTCCCTTATTATCATCTTAAGCACTGTTAGATTTTTCTATCAATAAAAGTTATAAAACCCCAGAGGGCTGGACTGAAATAATTATATTGTATATGTATCTCCCTAAAGACAAACAAAATGCACCTGAGGGTGTCTTTGAATGGAAACCTCTTGCACTGACAGGAAAATGGCAACCTAAAAGCAACTTAATGGCAACCTAATAAACCTCTACTTTACCTAAGTGCATCAAGATCCTATTCTTCCATAATACAGGATGTATTTTTGATCATCTGAATTAAAATTAATTGCAAAACTACTTCTATACCAAAGCAGTGGCATTTTTTGTCATTACCACTACAATGTATTCAGAATTTACATTGCAAAAATAAAAATGGGATAGTTACAATGGCTATAAAATGAACCATGAATCAAAGTTTTCCATGGCTCTCTTTTTACACCTTTTATTTATTTTAAAACCACTTATCTCTTACTGTGCCCTAAAAAATAAGAATGAACTTTCAATTAAGGAACTGGACTGTGCAACCAGCATATATAACTGTTTCATCACAAGAGTTTCAAAAAAATGTTGAAAAAAAGAGCTATTTTCTTTTTAACAGGAATATCTGCAGATCTGATGATTTTCACAAACTCAGTTTAGTGGGAAAAAAAAAAGAACACAACAAAAAACCACAAAACCAAACATTTCTTCTACAACAGCAAAACATCAACCTTTTTTTGAACAAGACTTCTAATTTGTTTGGGATTTTTTATGTACAAAACAAATTCTAAAACTCTAGCTCAAGGAAAAATACTTTAACAAACCATAATGTTTTTATCCACATACAAGTTTGTAATAAGTTTTAATAAGAATTCTCAATTGCTTTTGTTCTATATTCCACAAAGAAAAGTTTAAATTAATAGAATAAAAATTTGATTTTCTTTTGGCTCTAGTTAGTGCCTACCTCAGTAGTAACTTTGAGAATGACCTTGGGAAAACTTTTTAATCTCACTCAGATCTGTCTGGGAAAATAATAGTTCCTCGTGAGTGCTACAAATTGTAAATTAATTGAATTTCTGAGATGTTCTGATATAACTGTGGTATCAGCACAGCATACAAGAAACCATTGGAGAATAATTCTTCAAGAATCCTAGCCCCACCATTTTTTCAATAAAGCCATGTCATAACAGGTCTCAAGCACAATATAACTGGAGCACATTCTCTTTTCTGGCTTTCTGCCAGGAGTGGATTTCACCCTTGGTGAATTTTACTGCTTTTTTCATGCTAATAAATCCATAAGACAGCAGCACTTTAAAAGAAAGGAAAAGCCCACAATTTCTGCATCTTAATAGTGTATTCACTTGCAAATTACTGAGATGATATTTGAGGAAGGTAAGAAAGGAGGATTATTGTCATCAGTCATCTCCTGACACCTGCATCCTGTAACATAGTGTCACATAAACATGCCCATAATCAATCCTTTAAGTTTCAAAACTTCCTTTTCTAAAAACTCAAACCAAAACATAAAAACACTCATCCAGATTTAAATACCTGGAGTGAAAATGCATCCACTGTTTAGCTTTCCTAAAGTTCCCAGGTAAAATCTGAATATTTCCACCTTCAGATTTTTATATATTTATCAGAAAGATTAAAGAGCTCTTGGCCATCAGAAATTTTCTCTCCATGGAAATATCAATAAATATATTAAATTGCTTCTCAGGGTTTTGTAAGGATTTTTAAAATAAAATAACTAGATAGAGCTTCTTGTCTTTCATTCCCTGTCAGGTTTTCTGACCTTAAATCATTGCTGTGGCTCCTGCAGGAATGTTTTCCAATTTTTCAATATCTCTTTTAAAGCATAGAGGGCATAGATATAATGATCCCATTAATGCAGTGTAATACAGCATCCCTTATTTCACTAATTTGCCTACACTGAGGAACAAGGAACTGTGCTTGCTACAGCATTACTTTGGGAGATCTTATATTTCTGGCTGTGTTCTATGGTGCCTAAATTATTTTGGTTTCAGTACTTAGGAATAGCTCATAATCAGTAAATAATTTACATTCTTCCTCATGTTGTTAAAATAAAGTGGTGGGGGGCACTCTGGGGTGTGAACAAATACTGCCTGGTGGGAAGAACACCGACTTGAATTCTCATTTTTTCTCCCATGTATCCTTGGATATGTTAATTTTGGCTGAGACCCTTAACATTATTTAGGTGTTGAATCCAAGAGAAATAATGTCAATGAGATTTTGTTACCTAAATACTTCTGAGAGGAGGGTTCTGAACTTTAGGGTTGCAATTCAAATTCAGTTATGAGACTTGTCACCCAAGAGCCCAAGGCCTGCTGTGAGAAACTCCATCCTGTGCTACCTGGCCATCCATTACCTGGTTTGTCCTCTGAAAATGTCTGTTTTTCCACTGGCCACAAATTTCTAAACTCCTAGGACCACCAGAACACACACAAACCTTCACACATTTCTAAATTAAATTCATAGAATGTATCAGTTTTTCAGATGTTATACCAGGGATTTATTGTTCGACTTCTGCACATTACCAAAGAATGGTTGCTGTGATAAGGGATTGTAATAATAAATCAGTGATGCCATCAAGAATATACTAGACAAAGGCTAGTAAATTAGCCTTAAAAAAATAAATTATATATTTTTTAGTCTAAATTAGAGCCTTTTTTAAAAGTTACTCTATGAAAACCTTTTAGATATTTTCTATAAAATAACATAGTAAAATGAAGTTAAAAAATGGATCTCAAAGAATGTCTCAATCCTTAGGAATTTTCCAGAACAAAACCTCTTGTTATAAAAACAATCAATAGTTCGTACTTATTTAGCAGTATTTACTGCAATCAAGTATTTGTTCCTTTGCACTACACAGACAGGAGGGTTTCCTTGAACTGATTCCAGACAGAGCTTCAAAGTCCTTCATTTCCAATCTTACCACTGCATTTGTCGTTCTGTGTACCTTTCTAATATTACAACATTTTTTCTCAAAGTATGAGTTCCAAAGGAGATCCTAGTATTCCAAAAACTTTGTTGTCCTGTTCGTACAGAGGTGGTACCCACCTTTCCACTGTGTTTTGTTATTCTTCTGCTTCTAAGCCTTGAGTCACACTGGCCCTTTTAATTTGCCATCAGTACAATGGTCAACTAGTTTTCTACCCTGGCTACAAAGAATTCTCAAAATCACTGATTTCCAGCATGCCATCTCCCATGTTATTGGTGGAGCCAACATTCCTAGTTTCTAAATGGCTTAACATTTGGCCATAAGAAAGTCATTATTCTTCTCTTGATGGACAAAAAAATACCATAGTTGGGGTTTTGTACTATAATGAAGATGCTTTTTGGAATTACTTAATGAAGACTCTTGATTTAAAACTAAGAACTATATAAAGAAACTAAAAATTACCTTGCTTACTTGTTTTCGGAAGCAAAATATGCAATTAAACTGAATCAAAGATTTTGCCACAAAGGGAGCATTTTGTGCATATTACACAATGGTTGAACTAATGTCAAAGCAACCTGCTGAGCAGTTCCATGGTTTTTTTTCTTTTGTAATTCATAATAAAGCCTAGTGACATTACATCCCTCATAAGCCTGAGTAGTTTTAACATATTGTAATAAGAACACTAAATCAATTCAATTCAATTTATTTAAACAAGATGAAAACCCTGAGGAGACCTTCATGCATTCATTCAAGTGACAACCTCCAACATTAGGGCCTAGAAATAAGCAGTAGAAAAAAAAACCCATACCCAAAACCAACAGCAAATGAAAGTAGTTTAAAAAATATACCCAGTATGTGTTTTATGTGCATTGTGGTATACTTGGGACTTTAAAAAATGGTAAGTCAAATGCAGGTCACTGGCCAGTAAGTTACTAGTTAAATAAATTATAATGAGGACTATACCTCAGAAGATTGCAGTCTTACATGCAAGTATGCAAACATGCATGTTTCTATAAATGAGTCTATGAGAAAATGTAAAGTAACACAGGTAAAAATTCTCATATCTCCATAATCAGTTCAGTCTATTCATGAGTCCTTGTGGAAATCACAAAGGTAAAAAACAAAATAAATCAAACAGAAATGTGGCACATTGTTTGAATCTTAAGTAAAAAGACAAAAGTTACACTGTGTGCATGATCACTGAAATTTATTTGTGGCAGTGAAGAACAGAAAACTAATCCTAAATGTTTTTCACATGAACATCATCTCCTACTAATGTAGGGGAATAATGATGTCTCATTCAATAGTAATTGATAAAGTAATCAAATAAATGCATTAAAAGCTAAAAATTATGCCTATAAAAACAAATGAGCAAAAATCCCTAAACCCTTTAAAAAACTTCAAACATGTAAAAGGCATATTTTGCAAAAAATATTTCAGAATTCAAACTCAAGATGAAATAGGAACAACTTGTAAAATCCATTTTTTAGGCAATCAATTGCACACAGTTCAAAATACATTTTACCTCAACTGCAAGGTCTGTGACAGATGGTCCACTAATGCAGGTTGCAAAGTCATCTGTTTAAAAGCAACTCTGGAATCTACAAGGAGCCACAAGGGCCACTAATGTGTCTGAAGAGAAAAGAGTATCATAATACATGGAACCCTCTGGGGCACCTTGTTAATTATTACAGGGTCACATTTCTGTGTAATATTTTGTTCTTTACTCTACAGCTAATTTACAGTCAGTTTGGTGTATGGTTCTGAAAGCCCAAGGCCAAAAAGGAAATTACACTAAGATCTTGTGAAGGACGATTTGAGAGCCGTCATTAGTGGAAATTAGTTTGGCATAATTGGTGGATAACCAGAGACCAAGAGCTAGTTCCAGTCAAGAAACAGCAGATAGTGTGAACCTGAGGGCTAAGTTCCAACCTACAAAAAGAGTAAAAAAAAAATATCATTAATTTTAAAGGCAGTTATGCTATTCATTCCTAACCTAAATTTGGTCTGTGATTTGAAATATGAAATTTAAACCACATTACATCATTCAGAGCTGTAATTTTAGGTCGTGTGTTCCATGCTTTCAATCTACTTTTTTTTTTTTTTTTTTTTTTTTTTTTAGAACAAATGACAGTTTGATCACCTGGAGAATTGCTGCAGTTTTCCACTTTGAGAACAGGCAGTATCTGTTCATATCCTAATGGCAAGAGGATGAGAAGGAATAACAAGATCCAAATATACTCCAACCACTCTTTGGGAACTTCAGAGCTGACTGTGTTGCTGATTTCACATTGTGTTGTAACCACAGAAAAGAGTGTTCCTCTCCAAATAACTTGCACCCTTATGCCTTCAAACTGTACTACACAAAAGTATATAGGACATCCTATTTATGCTGTTTACTACAACAGAATAAAGAAAAAACACGTGCACAGGAGGAAAGAAGGGAAATGTTTAGAATTTTCAGGGAGGGACCTGAAAGGAAAAGGAAACAGACATTAAAAACAAATACCAACTGCATACTATCCTAGGAGTTAGCAATTAAAGAAGTGTTTGTAATCTCTTCCTGAAGTCATGGGGAGTTGTAGACACTGTGAGGGCACTTTGCCCCTGTGCACAGGAGAACCACACTTTTAGCACCCAGTTGGGACCTTGACTGAAGAGTCTTTCTTTTCCAGCCTCCTTGAGACTGGCAATAATTTTATTGTGAAAGTTCAGAGAAGCCATATCAAGGCAGAATTTAATGACAATTTGCAAATAAAATCTTTCTGAATATAAAATGTGAGACCAAACCTTCCCTATTAAACTGAAATTAATAGAGCCTCAGCCCTTACTTCACTAGGAGCAGTATCAGTTATTTAAATCTCTTTGTACTGACAGGTAACTTAATTTTTCATCCAATTAGGTCACACAGTCCAATTTATAAGACATCAAAAGATACACGTGGCCCTCTTTTAGCCCCCTCCTACTCAATTTCCTGACTTTCAGCCCTGAATGATTTTTCAAAATCAAGGTTGCTGCATACCAGAGACAATACCCAACAGGGGGTTATTCTTGATTCACAGTTGTCTTTTACCAAAACTTAGATCATTTTGCCTATTTCTTTTATTAACATATGATCAAACTCAAACTACTCAAGCTGCTCAAACTGGATTTTTGTAAAATAAAAAACAGAGAACTTGAATTTAGTTGTTAAATGATGATCATCACTCATGCTCTTCACTGATATTCACTGAGCTTTCTTTCTCAATTATTACTTCTGGATTTCTATCTGCAAGACAGCACTGTATAACCTAACAAGTATCATTTATATAGGTCTGAATGCAAAAGAGGGACCTTGAAATATTTTTACTTTAATACATAAGCTGAGTTAGAAGTGATATTGTGTCAAGTTGCTCTGAACCAGTTGAATCTGACCCCCTCTGTTGTCATGATGACATTTGAATTGATGGAACTGCACTTTAAAGTGGAATGGAGAGCCAAACTGGAAGGCTGTCAGCTGAAAAGCATGAAGAATATTAGTTACTCATACTAAAGGTTAAATTAACTCTATGAGTTAATGAGCTGGATTGTTCTTTTTACCATGATCAAGAACAACATTTAAGAGTATGCCTCTCTAGTCTACTATTTTACTTCAGATAACACTATAAAAATAGAAAGAAAAAGGGAACAATTTATTCTTTACTGCTCTTCTCTGACAAAAATAAAGAGCTGATGCATTTTAGAAACAACTTATTCTGTGTAACTTCTGCTGAATTTTGAGAGCCATTAATACAAGCTATTCCCTTCATTTTTCTCAAAGGTTTTGGCAAAACCTGGAGTTCCTGCATAGTAATACCATTTGCAGCTTATGGCTTGACAGGTTAAGAGCTTTGAAAAAGGCCAAAGTTATCTTTTATGTTATTTATAATATTATTAGGTGTATTTTTAGCCAGACATCTTTTGCTTAGCTTTTTTTTTTTTGGATCTTTTTTTTTTTCTGCGGGATTAGGAGCAGTGACTAAAATGTACTATGATGAGAACATTTAAAGGTCATTGCTAAACACAATCTAACCCATCTAAAAGAAAATTGTAACTGTCACATTATGGATAATTTAAAAAGAGCATCTACTAAACTATAATAAAAGGCATTCTCTCTTATTATTTCTTTAAAAAGTGACTATCTGAATACTTTCAAGAGTTACCAAGTGTACTCTCTGATAAATGTTTTATTCAGGAAGATTAATACAGAAAATATTACCTGATGTTCAAGTGTGGCCAACACCATAATTGTCCATACATATATGAAGTAGTTTGTTGTTTATACTGGAGAAAGGAAAATAACTTGATCCCTCTTCTGCTTTTTGAATAATATTCATTGTGCATGTGTTATGGAGGTGGAAAATAACAGGGTATTTCCTTTGACAGAAGTTTCCATTGAAAGACTGTATATGGTTTAGAAAGTGAGATGCTGTCAATATGAAAAAGTTATGCAAGGACTTCCAGGTAATAATAATTTTCAGGTAATCACTGTTAAAATATAGAAGATGGCCATGAAGAATGGAGAAATACACAATTCTAATCGGTAGCTGGGGGCAAAAATTAGTGTTTTTCAAAGGCTAAATCCACTCTTGAAACAAATTAGCTGTCCCTTCAGAAATTGCTGAAAAATAAAGTTTGAAAATCTTGTAGGTATATTTATAAATCTCAGAATAAATTCAGGATGTGGCTGACTTACATTGGAAAGCTTTCATGCTTACAAATTCTCACTTATTAAAATAGTAGAGGACATGAAAGGTTAAGCAGAAGGAAAATGATCTACTGAAATACAGCAGGGATCTAACCTAGATGGAAAATGTGTGTATTCCCTCTGGGGTCCTGCCATGCCCTTGGGATGCCAAGCTAATACTATCCCAAGACCAAAGATGCCATATCCCCAGAGGTGGAGCACAGTACAAAAGCATATTCATGCAGATTCAAACCTCAAAAACCTCTCTTCTTCCCTCTCTTTGATCCGTGAACATTGAAAAGCCTATACTGCACAGGCTGTGACCCTAAAACCTGTAAGGACCATTTCCTGGTACCCATTAGTGTTAACCTCAACATTATTCTGCTGTATTGGCTTATAAACCCGTAAGACACTCTGAGATTCAGTCTTTGCACAGTACTTACTCTTACTAAGCAAATTTTCTGCCCTCGTGAATACTGAGAGAACCTCAGACATTAGCACAGCCATTAACTCCTTGCTATAAATCAGGAATTTCAGCAGCAAAGGTACCCCAACCAGTGAGGTGAGTGAGGTGAGAGCATCCTGCCCCCAGCTCCTGCCTGCTGGGCACAGCCAGCCAGCCCCAAACCAGCCTGGAGATCACACCAAGCCAGTGGCACCTGCCCTTTCCTTGCAGCCCAGGCATGGAGGTGAGTGGAAGCAGAGGATCCCTGCTCTGCACTGCAGCAGATCCCTGCCTGCCACCACCTCTGCACAGCCAGGGAAGGCCTGCTGCAAAATCACCTCTGGCACTGGAGTTTTGCAGCAACTCTGCTGCAAACAACTCCTCTCCTCACCTCCATACTCAACAAAGCCTTTCTTTTCAAACTCCCTCTGGAAATCACAGCTACATGAAATAACACTCCTTTCATCCTGCTCCAGAAGTAGAGTCCCCAAACACAGCAGTAAAAATGGTATTTCAGCTGAGAACAGGATTGATAGAGGACAGATCTCAATAAATATCAGTAAGTATACCCTCTGCTTAAGTAACTGAAAGAAGACAGAGTGAAACTGCTTTATTGAGATACAGTTAGGAAGTTCCATTTACACAAAAATATTGCTGTACTATTTAACAAAACAACCATCTGCCAAAGTAAAATTCTTATTAAGGATGTATTAAAAATTTAATACTAATGAAGCACATCTACCAATTTTTTAAAGTGAACTGATATAAGTCACAAATGGGATATAAGATATGGAGATCATATGAGACAGGCAGATTAATTTTATAGCGTCTAAAAAACTTGGAGTTATGTTTAAAATGTTCTTAAGTGTAACTGTTGACAGATGTGATCCTGGGGATGAAGTATGATTTTTAAAAAAATGTGCAGATCTCCTTCAACCATAAGTTTTGCTGTTTTGTAGAAGTGTTTCAAATAATTTTTCATAGTTAAAAAAAAAAGAGAAGTAGATAAATGACTGTATTGATGACTTTACAAAGAAAATCTGTTATTTACACAGGTGTAGTACATTACCTTTGTGCTTCTCTCCAAAGTGTGTCCATGAAATAATTAGAATAGAGGTAAGTTTTAATGCTAAAATAATGCAGATGGACTTTTGTAGGTATTGAAAAACTCAGTGTATTTCGATGAGGTCTGAATTTTTTTATCTCCGTTCATGATCACTATATTGTCTTAGTATCTCTATAACCAGAGATATGTAGCCTTTGAGAGTTGTGTCTCTTCTACAAATGAATGAGAGCTTGCAGGACCAGCTTGCAACCTCAAGGATGTGCCTTCAAGTCACCAAAAGGAATTACAGCAGGAGTGATAACATCTGTTCTCTTTGTGATTATCATTCCCATTATCCTGCCACTGCAGATCACAGGGGTTTTTCTGCTAGCGCTAAAGGCCTACTGCAGCCCTTCCTACAGACACCACACCCACTGCAGACACAAAGTATGATTCCCAGAATCACTTCTAATGATTGCATTAAGATCAAACCACTCTCCCATGTCAAGCTCCTGATTCCTGTCTTTGTCTGAAAGGCCAGGGGTGGGCTAGGATTGTGGCCAGATAAATGCCACGTGAGCTCTTGCAGCTGAAGGTCTCTGTTCCTGACTGACATTTATCCCCACCAAACCCTTATTGGCTCATACAGCAAAGGTCACTCATTTTTTGATCTTTTCATTAATTTTACTGCTTTCTTCATAATCCCTGCCCTTCTTTTTCCTTGCAGGAGAAATTTGTAACAGGTAAAGCATATCGAGTACTGGCCTCACTGGAAGTTTATCTAACCAGCACTAGATCTTATAAAGACCCAAAGGAGATCTCCTGAAAGACACTCTGCATCTTGCAAGAAAAGCTGATGGCTGCCCAAAAGATGCCAGAGACCATAACAAAGTACTAATCAATTAAAACGGGGCCAGTATGCTACGGGGCTTGTTGTAAAAAAGCAAAAAAAAAAAATCAATTCAAAACATTAATCAGTTATTCTGTGCCATTTGAGTATTATAAATTATGATTAAATTAATTAAACTTACATTACACCCTAATTTCAGGTAGATATCTAGTTAGTTAGTTCTTTCTATTCCATCTGCTTTAGAGGATTGTTGAGATTCACTAAAATTTTGTTAAAAGGTTACTAATTTCTAATGCAGAGGAAGTGAGAAAAGCTTATAAGCAGTCTGAAACGCAGTGAGCACTTTACACATTGCAGAGAAAGAGTTTCCATCCAGGTCGTTAAATTCACTAACAACCTGAATGTTTTGGTAGTTTACTGAATATTTTTCTTAAAGTTCATTGTACAAGCTCTGCATTTCTTTCTCTTCTGTGCTTAGTGTAAATTTTTAATAGTTCCAGTAAGACATCCAGGATACAATTAGGCACCCTTCTGCTTTGCCATCTAATCTGACAATTTTCAAAGCAGCTCTTAACCCAGGTATTGCATTGACATGCCTGAAGTTATACAGTGTGAATACACACTTTAGCATTGGCTTTTTGTGCTGTACGTTGGAAGTAAGGGTTGTAAATAAGCACAAATGTGTAAATGTGCTATTTGTTCTTAGTTGCCTCTCTGTTAAAAAAAAAAAATTATTCATGGAGCAAAAAAAAATTATTCATGGAGCATGTAAGTGAGCCAAACTATACTATAAGATTCAAAGTTACCACCCAACCAGCATCCAAAACCTGTTCAACCACACTGTTCCTATTTACTGAACAAATATTCTACCAGACCACAGCCAATCACATAAATTACAATAAAAGAATACTTAATGGAGAAAACGGAGTACTTTTACAAGATTTTTTACATTTATAAATAAATTTTATTGCCTCAGTTACTCTGAGTGGGCAATGAGTATCTGGAGACAGTTCATGTTAGCTAGGAAATAAAGTTATTTTGCAACTGGATTGTGCATTGCCTGATTTTGCATGAATAATGAAATTAATTTTTTTGTGGTATGGGGAAATAATTATTTAGTACCTTTGTAGTGCAAAATAAAAAATCCTTAAATACATACATACATTTACAGATGTAAAGTGTCTTTAAATGTATTAGCACACAGAATATAACAAAATATGAAGAGAAAAAAATACAAATAAATCTGCCATACCAAGCACACCTCTATTAAAACATACTTCTCATTGAGGATGTTGAAATTATGAATTATTAAAAGCTACTCAAAAAAACATTCACCAAATGCACAGTATGACTGAGGTGATTACTCAAAGTCAAAGCACAAAAGAAATCTTACATTCAGACACTACTCTTGAAGAAACCTACCCTACCTATGCAGATTGAGTGAACCATGCAGCAACATTTTAAAGAATTAAAAATAGCATTAAATTACTTTTATCCAAGATTTTTGTTAAAAGTAGTATTGAATGAAAGAGTAAAACATTGGAATGTAAAATCTAGAAACAGATTAGTTGGGACATTTGATGAATTACATCTTGCTTTTAGCCACATAAGACTCCTGCACCACAATCAAAACTGATTTTCACCCAAGCAGTCTGTGTCCAGGCTGCTGGAAATAAAAGAGAAGACAATAGTATCTGCTAAAGAAGGAAAGCACTATTAAAAAAGAAACCACACACCACAAAAAACACTTTGACATTGTGGTGGAACAGAAAAGAAAACACTCAGTAAGCTCAGGAATATCTAATGTAACCATGAATAGAACAACAGGAAAAAACAGATGCCAAACTGCTCTGTCAAGCTATGACTGTTTTTCTAGAGTAGTCAAATAGGTAACTTTAAATGAATTGATGAATGAATGAATAAATAGTGAAAGCTCATGCAGTTCACATCCTTCTGGATGACCATTGTTTCTGTCAGGAAAATTCAGCAGAGCATCATTAACAGCATTATCTGAACAATGTGAGAAGAGGTGTTTCTTCATTAAAAAAAGGAAAAAATGGAAACTTGTTGTGGTGCTGGAGGATTGTTCTGATCTTCTGGGATCCCAAGCAGACCTGTAGAAGTTTAGAATTGTCTGCTGTAGATGGAACAATTTGCACAATACATCAGGTAAATGCAGGGTTTTAAAAGATCTTTTTATTATTTAAATATACACCAGCTTCCTTCATCCCCTCCCCTTGAATAATTTTTCCCATTTATAGATTATTTCCTGGACAGATTGAAATTAAGCATTTTTAAGATTTTTTTTTTCTTTATGTACATCTCTGAAAATGTAGGACTTTCCAATACATAAAATTACTCTCAGGGAAACTGACATACATCTTTATGAGCACAGTCTCATTCTCAAAAAATATGGTATTATCAATTCACAAATTACTGAGAGTTAGGCACTTGGATGTAATTTGACTAACTACACCTTTAAATGTGTTTTTTGCTCCTGAATGTCTACTGAATTGCTGACTTAAGAAGCCTGTGAAGGGAAATAACCTCACCAAGATTCAGTCCCATCTGTGGGTGTTGGCTCTGAACTGGAAACCAATAATGTCAAGCTTTGCAGCAATGTAAAGTGGAAAATTACAAGAGAGAGGTATTATATTCTCCATTTTACAAACATCAAGGTTGTTAGAGCTATATAGAGTTCAGGTTTTCAGAAATAATACAAGATTTTATGCTAGAGCAAAGAAGATAAACAGTCCATTACTTTAGAAGACACAAAATGGCTTGAGAATATGTTTCGTACTTCCACCAGATGAGAAATACACCCTTTATATCCTAATAATGCTGGTTTTATTTAGTTTGTTTCTATTGTGATTTTGGTAACTTATACAACCAATTTAAAGTCATTCCAGACCAAATATTTGTAGCTTAGAATAAAAGTATTCTGCAAAGGTTTTTTAAATGTTTGTGTTTTGTTTGTTTGCTGGTGTTGTTATTTCTTCCAGTTTACAAGAAAAGAACTTATTAGATGTTAAAAAAAATTACTACAGTTCCTTCTGAAAGATACATGATACATTACCCACTTTCATCTTAGGTTATTGACCATTTATCTGCTATTTAGCCCTCATATTTGTGCTTTGCTGAACTGAATTTAAGTGTAATTTAGTCACTTTGATTTCTGGTTGGCACTGGTGGATAAAATGATAGGTTTCAAAACATAAGTAGAACAGTTACCCACACAGTTCTCTGCAAATTACTGCAGGAAAGGCTACTGTTTCCGATTGCTTACTTTTTATAGAAGTTTCAGGAAAAAGAAACAACCTCCTAACACAAAGATTTTTTTGATGTTGTTATATTTACACACATTTAATTACACAATTTCTTCGGTTTTTTAAATGAATGCTATTTTAGTAGTGTAGGAAAAATAAATGATATTAAACCACAAGATGGTGAGAAAGCAATTTATAGAACTGTACTAATGTACCTAAATCTGTGCTTCAGCTGGAAAGAACTTGCAAAGATCCCTGCTGAGTAGGAGAGTAAAATTTACAAGATAGAGAACTTGTTGTGTCTGAAAAAAATCATAGAATTATTGCCATTTTATGGAAGAAACCACCATAAGGTGATAAAGGAGCAGAAGCAGACTGTGAAACACTCTTTAGCTGTGACATTCATCCACACCTTCTCCAAGTTCCTGCACATTATTGACTCCCAACTAAGGGGTGGGAAATGAGAAAAAATATGTTTCTTTACAATTAAAAATGAACACAACTGAGAAATAGAATTAACATAAAAAATGGTGGGAGAATACCTGACAAGGTACTGATAAGGATTTTTTAGGCAGCCTTAATTCTCCTGTCATTCTTACCAGTGAAAACCTCCCCCTCCAAAACCCAGCACAACATCATAAAAACCTCCAACATTGGAAAAACCAAATAATAACAACAAACCAAACAAAACCACCCAAGAAAAACAAAAGTAAGCAAACAAAACCAAACAAAACACCCAAACCCTTGAACTCCTTGTGACTGAAATTATACATTTTTTCAAAAGCAATTATACAGACACATTTTGTTTTACCATATTTGTTCAAATCCTGTCAAAAAGCCCTTACTAGTTGTTAGCTTTATTATTTGCAAAATCCTGCCAAAGCTTCTGAAGCACTGACTTGATCAAAGTCAATATATGGAATATATTGCAATATATGGAGCAAAACATGGAAATTTGGGGAGAAGTGGTTAAATTCTAGTAGGTTTCAGAAATTCATTTATTTATGAGAAAAAAAAAATCAAAAATTAAGACCAAGATGTCTAAATAGACCTTTAGCAGTTTGCTAAAATGAACATTTCTCTAGAAGAAGATACACATAAACAAAGCAACCAGGTATATCTGAAGTGGCATCTTTGTGTCTTGCAGGCAGAGCACACAGATCATGAGATCAACATGCATGCACACTGAAGAGTTCATGCATGCACATATCTCTTTATTCATTACTTTTAACCCAAAGAAATGCTTTTGACCTATGAAAACAAACCAGGAAATGCCTTTTAATAACAGAACAGTGATTTCCAAAGCTTTACCACACCACAAAGCTGACCATGAAATTAAGAACAGAGGAATTTTAAAGAGCTGGCCTTGAACATACAATATTAATCAGTGTGTAGAAGCCAGCCTTAGAAGAGAAAGTGTCACTGATGCAGTGAAAGTTCAGTTGTCTTTAATCTCTGGCAGGTGTAGGTCTGCAGGGCACTGCAGGGGAAGCGTGAGTGGGAAGTGTACACAAGGCACCAAGAACCTCACACCAATATTCTGCACAACTGGACAGGCAAACCTATTATACCTGACCTTCATCATCCAGGGCAAGGCAAGGGGACAAAATCAAGACTGATTTGTGTATACTACACTCTGTTCTCATGAACTTTAAGAGACTAATTAAGATGTGGGTGCCTGAATATTTTGTAGGAGCTGGGCATAGGCCAAGTTACAGTTTGAGCATTGAAATAAGCAAAGTAACAGCCTAGCACTGGCTAGTACAGTTCCCCTTGCTAATGTTAGGTTTTTTCTGATATACTTTTTCCTTTCTGTTTGTTTTGGGTTTTTTTTAAGTTTCACTCTGGGTAAAACCAATTATGGAATAACAAGGTAAGCACATCCTGAGAAGATGATAAAGTATGACTAATGAAGTCAGCTCTGAGGTAAATGCCTCAAATCAACCAAGTGAGCTAACAGGTAACAGTTACCAGTGCCAAAGAACAAAATATTTTGAGTGGCCTATGAATTTTGAGGACAGAATGTAAGTTATTCTAAGGCTTTATTTTAGAGTTGTTCTTGGTTAGTGCCATTTTATAAGACTGAGGATCAAAGCAATGCATGGGAAATAGCAAATAAGCATAAAATAAGTCATAGCAGTCTAACATTGGTATGCAGTAATAGGTGTAGAGACTGCCTAACTATAACTTGAATTTTGAGTATTATCAGCTTCCAAAGGTTTACTATGGCAACCTGGCTCCTCTCTTTCCAGGACCCATTCCATCATCCATTTCCAACTTTTTACCTCCACTGGAATTCCTTTTTCAAAAACACACCTTTCCCATAAAACTCGGGTGTTTTAAAATGCATTTCTTCTTCTAGAAATTCTTCTTCTAGATCAAGAGTAGATCTTTCATTTCACCATATCCTTTCCCTAATACTTGTCAAATGCTCAGCCACTTAAGGCTCTGTATCTGTCATTTAGTGCAAGGTACAGATGGTATGAAAATGAAAGCACAATAGAGATGAACAGCCTCTAACACCAGTTAGCCATGGCACAGCATAGCAAGTAGTGGAATTTTAACACTTATTCCACTTCCAACCTCTGCGAAACCTTCTTCAGGAATTATAAAGGGGCTGTGTGTTGTACACTATCTCTTGTACAAGAAATCAAGGCTTTTCTGTGTGGTCCTTGCTCCACCCTGATAGAAAACACCCTCTGTTATAGTTGCATTTGGCAGAAAATAAATGACACAATGTAATTCAATCTATAAATGTAATTTCTATAAGGCCTTTACTTTTTTTACCCTCTTTCCACCAAAATGTTTATGTTTATTTTGTATATGTTACACTGCCCTTTGTTTTCTTCAAAAGCAGAAAATTGCTGCTATGGCAACAGTACTTTTGATCATAACCTGAAAAGAGCAAATTTGCATTCGAGATCTAAAGGAAAAAGAGCCTTCAAATGTAAAAGGTTTCACCCAAATTCCACTAGTAGTTTTTCTATTAACATCAGATTGTCAATTGCATTTTGTCAGCTTTAAGGTTCTACACAGGCAGGTGTGCAGTTCTTAGCTGCGGGCCAGTGACACGTTTGCTGTGAGCTGTACAGAAGGAGGGCATCCAGTAGAAGTGAACCACTGACTCCCTTTACACTCAGAGTAAGACAGGCACCTTTAAATGCATTTCACCTGAAAAGTAGGTGGGATGAGTTACTCATGGGATGCCTGTCTTTGCTTCAGGTAAAGAAGCATTAAGTATGTTACTTATGAAAATCTATGGTAAGGAAATCCAAGCATGCCTCAGAATCCATCCTCAAAATCATTGTCATTCACAAAGGATTTTTGGTGCTGTCAGAAATAACATATTTTTAAAGTTAAATATTTATTGTGATCTCTCAGTATTCACAGTAGGTTTCGCCCTCATGTTTCTAGTTAATTCTCCCTAAGTTATTTTTTGCAAGTGTTCTTAAAGCAGTTTTGTTTCTGCTTAGAGCAAGTGAACTGGAATGCCAACTAAAAACTTTTGTTATGTGTATCACAATTTGTCTTACTCTAAAAAAATCAAAATCTACATTAAAGTGACTATCCTCATGCATTCTTCTGCTGAGTGATTAGCATACATTTTAGACATTACTAAGCTCAGATCCATTAAGATTGACATTACAGAAGTATAAATTTCAATGACATACAATTTTTTCCCCTCAGTATTCACAATCTATGACTTTTCATGATCATGGTCTTTTGAATTTCAAGAAAACAGACTGCAAGGAATTACATAAATAAGAATTAAAACAATGGTCCAACAGAAAACTTTCTGGTGAGCAAGCTACAGCGTATACACAGGAATCTGAGGGTAAGTGAGGGAGACAGGGCAAGGTCATCTGAGTTAACAGAGTAGAATCTGATTTTAAAGTACCCATCATTCTTACAAAATAACAATGAATATAGGGCACTTGCTGGGTACACGAAAAAAATGCTATGTAAAGACTGAAAAGTGTTTTAAACAGGTAAGTTGGCTCTTTAACTAAAAGAGACAACATGAAGTATGCCTAATAATGAAAAATTAGTATCAAATTGCTGTAGACTTTAAATTAAACCAGAACTTTCAACACTTAATGAATTTTCTGAGTAACACTGGCATATGATGTCTATGATGATGCCTGTGTCAATTCATCTCCCCTCACTCAGGGACAGTCCTGGCAAAGACACTCTAAGACATTGTTAGTCTGTGTGTATACACATACACATGCATATAGTGAGGAATAAGGCAGCAAACCACATTTTTCCTTCTAAGCTCATGCCTTATAAATTGTAGAAATGTTCACAGAATTATTCACTTTTTATTGTTCTCCATCTACACACTGTACTATATACATTTGGCCACTACTAGATAATGAGAGATTGAAAAAAAATCAAATTTAAACAAACTACAAAGTTGAAAACTTAAATTAAATTGGCCAAGTACTTTAGTTGAGTGCAAGGGTAAAAGTGGAAGCCTGCATGTAAGAATAAACCTGTAAATAAATTCTTTGAGGTAGAAATCATTGCATAGTGAAACTAATATGAGACACTAAAGTAAACACAACGAAGAAAAAAGCTCAAATACATCACTTACCTGAAATTAAGATCTGATACAAGTAAGTTGGCCCATCAAACAGTTAATACCAGCCAAAATGTATGAAAATGTGGAAAAACATTCAGACAAACAGTGAGAAGGAAAAGAACATACTTTGTCTAATACAATGGTACCTAAGTCCTACATAATTTTTAGACCTTATGAAGACCAGTGGTGTACAGCAATCAAAATCATGTTTGGATTACAGACAGGGAATATTCAGACTCTTCCTCAGGACTGAACTGGAGAACCATGAAAAATAAGAGTAAGCCAGCAATAGTAAAAGAACTTGCTTACAGTTTGAACTATGAGAAAGTCCCACAGTTACTATCTTTCTCTTTTCAACAAATTATGCCCCTTTCCTAAAGGCAGAGACACCGAGTACTTTGGCTACCCCACAGCCAAAGTAGCAGGGTAGAAGATGAGAGGTTTGTCACTTTGCAGTTCTGAGACTCTTCAGCCCAGATATCCAAAAGTAAAAATGACACCCTGGTTGCTAAATTTTAATGATAAATCCTTGCTGCAAAATTAAAAAAAAAAAAAAATCCACCAAATGGGTAACCTGGCATTAAAACTGACATTAAAACTGACATTAAAACCTAGACTCATAGCTCATCTGTCAGAAAACTTCAGTCAGTAGCCAGAAGACTAGAGTTTATCCCCAGGTAGGTCATGAGTCATTTTAGAGCTTTCTACCTCACATACACTCAGAATCAGAAAAAACCCAATACAGCAGAGTTGCATAACTCTCATACTAGATCAAACAAATATAGACTGATTTTGTTTCATTCTTTTGACTCCTTTTGATATGAGTGAATGCACAGAAGGAATCAAAAAGGGCTAGTGAAGAGATCTTTGGAGAACTGAGGTTTTACAGCCTAAAGAAGAAAAGACTAAAGGAGAATACAGTTGTTGCCTTCCAATATGTTAAGGAGAGGTAATGAAAAGGTAGGAGTGAACCAAGCTCCCCTCAAAGATGCACAGTGAAAGGACAGGAGGCAATATCCAGCTAGATAGCTAGATAGCTATTTTTAAGCACTATAAAGTTTCCAAAAAAACTTAGAGAATTCCCAGTTCCTGGAGATATCCTAAACTCAACCAGATAAGTGGCTGTGCAATGTAACCTGACCTGTAATTCAGCCCTGTTTTGTTCTGTGGTGGGTCTAGGTGACCTTCAGTATATATCACAACCCAAGTTTTTGCACAATTCTAAGTTACAGCAGATTTAGCCTTCACTACTACTATCATCAAGTGTGAAAATACCCTCTAGGGGCTGAAGGGCTGACAGCATGGAAACAGTCTCCTGACTGAAAAAGGTGTTTTGAGTATTTCTGCAACTTCACCCACTCCTACAACAAATGCCTTGCTCTGAACTGTGTAATTTGTAATCTGTATCTAAAAGATAGGCTGCATTTTAAAGACAATCTCATGACTAATACAGAGAGCACACTCTAGTTGTACTGTCTCCCAAGAGGGACAATTTGATTTCTGGAAACTTCCCAGCAGTGCTGTTTCTGAGAGAAGGTGTGGACTGCTTACACTTGATATTTATAGCAGTGCATACTTTAGATCAGCACCATTTATAACATCTGAAAAATTCCAGCCAGCACTGATCAGATGCTTTTTATGGGTTTTTTTCCCCTACTATTTTTGATAGAGGTAATGAAAGTACCAGTACAATGTAAGAGGAGAGAAAAAGAACTGTAAAGTGAAAAGAGATTATGAGCCTGCTCCTTTTACCACTAGCACACAGAGTGGGAAAACAAATGAGCTGACTATAGCCCTGGGAAATGTGGAAAATGTGGTGGACAACTGGCCTGCATAAAATTCTACAGTAACTGCAAGACAACACTTACTACCTTAAGCTTGTAGGCCAAGTGTAGCAGGTCAGTGGTCAGTAGAAATGTACTGCACAACTCTTGGCAGTATTCTTGGACCATTAGATGTATTAGTCATCAGGTGAACAGTTTATTTCTGGAAGTAATATAGAGTAAATTTTGATAGAAAATGGAAAAATGAAAAAAAAAAAAAGAAAAAGAAAGACCACTGGTGGAGATGCATGATATGGATGAAGCCACTGTTTAAAACAAATTGGCAGCAGCTTTTTTTTGAATTTTGGAGAGTTGGAAGAATGTCCAGATTTATTAAAAGTTTGAGACATAGCTAAACACTCAGAGATAAATAGAAAATATTACAAAATCTAGAACTCTTTAAAAAAGTAATAAAAATTAGGTCTGTCAACTTTAAAGGGACATAAGGAACTTCAGAGCCCTCATTCACAACAGCAGGAAGCAAACCTACTCGTCATGGCCCAACCAGCCACTGCATCATTGCAAGCAATAAAGGGAATTCTCAAAGACAAGTGAGCTAGTGCTGCTGGGTTTACACAGTAGTTGTTTGGGAAATGAGTATCAACCCTGCACAGCATCCCTGCAAATCTTTGTGAAAAAGTTTAGCAAGGTGCAGACAATTTTCTACACTTTTGGTATATTAAAATCTGATTTAATAGTTCATAACTACTCAGGCCCCTTTTTCTCATGTTCTTGATTACCATGGATGTAAATTTGTATTTGTGTGGGCCTCTTAATTTATAAACCTGTATACAAAGCAGTAGAATTCCAATAATTGGGCTGAACTTTTCAGCAGCATGCAATCCAAATGGGTTTTTAATATCTCTTATTTCTGCTTACAGAGATTTCAACTTTAAAGAGATTAGTAATAGTTTCAAGGAAACATTTTTCCTCTATTTACAATTATAGCCAGTAAGAGTTAAATTTTTAATGTTGCAAATGTTTATTTATGTATTTCAAAATAACTTGGAAGCGGTTCTCACATCTCATCACAGCTCCTAATTATCCACCCATAGGAGAAAAAAGTAACAAAATTCACTCCTTTCACTCCCCAGATCATGCTACAGGAGCTGCAGAGTGAATAACCAAAGTAGGAGGCTGAGACCATATGGAGAAAAGTGCAATGAAATGCAACTGCTGGAAGAACATGGATGTCTTATCTCATAGCAGCTGGAATGGAAGTGTCTTGCCAGTCCCCCAGGTGATGCTCTCTGGTCTGCTGTCATTGCCTTCACAGAGACAGCACTGCTGGTGTTTGAGGAGCACAAACAAAGAACCAGATTGTTTCAGCTGGTTCACAGCTCAGAATTTTGCACAGAAGGGTCTTTCAGCTCCTATTCCTGAGTCAGTCAGACCAAAAGTGCTGCTACAGGCGTCACAAGATAACAGCTCTAAAGATGCCTTCAGAGAAGAGACTAGACCAGCCTGGAACCCCCACCACACTGACCAAAAGGCAACCTGCAGTGAAGCAGGGATTCTAAGAAAATATTTACTTTTGTACTCTGGATTTGGAGCCATCCAACACATTCTGGCATTCAGAGCAACCCATAAAATTGAAATTACCATAGTATTTCAATGTGATCATCTGACTCATCCTTCCTACTTACAAATAAGTTTCACATTTTGGCCAGTAGGACTAGGAACTCTAGAATTAGTCTACTGTAGACTGACTCTAATAATGTCAGCAAGCGATCTTTAGGAAATTTTGGCTACATCTTTGCCCCTTCTGCTTTTTCTCTACTGTGGTAATATTCTAGGGTTTGGATTAAAAAAAAATAATCACAATTTTAAGGTTAATAATTTGGCTTTCTTCCCAGTTTAAGTATCTGAAATATAATACACATATTTTTCTTAGTTTTTCTTTCTCAAGGCTGAATGTACATTTGGTACTTTAGACAGAGGGACAACAGAGTTAAATAGGGATGCAAGTTCATTGTTTTCCCTACTATTATTTGAGGACATTCATTATAAAGGTATGTCAGATTAATGAACAGTGTGGTTCATGCCACCTGCGTAGAAACATTATCAGCAACAGCAGCCCTGCAGGTCTCAAAATTTCTTGTCACTTTGGAATGTAGAATCAAATTAGCAAAGCTGTGCTCAAAGGATGAGATTCTGTAAGCTTTTAAACATCTCAGACAGAAATTCGATTAAGATTAATTCAAGCCAAGCAAGCAATTTTAGAGGCGTTGGAAGCAATTTCCTTTCACATCATGGTTGTGTGCTGCTGACATGAATGCCTGGAGAAAAATGTGCTAAGTTACCAGAAACAAGATCTTACTATGGAGCAGTAACTATGTATGTCCTTGTAAGTTTAGCTTTAAAATATTGATACTAAGGTAAAAAAAAACCCAAAAAACTTGTAAAGAAACATACAAAATATTCTTCATAAATCATAAACAGATTTAGTCTAGTGACAGGGCATTTGAAATACCACAATCACATTTTCAAGCCGGTTTGTGTCATCAGCTTCTAAAGGTGAGACTCTTCAAAAGAATTTGCTGGATGAATAAGATTTAATCTAATGCTATTTTAGAAAAATGATAGCAGTGCTCATCAAATTATTAGTGCACTGGTAAAGCATTTTGAATCTAAATCCTTCACCACTTCCATTTATTTTATGATGTTGAAAAGGTTATCCTTCAAAAATTGTCAACCAATTCATAAAAAAGATTTAATGTTTTAAGGATAGATAAGACGAAAACATGTCATTATATCTTTGAAAGCAGACAGATTCTAACAATGGCAAAATTATCATTTTTCAGAAGATGAAAAAAGAATACATGGTTTTCACTTCAGTCTCGATTCAACATAGGCAGCCTAAATCTATGTACTTATTTCCAAGACACTACAAAATTCAAGGAAAAAGAGACTGAATTTTTTTCTTATTAAAATAATCTTCTGAATTTAAACTTAGGAATGCTTTTTAGCCATTTTCATTTTGTACACACACATCCATCTCTTTCGATTTTGTTTGGTTTTGGGTTTTTTTCAATAAAGAGGCAGAGTTCCACATGTCTAACTTAAAGGTACTGACAAGTTGTTCCTTTTCTTAGTCATCATTCAAAGAGTTTTTAAAAGCAGTGGGTGGAACAAAATAAAGGATGAATAATAAAATCCCAGCCTAACAGCCTGACAGCCATTCCCATAAAGACATTCCCATTCTTATGCAAAAGGGAACTTGCTTTCAAGCAAGGATAGGTGACCATGAAAAGAAGAAATATATTGTTAGGAAGTAAATATATAAAACTGAAAGAATTGAATTAATAACAAATATGTTATTTTTTGTTGTCTTTGATGAACTATGATTAGACAAAGAAGCTGTATTAAAAAATGTGTTTGACTATTCATGCTGTGATCATAAATTCCCAAAGACTATCACTGCTATCTAAAAATCAGCCCAGAGCTTTAAAACTTAATTTTAGTGATAAATTTTTCCCATTACTATATATTGTCTACAGTCCTTTGTCAGCATTTAGGAAATCAAATGCATTTTGAATGACCAGAGTTAAAAGACAAATGTTCAAATAGCAGCCTTTTTCTTGATGATATGTGTAATTCAGATCCAACATTATTCCTGCAATTAATGCTTTTTTCAACTATGGGCATAGAACAATTTTGTTTTCAAAACATATAAATCGATTAGTTCAAATTGTGAAGTTCAAAATAAGAATAAGTGGATAAAATGAAATGGCTTTGTGCTATATTGCACTAAATTACTGAATGAGTCCTCCTGGCCTCCATGGCATTATGACAAGGTTGTAGATAAAATGACCCCAAGCAGAAAACAGACAGTGTTTAGACAGAGCCTGGAACATCATAGATTTACACACACACACAAAAAAATCAAACAGCTTCCTTTAATAAGGAGAGAAAAACTGAGAAGATGAGAGTAACAAGCTTTGAATGTGAACATAGCTGAAACAAGAGGACATGAGTTCTTGATTCATTTGAAAGACAATTTCAGGCAGCGGCCACAACGGGCATTGTTACATACTGGTGACCAACAAATTTATGGGCAGAGGAAAGCAGAAGCAGAGGGATTGAGTACCAGGAAAAATGGAGAGTTAAAAAAAAAAAAACTTGAATGAGTCAATTTATTGTTTGTATTCCCCTGAATTCTCCTCCATCTTTATTTGATAAATTCTATTTGGTTGAACCCAATTTTCTTTCTGATTTATGTGGGTTTTTCACACTGGTTCAATATCCTTCAGTTCCACAATGTTACGTCTTCTTAAGCAGTGTTAGGATCTGTTATTTCTTAACAGATCACCTTTTCTCTTTAATACCATGAATAACCAGTAAACCAAAAATCTTTTCATAAAGCAATTTGTGGACACTTTAGAAGACCACAAACTTTTGAAGAATTCTGCTGGTGTCCTGCCTCTTCTGTTAAAACATTTCACATGAAATAACTTCAGTAATTTCTACCCTGCAGGTGAATTTTCAGATGGATGCAGACTGAAGTCCAAGCTAAAACTTAAATGGAAGAAAATAAACTTTAAGATTTATCTCTGTAACTCAAGTCAACTTTTTCATCAAATGCTGATTTGCACTTGTACTTTCATTTTTATTTTCAATAGAAAACACAGACAATCTCAATAAAACTTATCTCAATACAGAGCTTATGGAAAGGGGAAAAAATAGAATCCTGTACTCACTTGGCATCTTCAGACCAAGATGGAGAAAATGTTACAGAGACAAGTCCTTGACTAAAATTTACTCACAGAACAAGACAAGATGCCTCCAAACCTCACCTACTCTATAGTATAATATTTTCATCAAATGTATTGAGAACAGTATAAAAAAGGCAAAAGTGGGGAAACCTTTTATTTATAATATACTACATTAAACTTATCATACCACATTAAACTTTGGGAATCGTGAGATACCATAACAGTGCTTTGTAAGAAAGTAAAGATATAAAAATAAATCAGACTGTCTTAACCAATTTCCTTTCAGTAAAAATGTCTAGGACCAGAAGCAGCCCTATAACCTTAAATTAACTTGCACAAATTGGAAATTAAGGATTCAAAATCAGGTAGGCATTCAAATAAACATACATGTTTAGTTCAACATGAAGATCTTCTCTAAGGAGTATATTTTTGCATAAATGTCAGATTTGATGTAAACAAAAACCTTAAAAAAATTAACATTCTTTTCTGGTTTCATTTTTCCTGTGTCTTCATATAGACTCAGTGGTGTGGAGAAGTGCTAATACAAGATTTTGATGTGTCTTTGCCTGTCAAAACAACAGAACAGCTCCATGTGTGGAATAGCTGAAACTGTTGATTGAAAGTGAGATGCAGAGTCATCTGTGAAAAAAATGGTTGGTGGTATGCGGCAGAAATCTGTTTCTATTTGGAAACATGATGAGAAATCAACATGAACATCACTTTTCTAATCATACAAAATTGCCAGGTTGATTTTCAAGTCGTTATCCCTGTAATCAGATAAAAAGTTTTCAACACCAAATTGTTTCCATTTGTGGTCCCTTGATCATAGCTTGTCTAGACTATTCTAACAATACATTCTGGTTAGAATAAATGCTTGTACCATCTGCACTGTAAATGAATAGGAAAAAATGGTTTCAGAGCACTACCCTTCACAAGCTTTGTCTGACTGACTGCACTCCTCCAAGAACTCAGCTTTGCTATGAACACAGGGAAGCATTCCTCAGAAGTCAGTTTACTTACTCATTTGTATTTGAGGCACAGATTTTTCTCACTACTGAGATAAGCAGTTTCTACTTTAATACAGGGAAAAGATGCTCTCCAGCATAAAATGATTCAGACAAAGTGCACGAAGAGGATTGCTTCATCTATCTTGAACTTGAAAATAAAATCTCCCAATTGCTCATGTTCCTGAATACTTTTGTTAAACAATGCCATCAGAAGATTCTAATCCTAGCTTGGTTGATCCAAATATTTCTTCAGTGCCCTGTGTAAATTGTTTATTTTTATGCAAAAAATTATAAAAGAGATAGTAAGAAAAAATCTTGGAAAGATCAGATTTGTTTGTAAATCATATTTTACATTGTCAGTGAACACATTAGCAATTACAGGGGAAAAAAATAAAGCAAAAATGTCACAACAAAACCCAATTCCTATTTTACTCTTGTTTCAGAGGCAGGAAGGAATGGCTATTTAACACACACAACTAAATTTAAGCTTTGTGTTAGCATAAACTTCTCTATCCATAGTGGCTTTCATTGTAGTAACTGCTCTGAGTAAATGATACAGAAGAAAGGGGTCATTGAGTACACAAACAAAAAAATAAATGTATCTTACATCTAAATACATAAAAAACAGATATAAAATTTATTAAATTATAAATATGTGGTTAAAAGTTCTAAGAAGTGAAGCATATTTATATACATTGCAGACTTATGCTATCAACTGCTTATCTCAGTTACAAGAACAACCTAGAGATGGTGGTAGTGGTGGTAACTGGTGACCAAGTAGCAGAGACATAGACTGGCCTGAGGAGCAAACTGTTTGGAAAATGTTTCAAATACTTTTTCCCTGTCTTTGGTCAGCCAGAAAGAAATGGGTTTTGGCTAGCATGCCATTTTTATCTCAGCTTCTTTCCTGGGTACAAATAGTCTCTTTTCCCTGGCCTTTAGAATTTTCCAGGTCTATTTAGTATGATGAACTTCCTTCTGTAGATGTGTTCTAGGAACCATACTTGTTAGGCTTCTCTGGTTGTGGCCAATCAACTAAGCACCCAGCCTTGCAGGAAATAGGCTGTTCCCTACCACATCAAAGTAGCAGAAGCCCTAATGCATGTGTCAGAACTGTTCTTGCTTTCTTTCTTCATAACAGTCTGTAAACACAGACAAATTAAAAAAGAAAATGTGTAGGTGAGAGAAATGTATGCTGAATTGCAGAGATCTGGAAACAGAGACATGTAAGAATTCCGTTCTGCAGATCAAAGCTCATTCCTATCATTTGTTCTTTACAAGTCAGAAATAAAAATCTAACATTCAGCTTTATTTTGAGCATAGTCTAAAATTAGATGACAACTGATTTCTGCCATTAGAAATGAAAGGTCATGAAAGCAAGAGGTCCTCCAGCAGTAAGGATGCTCAGATATGGTTCTGAATTCAAGTATGTTTTAACCCATTAGGTATTAGTTTGATGGAGGACTGTGAAGTGTTATAACACTTACATTGCCAACCTTACTGTTCTAACTTTTTTAGAGGGGCCATGGGATTATACAGAAAAAGGTCAAGAATCATATTTTGCAGATAATTTAATATACTGAGGTTCAGAATGATATACTATATAGACAATATTCAATGATAGGCAGAATATGAAATATTCTATTTATCTATGTTCTTATGTGTTTAACAAATGTTTAGGATTATCCTGCTTATGTTAAGTTTAGAATATGGAACCCTAACAAAAATATGTTAGAGGCACATGTGAAGCACTTACAAAAACTGTAATGTGTGAAAATCTCTAGCCACATACAAACCATAAATGTGTTACTGAAAATTGCAACATTTGTCTTTCCAGCTTTCATTATCAAAGCTGTGATTTTCTCAGCATGTTCACTGGCAAACTGCACTGCTTTGAAACTAATAAAGTCAGTAACACTCTGCTATCCCTGGTATTACAGGAAGAATACTAAAAATACTAACAGAGTAAACTCAGACACATCCGTCCATGAACAAGGGATTTCTGCAATTATATTTGCCATTTCCAGGGAGAAGGCTTAATCTTTAGTAACTGTGAACAATATAGATTTTATATCTGCAAATTTCAAAAAAACAAAAGGTCTCTAATAAAACAGATGTTTAGAAATGTTCCCATCTACTTCAGCCAATGGTAGAAGTATTTACAGATTTTTAACATGAAATATTTACCAAGAATATAGAATTTGTCATGTGTTGAGAAAATGAATAGACTTCACTAGACCACAAACCAATTTACAGCCATACAGCTAACTGCAAAGGAGATTACTTGTAGCTACTTTTCACATACAATATTTCCAAATATTGAGAGTACTTGCTGATATAATTTTTGTGTGCTTTTAATTTTAGATCAAAATTTCTGGAAGCACTCAGTGGTGTGTTGAACCTTTCCCTCCACACACAGACAATGTGCCTGTCCCCTCCTCCTGGCCTCAGTAGAATTGCTTCAGCCTGACCAGAGCACCATGGCGTTCATAGCTGTGATATTCTCAAGCCTGAATACAAATGTCATTGCTACAGCAATCTAAATCACCTTCGAAATTACTTGTTTGTAATTGTTCAAAAGCCTTCAAGCCACCAGATTTGCCCAGGATTTGTGCTCTTCTGAAGAACACAGTGCACTGCACTGGCCCAGCTGTACTCACGATTGTAATGGTATAATTGTAAATGGGTACTTAAACTGAGCACCTAACATCCTCCCTTCTCTTTGTTAAGCAAAATACAGATAAAATAATGAATTCTGCTAGGAGTAAAGAGAAGTATATTCTACAACAAACAGAAATTTCAAATTATGTTTGGTAGACCGACCCATCAGCCCCTAAACCAGAAAGATTTTCTAAATATTTCTAGAGTCTTAAACTGAGGAACAGATGAAAGCAGCCCCTGTTTCCTTTAAGTTGTGAAAGCCAACTTTAAATGTATCTAAATGCAGGCGTATTTTTACAAAACATCTTCCTTTGTGTTAAAAAGTCTTAATAAAAAGAAAGCAGTGTCCTAATAAACTGGCATGTGTAAAAAAGCAGAATACACAGAAATACAACTCTTCCAGCTTAAAATATTCTAAGTCTGAACATAAACTGATTCTAAAATACAAATTTTGTTGAAAGCAGGTTAAGCTAATGCAACAAAGAATGTTACTATGTCCTCTTTGTTCTTTTTCCTGACAATTTTATTGATGTTTTATTCAATCTGCATTTTTAAATAAGAGTTATGAATCTTTTAAATGGTATTATTTGACTAATACTTCTACATTGTCATGATAAGAAATAGTTATTATTCTTTTTTATAGAAGAATTACAACGCATTGTTCATTAGCATCATAATTCTTCTTAAAAAGGAACCTTACAATAGAAATTAACCTGTGAAGATATAGAAAAGCACAATCTTCAAGACAGCACATCTACACAGACTTCTCTAAATCTAACTTTTACTTTGAAAAAATAAACAATGGCTTAATATTAATTGTAAAAAAAGAACAAAATAATATCTAAATTGGTGCAGAAAAATCACCTGCAAGTATCCTAACAACTCAAGCCAGAACATTTTTAAAATTTTAAAAGAAAGTGGATCTTTTAGATTCATGTTCTTGATCTAGTTGGAGTTTCATGAGCTAAATATGAAACAAAGTGCTAAAAACTTTAATGTCATCAATTTGTCAAGAAGAAAAATTTAAAAAGGCAAAATTAAATAGGTGTTCTTATTAATGTATTTGTTTAATCTTTTAGACTCATAACAGTTGAATACTGTAATTATTTATCTATTTTTATCATTCCAATTTCTGCTGAAGTTAGCTTCACTGTAGGAATTTCTGCACACCCAGGTTTGCAGATTTCTATACGTCTTTTTCACTCTGACTGTTTATGTGAACTTTCTTCCTTTATTTCAACTACAGACACTGCCAAAATGTCTACACTACATGCCAAAAATTAAAATACTCATCACATAGTTTCTATTCTACTCTAAAACTTAGTATTTTTCACACATCAAATTTCAAACAGTAGTATGTGAGCCAGACCTGTCTGCAGAAGGCAGGAAAACAACTGTATAACTGAAACCATTTGCCAAAAAAAGGCCAAGTACTGTCAGCTTGCCAAATTCATTATTTTTGTGTAACCTGAATGCATCAACAGAAGGCTGTGGGAAAATCTGTAGCCAGTCCCAACTGTAAAAAACGAAACTTGAACTACAAAAGAATTTTTCTGCAATCATAACTATTCACTGTAACAGCAATTTAATTTCCTTTCTATTTACATAGAGGCAAAACCAATCCTCTAAACACTGTCCTCTTTAAAATATGACTCCACAGATCCCAACTGTAAAGGACTTCAACTTCCCTCTTCAGGGGATTGGTATAATTTCCATGAGAAGAGAACATTTCTTAGTTTCTTTTGTTGGTTCTAAACATTCTGTGGTAATATTCAGCTCTCCTGCAATGATTATGCTCTCCCATATCATCAGAAATATGCTTTAGAACCTCTAGAACTAAAACTTTCATTTATTGGATTTCAAATAGAAGAAAAAGATGACAGTACACCTAAAGGTATGAAACTTCTTTCAGACTAGTTCTTGTATAGGTTACAGCCAGGAAATCAGACACCTGTACTCCCCTAAATGTTTCCTCCATTTGATTCTCCAGAATTACTTTAAATCAGTTTTCCAAACGAAACTTTGCCCAGAAAATAATACCTTTGTCAGTTCCAACTGGTATGACATGATTCCTTGTCAAATTTTCAGTGAAAATAATTGGGTTTACAGCTTTTCTCTGCTGCCTCTACTTTAACAATGATTCATTTTTCCTTTCCAGCCACGGAAGAACTGTTTAAAAGTTCTGTGTGGTTTTTGTTCTTCAATAGAGTATGTTGCTTTATACTGATTATTTTTTATCTGCATAACAGTGATAACATCTACTCAAAAGGTACTCATTTACTGGGAAACCATCAAGGCAATGAAGTTCAGCTGGCCATGGATGTTGCTGATTCTAAAAGTCCTGGTAAGGGGAGGAACTTCTGGCCTATCCTACAAGGAAATGTAAGAATTCCCAATTTAGAGAACCAGCAACTGCTGGAAATAGTAATTATGGAGAAAGCAAGATGAGTTTTGCATTATAGACTGTTTCCTTCTCATGGTTAACCAGCACTAGTAAAGAAATAAAAACGTACAAGAATGAAGTCTGGCTGTCTTTAACAGAATGAGAAAACACCCACTGAATTCATTGAAGTTGACATTTCACCCAAGACATGATTAGACGCTGATAAGTAAGAAATCAAAGTTATACAAGATAAATGTACAATGGACCTTTAAAGCTACCCAAAGACCATGTTTAAACCTGCACAATCATTTCAGCTATGCAAAGTGAAACCATCAGCATAATTTTTACCACCAAAACATAGTTTTTTTCTTCTACCTTACATTGACCATCAGGTTTCCCTCATGCTAGTTTTCTAATTTTTTATTTCCCTACCCCATACATGTTCTAAACTATTTTTTCTGCTCTTTATTATGTTTCTTATGTTTCAGACTTTTTTTTTCAAAATAGTATGTATAAGTACAGACAAGTAATGAAATTCCACAGGTATCTACAATTCTGAATTATAAAAACATCCCTTTTCCTTCACATGTGAACCCTTTACACATAAGACTCATCAAAGCTGATTGATCTCAGCTGTTTATACAATTAACTCTAGATGCCCAAATAGAGGAGGAAATGTAACCCTAAACAGTAACATACTAGAGAAGAAAACAACAGTTCCTTGAGCAGAAGATAAGTAAGTTGGGTGAAGAACAAAGAAATAGTTTCTTGATAAGGTCCCAATTATCTCTTTTATTTCAGAAGCTTTTTACATATCTTTTCAAATAATTTTTAGTTTATTTTCAGAGTTCTTCACCCAACACCTCTGTAAATAGTTTTTTTATAAAGGAGGTAGAAACAGAAGAGATAATGTATTAAAAATGCCTTAAAATAAATGAAAAAGTTCTCATAAAGTCTGCAGTAAAAATCAGATCTAAGTAAGCTCTACATCATTGTGTGGCATCCCATGCAGTTCCTATTGCCATTTGCTGGATGCAACTGGCAATTCACATCTCTTCTGGTAATTATATGCCACATAAATATTTCATGCCACAATAATTATGCAAACCCTATTTGATAGAGTCTGCCATGTATATAAGTACATTTTCCTGCTCTCTATAGGGTAGTTTGAACAACTCAGCGTGATTCAAACAGCACAGGAAATACATGCATTTTGTATGTATCCGTGATGTAATTCCTCTCAAAAATTACAGATTTAAATTATTGCATCTTTTTCTAGTCAGGCTTCTGAACAAAGCAGAAGTCCATGCATTATTTTATATAAATGTACACTCTAAGCTGTCAAACACTACTCTTGAAAGTACATATTTGAATATTTTACAAGTTTTGCAGTTGGTACATCACATGTGAAGTAAATGAATTCCCATGGAAAGACTTCATTATTTTCTTAATTTCTATTGGGAGTCACAGAGGTGCCCTTTTCTTTGTCTTTCACAAACAATTAACCTTTTGCCTTGTATGCAATTGGCTGAGAGCAATCCTAAGTGGCTCAGAAAATAATTTACAGCAGAAACTGTACAAAGTTAATTAGTATTAGTCTAAGGTTATTCATATATTATCAACCCAAGAAAATGGTCATCATGACCCTCATGGAACTTTAAGCAACAGCTGAGTCTTCTCATCATCAGCTGCAGAGCATAAATGCTAATCAGGTTCCAGTATAGACACAGGTCTTTTATCCATGGCCATTTTAAGTCTGAATGTTAAAACTTCTGAAAGTACAGGTATATACAAGCATGCAAAGTGGATCACTCTATGTTATTACAAAACAGAAACAAACAAACAACTAACACCAGAAGCACTCTCTTTTGACTTTACCTGAGAATATTTTTCTTTGTTCTCATTTTTGGAGATCAGTTCATTCAGTTTTTGCAGATTGTTTTTGCCAGAAGTTTAAGCCCCTTTAGAATTAATTATGAGCATGATTACTCCTAAAGACAGAATCAAGGCATAGGGAAGACAGGCTCAGTTTTAATTTTGGTGAAACAGAAAGGGAGCTCTCAGTGTGCTTCTTATACTACTTGAAGTACACATTTGATTTCCAAATGTCTGCACTGCTAGCCACGTATGTGAGATTCTGGAGTGTTATGGGTCAGTGACTCAAAACATTCCCCAGATGGGAAAGCACCAGAGGGCTTTATTGGCGGTGGGAGATGGAGCTTTTGGGTATTTGTACTAACAGCTAGTCCACACTTTTGGCACCTATGGCAAGTGTGTCCACCAGCAGCCCGTCTATTATGTGGAATCACTTTTACCATTGTATGCCTTAGGTAATCAGCTGAATTTAACTGACAGACTCCCTTACAAAGTAGATTTACATTCCCTGTTTGGGGACATAACTCTGTAGGTTGCTGACTAATTAAAGGTCACCCAGAAATCCTAAAATACGGTTACAATGGCCAACAACCTTCCTGGGCTCCACCCAGACCACAATGTCCCCACATGGGTTTTAATGGGGGCTCTGTTTCATTGGCTCCTGCACATGGGCACAGCTTTGCTGCTGAGTACAGACAGCAGATGGGCTCCAATGAAGAGCCTTGGCCAGGCCAGGTCCAGCCAGGGATTCATTCAGTCATGGCAATGTCAACACCACCCACACTGCTGAATAGTGTGAGGGCACCAGCTTTGCCCTGGCACTGCAGGGCAGGAAGGACAATACTAAAATCCCTGTTCCTAAGGGCAAGGAGGAGCAGGGAAAGAAGAAAAACACGTTCTCCATAGACTGCTCCTGTCATGGCACGCAGGCATGTGTGGCAGCAGATTGTGAGGCAGCCCCTGGGGCACAGAGAGCCATTTCTTCATGGTGCCAAGCAGCAGGGCCAATCTGGCTGCTCACGCTGCTCAGCCAGCAGTGCCTGCCATTGCCATCGGGCCAGAACAGCCCACAGAGACCTGGCACAACACAGGTCTGACCAGAACCCTGGGAGCAGAACAGGTTTAGGGACTGGTTTTGGCTGGTACAAGGCTTCAGATAAGTAAGACATCTGAACAGAGTAGTTATGAACACTGGGTCAATGGTGCCTTGGGTGCAAGTCATCACCAGAGTTTAACAGCAACAGTGGATAACTGACTGAAAAGACTTTTGTGTGTGGAATAGTGATTTATTTAGCAAAGGTCTCCAGCTCATTCTGGAGGTCAGTGGGTATGAACCAAATAGTCCCTTTTGGCTTTATAATCAATCAGTCTGCAAAGTCTAGTTAAATTTTAGCATGTGAAGAAGTGAATTGGATAGCTGGTCAAAAGAGTTCCACTTTACAGATGGCTTACAGTTATCTTGTGGAAAATTTTTCATTGCTGATCTGAGAGCCTCTTAGATTCTTTCTGCAACTCACTTCATATCTCAAAACCATATTACAGCTTAAATAATGTCTACTATAAACATTGTCAAGCTGAGTCAGTATCTCTGTGGTTGCTGGAAAGTAAAAAAGCCTGATCCCTGATTAAAGAAAAACTCAAAAGATCTGCCATATTAAATCATTGCTTTAGAGAAGAATTAATCTCTTTTTTAAAACAGTCAACCCTCAGATATTTTCTTCCTGATTCTCCTGAGTTTTTAAAGATTAAGTATAATAAGGATTTTTTGTACTTTTTCCAGTTTTAAACTTCAGAGGAAAATGTGATTTTGAAAGCTGAACTCAGATTCTAGTATAAAGAATTACAATCCACTAAAGTTCAAAAACCAAATTAACAAAAAAAGACAATATAAAAGAATGAAAATCGACTATAAAATAAATCCTTAAAAAAAATGAGAGAAACACAGTAGATCAGCAGAATACAGAGCATGTGAAAGTAGAATGGGGTTTGGAAAGTTGGAAAAAGAAGATAAAATTAAATCTTGCTTATACTTGTATAGACTGGAGATATTTGCATCTGGAATAATTAGATTTTTTTTTCTTTTTTTTTTTCCTAAACTTCTCTTTCGTTATTGACTTCTAGAAGAATATGAACATTTTAACAACAGATGTAAATGGTTTAACAATTTGACTCAGTTTAACGAAACCCCAATATGGCAACCTGCTCTGAACTCAGTAAAATTAGTTATTTTTCTGGTTTTGGACAGTAGTTTCTTTTGTGAAGCTGGGTAAGTAAAAACATGAAAATATGCTGGTATACCAATGGCAGAAGACTGGTGAGTTGCAAAAGTTACATTCATAAGCAACAGGATGAACTAAAGAAAAGCTATTCAGATTTCAGAATAAATAATTCAGGGAACAGTTAACAGTCTACTGTAAGTAAGCCTAAGGAGTCCCACTGATGAGGGTGGTTTTGGCTCCAGTCCTAAAGCTTTAATCCTACCATTTACAGTCTGTGCTTGGGTCTCTGATCTCCTTGCATGTCTTGTAGCTCAGCTCTGTGAAAGAAATGAGATTTTGCATATGTCCATACATTCTAAGATGAAGTATCATCCATAGTTTATAGGGTTTATTGATTTATATAGATGTCAAGTTTGATACTTGCCTGTTTTGTCTGTTCTTCTGAGCAATACATCATCACAGATTATAGGTAACAGCTATTATCCATCTAGAAATTTAGTGGGGTTTTAAGCTTCCCTAAGTTTTCATGTTTGCTTTTAACACTCCATCAAACATTTATTTTACCTCCGAGCAAACATATGTTAAGTATAAATGTCTACTTTACATAGTAGTACAAGGGAAAAGCATTATTTATTGATAGTAAAAAAGAACAACTCTTGAGGAAATAACCACATATTATTTCCTGGCAAAATCATGATAGTGCTCTGTCTGGATTACACTGGTAATACTCAGGAAATCCTTGTGAAGTCTATACAAATATTTTTAAATATTTATTAAAATACTCACACTGCAGATTGCTTTGTTCCACCACATTCCATCTTTCAATCCATTCACATCCAGTTGAATCAGATGAAAGGAAGATATCTGGCAGGCTTTCTAAATTACCTGTCAGAATGAGGTAAGAAGACATTAGAGAAAGAGCAGAAGACATGACAAGACATGGCTGGGGAGCGTACCATAGTCCTTGGAAGAAGATTGAGGCTGAACTGCTGAAGTAACAAACTGGATTAAATATCTCTTCATGTCACAAAAACTCTCTTTTCTTATTTGCTTAAGTCAGAAGACAAAGATAACAACAGAGAAGAGCTTTTTGAGAGAAAGTTATCTAAACCATGGTGGGAATCACAGAATCTACAGCATAAATGGAGATACTGCTAAATGGATAAAATGTTAGAAGCAATGTAAAAATGAAATCTTCTTCTGCTTAATTTAAGCATTTTCCAAAATAGATATCATAAGAGATATTTTCTTTCATCAAACAAATGCATTCTTGTGCAATGTGGTTTATGTTTGCACTTAGGGGACACCATGTGTAGCAAAATGTTCATAAAGTAGAAAAGTTAGTGCAGAAACACTGAAAATTAAATGGAAATGCAGATAGTACTAAGCACATCTTCAGACAGTTGACTCTGAAGGAAATCTATAGTTTTGCTAGAGTTTTGTAGAAGGAAGAAATTTCTACTTCAGCTTGCCTAAGGAAGCTTTCATTAAAATAGACCTTCTGCTGGGTTGTCAGTTCTGAATCAGAGTTTTCAACGGATGAATTAAAATCTGGTAGTTTTAAGACTTCTAGGGGTAACTAAACTAAGTGTTGTAAAGAGTACTCTATTATTCAGGTTTTACTATTATCTGAAATCTGTGAATGCATGAATTTCCTATTTGTGGCAACAAATTACAATTAATTTTTCTTTCTTTTTTGTAGCTCTTTCTTTTTCTCCCAGCTGCTTTAACATACAGGCATTTTTTTACTCCCTAAGGCCCTAGGCACGTAACTTAAATTTAGCATGTAATAGAAATGGAATGCATTGTAACATTTTTGAAAGTAATATAAGCACCTGCATGACTAAGCAAAACAAAGCTCCAAGGTTTCCATCCGTAGCAATGCACACATCTAGGAGCATCATGCAAAAAGTTATACACAGAATGTCAGGAGCCATTTAGCAAGCAATTTCTTCCTGGCTCTTTATTTAATGTAATACAGTTGCCAAAGAGGTCCTCATTTTCTGAAGCAGTGCAAGAGAGCAAGCACATTGGTCCAACTCCCTCAAAGAACTGGAGCATGAATACTTTGATGTTTGACAGTATTTCTACCTCTCTGGCATTCTCTTTCCATCCATCATTATCATCAGTTCATTGCCTCCCCTCAAATGTGAGAGAGTACACCCTTGTCTGTCTGCCAAGAAAAAGTCACTCTACAATGTATTCGAAGTGATTTATGAGCTGAAAGCAAAACAGAGGCACTGAATAACCAAACACAGATACATGCAGCAGTATCATTTAATCAATTACATTACCCACTTTTATGATACACTTGTGAATTATGTTCTTTTTGCATGTATAATTAGAAGGCAGAGCAGATGGTGAAAGCTTAGTCTAAAGGCCTTAGATAAGGTTTTAAAATAACCATTGCTGCCAAGTGATCATTCACTGAAACAGGATATATTTTTCTTTACGCTATGATTTTGCCATGGTCTAATACACTAGATGGTAATGAGACTGTAAAAACATTACTCTCCAGGGTCTTACTCTACCAGAGTTCATTGTAATGGAATGTGAACATGGAGTGGAAGCTTGGGGGTGGCTCTAAGGTACATTGTCATTGCTCATTTAAGTGTACTCTGAGGAATGATGACTGAACAACCAAGACAATCATCTCTGAGAAGCCAGCACTACTTTGAGAGGAAGGAAAATTATATTCTAATATGAAAGTATTAATGCTTTAGTCATGTTCCAAGCTCATATATGGAAATTTATCAGCAATATAGTGATTGTTCATTAACAGCCCAGAACCTTCATAGGTTACAATGAAGCAGCATCTTTCCAGCTGGTAACCTTTCCTGTCCCTCTTATACAACCCACCTAGTGATCAAAGTCTAGCAGATATCTTTATGCTGTACCCCCAACATGCTTCTCACAGTATTTCTCATTTCATAGCAATGCTGAAATTACAGATATATCAGGTGTTCTTAAAAAATAATATGCTTTTTATGAAGGTTTTTAATAATAATAATCATTAAGTAGAAGGAAACAGACAGAGTTGACATGTAGAAATCTTCTGATACCTTTTGAGTCCATGGGTACAATACACTAGTGTTGCAGTCCAGCTCTGGAATGACTTTTTGGAGCAAACTTCTTGATTATTCCTACTCACCATATTTCAGCTTGCAGGGGATGCACTCCAAAAAGATGGCTAATAAATCCTACCTATGAATGCATGTTGGGTCTGAGTGAGCCAAGCAGGCACAGGAATAATTTTCAAGTATATAAAGTGTGGAAGAAAAGAAACAAAAAACTGAAAAGTGCTTGTGGACTCCAACTGAAACAACAGTTTACCACACTGAGACATAGCTCTGTGTTAGAAATACCATCTACTTCATGCTTAAAGCCAGAAGCCATGGTATCTCCTGTGACAACTAGAAGGCCAAATAGCTCATAATAATTTAAATTTAACTACTGGTTATAATAAACACACTGTTTGTATATGTACATAATTCTCTCACCACAATAGCACAGTTTCCCCAAAATATCTTGGTAAACAGGAATTGATGTTCTGAGGTAACTGCTGTTCTGCTTCTTCACCAGCTGAAAATTATATACTGTATTATTTATGTTACATTCTTAGCTTTAAAAGTTGTACAAACAAAAAGCAATCAACCTGTCATCTTTCACATTTAAAATATCCAACACTTTATTAGTACCATGATCTTCTGAAAAAAATAATACAATTTTTAAATAAAAATCAAGGGAGGCAGCCAGCACTCATGACTTTATTGTTTGCTGTTGGTATGATACCAAGAAACAGAAACTGCTGCCACTTCTTTTTAATAAAAAAAACACCTTTACAGACCTGAGAGAATAAAGATTTATGCATACAATAAATAATGCAGCATTTTCAAGTGCAGAATGTAACCAATATGAAAGCTACAGAAATTCCTCCTCCATAACTAGAGATAAATTGCATAAGGATTATCAATTCCTTTGATCCCATTTTAACTGCTGCATTTGTTTCTGCAATGGAGGGCTCTTATGAGTCTTAGATCTACTTTGACTTTGCAATGAGACATTTTTATCTTGAAACAGATTGAGAAAATAGAAGGACTTTTGTGATCATATCAGAGGAGACATTGCAATCTGCACCATACCTAAATCTCATCCTACACTGGAAGAGAACTCCCACACTATCCTGCCTGTTGAAGCATTGCAAAATAGACAGGTTGACTGCTTGGTGATTTGAGAATCACAGCCGTTGCTTTTGACTCTTTATAAGCCTAACTTCTCACTTTTATTTGTGTTTAGCTTTATAGCAACTTGCCCTCTTCAGACCTTATTTATTAAAGCATTATTTTAAATAATTTCTCCAGCTCTTCTATATCCATTTCCCACTGTTGTCAAACATAAAGGCAGCCCTTCATCTTGGCCTGTCAACTGTCAGCACCTCCACTCTCTCCCCAGAAGGAGCAACTTTTTATGAATTCTATTATTGCTCAAATCCCTGTTGCTCCTTGAATTTGACTCCCTTGTCTGTTTTCTCATACTTTCCTCCTTCAGTTTAAGGACTGTCAAACAAAATTTCTGACACACTCTACAGATTCCCAGTGATCAAGTTATATTTGGCATCTCCACAGCATCACCAACACCTTCAATTCAACACACATTTCCACATTTCCTGCCAAGTGTAAAAACCTGCCCAAGAAGGTCCCAGGTTTACAGAGTGCATATTACATTAAGTAGCATTAACAAAACCCTGGTCATATAGCTACAGTTTTATTTTGTACACTCAGGATGAAGTGTTGCCTTAATAATTTATAAACTTTACTGCTGATAATGGTTTTATAACTTCTAAATTTTTGTCAAATGTGCTGAGTGCCATTTTGCTTTTATTTGCTGTTAGGACAATCACACAATAAAAAGTCTCCTATATTTTATAAGCTTTCAATTAGTTGTCTTTGGTACCCGAAGGCTGTATTTCCTTTATATATACCTACAGTTATTTCGGAATTATGTGACTGAAAAAACATAAAACTTTTCAAAATATTTCCAATTCTTTATGCATTTCTTTGTGTTCTTTCAATCGTCACTGCACCTTGGGACTCTAATGAGGAGATTTAAAGTATTGGTTTTTTCCTACACTGCCTATATTAGTCTCATCTGGCTGTAATTTGGAGACCAGCGGTCAGTTTTTGATCTTAGACTATTCTGGGATTTTAAGTTTCTTACAAAGCATAAAGCTTAGCTCTGATATCTCTCAGAGCATTCCATTTTTGGCCCAGTACTGCTTCTAATCTTTATGCTGGCACTTAGAGGACAAAATCTTTGGTAGTATTTGCATGTCCCTGCATGGATGCTGATACTCCACTTATCTTTCTTTAACACCTTCTATCCCTCAGGCATTTTTATTGTTCTTAGATCATTTATCCGATCTCCACTACCAGATATGTTGCAATATTTTCCATCAAAATCCAACCAAAAAAAATGAAAGCAGGTTATTTTTACTGACAAAAGTTGTTAAGCTGTTATTTTTCTCTTTAGTACATAAGCAATACCATATCTAACATTCAGTCCAAATATGAAGAGAGCTGCCAGTCTGGTTATTAATATTTAAAGCTTAGGTCCATTCACTTAACTGATCCTTATTTCTGCTATGATAGACTGCTCTTTTATTATCTTGATATTGATATCTTGGGCTGTGCTTTTATTTCTTGCAGCAAGATAGCTGTGAACCTGTCCATATTTCCAAATCTACTTTTTTTGACAAATTGGAACTCATAAAAAAGTATTATTGCCTGTGTCTTCTCTGGAACATTTTAAACTATTCATATTCAACAGTCAAGTTCATCTCTGGTTGTACAGAGGAGATCTGAAAAAATACCTGCACCCCAATTTTTAAAATCAGGGTACAGAATAGACCACAAGTCCTAAGAGAGATTGACAGAAGCAAAACTTAAAGCCAGGTCTACTAAGACAAAATTCATGGCTCACTTATGTCAAACATAATGAGTTAAAATAAGGCACTCTTGCATAGGCAGTACAGCTGGAGATACCATATGCAGCCGTTCAGTCCCTTTTAGTGCTTCGAATATCAATACACAGGATATTTTTCATGCAATGTTGCACCAAGAGCTGCTACATCTACCCTTTTTTAGTGCTTATTTTTGCAAAGGTTTTTCACTTTGAGTTGGGTCATTCAGTTCTCTTGCAGATGACTAAACGTGTTAACACAAATAAAGAGATTTGTGAGGTTTTTGTCAGTTACCATTCCTATGGAGAAAAAGCTCTCTGATAATGGATACATGGAGTGAAGGGTACCACAGGTGTTAGCAGTACCACAGAGAGCAGTAGACTGATGAGTTTGATCCGAAGAGTTAAAAAGTGTTTTGTCTGCAGCATTCTTCCATTGTTATCTGCAGCCTGAAAATGGATGAGAACATGCTGGAAAACGGAAGAAAAGAAACAATGGCATGCAGGGACAGCACAGAGTAAAAAGTTAAAGAGATGTTCTAAAGCAATGCAGAGACCAGCAATGAATGTTCTTACACAGAAGAATTACAGAAGCCCAAACCTCCTTGAGCAAGGGTTCCTTTTACTTTGGATTACTCCACAATGGAGAAACATCAGTGCTGTGGTAACCACAGGGGGCTTATATTCCCTTGCAAATAAACATTGCATTTTAAGATGCTTAAATAAACAGAACCTGCAAGCTATCACTAGCACATTATTTTGACTTGTTTAACAACAGATTATGATCATTTCCTTCTCACAATGTGGCAGAGAAGAAAAGGTTTAAACTGAAGTAGAAATCCTGACATTTTGAACAAGTTTTCTGACTTTTTTAGATATATGGCCAAACATGCATTTCTGTATACTTAACACTTTGTTAAATATGTGAAAATCTCTTTGAGCTTTCCATGGGCTGACAAGGAATGAAAGGAGAGTTGTCAAGGAAATTTCCGCAGTACAGTACATTACATATGGATACATTTCTCAGTGCCATTCCCAGACTTCTACCTCTGCCTCAGCTGTCACACTCAGTTGTGGATAAAAAAAAAATTGCTTTGTCTAATTGCTTAAAATGTATTGAACAAATGAAGGTGAAAACAGGATACTCTAAAACAGGCAAAAAACCCACTAGATTTTACAAGGGCTTGATTTTATAAGTTTAGATCTGATCTTACAAGGCTATCATGGCACTTAGAACTCAAAAATTAGTGGCTGTTTTCCATTTTTATATCAGTGCTGCACATTAAAAATTAAAAATACCATCAACACAAGATTATAACTATATTTTTAAAGAGGCAAAATTCTTCTTTATCATTCATACATGTGAGTATACATTTTTCATGTGCATGATTTTCATCCTACAAGTGAGAAAATACAGCCAATTCCAACGAAGTCACAAATTGCAATGTCATCACCATCATGAAAATTCAGGCACAGAAACCTCTACTGTAGAGAAGTTTATTCATCTATGCTCATGCTGGTTTAAAGCATCTCATAACTGCTGATGATGATTGCAGCAGCCTGTCAGTGACTGGCTTCAGCAAAAGCCATCTGGATGGGACATGGCACAATAATTTCCTCCACCATCTCTAAACATACTTGCAGCTGAGCTTTTCCTCTTTTCAAGATAAGAAAGTAGTTGAATGCTTCTAACATAATAGATTGTCAAAGTCCAATTTATTTATTCCATACAGTATCTGAACATATTGCATACCACATAAGCTCCACAGTTTACATTTACCAACAGATGTTTTTCTTTCTGAAGCAGATGGTATATGGAGTGTACTGTGATATAATTCAAATTCGCATTATCAGTCGTGAATGCTAATGCATTCCATAAACTGATTTTTGTGTTTTGATAAGATATTTTTAATAACCATAACATCTCTGTATAAATCAATTCATTTGATAATACAATCAAAAAAACCAAATTTATTTTCTCAATTGCACAAAAAGATAACATTTTTCTTATTTAAAGGTAAGATTTAGAAAAAAACCCCCAAGAATAAAAAGAAAGGGGCCAGAAAGGTAATAATTTTTATTATTGTTTGATCTGTGCATACTTATTCTAGTTTTGGTTGTTAAATACTAAACTTCAAAGTTAAATAATTCTTACTTGTGCAAGAATTCCAAATCTTCTAAGCTGTGAGCTAATATTGAGTAATACATTCTTATGAACAAAACTAGATAAACTCACTTTATGAAATTGTCACAGGCATTAATAAATGGAAATAACTGTAAGTTGAGCAACATGTTGCCAGATAATATTAGTAACTTCACTATTCTTGGGCATGTTGATGGTCCTGCTAAATTAAAAAAAAAAAATTCAAATTATTTTGGATTTCATTCTCAGCTTACATTATTTTTCCCATTATTTTCTAGAATGTCACTAACAAGTGTCTGGAATGTCCTGCTGAATAACTTCCTAAAAGGAATAGAGCAGTGCAGGTCCCAACAGCATCCTCTTTTTACAGTATCCAAAGTATATTTTCACATAAATGAGTTCTCTATTTGTTTACTTTCTGACTATGACTACAGTTTTATCTTGACTCAAATAAACATTCTGTTGTCAGATTACTTTTTTCTTCCCTGACTCTCATCCCACACAGACACTGCAGGCACAAAGCAGTTCTTTCACTGGCACAAACAAGCCCAGCCTTCTTTAAAGGCAAGAGCTCTCATCAGTTTAAAATCAGCCCAATGTGGCTGAAATGGGTCTCCTGATTCAGAAGCCCAAAGTCTGGTTTGCTCTGGGTGAGAGCAAACATCTCCTCATAAATGTAAATCAATCATTGCTGAATACTGTGGTGCTTGTTTGGCTTTGCACTTAAATGTCTAAAATGTTTAATTGAACACTTAGGGGTTAAGAAAGTGTTGTCCAAATTATAAAAAAATACCCAGATCAAAGAAAGGACATAGCAGTGAAAGGACCTCTGGTTGGATCAGGCACTGCAGTTCCTAATAATGCTTTTTAATTAGCTTTGTATGAGGATCAAAAGCTAAAATGTGAGCTGTTTTACAACCAGAAATCCATACAACAGCAAGAAAATGAATCATATATACAAAAAGCTAAGAATTTTAGGCTTAAAATTCTGTTTCCTTAGAGAACCCTGTGGCATACCATGATTGATATATCAGCATAATTTGAGATTGTTGTCTCTGCTTTTAGATGAATTATTTGCAGTAAAATTCAACTAGCACTCAACATCATATGGCTGTTTCTGTGATCTTTTTGAAGAGCTAAAAAGGGAAAATGAACAGTTGTCCTGCAGTAAGAGTAACTGTCAATCCTCTTTGCTTCTTTTAAAAGGAATTGCTGAGATTACAGATTCTGCAAGCTGGATGCTTCTGAAGATACTGTTCCCCTTCCCCAACAGCAAGAAATCATTACCCCCAATAATGGTTTTGCACAGCTAGACCATTGAGAGAGATGCTTCTCATACTACAAGTTATTTTTCTTGCACTCTAATCATTTAATGTAATACTTCAGCTCTCAGGTGAGCTTCCATTATTGTTTTACAAATATTATGACCTTATCTTAAAACTTTATAACTTTAAACTTTATAAACTTTAAAACTGAATAACTCATCATTATTCATTTTTGTTATTCTTTCCCATTTGTCTGTGGTTAATTTGTTCTACCTTGTTCATAAAAGGTTGGGGTTTATTTCAGGGATTTTTGGTACCCACCTTATTTGGCATGAGAACTATTTGCTTCTAGGGGGATTTAATAAAACTCACTGAGGTTCTTCTTAGGAACTGGAATAATTGTAATATTAAGTTCATCACTGATGGCTCTGATAATCTTCATATCTGTTCATCGCTCCCTTACATTAGAATGTTTATTCTCTTCTCAGCTCTTCTTTTTAAAAGCTTGCAATTCTTGATTTGCTGGTAATTTTGTATGATCATTAAACTTCAGTTCAAAAGTTCCTTGGAGGCTTTTTTTTTGTCTTTTGAAAGCTTTAATGTATAGTCATTTGTCATCTAGTGTAGATTGTCTTAGCAACCATCTGTCACTAAATTTCAAAGTGGAGTGGCCCACCCATCTACAGTTTCTTTCTCACTTGGGTGTCTCTGAAAATCTTTCCCTGTATATACTCGTGTACCAGTGGGGCTTGCAGCACGTTTTAAAAACACATATTTAATTAGGCCCCTTTATTTGCATCTGATAGAAATTAGCTTGAAGCTGTTCAGTGTCCAATTTCCTGGTCGTGTGTGGTCAAAGGGAATCTCTGGGTCCTTCAGGTGAGTAAAAGAAAGGGATTGTGAGCCTCTTCAACAGGGAGGAGGAGAGCACTTGTTCTGTGGTTGGCAGTGTAGCCCTTCAGATGTGAGTCCTTGTCCCCTCATGAAATCAAATCTAACTGGGGGTAAGGGGTGAGATTAATGGGAGAAAAACACCCATATTCCTTCTGTGATTGTGATATCGTGTCTGAAAGGACACTGATATTTATGGTATTTGGCTTCTTTTTTAGTGCTGGTATTGTGAAGGATTCAAATTAAATCATCAATCATTTGTCAAGAGCCCTGCAACAGCTCCAGCCCTGCAACCAGTCTGTCAGGGTTTCCAAAACAACCACTTCCCACTCATATAACGCCAACACAAAATACACATTCTAGCAGTCTTTAACACATTCAAAAGCATACTGTAAAAGGACAAAAGGCAGAGAATTATGTTTAAAGCACAGAAACCCAATTTGTATATCATAATACAGTTTAAAGCAGAACCAAAGGATTTCAGGATCACCAGAAGCAGTAGATCCCAGCTGTCCTCTGAACGTATTTTGATCTTTTGCTTGTCAGAGGAGTGCAAAGGCAAAATTTCCCCACCATTACATATTGAAGTGTGGGATTTATAGAGTACACTTGTGGAAGCCACAGGCCCAAGTGGTCTTTCAACTCATCCTTAGGCTACTAAAAAGGGAACACTTTCAGACTTCTATCATCAGCAACAGTTTCCAACTGCAGAAACACTCCTACCTAGTCACACAATTACATAACCTCCTCAAGTTCCATTTGTGGAGTTAGATCTACGCAGCTGTGAATAAAATTCCAAATAATTTCTCTTTTAGTGGTTAGAAAAATAAAAATATCATTATTTTATTTTTGAAGTTTTGGGATATGATTTTTTATTTGCCTTTTTTCCCCCTATATGTTGCAACCATGAGTTTCTGGAATATAATTTGCATATCCCCAGCAGAGAAATTATCATTTTTTTAAAAAAATTGAGATCTTTCTTACTATTTTCTATTATATCTTAATTAATATCTTTTAAAAAAATTGCATAGCTTCCTGAAGGGGAAAAGACCTGAAGCTGACAGAAGACTTAGGATAATTTGGACATAGTATGTGTATATATAGCAACCAACACATGATATTATTCTACTCCTGCTAGAAAGGTTTCATTTAATTGATAAAAATGCATCTGAGGTGGTTTCATATAAATATTGCTCCCTGAAAACCTCACAATTGTGGGAAAGGGTCTGGGGAGCTTTGCCATTTCCAAAAATCCCTTTGAATGAGCATGTTGATTTTGGCAAGAATGAAACACAAAAGGAATTATACAAGAAAGTATACCATTTAGTATTATTTTCTGTTGCACAGTCATGAAGGAACTGGAATCAAATGCAACCATTAAAAAAAGTAGCTTGGTTTTCAATAAGTGTGTTTATATACTAAAACACAGAAAACTGAGAGAATTTGTACTTACCCAACACATGTTGTCTTTCCTTCTCTCCCTATGGTCAGTCACCACATGCAAAGGTTTGATTCTCATCAGCCAAGTGATTTCCCTGAGGCACCTGGGCTTCTGGGATGTGTAGTCCAGCATCACCCCCCCCCGCCACATGTGGAGTTTCTGTATCACCAGTACAGTATTTGTCTGGAGGTACCCACTGAAAAATAGTGCTAGGTTTTGTAGGTTGCCTATAATACACATTTATTGAAGGAGACATTAAACAGCTTTCCAAGTTAAGTATTCTGACGGGGTTTGAACAGCATTCATGAGGAAAAGCCTTTTCCAGTTATTGTTTGACATTGTGCAAGGTGATACCTGTGGCTGGCTTCAGCAGTGGGCCTTAGCTCAGGGTGACACAACAAATATTTCCACACAGTAGCTGCTGCTATCAAGGATGTCCTATGGTACACCTAAGGAGCCTCTTCAGCTAAAACAAATTACATTTGATACATCCTGATTAAAGTAAAAGACACTTTGTGCATCTGCACAGCAGGGCTAAAAGACTGCTTGGTCTTCCTCTCAAGGAAGGTTTCCAGAGCTCTCTGTCTTTGTTTGCTTATGTGACTTCAATTAACCTGTTAGACCCAGGAGCTGGTTATTTTAATTGCAGTTGCCAAAAAAAATGGTCTAATAGAAAGTAATAGCTGTTCAAAAAGCAAAAGAAATATTTCATACCAAGGAATGAGATGGTCTCACCTGAGAAAGCCAAACAATTCTGTCCATAAACTGTGGAAAAGACATTTCATTTGGGGATTATAACATTTACATATCTTTGGGGTTGGGTTCTTTTAATATTCTGGAGTTATTTATGCAAAGTAGCAGCAGCTCTCAGGTTTCCAGTTATTTGCAGAAAATCCATGTGGCCTCAATTGTATGAGTATTTAGGTTGCCCCTATATGCAATTTTGTAGAGCTCTGTAGATAGAATTAGCTTTTCCTTCAGTACATTAGTCCTTTAGACATTAACTACATTATTACCCACCAAACAATATATCTCATAGCCTTTGCCTTAAGAGATTATTTGACAAATCATATATTACTTCAAACCATGAAAAAAATAAATAACAGTGGCTTTCCTTTTACTTTTCCCTTTTTTCTCCCGGAGATAGAATTGCTTATTAATTCTTAGAGAGTTAGTATGTAGATGCTTATTAAACCAGCGATCGTTCTCTACTCACTACTTGCCAAATTGCCTTGGTATAGAAGCAGGGGAGGAGGGACAGTCTTTTTTAAAAAACAGCCTCCAGGGACTTTACAACTGAATTAGTTTGACATGATTTGTTTCTGATGAACAAGTTACCAATAACTTATCCCTTTATTTTCTTCTGGGTGCATTGAAAATACAGTCTATTAATCATTCTAGCAATTTAGGAGCTATTAAGTGCACTGATCTGAAATTCTCTCTTCCCTTCCTCCTATTACAAAGGTCGGTCTGTTCTTGTTACAAGTGTTTGCCCTTTTCAGGCCCTGAGGCCTCACCTGTCCTTCATGAGTTCAGAAGCTTTGCCACCATTGACTCCAAGAGTTCCATCACACTGCAGGCACTTTTTGCTAGCACATGGATCCAGATATGCTCAGCTGATAAAGGCTTTATTTCCTTTAACCTATTCCACCTCAGCTCTCCTACGTGACTTTTATCTTTTCTAGTTATAGTCTCAGCTATATATATTTGAGGGAAATAAAAGAATAAAGTGATTTGCTGATTTCTTCTAGTCTTGGAGGAGCTGACAAAACTTGTGTCGGTATCTTTTCCCCCACAGGTGGCATAATTATAAGTGATGCATAGACACCTAAGATGTGAGTTATTTATCTGGAATTCAGAATGTTTGATATTTTGTGTGTGTGTTGAAGTTTGCAGAAACAGCACAACTGGCATGTGTAATTTCTGATAAATGTTGGCCAAATAGAAAGAATAAACAAAGTACCATAGCTTTTGCTTTCTTCCATTAGGACTGAAAAATGTCACTGCTACTTAAGTGTCAGCATCCTGATGCAAAACACAGAGAAGATACTTCATACATCAGCACAATAAAGCAGGAAGCAATGCCAGTGCTTTAGAGTTAGAGCAGTCAAGGAAGTAGCATTGTATTTTCAGCTCAGTTAGCAAAACTGCACTTAAGTAGGGTGGTTTTATTGACAGAGGCAAGAAGCAAATTCCTGCCATTAACATATTTTTCTACAACCCTGACTGAGGTTTTGGAATAGTTTACAATGCAGTCCTCTAAAAATCTATTCCCCAGTTGAAAGTAATGAGTAACAAATGAAGCATACTTTTTTTTAGTAATAGAAAGACTGTTTGAATATGGGAAGCCTTTACTGTCAGTAATAACTGTTGTGCCCAGCCCTATCATTGCCATTCTTCCCTCATCATGTCAAGAGGTGTAGTCAGCCTCAGCAGAGGAAAAAATTCCAGATTTTTAAGGAAGAAAATTATTTGACCAATCCTGGTGTTCTTAATCACCTTTATTCTCAAATGATGAATGATCACTAAATAGCTTCATTTCCTAAAGCACTGAATGCCCCTGTTTATTAAAGGATAAATGTATTACAAATCATTCACTTTCATTATGATCACAAGAGCTATCTGGACATTTTCCAAAACCAAAATATCTCGTAGGGCTTTTATCAGAAAGCCTCTCACATCCTAGATGAATTTTTGACTAAAGAGGGGGAATACCACTCTAGAGTAGCCAATAGCTCAACAGCTGAAGTAAAATCCCATTCCAACACATTCACACTCACTAATAAATAAACCTCCATTGATCTAAATTGAGCACAGATAATTAAAATGTTTTGTCCTGACGGTTAAAACTGTTGTTTTCATGCAGGTTATGATTCAAATTTCTGATTGAGGACCATTATTCCACATTACCTGAATCCTCTTTAGTCCTGAATCAGCACCCTAAACTTATAGTATTTTTCTACACAATTGAAGGTTTTTACTGAGTTTTTCCACTTTTCCTTTCAAAATCCTTTCCTTAAAATGTTTTTTAACTCTTACTGAATTATCGACTTGTTTATAGTTTTCATAGAATGGTCCCCTACCTGGGAAAATATTACAACTGAAGCCTCAAGTTGCTGAGACTGCAAAGTAGTTACTGCCTAGGTCATTAAGCCTTATATACAGAGCAATTTTATACATGGATTCAGCAAAATACGTAAGAAATTTGGTTAAAGACCAGCATCTATTTCAGTAATGCTTTGACTCAGCTCAAATGTTTTGAATTATTTATGTATTGTTGTAGCTGACTATTTTAGAAAACAAGTATTGTTCATACTAATGTTAAAATCCTATCATAAGCAAAAATCTCACCAGCTCCAAGTTTTCCCCCTAAAACAAGCTGTCTTACCACTCCCATGTAAAAACTTCAAAACCATAGAAGATGGGAAAATATTTTGAAAAACTTAAACTCTTATATTCTAAGAACATTAGCATGTGTAAATGGCTTCTAATAATTATTTGATTTTTGGTTTTTTTTGTCATAGAAACACTTATTATATGCGTATATATGGCTAAACTAGACTGCAAGGTGGGCAGAAAGACCACTACAGTCAACTGACAAATGTAGACTGGAAAAGAATTTTAAGCATTCCTTTCCCATGGTTCGACATAATCCAAGCCAAGATGTGCAAAGATTTCTTCCTCACTTCCAGCTTTGAGAAAGATCCTCTGTGAAAAAAAAAATTAAAAAGAAAGTCAATAAGGGTGTTAGAAAGAAATTTCAATTGATGTTTTTTGCTGTTGAAAAGGAGTTGATTTTTGACAGTTCTACTCATTGTATCCTCCATAGAATACACTGTCTTCATCAGTGTGCCTACCCTGAAATGCAAAAGCAAGTTAAAAAAGAATTTTAATGCTGCTTGATGTTTTCACTTTTAATGACTAGCTTACAACTTTGTTTTGATTTACTTTCTCAAAACCCTCAAATTCAACTTACATTTCCCTTCCATGAGGGTCAATAGCAGTACTTCCTTCATAAAATCATAAGTGTTTTAAAATTAATATAGTAATATTCTCCGTAAGTGCATTCAAACTGATCTGATGGTGACACTAATTGTGTATAGCCAAGCATTAAAAGAATCAGTTAAAACCCAAGTTTGTTTTTTCTTTATACACACTCCTTGTGAATGTTATACAGTAAAAGGCAGTTTTCTTTTTCATACCTGCGCTTCTGTTAATACAGGAGATTATTTTTACACAGGAACACTCACAAGCCTATCCCCCATATGATGGTTGATACAATAAAGTACATAGCCTTATGCATTCCTTTCATCACTAAAGTACAATAATAACTAAAAAAGCTGCTATGGTGGGTGAATATTAAAACAGTGAGTTAAAACTTTAAAATAGTAAAACAGTGAGTGAAAACCTCATAATTTGGAGTTTGGAAGCAAGAAAGAATAGTTAATATTTCAGCAGTTCCTGAATAATTTGAAGTCTAAATCTGAGTCTAAATTCAACTCTGAATAATCAAACTCAATGTGTTGTGAAAACTTCAAGATTGAGTTTCTGGATTTACCCCCAACTGTGAAAGAGGAGATGCTATCTGGAGAACCCACAGATAAATTCCTTTGAGTAAGGAGAATCTCTGGCTATCACAATGTTTAGGAACATGTGTGCCCACAGTTATGCTCCCTCAGCTGCCAAGCAGTGCCTCCAGGAGGGCTGTGCTGTTCAGCACACCCATGGGAATGGGTCAGGAAGAGGAGTCCATAATCAGATCAGAGTAAACCCATGGTATAGTTGATAAACTTCTGGCACCAGAGAGTCACAACTGAGAACTGGGTGATTGAAGTTGTCTCTGCAATAGCAAAGACTGCTTATAAAGCATAGAAAAATAATGTTCCTTTTTTTTTTTTTTTTTTCCCTAGGAAGTTCAAATGTCAGATTCTGGAATAAAAGGAACCTACAAATAACGCTGAACAGCAGAAATACTGAACTTTTTCCCATAGACAGGAGAAGAAAAAAATGGTAGAAAATATAAATTGAACAGAATACAAGGAAAGAAGACATCAACAACTGCCCATTGAACAAAAATACTGGAGATATTTTGTTCCTCAAATGTCTCCTGGGATAACAGGATTTTAAGCATTTTTTTGTTATTTCCTTTTTTTTTCTTCTTTTAGTATTACTCAGAAAAAGAGGGCAATCCATACACCTACATTACTGAAAAAAAAAAAAAAAAACCAACCAAAAAACCACAAAAACCCCAGAAACAATAAAAGTAAAACAAGAAAAAAAAAATCTTTCACTTGTAGACAGATGTTACAGACACTCTTTAATAGAAGCCCTTCATATCTCTGGGACCCCAAATTGCATTCCATTTCTTTTGTTCTGTCACTTTATGTTTTCCTGCAAGCTAAACTCATTTCATTTGCTTGACAGGGAAAATTTCTAATACAAAGTATTTGATGCTGAATACCATTCTCAGTAGCTACAAGCAACGTTTCTAAATGAATCTCTGGCTGATATCTGCCAGCTGCTTTAGCAATGTAAGTGTTATTAATGTTAATCATAACCTGTGATTTTCCTTCTGTGTCAATCTATGCAGAGCTTACACAGTGGTGCAAATTTAATTATTGCATTCACTACCATTCTTTCTTGTTTTTTTCTTTTTGCTCAAGAGAAGTAATGAACTGCTTGCCTAGCCCTGATTTTATTTCATCTTCGTACTAATATTCTGCAGATCCAAAACATGCCCCTTCAACATCAATCAAATTTACAAAAAACAATGCTCTGGAGCTTCTGGTACACTTATCTCTTATCCCATTTAATCAATTCTGTCATTTCAATGGATGTAAATATTACATTTGTGGTTGTAAACATGACCATTAACTACACCTAATGTAGAACAATTGCCATCCAAATGTTTTTTATATGAATTGCTACCTCTTATTTTTCATTTTGGCATTAATGATCAATAATACTTTGGATGGAAGAGAATCAGAGAGTGAAGGCACAGTGCAGCTTTATGATATATAAACCAACTATCATGGCCAAAGTTCATATATGTTATACTGCTATTGACACTTGGCTTCATGTCACATTTTAATACAACAAATCCAGCAAAATGAAACCAGCAGAATTCTAGTTTTAGTTATATAAATCAGCCTTAGCCAACAGCACAGCCTTCTTGGAAAGGCACATATTTAATTGTATTCCAAGCAGACTGATACCCTACTGTTTATTACAACATTGCTTGGCAAAAACAGTGTGTTGCCCAATACCAAAATAAATAATCTATTACACTTGAGTAATACTGTGAATAAGTCTTAGCCTGTCACTACAGCATTTTATGACTATTTAATCTATCTCAAGATGAACTTAGAAAATTAGTTTGAAGTACCCAAAAATAGAAGTCACTACCACATATTATCATTGATGAACTGGGATTTGATGGTTCTGAACCAGCAGAATCTGCTGCAGAGAGTGAAGTACTTCAGGTTTGTATGTACGTGTGAAATTCATTGCTCTGAAAATGAGACATGTGATGAAAATTTGATTAATTTCTTTCTTTAAATCCTTATAATCCTTGGTATTAGCTGAAGAACAAGAATTAAGCATGAATTTTCCTAATTGATTACTGGCATAACTCTGCTTTATAAACTATTTGAACGTTTATGCTTGAATAAGTCAAACCCAAATTGTGCTCTTAAAGACCAAGTAATTTCCTTCCATATCCCATTTTTCCCACTCTTTTCAGAGCCTTGACTGTCATATGCTTTACAGCTGTAATTCAGAAAGAATGCAGTCATACTCTAGCAGATTTCATTATCCTTTTGAAAATTAAAACATTGTGTATGAGGCACATCCCTTCCTTTTGCAGAAGACCCTGGAGGACCATAAACACTGAGGTCTGTCTGGACTCCTGACATACATGAAATTAATTGGGGAGGGGAGGAAAAGACTGGCAAAGATTTTGAAAAACTTAAATGGAGATTATTGCCAACAGTATCTTGTTAACAATTTACAAAGAACTCTTTGATACAACTTTGCTTCTAGACAAGCACCTGGAATGTCATTAATATACACATTTGTTCTAACCTTTCCTTTGTGTCCAGGATTTTGTTACATGCTTTAAAATGGCAAAATCTTACACAGGATGTTTAGGGATTTGAAATTTAATTTTTGTCTTCTATCACTGATTTTCATATTGTTTAACATGTGATACATATTCACATCAGTTTAATTACCTTAGTATTTCCTTTTCTTTTAAAGATTATTAAAGTGGAGATATAATGACAATGTGATCATACCTAACTTTGTAGCTCTACCAGGACACTGAATGATAAATACCAAGCAGTCTAAACCTCCATCACTTTACATCTCAAATTATCTCAGTGGCCATAAGCAAGACAATGATAAATGAACAACAGAAAAGAAGAGGACAGACTGTCATTTGCAGACTTGGAACTTAATTGTTCATTGTGCTTGGACAGAGTCCATTCTGAAAATAAGATTTATGGATAAAGTCAGTTGTAGATGAATGATGATAGCGACAGGACTTGCTTAATCAGCCATGGTCAAAGATCCCACAATGCACCTTAAATTTCTTACACATGTATTTGTCACTTCAGTGACAAATTCACAAGTCATCACTTAAGTCAATTGAAGAGTTTTAATTAAAGATATTTGGGACAAATGAAAATATGATGCTGCTTACACTCCTTACAACAGCTTCTTCAGATATGAAAGGCCATGGCATTCAGTGAAGCAGTGCACCGTAATGTCAGACCCACAACTGATAAAATACACCTCGATGGTTTATCAGACTAAAAGTACAAAAGCTATTAAATTGGTCACACTCCCTTTTTCTCTGATCCCATTTACTCAAACAGCATTTGTATCCTTGAAAAAATAATTAACAAAAGGGGCTTACAGACAGAATTGTGAAAGCAGATACACGAGTAATCCATCATATCTTCCACATGATTGCCAGTGGGAATGTTCTGTGTGTTTACCTGACCTGAGTGTTACCCCACCTGTTCTGTGCCCCTGGGCTGGATCTGCAGCTCAGGAGTTGATGCACCACCAGGGCACCTGGGTCACACCAGCACTGCAGAAATGTTAGGAAGAAGCTGTGTTTACTAAATCAGCCTTTTATAATGCATACCTGACAGTATGGGTATACATTTCATTATTTTGTGACTTTTGGATTATTTTGACCTAAACTTCTGCATACCAAGCTGAAAATATTCAGCTCATAAGGCAGTCTGAGCACTGCATCAAGGAAATCTGTCCAATCACATGTCCACAAAACAACGCACTGAAGTATTTTTGTTTCAACGTTTCCTGAAATTCTTAGATTGACTGACTTCTATATTCAGTGGTCCTATTTTATCAAGTTCAGTACAAGGTTCTGACAATAAACAGGTAGAGCATTAAATTAATTCTTATCTGTGAAAATATTCAAATAACCATATACTGAAACAAAACCAACAAGTTAGAATAGGTGCAAACAACCAACAATTTTATGGGAGAATTTCTGTGAATGCTGTAGCAACCACTGTTAAAATATTTTTAAACAAGTAGCTGTAGTACATACAATTTTTTTTTCTTGATACATGAATATTAAATGTAATATGTGACAATAGCCCCAAGCAAGTTCTTCTAATCCACAAAATACCGAAGAGAAAAGAAATGAGAAGACATTTGGAAGCTTGAAGTAGTCACATTTTCATTTATTGTATGATCAGAATTGCAAGAAAGTTTTGGGGCTTGCTCTAATTATTCTTTAAAAACAGAAATGAGGCTTGCCTGAAAGGAAAGGAATGAAAAGGAAGAACAAAGAGACCAGAAAGCAAAAAATATGTTGTTCCATCAACTGTTCAAATTTTGCAAAGCTAAAATGTGTAGGCACCCATGTAGTGCTTTATACCTATATAATTGCATTTGCTTGCTATTTTTGAGTAAAAGATGCCTGTGATTGACAGTACACAAATCTAGTGAGAAGAAAAGGAAGGTCTCAGTGCAAAGTAAAAGACATTCCAAAGGCTTTTCCATTTGACTACAGTGAGCTGCATGGATTTTTGGTGAACCTTAGCACACAAGCCTTAGGAAATCATACAAGTTCAATGCTGTTTTCTACTGGGAGGCCTGAGCTGCCTCACAAGCCTGAATATCTCCATTAGCTCACAGTAAAAAGTAAACTTGAAAACACAGAGGTCATTAAAAAGTCATCCCCTAGCAAGGGAAGCATAATTTTCAAACAAAATTATGAGTTCCAAAGCCAAGCATTGAATGTGTTGAATGCAGATGTCTAAGAATCCTTGGATTTGACAAGTACAAGGACCACTGTCAAAGCAACTGAGTCAGGAAAGCCCAAGAGAAGACAAGACAGACAGGCAGAGCATATGTTTGCTTTAGCATCACACTTACTTCTTCTTCCAGAAAGGTCAATCAGAGAGAGGTAATCAGATTAAACAGACTGATTGATGAAAAATTATCCAAATTCACTCCATGGCACAACTAATTGGACATTCTATTTATTGACAATTAAGTTACTGCGAGTCCCAGAATAAACACTTTGAGTTATATATATATATATAATCTTGATCCCCATCAAATTCAATTAGGTTTATCCTGGAATCATAAATATGTAGATGCTACTAGCATTTTCTAAAAGTTAAAAAATTTTGAAAAGAAAAAACAGGACAGAAGGACAGAAAAGACAATTTCAGTAACAGGGTAGAAAAAGGCTAAAGCCAAACCTGGATGGATGAGTTTTTGAATGATTGACTTGACATGACCTCCTCATGGGCCCCCTATGCTAACAGTTCCTAACATACTGAACATGCTGATGAGCTTCTGCAGTTCAGCACTTCCATATGGAGAATGAGTATCATACATAACAAGACAGGGAGGTAAAACTGAAGAAAGTAGGGAAGAGAAAAATTCAGTGCAATTTGAGTTCAGACATTTCTGAATTGTTCACTTTTTTTTCAGGTAAATGCAAACTCATACTAAAATATCTAATATAATGACTCAAAACATTTTATTCAAGCCAAAATTTACAGAACCACACAAATTTACTCAACCACCAGCCAGTGAAAAAGCAAACAAGAGCACCTAGAATAGAGCAATAGCCTAGATAAACGTATTAGGGTTTTAGTTAAGACTTTTAGGAGGTTGAATAAAAAGCTTAACCTGTTTTTGTTTCATTTGAATGGATATGTGGGTTACTGGGTTTCTGTTAGGAAGGTACAGGCAGTGCCTGGAAAGTGACTCAGCAAAAGGAGCAGCTGCAAGGAAGGGATAAAAAGGATGCTGCAAACATTGAGTGTTTCAATTACTCCATGTTCAAAAGTTATTTACTTGCAAAAAGATATTCCTCATTATCAAAAAGCAATGATTTTCTAGAGTGACGTTTTGCAGACCAAATTTGTAGATTAACCATGCAGGTAAGAGCTCTAAAAAGTAAAAGCCACAAGGTCTGAGGAAACCTGCCAGAAAATGCATAAAAACTCTTCATAACAATAGCTAGGAACTGATTTCAAGGAAAATAAGCATTTTGCTGACATAATTATCATGTGTTTTGTGTATACTTGAGTTTACTAACCTAAAGACATGCATCATTACTTGGTTTATATTGATTTAATTGATTATTATAAAACTTATAATAATACAAGAAATGTGAATGAAAGCTAGCCACTCCAAGCATATTTCTTTAAAATCCTCCCTAAATGCTATTTAAATTCCTCCATGGTATTTTCCACCCTTACCATGTGGAACTTGAGTCACTGAGCATCACTTTAAGCAGGAGAGTGGGCTGTGTTTTATAGGCTGTATGTCAAAAAGGAATACATATGGTAACACAGAGAGATTTTTACTAAAATTCCTAAAAGGAGCCCAGAGCCACCACCAACACTTAAAAATTATTGACATCACTATCAGAATTTAGTGATATCAATGGTAAGCCACAGGGACTATAATTTTATTTCTTTTTAACAGATGAAGGTGCATCTCCTCGATCTATCCATAACCAGGTGCAGCCCATGCACCAGTATTTCCATCTGTCATTCAGGTCTGTCATGTCATGCCAGGCAGCCTTACCTTCAGCATCACAACCAGCTCCATCTCCTCTCTGATGGAAAAGGGGGTCAGCATCTCTCTCCCATCCCCTGCCATGACCAGGGTGAAGGCAGGCTCTGTGAGCACTGAGCAGGAAGCCAGCAATTTCCTCTTCCTTCTCTATGCCATTGTTAACTTTACAAGAATGAGTGTTGTACATCTTTGGTGGAAAACATAAATCTGCTCTGAGCTTCAGCATAACAAATAGCTTTGCAATTTTACACCACTTACAGACCCAGAATTTTGTAAAGTAACTGTAGAGAAAGCTTTATGGAAGATCCATAAATTCCTGCAGTGCACTGACTGATAGGAGGTTGAGTGCCTTCAATTGACAATGAAAGTAGGGAATACAACATAACACTGATCTGTAAAATAGTGGCTACTTCTTTGAAATCTCCAGCTGATCATCAGGTAGACAAAGTGCTAAGAAGTGTCACTGTGTTCAGTAACCTTCACAGCAAGCAAAATGATTTTATGGAGAGGGTGGGAAGGAAACAGAGGAAGAAAAAAAGGCTAAGTAAAGCAATTTCCATATAAAAATGCACACAGTCATTTTATACAATCATACATTATGTAAGAGCTTTCAAATAATTGTACTCAATGATTGTCTTGCATAGTATGAACACAGCCAGAAAGTACCATGGAAAAATGAAACTTCTTTGTGGTCATGAAATTCATTCTGCTATCCAGCCTGAGAGGGACAGCAGCTCATTCCACCAGTACTCTGTCAGACAACATTCTCAACATGAAACATTGCTTGATGAAAAAAAACTTTACAGAATCAAGGAACTGTATAGAAATTACCCATCAGAATTTAGCTTCATTATGGTCAACATGCATTGTTTATACTTTGTGGATAGTTATAACATTTGACAATCTGCCTTCTAGCACTTTCCTAAACAACATGACTAGCAATTTTCAGGTGTTTTTCCTTCTGGCTATTGGTGATTTTGCTTTGCTTGTGATTAGATATTTTACTAAATATTTAAGCTATGTTTATGAATGAGACTATCAACAGCACAAACAGATTTATAATTATAGAACATAAATTCTGAAGTACTAATTGTGCTAGAAATGTGAACTATGTCAACAAATTCAATAATAATATCCCACAACATTTGCAGACACTGTGCATTTTTCATTTGACAGTATCATAACAGTTTTCAGTAGCAATAACCTGAAGTTTCTCTGACAATATATTATCTCCATATGTAATTTTAATGTTTAACTGCTATTTTCTGCAGTAATATTCCCATCAGCATGCCTGCCTTAAAATAAAAACTAATCTGTTCCTAAGCCAGCTACAAATAAGATGATAAATCAGAGAAAAAAAATCACTTTTTGAAATGACAGTATAACAAACCATGATTGAAAAAGCAGCATTGCAAGCATTACCCACTGACTAGATACCCTTAGGCAAAATCATGTGTAATGGTACTGATGCAAAATAATGCAGTGGAATTTATTCTAATAATTCTGGGCATGAATAATTTTTGAATGTAATAGAAGCCATAATCATAAATTCTCATTTCATTTTACCATTGGACATGTCTTGTGCTTTTAATCAGACATACCAGACTGGAATGTTTCTCTTAAATTCATCTCTGGCTCTTGTTACAGGTTTATTGATATTAAATTCTGAATAGTAACAAGTAAATTAATCATGTAAAATAGAATAATCAGGCTAATATTAGAATATTCTAGGCACTTACCGAACTATATCATAACATAGTCAAACAAAATATCTTCATGTTTTCTACATGCAATTTACTTACTCCAAGTAGTTTTGATGAAGAAGAAAGAAAAAGACTAGTGCTGAAATACTGACAGTTTGAAAAATAAAATATTAAAAAACATTATCTGTTGACTTAACAGAACTTACTAAAATTTAGTTTGTAAACAAGACCATGTTGTACATAAAAGCGGAACCATTTTCTGTTTAAAATGACAGATCTGTGGTTACTTTGTTGAAAACACTACATTGTTATGCATCCAATCTCCCATTACAATTTTAAAAATTAAAAACATTCCACAATACATTGCCATCCAGACTAAAATGTTTTCAGTTTGGGGCACACAAAGTGAAAGGAAACTTGGAACTCCCTCTCTGACAACACAGGCAGAAATTTTAACATATTAAGTAGCACGCTGCTGTAAACAAAAGCAGATCAAAAACTTATTGTCCCTACAGTTCTCCGAAAACTTCTGTACTACCAGAAAGTCCTTAAATATATTCTCAGGGATTATTTCCTTTTTCACTTTAGCTATACTCACGTTTCACTGTAAGTCTGTGCTATTTCCAGCAGCTTTATCAAATACTGTTGGGGTTTTTTTTGTATTTTACTTTATAAAGCTTTGTAAGAGTGAATGAAATGAGAAAAATGCAGAATCCTGGATTTTACAAAACTCAGTTGTGAGTAATTCATATGGGATTACTATAAACAAACGACTTCAGAAGAACTTTATTGGGATTGCAGAATCAAAGACCTGCAATTTAAGAAATCCCAGAATGTGGTGGATTGAATTTTGACCTTAATTCAATTTTCCTATGTTTATGCATAGAGACTTCATTTCTTCAAAGAAATGCTGCTTACTTCAAATCCTGTAAGATACTTAGGCTTTGTTCACTAGGCAGGAAATGTACTGTGCCACAGGGCTAACAAATATTTGCTGACAGCACTGACACAATCTTGAGTTGCAGACCAATGCGGGATCAATCAGTCTTAGGAAACTGAGCTTTTATAATCTCTATCTGTTCTAGCTCCCTGTCTTTGCTGCTCCCCTATGCTAAGTTGTTGATGTCTGCTCTCAGATTTCTAATGTAACTCTAGGCTCCTCTCACACCATATCCAGAGTTAAGTGAGATTTGCATGGTTTACTCGGTTATTTGGGGCAACGGAACGTTTACCTACTTCTTGTTGCCAGCTTAGAGCATTAGCCTGATGAATTTAATTTATTTTTCAGTCCATCAAACTTCCACTTAGATATCTTCCCTGTCATTCTATTTTTGTGCCCCTTTTCAGTTGTCTCTTCAGCCAACCTAGATTAATTTCCACAATGGAGCTGCTAATTAAATCTACCCTTTCCATTCCCCGTTGCTTTTTCCAGCCACTCGGCACTTACTTATCAAATTTGTACATCCACCATCCCCATCTGACTCCCACTTCCTATGCCATTTTTCTCTCTGGTCATCAGCTGCTTCCTTTTCCAACTTCCTCTCTACCTAACTTCTCAAATTAACTACTTTTTCCATTTGACAGAAAATGCGAGACTCAGTAACCCCCCCATTTGATAACTCATCCCAGCATACTGATTGAATAATTGAATTTAAAAAATTGAAAATTATTGGTTCTGTACTGCCCTAGAAATTAAAATGAGTAAAAAGGTATAGTCAAAATATTCAGGATCTGCAACTACTTACACATTTTGAGAGATGTCTTTTAATTAGCAATACAGGTTTCACTGAACTGCTCAAAAAACACATCGAGCATAGGAAATGACAATTAGGTACTTTTATCTTTGTGTTAGATGTACAGCTTGGTATTGCAGAGATTAGGTTTAACTAAATATATATACTAATTACCTGCAAACTTTGCAAAAATGGCCAATCATATGCTTTATGAGAAAAATTTAAAATGCTAAGAGAACACTGAGGAGAAGCACACTTTGTAAGAAAATGCGTAATAATTTTTTAACTTACCAAGAGGTAAGAAAAGTAGATTATTTTAATTCTTAATTTTTAAAATTAGACCAGGTGCAAAAAGCAAAAATCACCCAAATCACATATGCAATTTCCAGTTTCCTGAGTGAGAATGAGAAGAATTGGAACATAAATGAAAGTATGTGCATCTGCTTACAATGACTCAGTGTTTAATTGTAGTCATCTTAGAATCACAGAATTGATTAGGTTGGAAAAGACATCTGAGACCATCAAGGTCAATCTATGACCCAACACCACCTTGTCAACCAGAGCCTGGCACTGAGTGCCACATCCAGTCTTTCCTTAAAACACCTCCAGGGTTGCTGACTCCATCACATCCCTGTGCAGCGTGTTCCAATGCCCAATTATCCTTTCTGTGAAGAAACTCTTCCTGATGTCCAATCAGCACCCCCTGTGGTGTAGCTTGAGACTGTGTCCTCTTGTCCTGCCATGGTTGTCTGAGAGAAGAGGCCAAGCCCCACATGGCTACAGCTTCCTTTCAGGTAGTTGTAGAGAGCACAGTGGAAATCAATATTATAAATTTTGGATCTTTATGTTTACTGTAGCTTTTAATCCAGTCATTGTTGCAGATGTCTAAAGCAAACTCTGCAGCTGCAGCATGTTTAATTCATCAAGATGTTCTCAAGGCTGATTATATCACCATCATAACTTTATAATTTTAGAGCAGCATCTGCCAAAATAAGACTATAACTTTCAATTTTTACAGAATCATAAAAAAATTCTATAACTGTGCAAGTAAACTTCTGCAAGCATCTTTTTCAATGAATGGTAGCGTGGAGTAAATTTTCTCAGATAATACCAAAAAAGTGACTTAGAGACTGTAACTACTGAATGCACAATTAAACACTGAATATTACACAACTTTATGTAATAAAATGAGGTTATAAAATCATAGACAGCTCTTCCTGGTGATACAGGTTTTTGAGAAGTAATGTGTTGGGCAGTGAAAGGAAAGAATACCTCTTGAAAAACAAAGCTGGCTTTTTATTAGGAGACATATTTGCAAAGTTCTGGCAGGGCAGGTAACCACCCAGCCACCTGCAATCAGTCTGGCTTCCTCAGAGCAGTTCCTGTCCTCTGAGCCAAGCCACCACAGGAACATATGAGCATGACTTTTTGCACCAGCATGGTCACTGTCAGGTAAGCCATGTTTCAAAATAAAAGTAACAACACAGATGCAGACTCAGCTAGAGAAAAAGTAGAATATTATAAGGGGGGCTAGAAGCTCAAGGATGTTGCCAGGCACAGATGGATGGGCTGCCTGCTGCAAACATGGAGGTTGTCTGTGAAGCAGCACTTGGGCAAAAATGAGCAGTAGCAGAACTCAGACACTGAAGCCAGCTCACCAGAGCATTGCTGTCATAAAATAGTCATTTACTGGGGCTGTAATCACACCTTCATTGGGCTTTACAGACACGTGCTGAGGCAGGCAGGGCAAGCCCTGCCTGAAGAGTCAGTCAGGTTTTTGTAGATAAGAATTCACTCTGTGAATAAGTAAGTGGTGATGTGTGTGGTTAAGTGGTGAAAGACTCTGCAGTACTGATGGTGACAATTGAGTGTATATGAGCTTCACAGTGTGAAAGAAACCTCAGGATAAATTTTCTCTTTCTGATTATTATGGTTCCCCAAGAAAAAGTAAACTTTCTCTTAAAAAAACTGGGACCACAGAATGTTACTATATTCAGTATAACTGCACAGCACTTAATGTCTGGCAAAGCTGGGTTCCATTATGAAGTTTTCAGAGCATCTTGTGAGTTTGTTATTCAGAACAGTTATATAAACCACCTCTCTTGTTATTCAACAACTAAATAATGACATTTCATGCCATCCAAATTCATACAAGGTTTTTTAAATGCAAAATTGTTGTCAATCATCAATCAGTCATCTGTATAGTGTCATATTTTTTCCAATATTTCTCTAATAGAAAACATTAAGGGACCTATTTCCCATCTTAAATTTACATAAGACATGAAATTAATAACTTCTTTCTGCCTGAATGACTCTTCAAAATAACACTGAGCTCATGATCCTTCTCTTACAAAAAAACCCTACACTGTCAGTTGAAGAACATTCATATGCTAATAATTAAATTAATCTATTATACCTTAAGAACTTCATCTATTCTTTCACCAAAAAATGCAATGCTAATTATTTACATCACTTCATTTTGTTGCCATGAACTGAATAAGTGATAATTGGACTTGAAAGGGATTTTCTGGAATACTGTGAAAATATATGGGTTTATAGAAGTTATAAATCAGAATTTACAAGACAAATTCAATCCTCCAATATCAGACCTGGTTTGAGAATTTCCATTGGTGAGAGGTGTATAAAATGCGGGAGGGAGATGCTTTCTACATGGCCACAATCCAGCCATGAAACTGTTCCACATGCCATCCTTAGAAATCTCCTGACATGAAACAGGAATAGAGAAAAGTACCTGCAGCAGTTTAAGGCGTCCAGCCCACCCCATCCCACTGCTCATTCAGCTCAACTCTCCCATGCTCCTTCCATGCCCAAAAGACAACAATTTGAGGAAATACATTGTCGCTGTTGGACACAATGATGGAGGCAGGGAGTGATTCAGAAAGGCTGCGTGGACCCCTTGCAGGGAAGGAGCCCCCGGTTTATTTCTCTGGCTACTTTTATGCTTTTTCAGATGTGCCCACCTTAGAGGTGGGACCTTTGGGAACTATTGGTTAGTTCTAGAGACCACCACGTGAAAATCCCTCTTCTGGGAAATTTGTACAAAACAAGGTAGTTTACGTTATGTGACTTTGTGTACCAAAGAGTGCCTGGGAACAGAATTTCTTAAAACTAAAACATGGTAGGCACGAAGCGTGGCAACAATACATCACTAAGAATTTCTAGCATGGAACAGTTGAAGTTAGTTCCTGTTTTATGCAGAACTGATTCTGAGTAGCTGCTGAACAGCAAACAGCATAAAGAAAAATAAATATACTCTGAATGAAAGGAAAGAGTAGAACCCCACTGCAGCTGAAACAGTGTGACATACAGTGAGGAAGTCTTAAACCTCATTCTTTACTGTAACTTGAAGGAATAGTTGCCAAATAGTTACCAAAATATAAAAATAAACAAAAAGATATTTATTTTCCTATGGATTCTGAAGTATTTGGAAATAGTGCTAATTTAAAATAATTCAGATAAAGAAGTTTAGTTAGGAAGCAATATTGAAAAAGACTGATAAATCCTGCACTTTAAAAAGCCACATTCATCCACAATGTAAGTAGGGCTGGGTTTTACACAGAACAGCAGATCTTTCACAAGCATCTTCTGTAGTTAAGTTTGGGATATCCTCACAGCAAGCTGTACTGAGAAAGATCATATATGGATTTGGCTGGCTGAGAATCACTAGAATGCAAATTCCCAGGATTCCCAGAGAAGAGCGACTTCTAGGGAACAGTATTTCTACCTAACACATGTATAGTCACACAAAAATAATATCACATTACCTTTTGAACAGATCTAATCAGCAAAATATTAATGAATTTTATTTTGTTGGAATTTTCCTACTCACTTATCCTGAGAGTTCCATAAAAATGATGTAATTATCAAAATATTTCCCTGAAAAAAGTCACAATCCAATAGAACTTAGTCTCCCGGGCAATTAAAGAAAATCAAGGCATATTTGAGCTTCTGCCAGCTTGCACATCTTCTCAATAACCTGCCTGACAGGCTACTGGGAGCCTGAGTTCAAATAAGTCATTTTAAGTACTTCAGAGCCAGGATCCCCAGAGCTCATTGGCTCCATGGGCCTGGAGTAGCCAGCCAAACAAATGCCTCAGAGATTGCAGCCCCAAGAGCTGAGCTTTGGAGGTTTGGAACAGTCTGATCCATGGATTGTTTCCAAAACTGAGATTCAGAAAGAAATTCCTTTAGCAGAAAGTTCCAACATTTTGACTTTCCCTCTGACTAAAAGACCAAGCAAATTTTGAATAATCAAAATTCTCCATTAAACCTTTGTTCTCTCTTCTAGTTACAGAGAAAGACAAAACACTGGGTAATAAAATTTCCTCATTAAACTGAAGTAGCTTTTTTTTTCCAGTGGTTAACTACTTACCATTACTGCATATTTCCATCATGGGAACTAGGTAGGTTTTACTGTTGAGAAGTGAGATCAAGGAAGGCTAAATGACCTGCTTAAAACTACAGAGAAAATTTGGCTACAGAGTGGCACAAGCTGCAAGCTAAAAGTCAAACCTCCAGACCACCCTCCTTCCTTAGCCTCTATTACAACAACATGTGGACACTCAGGCTCACACAATCATCACTTCATGCTAAATGTCACAATTTCTTCTCGTGCTGCCTTTTCATAAGCCAAATTAGGATTACAAGAGGGATCAGTGCTCTCTGTACAGGTACATGACCCTTTGGCTGCCTGCAACCTTGTCATTCTACCAGCCAGTGCAAAAATCCAGTAACAGAGAGTCCAGCCTCAGGTACTCTCACAGGGCCATTGTGCATGAGAAGATATTCTACTCCAGCTAACAGCACCAGAGGTGGTAAAGCCACCAACAACCTCTGTAGTTCCTGAATCTTATTCCAGGTTGCTGATACAGAAAAGGGGCACTCATACCATAATGACAGCTCCTTTAAGAATAGAAATCCTGTGGTTTGCCAGCCACTTAAAAATTGCTTTCAAGATAATAAAACATTAAGAGAAAGTAACTCACACATTTCTTGTATTTTGCATATTACTTCTTGCATATACAAACATATGATAATTACTAATCTAAAAGACAGATGTTTAAAAATAAAACAGGATTTGGAGCTGTATCTTCTTTAGTTAGATCAACTAGATCTCTCTCTATTTCACTCAGATAAAAAGTTGTCAAGATGTTGTCAAAACTTGCCAACAATGCCCTAGTATGCACACCACTAGTCCAGAGACAATGCACATTCTACCCAAAAAATTTTTATTGTGGGTTAAGGGATAATTGCCTCCTAATCCAACACAGAGGAGTGTCAAAACAACTGTTGATGTCCTGGTGTACAGACTAAGGACCTTAATTTTTCCATGGAAGAGCCTACTGTTCAGCTGACCTGACTTATGCTTCACAGAGAAAAATGAATTTTTTGATTTTTTTTTTTCCCAAAACCATTTGTATTTTTTTAGAGAGCATATTGTTCATTCATGAATAGGGAAAGTTTTACAATGAGAGTCTTATTCACCCATTCAGAAAAATGTCATGGCATTTGTAGCAGCAATAATACCACAAGACATGGGAAATGTACAACTTCTCTTTCTTCCTTGTGGCTGATCAATGAACTCCATTCTGTAAGAGTGGGGATCATGGTAAGGTTTGACCTGGTGTAAATCACAGGAATTACACACCTCAGGTTGGTATATACAAGAGCTGATTTCTATACCTTTAGTACACAGTTCTACAGAAACACAGATTTGGACATACACTCATCTTTTTATGTAAAAGAGGCTGACAGATAATTGGTAGCAAATTTTCAGGTTTTTTGTGAAAAATTTCCTAATGAAAGGAAGATCTACAAAATGCCCTTCTTACTACAGAACTGAAAAAATCATGAATTTGATAATTGCACACTGTCTGCCAAAACCAACAAATATATGAAAAAGATTCACACTAGAAAGAAAAAAAAAAATAAATCAAGGCTGAGGAATAATTTCACAGTGTAACTTTGTAACAAGTCCCTGGAGAAAATTTCTCTTCCTTTTGTTCCCATCTGCAAAGCTATGTAATTGATTCCTAACTGCTGTGTTAATGCTCCCGATTCCTGGCAGAGTCCCTTTGGAAATACATTAAAGTAAGCAGGACTCTCTCCTGCTGCAACCCTTTGAGCACTGGAACTTGGGATTCTGTTGACAGGCATCACATTTCAAGCAGTGGGCCACAGTGCAAGCATCTGTGCCAAAGGGCTGATAAATATTAATATAGAACAATAAAGTATACTGAATTACATATTGAAATATAAAGCAAATCAGGAAATTGTTTTCTTTTGTAATGAATGGCATTCTCTTACAAGTACAGTTACATTCCACCAAATAGAAATTAAATAAGAGCAAATAACATTTACTATAGCGTGGTTTGTTAACTTTTTATAATGACTTGAAAAAAATTAAATTATGACAGGCAAGTGGTTTTTAAGGAAAAGACTTGGTCTTCCACAGGATCAGGAAATAGTTTGACTGTTCCAGATCTTCCTATCCCTTTTACTGGACACAGACTAACAAAAGAAAAAGAATGAAGCAAAAAGGATTTGGTCCAGCTCCCAGATTCTACCCCAGTCAATACCCCAGTGACTGTTAAAGTTGTGCATGAAGGTTTGTCTGCTTGGACAGAGCCAGTGGCACAAAATAACCTCTCTTCAGCAGACAAGGAGAGAAATATGGAAAAGATGTGTTTCAGTTTTCACATATGGTGCCTCATTAACCTTAATTAAGGTTGTGCTGAGGGATCTTGAGCAGCTTGCATAAGGGATATCTGCTCCCTGATTTTTTTTAGCTTTAAGAAAGGAAGACATATATATAAGAGAAATATACTTATGAAATACAAATGTTCGTGTTCCAATCCAATTTTATGAGACAGTACAGATAAAATACCCATGTTTGTATTGTTCCCTACCAGTCAAATAATTTTAAAAGAAAAGCACTAGGATTACAATAAAGTAGATTCTCTGCTCTGTGGGAGAATGGATTGTAAAAGAATAGAGAGAATGCTGCAGGCAATCTTGCCCCTGATAAGGTAAGACAGGTGAATAGCATTAAAGGAAAAGGAACAGGGAATGCTGATTTGTATTGACCAATCACAAAAGAGTGAAAGGGCACACAAGTGTTACGCATAAGGGGAAAAGGGTAGAAAAGGTTATACTGGGGACTAAAAGAGTGCTGATACTTGCAATCATTCTTGGTATCAGCTGTGTGTCCTCAATCACTGCTCCTCATAGTTTAATGTAGAAAATAACCAACAAACCAACCCTAAATATTTCACAATTTGGGCATATGTTCCCTCGTGTAAAATTATGAATTATTTTTATCCACTGTTTCAAGCTTACAGCTCTGATGACCCTTAAAATGAATCAACCTTGGCAGCCACACAATTTACTGCAAACTTCTCCTCTTCCACCATGGGCCACCAGATTTCACAGGCAGACACCACTGCTGTATTATGCACATTTCTGATCTCATTACACACTGGGTGGCAGTATGGAAGGTTTTTCTACTTGAAAAAAGAGCCTGTGTTAAGCAGATTATAAATTCAGTGCTGCCTGGTATGAAATTTTTCATATTCCATATCTGCCTTAGAAGTTTCTTTCTTTGTGGAAAAAGTCAGCTAATGTAATTTAGCTATTTCTGAGACTGCAGCAGAAACAAGAACAGTATTCTGCTGTGTCAACATATAACACAACTTCTTGTGTTTGAAATCTGCAGTGCATCTGTGGTTTACAGAAAAAACCACAGAATTTGGAAGAAAACTAGCTCTGCTTGGGATTAAAGGAGAAATGGCAGACCTAGCTATTGGGGGGCAAGGGAGGTGATGACAGGTAGACATTTGAAAACAAAAGTCCCTCCCTGAAAGGGACAGCTGACTCAGGCACAGTCATGTGCCTCATTTGATATACAGAAATTGTAGATTAAGGACTTTGTGGTCAAGACAGTTGAAATTTTCACTGAAGATTTGGTCTGGGTGTTTTGGGTTTCATCTAGTTTGGTTTTCGGTTTGCTGTTTTTTCTTCTTTGCCTTTGTCAAGAATTCCTGCCTTGTGATAAGGAATAAGGAAAATTTTCTGAGTTTTGCTTCTCAGCCCTGTCTTTAGGTTCATTTCTTCAGTTTTGGGCAGTACAACTGAGGAATTAAGGAAATGTAAGTTGAGACTCAGACATGTAGAAGGTCTGGAGTTTAAGTTAAAATTACAGCTGATGGTTTGGGGAATCACAACATGGGTATACATGTTTGTTTATATTTTTCAAATTTCCAAAGCAGATACTGAACAGGAGAAACTTAAGGCTGGACACTGTAAATGCAGGGCCCTTGAAATCAATGGACGTTTAAGATCTTAAATCTTTCTCTGCCTCAGCTTTTTACTTGAAAACTTGGGGTGATAGGAGCATCTTTCTTCGTAGAGGACACAGTGAAAGTAAACTCATCATTTACCTGTGAATCATTCTGGCAAATCCAGTCAAAAACACATGGAAACTCAATTTTTTTTTCCCCCAGAAAGATTTTAATGGTGTGTTGGCTATAAAGCCTAAACATAATCAAGAAAAAATAATACTGATTTATGTTTCTCATAAAAGAACAGTGTCCATTTTGCATCCCTGAAAGCTTCAGGGCTCTGACTAAAAGCAGCAGATATAATGATACATACTCCTACACCAAGCAGGAAAATTTTGCTGCATACAAAAAATAACAGTGGCATTCCTCAAATTGTTTGGTTTTCCCTAGTGCCATTTTCTGTTACACCCAAGAAGCTATTGAACAGAGCACATATTAGCATGCAGATAATAACACCAACAATATTATGTTGAGGAAAAGACTTCGTATTTTGATACTTTCAAAATATAAGAAGCAGAAATACACTGACATCATCCCTGAGTTTGTGAAGAAACATGCTCTAGACACATGATAGCATATTTATCTACCATTGATTTTATGTTTTCTTGAGAAGCATCTAGTATTGACAATTGCTGGTGACAGGATATCTGACTAAATGGATAATTAGCCCAATAATTTCCCCAGGCTTCCATGTGAACTGAGGATGCTATCGCAGCATCTGGACCTGATGAGCACATATGGAGAGAGCTGAAATGGAGTGATGGCTTAGATCACTCCTGCCTCTTGGAAAGAAGCAATGAGACAATACTGCATGTAAATAGTGCTTAAAAGCAGTCTCCATTCTATAAGGAATATATGAGAAAGATTAATGTAAAATCTTGACATGGTACTTTTGCCTTTCCCTATAATGACATCAATAAGCATCTTCAGTATTGATTTTTGCTTATTATTTAAATGGCCTACTACAAATACAGACATGAAGCCAGATAAATGCAGAGATCAGTGTAACTGCAGCCAAGAGCCTTTATACCAGAAATTACACCAATTACTCCCCAGGCTGCCAAGCCTGACTAAACAGAATTCCACGCAGACTTCTGAATGCAGGGCTTTAAAAGCAGGATGATCCCTAATCCCTACTTAGTGTCATACCCTGCAGAAAACTTCCTCAAGCCTTCTAACTGAGCCTGTACCACTCAATATCCCCTCTTCCTTTGCAATGTGAGACCAATACAGGTTGAAAGTGTTCCAGGGACACAGAATTGATCTCTCCTTCTGAAATGGGACAGTGAAGTACCTTTTTCAAATACTCACACATGGGTTGTTCTCAATTTTGCCAAGGCTGCACAGTTCCTATCAAACACAAATGCCTAATTCATGCCTCTTGTTACATTTCAGGAATTACCTCACAATTGCCAAAAAAAAAAAAAAAAAAAAAAAAAAAAAAGATTTCCAGACTTATTTGTTCAGATTTAATCAGGCTGTTCCAGTGAAACTAAATCATGTGAAGGTGGAAGTGTTTTACTACCAAATGGGTAATCAAGCTAAAATATTCTATATACTTGAATATAAAAAATTAACTGGAAATACACACTCGGAAATAAAAACACATTGGCTTTATTTCTGAGAATGGACAGTACCTTTCTCCTGTCATATAATGCATGGTTATCCAATATCATCTTCTTTTCATGTGCAGCATACCTCCGTATATCACGTCCAAATTGCTGTCAAAGATAGAGCAAATATCAAATGTAGGCACAAATATCAAACATATGCACAAACCAAAATCGTTATCCTTTGCACCTTCTAACACCAAACCAAATAATAAACTAAGGAGTAAAAATTACCTCTATTAAGGGAATACAATCGGATAAAATCAATCGTCTGAAAGGAAATGTTTTGATAGCGAATCATCCATCATTTCAGTTGGTTACTCTGAGAGTAGTTGGGCACTGTATAAGAAAGTAAACCTGTGATGGGCTCCCACAGTCTGTAGGTGAATTAGCTCAACAGGGAGTAGGAACCCAGTGAGGCAGAGAAAAATGAAGTCATTGCCTACTCATCCAAAGGGCCTCACACTGTGTGTTTTTAGTGTAGACACCTATCTACAGAGTTGAGAGAAGGGCTTTTAAGTTGCCAAACACTTCCAGGATAAGAAAGGATGCCAAAGTCTGCAGAACTTAATCCAAAGTCCAAATAAATACATTTTGTTATCTCAAAAAAGTGATTGAAGTAACTCATAAGCTCAGCAGGAAAACACATCAATTTCAACATTTTTCCTGGTCTAAGCCATCCTGCTTCCAATTAACCTGAGAAGAACAGAGTGGCAAGGCACCAGTACTGCTTCCAGCACATCAAAAAGATAATTCAGAGCAGGCTCAGGAGCTCTCCATTGTACCATGTAAACACTCCCTAAAAAATGAGTACCAGAAGGCAAGAATGTGGAACAGATTGAAAAATAATTCTGTCTGGAGAGAGATTAATCATTTGAGTTTTGAGTTTGCATTAGATAGAATTTTTTGTTTTGAAAATAGTGTACTATTTTATATTATGCCAGCTAACTAGTGTCTATTGTGAAAGTAGCTATCATTTCAAGTTTTCTTATTAAAACGTAAATCAAAATATATTTTATTCTAGTTCAAAACTAATGTCTAATTTTAAAATTTTTCCAGTTTTTTACAATTTAAAAGAGTCAATTAAAATGCAACTGAAACAGAACATTTGATGTAATCCAAAAAGATGTCAAATCGTTTTCAATTTCCTACAAAACAAATTAAGTTCCAATTCAGAACACCACTTCCTCAAATGTTTAATTTCCTGTAAAATTATGTGACGCTTTCCAAATCATCTCTCTACTCAGTAACCATTTAAATTGCTTGTTAACAGTATCTACATCTATATGATGTAGAAAGACAACACAACTGACCAAAAACCTAGCTCTCCAGTTCATAAACCTAAATAGTAAGCTTCAAGGAAAATAGATCTTAACTCTCCTAGAGAGACGTCTATAAATGTTAGTGATGAATTCATCAGCTCCAACCCATGATCAGGGGTGGATGACAGCATGAAATGTGATGTGCGGACATCAGGATTTTTTTTTTTAAATCCATGGACTCTGAATAGTCCTGCAACAGAAAAACCTGTTTGCAATGCTAAGAAAACACACTGTTGTGGTTACTTACCCTGGAGCCTGTCCAGCCCAACAGAGCATATGCATATTGCTCAAAGGGGGTGATGACCAGATCCACACGGATTGCCTTCCAGTCTTTGACTTCTGCCATCTCCAATCTTTCTGACGTGTTGCAAGTGCTGTTGTCTACTCTTGGCTGATATAATTTTAAAATTGCAAAACACTTCTGAAAATGATCCATGGCATCAACTTTTCTGCTTGGCAGCTGTTCCTTTACAAATGTTGATTCAATGATATCACAATAAAGGAGTAAGCCCTAAAGAGAAGATATTGTACACATTGAATTGTTGAACTGGTTTTACTGTCATTCCAGAGTTTCCAGACAGTTGTCTTTAAAATTCAACGTGAAATGTAAGTTCAGTAAACAAGGAACTGTGGCAGGCCAAATCTGGGGTAAGGAGAGACTGCTTCAGATTCTGGAAAAATATTTGAGGAAAATCTGCACTGGTAGATATCTGAAGGTAGTGAGGTCCTGCCCTGCACTGAAGAGATAGCATTGGCAATTCTCCCCCTCCCTCCTTTTTTCCTAAACCTTTTTCTAGTTAATGTCAACTTTCTGAGTAAGGATTGTGTGTTCCCACGTGGCAGACATCTAGAAAAAAATTCTAGAGACTGTCCAGATTGCTGACAGATTCCAAAGTGGAAGATTCCATTTGGACCGTATCTGTATCTGAGATTTCCTTATGACAAGGTCTGGAGTCTCCAGAGAGATGGAAGATCCTGGCCCATGTCTTTTACTCAGAGGGAATGCCCATTTCTTTAGGTCCTTGGATTCTTTTGTTTCTGCTTTGAAATAACTCAAATGTTTACACATTCTCCTTCCTCTGGACTAGAGGCTTTTTTAAATTGGAGTGTTGAACGGAGAACATCTAGAAGTCATTTTATTCAATGGCAGTCAGTTGTTAACTACAATGGTGTTGTAGCTTAGGAATGGTATTCTCCCACTTAGTATCCCAGCTGAAACCACTCCTCTTGCTTCCCCTTACCCCCTCAACCGAAAACAAAAAAGGTAGAAGTCATGGGCTGACACAAGAACAGTTTCCTGGAAACAGCAATGAGGTTTGAGCAAAGAAAACCAACAGTAACGCAGCAATATTAATAATAAAAGGTATAAGACAAATTAATGGTTTACATGTAAAATACTAGACCATCTCAACTACCACACTTTCTCCCATTGGAAGGAATATCCTTATTCTAGGAAGAGAGGAAGTCCCTTTTCCCCATCCCTGGCAATGACAGAAAGTGGTGTAGAATAAAAACATTAGGGTCTGGCCACGCCACTTCCCTCTGATCTGTGCCAAAGCCAGGACAAAGGGTCTCCAGACAAGACCCCTTAATGTCCCAGGTAACAGTGAACTGATTTTTGGAAGAATACCTCAGTATTAAAAAAAACAGATTATGATTATTCTTTTATTTAGTGCAGGTGTGGTAACTTTACACAACAATATCTTAAATGCCTTAGAAAGTACTTTACAGTAATAAAACTACTTTTATTACTTTGAGCTATAATTCTGGCCCAAATACAAGAGCATAACAAAAACACTTAACAAGATACGATTTCCATGAAGAGACACTGATACATATTATTACATTTTTAGCCTCCAGCTTTTTGTTGGTGATAGTTCCAAATTAGCAATCCCATTATTTTACTGGAAATCAGTTGCAGGGGTTTATATGGGTCAATGAGCTTTTTAATTGTAACTATTTTATTTGAATTAGCATTCTTTCACTTGTTTGGAATTTTCTCTGATTATGAAGATTTTTTATAAACTGATACAAGAAAACTCCTTATGTAGCTTCTTCTCTTGGATTACTAGTTTCCAAGTCTGCTGATTTGAAAATGCTTAAATTTAGCAGGTGCTCTGTAACATCTATCTTTAAAACAGCAATTTTTTCTTAATTTTACCCCAATGTCACGAGGCACTGATGCTTGCTCTTTCCAAATATAGACTCAAAACAGCTGTTGAATGTTAATGCATAACTGCTTATTTTTCTGCTCTTTTTGATGAAACTATCCTGCCTTCAGGTTAATTTTGTTGCTTTTAATGCTAATAAAAATAATTTTAATATCATTAATCACTGACCATTAATTGATGACTTCACACTTTGATTAACCACCAATATTCTTCCCATTTTCTATAAAAATCTCTTAGCTACTTAGCAATAGTTTCTCATCTTTTGTTTCATTTTTCTTTTTGCTCTTGGAAATTTGGGACACTACATATTATATACCAGAAATCAGGGTATCACCTAGGCCAAAGCCTAGGTCATATGCATTGGGATAGTGTTTCCAATTAACGTAGTATAATTAGACAGTGGACATGACTATCACCCCATAAAGTAAGGGTGAAATGGCATTTATGTGCATTTGGAAAAAGCATTGCCTGAAGGAGCAGTCAGCTATGAAGATTGTGTGAAGTCCTGGCCACTGCTAGCTGCAGAGCTGCAGCTTTCTCATTATTCTCTGTCAGGGAATCTGCAGTTCTTTGCACATTTCAGATTGATCCATACACCATAAAGTGCTGTAGGTCTTGTTTATAAAATCAAGTTTTAAAGTGTGGGCATTTTAATTTCTCAAATTTACAACACCATCAAAACTCAATGTATTTCTTAGGACAGTTATGTTAAGACCCTCAACAATTTCCCATTTTTAGAATGGCTGCACACTTTTACTTAAATATGCTGAGTGCATATTTAAGTAGCATTGATATTGGAGTAAATACATGTTGAAACTGAGGAAAAGTACAACTTTTTAGAAAAATATTAAATCAATCACTGAAAAATCAATCAAATATGGTTGCTAGCATTCTCAGTCATTTTTAATTAAATGGAATCCTTTTCCATATTTTGTGTTACATGCTGTCATTATTCATAATTGTTGCTAGCTGGATTAATTCTGTTAAAGCTAAGTAGGATCATTTTATATCATCTGAAAATGTAATCCAATATGTTTTTCTGAAATGTATATGTTGTTGCTCTAAATTTCTTTCTGAGATAGTTTAATAAAGTGAAACTGGATTTCTTTATCCTTTTTTAGTGAAATTCCTGTATCTAATCCAAAATAGGACGTAGCATGTTAGTTTGGAAAAATCTCAACCTAGATGAGACAGATGAAATTCTATAAAGTGGAAGAGCTAAAGGAACTGATGCCTGGGAGAAGTCAGGCCTTTTAGGAAAAGAAGTCATTAGAAAATGGCATCAAAGTTTTGATCAGCAATGCAAAACTCAGCAGCTGCTGCATAATCATGCAGCTGCCTTGGTCCCTTTTTCATCCTGAAGTTCCCTGTGTTTTGGAATGATCTATTTCTGAGCATTTCTGGAGAAGCCTGGCTTTGACAGCGACGGGCAGATCAGCATTGGAATCCATGAATGAAGGTGTTCACCTCTCTGCCATGAGCATTTGCCCTGCTGAGCAAGGTGAAGAGACAGACAGAGAGACAGGGACTTACATGTACCTACTCACCCACATACAGCAATACAATACACCCCAGAAAGATCAAAAATCTTAAAAAAGCCACTATTGCCTGGATCTTCACTTAGAACATAGCAGGAAATGGAACACTTCTGCCTACTTTATACAGTAACCTCAAAGCAGCATAATCAGATTCAGCCCTATACTCTCTCTAAAGAAATTTAAGGCAAGATATCTTATGTTCAGGGCTCTAACCACCTTGCAATAGCCTATTTTAGGTAAGAATTCCTTCGTCTGGGTCAGATTGAAACAAAAAAGTTCATAATGCATTGTGAAGAAAGCTGAGACAATATGCCTTCACAAAGGAGCTCTGCATCTTTATGCACTCTTTCATCTGAAACAAAAAGTTCTTTCCTCTGGCTTCTTAATCATTTCTGTGTCTTTTCTTAGAAACAGGTTTTGTTGCTGGCAAAATCCAGCTGTCAGTTAATAATGAATGTGTGGCTTTCCTGTGAACCCTGCTTCCAAAAATCTGTTTCCAGCAAAAGAAGAAATATTGCTTGCTCCTCACCATCCTCTTTAATGGGACATCAAGCCTTCCCCTTCCTGATCACCTCATCAAGGGGGAATACTAGAGTTTAAATCAGGCCAGCAATATATTAAAGCAGGTAAGCACAGACAAGTGTCTTCATTACTCATTTTCCTAAAGTCAAAAGAAAAATGCAACACCCTACTTATGCGAATACACAGGGAAAAACTGAAGAGTGCAGGAGTGCCTGTAGTAACAGTATCTCTTCCATTGTTGAAAGTATGTATATAACAGGAACGGTGCTAAATATAGCTATATAGGTTTTCAGCAAAAAAAAAAAAAAAAAAATCAAAGCCTTTTTTTCACGGTATGTGAATGAAGCTACATTGACACAGATGGCTCAGCCTGTTTGCCCCCAGACTTTCAAGCTCTAACCCACAGAAGTAATTCCTTATTTTCTTTATGAGGCTTTTTGGAACCATTAAGAGCATAACCTGTGTACTGCATCGCAGATTTTCCATTTTGCCACTCTACTTTGAAGACTTTGTGTTGTCTGTTCCTCAGCCCGTTTATCCCTGGTGATGCTGCATCAAAGAGCATGATGGTGCTGATTTAGCCACCTCATTTTCGGCAGCTTTCAATGGAAGGATCTTGTAACACTAAACCTTTCAAATAAGAAAAAGACTCTTAAAACTATTTAAAGCTGTAGTCCATAATTTAGAAGTTAAACATTGTGGAATCCTTCACTCAGAGCTGCCAAAAGGAAGTCAACATCATGACCTCTGTGATGTACATCGATTAATTTGGGCTTAGAAGCAGTAGCACAGAAATGGCAAGCTGTGAAGCAGACTACTGCAAAAAGTTAAAAAGTGCTTTATTTGCGTTTTTTTTCTTTCCTCCCCTCTCCCTTAGAAATCAAAGACAATAAAGAGGCAAGAGGTGTATAAATCGTCTCTTGCTTTTTGCATTTTGATTTTGCTGGCAGCTTGTTTTTCAGTAGTGCCAGTAAAAGCTTGTATATTACAAATGCCACAGTAGAGAGGTAGTGTAACTAGTAGTATAAGCCATGAAAAATCTGGAGGACAGACAGAACACAGGAAATAATTTTCCATAGCTTTAAACTATACCCAGCCTTTTTGGGTTTAGTTTCTATGGCCATTGTGCTTCCAACATGTTCTTCATGCTGGGATTTCTAGAGGAATCCTAATCTTTTTATCAAATTCTTGGCCAGTCTTGACCTCCCATACTCTGCCTGCACTTTCTGCCAAATAGCCCCCTTAACAAGAAAATCAGTAAGAACAATTCATTTTCAATTTCTTTCCTTTTAATTAAAGCAGCTCAAAGTGAACTGAAAAACTTTAGTACTTGTCAGACTTATCAGATCACAGCCATTTTTCTCAGTAATGTAAGTGGGAAAGAAGGAATGAAAGGCTGCACTCAGAGCAGGTTCTAGCCTTGGTCTGTTCTCACTTTTCCCTTCTACTCTATTATAATAAACATGATTTTGGGAGGACCCATACATGGTTTCCTAGAGATTCAAGTGTGCATAAGGGAAAATGACACCTTCTAAGAAGAAAGGCAAATTTTCTCTTAGCAAAGGAAATATAATAACTGTGAAAGGACCTATACATTAATAATAAATTGATAAAAATAGAGTATTTCCTCAACAGTCATTAATTATCATGGCTTCATTGCTTTTGAGTAGCCCAAATAGTACCTGCTATCAATCTACTCCAACACACACAGCTTCTACAGAGAAATGAGAAAAATCTAAAAAATTAATAATAGTCTGTTAACACTTCAAAGACCAAAAAATCAACTGGAAGAAGAGGAATTCAGCTAATGTTGCATTTTTCCAGGAAATAAAAACAAGTTTGAGGCCCTTCCATTAAAGCCGGCTGAAAGATCTTGACCACTTTGAAACAGACAACTTCATTCAGTCACATAAGCTTTTGTGTAGCTGGATGTTTGGAATCTCTCATGTGTTAACCCATTGTACATTAATTAAAGTAAGCAGCTCAAGAATCAATTCAAAAGCATTCTCTGCAGCCTGAAAGCTGACTTGACTTAGCAGTGAGGCACTTGATGATTCACCTCAGGGTGCTGGCCTTTTACTTGTTGAAATGTACTCCATTTCTTTGAACAGTGCTGATAGTAAATGTTGAAAAATATCTCAGCTGGCTAGAAAAGTAGAAGAAAAACAAAAGTTTATTTTTCCCAGCCTGTTATATTTTTCTGACACAGGAATATTTTAACTACCTGCGCCTGTTATAACTGAGACACTTCCAACTTTAAAGCTGCCGCAAACTGAAGAGCTGAATAGAAAAAAAAAAACCAAAACCAAAACCAAACAAAAATCCATCTCTTGGATGAACAATTCCTCTGAAATAACACAGTCTAGCAGTTTGGGTTGGAAGGCACCTTTAAGATGTGTGCATTCTTCCAAACACAGACATCATGAAAAACAATGACAATTTTCAGTATTTCAGTGGAAGCTGGGAAAATTGCTAATTAATGGAGTGAAGGGAAGTCAGAATTCCAGAGCTTTGGTGCCTAAGCCTTCAGATTTGCTCACCTCACACCATGAGGTCACGCAAATCCACTATGCTTAAAGCTGGATCTCCCTGGAGCAGCTTCCCCTGGGAAAACCTACTCCCACCTCAAGGAGAAATTAAACAAAGAGACTTCTTTTTCCAAGGATAAGAACAATTTTCTCTGATACTCAAAACTCTACCTAGCTTGATTTCTTACCTATGACTAGCTGCATATTCTTAGGGTAAGATATTACAGAATATGTGTGCTCTTCTGCTACAACCTTCAACTTTAGCATTTGGAGCTAGAGGATGCATCTAGATCATGGTTACTAACCAAATAGAGCCATATCCTGCTGCAAAATATTGCAGTCAGCTGTAAAAAGAAGTATGACATTCTTTAAGAGGTACATAGGCTTAATTTAGTGGAGTCAGAACATGTCTTTTGGCCAGATTAGTTCATTCATTCTTTAGTTCATACCTGCTTTTTCCATAAGTCAATAACTTTATGCAGAAGTTCATCATCTTCTCTTGGTCCTGGATTGGTGATCAAAAAATCTATGTCATGTCCAATATTCTTACCCCTAGAAGGAATAAATAACAAGGACATTAAAAGAGTTAAGTTGCAGTTGAATTTATCTCTGTTTTCAAAACGAGTATTTTTGCTGGATTACAAAAAAGTTTGCAGAGTAAAGTGATAGCAATGTTGCTTAAAACATAACCAAAACGGAATCTTTTATTACTATTATGGGGCCTATTAGTTAGTTCTTTATAAAATAATAATTACAACTTTTTGATGATCTATGTCCTCTGTTTTTCAATTAGATATTACAGATTCATTTGCAGAGGTTAAATCTCTCTTCCCCTTAAGTCCCAGAAAGGAAGATTGCAGTCATGTTTGGGTTTTTTAAAAAAGCATTATCAAAATACCCTGTTACATATTATGCATCCAGTGCAGTAACACCAGATAAATTTGTCAGTCAAACTACCACAGATTTAAATATTCTTCTTTGCTCTTGATGAACATTTTAATGTATGAAACTGATTATCAACAGTTTTATTGTTTCTTTTAATGGCAGATATAAATCCTTTGACTATTTTGCATTTCTTTTAAATATAACAATGCTTTTTACAGAGATTGAGATAGATTATTTTTTTTGAGGACAGTTCATCCTTAATGTCACTACAGCTTGTTCATTACATGCACTAAGAATTTCATAATCAAATCCATGTGCACAAAATTTAATTACAAATGTTCTTAATGAAAAATCATGTCATAACCTCTTGTTTTTCTGTTTAAGTCTAAGCATTCAGCTTGCCCTTCATCTACTTTGCAAAGGTGTTAAACCTAAATCTGATAAACCTGAACCTAGCTATCATTGGAAAACAGGCAAAATCATGTTACTGGAATATTTCCCTTCAGAATTATAAAATGTTTGAGAATACATGAAAATTTATCTCACAGTGCAATTCATCTGAGAATTGCAGAACCAATACAAGGTTTTAATTTTGGTCTCAGTGGTACAACTGCATACACATTTACTGAGTGCAATCAGTCCAGCCTAAGGAGAAATGAGCAGAGGAGGTATTTCTGCAATGAGAATAATTCTCCTTTGTGGAGTTGATGGAGTAAGCACCCCAAATCTGGAGTAGTGACACTTATGTGTAGCACATTTCCAAATGTTTTTCACATGTTTATGGGAAAAGTCTGCTCTTGCTAATGTTCACAAGGGTATGTGAAGTTATAGCTCAGGAGAGTTTCAGTCAACACTGTGTCAGGTACTCAGAGAACTTGTGAACTGCTATTCAAGCAATGAAAATAAAACTGTGCAACCCAAAAAGTCTTTTATTTCATTGAATAATTTATTCTCTTAAAATAATGCCTAAAACTGAACCTGGTTTCTTAAACTTGGAAATCTGTAGGAACAGAACTGATAGGCAGACTCATCAACTGCCATTTGTGTGACAGGAAGTCATCTAAGTGATGGGTAGTTGAACAGCATTAGCACAAAGTTGTAAGGAGATGAAAGTCTGGGGTTTGCATTTGACAAGCAGTCTAACTCACTGTAGTGCAACTATTGTGCCGTGTCTGCAGCAAAGTCAAAATTGCTTAAACAGGTGGAAATGATTTCAAAAGAGGCTTCAAACAAAGCCTCAGTCTAGGCTTAGAAACTGAACAGCAATTCTAACTCAAGAAGTTAGAAAATATTTAGTATTCCATGCAAGGCTGAGTTATTTTGTAGGATACCATTCATTATCTCTAAAATTACAATAATAATGCAAAGCACTTACATAGCATTTTTTACTAACATGTCTCAAAATATTTTTTCAAAGAGAAGAAATTTACTGTTCCTATCTTAGAGATGCAGAATGGCATAGGAATATTTGCTTAAAATTATTTTTTAAAGAAATCAAAGGAAGAAATTGGAAGCTGATGGAATTGGGAGCTGATTCCCAGTGCTTCCTCAATATGTACATGTTTTAGGTTAACAACATCTACAAAATCCTGCATCAATAAGCCATAAAATCACAGGAAATCCAAGGTGCCTCCATTGGCCTTCCATTTCCCAAGACAAGGAGCATTTACTGAAATGTTCTCAGAGGCCTTTTTTTTTTTTTTTTGAGATTTTAGATCTCATATTAGCACACAATATTAATTATTGTCAGAGTCAAATTTCAGATCCTTTTTAAATAATTCACAGTGGATAAGTTTCTGACTGAAATTGTTAAGCTACTACTGGGATATTTAGTCAAATTGCTACTAGCACTCTTTACCAAACAATGTATTTCAGCCTAGAAAAATGTATTATTTTCCTTAAAATAGAAAAGCAATGTATTAAATTAAAAAGTCATACAACATATATTGCTCACGACTTGTAGATCATGCAAAAAGGTGCAGTAAGGAATACATGGATGTAGATTATCATTCTGTTGAAGCTGTATGTGGTCAATAATTTCAGCAGAGTAGGGTTTTTCACGTACACATATGTATTTCTGTGTGCATACATACAAACATACAATCATGGGGACTCATAAAGTTACATAAAGGGCCAAGTTATTTGTCATTCACTGGCTGTTAATACAAAACACAGGGCCAGAGCTTGGTACAGGGAGCAGGGTCTTAAGAGTTTTCCTCACTAGAAAGGCATCTTAGACAGTATGCTGCATTGCACTCCCTCTGGTTCTACAAATCTCCCATTTAATATCTCAGGGTGGCATAAACCCACCTGAGCTCCTGTTTTTAGCACAATAATGAATGATTGGATATGCAGGGATTTGATTCTGGCACACCACAGTTTACACATGCTAATCACAAAGACTTGTGGGTACTTCTTTTATGATGAAATGAGCTGCAATGACATTTTAGAAAAAATAATAGTATACACCCTCTTACCATATATGAGAATTGCACAGAACTTGTCCCTTTTCTAGACCTCCTATGGGATGGCAGTGATAATCTGTCTAGTTTCAACATTCTACCTGGGCATAAGCAGGATCTGGAAAATTATTTGCTTATAGCTGGAATTACTGAAGCTCTGGTGAACTAGGAGCATAAATGTACCCCAGGAGCAAAATAATCATGAATTAAGCTGGGCAGTTCAGGTTTCTGGAGGTTTGAACGGGAAAATATTCAGGTTTTGGATTTCCTATTCAGATCCTCTTACATCTTTTTCTTCTCTTCCAATTTAAAACTAAATCTTTGCTGGGCTGGAGCTATAAGAAAAACAGGAACTTAAAGAATGGAAATTGCAGCTTACCTTTTGATCTAATAATTCATTCAAGCCTGAAGACAATAAAAGGCAGTGCACTATTGTGTTCAATTCTTGGCTGACTAAACTTGTATAAAGTTGGTAAATGTTTCTTAGCAGTCAATTAACTACCTTTAAGGTTGTTGGAATTATCTTTCTTGCTGTTATTAGATTCCAAGTCATCAAATATAACTATCATTATGACTAAAACTTAATGATATGAATGTACGGCAAAGGATAATCATATTGTCTTAATCTGGCAACATCTGCATGATTAGACATTGAATACTTACATCTGTGCAGATTATTTTGAGATACTGAAATAGTACATAATGTCTAAGCCACATCAATGACGATTCTGATAAAATTATTTTAGCTGAGAAAAGATGGGCTGACATTTTCCCTACTACTCACAAAACTTCACTTCACTTCCAAACTATAGGATGAGAAAAATGACTTCTGACTTAAAAACCTTAAACACTGTACTAGATTTGTCTTTGGGTTATTAGGATTTTGGTAATGGGTTCCCATTTGGTAATGGGTTCCCATGATGTTTTGCTTAACAGACTATGTTTTCCTGGTTTCAGGGATTTGCACTTCATGCAGAGTGAGGTTATAGCAGTTTTTGCAAATCCTCAATCTCTTACTTCACTTCTTTGTGAAAACAGTTTTCAGTTAAGCGATTTACCTCAGATCTTATCAGCTAAATAACAAACAATTTGCCTGACTTTGGAATAAAAATGGAAAGGCAACTAGGAATTTTGGACCAGGAATCCAAATTAGTACCATGCTTTCCAGAGCAGTCTAAAATATTGCTTCTTCACAGCTGCCATATTGTGTAATTCAGTTGATTCTCAAAACCACCTTAGGAAGGGCACTCCAACTCTCTCTTTGTGAAAGATGTCACTTAATATTCAGAAGAAGGAAAAGATTTTCAATAGCTGCTCTGAAAGACCATCAGACATGACTGTATCCCGCTGGTTCTGCAGTCTCAGAATCTAGACTGGAGACAAGTTGGAGAACTGGTATTTGTATCTCTCAAAAAACACAAATGGAAAATTTCCAAATAATTTTTTTGAGTTTATTGTTGTTTTGGAGATTTTTGGTTTGGTTTCAGGGGGGTTCTTTTAGTGTTGTAACAGTCACAGCATAGCCATGACTACCTTTACTAACATTATCTATTCCTTAATCAGAGAAAATTCTTGTTGGCATGATAGAATGTTGAATGGATTCCCATGTGTGTTAAATCCCTCAGTGTTTACACAAGCATTCTGAACTTTACACAGGAGATTACTGCCACAGATAATCAGAAACGCTAATATTGCGTGTGTGAAGTCAAGCATATATATTTAAGAACCTGGTAGACTGACAACTAACAGGTGCTTATTTCCAACATCTGATCAACTATAATAAATCCTAAAGAAGCATAAATTTTGTGGGGTTCCCAGAATTCAGCAAATTAATTGCGTACAATTAATTACATTGTAAATCTTCAAATCATACACTCATTTAACGGCAAGAAATATAGCACAATGAACTGGGTGCAAATAATGGTGAGCATCAACAGGTTTGGCATTGGCATTTCAAGCTTCTTTCTATGTGACTGAGCTTCTTATTCCTGCCAAAACTGCGGAAAAATAATAACTGTGGAGGAAAACATGAACTCTCAAATACTGGGTGTTGGCTAATGTTCCAAGCTAATCTGTGTGATGAAACTGGATTGTGTTTACTAAAACAGTATATTTATGATAACATTCAGATGTTAACCAATATTTTAGCCATGACATTTGCAGCCTATACACTGAATTAAAAAAAAAAATCCCATAACCCCATAATATGTTATGGAGAGTGATTGCTATCAGGAAATTAAGTGAAAAAAAATCACAATTCCACAGGAATTGCTACCAGGAATGTAGCAAATATTCGCCATAAAACTGGCGAAACTCGCCATAAAACTCGCCATTTTTTTACTTATCTCTTTCCTGAGCATTTTATTGTGTTTTGATAGCGAGAGCTAGGAAAATCAGTAAAAGTAATCTCAGATCAGTACTATGTGAAGTGGGCCTCAGACAGCCTGTAGAGGGTCTGCACAGAGTATCAGAGGATTTAACTCTCCCTTCCTTCCAGAGAGCTCAGATTAAAAGCAATCCAGCTGAAATTCATTTGTAAAGCAAGCTGGATCCTAGCTAAGGTGCTGGAAATTGATGTAAAATAATGACAAGGCCTTTATTTGTTGAAAGAAATATTAGGATTCATTTTATGTTAAACTAAGCATCATCTTCTCTGTATTCTTCTTTTGGGAAATGGAGGGAGAACAACTTCTAGACAGACATGCCCAAGTGATTTGAAAGTATGTAGGGACATTTGAAGATTTTCTTGAATATAGATGAGTAATATGCATAAACATCTAAGAAGAACAAATGCAGTTGCTGAAGTGATGATTGTGTGGCAATGGAAAAGGAATTAAATGTTGTAGAAGGTTACACACAGCTGAAGAAATGAAAATACTCTGATATAGCACAATGATCCTTTGTTTGAGCAGTGAAGAGAACACTTGAATAAGTAGCAGAATAACTTATTTTAGAAACAGCAAACAAATAATTTATAAGTACCAGAAAATGAATGCTCCTGAGCAGAAACCCTGGGAGCCTTAGTGCACATGCACAGTAAAACGTAATTACAGCTCTAGTGGAACATGCACACATATGTACACATGGTGCAAACATTTCTTTCGGTCTGATCTGATATCAATGCCATATTTTTTACTCTGGGGAGGTATCCTCTGTGCTGGGTCTCACGTAACTCCCACTGTAACAGCAGGGTGGAATTATTGTTTGACATCAGTTGAGTTTGACCAAGTAGAAAGGGCACGGGAATTCTGTCTAATAACTGCAGTCCTGATTAAGTTGCTCCTATAACCATCTCAAATCAACATGTGCCCTTCAGGAAAAGGAACATACATCTATATTCCAAATCCCAGGTAATCTGCATGCCTGTGGATTTGCTTATTAAGCAGTCTTTCCTGAGATGTCAAACATGGCATAGACAATTTCTTATAGCCAGATATTAAAATAATTCTGAGTTACTGTCAGTCAAACTATGAAGAACTACATATTTTCCTTGTATAAACCCCTTATATAGAGAAAAAAAAAAAATCTTTAAGCTTGAAGTACTGAAGTGTGACAGTGCTACAACTCTTATACAGAAAGTAAAATCCTGGTTGTTTGACAGAAGAATTCTACCAATTGTGAAATAGTTACAGAATAATTCTTGGCTCTGATACTACGGATTTTCAAAACCTTGTTACTTAGTGTCCCATCTATAAATTACTAGAGTTTTAATAAAATATAAAAGCAGTAGTCTACAAAGTAGACCAAGAAGAACAACTCCCTTAATATATTGCCTAAAGAGAATTTACTGAATTCAGAATTTAATCACAAGTTTATTATTCTGGTTCATTTTTTCCCCCAACCTTTTTTCAGATCTGAAATCTGGACCCAGAGTAAGTAAGTGGCTTTATTGACCCTGAAGGACATTAACATTTGCTATTTATAGAATTAGTACACTGACAAGAAATGAGCAGAGTCAGGTCTGTGCAAGGGTTTCTGAAACACTGATTTCATGCTGAAGGAGTTTTTTAAATGGAAGAAATTATTATGTTTGCAACATGGTTGATTCACTTGCAACAGGAACCAGGTAATAGTTAAAAGAAGTTAGGAAGTTATTTTGTTAGTAAAAGAAAGTGTATTTCAAATCACAATAAAATGCTGTAACATTCATTTGAAGTTATTTCCTCAGAAACTCTCAAGTACATTTTCTGACAAATAGAGGTTCTGACAAATTCTGACTGTAGAGAGTATTAACAGCCTAAGCAGCAGCATAATACTGTACCAGCCCACTGCTAGCATAAAGGACCAGCTAAGCCCTGTACACCACACATAAGCTGCTCTTCAAATCACTTCCAGCTTTAGCTCAGGAGTTTTCCTTAATACTCAGGTCAGCTCCACATTTCCAAAACAACATTTAGATTCAACAGTCAATGCCATGGTGGTTCACATACATACAGAGTAGGTAGCAAGAAAATAAATGTTCACTGAAGTGCAAAAGCAGCTCAACCAAAGTTAACAATCCAAAAACACTGACACAGAGAAAGCAGAATACAAAATGTAAGAGTTGGCGAGTCTGACTCACATTGTGCAGTGACTACTTTGTCAGCTGAGGGAGAGGGGAAGAGGGAACATTCAGTCAAAATAAACCAGGGGCTCTCAAACATGCCAAACTCTAGCACCAGCTTCATTTGTTCTCCCAGTGCTTGATCTCCACCTTAAACATGACAAAGACATTTGATCAATGAGGAAGCCTAAAGCAAGGTGCCACTTTATAGTTCATCAAATTAGACAGAAGGCTCACCTATACTATTTATTACATGAAGCTATATTATGCTTCCCTATGTTTGGAGTTTTAAGAGTCATGGATTACTCTGATTCCAGAATTAAAACTCGGGAAACACTTCCAGTGCAGACAGGGTAGTAAATAGGAACACAAAGCTGTTGAGATTACCAGGTTACTTTATTCAAAAACTAGTAACAAGTACTAGCTGATAATTTTGAGCACAGTTATTAGAAAATAATTACCAAGAAGATTCCTCCCCATCTTAACACTGCAAGTATCTACAGCAGTCATTTGTTACACCCCAATTCATTGAATGCCAACACAGTCAGAACCTGCTTTTCAAAAACAAATTAACATGCCTGAAGTAATGAGGAAAACAATAAACCAAGATCTGATCTTGGGCTCTGTAGAAGATAGATATGGGTTGGGCTTCTTCAAATAATTTCTGCTCTCCTGGTTGTTATTTGAATTAGATCCTAATTGCTTTTGAAGGCAGTTTGAGACTAGTGGTTCCCAGTCAGTGTCAAAATTAATTCTCATTTCTTTCTAATGCTACATAGATGGTAAGGTACAAAAAAACACCTGTGGAGATGCAAAGTGACAGTGTGGGAAGATACTTGTGCTAACATTTTGTATCTGGACTCTGAGTTCAAGGTCCAGCCTTCCAGTCACCCTACTGCACTTGGTTTGCACCAGCTGATAAAAACTTTGAGCTGAATATTTCCAGAATTCTAAATCCAAACTGACTGAGAGTCTTCATTCTATATCAAAGGAAATTCTGGAATTCCTGCTCCTTGAGGGCTAATCCTTCCCTGATTGTACATTACAGTGCTCATCTGGGGTATAGTTAATATCTGTAAGATGATTTAATAGGATGCTGAATAATGTCTAAAATAGCAATGATCTAATTAAATCAACTGAAATAAATTCTGCCACTAGCAAAGAAAATTAAAACTGAAATAATGATATATTTAACTGAAAAGATACCATACAGTTATAAGAACTACTCTGATTCATTTTGAGAGAATTTGTGTGTAAAAAAATTGCTGTCATAGCTTTGTCTGCAGAATTACTTTTCCCACTAATTTAAGAATAGAATTATTTAGGTTACACTGTCTCTGAAATAAAAATGTAATGAAAACTGAGAACTGTTCCCCTGGGGAGCTATAAATCACGCTTCTACAAAGGTTTGAATTGGCAAAGGTAGCAGATAGCAGCTTCTTCACCCAGACAAGTAATTCAACATAAACCCAGCTGAACTATGTAAGTATTTGGCAAAGATTCACAGGTATCTTCTCTGGGAGAAGTGCTTGAGGGTGGACACTTCATTAAAATGCTATTTTTCTTGCCCAGTGTAACAGTAATTCTAATTCACTGGAGGCAGAATCCATTTTCCATGGCTGTGGAACATATTTATTTTATTTTTGAAGCTAATCCAACTCTGCAATGAAGCAGCATTGGGAAAAATCCTTTCCCTTTAGGATCAGAAACCTTACTAGACAGCATAGGGGAGTACAGCTTTAATAAAGAATACACAAAACAAGCATTTTTGGTTTCTCATATTTCAGCGGGATATTACTGCGATTGTGCACCAGTAGCTTCTGTTCAAGAAATCTTTTAGGGAAAGACCTAACAATGCAGAGAATGAATTACTTAAAAGATCTTCTTGTATCAAGTCAGGAGAAAGAAGGATTACCTACTGCAGAAGAAGGGGCCACATCACTGGTTATTTCTACAAGCTTTGTTCTGAGGGTAAAAATCACTGAAGTGAAGAGAACCACTGAAAAACCTGTGCAATAGCACTTAAATTTACTTGAAACGTAATTTCACCCTCAGTGACTACACTGCCCCAAAAAAACGTAGTAATGCATGGCACTCACCTCGTCTCATTAAATGCACTTTCAAAGACCAAAGTATGTCATGCTATGCTTGACTGTATCTTTTATTACCCAAAAGAAACTTAGATGTGTTCAGAGCACAAGACACTCAGCTACTCCTCTTCATATTGTGCTGATAAGTTTTGCTTTAACAGATATTTAATTTAATGCAAAAAAAAGGGGAAAGTACCAGAAAACAGTTATTCAACTGAGAAACTTAAATGACCAGTGTAACTAAACTTAGAGTTATTCACTGATCTTAGAAACCTCCCTTAGATTACTTCAATTTAAATTATTTAATTATTTAAATTATTTAATGTGTTAAATATATTCTATGCAAAACCCTGAAAATATTCCCCTGCCCCATGAAATTAATGAATGGTGTGTTAATACATCACCTTCTATGTACCTTTAGCCAAATTATTATTTCAAGGTGCATTTGATTTAAAACAAGACTGTGTAAGGATTCTCTTATACAATAGTATCTCAGGTAACCATAGTCATGAAACAACATGAAAACCTGAATGGAACTCAGAATTTGAAGAACTGATGAAAACAATTGATTACAAGTAAAAATATTAAAAACAAAGCGATTCATCTATTTTTGTGTGCATTATCTCGAGAAACACCACCTGTTATTCACATGCTGAAACTACTTCTCTCCAACCTCAACCTCAGATTTGTTAAAAACAGAAAAGCAATTTCTAGAAAAATAGTTGCAAAATTGCATTTCAACCAAATTTGAAACGGTACACTATTAAAATAGTTCATAAATCTGTCTTCCACCAGTCTGGTTCCTACTAAGACAAAAATGAATAGTATAATGGCCAGTGTAAGAATTTAGTTATCTTCTTGTTATTTAGAAAGTATGGCTCTCTCCAGGGATTGTAATAGTTGCATAGCCTGGATGGTGCTGTACATCTGGCTTTCATGGAATGGGTCAGGCTGGAAGGGACTCCAGTGGGTCAGCTGTTCCAGCCTCCCTGCTGGAGCAGGGTCACCCCAGAGCACTTTGCACAGAATCAGATCCAGATGGTTCTTGAATATCTCCTGTGAGGGAGACTCCACAGCCTCTCTGGGCAATCTGTTCCAGGGCACAGTCACTCACACAAGTAAGAAGTTCTTCCTCTATGGGAAGAACATATTATTCTTCCTTCCGTGACAGAGATGCTTGAAAGTGGCTGTCACCAATTATACCCTGATGCCGAATATTTATCACTTTTGGCTTGCACACAAGATGGCTTTTTGTTGCTAACAGCTTTAGCCTCTCTGAATCCACTATTTGGAATAAATTCCCTATTCCACTGAGCAAAACAAAACTATGGTTAAGCTTTGAATCTCTGCAAGTGCTGTCTCAATTTCATATAAATAGCATAACTGTACCTGGAAGTTGTCCATGTAATTTCAAGCTTTAAAGCTTATGAAATGTACCATACCAACCTGTCACAGTTTTATTTAAAGTCATGAAATACATTGCCGAAGTTTTGCTTTTGCTGTCTTGGCAAATCCTTTAAACTGCACTTAATTTCAATCAAGCATTTCATAGAAATTACATCATAGAAACTTCCTGCACAAATAGATTTTGCCCAGTGCCAATCAATGACCAAACAAAACCACTTCAACACTGTTTGAAAAAAACATACAGTCCAATAAGTTTAGATGCAGATTTGGGATCTCATATATTCAGCTGGAATGTGAAGTATGCAGGTGAATTTAATCTTAAAACATCTAACTAGTTTTGCATATGTGAACCCTTCTGTCAGCACATTCTATGGAGAAAAGCTTTCTCACTCTTAAGTAACAGCCTGTAAGGCAGTGGTACAGCATCCTTAGTTACAGTCATTTTACAGATTTAAATTATTCTGAAACCTGCAGGAAAAAAAGAACATATTCCAATATGTAGCAAGTACTGAGAAATCAGATTTGACTGGAGAGAAGATATGTTTTTATTATTTATAAGAGGAGGCATCTCAGACTAGACCTGCTCAGACATCTTGAAGTACCTAGTTTCTTTTGGCCTAATTAAAATTTTTAAAGACAACTTTAGAATTACGCAGACTGTGAGACAAGGAAATTCAACTACCTCCAATTTCAAAGAATAAAACTGAGAGATCAGTGTACTCTGATGCTAGATATTTTGGTGAATTATCAGAGTATGATGTACTTCAGGAAAACAAACAAACCCCAAAGAAACCCAAACAAAAAACAACAACAAACAACAATAACAGCAACCACAAAGAAAGGTAAAGGAAATTACCTCTACCTCTATCCAAAAATAAATTAATATGAGAGGATGAAAGAGAAGGTTAAGGTTTTTAGGACTTCTGTCTTTGGAGGTAATTGGTGACTGGCACTCTCCGGGACAGACTCCCACAAACTGGGAGAGCACTGGACCCTTCCAGACCTGGATTAGCCATTATGTACAGCTATTACTTTGTTTCAAGACCAATTCAGGTGCACTGTTCATGTTCTGCTGGTGTTCTGCCAGAGAAGAAATTTGGCCAGAGCTGGCTATAGATTATATATGTACTCCCAATACCTAAAGGTAGGCTGGAATGCTTGCAATGCATTGACATTCTAGTTTTAAAACTCAGAAAACTTTCCAGTTTTTTCTTCCATCTCGGTGCATAAGCTGCTCAGGTACCACATTTCAAAAAGCATTAGTTGCAAACCAAAACCTCAGCTAACTGAGAGATACATTGCTAGAACAATAACCTACTGATCTCTTCATCATCACTAATAATGCAGCTGAAAATACAGAAAGCTCAGCTGCATTCAAATTATTTACTGAAATAAGTAAACAAAAGTCTGCATTATTTATTATGAAAGGTGTATATTTAAAAATGCTTTCATTAAACTACCTGTCACACCGTAATTTTTGCAAACAGTAAAAAAATTACTTTGCAACTAAGGTGGTTTCTATTTACTAGTTTAGATTTTTTTTTTCAAGACAAAATTCTTGGTTCCAAATTATATTTCTATTTTACTTACTCAGAATTTCATAAATACATATAAATTTAGATTTAAAATACAGTATTTTATTTTAAAGAAGGTAAAAGTTATCTTTCTATACTGATACTTTAATAAAATTAACAATAAGCTTTATAGAAACAATTTTTGCTGTCCTGAAGCTTTCTGGCAGTAGACCGAAAACATGAATTCAAACCACATCCATTTTAATTCTCTCTAGCTAATTCTCTTGAGTGTTTCAAAAGGCTTATTCCTTTAACATATCCTTTTGTCACAGAAACTCTCCTCAAAAAGTTCTTGTTCATATGTGTCTACTTTGGCATTTCTAAAAATCAAGACGTTCTCTTTAAACAATTTAAAAAACAATATTAATGTTGTTCCATGCAAGGAAGGAAACGTGCATTTTCAGAATGCCTGAATGATATTAAATGTTCAGCCTGGGTTTCACTTACTTGGCAGTGATGGGACAATCCGTAGAATCAGCCTACCATGAAAACAAAGGTTTCTATTTGCTTCCTGCTCAGCTGTACTGGAAGTTATATAAACATGACAGTTTTTCTATTAAAATTCCTTGAACTGAGAAATAGATTGCTTGCATACACAGTAGGGGGAAAAAAAGACAACCAGAAATAAGACATCTCTCAGAAATTCTAACATGAAATAGGATTAACACTTCTGTTTGAGCTGATGGTGTAATGGCCAAGGAGTGTAGATAACTGTTCAAGCATTTGGGTTAGTGAGGAAGACATGAGAAGAAAAAATTTGAATTCCAGCATTTGGGGGCAATACATATAATTCTACTTTAGCTGTGATTATTTTAAGGTATTTTATCAATCTATTCCATCAAGGGGGATATAATACAATTGAAACATTTGTGTAGTTGCCAGCAGACAGCTGCAGCATGATGAGATTGAGTCTAGTCTTTCTACCAAATCTTACTAAAATATTTCTGAAAAAAATATGTACCATTTAAACTTCAAGCACATGTACAATCTGGTTAGATTTAAGAAAATTGCTAACTCACTCAAATTTTTAGAGTGAACATCCTTTCCAGGGTGGAGCTGATATACAGATTTTCAATAACTGCACTTACAGTAGTAGTCACCCCTACTGCAAGTAAGGTAGTTAGGAAATTTTACAAAAGCATAATGCAGGGAAAATGAGATTGTTCCCTCTTAATAACTAATTTGGATTGTGTAATCTACTAATTTTGTCAAAGGGAAGAGAACTTTACCCCAAATTTATGGGATACAATTAGAACACTAGAAAGTGTTCTAATTGCAGAGAAAGCAACTGAAATTAAAAACTTGTCTACTTGGTTTACATGAGTGGTTTGCCAAGATAGCTGTGTGGTGTGAATGTACACTGTGTGCCAGCAGTTCCCTGAAGCTGAAATAGTTACACCCTTTGGGCCAAAATGGGTTATTCCATTTGAGAAAATCATTTAAACTGTACTATCAAAGGAACACTGCATCTGCACAGAGAAAGGCTGCCAATATATTCTACAAGTATAGGCATGCCAGAAAAGCCTTTTAAAGTGTGGACAAGCCTGTCATTAAATCTAACTTCTAGCTTGAGTAAATCCCTCCATTGTGAAATCTTGTTACCCTCCTTTACAAAATTCCCTTGCTCTGCTTCAAGATGTGTTTCTCCATCAGCTAAGGAGCTCATGAAGTTGACTTAGTCCATTTAATTCTAGATTGAAAACTTCTCTGATTATTATGAACCAACTTCCTTAATTCCCAAACCATGGCAAGAAAATACTCTGTTGGAGAATGTAGCTTCTTGGAGTTCTCTCTGCGCCCTTCCTCTGGATCAGATATTGTAAAGCTCTAGCTGTGTATTTTCAGAGTCTTTCAAAGAGCCAGTCATGTCATACTTCTGGTATTCTTGTTCTGACTTCTTTCTGAAAACAATCCTGACTTTTTCAACCTGCACTGTTTTGTGACCTCAGGTAATGAGACATTTCAAGGGTCTCTTCAATATAGGTACATAATTTAATATTCAGGTGAAATGTGAAGATGCACTCCCTGGGTCACTTGCCAGTTCAATTTCTCAAACAGTCAGTTGAAAGTTGTTGGTGTTGAGATGGTCACGGCACACAGAGTGATGTGGTAAAACTTCAGAAGGCTCCCTTTATTATGGGGGCATGCTGTCTTTTATACAGTTTTTTATTGGTTAGTAAAAGGCATTTTAGTTGTCCATCAAATCCATCTACTCTTGGTTTGTTTACATATTTTCTTTACTGATTCTCATGGGACAAATCCCTTGTTATTTCAGGTGCAGTTGTTTTTCACCCTCAGAATAAACTGTTGTGTTAAGGGAACTTCTCATTCTCAAAAAAGCCTCATATGGGAACTCGCAAATTGCTTGTAAGCTGCACTAGAAGAAATGATAGGCCAGCTTCAGCTCCTTCCACAGAAAGTGACCCCCTGTTTTGTCATGATTCAGCTGAAATTAATGTCCAAGCTCCCACTGACCTTTCAGTGGGAATAGATGGATGGGTTGTTCTCATTTCATTTATAAGAATGGTGAAGTTAAAATCTACCTTGCCTAAGTGTGGGTGTAGTACCACTTATTGTAGGGATACAAATGCATGCTGTAACATCGAGACATGTCATGAACAGCAATGAAATAAGGATATTATATCCAATATATAACATCCCCATTGGAGATCATATCCAATGACGATATTATGACTAAGGTAAACAAATTAGGTACAACTGGACATTAACTACTGCAACATGAACAAATGATCAGGTATGTTTCTTGTGTTTAGCCACTAGACCTGTGTCTAGGTGTAAAATATGTCAAGATAAAAGGAAAATATTCTGCTATCCTTGATCAATAGCACAAGATAAAGCATGTAAGGTTATTACTTTATGAACTAGTATGAGTTTATATGTATGTATATGAGAAGAAGCAATCCACAAGGCTTTAATGGGTTTGGGTTTTTGCTCTCCAAGATAGTCTCTAGAGGTATGAAAGAGCAGATATCATAGCAGATGATTGTAACTACCATATCAGATTTTGCTGCCATTTAATGCTGATTTTCCATTCTTCAAAAAGATTGCCTGAAACATTTCCACCCACCTCTCCCACAGTACAGCAACAATCCATAATATATTCCACCACTTCCAAACTGAAAGCAACTAAAAGGACTATTTCTGACTATATCTTTTAATTCATGCCTTTCATACATGATTTATTGTACACCTTTTTAGTTTTTCCCTGTTATCTGACATGTAGAAAATATCCTGTCTGACTCACATTGCAACAAGAAAAAAAAATAACCAGCAGCTACCTCTTTGTTATCATGTCACCACACCACTAGCAACGTCAAGTCGCACTTAATTAAAATGTTGTGGCTATTCTTGCTCACAGGGATCTGCAAAATGTATCCCCTAGCTGCAAGGTCACTGATGTTTGCAGCTTTTCTCATAATTATCTGACAGGAAGAAAATCATTCTTAACTTGTGCTGTCAACCATCTTTACAGCAAGTAGCCAGTCTACAATAAACTTTGACTCCTGCTAAAGAGTCTATCGGCAATAAGTAAACTCTGCTATAAATGTCCTGTTTTCAAGCCACGTTCCTGGGAATAAAACCATGGAAAAAAATTACAAATTACAATACATAGTATAATTAAAACTGATTTTTCATCTCTTGACTCCAAACATCAGGTACTTGACCCTGCAGTCACTGAACTTGGCATTGAGCCTGCAAAACCTCTTTTGCACTTGGTAAACCACAGAATACTATTGTTTGTCACAATAACTGCTCACTAAGAGAATGAAAATTTTCAGAACAACTTTATCTCAGATACAGATGCCCTGAGACACTTACGAGTAAAGCATACTAATAGTAAGAAATAGACTCAAAAACACTGAGGCATCAGAAACTTCTCAAAGAAAACAACACACATCCAAAAAAGACTGCACACAAGACAAAATGTATTAAATCATTTTTATTTCTGTCCTGAATCACTTAGGCACAGCAGTTCATAGCTAAGAGATGCTTAAGTACTGTTGTCTGAAACAAAACAAGAGACACTTGCTTCCTGTGCAGCAAATGTGTCTAACAGAAAGCTGGCTAAGCATTATTAGCACTATTCTGTCCATCTTAGCACATTAATTAAGCCTCTTAATCATAGCCAAGCCCTATCCTTGGCCTATTAATGCTACCTTACAGTTAACTTTACTGCTGGGAACTTAGTCTAAGACTGCTGCCAGAGTTTTGTTTCAATAACCCTTTATGCAGAGTTCTGATTTGATTTTCCTTTAGAAAGAATGTCACTTTCTTCTACATGTCTCTTAGTGTTACAAAGACAATTGTTCTGTCTCTCTTCATTCCATTCCCACCTTGAGTGGCCTCGATTTTCTAAGACATCCTCTTCTTAGCAGATGAGCCCCAATGAAACTATTTTATAGATAACATGTAAGGAAAAGAGATATCTATCAAACTAGGCACCTCCATCTCATCAAAGCCATGTATAGCTTTGATTTGACCTCCTGTGCTTTATGTTTCTCTTTTATCTTACTACTTTTCCTGAAATATCCTCTGTCTTTTTTTTTAATCTTGCTACTTCATCTTGCCCTGAGTATATTCCACTATCTTAATAATCCTCCTTGTACCTAGTGCTCTATAACTTTTAGAAGATTTTTTACTTACCAGTTTTATGTAGTATCATGAATATATTTTAATTTGCAGCTATTTATTTGTGAGACAACTGGTAAGATACTTAGTGCTCATCCGTATATGGAAAACACTTTTCAAGTAGTATATTTTAAATATTATACTTGAACATACTTCTTGGCCTAAGTATTAAAATTGATCCATTTAAATTCACTGGCTGAGCATTTAAGAAATCAGTGCATGGTATTAGCTGAATTCATGTCAAATGTCTATAAGAGACTCTTGAATTATTGTGACTCTTCAGAGCAGTACTTCAAAATATGATGCCTCCCCATAATATCCATGTAAAAGGCAAAAAAAACCACAAACATTTTTAAAAAACCCTCACTAACAACTTGAAACATTTGCTTTTGCTACAAATTCTGAGTGATAATTCTACTTGATTGTTTATTCTCTCTCTAATCATTCAATCTATTATTCACAATGAGGATTTAGTAGAGCTGGTCAAGAAAATGAGAAATAGCAAAAGGATTTAGGTGTACAGTTGAAAATAAATGAGACAGAAATGTTACAATACAAGTTGTCAATTCAATTTGTTGTCTAAAACCTCAATTAAAATATCTCAGCAATCTTGCAAAGGCATTGTGATGCTTCACAGAGGTTTCTGTGCCTCTGTCTACCTCTTCCAGATGCATGTACCCTTGTCTTTAGATAAAATGACACCACATCAGTATGAAATTTCTATAGCTGAGGCTCATCACAAAAGAGAAATTCTGACTAGAAAATTCCTTTTGCTAAAAAGAAAAAAAAAAGAAATTTGAATTACAGCCCCAGCAGGAAAATAATTACATTTCTGTACAGTTCTTCATTGAGAATTGAAATTTTTCACAGAAAACAAATACTCGTAAGTATTTTGGTAGATATGCCACAAGTAACCCTAAACATAAATGCATGATTCACTTCATTCGCTAATTTAGTTTCTGGGCAGAGAGCCGTTCTCTAACACCATTGATATGTTTTGACTTGCAACCTCTTCCCAAACAGCAACACACAAGTTCTCCTATCCCCTAAAACTAAAAAGAAAAAACCAAAACCAACTAAAAACAAACCATTAAGCCATTAAGATAAAATTCCAAGAAGAATTAATCAAATCTTCACAGTATTTAGACTTTCTTATGCATAATGAAGCAGATAAAAAAATTCAAAACTTAGGGGAAAATACTTATTCATATTCTCCCTTTATCATATTCCCTATGTAATATGCCCAATATCAGTAGCTTGAGAAAGAACAAGTCTGGTGAACTGCTTGAGCACTGTCTTGTGCACTTCAAATTCATTGCAGCACATGTAACATAACTACAGAATGCTTCTATGGTTACCATCATTGATCTTGCATGAGTTTTTATCATAAAGAATTGCTTGTCCTTCTTTCTACAGAGTTTGAAAATGAAACTCTTCCAATCTATGAACACATCTCTGGACATGTTAATGTTAGGTACCAATTATTTGTACAGCTTCCTTTTTAATCATAAGAGCTTTTATTCCCCCATGACATATCTTCCTAATCTATTCCCAAACTACCAGAACATTCAAAGAGCAACAGTTCAACCCTAATGCAGGAAGCAGGTTTTCCAGCTTATTAAATTATACTGATAAATCAATTTTAGTACATGCTCTGCATCATGCAACCTGCCTCCCTGCCTCAGCCCCAGATTATGTGTTATAATAATACCTGGGGCTGTCAGATTTGATGTAACTTTTTTTTTGAATGATGTGGTGACCTATTCAGACTGTCTCAGCACCAGTGCCTGTATCCTGTGCAAAAGACCTTTTCTGAATTTACTTAATACATGCTTTATGCTCACTGAAAATTACGTACTTGTATATTGAAAAAAAATTGTGTTTGAGGAAACACCAAGCATTTTCCCTTCCAAAACATCAGAGGAGTGTTTTTAAGAGAAGTCATATAGGAACTTAGTAATTTACATGTTTAATTTCCATAATGTAAATAGTAACCACCACTGCATATGCTAATTGTTCTAAAATGATGAATGAATACTTTTCAGTTAACCTAGAATAATAAAAACCACAACAGTTTTTATTGCTAAGCTTTTAAAATGGGAAGGGTCAGTAGAATACACATTATTAAGTATATCATTGATATAGTGGGACTATGAATAATTGTATTGTATGTCTTTTATAACTTTTCAAAACACTCACTTTGGTAAAAGTCGTCCAGAAAATTGTGTAAATAATGCAAAATCTGTTTTTACATTTTTGGAATTCTAATGGTATATTATCTTAAGGAGTGGCATTGCAGAAGCCACTGCAGCTTGGAGCTGGGAGTACTGTAATTCGTACTGACAGCTGTCACTGCTCCTTTCCACTTAGGTGGGTCTAATGAGCCAGCCGTCAGGAGAGATTGGTATTTGTTTCAGAGCTGGGACTTCACATCAGGAGAAAGCCAGTTAGCTGTTAGTTATAACCTGACACTCACACAAGCAACCAAAATGGCAAAACTGAGCTCAGTGCTGAAATCTGCTCCAGCTAATGACACCACCATTCTCTTGCACTTCGCTAAGCAAAGCCACTGGGAAGGAAATACCCACATCCAGATCACTCGGGCCAGCTTTCTACATCTCAGACGCCCCAGATGGCTTTTGTTGTACCCCACGCTGAGCAGGAAACCCAGAAGCCCCGTTCCCCATGCCTGCCCTCCTACACAGGCAAGACTCACAGCGAGTCTTCTCTTACATAGTGAAGGTCCTGAGACACTGTCATCCAAAAATGAGAACAAACATCAAACAGAATTATGGAAACATCAAAGATGCTTTTGAACAAAGTAAGGTGGATTTCTAACAATTTCTATGACTTCTTGTGTAAGGAGAAGGCATACTATGTTGTAAACAGGAAATCCACGAAAAGATCAAATTAAAACATTTTACATTAGCACAGAATGTAGCAATCAAAAATTGTTGGACGTCTACTGTTTAGGTATTAGATTATTTGTAAGATGTCAGAATAAATTTCTGAGGGGAATGTGCATTGTTAATTGACTCACAATTAACACCATTGTAACTCACAATTGTTCACACCATTTCAAAAAATGCTTTTAATGTGTGACTTCTTGTCAAATAATTTTCATCACTTCTCAGTCATGCACCTTTCTTAAAGTCTTAAATAGATCTTTTTGAGTTCCTCTTCCTTAATTTCCATTCACTGACAAAACAAAGATATGAATTTTGTGTCTCATCTCTGCACATTATCAGTAACATTGCACAAAAAATAGGTTCTTTTTTTGACATTGCATCTCTATAAATGGATTAAATGAGCTGTGAATATCAGCATTTAACCAATAAAAAGAGATCTTTATTTACTTAGAATGTATCAAATCTGCTTCATCTAAAAGTCTAATTGAAAAAGCTATTCAGGTCAGCTGTGATATTAGAAGACAACTGAATCACATTTAATGCTGCTTAAAGGATGTGAATGGGCTGAAAGAAAAATTAAACCATGGCCATTAAAATTTAATTTGACTTAGTGAAGCCATTAACATTTTGGTTTTATGCAGTGGCAAGCATTCTAAAAATATTTCCATATAATTTAAGAACCTATAAGTGCCAAATGGCTGACCCTTACATAGCAAAAATGATTGAAAGTGACCTTACAGGACAAATCAGGAAAAAAAAGCAAAAGGAGAAAATTTGTTCAAATACCATTATTAGCTGTCATTCTGTTCTTCCTTCAGATATAAACTGTCTTCTGTTCTAATAATTGCTCATTTTCTTTTCATTTAACGTTCAATTCATTTGGATATCAAAAGAACATGAAGACGTGGAAAGAAATAATCTATTTTTAAGACAATGTCCTGTCCTACTTCTAGTAGTGTACCTGCAATATGCTGCTTTGTCACCACAAGTTTGCCTTTGCAGTTTGAAAATGCCACTCCAATATTCCTTATACACTGTAATGACAAAAATTGTTAACAGCACAAAGCATCCAGTAACGCAGTAACCTTAAAAACTTCCGTCAGTTTCAAATGAAATTTTTGTCTAGATTAAAATGGTAACAAATATGATCATGCATCACAACTAAAATTTCAGACTGACTGCCTGATAAAGAAACAGAAACCCCTAGTCTTGGTTTTTTGTCTCATTTTTTCCAATTAAGTTAAAAAAAATAAACTGCCAGTAAAAGAGACTTTGTTTAACAGTCCCAAAATAATACAATCTGAGATTTCATATCTTGCTTTATAACATTATTTCTATTGCTCTGGCTGGCTTACTAGTAGTCACCATCAGACTTGATAGGAAACAGAAAACACTAAACACTGTAAAGGCTCTTACAAGTGCATTCCAGAAGGTAGAGGGTGATTGTGGAAATTGTAAGACTAAGGCAGGGAGTTTTCTGGCTCTATATGCAAAGTGTAAAACTTCTGGCTTCACAGAAATCAGCCACCTCCGTTCCCAGCCCTGTGCTGGACCCACCAATTGAACTAGTTTTACAGATAAGACAGGTACATAGTTAAACAGCATCCTTCTAACGAGGTAAAAAGTCTGTGAAAGTAGGAAAGGGTCAAGTAGTGTAGGGCATGTAAAAAACTTTGAATCAACAAGTTTTTGAAAGACTTTCAAAGTATATGCTCTGCTGAGTACCCAATTTTATGAAGTTGCATGGGTTCTTACAAAGTTCTTTCTGTCTGTGACTCCCAAATACCTTATTCATCAGTTTCTACTTCATGATTCATTGTGGCTAATGATAGATGAAATGACTGGAAAAATAATCAAAGCTCTAATGACAAAAGGAAGTATCTGAATTACTCCAATAGATTATCTTTTAAATTGACTTGGCTAGCCATTAATTTGATTTTCTCCTTTCCCGACTTAATTTTTAATGGATTACAGAAAATTAAAAGCAGAAACTTCTGATGATCCCTGTTCTTTCACTGTTGCAGTGCCTCTAACTCCTGCCAGAGAATATTTTCGCATGCAGCATATCAATACCTCAAATTCAAACATCTCTAATCTTAGGGAGTTTGGGAAAGCAAAGCTGTTTTACTAAGCTTTAAAACCAGCCAGATCAGATTAGAACATCTCTAGGTTAAAACTCTCATCCAAAGTAGGTTACAGTTCATCAGAGTAAAGGCTGTGCTCATGAATGATAGTCAAGCAGTCTCTCCAGTCTGTTCCTGGAATAATTGTTAGATTATTCCAGGATCTGCTTAAATTTGAGTGTGAATAAACTACCATATCAGCTTGAATGTTCAGCAAGCAGCCTGCCTCACAGCTCCTCTATAGTAGATTTCTCCCTGGAAAAAAAAAATGCCAGGATACAAAATATTTACTTCTTTTAACAGCAGTAGAAAAAAGTGGACAGAAATTACAGTATTTTAATTTGAGTACCTGGATACAGTTTATATCTTCCCTCACCAGAGTTTGTGTTTTAGAGTAAAAAAAAGCATGGAAATAACTGTACCCAAGAACAGTGTAAATGCAAAGGTACACTCTAACAACAAAGTGTAAGTAGAACAAGCAATCTCTGTTTAGGAGTTGGCCTAAAACCTTAATGCAAGAACCTTTTGCAAAATTAATTTTATTGGTTTAGTGAGCAAGTCCAGCACTATTGTAATCCTAGATCTGAGGAGAAAGAAAGTCATTTGTATAATAGGACTTCAAATACATTTACTCTGAGAACCCAGAAAAAATTTTGTGTTATGTCAGGTATTCTAACCTCATTGCAGAACATCTACAGCCTCCAAAAGAGCACTCTTATTAGGAATATCCAATATCAAAAGGTCAAATAGAGCTTTTTATCAGGATGAGAAAACTTGTCATCAGATGTTCTATGATTTATCAAGAAGTTCAGTCAGAAACCACACAACAAGCTCAATTAAATAAACCAGAGCCTTTCTTATATTCCAAAGCTTGGAAAGCATAATATTCTTCAGAATTCAATCTCACAGTCTCTCCTTTATGAGCATGTGCCAACACAGTTAGATAAATGTGAGTCCACATGCCATGTAGAAGTCTTATTTCTGAAACAAAGGTGCCACAATAACCTTGGTTATTTATCACTGCACAAACCGGTAAAATAATCTCTCAAAGTGTTTCTTTGTCTCAGCTATTTCATCTTATCTCCAAGACTGAAAGAAGAGATATCTTTAAATTATTTTCTTGGTACAGAACAGAAAGACCAGAATCCTGTCCCATGTCATTACTTTGCCTTGTAGGAAATGTCACTGCACACAGGAAAGAATTTTATGCATTGTAATATACAAAAGTATGGCAGTGGTGCCTGACAAATACAGTCACCCTGTCCTTTGCTCTCTTCATTGCTTTTCTATTAATAATTCTTATCTACACATGTTAGAGAGTACCAAATCTTAATTTCTAAAAGATAGTATAAAATTCAAGCAAGGATATAGTGATCTACATTCAGGTTTATGTTGAGACAGAATTAACAATAAGAGAGACTGGGAAAAAACTTCCCTGAAGACTGATACAGCATGGAAAAATTAACCTCCCAAAAAGATTTAAAAAAAAAAAGATAAGCTACACTATTTATTCTTCATGATGCAATGCCCAAGACACTTGAACAACTTCTTAAGAACTGCAATATGAAAAATTACCTAAAACAAAGACTCTCCTTATTCTACTTAACTTTCTCTAAAGGCTAAGGTAGGAGAAGCCAATAAAAGTGTGTCTAAGTAAATATTTGAGAAAGTGAGAAGTGAAATCATAATACTAAGAAGACCTCTAATTTTCAAAAAAATAAGTGCCTATTGATGATATAGTAACTGTGTCCTCACATCACAGACACACTGCTGCACAGTCAACCACAACTGTGTTACAAGCAACACAATAAAATTGAACCCTAACGACAGAGCACACAGAAAACCATTCTGAAAATGCAGTTCTTATATTTATACATTTAATAGTCTTATTACTGTATGTAATTCTTATTCCAGATCCTTTTCTGACTTCTCCAGCCAAATTTGGAGGTTGTGGGTATATGTATTGAGATACGAAAAACCAGTAAAGAGACTGAAACAATAAACTACATATAGGATATAGTGCTTCCTCTAAGCATTTTTCTTCTTATGAAACCCTCAATTTAGATCACATCTTGGGACAAAACCAAGTATCAGCAGCTAAATCAAGTTCACTAAAACCCAGGATCTTACTGAATAGCATGATAATGCTTCAGTGCATGGCAACCTTTTCTTGAAATTGCTCTGAAGCCATATACTAATATGGAACTACAGGAAAAAGGGGAAAACTCCTCCACTTTCACTGCCCTGAAACTTAGTGTGAAGTTATTTTTCTACTTGTCATTACTAATGACCCTACAACAATGCTAATATTAGTATTAATGGCATTAACACACTGCTAACAGGAATAAAATTTTCTGTGACATGCAGTGATATACACCAAATGAGACAATGCCATTACCACAGAAATTCCCCTTAATTCTCTTCATGGAAAAAAAATTACTCTTTTAATATCCATGGAAAAAAAAGTTGTCAGGTCCACAGTTTAACTCATTTAAAGGTCAGAACACACATTAGCCTAAACTACGCTCCTGCCTTGGATATAGCTGGGACAAGTGCATTATTAATCAGGGAAGTTGTTTATTAATATAAGGGGTTTCTTCTTCCCATCCCAGGGCCCCTGTTTATGTAGGGAGGGAAACTTCACCCTCAGTGGCTTTAGTAACTTATGAGGTGCAATTCCCCACCTCAGAATTTGTCTTATTAACTTGAATCTCAAAATAAGAAAGGTTGAGCGCTGAAAGTAATACCACGCCAATTCAAACAGACTGTGCATGGCAAATTCTAATAACATTGTCCATGGCATGATTTGTATTGCACTCTCAGCATCTTTGAAACTTCCTTCCTTCCTGCAATCATCCTCCCTGACACCTTCCCTGAACAGACAATGAAACTCATTCCATACCAGATAGGTGTGATTTATTTTATAACTACAATTGCTCTATTTCTGTATTTCCATGCATTTCAGTGTTGCAATTTCTGTTTCAAAATGACCCAGATAAGTGTTGGAAAAGCTTGAAAGGAGAAAAAGAAAAACCTCCCCAACATCTCAGTTGAAACTATACTCACTGAAACTCAAGAATGTTTTACAGGCAGTCAGCCAAGTGTTCATGTAGGAAAGCAATGAGGGATAAACTTATCTAGACTTCATTAACTTATTAATTTCTGCTCCTGAATTATTTCAAATTAGAAAGATATTAAGGGTTGACACCATGATTCTTTTAATTTTTACAGGTCTAGAAAAAAACCCCATATAAAAGACTAGAGGTGAAATATTAATCAATCCAAAGAAAAGTCCATGAACGAGTCTTTTGCTCTCATATCAGTTTTAGGTCCATGAACGAGTCACAGAATTGTATATTTTCAGTTCTACAAGAATAAATACCTTTAAAAGATAGTTTTATATTAAAAATATAATCAAAGTTATACAAAAGAACAAATTCAGCAGCAAGAGCTAGAGCTGATTATATCTTTTTGGTTTAAGAGCATAGCATGTAGACCAAGGACATAATAGGGGACTGAGAAAAGAGCAAAGAAAGCAGAACTTCTTAAGACTATTCCCAGGCTCAGTACTGTGTTGTGCGGCTGTGAGAAAGCTCTCAAGTGCTGAAAGAATGAACTGTTCTGAACAACAGCTTTGGGTTTGGTTTTGCAGAGCAAGACCAAAAGTATTTGTAACAAAAATCCTCCAGGAAAGAAATTCTGAGATCCCATCTATACAGGTGGTAGTACATATTTAATTTAGTCAGTGCTTTATAGTCATTTTAGGGACTGTTTACTCCAAGTATACTTCTAACACTACAAACTCTGCCTCAGCACATTTCAAACTCATGTGACTAAGATCTCATTAAACCATCCCTCAAAAAAAAACCAAACCATGACTGCCTTAAGCCTATTGCATCTTTCCCTCAAGCATGGCCTCACCATAGTCTCAGCTTTGGGAATTCAGGTCCAGTAAAACAAAGCAACAAAACACAAGAACCTGGGACTTTCATAGAATTGCTCTCCTGTTTGAAAAAACCAAACCAATAGATAAACCCGCAAAAAATGTTGAAAACAAACTCATATTTTCCCACAAAGTTTCTTTGATTTTTCCAAGACACAAACATCTTTTTTTATGCACCTGCATAAAACAGTCAAGTGACTTTTTTTTTTTCACTCACCTCCTGAAACCACCAGTTATGGTAACTAAAGCATCTGGTAGAAATGTACACACAGTATTCTTGACAATCAAGCTTACTGCATCTGCTTCTGCCTTAGACACACAGCTAACAAGGTCCTCATAGTAGAGAAACCCTGGAAATCAAACGGAAGAAGTGCTGATCATTCCACAGAAATATTAAAATCTGCACAGATTTATTCAAGGCCCAAATCACAGGCGGTGTCGGTACAAGGGATCACAGGCCAGAGACAGCCTCTTTCTTCCCTCATCTTTGTCCTTAGAGTTTATATATATTTTTGTCATTATAATTTGTAACATATTTGTAACACAGTAGTCACAATAATTGCTCCACTTTCTTAGGACCTGAATGTTTATAAATTACTCTGACTTCCCTACCAGCTCCCATCAATGGCATTTTTGGATGTGCTGTTTCCAAAGGCAGTCTTCCCAAAATAATGGTGTTCTACACAAGTCCAGAGCTCAGAAGTATGTGAAATATCACAGCTATCTTATTTCTGATCACAGAGCTTGCTTCCAAAGAGCCCAGTATGGCAGCTTGGTTCTCATTTGAATATGACACGAAAAAGAAAAAGGGACAAATGAGCAGGAATATAAGAAGTTGATCCAAGGGATTCTGAGGTGATGTAAAGAACATGAATTTAATGCAAAAATAAAGTTACATTACTTTAAGGTCATATTATAGATTATGTTTTCCTTAATGTAACCAATTTCTTTGCTTAAATTAATTCATTTATTTATGGAAACAGGGTATGCACACAAAATCTGTGGGGAAGCAATGTTATTCATGTGACCATGTTTAACACTTTAAAGCTAAGATGTGCTAGGATTATGCAAAAAAAATTATAAGTACTTTATTACAAGGCTAGATATATCAGAAAAGTAGGGCTGCCTTGAGGGAGACAGATCTCCTCTGAAAAGTAGTTCTGGACTTGCCCAATTTTGTAATTTTTTCACAATCTGTGCAGTAATGAACCATTAATAGTTTTGTGTATAAGAGATTTCATTTGGTATCTGTGCAAGCAATTTAAAAATACACATATTCCTATGTTTTGGATGACACCATTTTTAATTAGGAGCTCAGCTGGTCCAAATATTTTCACCTAATAATTCAGTATTCACAAGACTGCAGCAAGAGAACAGATTTATAAATAAGCTTTGCCTTCCCTTATGACTCGGTTATCAAGTTCTTAGAGCACTGAGATACAAGTTTTTATGACACTTTCACCTTACCTGCTTTCTGCATTTTTGACAGCTTCAGGGTCTTGTCAGCTTTTACCTCTTCCACAGTTCGCAAACCCATTCTGTACCATTTCTCAGAAGTCTTCACTCCCACTCCAAAGACTGAAGTAAATTGCTAAAGTCAGTAGAAAAACATTCCAGAGTTGTTTTCTAAAGAACCAGTAAATTAGTAATAAGTGGGTAACAACAAGGTTTCTTTCACAAGGAAAGCAGTGGGCAGAGTTAATCCTACATTGAAGATAAGTAGTGTGATATAAATATACAATTTCAGCTTCCCTTCGTCTTCCAGCATGACTACACTGAACAGAGAACTGATTTTATACATGGACAATTCTCACTAACATGAAACCTAAACAAAAATACAGCAGTAGCCCCAGCATCTTTATGTAATTTACAAAAATGTATGCTTTTAACTAAGATTTGAAATAAGGGTAGTAAACTTTATTTTTACTCAGTTTCTGAACAGAAATGCAAACAGCAACATTAGGTAGGTCGATTTCCTGACACTGACCTGACAGAATAAGAAATGTCACAAGACTATCTCCATAGTTTGACTGACATTATGGCTTTGTGCTTTATGCACTACTAGCTCTCAAAAAACCAAACAAACAAACAAACAACAACAACCAACAACAAACAAACAAAAAAACAACCCCACAACCAAAAACCCCAACAAAGAAACAAACAAACCAACAACAAACAAGAACCAACATCCCGCCCCCCACCCACACACATCCCCAAACAAACCAAAAAACTGACACACAAATACCAACCTAAACCACCCCAAAATCTATCAGTCCACCAGAAATTTTTGTGTGGTCATATTCTATCTTTTACAAAGTAATGTTGTTCACTGACTTACTACCCATGAAAGGATGTAAAGTGAAAATGTCACAGTTGTAAGCATTACTTGATGGATCGATATCTCACATAAACACTGATATGAAGGCAAGAGGGAAAACTTTCATGCTTGCCTAAAAGCACATTCTTTATGTTCAGTTTGTCAATACTGTAGCTCTCCACGCTTTCTTTGTACTTTTATAGAATTCAATGAGTAACTATGTAAGACATGAATAACTGCTCTTTTCCATTGAAGATACAACCTCTGAATTCCAAGCTTGCTTGCTTTATTTTGTGTTTTTGTGAAGATATTAATTCCTTGGAAATGATTAATAAAAAAGGAGAAAAATTAAAATAATGCATAATAGAAATTGCCCTACATTTTGTATATAATGGGTGAAATTACCTACTCTTTGTCTGAATCATGGGTGCTTCTAAAAGGATATGATTTTTTAAATACTTAGATGGTTGTTTTTTAATGTTTTTGCTAGTGCTGAAATATTTTCAAAAGGGTCTATTACTGGGTTCAAGTGATTCTAGGAGGCTTAACTAACACTGAGACAAAGAACTAAAGAAAAAGGATTCTATGCACCCAAAGTTTAGGGGGGAGAAAACCAAAAGTGGTGGGGTTTTTTTTTCTTTCTGTACTAAGATCCACTGTTATTTAGCATTTTATAGAAGCTACAGATGCTGCCAGCAGTGTAGCACAGGTAAGAGGGAACCCATTTCTTCAGTTGTGTGTGAGGGCACTGCTTCTTTTCAGCTGGTGCAACAAATTACACAAACTCGCTCTCTGCAGCCCCCACTTCCATAAGGAGGCAAACTGACCCTGCCAATGCATGTCCCTACATCTAAAACATGGACTATAATTTAACTCAGCCATTTGATAACCATGCTCCTGGGGCCAGCAGTGATCTTTTATGCCATGATAAGAGAAGCAGCAGGCAGCAGGACTATGCTAAAGAGTAAAATCTAGGAATTCCCTAATTCGAGATTCTTCTTAGAATCTTATTAAAAAATTGGTGGAAACAACTGGTTACAACTGGTTACAACTAATTTAGACAAAATGTTGGGATATATGCTCAGCTAAGAAGAGAACCACCTAAGTTAGTTTGTTGTAATTTTGCATGTGAAACAAGGCAGAAAGCATATTTGAGATAATTTGTCTCCTGATGGGTTTTATTCTAATCTCCAAGAGATTTTCTTAAACCCTGAAGTGTAAGATTTAATACCTGTTCCTCAGTCATGCTGTAATGCAATCATGCATTAATAATGATAAGTCTGCTTCTTGAATCCTGCTATACATGTGAATCTACAGCTCTTTTTGAACATTGCCACAGGTGGCATCAACAACTGCCTCTGAACATCCTTCCATGGCCGTATTGCAGGTCAGAGAGAATGGAAGAACCTTTGGATAGCTGAAGTAAAAGTGAGTGATGCCAGGGAGAATGAAGCAGTCCCATTTGTCTTGCTCTGCTTTAATTTTTCTGAAGACAGAGGATATTTATAAAGGTAAAAATGCAGATAAAATTGAAAAAAGTATTTGTTCATCTTACATGTTTCCAGTGGAGAATTCAATAAATATTTCGTTAATGGGAATTGCAGTATTTGTGTCATTTAGATTCCCTGCAACTATGAAGTCATGTGACTAAGACTCTACAATCTGCCTAAAGAACAGCTCCAGTCCTCCTGCCTCACACAAAAGAGAATTACAATAGATCTGAGTCATCTTCTTCATCTGGTATTTTTTTAATTCCCTAATAAGATGAAGCAGTGTTAAAATGATAAATAGCTGAGGCAGAAATAAACCCAACATCACATTAAACTTAAAGCAAAGAGTAAGTTGCTTCATATTACTTAAGAGCAGCTATGTATACATGACATTAATTAAAATAGGAAATTATTTCACATTACTCCTTATCACTTTTTCTCAATTTCCATTTCTTTTTATTTATATCAAGACCTTTGTAGTCTTCTGTATGTGACATTGATTGTTCCTTTATAATAAAATTGATGGCTTTGTCCAAGTTCTACTAAAGAGGAGGAAATTTTAAATAACAGCAAGAAAACTCAAAGGATTTACCTTAAATGCCTTGTATCTCTCATCATTTAACACTTCTTTAACTCTAGAACTCTCTTCTTCTTCAATAATCTCCTAAACAAAGAAAAATATTACTTATAAAAAAAACTTTAAAATCAATTGTAAGATTTTACCACAATTATAAGATTTAGTGAAATAATCTAAAATCAAGTTTTATCAATTTTTATCAATCAATAAAGAGAAACCCTAGCAAGCATATTCTTTTATTCCCTTAGGATCAAATTCTGCAATCCTTTTAAAGACAGAAAATTACTGAAGGATGAAGGAGAAACTGGAACCACAGAATAAATTTCACAGTACTTACTCACTCATAAATTTGCTCAAGGATGAAGTAGAAACTGGGACCATATAATATATTTCACAGTACTTATTTACTCATAAAGTCCCAGCCAAAAAGCAGTTATTTATCATAAGCTATCAATGACTTGTCCTGAAAATTAGATTTCATTATTTGATTGAGTTTGCTACTATCAAAAATAAGATCATTGTAAGAACAAATACTTTTTTTTTCTGAAGTGTAAGACTCTTTTAGTGCTTCTGATAAAAAAGAAAAACAAAACCACCAATATAAGCCCAACAAACCATCCTATTTTCTGTGGAATCATGATTGCAACACCAGCCCCCCATAACAGAAGGTACTAAAAGCACTTCAGAGGCTGCATTCTTAACTGGGGGAATGGGGCAGATGAGGAGCCAGAGCAAAGCACAACACTCAGCAATGACCCCTTCAAACAGCTGAGGTCCCTGATCAGCTGCCTGCTGGAATAGCAGCACTCAGACATGGGGCTCTTGGAAAGGCTAAGGACTAAAGAAAAATGCAGGGAATACTCCAAGTTCCAGTAGGAATGTAGAGTTCATCCATTACCTGGATAAAAGGCTCTGCTAGAACTATATATAACTTCCTATAACATAGCAAGGGAAGATTTAACATTAAAGTACTAAAATATTTACCACTGCCACAAAAAATGGTATTTCTAATAAAGCATTCAGTTGAGTAAAGTGATGTTGCCAAGGGCAGAAATCACATGAACAAAACTCTTAACAGTTAACCTGTTGCACCTGAATCAAAGTGAGCCCTTAGAAATTACATGCAAAGCTGATATTGCTGTATTTATTCACTTGTTACCCTCATTCTTAAGAGTGGGGGTTCCATGAGAGTACAAAATGTTTCCAAAAACCATTCCATTCTTAGAAACGTGGATAACACATTGTTATTACAGAAAATGCAGAAAGTTGTGTACCATAGATACCAATGCTCCTCTTTGTGACCTGTAAATGTTGATTGTAAAAGAATCAATTGCCAGATAATTCAGAAGTACACTACCTCAATGATATCTCTGACTTGGTCTCCCACGCAGGGCAACCCTTGTATATCTTTCATTCTGGTTACTGAAAATGGAAGAGATTTCAGCAAAGAAGCCGCCCTTAAAAATTCCAGGCAGAGTATTTCATTTTCTTTGAACTCGTAGTTTTCAGCCATTACCTCAAAAGCATCCTGGGACGGGGGAGGCAAAGGAAAAAAGAAATAAAGCTTAATAAAAGCTTAAAATATGCAGTATGCTCCTTAGAAAGATTACTTTGTATGCTAATTCAATAATTACTTCTTTACACTACGGTGAAAAGATAGAGTTCATAAAAAAAAAGCAGACTAATTTTCTAGCTACTTGAATTTTTCCAGGCATCATAAAAATAGTATTTTAGAGACAAATGTAAGAAAATGTTTTGATCTGTAGCAGAGCCAAGCTTGAAAACCTTTTGTGAGATTTGCCTTCTGTATTCTGTGCAGATCTTATAAATCAGTGTCAAGTAGAGCCATAATTTTTAGAATTATGCCCAACCATAAGTAATGCATCAGATCAGCATGTAACATCTGCATTTTCAGACACAATCAAATAGGAATCTGTGGCAATACTGGAAACCACCTTCATTGTTTTGAACATGTAGCCATGCTTCTGCTTAGTGACTTAGGGAACAAACTCTCATTTTACTCATTTTTCAGATGTATAACCTTGTAAATAGAAACACATATTCTTTATGGTTCTTTAGCTATCCATGGTTTGGTTTATTTGCACTCAAAAATACCTGAAAAATGTCCATATTGGTTTTTTTTCTAAATAATCCACATGAGATCTGTTTCCCTCTCAGAATATATGTAAATATATATATATATATATATATATATAAATAGCAGGACATTTTAGAAATGAAATGCGGGGAATACTGTAGTGTAGTACAGTACTACACAGCAGTGTAGAGGAATTTGGTTGCTGTTTGCCAGTGTAGAATATCAGCTTTTGAGAGAACCAATGCTGTAAAATAATTTTGTGAATAACCTAAGAACTTATGAAGCTTTTTAGTTAGATTAGCAGCTGGAAAAAAACAAGTTCTGAGTGAAATCTTGCACAAAACTCAAAAATTTTTAAGAATGCAAAATTAGGTGATTTCTTCAGAAATGCTTAAGAGTGGACCATTACTAGAAGAGATTTTCACTATTCAGAATGTTTATGTAGAACCCAGAGAAGTGGCTGTCAGTGTGCATCTGCCTGCCTTTACCACTTCCCAGAGCTGTAGGCCAAGTGCCTGCTCAGAAATGTTTCTGAAACAGATATAAGTAAAATCAAGAGACAACAAATGGCTTACCAGAGCAATGACTGCAGCAGAAAGTAGGAAGGAAAAAGATTAAGTGGTTTTTCTCTGCCCTCACTGCTCACATTTAGTCTCAAATTTCATTCCATTTGTAATGAATATGCAGTTTATATAGGTAAAAGAAAAATAATTTTAGATTTTCCCTTGTGTGCTTATGTTGGAAGATAAAGGCCAGTAAAAAGCATCAGGCCTTGTACATCCTAAATGCTACATGTGTAATATCTCCAGGTGAATCTGTCCCAAGCCCACCAACTGACATGACAGCAAATCCAGTGAAGTCAGCTCTTTATTACATCTGTGGAATAGAAAACAGCATCTATCACCCTGCATTGAATGAATACAGCCTCATTTAAACAACGAGATTTTACTTGAGCTATCATCATTTAGATCTAAAATAGAAAATTCCTTAAAATTAAACATACCTTTCACAATGAATGTAGATTAGTTACATATTCATTATTGGGCCTGTTCTATAAAAATAGACCATCTGACATGTTTACATAATAAATATTATAGTCTCATTGAAACAAAATGAAGATTTTCCTCTAAATCTTCAAGAAAACATTGTCTTTGCTTACCCTACGATTTGGAAAACATTCCTCTTAACAAAACAACATCATGAGGTCTTAATTGTTTTGACAGTATTTCCTTAGAAGGAAACAGGTACTATAGCTGAACAAACCCCTTTCCCCTTTTATTTTCCTTCACTAATATGTTAAAGTGTATAAAAATAGGGCTTGCTGCAATTTGCTTTATTCTGTATCACCAGTGTAACTTCACTACTTAGCCTCCCTAAGAATCAACCACTTGTTGTCTGTCTCACTCTAAGAATCTTTCCTTTAGCTGCATATTTATTTACCAGCTACCCTCATTAGTAAGGGCTGTGAAATTCCATTTTCATAACATTTCATGAAAGAGCTCATGAGGACAGCTGCATGACAACATGCCTGATCTGGAAGTTTCAACTATCATTTACATTCAACTAACCCTTCAGTATAAGGAATCAAAAAGAGGAGGGAGAAAATGCTCCCCTGGGGAAAGAAAAAAAATAAACAAAAAACCCCCAAAAATCTATTAGAAAAATAATGCATAAGCCTTAGCTTCCTAACATCTGTCTCTAAATCTTTTGCAGCAGCAAGTTGTTGGATTTATTCAACTTTTTTTTTTATTTTTCACATTTAAGATCTTTATTTGGTTGACAGATTATGTTGCGTGTAATTACAGACTTTTTGGCAAAAGACAGGCACATTATAGTTTTCATTTAGAAAGAGAAACAATGCAAAAAAAAGGTGAAACTACCAGTTTGAGGTCACGGGCAACATGAACTCATCCCAGTTTGTATATGGAAGAAAAGACACAGCACAGACAGTACTGCAAAGCAAATGGGGAAATATATTTTACAAGTGGGATAACAGGACACAGATGTTTCCTCTGCTGTGGGGCTTTCTGGATGTTCTCCCAAGTTCTAACGCTTTTTATTCTTTATCAGCTCCAAAGATTCTTTCTTACTATGGAATAGAATATGCTAATTGTTACACTTCAGCTCACAAAATAAAGATTAGTTATGATTTCTTTTTCTTTCTTTATAATTTGTACACATCAATACTGAAAAAAAGCAGTGTTTGGCAAGAAATTTCTTACTCCAGTTACTACTAAAAGCATTAACCAGGGGCAGAGCTAAAAAGATGTAATTGCTACATTCTTGCTTAAATGGTCTATACTGATAAACATAGCCAGAAAAGTGGTTCCCAAAAGCAGCTGCTCAGCAGCATGTATTAATAATGGCAGAGACTGGGCAAGCCATCTTCTTGATTAGAGTGCTCAGAAAGTCCTGGGGTGTTTTTTCTCACTCCCAAAAGGCAGCCTCCCACATGCATATCTGGTAAGAGCTCTACACTCCATGATCAGCCACTGTGATAATTGTGTCTGCACAAACCAGCACCAAGCCTGCTGTGGAGAGCTGTCAGTCCCTTCCCACTGGCAGGAGGGCAGCTCTCACAAAAGCTGTGTCACCACCACTATTGAAAAATACAATCACGTGAAGCACTTTACTCAGAGGCTGTTGGTAGTCAATGAGAAAATATAATCAAAGCATTTTTATGATTCTAGTTTACATTTTTCAGTGTTTTCCTGCCTCTGTGAAGCTCATTAAGCTATTTTAAATAAACAATTAAAGAATATGGAATATTCATTATTCTCTGGGAAAAAAAAACACATTGCCTGCAAATACTGCAACTAATTATAGATGTCTTTAAACATAAAACTACTTTTAATATTCTTTTTGATAGAAAATGTCTTTTTTTAAGAAAAAGGACAGCAACTGGACTTGCTGTCTATTAAATAGTATAGTTCATATTGGGTAATATTCTAGAGGGGGAAAGCATATAAAACTCTAATATTATTTAAGAAAAATCTACAATCTAATAGATTTCTGGTGAAGTCTACTAATGATGATAGAAAAAGGAAAGTTATTGACCATTTATTCTAAAATATTATGTGTCTCACATACCTCACCTTCACCTTATCAATCAGATCAATATTCAGATTACCTGTTTAAAAAGTACCAGTTTAAAAGGAAACTAAATTTCCAGATATTACAAGCACATGGTAATTTCATTATCTTCAGAATACTCTGCAGGGTCTGCTCTAATTAAATATGGAACAGAGCTGGGCTACATTTCAGTTCTTGAAAGTTTCAGCTATTGAAAATTTTACTATACAGTACTTTTCAGTTATTGAAAATTTTACTTCCTCTCTGAAATTGTGCAATGTTTGTTGGTGAGACTTGGACTATGGAAAAAATTGGGGTTTACATGCACTTCCAGTGGGTCAGATCTAAAAGAACACTAAGATTTTGCTGAATTGTGCTAAAAATGATAAAGGTGACAGATGTGGAGAGGAATTCTGAATCTCATTTAATATCTGGTATTTAAGAACCAATAAGATAAAATATCATTAACAACACAAAGTTACCAGTGATCACCTTACATATGCAAAAAATGCAGACTAAAATACTATAAATGCTAAAATCACTCATGTGAAACCAACAAAAAGAGCAAGATTCTCAATAATACTTGAGAATTATTCAAAGAAAAATAATAATCAGCAAGACCACGCTAGGTTCTGTCTGCTGAACAACTGACCCAATAACATCCAGCATGATTATCAGAGTATAAGTCATGCAGAAAAGCCAAACAAATTAATGTTCTCATGAGCTATTTCATACTGTCCTGCTCATTTCAACAACAGTGTCAGAGCAGATCCATTGCTACTTGCAAAACAGTCTTTAATAAACTCAGTTTAAGACTCTGCTAGAGCAGAAATCACAAATATTACACCAAAATCCACATTTTAAATCTAATCTGCTTTGTAAAGAATTTATTACAGCTTCATGAAGGGCACGGGTCTTACTGCCATGCCTGCACTCACAATTTTGAGACCTTGGAAAGCTGCTCCACACCTCCCTACAGCTGTTTCTCTTGGCACCTTCCATTCTCTCTCTGTTAGGTCCGTGAACACTCCAGGGCTTGAATGCTTTCACAATGTGCATGATCTCAGGGTCCCTACATAAATACTATTACTAGAAATAAATGTTAGCTCCAGTTGCTCCTCATCTCAATGAACAATAACAAGTTCATTTCTTGAAACAGAGTGGATTTCATGAGAAGGTTTTGTACCATTCCACATTATGGAAAAGAAAACAATACAAATGTGAAAAAAGGTCTGCTGACACAGCACAGAAATGCAGTTGGTGTTAATCACACAGCAATGGCCTACATAATAGACACACTGTGTAATAAGAAATATAAAATATAAAATGTGTATTACATATATTAATATGGTCAAAGAAAGCAACAAACACTTGATGTATCATACAAATTTTAAACTGCTGAAAAGTAAAGATGTATTTATACTCTGTATTTTAGGAAGCACCTTTCCATTTACCTCAAAAAATCTGAACATATATTTACTCCTTAGACCAAAATCAATCAAATAATTTTGAATAGGTATACACTTTGGACACATTCACACTATAATTCAGAGGTGCAGACTGCAGAATTTTTACTGAAGCAAGCTGTGTCAGTGGGATAGTACATGTTATTAAGAGTATCCATTCAGTTAGTGGTTTTCTACTACACACAGCTTCCAAGTTCATTACAAAAAATAAAATTGAGGATCTTCTGAGGTATGTTTTAAAATGAAATAATAATAATAACTGCTTGAGCCACTGCATAACTGATACATTTTCCTGTAGATACAAAAGAAGAAAGAAATATTTCTGTTTTATTTTTCGCTAACATAGTGGAGAGGAAACCAGGCATCTTTCCCATGCTAAACATTCACATTCTCATTACCATGAGTAACAGCCAAAGCAAAATAACATCCAGTAGCATTAGCAATAAGCCTCAGAATCACAGAACCATTTGCCTCTGACTTAATTAGTTTCTTCTGTAAGAATTAAATTGTATTTTCCTCACAGAATAATGTCTTTCTGAATTTTATTGCAGTCTGATATTAGTATTCAAATCCAACAACCTCTCCTGGGCACAGCAGAATGACTCCTTTTATTTTAACACAAGAAAACACAATGCAGCCTCCAAGTGTATATTTTCAGTGGGAGAGGGAAGATAGCTCCAAATAACCCAGAGAACAATATTGTAATATTATATTCCATAATAACGCTAATATTTAAGACAAACATAAAGGAAATTTGCCAAGGTACAGACTCTGCTCAAAGGTTCTGCTCTTTTGTTCTGCAGCTTTACCCATCTGGGCAGCCACAGCCCAGCTGTGAGCAGGGTGATGAGTGCAGGTGCACTCCTGGAGCAGCCAGGCCAGCAGAGCCTGTGTCAGGGGTTCTCAGCCTGCACACCCCGAGGCCACAGGTCACAGGGCTCTGGGACCCAAAGCCTGCACCAAGACCTGAACCCTTGCATTTCTACTTCATGAACTGAAACAGGGTTCCACTGTCTACTCCTTGGCATCTGACATTCTTAGCGTATTCTGCACACAAGCCTTACTACACAACAGCTCATAAATTGGCTGGGATTTGCCCCATACCGAATGAAATAATGAAAACTTGGCACCTGCAATTTTTGTCAACTCTTCTGTAGCTTCTTCCATGTGTAAAACAGGTTTGTTCCAAGTTTCTGCAAGTTATTTTCTGGCTATTACAACAGAGAGGAAACTTGAGACATTTGAACATAGAAATTGCACCTAGTATATTAAACCTCCACTTTTTCCTTGTGAGCTCTCACCAAATATCTCTGCTATTTTTTTTTTTAATAAGTAGTCTTGCATGATGAAACATACGCAGAACAGGACTCAAGAGTAAAAAGGATCACTAATTAACAATTTCTCTAGAAATCAAGTCCCCAAAAGTGCCTCTCCCAAGAAACCAGGACATACAAATCCTGCTGTACCCACATTGCTGCCTATTAGCGACTCATCCAGTGTAATTACTACACTTTCTCAAAGACAACTACTGCTGATTTGAAAGGGGAACTGGATACAACATATCAGGGCAAAGTCCATAAAAGGAAGGATCCAAGAATTCATCAAAGGATGCATTAGCAAATCATAGCTTTGTACCCCAGTTATGGGCATTATCCGAAAACAAGCTAACCAAGGAAAATCTGTAAGAAAAGGGAACAAGCCTGACTCGCAGAATAAGGTTGTTGTAACAAAATGCTACCATCAACACGTAACTCAAGATGGTTTGGACCCAATTTTCAGGATGTATGGTATTGACCCAGGGAAAATCTGTCATTTAATGGTTGGCTGCCTACAGCATGCACAAGTGAATTATACCAGTGCTTCGGTGCATTCGCTAAGTGCTCGCACTGGAAAATCTGTTGGAACACTTTTATCTGAGAACGTGAATTACAGGATTAATACAAGGCCAACAAAACAACAACAAATCTAAAAATCAGGCTCCTATGACATTAAGCAGACTAACTAGCAGTTATCCAAGGCATGGGCCAATTCTGGCAGTCCATAAACACCCAAGCCTTCAGCTGTCGTTGCCAGCTGTGGCTGTGAGGAATAAGAGCAACAGCCCTAAGGAGTTCCATTACAACTGTTGAGATGCTGATTCTAGACAGACTCACACAATGTAAACTTGCCCAGTTCCACCTCCAGAAACAAAACACAGCATGAGCTCAGAGAAGTTACTCTCAAAATACGTTGAAGATGAAAAACTGACACCTCTGTCACCAGAAAGCCCAGCGTCTACCCAGGCTCAGAAATGTTTGCTATACAGGGTAACAGAAGGGAACCTCAGCACTCCCATCATCAAACTGCCCCACTTCTAATGTGTTCAGCTAAATTCACTTACCAAATACAGGCTGTACTTTGAAATTAAGACTGCTGCATTGATAAACCTGGAAGTAATTTAGGGACTGCCTCTGTGAAACACAGGTAAAACAGAAACTGCTCAGTGAATGTGTCTAAATGCTAATGACAAATAAATCAAAAACTCTGTGCCTTCTGGGAGCAACCATTTTACTTTGCCATTATCCATCACATTCCTTTTAATTTTTTACCTTGAGAACATCTGACAAAATGTTGTAGTACAGAAAATTCATCAAAGAGCCAGGTCCCATATTCCACTGTTGTCAGGAATTGTAGAACTGACACTTACTACCTATTTCTCCAAGAAGTTTGGTATTTTACATAATGTTTCAGTCATACTATGCTTGGTCTGACATTTTCCCCTACAGCAGCTTATATTTGATATTTATAAACAGTGAAAAAGAACTGCTGCTTTCAAGAGGTTAAATGGTTACAAACACAGCCTTGTTTTTCTAACAGGAGGTGGGGAAATATAGCCATTTCAAAAAAAGCAGTTTTGGAAATGCTGGAAAGGACCACAGGAGGTCTCTAGTCCAACCTCGGGCTCAAAACAGTGTCAAAACTCAATTCTCATCACATTGGTCAACAAGGGACTTTTTGTAAATAAGCAAACAGTTTAACTTACTTTACTACCATAAATAGTAACATGTATTTGATGTACTTGCTGATTTCTTCAAAGCATAACTACAAGCCAAATTTTAGGTTGTTTAATTTTTAACTGTGCATTCCTAGATCAAGACATTTTTGAGTTGCTTGTAGGTTTATCTTTAGTTCTGAATTCCCAGAGGTTTTAGTATTTACCTTGTAAAGGGTTTGTACTCACAAATAACTGGTATCTGTTGGTACTCTTTTTACATGGATCTTACAAATCATATTTTCTTGGTATTTACAGGAACACACAAAGTAGAATCGTAAAAATTGTAAATAATAACAAAATAAATAATAAAGCTTTAGAAAAATGAGGAGGTGTTTGATGTTATAGTTGAACCATATGCACGTAACTATGCCAGATATATTTAGACTGCACTACATTAGTGTCTTTGAGAAATGTTTCCTTTTGAATAGAGGTCTCTGAGTATTTAGAGCCAGCCAGGAGGAGCCATTAAGCACAATAACTCCAGAGGAATTTAGACCAGAGGACTCAGACCCTTCATACCCTCTGAAATGTGCAATTTTATGAGCATTAATGAGGATATATGACAGTCTCCAAGATTTCTATTTTAACTAGACAATTCAAAGGGGGTTTTGTGATGTTAAAGTAATTAGCACACAGTCTGTTTTCATAACTGCTCAGTTGTGAAAATCTGAAGTTTAGAACCATACTTTGAAGAACTGAACACTTGGACAAACCAAAAGACAGCACAGCAACTGTGAAGAACCTTGGACTCACCTAAACAAAACTTTTGTTTATTGTACTTCCAGCTTGTCGAAAAAGACTATGATGAAAGGCTAAAAGACATTTTTGGAATGTTATTCTATCATTTGTTTTAAAAATTCATGTGTTTACAAGCTATTAATGTATTTAAAGATCCACTGTGTTAAGCTTTCAGCAATACTTAGAGGATGCAATTAAGCTTGCACTCAATTTTAATTTAAGTATGGCAGATTTATAACTTTTTAAATTGTTATTATGCTGCCTGTTTACTCATGAATTTGCTGAGGGTGCCACAGAAAATACTGAGGCAAGTATTATACTAATTATTCTAATTATACTAGTTTTTATTTTATGGACAGAATAAATATTACCGTGAATTTCTTGTTGTAGTTATTTAAAGTTGTCTTCCTCTGGCATGAATACTGAGATACTTTTGTTGCAATAAATGCTGGCATTTCCAATTCAGGTGTATTCAGAGGAGGAGATTGGCATTGCTCCTAACAAGGGTAAAAAAAAAGATGAGTTAGTGACACTCATAGCAAATAGCTTAAAAATACAGAAAAAGTACATTTCATGAGCCCAAAATACAAACCTTTAAAGAGAAGGCAAGAAAATAATAATGCTCCTGTCATCCTGCTATGAAAAGCTGATTTCATATTGGCTGGACTGACAGTACAGTTTATCTGGTGGTTACTGGGATTTTTGATTTTCTGCAGTGAGTTCTTGCAGGGAGTTTACAATGGCAATGCCATTAAAAAAAAAAAAAAAGTCTCTCTAAAGGCTGTGTGTGTCTACTACTCTCACTATTGCAGTAAGTTTGAAAAACTACAAAGCTTTAAGAGCAGATAAGCTTTGAAACATGAGTTTTCCCAGAAAACACTAGATTATTCAATAGAAGATTTGGGATATTAGATCAAAGAGAAAGTTCAACTGACCTTTTTACAGTCTCTAGCTAAATTCAGTAATGGAGGAAAAAATTTTTGTTTGAATTGAAAATAGAGTTTTCTCCCCTCTTGTAGGTAAAATAATAGAAAACTTTTTCTTTTGGATTTAATTCATTAAGCTAGGTATTCAATTTTGGAGTAATTTTAGAGTGAAAAAAACATTTATGAGCAGCTGCAGGAGAGTAATCATCGTTCTTTTTTCACCCAAAAGCCAGTTGGTGATGTGGTTTCTCCCCTAGCCAATTCCCATAGATGCTGATCCAATCCAGACATCATTTTTCCACATTCACCAAAGCAAGGAAAATGAGGCAGATGCCAAGACTTGAATGGGCATTTCCTAATCTCCAGGCTACCTCCATGCTCATTCACTTTTCACCTAATTTTGCTCCATGCAAAATAGACCATGGTCAAGGTATGAGCAAGGTCATACAGGTCTGTGGGCAAACCCACCCCTGAGAGATGAGAATTTTCTTGAAAGGCAGGATCCAGAGTCATACCCCCATTGGCAAAAGAGAGTCCTGAGCACAAGTCCTCAACAAGGGAATTTCCTGACTAGGAAGCATCTGAAAAAAAAGGAATCTCACATTGGTTTTTTGCTGCTTTATATATATATATCTCCAGTCCTTCAATTCCTTTACGTTCTTCACTTCCTTTACTTTCTTCAACGTGCCAAATCTGAAATACTTCAGAAACATGAAGTACCTTTAGCAGTTCTCTGTATTTTTTGCTCTTGGTCCTTTTGCTTGAAAACTTTTGGCAGACGTGTCAAAAACCTATTGTATTGCACTATCCAAAAGCCACAGGGAAAGGGTTCAATAATAACAATAAAAATATCATGAAGATACATAAAAGAAATTTTCACATCAATAATGGAATGATGAGCCCTTTTTCTCCCTGTATCCAATCACACAGACAAAAGGCTTGCAAACTAGAAGCATGTGTATATCTTCATAACCACACCCCTAATTATAATTTCATGATAAACTGCCTTTGTATTTGACACAAAGAAGTTAAATAACAGTATTCCCATGCACAAAAGGTATTTGCTTGCATGGCTGAAGGAGCAGTGAATTATATGGTGGTTTTCATAGCATACCCTGAAAGGAAGAAAGCTATTTTTTGTGTAGGACCAGTCTTGGGAATAACCAAAATGGGTTTCAGTCAGGACAACAACACAACTCATCCACTTCTGCACGCATTCACAAATTATATTTTAAAATTGATTTTAAATCATATAAACTATGATTGATTAGTGCTGATGTACTGCTTGAAATGGTAGTGCCAGCTGCAAAGACTGCGAACAAACATGATGTTACTGAATAGAATGTATAATAAGCTGTTACCTTCAGTAGGACACAGACACACAAAGAACAAGAGCCCTGCACGTAGCATTAGCTGGTACTGTGGAGGAGGACAAAACTAATGCAGAAAACCTATGCATTTAAGAGTGTGGTAGAGTGGGCATAACATCCTATTCCTGCCTGAGCATTTTCCCTAATAAGTAAGAAGTATACATTCAGTTAACTGGACTTGATTATAGTTAAAAATAGAAGAATTTTTGGATAGAAATTGACAGCAAAAACATCTGGCAAACAATAATTACTACAGTATGATTTACAGGGAATATTATGTTGCCTGCATGTGAAGTATAGAAATGATCTATCTGAGCCAAATCGATACTGCTATTTGGTGGGAAAATCAGATGGGAAAAAAATTGTGTGTACAGATTACAGGACAAACCTAAACTTCCATCAATAGCAATTACAGTGTAGAACAAGGAATCCTGGAAACTCCTTACATCAAAAATAATTTCTAGTGCTGGGAAGAAACAACTACAGATAAGAAAAAAATGGAAAAGTATAAGCTTTTTTTTTCTTTTAGATAACTCTCCATTAAAATGAAATTGCAGTACACTGCACAGGGGCAACCACTGAAAAATATCCAAATGTGTAGGCTACTTAATCACTAGAGCTAGTCAGAGTTTCTACCCACATCCAGGCTGCAGAGAATGTCACTTGCTACTCTTTCACACTGACATTTTCCACATGCCTTTACCACTAGCACCCATTTGTAAAGCAGTCAGATTTGGTTGCAGAATTAATCTTGTGGGGGACTGCTTTGCTCTTTGTCAAATTATTTTTTAACACATCAAGAAGTATAATGACACAGGGAAATAACAGGGAGAAAATGAAGCAGCAGTGAATGAAGTGCACAGAGACAACCAGCCAGCAGCTCTGTAAAGCCCAGGCAGCACTGACCAAATAATAAAGTCCTCTGATAACCAGAATTTTCTGAAGAGAAGGCAGACGGTTGATAAATTTCATTTTTATTTCCTGAGAAACTCTGACTGTCAGTATGAAGGATTTCTTCCATTACTTACAGCAGCTCTCTTTCACAATGAAACAGAGTGAGACGCTTTCCTGACACATGAGAAGACAAAGGATCAAAAGATGGCACTTCCTTTCCCTAATGTGGAGAAAAATCCTTTGTTCAGATAAATAAATCTCTTTTCCTTTCTAGGGAAAAAAAAATAAAACCAAAAAAAAAAGCTAAAAAAACTAATTAGCTAACAACTTCTAGGTGACTGAGGAAAAGACAGAGGACATACAGTCACAGCACAGTTCTTAAGGCTGCCAAGTGTGCAGTAACCCTTAAAGAACTCTTCCACTCTTTTTATCCCTCTGAAATGCCCCCCTTTTCTTTCTCTTCCATAATCCAGGAAACATCAGTACTTTCTAGCATGTGGGGATGCCCTTGTGTAAATATTAATGTCCATGTCCTGCTATTATCACGGATACCCAACTGCTTGTGGCAGGAAAGTTGTCTCTGGACAAGGGCTGACTGAAATATTTTACCTCCCTTTTAAAGCAGATATTTGGCTACCATATTTCCAAAGCTTATTAAACGAAATGATGGCTACTAACCCTAAAAGTCAACTGTGACTGAATGAATCAATAATAATTCTGACCATCTTAAATCTGGTCAACCAACCTTTTATTCTCTATAAATCACTAACATCAGAGCATCTCTTGGATCATTCACTACCACAAAAAGATGTACTTTAATGACAATTGTAATTAGGATGTTAGCTAATGATCTGTAACTCTGACTTTATTCCCCTTGTTTAGCATGGAGAAGGGCATTTCTTTTTACTAATGCAGTAAAACAAATGTCCTGAATGACAAATAACCTTCCAAATAGGCTACTGTATGATCTGAAAGATGAGATCTTACTGCTATTGATATTAATGGGAATTTGACCACAAAACTACATGGGGACAAGATTTCACCCAAAACATTCCCCCACTGCAATCCATTCCTTTTACTTCAAAACTTCATGATCTAGCTTAAGTTCAAGGTTTGTTAATTCACTTTCATTTCACATTTTACAAGTCTGACATAACGAACCAAATTTGTCTTCAGTGAAATTCCAATTAAATTACATTATGTATGAGTTCGGTCTAGTACTTAAAAAGAAAATTAACCTTTACTTCAATCTTTCCTCATTTCTCAAGGAAGAAAAAAGAATTAGCATGGTGACACTGCAACAATAAAATTCTTTTTAAATTTGCTACACTCATAGAATTCTTGTTTTCTCCTTGTTTGCCTTACAAAATGTTTATTACTTTAGTACAACTATGTAATTAAGATTGGTCTTAACTATAAGCCTTAAAAATAACAGAATAGCTGTCAGTGGCTTCCTTAATAGTACTCTATTTATTAGCATAAAATCTTTTTGTTTCAATAAAAATAGAAACTCTTACTTACAGAGCCAATCTCAAAGTATAATAACGATCTCCTGACAGTGCTGATACCCTTTTCAGAAGTTTATGCTCCACCAATATTCCAAAAGGAGTTTTACATAAAACTAAGGCAGTTACCTCCTCATTGACTGAAAAAAAAAATGTGGAGGAATTTTGGAGAAAGACAAAGGTGTTTCTTGCTTTGGAAAGAAAAAGATTTAAGAAAACATATTTTCTGAGCTATCTGAATCTATAGGTCTCCTCATACTGCTGAAATTAAGAATGTACATAAAAGGTAATTTGGTTTACTTTTAATGCTGATGTGAAACTCTCAGGGATGTTCACAGGATTTTGTTCATGGTTTTGATGCATTACTTGTTTAGAGAACTTCATTGCATTCCCTGTATGTATATTTTTATGGCCTGTAAGATAAAATAAAGCAGCAGTTACAAGGCTTCCTTTTGGTTCTTTTTTCTTTTTGTATTAATTTCTTTGGTCTATTCTCCCTCCAGCAGATTCACTGAAAAATGTTATAAATTTATTGCAAAAATATATCCTTAGAAGGATTTAAAATATAAACACACATTCTGTCATGGAACCAGGCTGAGTCTGAGAGCGACAGCTCCATCTGGTGTATTCACCCCCCCCCTCCTCCCCCAACCCAAACTGTTATTAAACACTAATTCTTATACATAAAAAAAACCTGGAAAATATTTTCTGGCAATGAAAATGCAAAATGACTGGAAAAAAAAAATAAACAGGAGTTACAGTTTTCCTCGGGAAAGGATGGTATTTATGAATCATGCTTCATAATCTAAATACCAAAATGAAGAAGCAGCAAACAGCGCAATGTTCCTGTTAAATATTCAGGCATTCTGTGCCTCAGAGGAAGGCACATGCTGCTGTGGTCCCAGGGTGGTCACAGTTCACACAGAGCCTAATCCAGACCCTCAGGAGTCAGCAGGGATCCCTCACTTTACTTCAGAGAGCTTTAGATCAGACTTGCAGCTCTCTTGACACATGAATTAATTCCTTTGCCGTGCACATGAGACCCGTCACCGCGAGGCTCGGGCGGGTGCAGAACGAGGGAACAGCTTCACCCAGCTGCAGGGCTGGGCCTATTTCACAGCTCAGTGGCACAAGCTGGGCACAGCACGCCTGGCAAGCCCCCATCACTCACAGTCTCTGACGAGGTATTGAATACCCCTGTTTCTCACTATGCTCCAATCTGAGAAATTAGCAGATAATCAGAAGAGAACATCACCATCCATTGCTTCAAGGTCAAACACCATGCATCAAATAATCAGCCTGCCATTTACAGTATCCTCTGATTTACAGTTCCATTGGGAGATAATAGAATATAATAAAACTTTTTTTCTCTTAGCACAATTTTATTTGATGGTGCCAAGTCTGTAAACACATGTCCACAGACCACATCAGTCTTCTCTTCACAGGTCCTTCAAGGGCCCAGCTGTTAGCTGATCACCCTGCAACAGCAAAAGTTGTAATATTTTTGCATTGTTCTGAAAAGGCCAAGTATTCCATCAACAGCCCATTGAAATACACTGTTCTCACTGGGATATTTACCATGACATTGATGCATTTGAGCAAATACCACAAGTACCAGAACAGCAACAAGTGCCTCATTGATGGATATTGCAGAGGAGCTGGGGCTGTTCAGCCTCTTAAGGCTGCAGGAAGACCTAACAGCAGCCTTCCAGTAATTAAAGGGTCTACAAGAGAGCTGGAGAGAGACTTGTTACAAGGGCACAGTGATAGGACAGGATGTAATGGCTTTACACCAGCAGAGGGGAATTTTGAATTAGATTTACAGAAGTTGTTCTTTTCTGTGAGGGTGTGAGGCCCTGGAACAGATTGTCCAGAGAAGCTGTGGCTGCCCCATCCGTGGAAGTGTTCAAGGCCAGGTTGAATGGGACTTTGAGCAACCTGATCTAGTGGAAGGTATCCCTGCCCATGGCAGGGCACTGGAAGCTGGATGATCTCTAAGGTCCCTTCCAGCCCAAACCATTCTGTGACTCTGTATTACCAGTTTGTTACCTGTGATGATAGAGTAACTCAGCATTACCAGACAGTGATAAAGAAGACAAGGAAGGTGTTTTTAATCTATTAAAACTGAATTACTCATATAAACTTCACAGAAAAAATATTTAAAATTCAAAAATAGCAACACAACATAATTATATACATTTTAGGTTAAAAAAATAAATAAAATCACAGCCATTCATTTTGAATATCACTGCATTCACCCTGCAGGACCTGTCTTACCATGAGACGGTATTTCTTTTCTGAATCAACTGGTCTTCCCGCTTCCATGCAGGCTGTGAACCAGGAGATGTCCAGTAGTTCAAACCTGGAGCTGTCACTCACAGCCTGTCCTTTCAGCCAGTCCAGAACCTCCAGGTAAGAGTTGTTCTCAGCCACAATATGAGTGACAGAATCACTGTCAAAAAGTACACAAAAAGTTGGGGTTTTTTTCACTGAATCCAACTGTACACAAATACAGAGCTGTTATTTCTGTATTTACTTACCATCCTCTTCCTGAAAATTGTAGCGTATATTGTACATTAGGATGTGGGAAGCACTTAAGTCTTCACATCACCATATATTTATTCTGGTCACTGACTCTGCCTTGAGGAAAGACTATAGTCTGACAGCTCCTGTAAGTGCAGCATTTTCCTTTCTTGAAGGATCATTTACCTTCCATAGACACTAACCTAAAACACATTCTTTGCAATTCTGAAAATATTTAGCCTATGCAAGCAGAACCATAATTAAAAAGCTGCTTGTCAACACCTGGCAGTCTCTATTTCTCATCAACGAGTGAAAGCTTTGCAACATTAAAAAGTCAGTTAACAATAATTATTTAAAACTTTACAGCTAGTAATATCTTTCTGAATACTTAAGTTTCCTGTACTTATATGAAGCCGTTCATTACATATGGCATTGCCAAATGTTCATGAATTAAATCTTATGAACTATGTGTTCCATCCAAACACCATTTCCTTGCTGCTAAGCCAGCATAACAAAACTAATGGTTTAGTGAATACAAAATTTACAGCATGAATTGTTAATCAATACATTATATGGTGCACATTGCCTAAAGATACAATAGCACAAATGTTATTGCAGTAAATTCCAGTTGTTGTACTCAACATTGGAAAGGATCACCTGATTAAAAGGTGATCCTTTTAAAAATTAAAAAAACACCTCTGTACTCGTCACAGGAAAATAATGGACAGGCATGGAGTTAGATTTAAAGAAAAGATTAGGTGCATACTTAGTATGATCTTAAGTTTCTATCTGGCCTGCTGATGTTTCTCAGCAAGTTTAGAAAAATACAGACTTGGTAGGAAATTTTGAATGATTCCAAGTGATCCTGCTCCTTACACATCCCTCAGGGGTGCTATCCACTCAAAAACATGAGAGAAATGAGAAAATTCTTCATTTCCATCAACATGTTGATGGAAATAATTCTTAAGATATGGATAATAAGAATTATCTATAGATAATTCCTAATTATCTATAAAATATATTCTAACATTAATTTCTATCAGGCAACAGATTCCTAAACTCCTTGTGGGAAAGGCACAGACAGGCAGTGTCACTATTTGACACTATTTTTACAGAAGGAAAGCTAGAGTTGGAACATAAATTGTCTTGATGGCAGCCACGTCCATTTGAACATCTCTGTGACTTTCTGCTAGCCCATGGTGGTGACAGTCTTCTGCATATACAGTAAATTTCCAATGGACCTGACAGATTGCTCTGCAACCCTCTGTGACACCTGGAGAAGTTGAGCCATCAGCCTGTCAAAGCAGAGAGGACACCACTGGTGGAGATTGCTGGTTAGCATGGACTTCAAAACATGATGTGTGCTGTTAAAGGCAGACTGCACAACTTTTCTAAGCAAATTACCTTCCAGAAAACCAAGAAAATCCCTTGGCCTATCTCTGTGATCCTTATTCAAATGAGAAATCACCAATTTCATTAAGTCATGAAATCACAGTGACAAACACTGGAATCACTCCATAGAAAACTGTTACCAAATAACTCTCCAATGCAATAAACTGACTGTATTTTGGAATTATAAGAAAGGTACTGAAAGGACTGTGCTTCAGAAATGTGTCATGCTACAGCACAATTTTTTTCTCTCCATGTAGTGGAACTTGTAAAGCAGAGTCCATTGAAAAAGAATAAGTCCCAATTTATTTTTTTCTAAAAGACTACAAACACAGATTAAGTGAATCTCCATGAAATACTGTTGGTTTTATTATTATTTAACCCTGCTAGGTCCCACTTTAATTAAACTGTCACATCTTTATACTCAAGTTAAAAGAAAAAAACAGTTAGAGACATAGAACTTCTGCTTCCTGTGGTTTATTTCACTTCATATAAAATATTCATATGTTATGTATTTGTACCAAGCTGCAGAGCTGGGAACTTTGCCATAACTATGCTCACAGCGGCAGTTTAGCTGCTGTGCTCCAGTTTCCTCTCGTACCTGTACAGCTGTGCTATTTTCTTGGCACAGAACATAACAAATTTAGCATTTCCTCTAGCAGTTTCAAAAGCAAAAATTAACAGTTAAATAGTTTTGCTTTATCCAGTAGCAACTAAGCTGAAATTAAACATAACACCTGCCTCGTACAACTTCCAGAAAGTCTGAAACACTGGCAATAAATATCTGTGTGTCAAAGCAGCCCAGATAAAGCATTTACACAGTTCTCTACAAATTATTAATGTAAGATGCAGAACAGCACTCTGCATTTCTTTTTTTCCCCAGGAATTCTACTAGTTTTATATCAGATGCTAATTGCCTACTTCTGTTCAATACTTGCTTGAATCTTGCTTTACAAATTATCTCACCCTCCCTTCTTCCTCAGACTTTCAAAGTTTATGGGATTGAAAAAACTGTGGAAATAAGCGTTTATAGGGAGGACCCAGCTGTATACTTTCTTTGTACAGATTCAGAGAAAGGATCAATACTTGGCTTTCCTCCAGCTTTGCAGAGAACATATATAATGATGCAGCTTTTGGAAAACTGCATAATGACATAACCAGCACTTATGTAGAACACTGTTAGGAGGAAGGCTTCCTTCAGAATTAGTTGGTTCACTGAAACCAGACAAATTTGAATCTGGAGTATGTCTTCACTCTCAAATGCCACATCTGTGGTATTTTACTCCTAAGATTTTTCTCCAGTGCTCTTCCAGACTGTACCAAAGCATAAGCCATAACTTTGAGACTCACATCAGAATAAAAAAGTTAAATACTATAATACCAGAGATTATGTAGACAAATTCCCCCTCAACCCATCACAATTTCCATTCCTGTACATTTAACTTCTTTTCATTTTCAAAATTGGCCATTAAATTTAGATTAATCTTAACCTGACTTCAAAGGGGGAATAAACAACGACTGATTCAGATGAGCTAAAGACACAATTTATATGCAGACACATGATAACTGACAGGTTTAAGATATATTAGAAATGCACATTTTAAAAGTGAAAAATCAGAGATTTTGCTAAGTTTTGTGCTTTCCCTGCTCCCTGTCCAGAAGGCAATAGAAATAAACCACATACTAGGAACACCCACTGAACTCCTGGAACATATTTATAATGGAAAGAGCCAAGTATATCCACCAAAAGCATAAGCAAAAGCTTCAATCACAGTCACTTGCAGGACTGTATTTATTAAATTAAAATGCTTCAGACAATATTAGTACATGTTATTTCAAAACACATAAACATTTTCCTACCTTAGCTCACTTTCTACTCTGAAACCTTTTCTTCTTCCCAGTTCCATCAAAAACATCCTTCTGGTCATCCCCATCTTCCTCTGCATAATAAAAATTACAAAGTTACTGAACTTAATTTCATAACTGCAGGAAAGTTTTGAGGAATGAAACTCTTTCTGTCTCTTCCTCTGGGAGATTACACCTGGAGCTTTGAACCTATCCATGATGCAAGGTAGAAGTGCTTTCAGTTGGGTAAAACAGAGGTAACAGCTTTCTGCCAGGCAACAGCTGTATTTAATGTCACCACCCATCAAAGTAATTTTCTTGTTTCCCCTCTGAAATCAAAAGCAGGTGCTACACAAGCAGAAGCATCACTTACTCTCTACCAGCTGGGCCTTCTTCAACAGAAATACTCCAGACAGGTGCAGAAATGCTTCCATTCCTTAAAACAACCATTGCCTACAAAGACTATCCACATAATACTGATCAGCCATATCTTCTCAAAATTTCAACCAGGTCTTCAGCTGATTGAATGGCTCAGTTCCATCCTTTTGCTTTTAAGCACCCAGTGACATCCAAACAAATACAGAGGAGATTACGGAAGCCATTTACCTTCCTCCTCTAGAGGAAGGGGTACTGCTCATTGCAGAACTACACCAAATTTTTTTTGCCAGTGTCATGTTGGTTTCAGTTCTGTGTCTCCCTGAATTTCCACTAGAGCAAGGTGAGCACAAAGAACCAGGTTTACATCTACAGCACAAATCTACTTCAGTGGTAAATATCCCTATTCACATGTCAAGCTGGATTTTAATTTTTAACATAGTAGAGAATTTGGATTTTCCTTCACAACACATCAGAAATGTTATATGTTAGCATTCTCATTGCTCACATTCAGGAGGGGAAGCAAGGTGGAAAAATCCCTAAGTAAGATCTATCAATTATATTTTCAGTTATTTTATCACAGATGGGTATACAAACTGAATTTCAGGAAAATAAGTCTAAACCTGTTTCCTGCAATTATGGCCCTGAGTTTAAAAATAAATTGTAAAAGTATTGCTGACATTTTCTGAGCTCTATAGCTCTTGCTGCTTCAACTGTATTATTGCAGATGTAAAGAAATACTTTTCATCAGAATAGAAACTAACCATCAAAAATTAATATAGAGCTTTTAGCTCTGGAGTCTTCCTGAGGCCATGAAAAAAATATATACACAGTGCAGTATATGAATTAGACCGGATTCATTTCTTCCCTTGCCTAGGGACAGCCCAAAAGCCAAAATATCTATTCCTCTTTTGGATTTATAGCATTAAAATTGCCAAAATAAATAATTTCAAGGTTATTTTGAAATCATATGAGAGATTTTCAGAGGAACTGGAAAATGGACAAGCTGGCTTTAGGAAGCTTAAGCAAAAGAATAACAGCAAGGAAACAGAAAAAAAAATAATGATAATAGGAATGGATCTGGCATTAAGGCTGAGCAATCTCTTTTGGTTGTTCCATGTCATTTTTCCAGACTACTAATCAACCATTGAACAATGGTCACTTCCCTGTTTATAGCTTTCCTAGGCTTGGTAAAACACTTTACCTCAATCCCTACAAGGAATAATGTATTAGATAACAGATTCTTTACATATGTTAAACAAAGTTTTATTTTATGTTATAATTAATTCAGTGCTCTAAAACATGTAAATATAATTTTCCCCAGTGTAACATCAATATGCTCGGTGCCAGTAAAATCCTTCTGGCATGAATAACAAGTTATTATTCCTTTGTGTTACTGTTACAACTCTAAAGCCAGATTTTCGAGGGTATTGAGGTGCCAAAAAGCTGCAAACAGAGACCTAGTGGGATTTTCAAAATATCTAAGCAACCTAGGGACTCAGTTCCTTTGGAAATCAATTTCTAGCTTTGAACTTAATGCAAAGAGATTTTCTCTAATAAATACAGTAATAATATGAAAAATTCTCTGCCAATGATGCAATTTTATTAAATGTACCTTCTAAAATTAACAGGATTTCCATGTCCCAGATAAGTGAATTACTTACTCTCCTACAATATTATAATATTTTTGATAGTACCACAGAAGGTAGAACACACCTTTTCTTCTGAGAGAAAGCAAATACAACAGAAAAAAAGCCTGTCTCTTATTCATGACAAAAGTATACTGTTATCTGAGTCATGGCACTACATATGATTCGTGGCCTAAAACCATAGACACTTGCAGAAATTTTCCATCTCATTACAGTCTCATGGAGTTCAGAGTATTCCACATTCCTTGAGGGAAATCTGAACAAACTTTTATGTTCTTGCTATGGATCACTTCTGCCCACTATCAAAGGGAAAGATTAAGAATTCAATACAAATACTGATGGCCATTTAAGTAAACATTTTTCATCACTTGTGATGTGTGTGCCAGCAACAGCATCCCAAACTCCTCTGAGGAGCAGAGTACTGATCAGCTTCAAAGGCAGGTTCTTTGAGAGGAAAAGTGCTGCAAAGTACAGCTCCTCTGAATTTCAGTATTCACACATGTTTTCACTGCATGTTCTTGATTACTGTCAGTCTTTCAGTGCCCTGCTGTCATTTGAGCTGGATTGTAAATATTTTATAAAATAGTACTTGTCCATTCATGTAGCTTTCACGAGGAAAATTGTGAAATTTGCTTTTAATACAGAGCTATGATCTGCTAACCTTCAGAGAAAGCATCTCTCAAATATCAACAATAAAAATCAGAGAAGTGACTGGATACTTTCTTATTTCACATAGGCTTAACAGCATCTCATGCAGTATTGTTTCACAATGATTAATTTTCCTTAGCTTTTTCATTTAGTAATTTTTCTTCAGTAATTCAGTATTTTCCAATGAACCAATTCATGGAAATTTTTTAATGCTTCTCACATTCATTTTTTGTCTAGATATTCCCATTACTATTCTTCTGTTTGAATCCTGACTGTCTTGGCTGCTAAGCATCTCCTTTGTCATTTATACCTGTTCTACCAATCTCTCAGTGCACAAAAATCATACAGCAGGTGTTTTTCCTGGTTTAAAAACAAATTCTCCCACATCCCTTTTTATAGTCTCAAGCTCAGCTGGGGAGATTCAGGTTAGACATTAGGAGGAATAATCACTTCATGAAGAGTGATTAGGCATGGGAATGGGTACACAGGGAGGTGGTGGAGTCACCATCCCTGGAAGTGTTTAAGGAAAGACTGAATGTGGCACTTGGTGTTGTGTCTGGTTGACAAGGTGGTGTTCAGTCAAAGGCAGGACTCAAACTCAGGGGTATTTTCCAGGCTAATTGATTCTGTGATATTTCTATTCTTTGAATCACTAGACTATTTCTAGGGTGCAGTTCTGAGGTATACGTGTTGCAATTATTCCCATCAAAGATGATAAACTCCATAAGAAGCCATGTGACCAAGAATTCCAAAAAACTTTTTCAACGATGGTATGCTTTGAATGTGCTCGCTTGGCTGTATGATGCTATTTGGCATATAAAGTAAAGTAGATTTAGAGAGGACACCAAATTTTGTAGCTGTTGTCATCAAACGTACAATATTTCTGATATATATGATCAAAAGAGCTCGTTATCCTTTTTTTTTTTTGCTACCTAATCAAAAACAAAAATCTGAATAAAAAGAATTTATTTTGATCAAATCATCTCTCAAATCATACCAAGAGCTAACAGTTTGTTTAATTTACTGCATACACAGATATTCTAGAAAGGTGGGGTTTTCTGAACCCTTTCTGAAGAAACGAGGGAAGAGCAATATTATAGTTCTGAATAATTAAATGGAGCAATAAGGTTCTCCCTTACAGCATAGAGAAAAAGTAATTGGTGACAAATCCTAGCAGGAGCTGTTTCCTACTCACATCAATATGCCTATATTCCCTGGAAACCATTATTTTCACTCATCCTTCAGTCTCTCTGTTCAGTAACAAGGTTTACAATTGTTCTCTTTAGTAACTCTGCCTATGGTAGTTGCTTCTCCTTGTTGTGATTATTATTGGACTACCCTTTGATTTTTGTGCTGGTACATCAATGGTTTTCTTTATACTCCAGTCTCGTGAGAGCCTGGTGAGCCTTTAGCAACAAGCAGAGACATATCTGCATAATCCCATCAATATACATGGCCAGGCAGCTCCTTTGACAGTTACACATCTCTTCCAAGCAGAGTTTACAAAGGTAAATCTGCCTGAATTTTGAGCAGCATTTATTTAGCTGGCCCCATTTATCTCACTACTAGTATTAAAGACATTCCCATTAACTAAGAAATATCAAGCAACCTATCAGAGATGAGGAGCTACACAAAGAGGGTTGCACAGTCTAAATTTAGGCAGCTGTAAACATTATCTTTCTTAACATTTACTCAATAACATTTCTGTGGCCATTTCAGAAGCTTCTTATATAACCATGTAATACTAGAAATAAACACTGTTAAATTATAATAAAATTATAATGCTGTTATAATAACAAGTCTTATCATTATGTATCTCTAAAGAATATTTATATCCTCTTCTGCTCCTCTGGTAGGACACTGCAAATATAACATCTAAATTGTTCATTTATCTTCTTTTAATTGGTTGTTATAATAGTTACTAGGTGGTAGAATTGATGCACCTTGCAGTGACACTGCAGTGTTTCCAGAGTTACATTATAGAACATACAAGCAACAGTATGTGTGAGATTTATGCCTTCTACAGATGCATTTAATAAAGATAGATGTACCTAAGCCAAAATAATGAAAACTGGGAAAACACTATTGCCATGATTCACAGAAATCTCTCAACTATAGGTTCAATTTTGAGTAGTGCAGGAAAGTTCCCACACCATCAAGCTGAGCACATAATCTGACCAAGAAATATAAAAGAGAGAAGAAAGTAAGAATAAGTACCATAGATAATGTTGTTGCAACTGGAAGAAAAGCTTATGAATAATATTATACAAAATACCCTCTTCTTAAGAGTTTATGCAAGTCAAACCAAGATAAACTTTATCTCAGTTTTTGGCTATTGAGAAAAAGCAGCAGGTAACACCTAACAGCACGGTGAGTCCTGACAGAGCTTTCTGCACACTCTGCTGAAATAATCTGCAGGAAAAAGTCAGAGCCAGCAGCAGAGAAGCTGAAGGTATTGCTGATGAGGACTAGACACATCTTTGTGTTATCTACAGAGAGAAAACAAAACAGATGTTCATCCAAGTGATGTGTTGTGAATTTTGCAGGTGAAGGAAAAATCAATTAGAAGTCTTTTTTTTTATAGTAGAAATTTGAACTGAAGGAGGCTGAAAAGCAGAGTGGAATGGAGCAGAATTCTCACCTTTTTAATTTATTGAGGTGCAGTGTTCCACTAATGCAGAACTAATTACAGCAGAAGTAACCTAGCTGGGTAATTAATTCACAGCAGAAAATTTTAGCATCAGGCAGCAGGATTTTTTTAACACAATACAGCTCTTGACACAGTTTCCACAAAAAGCACACTTTCCCTTTCTTACTGACTTCACCTAATAATTTGGCAGCTGCCTGGAGTATCACAAAATACTTACATGGTTTTTATTTTGCAGTGTGGATTTGATGGCTCTACCTTTAACTACAATAAAGGTTAATAAATTTCAAACTGTATAAAAAATTATTTCTCCAAGCTATGAGCAATTCTTTTTCCAGGTTATTTCAAGGTTTGCTTCCATTGTTTCATCTTGCAGAAAACTCAATATTACTAAGTCAATTCAAAGTTGCAATAGCCCCTAGAAAACTTGCCCCAGTATAGCACTGCATGTTTACCTAGCAGTGAACATGTGTTGGTCAATCTTTATTTAAAAAGTACTGTCTGTAGAACATTTTTGAAAAGCCAGCCCTTAGAGTCATCTTTCCAACTCCTTAAATGATAGGTGCAAGTCTCATGCCACTATTTTATGACGCACACCTGCTTATTAGAAAATTCCATCACAAGCTTTGACACATTTTTGTACTTTTCAAAGACACATAGTACAATTGCACCTAACTGAGGTAGTTATGTTATGAGCTTTGCTCCTCTTTCGTGTGTTTTCTGCTGCAGAGAGAGAATTCAGTTTTAAGAAATGGAAGTTAATTTTCTTCTAGGTAAAAAGTCAGACTCAACACACTATCACATAACTATTAATCAAGCTGGTAATTCAATATTTAAGTGACAAATCAAAAGAACACACCATAATAAAGAATTTTACCAGAAAACGTCAATGTCTTTCTTCCCATAAGGTTTCCTATATCTTTCTTCTTTTCTATTCCTGTGCTAAACTAATTATTATTGTGTATTATGAAGCAGGAAGGATATAAAGCAGGTAAACATATTTGAAAATGCTCCTGTTACAATTTACTCAAAAATTTACTAAAAGTACATGCCATTTTTAGTCACTTTGCACTTGTGATGTTATTAGGAATACAATTCAAAATCTTAGTTTTCTTTTGTTGCTGGCAGATCATTATGAAGTTTACAATACACTAGAATTCAAAATGTCATCCATACAAACATGAAAAACAAAATAGGGGGTAAGTTTGTGCAACTGTGTTATTTTACAAAGACATAAAATGAGGACAAGTTAGAGGAGTGAAAGGCTTAAATCCTGAGACTGTGCTGTGGTTATGGACAGCAGATACCAGTAGATCCCAAAATTATTATATAGCCAAGAAATAATACTTTGGCAAGTACATAATGTTTTCAAAAAAACAGTCAGCTCATATCCTGATACTCTGGGCTGCTCTCTTGCAAGCTTGAGTCAAACACCAGAGAAGTCACACCAACCTGCCACTCTAAGCTTTCACTGTCCAAGGCAAATGAGTAAAAATAGGAGAATTTGGAGATAATGTCCTGTATCTATTTAAGCCAAACCACCAAGTTACTTACATGAGGCACTGAGGAAAATAGTGCTTTTTCTCTCTTATGGCCTTACCCAACAGTCTGTGCTCTACAGACTCATCACAGGGAACACCTGAATCCCTCAACATAACATAACAGGCAAAGTTACTGTACAATAACCTTCAAAGAGCAAGGAAGCCATAACAACTTACACAGACTACAGCTTTGGCAGCTGTGAGTGAATGTATATCAAAATCATGTCAAGAAGTCTGTGGAGGAAGAAACTCAATACTACCGAACTATTAAAATAATGATATAAGATGTAGTCATGCTTTTTAATGTATGGGAAAGTAACCCAACATGTCTCTTCTGAGTAATGAAATTTTATGTAAAAAAATGGGATGTGACATAGAAACTGTATACACAAGTTTAATTAAAGAATTGTAAGGGAGGGAAGCATATAAGTATCATAATCACTGAACCATGCAGTTAGCATTGATAAAATTCTATTTTGCTAACAGTATGGGTTTGTATCTACAGAAAATCTGATCATTCCATTATTTTGTATAGGCATCTAATTAAGTACAAAATGTGCCATATTGCACAACCTGCAGAGGGAAAAATCCATGTATATTTTCATACTTCAATAAATCCAGAAAATTCTTTGTCACAAGTAATTATATATATGGTGTATCTTTCCTTTCATACAGACTCAGTGGCTTCCTGGCTCCTTATTTCCCTTGTATACAGGTTATGTGAGTTAAAATATCTTCCTGAACCTTTCCTACACATTGTACAAGTGTTAGAAACAAGGAGGGAGGGTGGGATGGGGACATACATGTGACAGGGACAGAGAGGGCACACAGTTGTGGCCAGTTATGCTCAACTTAGATGGCTGGAAAAAAAAAGATTCAGATCAACTTTTCAAGAGTCGTGACTGTTCTGGTTGTAAACAGCATGGGGAAAGGAACCCAACAAGTATTTCTTGACAAATGTTAGGGAAGTTAAAGAAACCACCTAAATAAGACTATAAGTTTCTGAGAGGGAATAAAAGTAAACTCACATGTGAGGGAGAAGATATTAGAGGAAGCAATACTCTTCACTTTTAGCACCATTTAGACATATTCTCATCACTGCTCACTGGTCAAAATCATGAGACAACAAAACACAAAGCCAGCAGCCTTTGTGGTATGACAGGAAGCCATCACACATGCTCCCTCTGCTTCGCAGCAAACCACAACAGGATCACACCTCATGTCACCCCCACAGCTGCACTACCCACAAGCAGGTTACAGCACAAAAACCAGGGTAAATGAGCAGCAGTACAACACAAAAGGGTAAAGGTGAGGGGCAGAAATGAACAATATATATCTTTAGAGCTCCAAGTTCACTAGTACTAAGCACTGAATTCAATAGGATCCCATGGCCTAAAAGTACTACAGGACCAGCAATTTCAGGTGTATGGGCAATGTTAGGGTAGCAGGGATCAGGATTGCTGGGATTATATATCCACATTACCCAATGGGTTTATGATCAATTAATTCCTGGTCAGGTAAAGAAACCTTCCTGCTCATATCAGGGTGTTGGGTGTGGGGAGGCAACAGCTGGCTTTGGGCTGACAGTGCCCAACAGACTGGAGTCAGACCAGATGCAGAAGAAGCCACCTGGCTTGGTTTTTGTGATCATACAAGAAATAATTTCCCTCTGCAGAACTCTCAGGCAAGCTTTTGTACCTCTTTTCTATTTAATCTTCTCTCTTCTCTTTATCCTGTAAAGTGATCATACAAGGACCCTAATTAAATGTAGTTCTTGGGCAAATCAGTGAATTCATGTGGGCAAGTGCTTTATACTGAATGCAGAGAAGTATATGGATTAGAAGTGTGAGCAGGTAAAGAAAGTGGGTTTGGTTCATTTGCTGAACAATTGTTGAAAGAAATACTTGTTTGACTGGAAAAGGCAGGACACTGACCATAAAATGAACTCTATGATTAAAAATGTTCATTCAACCAAAAATGAAACTCCTGGTATTAATTATCCAAAAATAACCCATATTCAGCTTAGGCTGAAAAATATGTTTCACTTGATGTGAAGCCAGGCAACATAAAGAAATTTCAAAATACTTATTGTCCTAATTTCTTATTTTATTTTTAAATATAGAGCTACTTCTATTTTAAAATATAATCATTTTTGAATGAGAAGTAAAAAGAAAAAAATTCACCTTATGCTGGTGACATTTACTGGGTTATCTAAGTTTTGTAAACACTGAGTCCTATATGAGCATAAGCAAAATTAATCCCAGAGCAATCAGTTTAATATCTTATGTGTTGGATCTCTGGCTTTTGTTAGACTTTGGTAACAGCACTGAACAGTGTTTGGGGTGGGGATTGACTATGGTTTGGGGTCTTTTAAATATATATTCTTGTTTAAATAAGTTGCAGGAATTCCTTTAACTATAATCTTGGGGTTATCACAGTCACAAGGTATAAAACAGGAGGGTTTTTACATCAATCAATTTTTGATATGCAAAAGGTGACACTCTATAACGACTGTTAGCCATTTGCAACCTTAACACCTATGAATTTATAAATCTATTTGAAAACTTCATGAAAAAGAAGACAAAGATGAGTGCTGAGTAAAAATAATTGCATTTTCATTCCTCATTTAAGGCCAGCTTCTAGATTATTTCTGCTTCAGCTAGTATGACTGAAACTTGAATAGATGGCAAGGGAAAACTTGTGTTTCAATAAGAGACTCATCTAAGGTTTTCAGAAGCCTAAATAAGTAAACAAGTGCTCAGTAGGATCTGGGGAAGAGTAGTGCCCTTTACAACTGGTGCAGAAGAAATGTGCTTTTAACTTGCATACTGGTGCATTCACACATACACACTTTTCACTTCTGTGAATGTTAAAAACATTTTGTCTGTGTTGGGTAGGTCAAATGCTCAAAGTTGAAAACATTTATCATTCAGTTGGTATGACTTTATTGGAGACAGCAGTCATATATCAACAAAGATTCAGGACAGTGACTTTTCCTGAGGGATTCAGGGAGTGAGGGAGCACATTAACCAGAGGCACATTTTCCTGCTATCCAACTGCTTATTGCTATACCATCCAGGAGAGCACATTATACCATAATATTTTGCATAATGGCTGAATATGATACATGCCTTTTTAAGACATGACAAGTCCAGCTGCACATATGACCCTTTTGACCTCTCACATAAACTTTGGTTCTATCCATAAAGGTTTAATTTCTTTCTTCATGTGATTTGCTCTAAATAAATTCTTCTAACCTAATCTCAAAAATTTAATGGGAACTTGTAAGTGGATAATACTGTCCATAAAATGGAAATTAATCATTTTTTAAAGCCAGTGTTATATCTAGCAATATTTTATCCAGAAATATTTGAATAGTAAACTGAAATGGAGAAAGAATTGTTCAGTGAACAATTTAGATTAATTACTTCAACACAAAGGGATGATAGCTACATGAGGATAATTCTGTGCTACGAACAGCTCAGCTAAAATTCCTGTTCTTGTGATCACTGTTTTTTCTGGGGAAGGGAAAGAACATCAAATACTCAAATAATTCACCTGAGAAAGGAGGAGTAACTACTGCTCCAGACTGAGAACACATTCCTTGTTTTCTCTAAACGCAAACTTATTTCAAGGAAAAGTAATCCTTTCAAAAAATGAAACTATTATCTCTGGCTCATTAAGACAAACTTCAGTATTTTGGGCCATTTTCAGAGATGGTTTGACAGAGACAAAGGTATTGCTTCCAATTATGTTGACACACTTCTTGAACTTGGCTTACTAAAGCATAAAAGCATACATGAAATGTCTGTGTTCAATATCACTCATTCCCAAATGTCTAACTCAGAAATCACTGTTTAATCAATCCAAATGTGGAGAGAAAACCCATTAGGCTTACAATCAATGACTGTAGATCATCTTCAAATAAAGTCTTCACTAAAGAGCTCATTTCAAACTAAGCAAACATGAAGTCCTGAAGTTATATAATCAGCAAACATCTACTCACCAGGACGTGTATCAAAGTCATGGGACTTGGGATATCATAACACAGCTTCTATTTACAAGGTGATGTATGCTCATGGGGAATATCAGCCCTGGCAGACAAAAAGGAAACTTTAACACTTTTCTCCCTTTCACATGCTGGTCACAATAAAAATGAATTTGAAAATATTTTCTAGAGTTAGTTCAATATTTTGCTTACAAAGGTTCAGTGAGAGGCTGTTGCACACCAGTACAGCATAAAAGTCTGAATTCGTTGTATTTTCACTGCTGACAAATAGGGAAATATTAAGAATTCTGTCCAACTTCAATAATTATGACTTGCTTAAATTGGGTAAATAGCATTTAACAAGAACATGGAGACTCCCAAATAAAAGGCAAAGTATTGCATTTTTGTTCCAAAGCATGGCTTTACTCTACTGCCCTGCAAACAAAAATTGCCAGGATAAACTAATAGTCAGTTGTCATGTTAAGCCCCCTTGATACCAAGTGTCAGTTATCAAAAAAAAAAAAATAAAAATCTTGTCATTAATCTGCACTGGGTTTTATCCACAGATCTCAAAATAAGCCAATGAGCTGCCAGCCCTGACAGCTGCAAATGTCTCCTGCATGAATGTGTACTGTGGGCTAGATTCCTATCTCAGTTACAGCAGTAACAATAAAAGGTCCTTTTGTAAACAACATCAACATGAAAGAAGTACCTCAATTATCTATGGTAAAATTACAGGTAGAACCTGCATGAATATGGGAAAGAAAATGAAACAGTAATTTTGTATGTATAAATATTCCAAATGTAACTCTTAATAAATTAACCATCTAGTCAACTAAATGAAGAAGCTATTCCAAGCAACAAAAAAAAAAACCCCAACCCTCCATTTTTGAAAACTATTTATACTGGTTCTGCATCAGTAAGATATTTGCTATTTGATTTTATGCATACATGGGGTGAAAATTATTTTGAGTCTAAAGAACTGCCAGACTCTTAGGATGTTACTTTTCACTGTCAACAGGAGATCAACAGCTTTGCATTAGATCTCCTTCTTTCTCTCTTCCTGAACTCAAAGGATTCAATGCAGTTGAATACTCCCCCTTATGGGCTGCTACAACATGACATTATAGTGCTTTGTACTTCTCTTAACTAAATGCTACCACCTCCTACATGCACTGTATGTATAGCAAAAGAGTTAAGATAGGTCTAGAGTATTACAACCCAGTGAAACAAAACAGTTTCTATAAGACTGTGATAGCAGATTTTGGCAACTGTGGATTGTCATTCATTCTTTTCCTGTGAAAGGTGGTTTTGATCATCATTAAATTTCAGAATAAACATATAGAATAAATACATAAAAAGAAAATTTATTAAATCGGGATTTGCTGACTAGTGTTGTGTTCCTATTGGAATTTACCCTGCACAATAAATAAATATAAGCATTGTTGTTAGGAGATTTGCCACTGCAGTGACTTATTTGAAATCATATTTGTTAATCCTGTAAGAACCAAATGCAGAACAGTGAAATGAAATCTAATTAAAATGGTATTCACTACAGTTTCCTGAAGAAGTGGGAAAAAGCTGTACAGTATGTGTATGTGGCCACTGGCACCTTCTCTCTGTGTATATTTTCACCTCCAAGTTCACTACTCGTTCTTTGAATCAAGCAGTCTATTTCAAAATGGATTTGCCACTTCATCTTGCTAATCTTTTAGAAGAAAGCTTTACTAGTTAGACCTTAATCTAGGTCTGCTGGCCTTGATTAAAATCTATCCAACTTAAAATGCCTTTCACCATTCAGAATTTCTGTTTTCACCCTACAACTGACTGAAAACACACAGGGTCTCTCCCCTGCTCTATCTGACTGTAAAAGCTTATTCCTTGGTGTAGTTTGTGTTAGTACACCTTCCCTGTTCTACTGTGATCTCATCATGCTTGAGGAGGGGAAAGTATGTTGACATTTTTAATCTGAAATGTTATTCAAAGAGTAAAATGCATAGTTATCATTGACCCTCTTCACTTTTTAACACCAATTCATCTTAAAATGTGCTGAAAAGCATTCATTAACAGTGATATAATTTCACCTCTTGTGTTGAGTCAGTCCAGCAAAGTTCTCTGTTCTCTTGCAAAGTCTTCAGCTGGTAACTTCAAAGAAGAGCAATCACTAATTTCCCCCAAAAGATCCTGAAATATTAAGCAAAGCACATTAAGGATTAAGGTTCTCTCTGGAAATAAACAGCACTTCGTCTGATTCAAGTTCTTCCCCCTGAACTTTAACTGAGTGGTTCTAGGGTCATTCTAATAAAACAGTTCACTAGAAGACATCCTTTCAGAAAGTGCTTTTGTCTTTGCTTATTCCATTTATAAAAATGAATAGATTTACCTACAATGGATTTGCAATTTAGATATCTAAACAAAATAATCAGATTAAAAAATTTCTGCACCATATTCTGTGGGAGTTAATGCAAAAAAAAAAAAAGTTTAGAATATTTATTTGAACACTCAAAGTGTACAAACAATACAAAGGATAGAATCAACTAGGGAACTTGGCAAAAACCTACTAAAATCCCCTCACAAAAAATCAAGTTTAAACTGAACTACCACATAGCATTTGACAAATAGTTCCCAGTACTATTTTCATCTCTTATGTGAACAAAGGGGGTAGTGTCATCTCCATTCAAGAAGTTTTATTTGATTTTGCTTTTCAAGTTCTCAGTTAAATCCAAAAACCAAAGTTCTTCTCTTAGGCAAAAATTTACAACTAAGCCTTAAAGGAGGTGATACCTTCTGAAACAGGGAAAGCTATTCAACATTTCTCCTAAATTCTACTATTATGAAGCTATCAAATAGCACTGAAATTTTGAAATATGAATATGAAATGCCAAATTCCAACTTTGCTCTTTCTGAGATTAATTGTATATGAACAGAATCTTTTTTTATAAGGCAGATGTTCTAGGATTCTTCTATATGCAGTTGCACAAAATACTTCTGAGGTTTTAAAATTGGAGCTCATAGTGGGAACTAATTGTAAATGTATTTTCTTGCTAGTTATAGGCAGTAGAGGTAAGGATGTTTTTGCTAGAGAATTGAACACCATAAATATGAAAGCTCTGTCTTTCAGACAGAGTGAACAGACACAGAAAGCTTTTTTCCACAACAGAATCACCTTTTTTTGAGGTGTTTCTAATCTTTCAAGAAGGGGGGAAACATCCCACTCCCACAGGCAGTTTGTAATCTAAAAGCAGAAAAACTGACAGAAACTCAGGGGGAAAAATATAGGAGGCAGGAAGGTAATCCTTATGAATTAATATATTGGCTGACAAAAAACAGGGGGGTCTGGTCTTTTTTTCAGTCTGATTTGTATCGGTAGCAGGGTGAAAGCCTTTCAGAGACACAGCCAAAGCTGGTCACCATATCCTCCTAGGATGTTCCTCACCTTCTTAGATATTCTTAACCACACTGTGTGCAGGAGAGCTGTCTCAGCCTATTTAGTTTGTCAAGATAGTATGGGCTCTCAGGTTTCCTGGGATACAGACAAAAAAATCTGAGGGAGGCTGATCCAAGAAAACTCTCACAAAAAATACTGCGTTCTTTCTGGCCTTTGTCTCCTGCTGCTCTGCTCTTACAGAAAGTGTTGACTCACAGGGGTTTGCATGATGTGAGAAGCAGCAAGAGTTAAGAGCTGAGTGAAATTCATCTGTTATGAGAACAAAAAGGAAAATGAAAATAATTATTTATGGTATCATGAAGTTCCTGAGTTCAGTCCGTCCAGAGCAGAACCTAAGTTCTTAAGACACTTAAGTCTTTCAATACCTCAATTCAAGCTTCCTTTTGGATCTATGAAGTCCTGATAGATAAAGTTATGGGGAAAAAGAGATGAGCAAGATTCTCTGTAAAAAAAAGAAACAATTCAATGAGTCAGTGATTGTGAGTCTTTCCAGATGCAACCTGAAAATTACTTGATAATTATTGTCCCCTACATGTTATTGAGCTCACTTTAACACCAGAAAGAAAGGCATGACTGAAGCTGATGTAAGCACCCTGTAAACTGTCAGTAGAAGTCCAAAAGCTGGACTGGCCAGCAAAGCAGCACTGATGGCATCATGTCAGTGATGCAACAGGGACACTGGATCAGACTGCCTGCAGCACACACTGTGACAGAATGTTTGTTCTAAAAAATAAAATTATTTCTGTGCCTGAAATTCCAGCTAAAGGTCAGCCACCCTAGTCAACAGGAAAGAGTGGAGATGAATACAGTTAAAAGCAATTTTACTGGGACATTAAATAACTTCTAATCTGTTATAAGCTATGGGCCATTCCAATTCATTTTGCTGGTGCAGGTGTATCAGGGCCAGTGCATGTTCCCATGGCTTTTGCACTCATTTGTGCCAATCACATATACAATACAGCATATGAAGCATTATGAACTGGGGCACAGCTGACCAAGACAAGAGAATTGCCAGGTAATTCAATTGTCTGCTGTAGCGAGCCAACAATGGAGAGATGGAAAATTGCAAGCAGAAACAATAGATCATGCTCTGGACAGTAGAAAAGAGGTGACAAATGAGGCATGGGATCTTATGCAGAGCATGTACGTTCCAGAGGATGAAAGTCATCACTGCATCATCTGATTTGTAACTTCTGGCCTCAGTGGATAACCATATCACAGTCAAATCTCATTGCTTTGAAGGTCAGTGGTATGGTTTTTATCAGCCTGACATTTATTGTCAACTTCTTTAAAAAAAAAAAAAAAGTTCTCATTTCATTTTAATAAGAAAGGAACAAGGACATGAAGGTTATGTGTAAAAAGCTACCACTGACTTTTCATAAAATACTTGAATCTAAACAGACTTCAATTTATCAGCAATGCAGGTAACATTACCAAGTCTTTATTCACATCATACTTCCAATCAACTTTTGAAAACAGGCATGGAATTCTAAGGTAGGACTGCTTCTGAGGTGTTCAAAAACTTAAAAGAGGCACAAAAAGAACATTATACTAGAGTGCAAATTTTTGTGTTGATGTCTTCTCTTTCTCACTTCCTGTGGTTGATGGTTCACTTCTCTAGAAGTGAAGTTAATATTCACCAGTTCTAGAGAAGAGAATATTTCTAGAGAAATGAAGCTTTCATGGCTGAGGGAAAACTGGAAGCTTCTATTTCTACTACTGTTCATCAGTTTATTGGCTTGCAAATGCAGATTTGCCCAATGCAGTGCAAGGAAAAACAAACGTAAGGGGAAATCTGCTTAAAACCATATTTAAGACACTTACTATCCACCCAAATAGTAGCTTAACCTCCTTCATACTATCTGATAAAACAGCAGTACTAAATACATCGACATTAGGTAAATAATTTACACTGTAAACTGAAGTGGGAATTTTACAATAAAAACTCTTATTTCAAATGCAGTTTAGCCAGTGTTTTTTATTCCCCACACTGCTTCAAAGTGTATTCATCATTTGAGATATATCATTCCCATGACAATGGGATCACAAGAAATCATGGTATAACAATGCTAGACCAAACAGACAGAATGTCAGCAGTGTCAAACTAGCAAATATATCATTTAACCAGAGATCAAAAGAGAAAAATCTGAAGGTCAGAAATGCAATATTTATAATGCTGTCAGTAGATGGATGCATACCAAACACCTCATATCCAGACCCCTAAAAAGCTTATCAGAGGAATGTTTACAGTACACAAGAGAAGTGCTGCTGGAGTATCCTCCATTAGTTTCCAATGTGAATGAATACTGAGGCAGCATTACCTGGTACATTCCCAAGGAGTGGCAAAAAATCTTGAGATACACTTCAATGGTACCAACATAAGCAGAAGTCAACTACTACCCTTGTTCCCACTAATTCCACCTGGTACAACTAAACCCCCTCCAGCATATTTCCAATAGGCAACACATATTTCCTTGGAAAGAAACCAACATGATTAGGATAGCTGCTGGCTTTAGAAAAGAGGAGAGAATGAACAGAAACAACTTTGTATTGTCACTGATTCATACAAGGCACTTTGGCACTGTGCAAAGAAAATACCTGTGAGAAAATTCATGGTTTTTCTTGAGCATCTCTGTGGCAATGGAACTGGAGATGCTAAAGGTTGACAAAAGTTCACAAGAAAAAATGAAAAGAGAATTGACATAAGCACACCAAACTCTGGCTTTATTCAGCATATAACAATAGAAGACTCCTCCACATTTGCTGTGGGAAACAATCCATTACTGAGTGTTTGTTCCTTTCTCATCTCTCCTGTAATCACAAAAGCATTTTACCTAGGTATAATTTCACTTAATACCATGGTGATAGATACTCAACAACATTACAATTACCTAAATGATAAGCAAAACCAAGCTAATAAAAAAAAACTAGAATAAAAGGTTATGAAATTACTGAGTTGAAGTTTTGTGAGTCAAATGAGAAAAATCCAGAAGTAGTTTGTCATTTTCTTCTTGATAGTTTTTTCATTTACTATTTATTAACATAAACATAGTATCTCTTGAAATATCTTTTTGATATCTCCCTAAATACAGTCAGAACTTAAAAAAATAGACTCTCAGCTTTCAAGGTCCTTCTTATTGAGATTTTATCATATTCTCTGTTGACTGTCAAATAAACTCGGCTCATTAAATTTTATCTATGTCAGCAGGCTAAGGACAGAAGACATGTAAAAGTTCTATTTATGAATCCAAAACCTTGAGAAACAGTCTCTGTTTTTACAGCTTGTCTCCTTTTCTTTACTTTCTCTACCCTTCCACTTCTAAAACCCTCTCCCTTTGTCAATCTCTTCAATTTCTCTACCTTCTATCTATTTCACAATTGATCTTTAAGCTCCTATTTCTCTTTGGAATTCCTCCCTTTGTCTGCCTTTATTTAACAGGCTCAGAACTTCATTTTCCCAACTTCATTTTCAGGGATCTGCTGATTTGAAGTGGAGAGGAGGTCTGCTTATTTTCGGTCCAAACAATATCTGGATGCTGGCCAGCTGTCACGGACACTCCACCCTGTCCCTCTTGAATAGTGAACAGCATGCTTCCCTGAACCTTTTGGTCCTCCCAAAACAATCACTTCTTGCTCCTTTCCTTCCTTCCTTCCACATGCTGTCTTTGTGATAATAAGCAATAAATACCTTGCTCAAACAACTTTATATTGCAGATTCTGTTCTCAGACTCTCCCTCCTCTCTATAACATTTAGCCAGTTTCCCTCAGACCTCCTTCGGTCCTACAGAAAGGTCCTGGATTCTCAGTGTCCTCTTCCCCCCATCCAGTTATTTATCCTGTCCACTTCTATCTCAGTTGTTCTAAACAAGTAGGAGAATGGAAGTTCTGACCTTTAAGAATTCACCTGGTACAAGTTTTTGAAGGAAAGTTGCATGTCAGAATCACAGACACGCTCTAATGCAGTACCATAACATACCATGGCACTATAAAATACACATGCACCAACAGGGTCAGCCTTGCTGAGATCTTCCACTGTAAAATACCATGCAGTGATGCCCACTGAGAGCTGAAGTATTACTTTGACATTTTTCCATTTATTTCATAGCAAGAGTCATGGGCATGGTAAAATACTTCCTACATATATCAATGCTCAAGCCTCAAAAAAATCAATAGTGGTTGAACAAGAATTGATTATACTAACAAAATCCATCAGAGAATATAAAAAAAAAAAATTAAACAAGCATTACCCACAGCATTTCAAATTTAAGTTGTCGAGGAATTTTACTTAAATAAGGCAGGGCACTGAAATAACACTGATTTTCTGGTTTTAAATTTACTCACTAGGTTTTAGTGCATAAAAACATTGCCAGATGGAAAGCTGTTCATACACATTTTTCCATATTTTATCAGAAGAGTCAACACAGGTGAATTTCAAAGAAAAGGTTTTATAAAGAAACTATATAAAGTCTAAGTTCAAACTATACAAGGCAGCATGTGAATCTAGAGGAACAGACAGCAAGTTTTACCAATGTGTTCAAAAGAATAATAATCAAAAAAGTGGCTCAGTTAAACAGCAAAGAATACTGAGTACTTGCAAAGGATAACACAACCAAGCACTGCAGCATCAATTCCAGCCTTCAAAAAATCAAAGAGAATTTCAAATGAACAATGTCACTTTTGTAGCAGGTTGTGGTTTTATTACTGTTATATTTTATTGTACTAGTTAAAAACATGAATTTTTGAAAATATAAAGAAAACTAGGTACAAAATCCAGGCTACAAATAAATGCCTATGAGAATAAGTACATTTTTAATGCATGGATCATTGTGTCAAAGCTCTCTAGAATAACAGCTGAACCTATTGCTAGATCCAAAGAGAAGGTCACACTAATAATGCCAAGCTATATCAAAAGATTTCAGAAGGTTGAATAATAATACAAAGAGCAATTGTCCTTGAGACAATGGGGTTTGTGTCGTGTATCCCGCCTCTGTGACAAAACATGCAAACAAAATCCCCCAGCATTCGGCAACAATTAAAATTCAGTTGAAACTACATGCCCCAGAAATGGATTGAAGCATGACTGAAATAAAGAAAAAAGAGCATATTTATGCAGCAATCTGTATATAGTGGAAGTGATTTAAAGGTGATAGGTTTCAAGTCAGTGCACAGCCTTGGTGTGGCAATGGTACTAACCATTTTTAGCAAGTTTTTGTGGGTCTGGGGTTTGTTTTCATATTTTTTTTTCCATTTGAGGCTTCTTTGGCTCTCAGTCTTTTGTGATCCCAAGAATGCCACATACCAAAACTAGAACAGACATGGAAAAAACCCTCATGGCCATTTCATAACATGAAGATTTTCATAACTTTTGGACAAACATGGATATATTCTCCCTGTGATTTCCCCTGCTACAGCACTGAATGCTCTCACAGAAACAAAGGTGGAGGAAAACACTGTGACAGAAAATAAGGAGACTGGCAAACATCCATGAAGTTGTTTAGCAGGTGTAGCTCTCTTAGGCCTCTGAAATACTCTTTAATGGACTTATCAAAATCATAAAAAAAAATCTACTTCAGTTAAAAAGGAAACTCAAGACTCTGGAACAATGTTTTAATACCTCATATAGCTACAGGGCAAATATTTCCCCTTGAACATCATGGGGGAAGGAGGAGAGCAAACTAGAGAACAGTCAGCCCAACTTCAATTCTCACAAACATACAATGCAAATGTTGGGCCTCAACATACCTATAAATTGTTTCTGCAGTAAAAAACTGACTTTTCAGTAACTGTGTCAAACCAGTCTCATTTCTTTCCTCATTATGATAGCCACCTAGATAAGGGGTACAAAGCCCACATTATCACTGATGCTTTTAATAAGTGTCCATATAAAAATCATTAAATACAAGCTAGAGAAATGTGATTAAAGCACTGTTTGTTGTAAGAGTTTATCTCTCATTGAGAACATATCATGTGAATCACTTCCAAACTCAAAGACTATTTCAAGTAGAGTTCTACAGGAGTTTTTCCTGGTCTTAGCTGTATTCAGGATTTTACTGATAACATGGGTGCTGCATAACAACCATACTCCTGAAGTCTATCAGGATATTACTGAGCCAGAAGTGGTTTCCATGGGATAAACAGTATACTGGGACCTGTTTATACACCTCATTTTTCAGTAAGATACAGTCAAATTGAATAGTGTGCTGAAAGGGAAAAGACTTAACAAGAGTTTCCCGAACTGCTACTTATGAACAAATGCTCATGAAACTGGGTTTTCTTGTTCAGAAACAGCAGGATGTCCTAGTCAAGCCCATCTGGTGCTTAGACAGCAATTATCCTTACAAACACTTCCTTTTACTCCCTCCAGCAGTAGAGCACAAAATTTATTCTAGATCATCTCCTGCTGTTCACTTAAGGACGCAGAGAATCTGATGCATCCCCAAGAACTCAGTTAAAAAAATGGGTTACCAAATTGATTTCCAAGACTGACCCAATTTCTCCTAGTTGTGTTTGATCCTGCCTCTCTGCTGAAGCCCTGCCAAGATCTCTCGAGGTCCCTTTCAGACTCTGTGATTTCTGTTGATTCTGTTGCTATTTTTATTTCCTGTTAAATGAGAAAAACAAAAAAGACAAAACCAATTAGCAAGACTTTTATCAAACTTCCAGAGAGATAGCTGTAAGCAAGGCTTCATTTTCCAACATTCTTTATAGACCTATTTAGACAATGAGTATATTCTAGCTTTAGCTTCAAGAATGTTTTTCTCCCACCCACCATGAATGCCAAGCCTGTCAATCACACTAACAACAACAAAATACATATGGGACAGTTTAAGGAGGAAGAGCAGACATGAGAAACTGCTCCTTTAACTTATTTGGAATCAACTCCAACATGTGTGCCTGGGAGGAAAAAAAAATGAGTATGTGGTAAGTCATGTTACTTTCATTATTTTTGTAAAAAAAGGGGGGAAAACAAACATGGACAATGGTTCATATTTTTTGTACAGTAATATTTCATTGACCTATTTTGCTCAAGAATATTTTCCTGGGGCACTATTCCAATGTTACATCCAGTAAAACAAGTTGCTTGCAGCTGCTAAGGGGTTTTGCAAAGCCAAACTTGACTTTGAATGTTTTGAGATAAGTTTAACAGATTTAGTGTTCATGTCCCTGAACATATAGAGAGTACTTAGTAAGAAATGCCAGTGGTATGATCTAAGAAACAGATTTAATACTGCTTTTTAACTATCTCGATGAAATCAAAAATTGAGAATTTAATTTACAAAGAGCCAAGGAGCTGTGGCCTGCAAAAACTTTTTCTTTATGTTACTTGTATGTTACAGACTTTAGGAAATGAAATTTTACCAATATACAGTGTAAAGATGTGTTAACTTTGCTTATACAGGTTCTATATGGGAATTAATTTCTCTTTAGAGAATAAAATACCTGGTGTATAAAATGCACACCTTTAGATGCCTCTGAAATTTGGTAGTTCTCAAGTACTAAATGTCCTTTTTCATTTGGGCTCAAAAAATGGAATTTCTTAATATATAGAATCAGATTTGTACCTTATTTTGGAGAAGTGAAATTGTAAACAGTACAGATTAAAAGTGTTAATGTCTCCAGCAAGACATGAGTTTTTAAAATAGCAGATTACTCTCTGCACATGTACCTCAATACATTTTTAAGCCTGACAGGGCTCACGGCAGATCAGGAGGCTCCAGGGAATTTTCAAGTAGCAAGTGAGCCTGACCTGCCCTAGGCTAGTGCTGTTTCACATTCAAGTATCTACAATCTGCTTCAAAATTTTATGTAAGCACCTGAAAGTTTGGAAAGAAACCAGTTCTGTGGCCTGTCTTTATCTGGGGAACTCTGGAAGCAGTATTCTGCTCCCACTACAGCCCTCACAGCCAACAGGTGTTCAAGTGCACATACTTATTTGGGTGGAACTGAAAGGTGATACATTACACAGAGGAACCAGAAGTATGAGGGTTCTAGGTAGAATCAGTAATCAAATTTGGTGTTCTCCAGCCAACAATTCTTGAAATAATCCTCTTGAGGGTAATGGAAAGTGAGTGGAAGTGCATGACAACATTCTCCATTTCTGTCACACACACTTAAGGACAGAAAACTACAGCATCAACGGAGCCAAGGGCAACATCAGCATCAAGAGATGAGATTCAGGATCCCAGATGAGCCTCCTCATGTTCCTGGTCTTTTTTTTTCTTTCTTTTCCCTCTTGTCATTATGTTCAATCTGACTAAAACACAAATGGAAAAATATTTCTTGCAAGTCTTTGGTTGAACCAAAGCCACAGCCCCTTCGGGAGCACAAAACCGAGCACGACCTTCCCGAGCACATCTGCCTCATTCAGTGAAGAGAGGCGGGCTGCATAAACACCGGCCCTTTAAGAGTGCGGTCCTAAGAACCTGGAACACAAATTAAGGCAGAGTCGACACAGAACTAGCCAGAGTTTAGTGTTGAGGGAGAGCAGAGAGAAAGCGGGTGGGAGGAGGAGGGTGCGGGGGCAGAGCAAGGCGGGGCAGCTGGCAGGGCAGGGCTGCAGCTCACCCTGCAGCCACCAGGCAGTGCAGGAAGGTGACAGCACAGGACAGCTGGCAGGGCTGCAGCTCACCAGGCAGTGCAGGAAGGTGACAGCACAGGACAGCTGGCAGCCAGGAGCAGTTCCTTGCACCTCAGTACTTCAGAAAACGCTCCCGGCCCGATGGGCAGTCAGAGGAGGAGGAGCAGGTGCAGCTGGCAGCACACACTGAACTGCAAAATTCTTAAAGCACTGTTTTTCATTTGCCTTTGAGATGCTGTGAACTAGGACTGCTTACACCTACTCGGTAAGCAAACAGCCTGTGCCACATATCTATCTGCACTTGACATTATTCATGTTTCACACCTGATGCCATCTGTTATTTTGTTGTTTCCTGTAAGCAGCCATTAAACCTGTAACTCGCACATCTCCCACCCAGCTGCTTCCCACCTTCACAATACAGGAAGAGTCTACAGCTGTCAAAAATCACTCCTGCACTCAAACTAGGCAAGCAAAATTTTTTTAAGGAATATATGCAGCTCTCTCTTCTGGTTCTGCATAGAGTGGAAAGAGTTTTGCTGCCTCCTGCCATCCAGGATGATGGTGCCCCCACTGGAAAAACTCACAGCCAACATTATGAAATATTGAACACTACAAAACATTGTGAAATTCAACATAATTTTTTCATGATATGCCAGCCAAGCACCCTGAAGGTTTTCCTGAACAGGCCAAATTTAAGGTGCGAGAGCTTCAATCTTATTTCTAAAAATGGGAGTCAAATTTTGCCAGATTCAGTGTTCTGCCAAGTCAGAAAACAGCAAAAAGGTATTCACTGGCAACACCTGACCTGTCAGTCACTCCAACAGTAAAAATACATGCAGGAAAATTTTAAGGATAGCAGATGAGACACCTCAACTTTTTCAGTAATGACAGGTGCATATGTTGATATAGCAACCAGTTTCCTTCTACTGGAGTCATTCACCCAAGAACACTGGTAGTTTCTAAATCACCCTTTACAGGCGTTCACTTTAAGTGAGCAAACAGGAAAAAAGTTGCAAAAAGGACTTCCTCCTCAGATTTCTACATCAGTAAAAACCAGTAAAGCAAGAGTTCAGTATTACTCATGCAGATCAAGTCTTTCTTCCTGGACAGAAGCATGACCACAAAACTACCATCTCAGGAGGAGTTTGAGAACTGGACAGCTTTTCAAGTTGCAGATCTCTTAAGACAGGTACTGAATCTGTATGTAAGACTTTAGAGAGTTCAGTCTATATTCAGCTAGCAGAAACACTGGATTTATCCTTGAAAACCAGATATCTTATCCTACATGGAGCACAAATATTTAAAAGTTCTAAAAATAGCTTAGTCACCACTTATTACTATAAATTGAGTTTTCTGGTACTCTCCTGTTTTCTATAGGAATCTAATTCATGGTAGAAACTAAGATCTCCAGCATTACAAACTATACAAAAAATGCTTTCTCACAGGACTATTTCTTATAAGAGAAAAGGTATTTCATGCCTGAATTTATTTCCTGCTGGGAAGAAATAATCATTTTGGAGAAAGTATATGTAGTTTTATGTTTGAATATAGCTTTAAAATTTACAGCATGTCAATAAGAATCTACTGTTCATCTTTTCTTCTCAATGCATACATATACACAGTAGTTGCTAGATGTTTAAGTTTAATGTACTTAAGCTTTTGGAGGGGTACTGAGGCATTGCTTTGTTGGCTTGAATGTTTCTTTGTTCTACAAGGCCCTTTCTAGTATATCTAAAATTACCTGAATTGCACAAAGTGTTCCTAGCTCATTTTCAGACAGCTTTAATTATCTTACTAATCTCCTCTCAGATATATAAAATATATCCTCCATAATACCACCTTTTTTATTGCATTTTTCCTTATAACTTACTGAATACTATGACTCAGGTTTAAGAGTTCTATCTGTAACTTCTGAAGTCCATTCCTGCAATTTGATATATAGTCTCATTTTATATTCCTTTTCTTTTTGTTTTTATGCAAGCTACTTTATATCATTTTGTATATAGGGCTTTTTTTCTCTTGTGTTTATCCTAATTCTAACTGTAAGAGCACCAATCTTTTCCAGTACCTTCTTTACACCAACAATGAGAATTCACAGTCATTAAGGTTTCTCATCCTTTTGAACTGAAGGAACATACAGTCTTTGTCAAGGAAAATAATAATGCTATAAAATCTTCCCACAGGACTTCCATTTGTAGCCACATAAAAAGTAGGCCACAGTTTAAAACTGTCATTTTGTATTATTATTTTTTCATTTTGCCTGTGTATAAATACATATGCTTATTCATGTACAATCAAAAAAAATATAAAAAGACAACAAAACCACAAACAGTTTCACAGTGGAGATAGCAGTAGCACAGTAGCACAGTGTTTGGACCACTGTTTCTCTACTGAGAAAGCTAACCTCTTCCATGGAATTAATTCATGCCATAAAGGTAAAGGATCAGCTAAGCTGTGAACTTAGCTACTCAAAGGATTAATTAGCTCAAAGCCTTTCAGCTTAAAGGAAATCAGGCTAATTTATAGAGGTTAGAATGCTTTTAAAGTACCCTGCAATTCTATGCAGAATACAAGACAGAAAATTAATAACAATTGTTCAAAAACTCAGAGGCTTCCAGGGAAATTTCAGGCACACCATAACTACTGGCTTCGTACTTGTTAGCAGTGAGTCTTCCAGCTTTATAAAAAGCTGTTATTGCCCAGGCTTACACTCACAACACTGATTAAAGCAGCTAAATGAGCCAGTTACTACAGCATACCACATTAAGCACTTGGCCATTTTGTGTATCAAACACTGGCCCAGCCATTTACCTGTGGACAGAGCTGTGAGCTCCCACTACCAGCACCCCAGAGAGCCTCAGCACCAGCTACTCCATCATTTCCATAGTCAGGCCACATGCTGGGGGCTGTGCTGGATCCCCCCACCCTAACACTGGCCATACATGTGCATGAAACCTAAAAAAAGGCTGTTAAGGATACAGAAACAAGCACCAAAATTACCTCCATAGCCTGAATTTCCCATCTTTCACATATACATCATGAGAGGCTGTAACTGCTTCCTCACATGCTCCCTTTTCCATTCACAAAACCTGCCAATGCAGAGAAACCAGCAGGTTTCTGCATTATTCTATGCTGTTACAGACCTTGTAAGGTGCACAAGGCCAGGGCTGGCTGAAAACCAGAGAACAAATACGTAGTACTGTTGATTTAATTCTGCCTTGACATATCTGACCCTGTTTGTTATTGCCCCAGCACAACACTTTCACCTGAAGATATGCAAGTCACCCAGAAAAAACATGACACTTCCCAAGTGTTTGACTTGGAGCAGTGGGAGGCAAGAGCTACAACCACAGTGGCAGCTCTGCTCAGAAGGTAAAAATGGCAAAACATTTACTATGCAGATATACATTTATATCTCTTAGATCTAAACAGTTGTAGTTAGGTATCAAAACCCACTGGATACTGTGGCGTGAGTTTTATTTCTCATGCAACTCAACTCCCCTTACAAATGAAGTTTTCATGTCTGAGAGTGGTCTCAAAAAAACAGTTATTAGTGTTTCTGAAGCACTTGGACAATAAAGAGTGCTGTAGAACAGTTCATATTTTGAAAAAAAATAATTTTGGGTTCAGAGAAGGTTTTGACTACTGTGCAGTACAGGAACACAAGATAGACAAGCAGTGAGCACTGAACAGAAAACAATACATCAACCTTCAGGAAAGTAATATCAGCTCCCATGTTCTGTGACTGAGGCTGGGTTTTCTAGAAGAGGACATCAACTCATGTTGATGCCACAATATATATGTAGAATGGGTATGTACATATGTACCATGCAATTTTAGTATTTTCTTAAATGTAAAGGTCTTAATGATATAGATTTTTCTGTGCCATAAATACAAAAGTTCTTAACTAGCCATTCTGCAAAGTGTTTCCAGCCTCATGAAAGGCATTTTGTATAAAATCAATACCTTAACTATTAAATAATAATTAACCACACAGATTTTGCATTTTCCCCTACAAATAACTGCATATAGTAATGGAGACTTGTTAGCCACATGGATGTACCTCACTGTCATCTTGCATCTATGCTGTAATTGCAATAACACTGAAATATTCCATGTTGTGTTCAGAGTTTATCTACCTAGCCTCCATTTGTCATTTAGTCTGGTCCCTCTCCTAGTACTGATCTTAACGCACTTGTAAGAAAAGCCAATGCAATCTCAAGAAAATTAAAGGTTCCATGGTCATCACTAAACACCAGCAGCAAGACACCCACTTTCCTGATGCATTAACAATAGCAAAAGAACAAATTTTCCCTGACAGGAAAGCTTGATTAATAACAGAAGGAAAAGCTCAAAAGCAGCTCATCAAACCAGTGACTGGAGATAGAGGTAGAAACTAGAAATAGATGGACAAAAGCCAAGAGAAGCAGAGAGTGCATAGCCTTGATTCTTTGCCTCCCCACCAACACCAGTGCAACTGATAGCAAATGAACACAATCCACAAACAACCAGTGTGTTGTCCAACCACCACAGCAACCCTCTACTTTGAATTGTGATCTATTCTGTATTGCAAACAAGCAGTATTCTCCCAATCACAGTAGAAAAAAAATGTATAAATCCAGGCATATCAGCTATGAGGCCAAAAGTATGAATATGTAAGTGAACAGCATGTTTTCGTATCTAAAAGTAGAAAAAATACACATTGAATATTTAAGCATGATCAGTTTTAAGTAGTCTAGAGATACAGAATTATCTTAGGAAAGCCACATAACTATGTCTATGAGAATGCATGAATAGTTCTCTGTTAGCATCTGATTCAGTCTGATACAGACATTTACATCTAAGCATTACGAATACTCAAACTCATTTGGAGAGTGATACATTCTTAAAGAAAAGGTTTCTAATTTTTTTTGCCACTTTCTGTGCATAATAGCTAATTTCTTTTAAAAACCACACCAAGCCATCTAACACACCCTGAGATTTTTAGGACATCTTCAGCCCTGATCCATTCTTTTCCACTTTTTAATAGAAAATTTGATGTGTCTGTTTTTTTCCAAATTGCTATTCAGTAGTTAGTTCTATTTCAACATGTAATATTTCTGGACATTCTGGTTTCATTTTAATTTATAATCAACATCAACTTTGTTTAAAAACACGATTACCACAACCACATTACAGAAAAAAATCCTGTTTCTGAGCCTGAGTTCTTTCCAGCAATGCCCATTATTGTGGTAAGTGCAAGACACAGCCCAAATATCTGGTGCTGAAGCTGAGCAGCCACCAGAGTAATCAGAGGTTGGTAAACAGCCATGTGGGATGATGGGATGGCTACTGATGAACTTTTGCCTCAGGATACCTTTTAACCTCTTTCTAATTCTGGCTTCTTAACCCACAGCAATCCACAATATTTCTGTTGGGCTCCTTGCTCCATTTACATGACATTTGTGCTTTATAATTTCTTCTTGTCTACTCCATTCACAATTTCATTGGCCCTCATCCCCTGTAATCTTTCTATCTAAGAGAGAGAGAATATTGTGTTTTGTCTCTTTCATGAAAGTCACTGCCTAGGCATTAGAGTTACTCAATATTCTTTTTCTAATTATCCTTGTCAAGTAGTATAACAATTTCCACAACCCTGAGTATTTGAGCCTGGAAATACTAATTAGTTTGTTTACAAATGTCAAGTTTCATACTATTGCAATAATCTTGCCTTTTTTCTTACCTCAGTTTGGAATGCCTGAACCTGCTGCGGTTGTAGAAAAACTGCGCATGAACGGATCTCGTTTCTTGGTAAGCAAATATTCCATAAGAGCTCTCACTCAGGTGTATTCCAGCATGAGGATTGTATTCCTTACAGTGCCAGGAAATAACCTGAAATTTTCCTTCTTTATACACACTTCATCAATTGCTTTGATTTTGCATTTTAGTGGGTTGATTTACACCACTAACTTGAGGAATCCCCCCACACAAAAGAAATCCCAGCCAGCCTTCCCCTGCTCCAGAGAAAGGTCAGACATAATCAGCCATCAGCACACAGGTGTGGCAGGGGACAGCCCTCATATGAAATATAAGGGGGTTGTGGTCTATATTGTTTTTAACAATATAGATATTTTAAAGCCATCATTTGTGTTAAAGCTTTTTCATAAACTTTTGTGATTAAGAGCATTTACCAGCACAGAATCGTACATAATTATTATAGGAAAAGTTTAGAGAAACAACACCTGAAAAAAGCTGATAATCCTTTCCTGACCTCTGTAGAATGTTTTGTATGAGTGTGTTTCATTCAGTGCAACTAATTAGGAGAAAGAACTAAAATAACTCCTTGAACTGCAGCAATTCCTCTATCAATAATTCCATTTGTGTAGCTATTGAAGTAAAAGTTCCTTAAAATCTATTTTAAAGGTAAAACTATTGTTATGGTGCATTTATGCACTGCAGAGATATTATGTTTGCTTGGCAATTCATTGCTCAACAGAACTGTTTCCTGGGTGCATCAGGACTTATACCTGCTTTTTATGCTAACAAGTGCTGTAACAGGATTCATGAGACTGCAGGTGCAGCATAGCCACAGAGTGAAACTGGGTTTCACCAACAATTCTTACTAATGTAGTAGGGCTAACAAAGCTGTCAAATGCACACTGATTCCGTTCATCCATTACAAACTGGATCACTAAACATGCTGTAGCCTCCATCGCTGGATGAGAGGTACTGAAGTTAAAGCTAAGGGTGGATGTGGTAGCTTCCTGTGGCTCTGCAAGTAAAGTGTACAGAAGCAGCAGACTAAGAAGTAATTTCAGATGTTAGTGGTAACTCATTCAAAACACAAGTGAAAAAGCCAAGGAGAACAATGGATGACCTTTGGTGACAGTCTGCAATACAAAAGTAGTATGATTAAAAATGAAAGCATTTGCTAGTATGCCCTCCAAACTACGTAGTCTCTTCAAAATACCTTTAAAGATTATTTTGCACTGCAGAAAACATGGCATTCTACATGTGATACAATGAGCAACATACATTTTTTTATGTCGTTATAGAAAAAATGAGACAGGTTTTACACACTGGTAGAAACTTTCCTGCAAATTTTTTATATTCTTTAATTGAATTGTTCAGTAGCATTGTCAACATGATAAATCTGCATGCATGAAACAGAATAATTATGACAATGCTAAAAAAAATTCAAATACCTATATTTTGCTATCATTAATAGCCTTATTTGAGTAATTGTAAGACACTGTTCTCCTATGCATAAGTTAACACATATATTAACTTAAAAGTAATTAAATTAACAGCCATTTTTTTTATTCCAAGCTCCTAGCCCAATATACGAGAAATCTTTACTATGCCAGAACTTAAATGTTCCTTATCTGCTACGAGGTGTGTTTTAGAAAACACAGCCTTAGTAGAGCTACTTTAGCAATATGCAACAGAGCAACCAGATGTTGGACATTTCCACTCAGAAAATCTGAGTTTTTTTCTACAGGACTTATAGCTTGATTCCCTAACTGGATCTCCTGCTCTGTGTAGAGATGTTCAGAATTCGAAAATCCCCAAAATCCTGAAGCTGTTATGTGCCTGTTAACTGTCTGTTGCAAGAACCTGAGGGCTTGCACTTCAGTTTATCCTTCAGTTGTAAGATGCATATGATTTCCTTCTACTGCTGTCTGCAAAGTCTGAACAGACGCTCTATATTACATTTAGACATTGAGTTTAGAATCACAAGAGAAAAGCTGGCCATCAATCACTACACAGCAGGGAACCAAAAAAAAAAAACTAAGCCCAAAACCCTTAAAACAAAACACTTGAACAAGCCTGATGCCACCTACTAAACAGAGTGACAGGTTTACCTTTGCATAATAGTTTTTAAAAAGCAAATGCAGGTTTGCCTCTGTGTGTGCACACATGCAGATCTCACCATACTCTTCTAGCCTGGCAGATGAAGAAAGCAACACTGTAGTATCTGACATGAGAACAGTGAGCTTCCCCCACTGCACATTCAGACTGACCCAAGTTCCCGTTTTACCTTTGCATGGGCTGAAAAATTGTCTTCTATCCCAGCTGCAGAAGGCACATCCAAGTGCCTGTGAAGGCAGGGAGGGCAGCCCAAGGGGAGCCACCCCAACACCTACCCATCCCACCCTTCACAATTCCCAGACATGCCCTTCTTCTCACAGTGTGAGTCCTCCAGCCTGCCCCAAACCCCTGATGCAGCACTGACACCTTAAGCACACACAGTACAGGTGTTTTGTGCCAAAATCCAGAGGTAGTGCCAGCCCACTTCTAGGCAGCACTGCAGGGAAAGAACGATCTGCAGCCAGCACACTTCACTTTTATCAAAGATATAAATACAAACCCACCAGATGTGCCTCTATTTCCTGGTTTTCCAGTGAGGACACTCATATCTTTTTAATTTTTCCAAAGAGGAGCGTTGTCAAATGTTGGGAAAATGCTGCAGAAGGTAATTATCCTAAAGCCTGCCACTGAACTAACACAAAACAGCTCAGGGAGCCGGCCTGCACAAAATCCTTCATGCCAAATGCAAACTGCATTTTATTTGAAAGTGAATTAAACATTTATCAACACTAAGGTCTTTTTGAAGTTAAAAGGGTTCAGAGTCATGCAGGCATTATAGCCACAAAATCTGTGATAAGTTTGCCATAACACCTTAAATCAATTTGACTGCCTTCAGAATAGAAATGATCAACATTTATATGGTCATTTCTTTGAATATTTCTTGCCTTTGAGTGGCTAAAAAACAATTATTTTTATGGTAATATCATATTCTGTTTTATAAACATAGTGAGCATATAGGAAACTAAATTACATGCATTTCATAAAAATTTAGAAGTAATAGCTCTTCCTTTACACTTCTGTAGTATCTAAAAACACAGAAGGGTGGTATATTAGATCTGAAGTGTACCATGCAGTTTCATTTTTCATCAATAGTACCAGACTTGTGATAGCTACTCAATATGCAGGTCACATCTGAGTGATGCTAATCTAGTCCTAATGTGCAAATCAGCATTAAGCCACAGCTGCATTGCACAGAGCACATTATATTCTCTCCTGCTTTTTAATGTCTGAACTTGCTACACTGTGCTCCTGCTTTTCAGTTCCCTCTAAGTGTAGGTTGCTTGTTTGATGTGTTTTATAAATTCTGTTTTGAATTCTCAGTGACAGATTGAAAAAGATATAAAAAACAGTGAAGTTTTACTTGAACTTCAGAACTGAAAATAGGAGACTTTCTTATCAGATTTGTATAGAGAAATTTACTAAAAGAAATCTAAACACAGCAAAAATAGTCAGACATTGATTCTAAACCACTTTCCTGTATTTCTCCTCTTTCTTGCTCTTCCAAAATATGTTTCGAATTGCATGGCTGGAGTAGGGAATGCCCTGGAGAAAACCAGAGCCATGTTATTCACAGATACTCTACTGGGGATTTTTAAATAGTATTTAGAAAATGGAACCTGTGCCTTCCTGTGGGAGATTCCTGACTCCCTGCCAATGCAAAACACTGCCAGAGTTTGTCAGGTTCAGCTCACCGAGCCTGTCCTTTGACATCCCTCTCTGTCAGCCTTGCTACTGAGAAAAAGCAGCTCTTGTCCAGAAAAAGCAACTCTCGTCTCACTTGGGTGCTCCCTCCCATCCCTGCAATGCAGAAGCAGCAGACAGGAAAGGACAGGGACCACATCTGCTTTCAAGAGTGACCACAGCAACCAAACACATCACACCTTGAGCTCCTCTGCTGCTATTTGAAATCTGCAGAGTCCCATCTTCACCAGTTTCAGCTAAAAGAGTATTTCTCAATGATCGGAGTGATATTTTCACGGCATGGGATACAGGAATAGGTGGAAAGACATTAAAATTGGTTTAGGTGGCTTGGATATCTGCTTGGAAAAAAGATAAGCAGCATCAGGTTCTATTCAGATTGATCCAACATACACCCTGTATACTTAGTTTTACAAACAAGGTTCAGACATGAATGCCTTGAGTTGCCAGAGAGGGGGGGGAATTCTTTTCTAGGTCCTATATACACAAAATAAATTAACGACTTACTAAGTACATTCTTATAAGGTAATGCTTCTGGGAAAGAGCCAAAAGAGCCTTGCAGTGTTTTCCCCGGGTGTCAAGCAAGCATAGAGAGCTTAGGTAAGGTCAGAAACATGGTCAGCCACCCTCGTCTTTGTGCAAAGACAAGTGATCTTAGCACCTATCCCTTTGGCAAGTACTTTACAGACTTAGAACACAGTGAAAGCTGTTTACAATGAAAGTTTTCAGGGCAGGAAGAAACTGAAAATAGTTTCTTCTCCAGGGAGATAGATGCAAAGGATTAAAAGAGAAGGCAGAAAACGTCACAAAGGGTAGAGCAGTGCAAGCTTTGCCCCCAAGGCAGTTCTTGCAGGGATGCAGTGGGGGCTGAGCAAAGGGACAGGTAGGAGCAGCTCCCTGAGTCGCCCTGAACATCAGCAGCTGCCAAGTCCAAAGGGCTTTGGTTCTGAAAGAGACATAGGCTAAAAGAAAGATATTTTACAGCTAAGCATCTCTGCTGCTTATCAATCATCTTCCATCAGGTCGTAAGGGAACTGCACATTCATGCATCATCAAAGCATAAGGCAATTGTAAAGTAAAAGCAACATTTGCATATTTATCCTTATTCTCAAAAAAAAAAAAAAAGGAAAGGAAATATGAAGCTGGATTACTGAACATAGATATAATTTCTGAAATCTAGAGCACTGTGAGGATACACATCATTCTTGGCACACAAGAACACAAATGATTTTAGCTATTAAGTTATTAGTTAAACATATATACTATTAACAAATAAAACACTCAAAAGAAATTATTAGACAGAGATAAAAAGTAAAATATCATTATCATTGGATTCCCATTATTGTCAACTTAGAAATAGAATTTTATGCAATCATTTTGAATTATTTTCCTGCCAAGTATTTTCAAAGATGTCAAAAGCAATTTAATAAAACTGTCTAATGTCATAACACAGCAATGGAATCCAGCAGTAATAAAATCCTGAGTCCATGCAAAAGTATTTATTGCAGGAGCAGCCTCTTTTTTTTTTCCTGTGACAGAAGAGCATTTCTATTCCTATTCCAAATGCTGCTGCAAGAAATTATTTGAACATAATTTTTTTTGTTTTATGCAATATTGCAAAGGAGGCAAAGTGCTTGTCTGCTTTCCAGTCTTTAAGCTCCAGCACACAACAATTCAATCAATTTCTAAATGTCATGATAGCCATAATTGCATTAAATATGGATTAAAGGAATATCTTTTGACACAGAATTCTTTGTTCTTAAAGTTTGCTAATAATTTTAAATGTAAAGTTTGGTGTACCTTTCAAGTTCAGGGAACATGAAAAAGAATGTGAGAAGTTGTGGAAATTAAGTCACAGTGTCATAGTTTGTAACATGGACTTCATAAGCCCTTGACTGAAAAACAGGAAAACTCCACAGAGCCTTGGGCTTTGTAATTTTTAACTTCCTCCTCTTTCTGTTTTGTTCAAGTATCCTAGTTATAAAAGTGCACCAACTCTTTTTGAGGATCTGTGATTAGAAGAAACTTCATTTTGGTTGCTTTTGTACTCTTTCTTTCATGAAAGATCAGGAGATTTTACAGTGCATGTAAGTTGCTTCACAACACTAATGTCCAAAATCATTAGTAAAGTTTAAACATTGAGCCAGAAACTATAATCACTCCCCCATTGTTAAATACCAGCTGCTAACCATTTCAGAAGTCTTCTAGCATGCCTCATCAGAATTTAGCCCTTCTGCTTTCACATTATCTGTTTCCAATACAAAGCTATAAATTCCTAATTCTCCACTCTTTACTTCATCCCTAAAGGGGTCGATGACGAGGGGCACCATGGTGCTGCTCTTCACCTGAAGCACCAAAGGCTTTTGGGAAAATACAATTTTCTGCAGTAAAGGGTAAAGCCGGCTGCATATTAACAATTCTCATGAGAAAGCATGAACAAGGTTAAAAGTTGATGTTGTAGAGGAGTTTTTTTTCCAAGAAAGGGACAACTCTTAAGGCTCTGTTGGTTTGGAAAGGTAAATACATATGCAATTCCATGGAAAACAGGAAAATCCTGGGAGAACCAGACAATATAGCAGGGAGAAAGGACTCCTTGGGAATAGGCTGGAGAGTGAAATTTTAAGTTATCTGTTTCTACTGAGTTTAGAAAGAGGAATTATTCAGCCTTCTGTGTAAAAATAGGATTGCATAAAGTACAGCTGACTTTAGTCTGAGTTTCTATTGCAAACAGACAGAACCTGGAAAGGCCTGGTTGTGTTATAAAAAGTATTAACATTTTATTTGACACAGTGGGTGATGTTAGTGCCAGAATGAGATAAATTTCCAAGGAGATACATTTCAAGCTGCTATTCTTAATCAAAGAACTAACCGGACTCCTAAATGCAGAAACACAAGATGGCTAGAAATTACTGAAAAAAAAAATAAAGGAACTTCCATTTCAAAAATAAAGGCAGAGAAAGGAATACACTTTTGTTGAAACCTGTCTGGATACTGCAAATACAAAGCTACTAGTTGTAAAGTGACATGAATGAAAGCAAAACAAGTACACTGTTACTCCCAGAGGACATCCACAGGGGTGTTAGGTGAAGATGATTATGGTAGGACACTTCTGCAGGTAGATTTTCACTTAGAAACACTTGTAGCCTAAGATTAAGATATAACCCACAATAACCTGAGCACATTTTGCTAATGCTGACTGAGCTATTATGGCTGTATTAAGAAGCTTAAGGCACCTAAAATGAAAGTCCATTAAGTCTGCAATGCAATGTTATAGAAACTAGAAATATTGAGGAAGTTACCCAATGTCAGGGAGTTTCCCTTAGTAAAATGAAGCCATCCTGGGGGTTTTTTAAAGGATGACATCTGCTCTGAATAAGCATGATGCTAAGGGGAAGGGAACAAAAAAAAAGCAAATACAACAGGAACACCAAGCCTATAGATTGCTACTAATGTAGTGAATGCTAAATTTCAGGGTAATATGGTCTTTAATTTAAAATGATCAGCAGATGGTTTGCACGACCTGTCAGTTATTGGCATACTGCTCAGAGCAAAAGCTTCCAGCCATTCCTAGAATGGCTCAAAAGATTAAATATTTATCAATCTTTCCATATCTAAAAACTCATGGAATTTGCCCGCATTAAAAATAAAAACAAAACACACACAAATGCAATTGCAGAGATCTTTCATGAGTTTTCCCAGTGCCAACTTGGTGCATAAGCACAGACCTTACCATTAGGGAATCTGGCTTGAAGTTTGGGTTGGACTGCTGGGAAACCACATCACACACTGGTGCTCAGGAAGAGGCATGTTGGAAAGAATTTAGAATTCCCAGAGGTCCTACAAAACCAGCACTTAGAAGAATAAGAATTTCAATCATTTCATGTATTTCAGGCCCCTGGAACACTGAAGAGTAAGTTCTATGCAAAATTCACATTAGTGTGTCAAATGCAGAAAAACAGCTTCTATTTGAAGGATATTTGATTTCCTGTAGGCACTCTTACTTGCAGCATTTGACTTCACATTAATAAGCAGATAGGCACAAAATTCCTACAAAAGATATTTTAAATTGTTTAGTAATATTATTTCAATCTGCGATACATTTTTATTTTGTTTCTTTGCTTTTCTATTTATTTCTTCCAATGTTCCTGTGTAGCTGGGCTTTTTCCACTTAGCAGTTTAACTATTTTGTCCCCTGCTACTTGAATGCAATTTACACTTTTAAAAGGTATTATTATCTGCATCCATTGCAAGATAATTTTCAAGTCCTTGAAAAGCACAGGACTGAGAATTTCTAAAATCTTACAAATGCCATGGGGCTGATTTCTCATGGTATGACCCCGACAGAGTAAAAACTTGATTTTCTATCAAACTTACTTAAATGTCTCATTAGACATCTAGAACATCTAATCAGCATAATATGAGTAGGCAGGGTACTCAACCATCTGAATGTAGGATGAGATACAAATGAATTGAACAAGTCACACAATTTTTTAGTTTAAAAAAAGACAGACATTAGACTACAAACATATGGTATCTATTTATAGCTGATGGCCTGTTATACTCACTCAGAACTACTCAAGGCAAATGCTGACATTTGCCCTTGACCCCTAGCTTCCTGTGAATGGGGAAAATGCAACACTTTATTTGTGTTTTAGATTGTCTGGGTCCTGTAGGATATAAAAAGCAGATTAGAGAAATGTCTGTATGCAGCAGCATCACACTGTAAGTGAAAGAGACTCCACTGGAACAAATAAGCCAACCAACCTCAAAACCTCACTCTTTTACCTGAATGATTTTGATTCAGATGGTTTCAGAGTATCTGAAGTGCATCTGTACAAACACAGCACCAGATTTGGAAGAGGCAGTTGGAAAAAAAGGGCAAATAAATTCTGTAATAGAATCATCCCCAAAGCCTGGGGTTTATTTGGTCATATATACACTTTCCAAAGTCCTCTACTGACAAAATTTCAGTGTTTTTTAGAACTGTGCCATGCATTATTTATGGTGTTATCGTTTCTTCCTTTTCCCTGTCCAATTAAGTATTCTTGAACTTGACAGTGTAGAGCTACATTTTCTGTTGGGTCTTGAAGGACTTTTGTGACTGCGCTCATGAATAAATTCAGAGCTCTATAAAACTGAGGAACTCAGCAATTGGGTCATAGGAGGTTTTTATGTTTTCCTATGTTTTTCATCACAACACAAACCACCACATTAGTTCCAAATGCGAGAAATATCCATTTGGTCAGCACAGATAAAACTTATATAATTTAATATTGGCAGACAATAGCTGAATTTCCTCAACATAACATGAAGTATGGTTGCAATATCAAGAGTTTCTTGGATATGGTTCTGCCTTTGTTGAGCTTCAGCTTGAAGTAACCCCAGTTTGTGAATTTTAATCAGCTAAAGCCAAATAGAGCCACTTTTGTCATGTTAAACAGCACCCAGATTCACTGACACTCTTCAAGAGCCTGGTTATCAGTCAGGTCAGCAACCCTTCCAACATCCACCATCTGATTGTGTGCACCTCACACACATCTGAAAGAGGTGCAGATTCCCTCTCTCAGACACAGATAATAGTGGGAAGTCGTAGTCATTTTACAAGTATATTAGAGAGGGAAAGGCCAGGCTCTCTTGGCAGGCTATACAATAGAAGGAAAAATATAAGAATTCTAGAAGACATCTAGTCATGCTATGCAGGTATATTACTTGGCTGGGTATTTACAGTCACACGTAAAAAAAAGTAGAAAATACCAAGTAAAAATAAAATTTACTTTTATTACTTAATGTTTTATTTTTCTGGACTAAAAATACAACACTTCTGTTTAGGTTTATGTAGGAGGTGCACACCACTATGGGTGATCTCATTAATTTATAAGGACAGGTTTCTAAATTGATTTTGCTTTCTAAGTCTGCACGTCTGAAGTTTAGAACCTGTGCTTCCTCCCTTACAAGAAAAGTAAATGAATGTGAAATACAGATTTAGCAACAACACCCATCCATTTCACCACCATCTTAAATTATTAGAGAGTTTAATTTCTTTTGTTCTTTACACTTTTATTGCACCAAAACCAGCTACAAGTAGTTGGAACCTATAATTGAAGTAATATGGTCATGGCTAGCAGCTTTAGTTACTAGAATGAATGTGGAAAGCCATGCTAAAAAATAGTAGTTAGAGCATTTCTTGAACTACAAGGAAACTTAAGTAGTCAAAATTGCCTGGTTTTATCTAAAAAAAGTTATTCTATTTTGCTCATAGTCAATTAAAAAAGAACCAGATTCACATTGATAATGAACTCATTACAAACTTTTTAATACAGTGGGGGATTAACTTCTAAAAAACAAAAAATTTGCCAGCAATTGATAATTGACATATCAAAATTCAAATATTCTCTCTTTTTGTGTTCTTTTCCTGTTTTACGAGCATATATGCCCAATTGTAAGGATGGCTGTTATGTAAGAGGAACATCTATTATTCCCTCTTGACTTTCACAAATCATCAAATCATTTAGGAAAGCAGCATTTTTTTTATATTAGTGCTCAGTGTTCATACAATTCCTAGTTTGCTTCTGCATGTAAACAACACTACATGACAGTCACGCTGCACTATAAATTTTTTTAAAACCTGGATTAAAGCATTTAAATACAAAAATGGAAATATTCACTCTAAGCTAAATTTCAGTATTAGTCAATGGCTTGAGGGTGAGAAAGGGAGAGATAAAATTAACCAGCAGTGACTTTTTCCTAAAAAGAAACTACTCCCACACACAAGGAAACTGGGGTTAGGAGAGTAATTTAAAGTTAACTTGTTGGTCACCTTCATCCCAGCATAAATATCACTGGCTCTCAGATACCATTATAATGACAGGCTAATATTAGAACTGTTCAAAAATATGTGAATTGTTTTCCTGGAATGAGCTTATTTTTGAAGCCATGTGAATCTTCAGAAATTACTAGGATGTGAAAGGACATTTGCATGTACAGTTTTGACCTCTTCTCTTGCTCTTTGCCTGTTAATATATCTCAGCTGGTTTGTCTTTTAACATTCCAAAACTTCCAGTAGCTTTCAAAGCTCAACTTTTCTCAAAGAAAACATGCTGCTTTTCCTTTCTCCCCACACTTGAAGTCTGCACAAGCTTGATAATAGATTTAAAGACATACTGCTCCAAAATGGTACAATGGCAGCAAACTGAAACTCAAGTGTTGTTTTATGAACTGCCAGGAAAGGAAAGAGTGTCTGTATGTCAGTGGAAATTTGGAATTTTTTTTATAAGCATTTAATCTTGGCTGTCAACAACATGTTGGGTCATTGACTTATAAAGCCTTGAAACAAAAATATTTATTTTTAGATGTTTTAAACATATACTTAAATATAAATATCTTTATTAAATAAATATAAATATATTTATTTATTTCACTTCAAGAGCCATGATTGCAAACCACTGCAATTTAAATTTCAAAAATTGGTAGAAAAAGTTTCTTCTAAAGGAGATTAATGTGTATTTATATATAGTGGAAGAGTCATTTCAATGACATTTGGCATCATTTTTATAACCCACACTAATTGCCTTGCTGACAATTAACTTGGGTCACTTCAAAAATGGGCCAAAAGGAAGTCTGTTTCACAGGCATCCCTGAACACTATCTAATGCTATAAAATCAATGCCAAATACACTAAGAGCAAGTTTATAAAATGGTAAAGATTATAAAATCTGAATACTTGGAAGGTTTGAGAACTTTTGATGCAGAGAGACTGCCCTGGCTACTGTGAAGTGTCAAAGAGAAAAAGATTGATATTTACATTTATGAAGATCCACCAGGCTGAAAGGGAAAGGAAAGATGCACATGCTGGGTACCCCAGGACCTTGATTAAATATGCAGATCCAGCATGAAATCCAAATAAATAAATGTTTGTGTGTAAAGACCAAGCAGGAATACGGAAGTATAAGAAACACAAATACTGTATCACTTACATACTGATAGTCTGTAGAGCAATATATATATATATATGCACAGGAACACCACAAATTTAACCTAATATGTCAAGTCCTGTATCCAAAACTAGACCTCCTTTTTCCTATCAAAATCATCTAACAGTTTAACATCTGTTAGATAGAAATGCATCATTTGACAAATAGGTCATTATACTGTTAAATTTCCATGTAAGAACAGTGAAAGGCAGTGAAAAACTTTCAAAGCACCTTTTCCTTTGCTTCTTTCTAACTGACACTAACTGTTCAGGTCTTGACAGCTAAAGTAGAAGGAAATCAAACCTCTCAAATTAAGTTACTCTCTACCTTGATAGCTATCCCCACAACATCTATCATCAAGAAGCATCATTAGCACCAGATGTGTTGCACTGACAGAAGACATTGTTGATTGCATTAAACCAGAAAATACTTAAATTAAAACATTTAAGCACACTAACAAATTTATTGACATCCCAGAAAGACGAGATATTGGGGTAGGAGGGAGGGAATGCTCTATTTACAGGCTGTCTTTCAAACTTCCAAACTGAGAAAAATAAAGCAAATGTTTAAATTGAATATCTTCAACTACTTTGTAGCAAATTACTCACTGAGAAAGTTTGTAAAGCTCTTTGTGTCACTGGTACACCTTGAGTAATATTGTACTAGTCTCTGGCTTTGCCCCTTCAAGATGTGGCTCTCAAAACTTGGGGCTGTCCTGGCCATAAACCACTAAGCAGCACCCTGCTCCCTATCACAGAGCAGGAGAGAGGTGACCCCTCTGTGCTATACCTGTCCCCTTCCCACCTTAGAAGTCCTCATCGACACTGCTTTGACCCAACATAGATTTTGTTCACACTTTGAATGAAGGCATTTACTGACATAGGCATGTGTAGTTGTTTCTCTCCAGGGGCAGAAATCTAAGGGCAGCTTCTTCTGTTTGAGCCAGGGCCACATGCTCCATGCACTATTGGCAGTCTTATCAACACATCACCGTTGTGAAGGCTGAGTTCTTGCAGCAGCTTAGACCTGGCATGTGTGCTTCACAGTAACAGGTCTTAATTGTGCTCAATCTTGATACCTCTGCTCCTTACTGAAATTATCACTGTTTGTGATATCTTTATTTTGTTTTGTCCTGCTTGCGATGACTGCCAGCCAGTACTTTAAGGTCTACCTTTTCACAAAGTTATTTCAGCCATTGAAATGCAGCTGTCATGATCTTGCTGTTGCAGTCAGTGATTACTCACCATTAATAATATTGCTTGCTGTGGCTGAGGTAATGTGAATCAAGGAAACCAAGTGCTCATTTTCAAGATGCCTACAAATCTCGATAGATGATATACTTTTGACTACGTGAATTAAAGAGTGTCTATACAGGACAGCTACAACCATTGAGATTATTAAAATCCAAACAGTAGAACTAAAGCTACTCAAAAAACTACCTCAAAAACCTAAACCAGTATCAAAGGAGGTGCAGCAAATCTATTCCACTATCCAGGGAGTACTTTCAAAGTCAAGTAGCTCAGCACATTTCTGTGGGGGCATTTGAAATTGTTTCTTCAGAGTAGATGCTCAAGGAGCTTATGAGATGGTTTATTTCCAAAGAAGACAGCCAGCCATCAAAGTGTTTAGGGTAGACAGGCATGTACTAAGCCACATTCCGTTTCCTTTTTCAGTAAGAGTATTTATTCTTGTAATTAAGATTTGCTACTTCTAGTTCCCTTGATGGAATGTAATGTGCTTACAATTATGCAGATGTTCTTTCTTAATCTTTCAAGAATATATAGGTTTTGCTTTTAAGACTGCTGTTACAGCCTAACTGTTGCTGACAGCTTCTGCCATAGTATTTACTCTGAGAGGTAAGATGATTCTCATATTCCTTCTCTACAGCTTTTTTGGCCTCAGCTGTTTCCCAGCACTTCTTGTTCTAATTGTTTTTCTCTAGATGCAGGAAAGCAGAAGGCAGCTGATGCTGCAGGCAGTGTCAGCAGGGAGCACATCTGCACAGTTCCCAGGCCCCTGGCCAGTAGGGGAGAGCTGAAGGTCCAATGTCACCCACTTTCTGGGATTCTGAAAGATTGATCCCACTGCTCCCAACAGCCTGACACACCTGGGGCACACCTGTGTTTAGTTACTTGGCTGGTATAGAAGCCATGAACTAAGATTATGACTTAACCTTCCCTAAGAAGGAAGAGTCCTTGCCAGTCTCAGCTACCAGTGACCTGAGAACTGACTCCTGATAAACTTTTTCCTGTTGTCATTTTCAGTGTCCCTCATGAGAGCGGGACGGAAACAGTCAGTACCCAGAAAACTGAGTTTTGTATTTTGGTGCAATGCACAGAGCATCTTGCACCAACTCAGCCTCAGCCATTGCTTACAGACATTACTCTTCCTACTAACTCAATAGTCAAATACTGAAAACACCACCATCACAACCATTTTAGTTCTTGCCTCCTCCCATTCCCCTATTAAGCAAATCAGATGAACTGAAGGGACTTTTTCATACCTGCAGAGATGTCTGTTCAGTTAAGGAAACATCAAATGGAAAAATCAGATTGTTTCAACAGCAAAGATGAACTAGAAAGAAACAGCACATAATCACACAGCCAGGGGACAGTCTTTGTTTTCACAGCATAAGCTAGACACAGAAGGGCACCACTTGACTCAAATCACCTGCATGCAATTACTGCAACAGGACTCAGGTAGCTGGAAGCAGCAGCTGGCCTCAGACCTGGTTCAGTCCTGACAAAGGCAAGATTATTAACAGAAGCTGACAGTGTCAATTCTGCTATAAGTCACCACTGAACTCGGTCAACAGCATATTCCACTCACACTTTGGGCTGAGTTCTGAGAAACAGTCAGGTTAAAGCACCAGGTCTGCTTCTAGCAGGACTCCTCCATACTGAAGACATTTCTGCAGCATGTCCTGTTCTCAGGTGATTGGCATTTTGACTACAGACTAGAAATATTTTCCAAGTCTTAATTCTTAGATGTGGGCAAAAAAGGAACCTTTGACACTTCTATATTTCCCTTTGCTCTGAGTCAGAAGGAATGGTTGCAAACTTCCCATAAAAATAAAATGCTTTGGAACCACTAAGGTAGTAATGATCACATGCCTCCTTTGGGACTTTTACCTTATATTAAAAAACATGAAAATTAATTGATTCAACTTTACCATTTTTATAGTCTTAATCGTCAATGAAGTGAAAGTAGCCCTGAAAAACAACTTGGTTTAATTGATGAAGCATTCTTAGAGATAAATAGTTCTGCTAGAAGAATTTCAGCTGTCCCTATTGAATTCTTTTTTCTCATAAAAAGAAATTAGACTTCCTAATCTCGCAGCCTACATCAGCAGAGGCTCTGCTGCTTTTTTGCTGAGGCTAAATAAACTGGTCACAGTTATTTCTATATGTGGTAACTTCCTTCCTCTTTCAAACACTAAAACTCCATTTGCTTAAGCATGTATTGGTGCATTACTACAAAGATATGGGAAGTGCTTTTATTTTCTGTGTTCCAGTAAATGTCTTTTCAATAAGGATATGCAAATACAGACAGAGCTTGGCCCACAGAACATTACACTGTCAGTGGGGAGGACAGTATAATTTTTGAAAGAACCTTGGAAACCCCTCATCTCTCCACCAGGTCAGCCTAAGACTAATGGGGACATCATGTTCTAGGAAAAATAACATGACCTTTCCCATCGTATGCACTATACAAACAGATTTACATTGCAAATCAAACCTTACTGTCTTAGAACAAGGCTATTTCTGCAGCCAGATTTCAAGGAGAAGATCATTCATTCCACATATGAGATTGAGTAAAACAGATTCAAAAAGTCTTGGACAGTCAAGTATAAGCAAACAGCTCCTGGGGTGTACAATAGGTTGGAAACCCTCGGTCCTTAACAAAAAAATCATAGGTGAAGCCACCCATAGCACATATAAGAAAAAAGGGTCAATTAATTCAATTTTTCACTGAGCTCTTAATTTGAGATGGTACTGTTGCAATAGGCAGTTTCCTCAGAACAATGCAAATCACAGGGGTTCACTGAGCTACTATTGAAAGAAAATGTGTTTCAGTCAAGGAAAAAACAGGTTTCCAGCATCTCAACAGCTAAAAAATGTGGTAGGTGAGGCAGTACAGAATCCTCAGACCCATACAGCTCCTGATCAAATAATTCCAAAACCATTGATCTCCATCAATACAATAAAGTAATTCCAGCTGCCCTAAAGAATGTAAAGTACTCTACTGTTTCTCCCAGCAAGGGAAACATCTAGATCTCAAACTCCCATTACCTGTTGAACACAGCTCTTAGTAACCCAATACCAGACAGGCAGTTTTTTAACTAAAAGCATGCCTGAGGACAAAATAACAGCAGCATTCCATGATGGATGACAAATCCACAGCAGTCCTGTTTACAAGCACATTCTGAATACATTCCCTTGCTACCACCACTGCCAGCAACACAACTCCATTTGTACTATGAAAGGTTTTATATAAACCAAACACAGAGACAGCTGCTCTGGAATCTTAGAGACCTCATGTATATTAACAATCGTGGTGCTACTAGCATGAATTATTCTTATGCTTCCACAGCTTTGGAAAGGCAGTGTCCAAGAGGTAAGAAGAAGATCCAGGGAGTGCAGACAGAGTCAGAGTGACTCTGTACATAGGAATTGGCCTCATGTCATTGCAACCACTCCCACTCAGACCCAAAAGGTCAAAACCTTATTAGAACTGTTAAGCACCTGTACTGGATTACCAGGCTGAGGACAGAGAAGATTGCATCTCCCAGCTCTGGCTGGCACAACTGTTAACAACTAATCTCATCCTTAGAGAGGAGCTCTGCAGCAAACAGGATTGCTGCTCAGCTCTGCTTTCCCACTAAAGCACCCGGCTGGCCTATCTGAAATGACAGCTGCTGTTTCTTACACCACTTCTATAACTGTGACTCAAGTCTCCTTGCAGAATGTCAACATTTGTGTTCAACAAATATGATTCACCATGTTTTGAAAGTAACAGGAACGGAATGATAGAGGCAGCATATGATTCACCACAGCCTTGAAACTGCACAGAGCTATGCTGAATTAGAATTATGCTACCAACATTTTTTATCTCTGAAATATTTGCAACAGTTATTATGAATTGAGAAGACTGTAAAATAAACACAACCAGAAATTGACCTGTATAGTTTGAAAATTCTTGCCACAAACTGCTAAGCCAGGAAAAATAATCTATGATTTTTTCCCTCACAATTCTAATTACACTTTCCCTGAAGCACACCTGCTTGCCTTCTTCCTTCAGATTTGTCTGTCTTCTATTTCTGATCTCTTTCATTTTATTATCTGAAAGATGCATTTGAATGATGTTTTTATATTTTTCCATGTTCATTTTATATTGTACCCTTTGACTGTAGGCACGGTGCCCCCTAAGCCATGTTTTTAAAAATAATTTTTAAAATAATTGATATTTCATTTTTGCATATTATTAATAATTTATACATTATGTGTATAATGGCACTGGAGACAAAGATAAATTAAAGTCTCAGTGGGGAAGGCATCATGCAGACTTTTAGCAAGGGATTTTTTCTTCAAAGACACTAAAAACATAAGCTAGACAAAAGAGAAAAGTATTTTTAAATGCCCTTTGAACAAAAAATGTGTATTAGAAATTAATATTTTAACCATGATTCAGCAAATGAAGATGGGAGTTATTAAAACACATGCCTACATGCTTTATCAATTCAGAGCCCACATATTGTGCCTGAATTCATGTGAGATCTCAGTTTTTGGCCAAAAAGTCCTGCCTCCTCTCCCAGAGGAGCTTACACTTGTAAGTAATGCCACACCTGAGAAACACATCACAGCTGAGGCCGAACTTCTGTTCATTTGTAAGAGGTCTAAGATTGGCAGCTGCCAAACAGTTTCCCAATTGACCCTGAAGTTCTGTAACTCTTACCCTCACCTTTTTTAACCCTCATGCCCCTTTCAGCCTTTTCTCCTCTAATGAAACTGTTCATCCATTCTCTAGCATAAGGACACACATTCAGGAAGATGACCCACAACTTGGCATTATATAAGTGAGATATTACTAAAACAAGCAAGATTTAGTTAGAAAGGCTCTGTAACACCCAGCTAAAGTACAGAGAATTGCAATTTTAGTATGTAATATTGTTACAGTCTGTTACTCTGCTCTGCAAACTGGTTTCACTGTAAAGCCACTTTGCACACAAAGTGCTATTGCTACCACTAGATGTCAGTTTTACACACTTTAAAATGGCCAATTCCTTTAAAAATAGTAATTCTATATTCACAATAGAAACAGCTCTCTATTATGTCATTCTTTCTGAACTGACCTTTAATTTTAAGTATCTCATATTATTTACCTTCTCTCCACTTCTCCCCCAGCCCTTGGGGCATAGCTCTCTTTTATTAAAGAAAAAAAAATTCCACTAGGCATTTATTCCATGATGTACTCAGTCTGAGACACTGGCAGTTTTTGCCAGATATCACTGACAAAACTCTGTATCTCAGGTTGTATCTCTAGAGGCCAGCACTGAAATCTTACTTTTATTCCTCAGAGATATTTTCATATTCCATAAGGACACTTCTACCAAGAAATGCCATTACATTTTTTTTACTAAGAAATGCCAAAGTAATTATAGATAGGCTTCCATGCCAGTTAATAAGGGGTATCATTGATATAGCTTACTACAATTTTATGATTTTTCAAATTTTTACTTATATTGACTGCCTAAATGTAGATAGTTTTTTATTTATATTTCAAATCTCTGTCTCTCAAAGTTCAAAAATGTAGCTGTACATTCCTCCTAATCACTTACAAGGGCTCTTTACAGGGGTTTTTCTTAAGCTAGTTAACTTAAACTTCATTAACTAGTCTTAAAGTGAATATAGAACTTCTGTATTATGCATTTACTTTATCACAATGAAATGGAATTGTTTTTTGTCAAGTAAATCTGTCTTTACTGCCTCCCTCAAAGAAAAATCATTGAAGAAAATTAGGAGGAAGTCAAATTCATTACACATTATTACATTCAAATATATATTGTATACATGCAACAAACATCTCCAAAGCTGTCCATGCTCAGTACTGGCAATGTTACAGAATGCAGCTCTGCATTTTTATAAGGTAATGACAAGACCATCACCTTACATCAAGTTGTAGTATCCCAGATAGCTGGTTTAGCTAGCAACACACTATGCTTGTTAATCATAATGTCAAAGGAATCCCCTCACTCTCATTCACATCAAAATCTGAGATTTTCCAGCTCCTACTGATCCTTCACAGCTCTCTGGGATTGTTCAAGGTATTCCTTGCACCTGCAGCCGTAACCATCTCATCCAAGTGCTTGCCTACCAGAAAGGGCTGGAAAGTAAGGAAGGGGAAAGATGTACTTCAATGAACTTCAAAACAGAGCTGAAAACACTGTATCATGCATTCAATTTTATCAACAACCTTCTCCAAAGACATCCAAAAACATTTTTAGGCAGCAACTCCATGGCACCCATCCCTCTGCACAACCTCAGCAACCCTAAGAGTGCGGCAAAAAAAAATCCAAAGCAAACACAGAATCCAAAACACATCAAGTCTCAGGACTGCTGACAGCAACGTTCATGACTTAGGAGCCTTCTTTAGAGAGATGCTATGCCTGGGGCAGATAAGGGTGTTGTATACACTACATATGGCATTGCAATATTTTGCCCTGTTCCCTTTGCCTTCCTACCACTCACTCACTATCCCTTATCCACTACCAGGCATACCCAGGACTGCAGAATGCCCTAAATCCCACCCAGCCAAGGCATGTGAGCCACCCACACTGCTCCCTTGCAGCACATGCACAGAAGCAGAGTACCTCAGACATGCCAGATCACTCTGCATGTACTGCACAGCCCATGGGCGTGAGCCAGTCTGAAGTTGTCCCGATGAAAATTCACAAAACCCACTCGTGCACCTACAGCTCCAGATTGCACAGATCATACCTTCTCTGCTTTTGATGCAAGGTGTCTTCTTTGTCAGCAATCACGGTGGCAAGCAGCTATGGCAGGATAGGCTCAGGTCCAAGCCATGCTTCTGCAAGTAAAGGAGCAAAAGACACACCTCAAACACTTGCACTGCCACAGTGTTTCTCTCACTCCTGGATGCTATCTGCAGAACAGAGCTGGTTGGCTTGATCTGCAAGCTGGAATTTTGGTTACTCTGAGCTAAGTGAGTTACTGAGAAAGTTCATGTTGGGTGAATGAAGTAGCCAGTAGAAATGAGGAGACCAACAGCAGGCTAGAAGAGAACAGGTTTTTTAATATGCTTTCTAAATAGTGCTCTAACATAAAACCAAAACAAACAAACCAAACAACAAACCAAACACACATGCAAAAAAACCCAAGCAAACAACCAAAAAAAAACCCCACCAAACAAAAACCCCACGCCACTGAACAACAATCTGTCGCTTTATATCCTCATTGTATATTTGGCAACTCAAATCCCTCCAGGAAAGAAACTACTGTAACTTCTTCTTTATCACACATATTAATTTGCAACTTATTCCATTCATGCCAATATGAATCACAAAGACTCTATATCATAAGCAACAACAGAAGCTGTGGTTAATTAAAACCTGGAAGCATTAGTCATCTTCCTACAGAAGCTACCACGTAATTTCAAAAGTGTTGACTTTGCAAGATATTTTTGTACTCTTTCCTAGGAGCAGAATTTTGCTCAAGAGTAGCAGTAGCTCTTCATTACAATCAATAGTACATTTTACTGAAGAAGAAGGAGGAGGAAAAAAAAGAAAAAAAAGCTTTCAGCTGGACCCCTAGATAATCATTTCAAACCTCAGTGAGACACATAGCTTGATCCCCTCATTGAAGGTTGGCCCAGGGGAGGAGAAATAGGTTAAAACTCTCTCAATAAAACATTCCCGAATAAAGGAATTGCTTAGATCCATGGCTTCCTTCTCTACCAAGCCCCACTGCAAGTTTAAAAAGGCCTGATCTGACCCTACAGACAGCACTTGCCTGTGTGGAAAGGCAGCTGTGCTTAAGCAGCACATTCCAGCAAACAGCATCATGGAAGGACTGAAAGTTACACAAGATACTTCTCTGAAACTACCAAGCCATTATACCCCGGCAATCTTTATACCTTCATAAAGGTTTAAACACTCTATTTCGCAAAAAAAAGGGGGTGAACAACAATCAAACCCTTGTAACAAAAAGCATAGCTGCCTCCTCCTCATCTTCTTACTAGAAAAGTGCAGGAGGAGGTGAGAAAATAGCCCTGCTCCTGCCGGTTATTGATATGCAGAGGCAATTTGGTGAGTCACCACTGCAGCTGATGAAGCCAAAGGAGCCCAGATGGGCCTGTATGCCAATCACACAGCTCAATACAGGTTTAAATTTCCTCAGGAATTTGGTGATTTCTAGATCTGCTGGATCACCTGCTAATTACCATACCCACTACATGTAGACATGCAGCTGCTTTTTGTTACAGTATAATTACAGGCTAAGTATTAAATGTAGGGGCTTCTCTACTGTCTGAAATGGCATATTTTCACAACAAATACATCAAAGAAATGCAGAGATTCACTGGAATTTAAATATAGACTGAGGAAATATGTTTTCTCTGAGAATGTGTATGTTCTCCACTTGATCTTCTCTCATACACTTATTAGTGTCTCCATTTGTTGTATGCCTGATACAAACCCATCGATCATGCTGATGAGATGGTGAGAGAAAAGGCAAAATAGTTTGGTTTGGGCCTGATGGCTGGGACATTATTCAGAAAAAATCCAGACAGATCTGGGCAAACATCAGTCATGCTACAGTGAACTCAATATCACTGAGTTCACTGGTAAGTATCTATTTCAGAGATTAGATTACACATCCACTATAGGTACACCTAGGAAGTGTCAGGAAATTAATTTGCTCTTCCCAACACAAAAATAGATGAAGGGTTAGAATTGCATCTACTAAATGGGCATGTTTTCAGCCTGACCCATCCTCTGCTGAAATCTATGCTGAAAAAGGGGGCATTTTAGCATTAGAAGGTTTCTGGACTGAAAACATATGATCCCCACTTGGTCTTAGCATGGTCCAGAGACTTTACTGGAAATTTTGCACTAAAGAAAAAGGCATGGATAAAAAACAGTTTATTTAGACTAACTTGAAACTCTGACTTGAGAAGTTTGCCTGCAAGCTGCACACTAGCTTGAACATCAACAGTACTGCTTGAACTCCCTGTTCACATTGAGGTGAAAGGTATATAGAGCCACACAAACTATTGAAATAATTTGGTGAAACTCTTTCCAGTACCTTCATTATCTTGTTCAGCACTAGAATGGGCACTTTATGTGCCAAGGTAGCACGCTACAAATTCTGTTTCCTTTTCATCACCAGCTTTTCATGGGTTGAGAAGTCATGAAGAGCTTTAGAACAAGAACAGACCAAACATGAGGTTAATAATATCCCAGCCATTGTTAAAGTATCTTCCACTCAGCCATTGTTACACTAATCTGCTGATTTGAATGAAAAAAAATGCAAAGAAATTCTGTGGTGAAGAGACCATATTAAATGGCTTGCTTATCACTTCTTGAATGATTCATTAACCAACTTAATTTAATCTGCCACATGCCTGGTAAAATTCCAGTTTAGCAATGTAATGTGTGCTACCAGCTTTCTAGAAATGTTACAACAGGCCAATAACAAAAAGTTAAGCATTAACCAAGATGAGACAAGCATGTAGCTACAAAACTAAAAACTGTTTTTTCAGGTCTTCCCTTCATTCACTTTTTAAAATATCGTGTATTTCACTTCTTGAGTTGCTCTTGATTAAAATGATCTTCATTTAAACTATAAAACCTGTTTTCTCTCCTTTCAGAATGCATCAGATTATGAGCTGAGCAGATTCAAAACAATGCACCAGCCGTAAGTGTCTCATAATTTTCCATTTCCCCATTGAATGACAAATTCACTTCTACTGTGACAGCTCCTCTGTTAATAAATCAGGAAAAATGAGAATTGAAACCTCCTGCTCTCATGAACTTTGACATTAATTGACAGGGGTGGGACTTCCTCAGGATTAGGATCCTGGAATGTTTACAAGAGCTGTGGTTCAGATCAGCTGACAGGAAATCTCTTCTGCACAGATGCTGGCTGGTATTTCTCCTCAGAACAGAAAGGGACAACCATAATATTAGTAAAAGTACAAGTTCAACTGATTCCAGAACATAAAGGCTCTTTGCTTGTGTTGTGTTTGAGGTCAAATTTAAAGAATTGGTTCATCTGCTACTTAAAGATTAATTTAATTAATTAGCTGATTAATTAATCAGTTTAACAAAGTGCTATGTTGAAAGTAATTTAAATAGAATTTAAATACAGTACTGAATAAGCAAATATGGATATAACAATTGAGAAATACCTTCATATAACTTGTGACAAATCAAGTTCATTTCAAAGGATATCCTTAATGTTCAAATATATTATTTCTCTTGTAGTACTAGACAAAAATAATACTAGAGAATTTTCTCTATGACCCAATGAAAACAAGAAGACTTCAGTTTAATATAGTACGTTGCTGTTCTTTACTTCATGGTTGTTATTATTCCATGTAGCTTTCCCCTCCCCAGCCAGCTGGGAAACATCTCTTTACAAATTGTTTTCTGAATTCCATTCTATTGGTAAGAAACTGGATAACTTGAAGGCATTTTTACCAAATTAATTCCTATTCCTATTGACAAGCATTCATTGAGAGCATAGGTAAACATTCTTCTGGGTTTAATTTAATAATTAACTAGATGAATTTAAAAAAAAAAAAAAAAAAGATTTTTTTGCAAAGCACCTTAGTCTAACGAGACATAATTTTGAGAGAAAATGTGATGGAGAGAATTAATATAAAGTCAACCAAGGATACATTTTCTGTTTCTGACATACATGAATCTGATCTATGACAACACTGAACATTGGGGCAAACCAATATATTGAATTGAGACCAAGAGTTGCACTTCTACTGATTGTGAGCATTCAAGCTTTGAATCCTCAAATTATTGGAATAACAAAAGTGTTTTGCCATATGAGTTCTGTTGTTCAAACCATTAAAATTCTTTAAATTCACAGTGTGACTGTCATATCCTTAGTACCAACTTCCAATCTAAAATCTGTTACTCTTACATCGTATTACTTGCTATTGCAAAAGCTGCATGAGTTTCTAGCACTCACAGTTTAATTGTAGACTGGAGTCTGCATTGATCTGCTTAAGACAGATCAACTGGCCTGTTCAAGCATGTTCATACAGCAGGTAATTCCCAAAGGACCAAAATTCTAAGCATAGATAAGGAGAAAATGAACAATTGCCAGACAAGGTGAAATCCTGTGTGTCTTCTGTCAGTGGTCAGGGCTTCAGATCTCTGCCTTCATGAAAGTTTCTTCATGAGGCTTCATTAGGCAGGAGTTAAATTCTCTGACCACCAGCAAAAGCTCTTTGCCTTTCCCATTCTAGTTCAACACTTGATATTCCTGTTTTGCACAAGATTTTGAGCCTACAAGGCTGTAAGTGCTCTTTGAGCTAAAACACATAGTTATTCCCCATTCTGCTGGGACATCTGATGTCCCAGGGAGTACCAGGAGCAATCTGCAGCCATGCTTGGGTGTGCTTCCCTGCCCTCTGCCCAAACACCTCCACTAACTTAATGCAAGGTATTCTGGCCAGTACCACTCTTGTTCTCTAAGGGGAAAAAAAATTACCTGGGCAAAAAAAAGACAAAATGCTTTATCTGGAAAGAGTTTATCATAGTAATTCCGTTTTGATACCCTTAAGTAAACTTCTTTTGCACTACACTGCAAGTCTCTTACTACATTCTGTTGGGTTTACTATGTCAGTGTTGGCTTTGACAGCCTAATGACAGCCCCATAAAAACTAGTTCCCACCTACACTTAAAGCCACAGGTCTACCTAGATTGTTTCTGAGCAACTACTGGATATTAAGGTGAAATTACCAAGGCGCAGTCTCTACTAGTGTCTTGCCCTACCCCTGAAATGCAATGATGAAAAGTTTTCTTCCCCACTTGCTAAACAATATCAGAAGAGTGGTGCTGCTTTAAAACACAGGACAGCAGAGTACTGAGTCACTAGTCCAAACCCTCTCTGGAGCTGCCAGGGTTGTGCAACAAACTGCTCTCACAGGTTTACGTGTTTTCAGCAATCCTGACAGCATGGTGAAATCTCAAGCTTTGCTTAAAGCCTTTCCCCCTGCACATGCACCATTGTATTTTTCACTCCACAGCAGACGCAGTTGATAAACTCTCAATCTGAAAGCCTGAGATCACCCAAGATACTGAACTAGTTCACTCTCAAGAATGCAGTACAACTGCACTTCCCATGAGAGCAGTTTCTAACATGTCACCAATTACAGTCATGGGCTCATTTAGTCAGTGCTAACATTTATGCCAGGGAGAATATTACATAGAAGAACATCATGCTACATTCAGGAGCACTTTTTAAGAGAGTGCAGGTACCATAATCAACCTCATACCACAGATACATGAGAATACTGGAACTTAAGGCCTTTCCAAACATGCTGTCTTGTTGTGCAAATAAGGTTGGCATTTATAACTCTATCCAGCAAAACCCTGCATATAGGCTATCACTCAATTACAAACATCCAGAATTTGGAAGCATATCTCAAGAAAGAAATGTAATTACAGCTCCATCACCTCAGTGCAGATATTCCAGGATTTGCAGTATCAGATGTTTATGCAGAAGTTTATTCATAATGCTTTCAGCTTACCCAAGTTTCATTTTCCCAGGGACCGTGAAATTAAAAGGCTGACTTTATAGCTAATGTGATTAGAAATTCATCCCAGATCAAACTCAGATTAAATTTTGCTCTCAGCTAGGGAGCTCTGGGGACTACTTTACAAAATCAGGACTGGACTGAAACCTCTCATCACAAAATCAGTACTTTCTATCACATGCAAATTCAGAAGCCTGTTCTGCCTGTGACAGATTGCCAGGTAAACGGGAAATCCTCACCTGCAAATCAGGTCTGAGGTGGCAAGTCCTGAGTTTACCATTTGTATGTAGCAACATGCAGTCATGGAAGATCCTGGGTAATAAGTGAGCTGAGTTGCAGAACACATAATTACAAGTTCTGTTTAATAATGGTATAGGCAGCATTTTATCTCCTTTGCTTGAAATAAACATCTATCAATTTTCACTTCTGTGAAAAATCTTATTACTTTATTCCACCAGGAATTTATAGCATATGCAGAAAAATTAGCTATTCTTCAATCAAGCAAGTATTCTGCAATTAAGAGTGATTTCTGGATTAGTTTCTAACTTCTTTTTTATTTGATTTGATCATAATTTTTAAGAACTCAAAACTGAAATTTTCCATCCTTGCCTTCCAAGAATAGGCAATATCTTTTCCTGAATCATATGAATAAATTCTCAGTTGTAAGAGCTTTTACATACCAGGAAAGTACCTTTGTAATGCTGAGGTGTTCCACTGGAGATGTCTGAACTTGCATAGTTCAAACTGCAAGAACTAGGAATGTTACACATTAACACCTTTTTCATTATCCCCTCTCTACTCACATTTTTTCTTTTATTTCTTTATTAGGAAGGTAAAAAGTTTAATGTGGAAAATTCACTTTTCAGCTTTTACTGACACAGGCAATACTTAGATACACTTAACTAAAGACAATTCCTAACAAAAACACTAATAAAATTAAAGAGATTTCTATGACAACTAGGCTGTTTCCTTAAAAAAAAAATAATAAAGACAAAGAGCTTTTGCTGTCTCTTTAAGCAAGATCCAGTAGTACAGAAATCTTTTCTTGTTCTGACAATCTGCATTTGGACTTTCCCCACTCCGTTGAAAGCTTTGAGCTGAAAAACAAAGGAAGTAGATGACTACTATTCCAATACTCAGTAAGCAGGAAAGATTTTCCCCTATCCTTGGGATATATCATAATGTTTTCCTATTACTCTGTGTCCTCTAAATACTATTCCTGACTCAGGCAGGGTTTTATGTCTAAATACATAGATTTGGTTCCTTGCTTTCCTTAGGTTTTGTTGTAGCTTAAATGCCACTAAAAAATCTCCACTTACTCCCAAAAGGCCAGGGCTGGAAATTCAGAAAATACCTCTTTATACAGTGAGACCTCCCAATAAAAAATGACATCTAAAAGAGACCAAAACAGGTTTCCAGTACATAACTCTAGTGTCACAGAAACATACTATAGGACACTATAAAGATTCCAAAGGAAAAAAGTATCTGAATTTTACATCAAATCCCATTTTTAAGCATTATCTAATCATTTTTAGTGTAGAAAGTCTCTGAGAAAACTCTACCCAGGTATCAAATACTTGCAGAGGCATCCATTGCCTGAAGATTAGAATGAATTCTGGATATTCTCCTGTTCATGGGAGGTCTAGGAATTTTTTTCAGCAAAGCAATGCCATCCTGCCTTCTTTTAGAACAGCAGAAAACATTACATTTCTGCCTTCAGCAGAAAGGAGGCAACAGACACTTGCATTGCAGCAGGGCCTCTTCCATCCTGCTGTGAGCAATGGAGACCTTTGCAATGACAAAAGTTACTCAGGGATGAGGACAGGCCCCCTCACAACTAAGGAGCATAAATATGTAGCTAGAAACTACATTTGGCAGAGCTTACAGAGAGAAAACAGGTATCTGTATACAAGAATCATTGGAATTCACTGGAGAATGTAATTCGGACTTTAAAAAATATTCTAGAAATAGTAGCAAAACTGTTCTCTCAAAAGTTTAAAATATAAAAAAATACACAAAATATACAAGTTTTTATCCTCTGATCAAGTCCTGACATGCAGATATTTGCTGGGGTCTTCCTACTTTTCAAAGAGCAGAGGAGGCTGTTCAGTTGTTACTGTGCTACATTACTGCAGGTGTGGTTAAAATGGGAACTAACTTGGCAGTGTTTAATTCCTGTGGTTCTGTGTACTGTATTCCTGCCCCTGGGCTGAGCAGAAAGAATACATAACAAAAGGTTTTCTTTACGCATATACCACTGTTAGACTGAATTATCACTGCTGTAATTTTGAGGAAGGGCTCAGGGTTAAGATATATTGTCAGTGTTGGAGGGATTTTTTCCATTTCCTTGAAAATCCATCAGGAAAAACCTGAAATATATTAATTTTTTCCCTTCTTATTGAAAATAATCACACTCTTAAATAGTTTAAATACCAGTTGGTATTATCTGGAGGTCACCAAAGAACTGATAAAGTATGAAGATGTCAGAGAAAACCCCAAATTATCTTCCCAACACCCTTGATGCCATGATGGAAAACAGTTTCAAGCTGTCTGAATATCTTCTTGGCACATTTTGTCCTCCCTGTCCCAGTTAGGAAAGCACAGAGGCACAGCTGTTGTAGCTTCAGCTGGATTATGATATAAAACATATAAATCAGTACAAACCTGGAAGTGTCTCCAGAGTCTCCTCTTCTTCACCCCCATGAGTTTCCATTACACATTAATGTTCATTAACATTCGGGACAATTTATAAACGAGGAAATTATAGAATTAGTGAACCTTGCCCAAGCACTTTTCATGCCCAAGCACCCTGCCATGCTCAGCCATCTATGGAATGTCATTCGAGGGGGTGGGGGTAACAGTTATGAGTGTTTCTTTAATATTGAAACTATGCTCATTTTTAGGGACCTTCAGCAAGATAGATCAGGGAGACTTTTTAATAACAGTGAGACAGGCTAGAGATCTATCAGCCCTCTTTGAGGAGCAAGCCTCTGAGAGCAAAGCCTGTGGCTAGTCCAGGTGGAGGGACTGTAACTTTCAGCTTCACCTCCCTATGTTTTTGTGAAAGTAGAAATATTTCCCCTGGTTAGTACTCTAGGCCAGCCTAAAAAGCAATGGAATTTCAGGCAAGTAGCGACTCAATTTGGGTACTAAAAATCAAAGAAATGGGTCATCTGTTTGGGATTTGTATGCAAATGACCTGGTTAGCTCTCCACACAAAGCCAGAAGCAAAGACCAGAAATGGAAACTGTTGCCCAAATCACAAACCACTTCTTCACCAATGTTATATTTCTGGACAGGATCCCTTTCCTCCACCCTGTCAGTTGATGTGCTTTCCTTTTCTCTATTACATGCCTGTCTTGTAGTTTCAATTCACTGGTCTTTCTTCCCTTTTAGATAATCATATTTGTTAGTCAGAAAGTGCTGCACCTGGGACTCAAAAGCAGAAGAAAATAACTTCTGGCTCATTCAAGCAATGAAGTGTGAAGGGCTATTAATTTATAATCTCATTTTACCAGAATTCCACATGTGCCCCAGCTCAAGTGCACACTGGGCAAAAACAGAACAGATGCCTGGACTCATTTTGCTCCAAGTGCCCAAACTGGAGTCCTCTCAGTTTTTGGAAGAAATACAATATTTAATTTACAGCATGTTATCAACATATATATATGCTCTCTGCAGGAGGGACATTTCATTCTTCTTGCTTTAGACTAGTCTCAGTGAAAATGAGTGAAAAGAACCTAATTTTGCTTCTGTGTAAGCATGTGGAGAGCTTCATTCATTAGTTCATATGTTTATGCTGTGATGTCAGGTGGTCTATGTACTGTTTCTAAGATAGTGGAGGAAAGTATTAAACCAAATCATGTAAACTTTATTCAGTTCAAAAATCAGAAAAGAACATCTCAAGATGATACTAAACAATGAAAACTGCAGCACTTAAAAATGGGGTCATCAGGACAAGCAAAGTAGAGAAGCTACAAGATGAGCTGCAAGGAGAAGTTAAGGGACCATAGCAGGAGGGTGAGATGCAGCTGCAAGCCAGACAGTTGGGGCTGCAGCAACCAGACACTTGTAACAGCCTCAGAGGAGGCTGCTCAGTGCAGCTGGGCTGGAAAAGATGAAGTGCACTTGGTAGGAATGCCACAGCAGCCCCTTGTGCAACAGAATTCAAGACCTGAAACCCAACCGTCTGAAACACATAGAATTAACAACTTCACCAAAAATACGTATTTCAAAGATTTACCACCCCCCCCCAAAAAAAAAGCAGAAATTGTGTTCACCATGCAAATAAATACCTTTTTACTAGCATCTTCCTTATAAAGTCCCTTTCCAAGAGCAAGCAATGAGAGGAATGTAGGATTACCTCAGTAACACCACAGACACTGACATGGCAGCGCTTGTGCATAACTGCATGCAGATGCACTGGCACTCATCAACACATGACTCAGGGCATCAGAGAGCCCCTCTGGACTGATCACCTGTAACCACCTAAATACAGACAGTGTCATAATGTACATGTTTGTCAATTATGAGTCACGAGCATCTTCATGCCTTCTCATTTTCAGTGCTTCAGAGCACCTGCATGCTTGCAGTGGGTGCAGTGTAGGGACTGAGGAGTTACCATCAAGCACAGGAGCTGCTCAGCTGCCAAAAGCAGGAACACTGCTCTAATGGATGCTGCACACGACCAGAGATGTCTTGTTTCAAGGCGTAGCTCTGCTACGTCTTGTTCCAGAGACGGCTCAGTTGTCACCAGCTCCAGCACTATGCTCCTGCCAAATACAGTGCAAACACACTTTGACTTTACAATCTTGATGTTTGTTTGTAATTCTTGGAAATAAAATTCAGATATGCTCTGAATTCTTGAAAAGGGGAACTGTTTTCAGGCCAGACTATGGCCAGCCTTTTGCCACACTAACAGCAGCTTTCCTGCAGGATGCTATAGTTTAGGACCACTCAGACCATATCTTGCACGTTATTTTATCAAGCTCCTGGAGGAAGGAGGGATTAGCAGGGAGGCAAGTCAATCTCCCTGTCCAAATCTGTTTTTGTCTGGACTGAGACTGTTGCTAAAAATTAGAATGCAACAGTATTACCTAATCTGTCTTCAAAAATATTTTATTTTATTCTTCCACAAGCAATGCTTGATTTTTCAAACGCTGACAATCTCCTTCTGTTTCTAATAGCCAAAAATTCTGGGAAGAAAAACAAAAGGAGATTTTATGTATTTTACAGTTCTTATGGCCTTTCTGTCTATTTTCCTCCACTTACTGCCATTGCACATTTTAGATACTCTCCAATGATATCCTTGACAGAGCATTAGGGCTCAGTTTCTTCTTCACAATTCTGGCACTGAGTTTGACAGACACCTGCTACCACAGCTCTGTCATTTCTCCTATTTAGTTCCTCACTGCACAGTTTCATGGCTTTTTATTATTTTACCAAGCTCTCAGAGTACAGACTATAAGCTAAAAATATGTCACCATTTCAGTTAACATACCTTACCATGCATTTCATAAGTGTAATCAATCCTTTCCTAAATCACTGATCAGGCTGATATAATTAATTACCTTTATCAGTATATTAGTTCCTCATTTCATTCCTCTGGCTCAGGAATAATCTGAAGAAATACATGAGAATAATACACCTATCCATACTGTTGCTTTAATTAATAGATACTACAGTTCAAGAACACAGAAGTAAAAGAATTCTTTGTATTGCTTGGAATGTCAACATGAATTACCAGCTATATTGCTTTTATATTATTTGTACAAATATTGTTCACATATAGCCCACAAATAGATTGATTTAAATATACTCTGGACAAGAGTTCCAAAGTCAATTATTTCTTAGTATTATTTTTTATTTTAAAGGAATAGAAGTATGATTTACATGTATAGTCTTAGAGGTATTCTCTCCTAGATTGTCCCTTTCCAGGGATTTATTCAAAATTACAGATAAACCAACTAATTTCAACAATTTCAGCTTTTAACCAAAAGCAGTAATAATTATGTATCATATACCTCCATGCATTGGTATTTTATTGGGTTTTCCCTTAAAAACAAAAAAAAGGCAGCTAAATAAACACTGCAAAATAACAATTGTAACTAATTTCTGATCACAGACCATATAGATGATGTCTTTCCAGCAACACTTTTCTATCATCATCAAGATGACTACAGCTTCAGATCCTCTGTTAATCACAAAGAGAAATGGGAATAAAACTCATCAGGATTAAAGATGTAAACCCTCCCAAAACAGCCTAAGACAAAACCAACATATCTGTATACATCTATACCTGCCATGTACCTTGCAGAGTCCACAGGATGGAGCACCCGTTTCTGGGAAAGCACCACTTTCTGGGCAGATTTGAAGAGTTGCTCATTCACAACCAATGCCCCAAGAACATTTTGGAACACAGCCCCAGGGCACAGCTCCAGCAGACACCCAGGCTCAGGCTTAGAACTCATTCTACACCAAGCTCAAAATGTCCTTCCTCTATCATGGCATTTCTTTCTACTCTGACATCCTTGTGTATCAGCTTTCTTAAAGAAAAGCAATTCTGGGTCAGCTCAGAGGTCTGTGTCAGTGACATTTGTGACAGGAGCCTGTACCTGATGCTCAAGGAAGAAAAGAAGGAGTGAGTGGGGACGGGCGGGTGCCTCCGTACACGTGTGCGAGCAGCACGTCACTGCTGGGCTGGACTAACACCCCACTGACCACCTGCAACAAATGAAATTACACAGTGCACTTCAACTCAGGTAGTATCAGTTCCACCAGGAGTGAGAATAATAATAGAAATCTATAATTTCTTTAGAAGCTTCATGATACCCTGAGTAGTTTTTTTTCATAAAAGGAGCAATTCTCCTGTGAACAGAATGATGAGAGTTAACCGACCTCAAGGAAAGGTTAAGCTTGAAAGAAATCACAATGCTTAAGGAAAAGGCACCTTAAAAACCATTAACTTCTCCCTGGAAGACTCTACTATATCAGTATTGTCTACCTATTTGCTAACTAATACGGACATTTTATAGCAAAAACTACACAAATAACATACACCTTGTGAGTAGTTTCAAATTACAAACAGTGCATAGCAAACCAGTCTGCACTCATCAGTCTCTTTACAAACATAATCCTGACTCAGCATCATTATGACAAAACAAACAGGACTGTTTCAAAGGTATGGCATAACCCCAGACAGATAGCTAAAATACAGAGAAAGGTATTAAATATCTATGCTGCAGATGTTGGTAAAATTCACTGATAACAGAAATCAAAAATCTAGTACAGCTATCACCTATGCATATTATTTCTAAACTAACAGTCAGAAACACAAACACAAAATATTTTAGACTGTAATTTCCTCAATGCAGTGACCTTCTTGTTCTCTGTTAGAACACTACATAAAAAAGGGGGAGATTGTTTACAAATAATACAATGGAGTATAATGGATATTCAAATTTACATATATGTGTTTCTTTACATGTAGATTTCTGTCATACGTTCTTTCTTCTTTCATTTCTGACTTTTGTACTTTCCCTTTGTATTTTAAGTCTGAAGGGAAGTTACTCTGAAATCCAGTGTTTGACAGTAAGCATAGACTTTTCTCCCAATATCCTCTGAGAGTGGAAAGATGCAGGATCATACAACCACAAACTTGTAAAGCAACTCTTTAAAATTATGTACTACAGCAATAAATGCTTCATATTAGGATCTATAAAAATAATAACCCTCTCTGATATAGTGTTGGACTCCAATTCATCTGCTACAGTTTTGTGGTCTTAATGCAATTAAAGTTACCAACTGTGTAAACATAACCTTAGCAACAACCCACGAGATTTGCAGCTGTAGACAACAGAAAAATTTCATGGCTGTAATTACAAGCCTAAAGAATTTTTCTCCACTTGAATGGAAGAGAGTATTCCATTCAAGTATTTGTCTTTGGTCATAAAATGTTCTCTTGCTATTATTTCAAATAGCAGTTTGATACTTACTAAAATAATAATTTCTTTCCTTAGAAAGTCTCCCATCTCCCTGATCATTTTACTCTGGTTTTTTGGGTTTGTTTTTGGGTTTTCTTTTGGAACGTGGTATTTCAAATCCACTACATTATTGTGTGAAAAAGACTTTTGAAACTTTTTCTGTTCAGTGACATCTCTGTTCCCAGAACACAGTGCCAGGCAATTCCAATTATCCAGGAAACACCCACCAACCCTTTCCCTTTGGCTGGATGTATTACAGGCCAGTGCAAGAAAGAAGTGGTTTAAAAATTTAATTTTTCAGCATTATCTTGTTTCAGGACATTCACTTGGAAATTTTAAAAAACTGTGCAGCCTTTAGTCTGTGTGAGCAATTTCATCAGCAGGGACAAACATATTTAAACCATTCACCATCCGTGCCTGAATGCTGACTGATGCACACAGGCACCTGCTGAAAGGAAGGACACAAAGCACTGCTTCTCCCTGATCCTTCCCTGTCCTGAGTCTCATTCTCAATGCCAGGGCCCAATACCCCAAGCTGCTCCCACAAAGGCCTCCTGGGCACCTCTCAGGGTAAATCCACACCCCAAACAGGAGGGTGGTGGGGAAGCAGACTTGTCCAATTTAATCTGACTGCAGTAAGGGGTGAGGAGGGAGAGCAGGGAATACAAGCTCTGCAGAAAAGTCAGAAACAAGCGTGGCTTGCCAGGCTGCAAAGAGCCCTGTGTCCCTACACCCTTCCTTCCGTGGTTAGGCTCAGAGTGGGATTAAGCTGGCCACTTAGGGGTATCTCCACTGCACTCACTCTTGACTGCTGGATCAGGTGTGCAGCACAAGCAGAGCTGTACCTGAGTCGTTGTGGGTATCAGCTTGCTCCAACACAGGTCACTGCCTCTGAGACAATCTGATCTCAAACACTTCGAGTTTGACATTAAATAATTAGTGTGTCTGTAAGAGCAAATTTTGTGTTTCTGTATGCACATGAAACAGATGACAGTAAAACTGAAAAGCAGAAGTGCAGCTTTTTGCACAGTCCCCAGGGAAAGAAAACACATATTCTCAGCAGGTGCAAAAATGTGTTTGTTCAGAAGACTCTTCATCAGAGAATCCTACTAAATTTACTGTTCTCACATCTTTGCCTGCAGTACATGCCTACATGTATGACCTGTTTCCTCCAGTAAGCCTAATGACAAACCCAAATCCCATTCAATAAAATTTAGAGTTGCATTTTCAAATGCATGTCCTATTCCTTGTACTGTAAGATCAGCTTTGAGTATGCCATTTGGTATCCAAAATGATAAAGTATTAAAGTTTTAAGATTTCTATGGCAGTTGAGATAAGTCTTGCAAAATCAACAAACACTGTGGCATTGAGCCATCCATTCTCCAGTGAGAAGACCAAAACTTCTGAAAATCAGTATTATGTAATAACACTTGGGACAGAAATGTATCCTCATCTGCTGAGACATAACTACAGGCCACATGTAACTTTCTCTGTACAAGAAGTTTCCTAGTTTAAAATGGCAAATAGCACCCTGGGAAAGGAAGTAAGTCCATTGAGACAGATTAGTTAGAAAAATAGAGAGATGTATTATTTTAAATAAAAAGCAGAACTGTTTCACCTGTTTGTAACAATCAGTAAGTAGCAAATATAGAGAATATCATGAGAAATCATGTTCCACAAACTCATGCTTTCCAAATACCAGCTATGGGACACTGAATACTAAGTTATGTAGGTGGTGTGTCAACCAAAATAGAAATTGAGGGGGCAAAAAAACCCTATGTCTAAATTGACATAGTTTCAAACAATAGAGTTTGAGTGCATTTCTGGCCTGGTGGCATAAAGTACCACAAATTTGCATTCAGATCCATATTATCAAGCTCAAAACCCTCACAGGCAGCATGTGACAGTCTACTGCTAATTTTCTGTTTCCCCTCCGCTCTTCACCACCACAGCCCATTGCTGGCATATCTTCCTACAGATATTCTGAAAGCAGAAGAAATCAAATACACACCAAATAATATCAAACAGCACATTCTGTTAGGGAAAAAAATCGAGCTTTCAACACAACTACAGATTCCAGTTCAGATTCACATGGTTTGTACTTGGGCTGTCTTGCAATGCAGATGTAGATGGTACCAGTTTGGGCTATTTTCACTCCACAGCCATGAAAAAGAGAACTGTGGCAATCATTTCCTAACTTTCATGTGAACCCAGACTGATCAAGCCAAATTCCTGTTACTGACCAGTTATATTTACATTCACATTACAGTGCTTCTATGGCTGGAGTTCCCTCCTTAGTGCTAATCCAGTAGCTCAGAGCTCAAGCAGTAGATGTGTCTTTTAAATAGAGTCCTTCATGTTTGAATACCTACTGTCTTTGAAGCAATTATCAATCTGAGATTAAAGACAGCCTGTAGATATGGGCAGAGAGAAGTACCTCTGAGCTAGGTGAAATACTATGACATCAAGACAGTAAAATCAGACAGATATTTTGAAGTGAATTATCAATCATTTTATATATTGCTCAGGAGATCTTATAGTGCTGCTCTATTGCCAGGATTTCCTAAAGGAAAAGTCAAGCAAAAGCTGACAAAGCTGCCTTTTAAAGAGCAAATTTTGCAAAATCCTGTGGTTCTCCATATTCCCCAAAAGTAGGGAAGTCAAAAATCAAAGAACACACTTGGTAACAGAAGTTTGTACATGAAATGAATTCTTTCCTATAAAGAGCAGTTGCATCCTTCACTCCTGAGTACTTCTAAGAAAAAAATTTGGCCCAATCACCTCTAATAATGTTGGAGAGAAAATTTTGTTAATAGAGAAGGGGTTAAGAAATGGGTTTCCTAACATGACTGAGAGAAAAAGTCTGATATGGTCATGTCATGAATAAAAATGAAGCCTGGTAACCAAACTGATTGCTTACTTCAAATCAGGTTTCTTGGCAGTTTTATATACATCGAATGCACTAGACTGTATCTATGAGCAATGTAATCTGTAAAAAGTAGCTTCCTCTTGAATAGTCATGCATAGATTGAGATCCTTTGATGCAGCACTGTCTCCTCAAAGCATCAAAAATAAACATTAAAGAGATTTACTGGAAATCATTTTAATCTACTTTAATCTACTTTTAATCTACTTTTTATTCAACTTCACATTCCTAGATGTTTATGCTATATGATAGAGTTTAAAATTGTCTGCTTTTATTTCAACTGTGTGAAACCCTAGAGGTTCAGAAATGGCAACTGAGAGCCAAGGCTGTTACCTGTATCCTGGCTTGGACTTTTCACACCCCTTCCTGCAGCTTGACTGCCCATCTCTCCTGTGTGCCAGAGCTCCTGCCTGGGACACGTTCCTAGGCTTTCTTGCCATGCAGAGGAGGCTCAGGGCAGATGCTGCTGCACCACTGAGCCTCACCCCACCTGCAGTCAGGATGTGGCTTCAGGCATCAACCCAGATCAGGAGCTCAAACAGGCCCCTGGGTTCCCTAGACTAATTAGTTCCCTAGAGTCATATGTCACACAGTCATAATCTGTAACTTGCATTAAGATGATGGCAAAAATGATCTCCATAAAAAGCTGTTGGCATCAAAATTTGTGAATCTTAAAGGAAGATATGCACAGCTGATAAATTATATTTAAATTTAGTAGCTTCAACAGGAACATCTGACAAACCCAAAATCATTGTACAAACCATGTGCTAGAAGGTATTAAACCACAGAGCATTAATTTCAGTGGAAATAAGAAAATGCAGTCATCAAAGGAGTCAGAGAAAAAACTTCAGGCAAGAAAATACACTGGTCTCGTCAGTGATAGCAGCCAAACCCTTGGTTTTGCTTAGTTATTTCTCTACAATTGGCTCTGAGTGAAGATGCTTGTTTTGATCTAGGGACATCACTTAACAAGAACTAAAATGCTTTTGACAAGTTACCTGATCCTTTGTTTCTATGCTACAGCAGTTTTTTATCTACTCAGAAATTCAAAGTCAAACCAAAAATTATCCTAACAATAGGATATAGAGAAGTGGAGCCCCAAAACAGAACATAACTGGCAATTCACAGGAAATTTTGACCAGATGAAGATAGGGTGCTCACAGTCTTTGTGACAGAGAGTTTCAGCAAGTCTGATTTTGACCATGCCTCAATGGCCTCACAGCTCTGAAACAGAAACCAGAACATGCCACCAGAATGAGGCATCAGGTGGAAGGAAAGAGCTGATAGGAAATAAGCAGCAGAAAACAGCAGAGGGGATAAAAAACAGGTTCTGTTTATGAACATCTTTATGAACATTCTTTATCAAATGATAAAGAAGTTGCTTTTTAAAATATATCTATTCATGAGCATAAGTGGAGAATTACGCAATCATACTGGGAGAGGATGAGAGAGACCAACCCAGAATGACCCACAGCGCTTGCAAGGAAGAGAAAATTATGTTGCAACACACAGTGGCATTTAGAAAAGGCATTTAGAAGGCCTTTTTCAAAATTACAATGGCATTTTAAGCATCAAAAATTTAAAATAGAAATGTGTGTATATTCTGTGAGCCATCCTGCCAAGGGACTTTACTGTCAAATCCTGCATACCTGCATTAGGTAATGGTGCCAGGAATCATCCCCTTGCAGCCATATAATGGAAAATAACATTAGTACCTATATACATAATCACAAAAGTGGCAGTCTGTGTGGATGCAGGTTCTTAAAACATTAGATAAGAAAATATAATTTAGGTAAAAGGCTTCAATGATGTTACTCCAGAGAACCAGTACTGTGGGAACACCTCTGCAAAACGCCTCATCCAAGACTCCAAGGCACATTTTTCTGGGACACCATTATGCTTCACACCCCTGGGCCCTACCCCTCAGCTGGGCAGGCTGGTCCAGGCTTGCAGGCCATGTCTCAGCAGGCAGCAGCACAATCCCCACTGACCCCAAACGTGCCAGGGAGCAGGGAGATGACACAGGTATCCCTCAAAACAAATCCCCATCTAAATCAGCCCTTGTGGCTGGGGAGGAGAGTTTCTTGTTAACCATCACTAGGTCAAGATGCCACCCACATGGTAAAAAAAAAATCCCAGTTCCTCTTTGGCCAAATGTTCCAAATGAGCATATTATGTCAAAGAGGGAGATTTGCTGGGGTTACAACTACAGAAATAGCATGACATTGTGTTTGCTGCGTGGCTCAAACCTACCACCGCCTCCAGGCTCTCGCAGGGGTCCTGAAGAGGAAGGCAGGGTATTTCCTGCAGTGAGGGTCAGCCCCCACCTCCAGCCTGGGCCCCCAGAGACACCATTTTGGGGTGATAAGTGAGGCAGGAGGGATGGAGAAACTCCTGCTCCTTGTCCTGTCCCTGGTGCAGATCTGCAGGGCCACCCTGCAGCTGGATATTGTGGTGTGTCCCATATGGGCTGTAAAAGTGCACTTGACCACAGAGAGGATCAGTCCCAGCATGGGCCAGGAGTTCAAACTCTGCAAACACCTCTGGGCAAAAAGGAAAGAGGTGCCTAGGGCTCTTTGGAGGGGCTTGGCCATGCCATTCTTGATTTAAGGTTTTTCCCTAGTGGTTTTCCTATGTTGTTGCACCCAAACCAGCCTTCTCAGCACTGGGGCTAATGGCCAGATAGGCTGACTTGGAGGCAGACCAGAAAAAGTTAAGCAATTGCCACAAAATCTCATGAACAAGTCTTGTGTAAGGAAGACTTTTTTAGGAGTAACTTTTTGGCAGCAGTACCTGTCTAAGAAGTCACATGCCCTATTCCATTCACCCTGTGCTGCACCCTCACAAACATCCATGCACCAAATCAAACCAAAGAACTGATGCAGTTAAAACCCCCTCTTTCTGTGACTTTTTGCTGGATTGTTTGTAATGGACTTGTTCCCCAGTCCATGTCACTGCACAGCTACAGGGGCTGGCAGATGATCGGGATGAGAAATCCTGTGTGAGTCAAACTGTCACCAAGCCCTGAGCACGGGGACTCGGGGAGTGCCCTGAGCATGACACATCAGCAGCCGCCCCTTCCCGGGACCAGGGAGGTGACAGCACTGCAAGGACAGGTGAGAAAACCCCGGCACTGGGCACTGCAGAGTTTTAAACCCGTAGCTTTGGTTGAGTCGGGAAGAAACAAGGCGAAACCAGCACAGTATTGCAGATGACAGATCCCAAAGATCCCAAAGGAAAACAGCCTGGGTTGTCTCTGACAGCCAGGCAAGAGGCAGTTGTTGTGCAAGGGAAACCACTGCAGGAGCCTACTGAGCAAATCTCTTATTCTGCTATGTGTTCAGATAAGTGGGAAGATTACATATGCAAAACAGAAAGTGACACAGCAATTTATTCATATCTACTTCTTCACATTGTCAGTGTGAATTTGAACCACTTCAAAATTAATTTAATTTTCAAAATAACATTTAGAGAGAAAAATTGCAAAATTGGCCAGTCCACAACCAGATACAATCCAACGTGGAATTCCAGTGTTGTATATTATATGACATCCAATATTACATTATTCCTTTAAGGCCAAACTTTATAACATACCCCTCCAAAAAAGCAATTTGTATACTATCGACCCAGCCTAGAAAATATGGTATTCAAACATCAAATGATTGCTATGCTGAAAGCTCAGAGACCAAAACCACCAGCCTGCCAAGATCACAATGATACTGCTATCAAATTCAAAAATCTCCTGGCAGGCTATTTCCCCAGAGTCACCTGCACTAACCAGGAAAGTCTGTTTTGCTCCTTCAGTTTCACAAGAAAAAAAAAAAAAACTTCAGGCAGAACAATCTGGGGAGAAGAATTCTATGTGAAAACCTAGCCAAGTGGCAATGAGAATCTTACCAAGAAATATCTCTGTGTGTCCCTAAAACACATTGTACTTATCAAAACATATTAGTATGATGCAGATGTACACTTTTTTAAAAAATAACCACTAGGTTTCTTCCCTAGAACAGTCTTAGGTTAACTAAGCTGCAGAGAGGCCAAAGATACAGAAGGGGAAGATACATCCTCCAAAGGTGCAGAATTCAAATGTATCAGCCCTTCAGGATAAAGGCTACTGCCTACATTGCCCCTCAGAAGCAACTGGCTGCCTCCGAAGTTCATCTTTATAGAGGAGAATATGGTTGAGCTTAAGACTGAGAAAAAGACCCAGGCTCAGAGATATCAGAGCCATAAAACACAGTTAGCTGCCTGCATCTTGGGTGGGAGTAGCCTTGCTGTGTCTCTGGAAGGATCAGGGTTTTCTCCCGCCTTAGTTTAAAAAATAGGGTAAGAAACTTTTTTCCTTTACAGTTACATTCCAAAGAATGGGGATGAGATGATGGTTTTCTCTCGCTTTTACTGAGGAACCTCGGAAAAGTTCCCACGCAGCATGTTCCCACCTGGCACAAACTCACCAGGAATGGGGAGGAGCGGGGAGGAGAAAGGGGAACCAAGCGCCTGCGTTTCTCCCCGCAGCCGGCGAAGTCACCTGGGCTGGGCAGGTGACAGCGAGCGGGACCCCGGCCCGGTCCGCGGGGCTCGTCCCGATCCGCCCGCTGCGCCGCGGGGCCGCGCTGGCTCGGGGGGAGCCGGGCAGCGGCGGGGGCTCGGGGGGAGCCGGGCAGCGGCGTTCGCTCGGGGGGAGCCGGGCAGCGGCGTTCGCTCGGAGGGAGCCGGGCAGCGGCGTTCGCTCGGAGGGAGCCGGGCAGCGGCGGGGGCTCGGGGGGAGCCGGGCAGCGGTGTTCGCTCGGAGGGAGCCGGGCAGCGGCGTTCGCTCGGGGGGAGCCGGGCAGCGGTGTTGGCTCGGAGGGAGCCGGGCAGCGGCGCGGGCGGCCCCGGCGGGCGGGGCGGCTCAGCGCCCTCAGAGCGGCCCCGCCGCCCAAGGCTCCTCCTCGGCTCCCGGCCCGCAGCCACCTGTGCGCGGCCCGGGCGGGGCGGGGCCGGGACGAGGCCCGGGTCCCTCCTCTGCCGGTGCCTCCGGGCGGGCCAGGCCGGGCCGGGCCGGGACGGGGAGAGGCTCCGGCAGCCGCGGCGGGACCCGGCGGAGGGAGAGCCCGGCCCGGGGAAGCGGCGGCACCGGCAGGTGCCGGGCCGAGGGCAGCGCGTCCCGGCGGGGCAGCGCTCAGGGGCATGGACAAGCTCAACAGGCTGACGGTGCCGGCCGGGGAGAAGTTCAGGTAGGGGCTGGAGCGCTCCCGGTGTCCTCCGGGAACGGGGCTGCCGCGGGAGCGCCGTGGGACGAGCCGCTCCCCGCGGCCGAGCGCGGGGGCAACGGGAGGCGCTGAGACACGAGGAAGTTGGCCGGAGTTTTGGAGTGAAACGGAGTTGTTACCCTTTTTTACCCGATGGCCAAGGCGCTGCAGGGAAGTGCGGGAGGTAAACACGGGTCTGGAGTGGATAACACAGATTTCAAAGCAGGATGTGTGTCGGCTTCACCTGCAGCGCAGAGGAATATTTTCAAAGTGTCTGTTTGCAAAGCTGTAAGAAAGTAGTGCGTGACTCATTGTGATGCATGAGCCTTATGCAAATTAGAAAAAAAATTAATTGCTTAATGCTTTAATGTCTTATGAAGATGGCTTTCGCAGTTAGGTTCTGTGCTATTTCCTAATCTTCGAAAGAACTGGTGGAATAGAGGGAACTGGAAAACAGGAAATGTTCCTAAGTGAAGGAGAACAATGTTAAATACAGGGTTTGAGAGGAAAAAAGCAGAAGCTGGCCATTACTGAGGTATTTTTAGTGTGTCTGTTCGTGTGCTGGTGCAGTTGGCACCTCGACGCTCATGACTTTTTGTATTTCTGAATAGTTAAAAGAAGTTCTGTTTCAGATTAAAGTAACATTGAATTCTTTTCCTCCTCTGAAAGAATAAGAAGGAAATACTGAAAAATATTTTTTCCTAAAATAAGTCATATTTAAGCTCTCAGTACTAACTTATAAACCCTTCTCAAGTCTCTCTCCCTATCCTGAGAAACCTTCCTGCAAACTGGAATAATTCCTTGTAAAGCTAATTTTGATGGAATGCAGTTTATTGATATCTACTCTTTCTATAATGTGGAAATATTGTTGTGGGGGGTGTGTACTTGCAGAGCTGCAGTGACACTCATGCTCCTCAGCCAGGCACACCTAATGAAAGCCAAGCAGGCTGCATCCTAAGCCCAGGCAAGAACCCTGTGGAAGGCTCAGTGGACAGGGGGAAGAACATGGAATTTCCTCATTTTCTGCAATTTACCACCTTAAGTGGTCTAAACTGGTTTAAATGGGGTCAGAGCTCAGTGTTGGTCTAAACTAGCTGTCTTTAAATAACAAGTTGGAAAGCTTGATTCCATCCATTACTGGTACATAAAAAAAATAAATACACACCCTCTGCTGTCATAAAATTGTAGCTGGGATTCATCTTCTGCACTTTTGCAAACAAAGCAGGATTACCTTCAGGTATCAAAAGTGGGTCTATATATGAGGCTTATAAGGCCCACAATTTTTGATGAACTGATTCAAAAGCCCTAAAACCTGAAAGGCAGCACCACGCCTCTTCTGCATCTTCACACGGATGACACTCTCCATCTCGTCTGAGGTTTTCATTTGGTTGTAAAATGGGGAAGAGAAAGAAGTAGCTCTGCTTTCCTGTATTAACCCGAAGTACTACAAGTAAAATTTTCTCTCCTCCTCATGGCCACTTCAGCCTATTTGTGCAGGGAATGTAGGAGCACCCGTTTCTCAGGCATGTGAGTGTTCTCATCACACGCAGAGGGCACGTATGCTTCAACTCAAGCATGTTGAAATACTCCTCAGAAGCTTGGATATGTGGCTACAAAATCTTACTATGGTATCAGAATTTTAAAACCTGAAGGCAGAACTTTCTGTGAGTTCTGTTCTGTCCTATCCATAGGATAGATTTGAGAGCATTCCTGTGCAAATACAGGAAGAGATCAGCATAACATGGCAGGAGCCTTTACCTCCCCCTGTGAAACACCTGGATACCCCCTCATACTCTGTGGCCTGTTGACAGGGCAGTTGACTTCCTAATATCACATCTGTCTGCATGGAACAGACAGAGGTGGTTCAGAGTTTGTACTGAATGTTACATGATCTAAATGGTTATGTCAAAAGCATACTTTTCTTCATACGCTATGATGCAATGCCAAGAAATGTTCCTGCCAAATACAGTTTCAATTTATGTGATTATAGTTTGCATTTTTAAAGACAGCTTCCTTAAAATTTCTGCTTTGTAGCAGCAAAAGTTAAAAAAGCACTGTTGAGTCAGTGTCTGAGAGAGGATCTTTTGATTTTTTTAAGTGTAGACCTGAAAAACTAGATATTATGTGGTTTTGCTAAGCTCAACTATTCTCCATGGGTATAGTTGAGCCTACCAGACCTAGCTTTTTGTTGCATTAGCAAATCTTACATCAGATCTGAATTCTTAACATGTTCCATTTGTTATTATTGCAACAATAAGAACCATAAGAATACTAAGTGTTCTTATATGCCTGCCTAACATGTTGTGGTATGTACATTGTTTGCAGTTAGGCCACTCAATTAACTCCAGTAATAGCTGGACAGGAATGCTGGAGCTTCATGGAATTCTGGTAATAATTTCTATATAGTGTTTCTTATAAGGCATGCATAGTATGCAAATATTCCCTCAGAGTTGTGTGTTCTAACTGCTTCTTTATAGTCAGGAAAAATTAATTCAAAAGCTTGGTTATTTATTGTGAGAGAAACTAATCTGTGGTGCATACAAGTAATTTGGTACTTTGAATTGTTTCCCCAAGAGTGGAGTGAATACATGAGCAATAGCCACACTGCCATGGCAAGCTCTAGTGTGCCTGGATTTCAGACTGAACTTCAGGGAAAAAAAAAATTATACTGCAAACATACAGAAATAGATGCACTCATGATCAGGGACAGTGGGCTGCATGGGTAAGGGGAAGTTAGCAGCTCAGAACAAAAGTCTGTACTAGCCTTGCAGACTCTTCTGTGGTTTAACTTCCCTAGACTATAAGCCTATGATTCCTGGTATTTAAATAATTTCTAGCTACTATATGTGACTGTGTCACAGCATCTCTTCAGACTTGCTGCATTTTTTTATTATGCCCACAAACCCTAATGGTGGCCCCCTGCCCATGGCTGGCTTTGCTGTGCAGCACAAAGTCCTTTTGAAGGCATCATCACCCCTGCAGTGATGGGCAAACCATGGCACAAACCAAAGTGTGCCACATGCTTTCACTTGCCGAAGGTTATGCAGCCAGCAAGTTCCAGGTTGCAAACAGCCTTTTCCAAGAGCAGTTTCATGTTCATTTCACATGACTTCATTAATTGGCAGCAGTCTGTCTCTGCCCCCAGCAAAAAATAAAAGGCTTAAATTCCCTATCTCCAAGCATAATGCCTGTTTAAAAGGAAGTGGAAATAAACTGGGAATTTACTTTTCTCAAGCTGAACTAGTGTGTCTGGGACTTTTTGCAGGATTTTGTATTAGTCCCCCTTGTTAAACAGAAGGGTTTAAGTCCTAACTCTGTGAAAATCAAGAGGGGTTTCCTTAAGGCCTGCATGTCTGTTGTCTATCAAACTTGGAGGTGTTTATGGTCTTCACTAATTTTCTACTGGTAGCTTGGCTGTAATTGCTAGGCCTTTTCCTTTAACAGAGGATCTTCTGACAATGTCTCTTCTTGAAAGTGTATAGTAGAAAATTAATCCATTCAGGATTCAAATTATATTTTGCTGTAAACTGACACCTCCTATGTATATTATGCTTTACCATAGGAAGCATCTACTTCTGGAGAAAATGTTTGGGGAATATCTGAATAACAGTTTTGTGCTGTAAAAAAATATTTTATTATAGTAGTTCTAATTCCCCTTAGTGGTAGCAAACAGACTTAGAAACCTAATCTGTTATTTCAAGGCAAATTTTAACTTAGTTTATTGCCTCAATGAGCTTGAACAGGACAAAAGAACAAAAATAAACTCAAGCAAGAAATAATCTGGAGTTTCAAAGTAACCCAGAGAATGCTACCCATGACAGAATTAGGCATCAGAGCCCACATCCAACTTTAACATGTCAACCTCTTATTAGTTACATAGAGTCCAGAGGAAAGGCTAATAGAATCATTCAGTGGTTTGGGTTGGAAGGGATCATCCTGTTCCCATCCCTCTGCAATGGGCAGGGAAGACTTCCACTAGATCAGGTTTCCCAAAGCCCCATCCAACCTGGCCTTGAACACTTCCAGGGATGGGACAGCCACAAGTTCTCAAGACAACTTGTTCCAGCGCCTCACCACCTTCACAATAAAGAATTTCTTCCTAATACCCCGGCTGCTCTCAGTTTGATGCCATTCCCCCTTGTCCTGTTACTGCATACCCTTGTAATCAGCTCCTCTCCAGCTTTTTTTATAGACCCCCTTCAGTTATTAAAAGGCTGCAGATCACCCCAGAGTTTTGCCTTTTCCAAGTGGAACAATCCCAATTCTCTTAGCCTCACTTCTGCTCTTCTACCAGCTCTGGTGTTCTCCTCTTTCTAGCAAAAGTCTAAGCTGCCCTAAGGCCATAACAGCTGGGAAGGTCTTGTGGTCTTCACCACCCATTCCCACCACAGCCACCTTCCAGTGTCTCCAGACAACTTTCCACTGCACAGTATCTCTCTGTGGTGACAGCAGCTTTTGTGGCACACCCCTGTCTTAGCCCACCAAAATGTAGGCTGAACAAAAGGTCAAATGAAATCACAGTTCAGTGATTTGCAGTCTTCAAAGCCGAGTTTCACAGGCACAGGGAAAGGAGGTCACTGGCTACGTTTGCCGTGCTGATGAGCACAAACAAAAGTTTTTTTCTGTAGGATTGTTAGGTCCTGTTTGCCATACAAAGCACAAGATTTTGATTAAAAGATAAAGTTTTATAATCTCTATTTCCTCTAGTTTTCTGTCAGCTTAAATAGTTCATGAATCTCTCTCTCATCTCTGGACTTTGGAATGAAATGAGATAGGAAATGCAAACTTCTCCAAATACCACTGTAAAAATCCATTCTTTCACTCAGTGTGACTTCTCCAGTCAAATCTTACTTCTCCCTCTGACCTTGCTTCAGCACAGCATAGCCTCCATCCCATCTATATTTGTCCTTCTTTACTCCCTTCTCTCTGTACAACTAGTTTATTCTGCCAATCCCTTAAAGCTTCTTTTCTTCTTTCCAATTGTGTCATCCTACCTGGACCAATTCTCAGGCTAAAAAACCAACCAACCAAAACAACCAAACCTGAAACATGCTAATTTTTACAAGGAAAAAAAAAAAAAAAAAAAGAAAAAAAAAAAAAAAAAAAAAGCCTTCCACAAACTGAAGGGACTGAAGGGAGGAAAAAAACCCAAGTAAACCACCACACAGGATTTCTTCTCACACCGAAAAGAATGAATGTTTAAGTGTGAAGAGAATGTTTAAGTGTGACTGTGATCTATGTGTGTTTTAAATAAAAAATATAACAATGTGGACAAAATTATGAAATATAATATTAAAACTATCAAGAAATGCCCTGCTTTAATCTCTGCAGGTAGACAGCAGTGTAAGGGTGTAATCTGTTCACAATATCAGCTATGCCTATATAGTACCTATAGCTTTATTCTACATGTGCTGGCAAAATTATTAAGTCATTAGCACAGCTTATTCTACCACTGCTTCATATATATGTACACTGTTCCAAATAAAATAAGGCCTTGTAGTGACACTGTAGTTCTGCCAAAATAACTGTCCAGAGTAGGAGCGTTTGTCAACCATCGCAATGACAAATGAGAAGTCCTTGGCCTGCAACTGTCAGTTATTCAGCAGAAGCAAGTAATTTAGATTTGATCTAATGGCATGGTTTTTTGAGGGTTTTTTGGTAAAATATAAAATTATCAAGAGCCAAGCAAATAACCCTATAAATTAATTTTCGTGGCCAACATTCCAGCAAACGTGGCAAAACTATTTTTTGCCATTAGTTTGTAAATGTACCCCATACAGCTGTGTAGAGTGCTAGGTATTAAATCATAATATGATATTGCAGGTACCCAGTGATATGTTGATTCCAGAACAAAACAGTTTTGTTTTACAGAATCATTCAAAACCTACGTACTGCACAGGACATTAAAATGTAATAGAGGCTAATATGACAATCATAAATCGTTGCAAAAAAGCCCCACTAGAAAACCATATTAGTTTATTTGCTCAGAAGACAAGAGAATTGAAAAATTGATGGAAAACAGTGGCTAAAAAGGACAGTGTTTTCCCATTTGGCTCTAGGGCATCATCTTAGATTTTTGGTAAACTGTAAGAGGGTGTAGTGTAAATATGTTCGGTTTGTGCCAGCTGTAATAAATTAGTGAGGAGTAACAGAAGCTTGAAAATTCTGTTAGCATCTTTATCCTAATTGGTTCATATATACATTTTAAACAAGTTCATTTTCCAGACATAAGCAAAGTCAGACGTGCAATGCTACAAGTTTATGACCTCAACATAAATTACTACACAGTAAATACTTTAGAAAGAATTGAAATAATGCATCCTGAGGCAATAATATGAAAACCATGAGTATATGCTTCTCAAGAGTAATTCAAGGGGAAACTGGGTCAAGTAAGCTATTAATACAAGAGGCTATACCATGTGGCTAAATGTTTCCTTCCTATCTTAAAATATGGATGCTGTAGGCATCTCTGCAAGAAGCACAGAGGCAACAAAGTGCTACTGAGGCTGTAGCTACATGGCCAGCTGAATTTGGCATAAGTCCAAGCTGCTGCCGAAAGAGCAGGTCCCTTTCTTCCACCTTCCCAAGGTCCCTGCTGACCCTGCCCCTCTCTGCCCTCTCACTGGCACTGGGGTTCCAGTGACCATGTGACAGAGCTGGGTCTGATCCTGCTGATATCTAAATTGGCAAAAGAAAAAAGAAGTTAGTGTCCCAGCTGGAGGTTCCATGATTCATCATAGCTGTGGAAGCACCGAGGGCCTCAGAGAAGAGCAGAATTTCCTCTTTCAGTGGCAACCCATGTGGGCTCCATTACAGTTGACATAGGGGCCAACTAGGAAATTTCTCCAGAGTTTTAACAAAATTTGATTGCCTTCAGAACAAAACAAACAAGACTGATCCATGAGTAGCTTCCATTGAGTCCCTGTCAGTGCCACCCTACATCTGTGGTGGGTAAAATGCTTTTGTAGCTTGAGCAAAAATGCTTTCTGCCCAAGTACAGCAGTTGTTTGTCAGTGGTAATATTCTGGGTCCATACCAGATCCTGTCTTTATTCATTTCCCTGCAATGCCTTTCTGCTTCCTCTTCTTGTTGAAATACAAAAGCCATCTAATTCTTTTAAATTTCTGCCCTTGTTCTCCTTCAGTGACCAGGCTGTAGAGTACTAATCCTTCAGGGAGGTACAGCATTCACTTAGTTTTAACTGAAACTGTATTTTAGAGTAGACAAATATGTTGAGCTTCCTTCTGCCACTTGAAAACCTTCCAGAGAAGTGGAATAAGTCTTGTGAATGTGGCTTCTTTGTGTGTGTGTGTGTTTGTTTTATAATGCATTAACTTATATCCAGAGAGCTGGTGCAAAAAAAAGAGATCAGTAAACCAAAAAAAAAAAAAAAAAAAAAAGGCTCAAAACAGAGCAGGTCAGTTACAGAACAGAAAACATACTTTGCCTTTTTATGTCAAGAAGTGACATGTAATATTCACTTACATATCATAATACCTAATGATTTTCTGTATTTCTTATGGTGTCACCATTTTTTAGTTGGGATAAAGGGAAGAGCAATTTGCAGAAGAGGGAAGAGGTGTCCAAACCTTTGAGTTTTTGATTGTTTGTTTCCAGGCAAATTCACATGCTTAGCATTGGAAACTAGAAGGGGTTCCTTCGATATGCAGAGCTCCCAATCACCCCAAAGTACTTACACTGTTTAGTTTCATGCTAGGCATGATTTCTGTCAAGGATGTATTTACATGTATTTACACCCTTTACATGCTACATTTTTTATTTACTCAGTGAATATTAGTACTTACCAATACAGGGAGGACTGACAGCTTTTTTGTAAGGATTATGTAGAGGACAAACGAAGATGAAAAACATAATCAATGTTTAGCCTTTCTGTGCTTCTGTGTGTACCATTGAAACACACACCTGCTCTAACTATGGGGTTTGCCTTTAGACAAAATAATGGATGATTCAGAAGTGAGCAGAATAGGATGTTTCTGAGACTTTACAAAATCAACACTCTTGTCAAGGTGAATATAAACTATTGTCATTTCCCCTTGTGCATCTCCCAAACACAGGTGAAAACAATTCCTTGTTCCTTTTTCCTCTCAGATAGGTAGCTGTAATTGACTTCTCCCGATAAGCAAACCTCTTTGAACTTTTCTTCACAGCTTTGAGATAGCTTTACAGATAAAGATCAAAGACTCAGTGCCTTGAATGGATGGTTTGGTGCCACAGGTTACCACCTCCAGCTCCAAACTTCCTCTTCTCCCACCAGGAAAGCTATTGCAGGGGGTGGATAAAACCCCAGAGGGGATGAGGGGCTGTAAGGCCCTACCTTTGACCAGCAGCTACTGAAGTGATTGATCTGACTCCACCTCAAGGATTCAGCTGTCTCTCTTAGGCATTTTTATGCATTTTACACATATCTCATATCACCAGCTCTGACCCAGGTGGCTGATTCCACCTGGCATTTCCTTGCAAAGGGCTCCCACTCCTGCTGTTCCAGGTAGCATGTGATGTAAGAGAGCGTGCATGTGGAGATCTGAAGGAGATCTAATGAGGCATTAGATGTTTTCAATATTTGGTATTTCTGTTTGCTTTCTACTGAAGAATTAGAAATTAAGTGGAAGGGGGTAGAGTTGTTTTATAACATTTAATTGCATTGTCTTTGAGGCACAAAACTGACAAGTAATATGAAAATACATCTTAAAAAGACATCCAGTTCACCAAAATCCATGTTCTTTCACAAAGACCATGGCACAAGCATTGCTTTCACGGAAGCCTGGCATAGGAAAGGTGGTCCTTTTCTAGTTTGTTAATTCAGTTTGAGAAGATATTTCAACATAAGAGCTTTATACTTTTCAAAATCTCAAGGGCTACTTTTACGAATCTCCTTCTGGACAACCAGGTTCTCCCCCCAAAAGGAAGCAGGACTCTTCCCCATTGTCCAGAAACAATAACTTACTTTCTTAATTTGGTCACCTGCCTAGCTGTTTATAAAACTCAAGGATAATAGAAACACAAAACAAAGACCTGCTGGGGAGAAGGTGGTGGAATAATTGTGCTGTGAGAAGCCATAAAGGAGGGGTCTGGGCATAATATTCTTTCTTTGGTATCATATTTTAGTGTGGGGGGGTTTTAATTAACAGAGGTAGCTGTAATAATTTTTAGTTTTCTGCTCTTTGAGTTTTGGCTTTTGTCTTCTAATAACTTAGCTTTTATTCTCCACATTTTGTTACATTCTTCCTTACTTTCTGTTTTGTGGTTCTTTCCTGTAAAACTTTATAGCTGAGGCAAGTGGGTATTTCTGGAGATTTTTTGTTTTAAGTCTAAATTAGCACTTACTAATTCCCATTCTAGGTTTCTAATCCCAAGTATTTAAATTTGCCTGAAAAAGAACCCAAACAAACAAAAACTCTGGAAAACAACAATTTTTTGTTTTAGCATGATTTGCCTTTCTTAAGCTAAAAGTGAGTGCTACACCTACCCACAGACTTACTTTAAGTGAATGGACGTAGTAATCTTCAGAAAATGTGACTTTCTGGGCACAGAACTACAGGTTGTCCTGTCAGTGAGAAACAGATTTACCCAAAAAGGTATAAGAACTTCAACTGGCATGGAAATTGTCTGATTTACAGTGCGTTTATTTTTTAAATTATTTTTACTATTTTAAAATCAAGTTAAAGACCTAACTGATGTGAGGAGGAGGAGAAGGAAAATACAGGTCCCTTAATGCTGAATGTGTCAATATTGTTTATATTGTTTATAAAGCTGCCCTAGCAAACCTCTCAATATATTATGTTCAAAATTCTGCTCTTCTTTAACTAAAGAAACTGGTTTGTGAGTACTGATGGGAATTTTTCAAGAGGCAAAACAGGTAATTCAGACAGTCCCGTAAAGACCAGAAATGTAAGAAGGGGAAAAATGAAAGGATGAAAATTTTCATCCCCCAGATAAACAGAAATAGGTATATGCTTGTAATATATAAAAATTTCCTGTAAATAATTTAAAATTAGTTTTTGTTTTGCTACCACTCCTCACTGATGCTGCAGTCAGCCCTGTTTCCAAAAACATGAGCAGGACCCCTCTCAGCTACAGGTGCTCACAGCCAGACACCCTGAAGCACTTGTGTCCCCCTGCCCACTCCAGAGACCCTGCAAAATATTCTTGCAATGGGCTGTCACTCCCCACATAATACAGGCACAGATAAAACACTGACAGCCAGCTGCACTGAAGGGGCAAATACTGGGTTTGCTGTGCTCAAGTGGATGCACTCCTGCACACGGGAGATCCCTCCCTGTTTCCAGGAGCAGGGACAGGTCATGGCCACTGGGGAGCCACTCATGCTGACTGCACTGAGCCTTAGTGCACTAATTTACAGAATACACATTGGTAAATGTCTTCACAGATTTATAATACCCATAAATACAATTTCTCAAAAGCTAGTTTAAATAGTGAGAGAATTCCATATTATACAAATCTGTCTGAAATGAAGACAGACTTCTCTTTCTCAAGTCAGGGACTCTGTACCTCATCTCACATCGGAGTTGAAAACTTGTTACACTTTATTCTTCGTTTTTATCTTTAAAAGCTATTTTACCTTTGGAAACCCTTATTTGGATAGTGTATATGCAAAAGAGCCAAAGGCTTCCAGGTGATGTGGGGATGTGTCACAGCCAGGTCTGCCCATCATCCTCAGTTCGTCACATATTCCTCGTAAGCTGAGCTGTGACCAGATCAAAGAGAGGGTGGGTTTGTTTCATTTTATCTCCAGGCAGCTCTGCCAGACCTTGAGTGCAGCAAGGTATTTTGTCACACAGCAAATCCTTCTTTCAGGTTGTATGGTATTTACAATGGCAAAACTTTCCACCTTCCTTCACATATGTATCACAGCTAGTGACCCCTTTGTTAATAGATCCGATAATTCTGAATTACTAGAGTTTTTAGCTACAAAAATAGCAATACAGGGCTAAAAAGTGGTTTGGTTTAGGTTTCTGTCTTTTTTTGTTACTCCTTCCAACATGTAGAATTTCTAATGAATTTTTAAGAAACCTAAAACTTTTTAGAAGCATCTACAGCCAAGACTTCCAAACTTACTGTCTGCAGAGCTTTGAAAATCTATTGTGTGCCATGAGATCCTGATCAAAGGGTCCCATCCAGTCTATACAAGTTACAATTTAAATGGATCTCAAAATATCTATTGCTGAAATATGTTTTCAAAAATTAGCAGTAACACAAGACTGCACCTTTATCTGCGAACCTGATTTTGCATAAAAAGATCCCAAGCAGGTTTAATGAAGATTTGGAGCTTGTAGTTAAAGAAGCAACTTTAAGTTTTACCTCTTGATTATCTTTAATTATATGCAATGCAAACTGAGACAAGCATTACTCATTATTTTTATTTACAGTACTAGCTGATGGAGGTCCATGAGTATTTCTAGTGTCTGCTCATCCCAAGAGAACACTAGAGAACAAACATTAGTTGGTAATGAGGTCCTGACTCAGATGTGTTGTGAAGAAGGAGGTTGTAGTTACATACCTGGCACAAGAGCTGCCTACACCAGGCCGTGGGAGCCCCCATTTCCTGGGCTCTCTCAGGCCTGCTGCTCTGGTAAGGTCCTCTCACAAAGAACCCCTTTACTTGGAGAATAACCAAGTATTTCAGAGCCATTCAGCAAGCATTTTAGTGCTAGTCAGATACGTAGATTCAGTCAAAACTCTAGGTGTATAAATGCCCTTCTGTGCTTCACTTTCCTCATCGCTCTGGAATGGCCTTTGGGCTTGGGATTGAGTGCTTTAAGATTTGGAGAATCCTCTTGCCACAGACTTTTCTATCTGCCTCTCATCTTCTGTCTCTCTAACATCACAGGTCAGACAGACAGCTCTTTCTAAAACTTTGCAGTTGTTGCCTTCTATATGGCCTGGCACGTCAAGAAATTTCAGCCTCCAGCTAACTGGGCAGACTGGTTTTTGCAGCTCATTCAACTCTGTGGGTCAAAGGGGATTCCACTTGAACTGGAGATCAGCTGTGCTTGATGACTTGCTACACTTCCCACTTAGTGCACTTATCTGCTTACTCTCATAGGCTTCAGACAAGTTAAATTCTATAGAGGCAACAAACAAGTATTTTAACAACTCCTGTAAGAGCTACATAATTTTAAAAACTGAAAAAATTCACACGAATGCCTATTAGGTACTCTCTAATTTATCAAAGTTGTAATTAGAAATCTAAATGCCTCCAGAAAAGAATATGGAATAAGAAACACAGATTTTTAAGAAATTTGACAATGCAAAAAATGGGAATGTTTTCATTTCAGTCCATCTGCATGGAAAAAATATCATAATAGCACCAGTGCATGTGATTTCCTAATTTAAATGCACCACTTTAAATAGAAATATGTAATAAAATAATCTTTTAAACTGTAGCCTTATTCAAGACTCATAGAATATCCATGATGCTCTAATCAATTTACCTAAATAGGATCAAATTAAATGCAAATGCAGGTACTTGTACTTACCAATTTTGTGTTAGATCTTATTTGCATGTATGTGTGAAGATTTTTTAGCAAATAAATGACAATATAGAATAAAACCAGTAATGTGAAAAAGCCCATCTTTTTTCAAAGAAAAGTAATAATTTTGCCAAAGATGTAAAGGTATTAGTGTCAGTGATGGGCAATAACCAATATTCAGATAGAAATCTACAATTAGATTTTTGTTAGTGAATCCTATCTCTGATAAACAACAAAAGAAATGTAACTGATGCTGACATCCATCCCTAATTGAAGTCTGGCAAGCCTTTTTGAAAGAAATACAAACACAACCATTCTCCCCAAACTAGAACTAAACCATTCAGATCTCCTCTCATTCTTTTCATTCCTCATTACTTTTCATTTATAGACGCTGCCAGGTGCCAGCTGGGGCACAACACAGAAACAGCAAACTGCAGATGATGGCTATTTCTGATGTTTCAAGCAGAACCAGAAGCTGAATCTGTTAAGAAAAAAACCCCAACAAATACAACAGAAAAGCAGAAGTTCTTCTGAGCTTTTCAGCTCAGATTTAATGTATCTGGTTAGTTTAGATAATAATCCAAGCTGCTCGTATAGGTGTGGTACATGTTGTTGGAAATTTTGGAGCATTTTGCTGTACACCTTGTTTCTCGCAAGTATGATTCATTTCTTTAAATTAGCAGGTAACACTGTATCATTTTGCTGTAAATTAATTGTTTCAGTTTTCAGGAGGAGTTGTGCTTGTGAATTATTTGTCCATTATTCTCATTATATTTAGGTGTCCCATCTATGCCCATCTATGGGCATCACCACTATAGTTCTGCAGTGTTGTAAAGTCAGTTCTAGATAAAATGTTAACATTTAAATATTCTAAACTATTAATTTAGGCAAGGATTTAATTTTTCCTGATGCGCTTACTCTTAAATTGATTGTTTATACCATACTTAATTGTATTTAGAGGAAGGATAACACAAATAATGCTAAAGAGCTCTCAGGAAGGAAAACTTCATACACAAATGATTTAACAATTAAACTACTTATTGAAGATATATTGAGCATATTTTTCTTAATTTATGTTAATGGCTGTTCAACCACTTGGTAATTTAATGCTAGCTTTGTTTAATATCTTACAGGAAGCTTCAAAAGATGGTGCATGACATCAAGAAAAATGAAACTGGGATAATAAACAAGTTCAAAAAGTAAGTTTGCAATGCCAATCCCTAGTTTTATCAATGTGGGGAGTTTGGGTTAGGAGCACAGTGGTGTGTAGTACATTTGTGATGGGACTGTGTTATTCCAGAGGGAGAAGCATGGAAGGAGCTTCAGTTCAGACTGCAACCTGCAGAATTGTCATCAGAGTTAAGACTATCATAAAAGAGTTGCAGAACTGGAGTCCAGTGATAGATTGTGTTTGTAGCCTTGAAAAAACAAAACACTACTTGAGTGAAGAGACCTTTTTTTTTTTTTTTGAATGTTGGCTGGGAGTGGTCTTTGCTTATTGTTTGCACGTGTGCCTTTCTCCTTAGGCAACTGTTTAGGGTTCCTACTGCAATTAAGGTGAATTTGAGCCCCACCTTGAACCAACTGGTCAGACATCATACTTAAAATTCCCATAAAAATGCTAAGTTTTCTTGTGTTTCATTCTCATAAAACAAAATCCAGCATTACCTAGCACCCATATTCTAGTAAGATGTGCTGAATGACATGCAGATTGTGTCACATGCATGAAAGTATCATAAAATATTCATATGTATTTATACATAGAAAGAAATTCCAGTAATTTTGCATCCTTGTCAAATGAATACACTATTCACTGTTTCCAGTCAAACATCTATTTAAAGCAATTAGCTATTTAGCACACTTTTCTTAATGCAACAGCTCATTTGCATTGAAATTCCATTTGGATGTGATTTTCTCATTCAGATGTGTTTCTTTACATGGGTCATTGGCAACAAAAGTATTAAGTACTTTTAGAAGTTAATTACAACACCCTAGCTGCAGTGTTTCCAGGACAACCATATTACATTCTAGAAATACAGCTCATGTACATAAAAGACACATGGAAACATTGTTTTAAATGGTTTTTGAAGAGCGACCATGATGGCTCAGTTCAAGTGAAAGAGCTAATTCTCCTTATATACAAAGCCATCAGTCAGCTATTGGCAGAAGCAGTGGGGCCCTGCCTGGTTTGGCTATACAAGAGCTCTGGAAAGCCAAGCTGGCTCAGCTCTTGCCCCTGATGCCAGCCCAGGCAGGGCTGGTGATTGTGGGGCAGCTGCTGGACCTGCCAGAGGAGGGGGATACCCTCCTAGGAGCAGCAGGGCTGCCCAGCTCTCCTGTTCCCCAGGCAGGAAGAGTAATTTTGGCCTCCAAACCCTCCTTTGTGCTCTCATTTCCACAGCTGTGTTTCTGCCCACAGACCCTGAGCAGGCTCTTGATGGTAAAACACCTGATATATCAGATTTTTGTGGTAATTTTTTCCTTTACTCATCCTCTTTCACTCTTAAGATTGCTGCAGTTCACAGTTAATCACAGTTGCTACACTTATTTTCATGCAAGCACAAAAGGAGATTTTCCCATAAAATGGCCTTTTTTCAACTGCTTGGGGTTTAAAGGTAATTTGTGGTTTTGGTTTTAACACGGTGACCACTGTGTTCACCACCCACCTACAAAAAACTGGTTTTCATCTGGGACCTGCTCATAGGGAAGAGCTGCTAGGCTATCCGAGGCTTTTGGTGGGGTTTTTTGAGGGGGGGGGTTAAAGAGGGTTTCTTACAGTTGTTGCTTTTTAATAAAGGGTAATTCCTACTTCCTACTTCACAATAGTTGTTTAATTGTAATTAATAATGTTCCATGGACTCAGTTCAAAAGCCTCAGAGAGGAAAGATGACAGAAGCATCTAAGGTTTATCATTTGAGGCTACAAAGTCTCTCCCATAGTTGCCTGAACATGAATTCTGTTGTTAATCTGTGTGCCCTTCTTAGAGAGGAAGAACAGAAAAGGGAGAAGTAACATGAACCAAATGTAACAAAAGCTGAGAAGGCCGTCATTAAGTGTCAAAGATTGCTGCTATAGCACTGCAATTCTTTGATGCACTTAAGATAAATATATATATATAAAAGAGCAGACTCATAAAAATCAAAGTATGACTGCAGCACAAAGTTCATATGTCAGCTCTCTCAGTTATAAGAACACAAACCAAGGTATAAAAACATAACAATCTTCCTGGATGTTACTGTGATTCATCTGAGTCATAATAATCTTTTTTGCAGTTCTGAATATCAGAAATTTAGGTTTTAAAAATTGAAGAGTTTCTAATATTTGCACATGACTTCAGAGTTCAAGTCTTGAACCCGGCACATAATGAGACTTGTAATAAAAGCATGAGTTGACAACACTGATAAGGATATGTACAAGAGATGCTAAGCTTTACAGAATTAGAGCTGGCTCTGTTCCTCACTATGCAACCTTTGGGGGCTTTTTGTTTGATTGTAGATGCTTTCTCTAAAACATGGTCATCCAGTTGATCACTACTTCCATTTCAGTTAAAGGATTATTTTATTAAATGTCAAGGTTCTAAGCATGACTGAAGCAAGAAAAGTTTTGTTTAAAATGGGCTTTGTGTAGCATAGATCCATCCATGTGCTGGGAAAGAAAATTAAAATCAAACCTATTATAACTAGAAGTAATTGTTGAGAATTCAAATAGTGTACTTTCTTATCTGAGGCCTAAAGTTATCACCCAGATGTATGCTGTAAGCCTCTGCTACACAGATTGAAAGAATTATCAAATACTCGTGAAATACATTAGACTTATTAGCACTATTTGTTAAAACACTTCTGAAATCTGGATTGGCTCTTGATTAGCAGAAATGAAACAGGTCTTACATCAAGACTTTTGCTCTCCAGTCTAGTTCATCTGTGGGGTGGAGGTGGGGAGGAATTCATCTACTGTCCATGCATGTTTTAAAGGTCTGTGGAAAGCAGGCTGAACAGTCCTGGTAACAGGAAAGAAATAGGTTGTTTTTTCATTGCTTAAAAGTTCCTGTTTGTTCCCCATTCCAACTCACTGTTTTCTGACAGTAAAAATATTGGCCACTGCAGAATAGCTGTCACCTGCTTGCCCTTAATCCCATGCAAAACTGTTTACAGCCCTGAGTCCCAGCTGCTGTGCAGATCCCAGTGACAAGGAGGATTATGTACTCAGGTGTAGAAGCAATGAGTGTAGCCAGCATAGTATAAACAACGAGAGCTGGGGGCATTTTTTTTTCATTTGGCATCCTTAGTAGTACAGAACAGGGAAGCAGAGAAATCATAGGTTTCATGATGTAGGATGGTTGCCTATGCTTGAAATATGCTGTAAAGACATAGCACTCGTGTCCATCATCAGCTTTAAGCCTCTGGGCTTTGTTCAGTGGAATCCTGGCTCCACTGAAGTTGATGTTAAAAGTCACACTGCACATACAGCAAAGTCAGGACTTCAGCTAAAGTACTGCTATGTGCTGACCTATATTTTTTGTTGAATAAGAAACAAGTTCAATTTATTTGCCTTGTTGTAATATCACATCCTTCAGAAATTGTGCACTTGTACTCATGTTTCTGAGTGCACACCATCCAAATATGTCCATTTCTTGAACGTTTGCCATGTGACCTGAAAAATGGTACAAAGGTGCTTCACCCAGCTTTTTAGTTGGGTACACCTTTGCTTCAGATTTGTGTGGTCCATTTTTCTATATCATTTTTAATTGAGGCAGTAACTGTAGGCAGAAAAATAGTTCTTGTGTTACTAAATGTGTCTTCAACCTGCATATCTTCAGCTAAAAGACGTTCATGATCAAACCCGTGGGAGAGGGAAAAGTGGTATTTTATGAACCAAACAGTGAAAGTACCAAAATCAAGCTGTACCACACTTAGAAAAAGAAAACAGGAAAAGGTATAATACCTGTTTTTCACTGTTATGCTGAAGAAACATGAAAATTACTGTGTAGCTGAATAGGATGTTTTGAGTGTCAGGATTTTTATTACTGTAACTGCCATAGCACATTGTAAGAACATGTGTGAAAGAGTAGTAATAACACTTAAAAAAATATCCCTTTCAGTTTAGTTTTATCTTGTACACTTGCTGCATAATTCCAAATCTGTAACAAACTATTCCACTAGGTCATGAGAACACAGAAAAGTTTATCTGTTCTCATCACACCTTTTGGACTGCTGAAAGTGTTTCTGGCAAAGTTCAATTAATTTCACAAGTGTGATGATCTAGTGCATGTAAAGCTAATACATACTATAAATACTCATCCCAGAAAATGTGTCAATATAATTTTTGTAATAACTATTATGTTAAAATGGTTCCTAAGAAGGGAGTGGACTTTTTCCACAGACTTAACAATACAAAAAAAGCAAAGGATTTTTGAAAACAAAGCATTTTCAGGCATATCTTAAATGCTGGGGGGAGTGAGCAGAAACACTAGTAGGGAAATACACCTGTGGGAAAATATAAGTGCTACGTGTAAAGGACTACTACTAATATGTTTGGTTGTTTTTCTGAGTGTAGACTGTAAAAACAAGTGTTGCTAGAGCAAAACACCCAGACCTCTGCTGCAGTTTGTTTTAAAATTCTTCACTCAATGCAGGAAAACAAAAATGTGCTATAAATTTGAAGTCATTATTCTTTGCAGTTAATACAGGACCATATGTGTTAGGAAAGTTAATTACACACCTAAATATTTTGTTGGATCAAGCTCAGCATACTATAGGGGCAAATCTTGGAATACATTGCTTTAAAATGGAATAATTTATTCTCTTAAAAATTGTTCTGAATTTCTGTACCCTGCATTCTATTCCTGTGTGAGAAGCATCTATAACCCATTATATGAAATGTCTCAAGTGCTGCCTGGTTATTTGTTGAAGCTCCGATATATGTACCAGGATTAAAATACATTTAAATATGCATGCTCATTGGATGGCATTTGATTCTTCCAGTCCTTTCTCATTAACTTCAGGGAAGAGGACAGATTCAATTGCCATTCTGCAAGGAACTGTGTGGACAATGAGGTCAGAGTCTGCAGTAGCTGGGTAGCCACACCTTGGCATAGGATTGCATCTTTTGAGCTTGTGTTGTGGTTTGCATATTGGGGAGAGTTTTGGCTCCTGTAAAGTGAAGCTCCAGCTGACTTCAAAATACCCTGGATTCCAGTTCTGGCACTCAGAAAAACATACCAGTAGTGTGAAAACTACTTTTTAAGTGGATTTGAATTTTAGAATAAACAGCATATTTGAAAAGATTCTAGCAAATATAGATGTGGCCGTGAACTCTTTCAGCTCTGTGACAGAAACATTATTTCTTTTCTTCTATTGATATTCAGGTTCCAAAATGAACAAGTGGCCTTAATTTGCAAAACTGGGAAAGATACTTGGGATCGGTATGCTATTCCATAGCTGCACCATAGCATGATAGGCTGCTTAGACACAGACCTCTGTTCTGTACCTCGTGTGCTTTCACTATAACGTATTGACATTTTCTGCCAGGGCCACTGCCAGGATTTACAGGCCCTGGTACCAAGGGTGGAAGATTTCTGCTTAGCAGCTTAGAAGTGTGTGATATTGCTTAAGCCCTGTACTTTATACCATGACCCAGACAGCCTCTTACTGTTGCTGTAGTTCCACTGTTTCCTGAGTCTCCACCATTTCTGAACAACTCATGGTAGGCATGTTGCAAAATACATCCAGACATCTTGGTCTCCCCTTCCTAAGATGTGAGATGAGGCCTGGCAGTGGCTCTGGGATTTTCTTTCTAACATGGCTGTGCTAACCTGGATAGAAGACCAGCACAGAGCTGTTGAGAATGCTTTTTAATTTACTGTTTGTACACTAAGTTACATTATGCTTCAGGAAGTTAAAACCTCTGAGGAGACAGCTATCCATCATTCGTGTTGTTAGTCATGAACAAAGCAGGTTAACATTGCAAAAATTATCTTCCTGGTTTGGTTTTTGTTTGGCTTGGGGAGTTTGGGCTTTTTTGAGTTCTAGCAATGCCAGCACCATTTATTCATTGACTCATGCATGTGCATGGGGTGGTTTTGGTGACTATCTGAAAAACAGAATTCCATTAATTCAAGTCAGAAGTAGCCAAAGAATTTCTCAAAACAGGAAAATTTGTTAGTTGATGTGGTAGTGCCAGTATGCCACCACCCTGAGTGATACCTGAATAATGATACCTAGGCAGCAAGCTCAGGGCTTAAATATTGAGTGTCAAATTCTTGTGGCAAAGCAACATTTGTAAACAATATTGCTCAGAGATTCAAAAAAAAAAAATTAAAATTCTTTGGAGATTTGGGTTTTTTTTAAATATTTTCATATTTTTGCAAATGAATTTGTTAGGACCTGACTGAAGAATGAGTGAAGTTGTTAGTTTAGTGGACAAAGCTTCAGGTCCATGGTGAGGTCTCATCAGTACTCCAAGGAAGCTGTCTGACAATGTTCAAAAGTCACTTGAAAGAATAATTTTAATGTCATTAATTAACTTAACGTTTTATCTGGCTACTAAAAACAATGGGTTGTCATTTTTGCCCTCTGCAGAGGCATCAGTCTGGCCTGTGGTATCACACATGCACTGTTCATCTTGACTTTAAACCCAAATTCTCCTCTTTCATTACATGGTAGTGAGATAATTAAACTGACTGTAATTCAATGTCTTCTTTGGACAGCTGCAAGTTAGTAAGGAGGAGTATACATGAATACACATATATACACATATATATGTGGGTTTATCCATGTGTGTACTTCTGCTTGCTAGGATATATATATAGATGCACATACGTATGAATCTATTTGTATAGCCAAAAAGATAATTTCAGTATTTCTACAAATCATCTTTTGATTCACTTGGTAAGTGATGCCATTGTAACAGTTTTTTACCAAAAAAGCGACATAACATCATAAAATAATAAAAAGTAGAATCTTTCACTGAGAGGCCTGGTATACATTTAAATATTACTCATCAAATAAAGTGCATGCAAAATTATAGTTCTAAAAATACAAATGGAGAGTGCTATGCCACTTTATTATTCCATAATCTTAATAAAGCCTCTGTGAACCTGAACAGATTTTCATCTTCCAATAGGTCATCATTTATCTCTGCCCCCTATCTTATCTCTTCCTGGAAATGAAGAAGACAGGGGGTGAGCAAGGAAGCTGTCCTTTCAACATATGTTCTTAGTGAAAAAAATATATTAAAATCCCAGATTCTGTTTCATTATTTTTTCAGTTTCTAGCTTTTCAAAGCATTCTTCTACAGCTATTTCCTAAGCATCTGTGATAGTAATCTGTATTTCTTTAGCTGCAGGTATCTTTTTTATCAGCTTTTTTTATATGTCTGGCTAATTCTCCCTTCTAGTGAAGGTTACTTTTGAGATCATAAATGTAATAATTCTAATTTACAGGCTTAAAAAAAAGCCACCACCAAGTCTACCACAAAGGGATTATGCTTCAGGTAAGGCTGTATTAATGTAAATTTAAACTGTATGTCTGTGTTAATTTGCTATCTATATGCCTAACAGTATTTCAGTTATACACTGCCTCATAATTTGTTTTTTAATTAGAGAACAGGATACCATTATCAACAACTCTGAAGGTAGTTCACACCTCTGAAATGAAAGGCAAGAAAAAAATGATGAATTATGCTAGCATGAAGAGTAGCAAGTAACCACCCTTTCAAAACCAGTCCTAAACAGAGTTCTGTATCTAGGCTGCTGTAAAAATGAAGGAGAATTTGCATCCAGTCCCTCCTTACAGAAACCATGAAAGTAAATACAGAAGACATTGAACAAATGCATCATTACAGATTTAAAATCTTAATACTGTTAATGTAATGATGACATCATGAATTATCTTAAAGGTAGACCTCTACTTGCTTATCATACAGCACTGCCCACAAACTAGTTCATGGCTATTTTTGCAAGTTAACAGCCATCTTGTTAAGATAAGTATAGAAAAAAGCAGGACAGAGTTCGGAAGTTACCAGGTAACTGGTAACTGGTTCCCTGTTTAACACAAACACTTGTAATTAGTGTGCTGTCTTGGCACTTCAACCAACAAGAAGGTACAGGGCCCAGAGGTCAGCAAGAGTTCCATTATCTAGAAATTGTCACCCCTACTTAAAAAAGAGATGCATTAGCAGGACATTGTGGGTAAAGGGCATGCTCTGCTGTTCAGACCATGTGCAGTTGTCTTTTTCTAATGCTTTTCCAATAGTTCTGAAATAATTTGTCAAAAATAAGCATGAATACATTTAATTTACTATTCTGTCCAAACCAGATGTATTGCACAGAACTGTTTGGAAATTTTGCTCACTGTTTTTTAACTGAATATGTTAAGTATAGATTGAAGAACCAATCTAAGATAAACATTTATATTCACTTTTACATCTCCTTAAATAACTCCTGTGTTTGGTTTAGAACATGCAGATATCGAAGAGGAACAATGGTCAGATGATTTTGTAAGTACATATTTTGGGCTAGTAGGAGGTTACTGTGGCAACAAGTTAGCACAAGAAATAATAGAAGATTCTTTTTAAATCATCTACTTGTGGTTGAACTAAATAATATTGACATTTATGTTATTTTTTACATCAGTTTAGTTCACAAGTAGCCACTGCTTTTTAGCTGCCTCAATTTTTTACATTCAACTTAGAAGTACTTTCAGAAGCACAGTCAATGGTAGCCATGAACACTAAGGTTTTTGGATAAGTAAGCAAATGGCATCAATTTGAGGGACTGGCTAAACTGAACAATAATTTCAGAAATGAGTAAGAGGTTTTATTTGGGGCAGGAAGGGTGGGAGGGGTGAGGTGAGGAAGGCCACTTCTTACTAAAAATGAAAACTTCTGCAAAGATTTTAGAAAACATTAGAATGAAGCAATTCATGGCTGTCAGCCATGTAAAGTAGTGGTGCAACTGTCAGCCTGAAGTGACCAGTTTCCTTCTGGAGTCAGATCTTGAGTACCCTTTTAACAGGAAAGGGAGAGGAAGTGACAACACACGCATCAAGAGTCACAGCTGGATCTAGAAGGGAACTGTCCTGGGAAGGGAAACAAGCTATGGATCCGTAACTTGAAGACTGAGCTCTTGAGGTGAAAGGACTCCTTGAAGATAGCAAGAGGACAGGGAGCTCCTGGGAGGAGTGGAGCGGGAGGAGGCAGGAGTGCCTCTTGGCAAGAGGAAGCACTAAGAGGGAATATGATGTGTCTGTTCAAGGGTACAATGGTTGTAATTTTGTTATCATACTCCTGCAAGGATATTTGTGTTATAGATTGCTATGAGATGAGAAATGGGAAGTTCTGTCTTTCTAGGACAGCGATTATGAAAATCCAGATGACCACTCTGACTCTGAGATGTACGTGGTTCCCAGTGAAGAGAATCCTGATGACAGCTATGAGCCACCTCCAAGTGAGAAGGAGAAAAAGAAGATTCCCTCTGCATTCCCTGTTTCTAGGGGTGAATATGCAGGTAGTTACGGAATAATTAACTATGTCACCTTGATAATTGCTTTTTGATCAGTACCAGAAAAGAGGCCTCAAATGCACTAATCTGTCCTTTCCTCAAGAGTTTGCTTTTAATTCTGATACTCAGATCTTAAGCATTCAGGGAACTTTTTTTTTTTTTTTATTACAGCATGAAACAGGTTAGTATTGCCAGCAGTGATGTTTATAATTTTAATATAATGTGTCCTAGAGACTTTGATAGACATCTACTAATGACAAAATTCAAGCAAAGGTATGGGAGATACCATTAACTTGGGGCTCCAAATTAATCCACATATATTGATGCAGAAATTCCTATTCAAGATGAGACACATAATACTAGACAGGTCCCTTCTTAATCTTCTCTGTTTCTCCAGTCATTATTCTCAAAGCAGTAAAACAGTAGCCCAAATATTCACTCCTTATTGTCCTTCAAAATTGGTACTAAAGATGATAAATATCCTGAAAAACAGGATTGAGATTTTATTTACATCAGTCCAGTATAAAGAGATTCTTTTCTTCCTTATTTGATTCTTTTCAATCATGGATAGGTTGCATTGAAGTGAATGAAAGTTAGCTTCAGTTAGATGAAGATTAGAGACATGGAGAAAAGAAACATTGACATGATGCCTGCTTTTATTTTTGTATACCAGACTGTTACTGGTAGTAGAATGTTCATCAAAGTGTTAAAATACCACATATGTACTCATAGAATTTTATCAGCCCTTCACCTGTATGTTCTTTGAAAAGGGAAGGAGTTGTTAAAATGACACTCCAGAGAACCTGGCATAATTCATGTTCCAGTCCCACCCAGTGTTGTTTTTCTCATATGTTTTACGTGAGAAACTAAACCACCCAGCCACCACCTTTTCCCCAAGGAGTTAATCAGTTGCTCATACAACAGTCAGTGTCTAGGCACCCTCTGCAGCCTGAGGCTGAGGGCTAGGCTGCTACCCTGAGCAGTGAAATAGGACCTGTTTACACAAAGGTCTCAACAGCAGGTCCAGCTATGCTCAGGTCTGCTGCTTGACCTGTGCTGCAGCCGCAGCAAAGACTTTTGCACAAGCAGTAGGAGAAAGTGCAGAGACTAATGTGTCATTTTTACTGAAATTGTTGTTTTCTACCAAATAAAAAGACAATCGCACCAGTCACCAGCAGCTTCCTCCCATCAACAAACCTCTCCCAAGTACACCCAGTCCAGCCATGTCCAGACCAAAGAAACCATGTGTGCCATCCATGCCATTGCCATCTCCTGCTGCAAAGCCAAAAGTGCCACCAAAGCCTAAGGAGTGCAATGATGATGAGGTAAAGTTTACAGATATACTTGTTTTAATTGTGTAAATGTCACAACAATGCCATGGTCTGGTCCCTTTCTTAGCCTCTATAGTACAAATCATTTCTACATCACTAACAGTGACCTGCAAGTACCATACTGATTCCTAGGGGATATATGCCTGCTCTGAGTATCAAGGAGGTTATTTAGACCATGGGATAGCACCTGGTCATCCCTAACAAGCTGCAAGCAACAGGGAGAGAGTAACCTCAAAGGCTGCTCTGGGAGCAGAGGGAAGGGAGGGCTTCCACGCACCAGTGGAATAGCTTTATAAAGGGTTTTCAATCTTTGGGATTCCCTTCCACATAGGATAATAAATGTCTGAAATAGGAGTCACTGTGAATTGGCAACTATTGTAAACTGCTGCCAGGGCTTCAGTCCCAACAGTTTGTTGACATGATGAATGTTTAACTGATAGATTTTTTTTCTCCTGCATTTCTCATAGGATAACTACATTGTGCCAGTGGACAATGATGATGATAACTATATTGAACCCACAGAAAGCAGCATGTCACTACCTACAAGATGTGAGTTTTAGTCATTTAAGCTTCTAATTATTGCTTTATTAGAAATAAGAGTGAAAAAACTGGGTCAAATTAATGTCTGTTTCTAGGGTTCAAAGAGTGGAGGTGCAGCTATTAAAGAGATCACAGCCTGCAAAAAGGCAGTTGGCTCCTTTGGCTTATGGCAAGGTCAAGGAAAATTACTTTTGACTTTATTGGAAGACGTGTTTAATTCCTGCCCCTCTCCCTCAGCTGTTTCAAAGGCCAGCCCTTGTACAGCTAGGAGGCTTTTTATGATGTATGACCTGCCTTCTCATCCAAGGGAGCAGTAGCATTAAAGTTCTCTGTTTGCTGAAGTGTTTCAGGAGAACAAGCACTTTTAGATATTTAGTTGATAAAGACAGACATTGCTTTTAGTTTTGTTTTGTTTTTTTTTTTTTTTAATCTCACTATATATATAAGTATATTTAGCTAGAGAATGAAACTACTACAGCCCAAAGGTGAAAAGTAATCAGAGAGGAGAATGTAGTTCTGCTCTCAGACATTACTGACCGTATCAAACATCTTCAGAAAGACTGGAATACTGAATAGTATTTCTCTTTTAAAATGAGAGCTGTTTTCTGACTGAGTTGATTTATTCAAGGTCATACAAAAGGTTGTCATTTGGACCTACTTAATATTCATTCTTATTGTGTAAATTTTACATTGTTAGTTTGTTAACAGATATGTGTATATATATGCCTATATATACACACATGCACAAATATATAAATATGTACATGAATAAAATATGTTTTTAGCACCTGTGAACAGATTTATGAAGACAACAAAGCCAGCCCTCCCTATTTCTCCAAAGCCTTCTGTTACTTCTAATATGCAAGGTATGTAGAGCTTGCATCGCTGTTAGAATAAAATAATGCAAGACTGTGGAATATTAAATTATGCCTGATGTATTCACACCACTAACCCTATGACATACCAAAGTAAAACAAAAATATGTTCCCCTTTAGCTTTTCTATGTTGTAGCAGTTGCTTTGTCTAGCTTGAATAGTAAATCCATTTTAAGCATAAATAAAACTAGAACAAGTTATTTGCCCCAAATTAATTTATTTTTAGTCTTTTGCTCTACTGGAGGAACACAAGTGGATCAATACAGCAAAATGAATTATAGGACTCAGTATGTCAGTAATTCCATTTCACCATAAGAATCAAGCCCCAATACTTTCAGACCATTAAACTTAGCCTATAGAAATTCTGTACAGGCTGATGTCTTGCATGGCCTTTTATAACAGTGTTCCCATTGAGGTTCTATAAAGAGCAGTTTATTTGGAAAAAGAAACAAAAGCAGAAGCAAATAAAAGGAATTCTGTTTGCTTTTGTAAATTCAGATATTCTTGTTTAATCTCTCTCTGCCAACTTAGAGTTGTTTTGCATCCTGACTATCTCATTAATTGCTTGGATGTAACCTTTCCAGACATGACGCAGTTCTTTAAAAAGCTTTGCATATTCATGAGCAATGTGTTTAGCTTTAAAGTCACAAACTACAAGTCGTAAACGAACATTTTTTATTAATTACTTAGGATTTCGTGAGTTATTTTCCAGACATTTTAAAATGCCCTTTTCAGTCTCAGCCTTTCTGTAAATCAGTGTGGAGCAATAACCAGCTCCTGACAGATGTTACTAAAAAATAAAACGTCTCCCCCTGGTGGGAGCTGGGACGCTTGGACGCAGTAAAGTGATGAAACCTGACATGAAATTTACTGAAACAGGATTCTGTTTTCATTGAAGAAACTGGGCATAGATAAAGGTGCTGGTGTTTGGGGTTTTTTTGGTTTTTTTTTTCTTTTAAGATCTATGAATTAAAATATACGTGTGGGTCAGAAGGGATATTGGCCGTGCAAATGAGGCAGGTTGTATTTATGACTGACCTGATTTCTTCCACCCTGAGTCAAGCAAAGGGTAATTGCTAGTACAGGTGTGATAACGCATTTTTTCCAGACTGATCCAGGTTTGCACAACACAAGCATTCATCTTGCTTGCAGAGGGGAGGAAAGGAGGAGAAAAACAAAACAATAAAAAGTTTTGTGGTGGGAGGAAACTTGATTAATACAGTGACTGTACCTCAGAATCCCTGTGACTTCACCTGAAGTTCCCACTGGAGGACAGGGGGTGCTGCTGCTCTGGGGTTTTGGTGGCAGATTCAAATTCTGAGCAGATTCTCCAAGTTATTTTTCCAGAGTCAGAAGTGTGACTGATACAAATTCAGATCAGCTTTTATGGTAACATGCAGTATGTTTTTGCTACACTAAAGAATGCTTTTTATTTCCTCTCTGTCCTGTAGAAGTCTACGAGGTTCCTGAAGAAGAGGTGAGACCTTTCTAAACTATGACTCCCATTGCCCTCAGGCAGGGTACAAATGTGATTGTGAGAAAAGATTATCAGCCTTTCAAAGGGGAAAACTGGGAACAAATCTCTTCCTGCACTTAAAGCTTTCTGACACTCCCTTATTTGAAGAAAAGCTGGCAAACCATTTCAAAAGAATAAGGGGAAAGTTTCCCAGTCCTCTGTGATAGTGATCCAATCTGTGAAGCAGCAGCCTAAGGGAATGTTTTACAGAAGCTGAACTGCAGCAGAGGAGCAATGACAGTTCTGACACAGTAATTTTTTTCCCATTTGCTGGTACTGGCATAACATATGGCCAAAGCAGATTTACTGATGTTGAGTTCTTGTCTCTCCCATCCTAATGCAGATTACCAGACAGAGCTCTAGTAGAAATCTGTATCACAATGCAAAAATAATATTGCGATGTGGTAACATAAATAGGATCATACAAATTTATTTTATGGAATCAGAAAAGCAACCAAAAAAAATTCAGTGCATTTTCTCTTACAGGAAAAACCATCACCACCACCAGTAACCAGGTAACCCATTGCTGTGAATGTTTGTGCATTATTTAAAACTGTCAGATAATATGTTTTCTCATCTAGGTGTACTACAAAAATATATTTTCTTGTCTAGATACTACATGTCTGTAACTCTTTCTTTAGAAGAGATAAAATAATAGAAATAAGAAATACATACAGTAAATATCTCTTTGGATTATCTACACAAAGATCATCAACAATTTCTACGTTAATTTCATTAACTCAAATGTAATACATATTAAAAATACTCTTAAGGTTACTTTTTAGAATTTTGAGGGGGTGGAGGGAAAGAGAGATTTTCTTTGTATTCACTGTTGTTAAATGTGTAATTTTCCTTTCTTAATTAATGTTTCATTACTAGGTTCACCAAGCCACTCATGTTTATGCCTGCTCAGAATACAGAGCACTCCCACATGCACAGCATGACCAGAGAGTCACCTAAGCAGGATACTTCCAGGTAAGTTAACAGCAGCTTAGATCAATAGGAAATATTAGCAGAGAAAAAAATTTCTTCTCTCTAATGTGTAGCCTTCAGAAAACAGACAATTGTCAGGACACTCAAATATCTAGGGATGCTAGGACAAAGTGAGAACCAAAAGCTCTCATTGCTTTGTGAACTTCTGTGCTCAAGCCAGTTTGTCAAATGGATAGGATTTTCTGAGATATCCCTTTAGGGATCCAGTACAGGAATAAAATATCTCTGCGTGCCAGTTTAAGGTCCTGTTAGCCATCTCTGCACCCTTGCCAATTAGATGTTTTTGCAGTTGTACAAGACTGCTTGTAAAGAAACTGGGCTCAGTAAATCCATGATTTATATCCCAAGCCTCTGGAGGAAAAGGGAAAAATTATACTTGAGTGTGCAGCCTACTTCACTCCTGTGTCCCCAGAAGCATTGAAAGCTGCTTTTTAACCCCTGCCTCCTCTCTAGGTCTTTATTTTACAAAATAGATTGTGTGCCCCCAGAAGGAGGCATCCACAATACGCTGTGTGTGAGGGTGTTTGGTTAGTCCTGTGCACAGTCACAGGGGACCCAAGGTCTAGGACAGAAGCTCTTCTAGAGTAGTTCCACACCAAGGGCACAGCATCACCACACTGTGCAGAGTTGAAATCAAATCCATTTACTGCAGACCTCCTTCCCTCTAGATCTTAAAAAGCCTATCTTAAAAAGCCAATTAAATAAATAAATAAATCCTATTCATTATAATTTACTGTGTGTATTTTTCAGAAATATTTTGCCTCTCCCCAGAAGTCGTCTTCATCCAAAAACAGTGAGTAATTAATGGGCCACTCTAAAAGAATGTTAAATTTAGTCTCATGTTTTATATATAAATAGATGGATTATCAATTTATTATCTGGATTAAATAACCGAAACAGATGACCAGATGTCAGATCCATCTAATATTGTGGTTGTTATTAATCTTTTGGACAAAAGACGACTGGACATCTGTATTGATCCAAGAAAAAGTTCAAATGTTTTAAGGGATGTATGTCTCAGTCCACAAAAGTAATTTCTTGTACTAAAAAATACCAGTTGTACTTCAGAACCTTACTTTAAGTAGCAAAGGACGATTATGCCCAGTCTGAAGCACTTTTTCTTGAGCCTCATTCCTCTCAGATGGTGAGATGATTAATGCTTTCTGAAAATGGAAACCTTCTAAAATGTCAGACTGGGTAGTCTGAGTAACCAGTATCACTAGAAAATGCAGTCCTTGAAGGACTAATTACAAGCCTTGGGTCCTAAGGCTGTTTCAGCCAGTCCCTTCCCCCTCTGCTCTTATCCCAGTCTGTTCCTTCCACTGTGCTGGTTTTTTTTTTGAAGCAAACTATTTGAAAACTTGTCTGACCTCAGAAACGAGCAAAAGCAAATCATAAAAGATTCTTTTTCAGCCAGATTAGCTCCATAAACTGATCTGCAGCATAGCTCTGTTCACAGCTGTGCCAGCTTGAGAGGGTCTGCATGAGGAGCCAAGTATCAAGAACAGAGCAACATAAGTGTGTCAGCATCTGTGCCAAAAGCTACATGCTCAGACCGTGTCCCAGACTGATGCTCACTATTATCCCTGAGAAATAATCAGCCTACCAGTATATAGAGAAATTGGACACTTAAAACTAGGAATTTGGGGTCCTATAATAGTATTAGATGTTACAGTAACACAGTGCAGGTGGTATATGAGCACCCTATAGTCGTACTTCAGTGTTCCAATTTCTTATGTACCAAGCAGTTTGTACATACGACAGCATCAGCATTTTAGTTTCCATTCCACCTCATCACAAAGTTCTTCCCATTTAGATCTGCATCCTGTGTGACTCTGAACAATTTCTAAGCAGTATCAAATTTGGGATTTCTCTTTGGTGAAATAGTTTGATTTCTCAGCTTTTCTTACCAATACAAGATAAGAAAAAAATGTTGCATCTGAAGGGAGAATGTTGGACAGAAATTCCATTATCTGATCAGCAGTAAGAATACTCCTGCTTCAGAACAGACTTGAGTGCCATATTGCAGCTGAAACCTCTCCATTAATGCATTTCAGAGCTTACATCTGAGATGGATATCATCCTAGCTTTGCAGGGAATAAAAAGAGACTATCCTTTAGCTGGAGCCACTCACTGAGTGAGTTACAGCTCCAAGATGAAGCTCCCAGACAAATGCTCATCTCTACCAGGGGTGTATTCAGCTCCTGGGTGCTTACAGTTCACCAGTTTGTCACAAGAGTCAGCCTAGGAAAGAGTTACCCAGCACAGTCCAAATTTTGGGGCCTTTGCTTGTCTTGTAAGTGGCAGCCTTTACAATTTTAAACAAACACATGGTAATGAGCATGATGCTTGTCCAGTGCTCTTTCCATCCTGTTGTCCTTTCCATCCCTGGCTACAGCACATTGACAAAGCCCAAACAATAACTGCAACATCTGTTAACTGCTCCCATTCAATCTGCTGTCAGCACTAACCAGCACTGATCATGTCCACAGAACTGTAACCCTTGTTCCTCTCAAAGGCCAGAGCTGACTGGGAGAAAAATTTTGCCATGTCTCATTTCCCCAACTGCTGGGTGATGGATTACACCTCTCCAGCTGGAGAATGGATGCATTTGTCACTAACATTAGTGAAAAGCCATTAGCTGGGAAGATGAAGACAGACAAATTAGTAACTGGTGCCTCTTTGAAAGATACTTATCAGATGGGAGTCTTGATTCCCTGTCAGTCAAGAAATGGGAGCCAAAATTAAGCTTCTCCAGAAGAAGCCAGGAAATCAGGTGGACTGCTTCAATTCTAGCATGGTGACAAGAGAGTCTACTCAGTTTCCTCAGTTCAGTGGAAGATGTGGTTTTAGTATATTCAAATCTTCTGCAAAATTTCTGTTTTCCAGGTCAGAAATTAAACCTCAACTAAAAGTTGTCACTACAAAACTAAGGCCAGATTTTCTCATTACTTACTACAAGCACTCTCAAGATTATTAGAAAGTTCAAAATTTGATCATTGCTTAATTTTTTTCAAATGACATCATGAAAGTATTCTGGATACTATATACCTTCTGTACAAATATTTCTTTAAAAATTACTACAGATACCAAAACCATATTGATTATTCATGCAGTTCTCATTTAATAATCAAAGAATCAGGCTGAGAAAGACCTCTAAGATGAAGTTCCAACTGTTAATCCATCACCATCGTGTTCACCACTAAACCATGTCTGTAAGTGCCACATCCACATGGCTTTTGAACACTTCCAAGGATGGTGATTCCACCACTTCCCTGGCCAGCCCATTCCATGCCTGACCACATTATCAGTGAAAAAATTTTTCTAATATCTAATCTAAACCTCTCCTGGTGCAGCATAAGGCCATTTCTTCTTCTCCTGTCACTTGTTACCTGGGAGAAAAGACCAGTACCCTCCTTTCAGGTACTTGTAGAGAGCAATAAGAGCCTCCTTTTCTCCAGACTAAACACCTCCAGCTCCCTCAGCCACTCCACATAAAATTTGTGCTTCAGTCCCTTAACCAGTCTTGTTGCCCTTTTCTGCTCCATCACCTCTGTGTCCTTCTGGTAGTGAAGGACTTAAACCTGAACACAGTAATTTCTTTTTTAATTCCTTCATATCAAATCTAACTTGTTTTTCCATTACAGGAGCATGAAGCAAACAATAATGATGAAAGTAAGTATTCAGATGAAAACTTGGCAATATGAGAGGGACTAATATGCCACCAGTTACCACAATACAGCATGCAATGTAGTGTGTCAGTGTAAATTTTATCTGTCAAGTCAGTAATAAGCAAGAAGTGTTACTGAACTGTTCTCTTGTATAATCAGACTGAAAACAAGTTAAGAAAAAAATTAAACCAATGGATATTTTTTACCTTTATTACGTTAACACTAAATGGCAATGAGGAAAATCCACCATTCAGATACAGCTCACTTTGCATACTAAATATTTTGCTTGCACCTCTAGGTCAGAGGTTCAGCAACACACAAGAATCCAGATTTCCCCCTGGAGCAGCTCCATCTCCATTACCAAGGGGCCTGTGAGTAAAAAATGATAAAAATACTTCTTTGATGGGGATGGGTTTAATAGGTACATTAGGAGCTAACTCCTATCCTTGCCTATAGCAATTAGAATTCAAGAGTAATATTTATTCCTGTTTGTGAAAGATATCCTGAGTAGGTTATTTTGTTATTTCTGGAGGAATACTGTTTATATGCCAAGTGGCCTTGCCCTCCACTGCCTGCTGCTGATGGCAGATGCTGGCTGCCTTGCCTGATGTAGTCCCATACTGCAGCACTAGCACATGCAAGCCTAGAAGTACAGAAAGCTTTCACTAAGTTTTCCTGCCCCACCTAAGTCATGTTAAGTATTGGACAGAGTTGTAGCTTCCGTGTGTAAGTAGCTTTACTGAGTGCCCACATTGCATCTGATACCCTTATTCCTTTTTTATTCTCGCTTGTTCCTAACTGCTACAAGTATCCAATGAATTCCATCTTAGACAGAAATACCCTGAGAGCCAATGAAACTGATGCTTAGTTGCTAAATGAATCCATGTATCTGCTAAGTAACCATATTATTTTTCTTTCTCCTCCATAATTCAGGAAGAAAACTTCTAATCCAGTAATTTCACCAGTAAGTTGACTTGTAATTGCATAATCAACCAAAAAATTTATTAGATTTTTAATTTATTGTAAAACTTAATTTTATTATCATGGGTTTGGGTACAAGATAAATGCAAAACATTATGAGAAAGAGTTATGAAGACAGGAAATATTTGGGTGCTATTACATGAATGAAGATCAGTGATCTTTCTGCTCAAGCAGAAAAATATTTTGATCAAAGCAACATTTGGATTCAATGCTCTAGCATGTAACAATAAACACAGTGCATGAACTGAGTAAATGGGAACACATGCAATTCAGAAGTATTCCCAGAATGTACAGGGCTGCCTATGGAAAACATGAGTTCATTGCAAGTGACAGTTCAAGAAATATGCAGGATTTTACCAGAATTTGTCTGAGGTTTGTTAGTAAGCATTTCATCATTTGAAAAATATCCCAAAACTTCTTGTGGCAGAAAGTAAGAGGACTGGTTGAAATTTTCAAAGAGATTAATTTGAAAAATGTTTCAAAACTGGCAGTTTATTATCATTGTTTCAAAATGAAAACAAAAAAAAATTAAAACTGGAAGATTGGTTCCAGTTTTAGTGTGAGCTAAACTGACAGTTTAACTTCCAGTAAACAGAAATGTATTCAGATATTTGTGCGCATAGCTCAGTAAGAGTGAAAATCAGATTTTGATTTGCAAGTATTTGGGAGAGACTTTTTATTTTTGGGCCTGAGATAAGAATGAATCCTCTAGATTTTACTTTTTCTCCATTTATTTATACCCACAAACTGGGATTCTTTCCAAATCTCCTTTGTAAAATCCCAAACTTCAAGGTCATAAAACTAGAAACTCTTCACAGAATGGCTATGTCCCTGCCTCCTAATTCTTCCAGGGTGTTGTCAATTCTAAACTATTTTGCAAAAAGTATAAATTATAAACATTTGCTGTACAAGTGGTGTGCCAGTTAATACTTGGTTGTTCTTCTCTTTTACTGCAGAAACCATGTTTACCTTCCAGAGAGACCTTAACTGCAAATGAAGGTAAATTATAGCTACTGATGTGAAAAAGTTGACATTTATCTGATTATTTTTTTTTTTGTTACTGAAAACATGAAACAAACACCACATTCAATTTACTGTAGGTTTTTGAGGGGTGTTTGGTTTTAGCCGTTTCAAACTGGATCTGAGCAGCCTTGGTTGCACTGAACATCATTGTTCTCTAAAAGCAGTCACATTAAAACTGCTGAGGTTACTGGCGGAGTGATGTAGGACCAGCAGTGTGCCCCTGTAGCCCTGTGAGTGGAGAAGGGGGAAGGGAGGGACGGGTTCTGAACTCAGCCAGAACCATCTCTTCTGGCAAGAGCCGGTCCCGGGCACGGGCAGGAAAGCCATCCCGTCCCGTCTGTGTCAGTCTGTGTGTCTGTGTGAGGCGGCGGCTCCTCCAGGCAAGGCTCAGCAGGCACTGCTGCCTCACTCCAGGCTGGGATGTTCCCGCAGGCCGTGCCCCCGGGCTCCCGCAGGCTCTGCCCGGGCTCCCGCAGGCCGTGCCCCGGGCTCCCGCAGGCCGTGCCCCCGGGCTCCCGCAGGCCGTGCCCCCGGGCTCCCGCAGGCCGTGCCCCCCGGCTCCCGCAGGCCGTGCCCCCGGGCTCCCGCAGGCCGTGCCCCCGGGCTCCCGCAGGCCGTGCCCCCGGGCTCCCGCAGGCCGTGCCCCCCGGCTCCCGCAGGCCGTGCCCCGGGCTCCCTCAGGCCGTGCCCCCGGGCTCCCTCAGGCCGTGCCCCCGGGCTCCCTCAGGCCGTGCCCCGGGCTCCCTCAGGCCGTGCCCCGGGCTCCCTCAGGCCGTGCCCCCGGGCTCCCTCAGGCCGTGCCCCGGCTCCAGCGCCTCCTCTCCTGTCACGGAGTCTTACCGAGCCCTGCAAGCATCCATAGCACAGATATTTGACTAGAATTAGTTAACAAAAAAAAAAAAAAAAAAAAGGCAGTGCAATGGCAGGCTGCCATGGAATGAAAAAAACCCCAATTTTTTAGTAAAAGAAACCCTCCTTGATCTACTGGGACTCCCTAATCTGGGATAAAATATTTCTGAAGAAATCTTGACTTGACTGTTTGTTTTCCCGAACTACAGAAAAACCTATGGCACCAGAACGACGGCGCAATTCCAACCAGGAATTTCCACTTCCCCCCCTTCCAAGTGGTGCCCAAAAGTAAGATCCCTTTCCATCTTCTTCTGAGTATTTCAATGCACCAGCTGTGAGAGGCTCAAAGGGGAGCACTCTTTTCACTGGAGCCTCCCTCCTTGTTACTTTTTCAGAGCTGAGATTCCTGAAGCCTCACAGTAGCAAAAAAATAAAACACAGCAAATGAATGCATACAAATACTATCACCATCACCAAAAAGCATGAGGGGATATAATCTGTAATAAGGTGATGGAGATTTAAAACGTGTTTAACTTCCTACTAGTGGCATGTAATTTGTTTTAAATACCTGTATCAGACCCATGTTTCTCAGTGAATAAATGGGTGAGATGGAACACATTCTACCACTGCGTGCTTCAGATATTCAATTTTCATATTATCAGGACTGGGTACATCCCCTCAGACTTTTCTGTAATCTCTCAACATTTATTTCAGGCTGCTGCTCCAAAAGTCCTCAATTCTGCCAAGTAAGTATAATTCAGTTTTTGAATTAAAATATGACTAACTTGTAATTTCAACTTAATCTTTGAATTTAAATTACTTCAAAATACCTTGCATATTAATTAATTTGGGATTAATGTATCTGTAATGCATACAAAGAGAATGTCAACTATCCGGGATCTTAGTTCAGCTAGTAAAATTAAGGGAGTATCTCAGGATTATTGATGGAAAATGTGTGTTTCATTTACATTTATGAATACTGGAAATTTCTGGCAAGGGCCAGTTTGGGTCATTTGCCATCATAATAAAGATTCTGTCCATTTTCCTTGTCACAAAAGAATGCCAAATATGACATTTCTGGGCTTCTCCAGACTTCTGTTGCCTAGAAGAGAGACAGATTATTATTGCATTCAATTTAATTTTTTTTTTACAGAAGGAAAAAAGAAGGCACTTTTATAATACCAAATGCTAAAGCTCTTCTCTAAGTAGTGCTTTCCAAGATGGACTTTGTTTCAGTTCACAGCTAAAAACAAATTAGGTCATATGTAAATAAACTCTCTTTGTACAGAAGTGTAAATTAGATTTAGCATTTTTCTAGTTGTTTGTTAGCAGACACTTGTCTGACCTTCTTGTAAGCCCTTTACTGTACATATTCAGTCTGAACATATCTTTCACACAGTAAACAGATGGTGAGAATGGCACATAGAAATCTACATTTGGTGTGGCTTAAACTGACATGCTGATATTAGTGTATCTCTTTCCTGGAAACATTTGCTTGATGCCGGGTGCAATTATATCTCCTGTGCTGAGGAAGTATAATATGGTTCACATTAATGCTCTTGACTGATGCACTCAAATTTTGTCTGCTCCTGTCACACAGCTGATGTGCTTCAACTTGAAGCATAAATTCTTACTATTCCCGGATCTGTAACTGTTCTTCAAGACCATCTGGTGCTAAATGATGCTCTGATTAGTAACTTTCTTTAGCATAACCTTTTACCAGGTCCAATAACAACTTTATAATATATACCACTGGTCCCATAATCACTTCTGTCCCTTCAGCATAACCTGCCATCTCTTCTTTGTCCCCACACAAGCCTAGAGCTAACTTCCATCTTCATCATTAAAAGTACTTATGGCACAGTGTCAAATGCTCCTCTGAAATCCAGATTAAGTACAGTGCCACATTGCCTCTTTTTAGAACTCTGTTATTTTATGAAAGAGCTGTAACATTTTATCTACTTGGCTAAGACTCAGATTTTCTCTTGTTAGTTGCACCTTTACTTCCAAATCCTGATGTTATTTCCTTCAAATTCTCTCCTAGGGCCTTGTGTTCTGTGGAATCAGACAAAAAGCCCTGTAGATGCTCAAGTCACTTTTTCCACTTTAGGTACAGCAATTACGTTTGGCATTCTTTAATCATTTGGTACCATCCTGACTTCAAAATTATGTAAAGTAACTGTTACCACCCCTGAATTTCATGTGCCAGTTTTTAAAATCCCCCAGGTAAAGATTATCTGGCCCCATCAGTTCAATTGTACTGAAGTTATTTAAGCTCTGCTTCCGATTTGATTATGGAAATTTCCTTAAAATCAATACAATTCTTACTGCATAAAGCCCCATCTCTTTTTACTTTTTTACACACAGCCAAGGCATCTTTCGTTACCTATTTTAATATCCTTTTGTCAAATCCAATTCACCAATCTGACTGACTTCGGGCAGTTCTACTTTCATCTGTGGCTTTTACAGCCAGTCAGGAAAAATTTTACAGAACCAAAATCCATAATATTGCATAACCTTTTTCAGGTGGTTATTAATTCATTGAGAGCTGGAACTGCTCCCTAAAATGTCTCCTCTCTGTCGCTGTTGGACACGAAAGAAAGACACAAGTCTGGTTCAGAAGGCTGTGACTCCTAGGAGGAGTGTCGGTTTATTTTCAGAACCTATTTTATACCTTTCTACAATGCACCCACCTTAGAGGTGGGACCCCTGGACCCATTGGTCACTTGAAGAGACCATCAAGCAAAGTCCCTCCTTTGGGAAAGCATGTAGAAAAATATATTAGTTTACAATAACATGACCTTGTTTACCAGTTCTGTCCCTGGGAAAAGAATTTCCTGAAATCAAAACATGGCAGGCACGAAACCGTGGCTACACCTCTCCACTTGGGGATGCAGCTTCCAGACAGTTGCATCTTTACTACAAAAGAAGTTCTAAATGTACTTCACACAATTGTCTTTGAACTCTCCAGTCCAACTGAATATTTTAATTCTGGTCACTCTATGGTCTTTTCTATAACATTTTTACTGCTTTCTAGGCCAATATCTAAATGAGAATTTTATTAGTGAAGATTTGACAGTGCAGCCTGAAGAGCACCATATCCAGAAAGGATAGCATTTTTCCCCAATAAGTAAAACAGAGAGGAAAAAAAGCCTCCCATAATAACAAAAAAAGTATCACTCAACTTTCTACAATGATCTTCTCTATTATATTGATTTGCATCCAGCTGTGTTCACAAGTACCTATAGCAAACACCTACACTTTTGGGCCAAGTTCTGTTTTACCAGAAAGCAATAATCCATACTTACTTCTATCATTATTATGCTACACTGCTCAGACATTTCACTTCTGATTTCTTAAACTCTTAAATCTGTATTTCAGCCCATGTAGCTATTTTCAACCATGCTTTGTTATCCCAATTAAGCATCATAATGTTTTCTATTAATTCTGATTCTCCATTTAGCTGCCTGGGCTTCTTGCACATGCATACAAACAATTTAGGTAGTCTAAATTAGTGAAAAATTATCTCTGAAATAAATTCATTTTCGTGACTCACTCACCTGTAAGATTGCCTCTCACACTGGACTGAGAATTACTTGCATTGTATTCCTGCATTTTTATTTTTTTTTCATTCACCTTGATGGTGGAAGAGATTTTTTCCTGTATTCTGAGTCTAGTTCTGGCTAATAACCAAATTGTTATCGAAACTGGTTTTCTCTTCACAAGCAAGACTACCCTTTGAGCAGACAGATGTCCCAGCACTTAAATAGGCCCCATCCATTTCCAGTAGAAAGCTTTCCTGAGTGATATCAAAGGTCAAACATTTCCAGATCTTCCAAACAAATCCTTGTAACAAATCAATTTCTTACATCCTAACAAACATACTTTGAAAACTTATACATGTTGTTCTTCCTCTTTTCTAGAAGTGCCAGAAGCTGCAAACCGTTCTTTGGGTGCTTCCCCTCCCAACAGCACTTCATTTATTTCAAGTTCTGCAGACCAGGTATAATATTAGCTAAATTCCTATTACAGAAATCTCCTTGTCCTTTATTTTGAAATAGTATTTCCACCCCTACCCCCTTTCAAAAGAAAATGACACTCCTTTTGTGGAGGGCTTCTATGCCCCCTTTTGCAATGAGGCCTCTCTGTAGCACAAATAATCTGAATGTTAGCTTTCATTAAAATGTGCTCAGAAACACACAGCATAATGAGAAGTTTAACAAACTGTAGAAAAACATGTAAATAGTATTATATTAAATCTTGGCACTCTACCAATCACAAAAAGCTTTCGTTTCATGTCTTTCTGACTCTCCAGTTCATACCTTCAACATCATTGAAAGAAGGAAATCTGTGGTGAGGTACTTAAGTCTAGTCTTTGATATAGATTGCTATAAGGAGTTTTTAATCACCTCCTGTTTTCTAACTTACAGCTGTACAAATTGTGTACAGGAAAAAAAAAAAGTGCAGTAAGCAAATACAATGATGCTGCAATGCCTCCCCTACGTGTTTCAGTTTTTTCCAAGTCCAACTCCCTTCTGTTTCTTTAAACAAATATCTTCTCATTAGAGTTAATGCTGTCAGTTTTATGGCCAATTCTTTTTTTATGTGTTTTTTTGCAACATTAATCTTTGAATGATCTAAGCAAATGCAAGGTTATCTTCATTTCAGTGCTATTCCCCTTACTCTCATTTTGGATGAAGGGAGACTACAAAATGCAAAAAGACATTCTTATGAGCCTAGTAGTCACAAACAAGGTAAAATAGTTCTGTTGAGTGTAAAACAAAGGTTCTATCATGCACAGCCAGTAACAGTGAATGTTCTAGAGTCTGATATGACAAAGATAATACAGCAGTGAAGAACACAAAGGATTTGAAGTTCTGGAAAAATGTTAACTGTATGTCATACTAGATATTATAAAAAATTACTTTCAAATAAGCAGACCAGAAGACTCTACATGAACAGCTTGTAGCAATTACATTTGCAATTTTTATGTAACAGCCATGGGCAGAAACAGAACTTAATAATAAGATCCATTTAAAAAAAAATGAGCTGTTAATGTTATTTTCCCAGCAATTATACACAGCGGTATCATTTGCTGTAGCATCCTGTGCAATACAAATGCTCACAGGTGCCATTCATTCACATGATATTCACTCTTTGCTTGGTTCCCATCCAAACATTGGCAGCAGCTCTCTGCTTCTACATCATAGGCCACAGACAGTGGTAGAAGAAAGGTCTGGGGGCCATTGATTCCTTCTTTTGTTGAACAAAGATTTTTTCACTGGACTCATTCTCTGCATGGGCAAGTACCTTTCATATTTGCAATTCCTCTCTCCATTTCTTTTTCCAATTAATAGTGTGACTGGAGAAATACCTGGAAAATTTTTGAAGGTAAAATTATATGTTATGGCTTCAGCCAGTCTAAGAATTTGGTGCAATGCCCCCAAAATTGAGGCTCTGCTCTCTCCTCACTGTCAGCTCCCTTCCCAGCTTCTCTAGTGTTCCTTTCTGATCCTGCAGTGGGTTGAGCCAAGTCATTAAACTGACAGAAAACCAGCTTGGCAGTCAAACACTGAAAAAGGCGAACACAAAAAAGGAAAGTTGGTTTGTTTTTTTCTGCAAGATTAATAAAGTGAATTATCTCACCATGGGATCAGATGAGCAACAAAATGAGCACAAAGGAGAAGCCAAGAAATTCCCTTTCTGGCAGCAGTAAGTCAGCTAGATCAGCTCAGTTATAATGTGCAACCTTTAATCTGTTTTGTACAGAGGTGACAAAGCTTGTGTGAAAATTAGTTTCATCATTAAGCTTGTTACTGTAAAGCTGGAGCAAAACTTACCCAAACTTCATGCTGTCCAGGTGGAGACAATCATGCTTTTGTTCACAAATAGCATTAAGGAGATGGGAAACTTCATTCCCAAAGCTTAGACATGAACCAAATCCAAACACCTTACACCCACAACTGAGCAGCATTTAAATTGTTAATGGTCTGTTTATTCCTCAACATTTATTCCTCTCTAAATTCTACTGGAACAGCTTCCATCTTTAAAACTAGTCTACAGCTGAACCTGACTGCTTTCCTTAGGGCATCTCTGTTTTGTCATTTATCAGTCTTCTATCACAAATCTGTTAGCACTGCTTTGACATTCCAGTTTATCTTTGCCCTACCTCTATCCAACTAAAACTGTGAACTCCTGGCAAAGACTTTTTTAAACTCTGTGTTTTCTGCATTTTAGTTCCTCACATTCTGTCATTATTTAGCAGTAACTCCACTGCAGGTCATATTCTTTATTATTATCATTATTATTTTACAGGTGAAACACTGTTCCTCTCTTTTTAGGATGCTGGTGTTCACAGTAAAGCATGGTATGCTGCTACCTGTGATAGGAAAATGGCAGAAGATGCATTGTACCGATCAAACAAGGTAGGTCGCTTTTAAGGAATGTCTATCTTATAGGAAAAAAAACCCAAAACTTCAAATAAAAAAAATTTAAATGACAACCAGAAGTATTCAGAGAGCATCAGCTGTTTTCTGAACAGGTCAAAACTACTGTGCCATCCAAGTACTGTCAAACCTGGAATTATAGTGGTGACATTAGTTAATGCTGGCTTTCTTTGCAACACGAAGTTGCGTTAGTGTAACTAAAAGACCAAAGCACTGCAGAGAAAGCTATTAAAGACTAGGGAGCTCAGAAAGATCTTATAGTTCATGCACACCCCTTAAAAGAAATGCAAAGCCCAGTGGCTTTTAAGTGGTCTCCACCGCTGTCCAATGGCTCACGTGAAAAAAGCTATTTGGAAAGACTGGTGTTGCTATGCATTTTGAAATAGGAACACTGTGCATTTAGGTATTTGGAGAATTTGAATTCTCTCACCTATGTACAAGCTTTGTACAAAATCTGCTGTCACAGGAGGGAAGAGGAGCATGTAGAGTTGCATCCTCAGCATCAAGTACATTTCCACTCTTGCCTAAGTCCCCAGAGTAGAGGAAAGGGGCAGAGCATGGAGGCTATGACCAGTTGAGGGCTACTGTGAGTTAGTGAGCACAGGGCTACATTGTCAGGAGTGCAGGTGCTTGGCTGTGCTGAGAGTGCTTTGCCAGCTCTGGAGAAATGGTATCTCCACCTCTCCCTGCTTTCTTGCCTACCTACTGCCACAGACAGGAACTATTCACTAACAATCTGTCGACCCCAACAGGTGGCTGCCACTGTGTATTTATTACTTCATTTTCTCTGGTTGAGAGAAAGAACAGGCAGCAGCAAGATGATTCTTAAATCATCTTTGTAAGCTGCTGTTAGCAGGAATACATGCTACTTTTCATCTGCTATACTTCTCAGCTGCTATTCTGTTCTTCTAATGGGAGAAAAAGGTTTAATGGTAATATAAATCAAAGTATTAAGCCAAAACCAAACTCAGTTGTTGGAAAGAAATGAGCCAAATACACTGACTACTTTTCTCTCTCTAGGATGGATCTTTCCTAATAAGGAAGAGTTCTGGTCAGGACTCGCGGCAGCCATACACACTGGTTGTGTTTTACAACAGAAGAGTGTACAACGTTCCTATACGATATATTGAATCAACAAGACAATATGCACTGGGCAGAGAAAAAAGTGGTGAAGAGGTGAGATGATGTGGGGGTATTTTTCCTAACAGTTTTCAGTTATATACCTTTAATAAGCAAGGACTGAGATATATTGCACTATGACCAAAAAGACTCTTCATGTATGAAGATAAAAATATACCCTTTGTAATGACTGATCTGTCCAGCTGGAGAAACCAGTGTTGTAACAGCTCCTGTACACCATACCTAAAACCACAGATCAAATTTAAAACATACTCATAGAGCTGTTTAAAGTAAGTTAACGGGTAAGAGCTGGAGCTGCTAGATAAATTTTCTGACTATTTATCCTCCTCCATTTACCTTCTGTCTAAGACTCTAGTTACGTTTCTTGGAAAATTGCAAAAGAAGAAACAGCCATGTTCAAAAAACAAAACACCCCTCTGTCGCTGTTGGACACAAAGGAAAGACACGGACTCGTGAATTCAGAAGGCTGATGCTCCAAAAAGGGGCTGGTTTATTCTCAGAAGCTATTTTTATACTTTTTTACAATGTGCTCACCTAAGAGGTGGGATCTTTTGAATCATTGGTCATACCAAGGGTCAACAAGCAAAGCCCCTCCTTAGGAGAGAAATGTGAAAAACAAGATCGTTTACAAACAGCGTGACCTTGTGTTCTCAGTTTTATCCTGGGAACAGAATTTCCTAAAACCAAAACATGACAGGCACGAATCGTGGCAACACCCCTCCCCCCCACAACACTGTCAAAAATGAGAATGACATTACTATTAATAATATTTTCACATAAAAAAAGGTATTAAACTTTAACTCTCGAGTGAAAAGATCACTAATCATCTACTCTGCCACAGAGATAATTCCTCTGATAGCAAAACAGAAACTTGGAACACAAATACCAATAAGAACAGTTTATCACTACAGAGTAGGCTTTTCAGCAATGTGAAATTAAGCTTGATATAGCCTAATTCTCTGCCTCCCAGGCACCAATTTTGAGATTAGAGAAAATACAATAGCCTGGAGCTCACCTTTCAACAAAGGGTGAAAAATGCCCTCAGGATAAATAGATAGTCCAGTCTTTATTTGACCAAAGTCCAAAAGGAAAAGCAGCAGGCCTAGCAGATTCGATACTAATTTACAGTGACAAACATTAAACCTGTGTAACTACAACAGTTCTCATAGATGGCTGCCTGTACCTGTTACTCCTGGACACAGCCTTCCCTCTGAGGTGGCTGAGCCACATCTGCCACAGCTTCTGAGCAGCCAGTCTGCTGCCTAGTATACATTAAGGTAAAATGAAATGTCAGTTCACTATGGCCCACAGCAAACTCAGTGGTTCAGTTTGTGCAGGTGGCAATCACAAATGGAAAGGAGACAGCTGGTGCCTGTTAATATCTTCTATTTCCTAAATCTAACCTGTTTATGACTAAAATCAGAACTAAGAGAAGGATCAGTGCTTCCACCAAAAGGCAAAGCATCTAACTTGGTAACAAGTAGTTTAACTCTCTTCAATTACATGAGAAGCAAAGATAAAAAGATGCAGTGATTACTGCGTATTATAGCTTTAAAGGAAATCAGCACTAATTTTTTTTTGTTTTGTTTTCTTTATCCAGCGCTTTGACAGTGTTGCTGAAATAGTAGAGAACCACCAGCGCACCTCCCTGGTTCTAATTGACAGCCAGAACAACACAAAAGACTCAACGAAACTGAAACATATTGTAAGAGTTTCTTAATCAAACTGAACTGCTGAAATGAAGACCTCTTTAATAATTTCCTTCAACATACCGAAACATGGACAAGGTATTAAAAGAAGAAAATCCAAAATTATGGGGAACACCCTTCAAGAGCACCTACAGAGTAGTAAGAAATGCATTTCATAGAGCTCAACGCCACATCATTTTTATCAGGGAAGTGCTCACATTTAACACAAGAAGCCAGAGCAGGTACGCTGTCATCAGTGACAACACAGATATCCAAAGTCACAGGAAGAACAACTGCACACCACAGCCTGCTCCTCTGACTGCTATTTGAAGACAGATTTCTAGAAGGACATTTTAGTTTTGAAAATGAGAATACCTGCAGTGATCTACTCTTTCAACTTACGTTTACCACCTATCACTGCTTTCAGCAATTTCTTTGTAAAGTGCACAGCCCCAGAAATTAGAGCAACTTGACCTAACGCATCACTGTGCACAAGTTGAAAATAGGACTGTACTTTGTGATTAGTGGCAATAAATCCACCAGAATGTTGTAGATTTATGGAGATGTGTTGTACTTTCCCCCTCAGCTTCACCCTGTTTCACTGATATTTTTGTCTGTGTTTTCAAATGTACAAATAAAATTTAAAAATACTGTAAACTCAGTAGCGTATGGAGACTTTGCCGGACTGCATTTCTTGGCACCCTTCCAGCAGGAAAGTGCTTAGTACTACATGTAATATGCTCTAGATAAATGGGCCAGTTACCTTCACTCTCAAACCTTAATTTATTTTTTTATCTATGTTCTACATGATTATATGGCTACCTTATAGTTTTGACAAGGCAAGCAGCTGTTAGGCAACACAATGTTCCACAAAACAATCCAATCAGCCTGAAATGAGAACTTCTTAGGCACAAAATAAGGCTCCTTGGGGGGACAACCCCCTCCAAAACAAGCACACAAACACACCAGTATGTTATCACCTACCTTACTACACTTGGTGTTTTGCACAGGAATAAAGGAAGCAGACTGGTTACTCTGCTTTCCATACCCAAGCTAGATCTGTTACAGTTTGGCAAGACTATGCTGCAGACACATTTTGAAATACAGTTTTAGCTGAAATTTTAAGCAAGTTTAAGGTATAGGATTGTATTAAGTTGCCATTTCCTACATTCTGGACATAAATTGGTGCTCAGGATGAAGCCTGCTGTGTTAAAAATCCCAGTGCTGTGGGCTGAAAAGCCATTGCAGAATGTAGGAAATGGTGACTTGATGTGGCTGTTGCAGTGCTAGCAGTCATCTTAATGCCACCACATGGTAACAGGTATATCAAGTCTGACCTGACAGACACATCAACACACCTCTCCCCTCATCTTTGATATTGTGATATTGTTAGCTAATTTCCCTTCCATATATTTGTCATCCACTCAACAGCTAAACCAAAACAACAAAAAATAAAAAACACACACCAAAGAACCACACACACACACAAAAAACGTAGAATTAAAACTGAACTAATTCTTTTGTCTGAGAACTCAGGGCAAAGTCATGTTTAATAATGTACAAAAGAGAAGTGCTGTCTGCCTACCTGATACAGAGAATAAAATGAGTACTGCATATCATTCCTGACAGTGATGTTCCATGAAAGGAGTAAGGACTTGCATTCTCAAAAATCCAAAATGTTCAGACACACAAGTTACAAAACTACATTCTTTTTTCAATCAAAAGCACCAGCAGCAAACAGAGATGATTAGGAAGTGTTGTTAAAAAAAGAGTCTCACATAACAGCTCTGTAAGAAATTTTTGTTAAAACATTGGAATTACTAAGGGCACTATAACTTACTGATGAATACACATCTTGCCAAGAATACATAGTGGGATAGATTTTAGGCATCTTCAAGGTTGAACACAGATACTGTACAAACAGTTGATGACCTTGTGCTTGCACCTCTCTTTATATGTCCAAAAACAATGTAACTTAAGGTTTATCTTGCTGTGTGCAATGTTACAAGCTATTTTAAAATGTTCTGTTTGCAAAGTCAAGCACTCAAAATCAAGATACTTCAAGTTACCTGTGCAACCTTGCCACATCAGCTATATTCATTACAAGACAAGCATTAAATATACAATCATTGAATATTTTTCCATATGGATTTATGTGTTTCACTTGGTTCACACAATACTTCAGGGATAAATTGTAGCTGTGCAATGAAAGAGTGTGGTTTGTAGGATATTTGTAAGATACCTTTCCCCATACACTGAAAATGCTGAGAAATGCACCAACACTGAGTCGTCGCCCAGTAAAAAGGTGGCTTCATCCTGTTAAAGGAGTCGAATATTTCACTGAAGAACTGAGCATATTTTCCCTGCATCTTCTACTGCAACACAGGTCAAATCACTTCAACCAAATTTTCTCCTGATGGTAATTAACTGTGATCTTGATTTCAGTGAAGTCCCACTTGAGATTTTCTGAAACCTTATCTGCAGAAATGCTGAACTCTAAAGACTCAAACAACACACTATGGAAAAGGTTGTAAGAATAAAATTATATATTTAGTGCAACCTTCACTAAATAATACAAGGACCTAATTAAGGGTGAGGAAACAATATATTGAATCACCACCCAGGAAGGAGCAATAATTCTCTGCAATGAATGAGATGGATGCCCATGGAAAAAGTGACACATGCCAATTAATTAAGATCATATAAAGCAAACTTATTTCAACATTTCCTAGCTTTACAATGTCTTCACAGTACTATTTTAGGATTTAAGGTCAATTCATATGAAAACAAATGATTTAGAAAAAAAATTCAGTGACAGTTGTCACTCTCATGATTCATCATTACAGGGAAAACCCCCTAATGCTACAGCAGAATTTCCACCTCAATGCTAAGTAATTACTAATAAAAATTGGTCATCCTAGCTGAAATTGCACCAAGTAGGTTTAGAAACAAATTTCACATACATTTTTTCCAAAGAAGGCAACAAAGACAATGTCCAAAATTCACAGGTTCAATTTCACAGTTTACAGAAGAGCAAGCTGAGGCTGAGGCAGACAATAGTCAGATCCTTCGAGTCAAAAAACCTTAACATGTTTTTGTCCTTTCCTAATGCTCTTTCTTTCCAACCTGCTTCCCCACAACTACCCTGGTCATCTTCAGAGTTCCTAGCCAAATTAACATCAGAGCTCAAGCCCATTGTGCAGCACAAAATTATCTAGGCTGAATACACAACACACACCAACTGTATCTTAATTCACCCAAACTACGCTGACCTTCTCTGAGGTCAGATCTTCAGCTGACTTCCATACATAACTCACCAGCTGCAAGACTAGCGTGCACCTTCCTGCCAACACATGTATCAAGAAAGAAAAAATTATCTAATCACTGAAGCAATTGTTTTTAAGTAATTTTAACACTTTTTAAAGCGTAAGTTGAATTCATGTTAGTGGTGACATGCCTGTGACATCTGTGACTTTCTTACTGTTTCACTGGTAGCAAGCAATCCTCATTTTCACCCTTAAGAGCCAGTAACAGGCAACTACCTGGGCTTGCATACAATCTAAATCCCCCCAAGATTTAAATGCCCCAGCCCTCTCCAAGCCTACAGTTCAATTTTGATAGTTTTTCCATCAATACTTTGGGAAGCTGGTTTACACCATACTTGGGCAAAAGGCACCAGCCATATGGTAAGGGCAATCCCATGTAAGACCAAAACTTCTAGCCTACAGAGGTTCATTAAGAACCTGGAGGACAAAACCAACAAATTATGTCCTCAAGCCATAATTATTGTAGGTAGTAAGAACCTTTATCTGTATACCCTCAGTCACTATGGTTTAAGAGGTCTTTTGTTTACATGCCATCATATAAAGACTTAAAAACTAAAGCATAGTCTCTCTTCATTATCCTTAAAACTGAAAGCAGAAAGCAAGCAGGCTCCTAAGGACATTACCCTACTGGCTGGTAAAATAAGGGAAGAATAACTCAAGCCTTGGTTTTGCCAAACCCCTGGTGCCCCAGGAGGCAGTATATCTGAATAAACAAAGTAGAAAGCATTAAGTCATTATGGGAACAAATTACATCCACCTGCAATAAAGCTAAGATGCAATCACAAGCCTAAAATGGTGCTCTGCACCTCCCCATAACCTGATCTTCCTATAGGGTTTGTGGCAGACATAGAAAGATAGAAATATTTTCTATAAATGCTCGAAGTCATATGTTGTAAACACAAGTTATAGCAAATTTAATAGTGACAAAATCAATACAGATTAGGAATGTTCACCATTCTTAAACACCATATACATTATGAATATATATACTGTATATTTTCAATCATTTTCATTCTGACGCACCGTATTAACACAATCATAATATGTTTTATTAATTTATATGAAAAATACTTCACTAAGAAAGTAGACAAACTGCACAGAAATAGTACAAGTGTCATGTGCATAGCAATATAGCTTAAAGCATTCACATATGGCTTTGTTTAAATGAAACTGTTGGGGGAATGGCCCTATACAGACCCATGGTTACACAGTCGACATTATGTAAACTGCTTCACATCTTTGAGGCACTTGCTAATAATAGTGTTCAATCCCTGAAAAACAAAATCAAGAGCTAATAAGTGAAAATAACAAAAATCCCAGGATAACAGTTGTGTGTATTTGAAAAGATTTTAAAAATTGGTTTTAGTAGTGCATGCACAGAACTGAAAAACTGGGGGGAGGGGTGTAATTTCTGTGCAAGAGTTATACCAAGTAACTGAAAAGTATAAAAATATTTACATGTTTTGGGATTTTAAGTATGTACAGAACAAAAGCCCTGAAGACTCATTCTACAGAATAAAAATATAGCACATAATAGCAGTAATAAAAATAATATATATTCTTTTTATATATTTTTTTGTATTTGCAGTTAGTTACAAGTTATTTAAACCACGAAGTTCTTTGATCTTTATCAAATCTGATGGCAATAGGGAATACACTCTTTCTTTTAAAACACAAGCACTTTGCATACTTTTTCAACCTCAGGTACAATACTGACATACAAAAGAGAATTACTTCTGTATCCTAATCCAACGGATTTTCTTTTTTTAAAACTCTAATGAATAATATTGATTTACTTCACTGGTCATCATTCCATTAATGAATTCCAATCTCGAGTAGCCTCCATCAGATGCCTCTGTCCATGCCCTACCCAATGATCCTGATTGTCAAATATTCTACCACAAAACCAGCAGCTAAACTTAGCTTTCAAGGTACTATTAGAGGTAGTTTTCACAATCTGGTAATTGTTTTTGCTAGTCTTTTTCAGTGTCAATTTTAAGACAAATCTTTCTTTTACAGGGTTAATGGGTTTTATAGTCCTGCGTCTTTTTTGAGAAAAATCATCAGTAGTTGCATCTGAAGGATTGCAGAAGTCTTGCTGCAGAAGAGCTTCAACAGTTCTTTTTGACAATAAAACCTTAAGAACATGTCCCTTAAATTTAGCAATAGTTTTCATTACATTTACAACTTCTGGAACATCTGCATCAGGATGATTAAGTACAACAACTGGTTGATTTCTCCGGGGGCATTTTACAAGCTGGTTTGAATTAAAAGGGAGTAATTTCAAAGTCCTCACAGTTTTTTTTGACGCCCTTGATTTGTAAGGGCTACCTGATTCACTGACAATTTCAGCCTGACTCTTTTCCTTACACTTTCTGTGCAACATTGCTTTCTTTCTAGGAGGTTCTACACAACTAGCCTTCCTTTTACGTTTGAAATTCTTGTTTCTTTGCCCACCCACAGTTCCTGAACTTTTAGACCTAGCTTGTTTTAAACTAGGTTTTACGTTTGCAGTTCTGTTTTGGGTGCTCCATGCGGACTTCTGACAACCGGAGTTATTCCTCTTGTTAGCAGGTATTACTTGCGGACTCTCAATAGAACATTTTTGCAAATGCGTCCCTGCAGATTTAGCAGAATAAACAGGTTCTCCAGGAGGAACACAACATGCTGGATTAGAGCTTGCCAAAGAGGCATTTGCTGGCATTAACCCACCTGTTAAGTTTAAGGCATCATTAAAACTAAGATTAGTTTGTTTCTGTGCTAGTGCAGGAGTAAGGAACTTCAAGTTATCCACCTGTAGTGAGGGCACCAAGTTGCTTACTGACTGAGTGTTATCAGACAGTGTATCTGAAGTAGGAGTCTTAATTTTCAGCAATAGCTGTTGTTGCATGGCTCCAGTTTTCTTTGGTCGACAATTTTGATGAGCATTATCCTGAAAAACAATTGGTTTATGAACTACAGGCTTGTTTGGTGTCATACATTTCAGAAAACCTTCCTGCTGTCCATCAGGCGAAAGTGCATAAACATGTTGTTCCTGTTTAATTTCCTGCTGCTTTACTGACTCCAAAGAAGCAAAGACACCATCCTGGTGCTCTGGTAACACCTTCACAGAAGAAGCTGCTTTCACAGATGACTCTGATGGGTTTGTCACTACAAGAGGTGCTTTGAATGGCATGCTATACGAGTCATTTACTGTACCATATACTTCCCCATTACAGGAACTTCTTAGATTTCTAAAACTGCCATTTCCCCCCTTCGCTTCTGAAGCTGATATGGTTATTTTCCCAAATTCTCTGGATGCAATTCCCCCTGAAACCTGAGAACTATCATTAGCGCCATTTGTAACTGTTCCAACTCCCCCACTAAAAGTCAAAATCATTCCAGGTCCCTTATTTGAAACAAAAGATGCAGGTACACCTTTAGTAACATGCCCGTCTGATGAACTGGTTGATGGAAGAGATTTTCCAGAAACCACCTGTTGTCTAGACTGGTTAGAAAGGTGGAAAGGAACAAAAAATCGTGACGGAAGGGACTGAACAAGAAGGGCTTTCTTCTGTTCCTGAAGAACAGGCAAAACTGGTGAAAAGCTGCTAGGATTTTGAGCTGCAGACAGTACTTTATCTTTTACTAACTGCTCTGTAAACTCATCTGTAGGAGTTTTTAGCAAAGTACCAACACCTGGAGCTCTGGATAATTTGTCCACATCCTGTGAATGAAGTGATGTTTTGGGTGTCTGTCTTTCTCTCCCGCAACATGTACCTTCATTTGTGCTACATCTTGTGTTCAACTCTCTCTTACATAAAGGCAAGTGTACATTAGAAGGAGGCCTCTGAAAACCACACGCGGTTGCAGAGCTTTTTAAACGCACACAGGCTGCATTCCTGGTCTCAGGACCAGAAAGCAGCTTATCAGAACAAAGTTTGACACAGTTATTCGTCTTGCTGTGGAGCTCCGGCTGAGAAGTTGTTTTTACTTTTAACACATCTTGCAGTAACTGGTTTATCTCAGGCGATAAATAATTAGCTGCCTGTTCACTTTGCAATGAGAAAACAGATGTGATTTTAGGCATTAAGAAAGAGTTAACACAATCAGAGGCATTTTCCTGGTATTTCTCAGCTACGTTCTGAAAGCCTTGCTTTACGTTAGTGTCCAAATACTGTTGGCCATTATGATTGTCCTCTGTAGAACACTCGCTGTCAACACTACAATTAGATTGGCTTTTAAAAGACACAGAGTTAGTGTTTATGTGTTCGTAATATTTATTCATATTTGATTGAGCTGACACAACTTTCTCTGCTTTTAAACCTTTCATCGATTCTGAATGTGAAGATGCAGGTTCATTTCTACTGTTTTGAAAAGAACCTCTTTTACTAAATTCTTTGTGTCTGTCATCTGTTGACGTCCAAATGCTACATGGATTATCCAAAGAGTCCATTTTGGAATAGTTGTGAAAAGACAACAACCCTTCATTAGATGAATCCACTGAGGTTGAACAACAGAGATTATTGGTTCCATTGCTATTATTCAGGCCACCATTTTGCATTTTCAGTTCGGGAAAGAAGGGCATTTTCACAGGGTCATAATGAAGGGTATTTGTAATAGCGGGTGGTAATACCTGAGGATGACTTGAAGGATGAAAGCTTCCCCATGAGATACTAGTCTGAGTTCCAACTTTTGTTACCTCTTCATGTGGGAGTACAGTTGAGTCCAGCTTCATTGGCAAATAATTTGTACCTTTTCCTACAGCTATATTAGAAGGTGCTACAGTTTCAGAAACACTCCTACCATACAATATGGAGTGATTTTGTTTTTCCACTTTTGTTTTTCCTGAATGAGGAGCAGGACAAGAAAATGGAGAGGAGGTTAATGGATGAACACAATTGTTCTTTAAGGTTGACTGATCAGTTACATGCGGTATAGCACCTGAAGACAAGCCAGAGGGATCAGCAGTCTGTAGCAAAGGAGTTGCAGAACCATCTTTAACAGGATCAACATTCTGACCCAACAAGTATTCATTTTGCTTACTTGTAGGTAGTAATTTTATAACAATATGTTGTTTTCCATCTACCATTTTAAAGCCCATAAATTTAGCACTGTAATTTGCTGGAACAGATATTTTATTATTTTTAACCATCAATACTGTTGGCCCATGAACAGCATTTTTCAATAATCCCAGGCTGTAGCTTGTTCCATCATCTGCCTTATTGTATTGTGCAGTTGTAGCAGAGAGCGTTCCACCCATGAAATTACACTTTTCTGTGTATTTAATTTGATCTTTCTCTTCATTAATTTCCACATCTCTCATACACTGGTTCACCTCCTCAGTATTTGTCTGAATTTTATTCACACTTCTTAGCACTTGTGTATTTTCTTCTCCGACACTGTCAGTTCCACTGCTTATCTTCTTCCATCTCCAGAGTGTTTTTTTTGATGCTCCCATTTTATACCTTCTTAACACAAGCTTCAGTCCTGCTGGAGTCTTTACTATTCTTTTTTCATATTTATCTTTTTCCAGTTTTTCTTTTGCAATTAAGTGGTCTCTGTGTAAAGCTATGATGTGTTTTAAAAGATAATCTTTTCGTGATGTGCTGTAACTGCAGTAGGGACAACCAAAAGAAAACATACTCGTATGAACAAGAAGATGATTTTGGAGCTCCTCTTCTGTCAAGTTTTCTTGATGGCATTTTCCACATTTATAGGGAATCTCTTTATGCTTGTGAATGTGCTGGACAAACGTACCCACATCACGTGTAGAAAATCCACATTTTTCACACCCAAAGTGTCCATTTACACAATGCTTTGATATGAAGTGTTTTGTCAAAGCCAACAAAGTGTACACCTGTTCATCATTACAGAGCTCACATTTTACTAAAGTGCTACGATGGATGCGTCTGTGCTGTTTAAATGACTGAAAGTCATTAGCTGAGAAGCTGCACATCTCACAAGGATACAAAGGCAACTCGCCATAGTGTAACAGCTGAAAATGTTTCTGTAGGTCATTTGGGCTGTATCTAATGTTATCCTTGCACTTTGTACAAGTGAAGTTCAGTATCTTTGCTGCAGTTTTCAACCCTTCTTCAAATTGCACTTCTGGTTTAATTTGCAAGTGGCTTCCTTCGGAAAAACTGAGATTGCTTCTGGTTATTTTTACTAGACTTAAGGACTTCCTTGCAGTTTGATGCTTACACTGAAAGAGTTTTCTAAACCTATCAACTTCATGTTTCATTAATACCTCATTTGGAATGTTCACCTTGGGCAACTCGATTTTCACATTTTTTAGTCCGTAAGTGAGATTGACATCTAAAATTGCTGGTTGAATCGTCATACTTAAAGGATCACTCACCAGTTCTTTTTTCAAAGCAATGTCTGTAGAAAAATTCTTCACAGCATTGTGTTTTAAGAGACTGATTTGCTTTTTGTCACAAAAAAAGTGTTCCTGTTCAGATGACATGATTTTAGGTTTACTTTTCTTTACATGAATTCTTGAGACTTAGTCTTACTTCTGGCAGCAAATAAGACAATTGCGCTGAGTTATTCTCAGAGTTCTACAACTTCCCCATTTCATTCTCCTGAAATAAAAAAAAAGACAAATAATTACTTTTAAAACTAATGCAATTACAACACCTATCACAATTTACTAACAAATATATGCCAATCTTCAAAGTTGTTAATTTTTATATGACTTGATGGGTGAAAAAAAAAGGATGATGCAAAAAAAAAAAAGCTATTACACTGTAAACCTTTATTTGTTTGCATTGGGGGGTGTTTGTTGGTTTGTTGTTTGGGGGCTTTTTAAAAAAATATATAAAACTTGAAAAATATGTTTTAACGAACAACATCTACTGAAAGATACATCTCATCAAATTTTGGGTTTCTCCCACCCTGTAAGCATAAAGAAATCCGAAGACCTACTTTTTTTTAATGAAGCCTGGGTTTATTACTCATTTGGGATTTCAAGCAAATAAAAACACTCCTTTGTGAGATCGGTCACTAACTGAACCTAACTGAAGTACTACTACAAACAAGTAAAAATCTACAGAATTTGATATTTTTATTACTCAAGTGTGCTACTCTATTAGTAACTATTGTGCTTAAAAAGAAAATAAAGCAAAATAAAAATCTGACAAAATATCTACTTCACTAATGGAGACAAAAACCAATCACAATGACCTGCAATGAATTTTTCACATGCCCACTTTTAGTACCACACAAGTCTGAATCAGTCAACAGATAAATGTTCTCAGGTTTCTCATTGCATGTTCCTGGGTACATGTTAATATTTTCAGTGCATGACTGACAACAGTATCCCTCTATGGATTAAAAGGCTCAAACAGTTATGGTCAGCATCACTGTCTCGCTCCAGATTTCATGTCGGTGTTTCCATAACAGGCTGCATCAACAATTTATAGCAGCTCAAGTCTCTGCTTGAACAACTCTTCTGCACAGAATGTCTACACAGAATCAGCCGAATTGGAAGAGCAGCAAAATTAACTTAAATTCTGAAAAGCAACACTGGAAAGAAAGAACTGTTTGTTCACTAGTCTAACACTTTTGACTAAAAAGTTTTTCCACAGTACAAGTCCCAAAGTCACCTTCTTCTTTCCTAACAAAAGTTACTGAACTGTTAGCTGAAATCTGATTAGTGATTCTCTCTCCCCTACTCTCCTGCTCGCCCTGAAGCAAACACAGACTTGGAACTCATTAGATCATCTTATTTATTCACATTCAAACTGAAAGAATTATCACATCCTCTCCCTCGCCGTGATTAAGTGCAAGAGTTGCTTCTAGATCTCCAAGCCACCATAAGCACTAGCCCTAAGGTCTTTCAAATATTTTCCCACAGTCCTGGGAAAAGGAAGTATCTAGCATTAGACATGCAAATACCTGAAAAAGAAAATGGGAGACTGAAAAATTTTCAAGTCCATGTTCTTGTATCATGTAGCAAGAAAAGCAAAACACTTTTTTTTAAGCACATGCTTTAATGCATTCCTTTGGAGAAGATACCTGCACTTCTGTACAGTCCTTGAAAATAATAAACACAACAAGACTCCAACACTATATGCAGACACCAATATCAAGCAAATTCACTGTGTTCTCCAGATATGAGACCTGCAAGACTTCAACTATACATCTGACATCCAAAAAAAAACCACAAAAAACAACAAACAAACACAAAAACCCACAAAAACAAACAAACAACCACCACCCCAAAACAAGAAACCACAGAGACATATACTCCCTTCTCAGAATCTCTCCAAATGGAAATATTTTGGGTACAGGATTTTTATTTTTCTTTTAACTCAATGACACATTCCCTATCTTCCACACAAAAGATTAATACATGGGAGATTACCCTACTTTGAGCCTTGAGAAGAGAACAACTCCTGTGCATTTACATTCCATTTCCACCAAAACAGTACTGCATTAAAATGCATTCTCCTGCCAATGGTACATCACTTATGTGAATAGAAGCAAGCTGAACTTGCACATAAAGAATAAGTAACTAAAAATGATTTGGGTTTGCTTGAACAACTTTTTTAATACACAGGTGCAGCACAAAGATTACAGGTTGCATGATGCAATACCTCATCCTGATGGTAGCTGCCCATCCTTCAGATTAAAAGGTTATACTGCCAAACACTGAAACTTGAAGTATGTTTACAATTAAAACTACAGAAATCAGAAATGGATGAAGTCCTGCAGAGAACAAGGCTCAGACTTTCAATACCAAGCCAACGTGGTCTGCAACTGGGCAACATTTACATTTGGCAAAGAGTCCTGATCTAAGATCTCCTTGAATTAATTCACCTAACAACTTAAATGCATTGTTTTTGGGTAGCATGCAACTATCAACAAGCTGCCACAGCATGAAAACTAAAAATATTTACTTGAAATAACCATTTCAAAAAGGGTTTTTTTTAATCCCAGGGATCTTTAAATGTACATTTTCAAAGAAATCTAACTTACGTGTTAAGGAAATACTTGATTTCAATTCTTCAACAGCTGGGTTTTTTTCTGAACACACAGAAGAGGTAAGTATGCAAGACTCAGAAAAGGCCACAGTCAGGAGAAATGCTAAAAAAGTTCTGGAAATAAAAGGAAAGGCATTTAAAATGGTGTAAATATAAGCACAACTGAAAGAATAAGCTGAAAAGCACAAATCCCTCAAAAATTTACATTGTGTGGATTTTTAATACATTGAAGACAAAAATATTTTTCCCCCAAAGAACATCATCAAATGCAATACCAATATTGTATATACACACAGTACAACAACACCTATTTTACCTTAGCTTTGCCACTACATCTCAGGCATTCATAGCTGGGAAGCACAAACACACGTTAATTTAAAAACAGCCTAGAAATAAGTGACTGGTATCTCTGTCCATCAAAGTTTAACTTGAAATCAAAAGGCACTTATCTTTTCTCAAGCAAAAATTTTAATGGCAAAGACCTAATTATAAATTTCTATAAAGTGCAAAAGCCTGGGAAAGAGGCAGAATATTACATTCACAGTATCTGAAAAAAGCAAATAGATTTAAATGCATAATGAATACAAACATTGAAAATATGTAAGCATGTGCCATTCACTCAAAAAATCCCCAAAGCACTAAGAACAAGTGTAAGTAACCACTTCAGGCTCTCAGTCATAATTTCCTTCCCCCAAAAATGCTGCAATATGTTCATATTTTTTTAAAGAAAGTACAGAGAGAGCCTTAGCTATATAATTTGATCTAGTAAGAGACAGGAGTTAAGACTCTGCTAAATTAGGTAACTTTTACAGTTTTCCCATTTCGAACTACATTCAAAATAGGTATCCCAGCAGGCAGTATCTTCAAGATTTCGAAAAAAAAATTAAGACTTATTTAAATTTTATTACATAAAGAAATAAAATTATACCTAAGTATAACCCTCATCCAGTCCTATTCTATGTGACTGCAAATTTAGAGTAGTGCCTTAATTTCTCCCAAGACCGGGACACATGCAAGAACTTACAAAACTAGATCTTAAGAAACCTATAGAGCTGGAGCAGTCAGATACAACCTGACCAGCACAACAGTGCTTAAGTGAAAAAAAAAAAAAATTAAAAAATAAAAAAAAAAAATAAAAAAAAATCACCGAAGCACTCTCAGAGCTCTCACACACAGACTACCCATGCCACAGGGCGAACCTGCCGTTTACAAACACAGCAGCGACACATGGCCAGCGCCAGCCCACCTGCGGCCGGACAGTGCCTCCGCCCGCCCGGGGCCGCCGGCGGAGCAGCGGTGCCACAGCCGCGGCTGGCCGGGAGCCGGCCAGCGGTTGCAGCAGCCGGTAAACGCCGGGACAAAGCACAGGGCGCCCGACGAGGCGATGGCAGCTCGGGAGCTCAGTCTGACCGCGGGGACAGCGGCGGGCGCTGGCGACATCGGGGTAGAGGCGAGCGAGGCGCGTCTGTCCCCGGCTCCTGCTCGGGAGCCCCGCGGCAGCGCCGCCCCCGCCCGCCTGGGGCGCCCGCACGGCCCCGGGCCGGCCGCGACTCTCGGCGCGTAGCCCGGCGGAGGGATACGGTCCCACGGCCGTCCGACAGCAACCCAGGAGCAACACACTGCCCGGTCCCGCCGCCCCGGGCGCGCCCCGCGGTCCCGCCCGCCGCCAACCCCGGCTGCCCCACGAGCCTCCCGCGGCCGGCGGGTGCAGACTATTTAATGTCTCACCCTCACCACGGGGCACCGACCCGCCCCGCAGCGGCCGCTCGCGCCCCCTGCCCGTTCCGCTCCGCTGCGAGCCGCGCCGGGCCGTCCCTCCCTCACCGCGCGGGGCCTCCCCGCTCCCCGCCCGCCACCTCCCGCGGAGTTACCTCGGGTACCGCCACCGCCGGCGAGGCGCTGCCGGCCGCCATCACAGTTTCCATCCGGGGACTGCCGGGTGCGAGCCCGGCCGAGGGGCGGCCACGGCGGAGGGATACGCGTTCACCTGAGGGATGGGCGGACGGCGGCCGACGAGGCCCAAGGGGAAGAGGGGGCGGGCGGTTCCGGCAGGTCCGGCTGCCTTCGTGCCCAGCTCCCTTCTCCCGTTCCTCGTTCTCCGCCTTGGGCACGTAGCACGGCCACGGGAGCGGCCTGCCCGCTCCGCCCGTCCTTACCTTGAGTGGCTGTCCGCTGCCCAAGGGCGTGTTTGGGCCAATGGCCGCCAATGGCAGTGGGAAGGAGAGCTGCTGCCCCTCACAGCGCACCCATAATAAGCAAAGGCCTGACCCGCGATGTTTGTACCGCGCTCCAGACATGGGTTCGCTGACCTGCATAGACACGACACTAGACACAATATATAAAGGGCTGTCTGTAGCACATGTCAGCAGTTAAAGCATCCAGGACAATAAACGTGCGTTAGATCAGTTAGTTTGTTTTAACATGCTCAAAATAACACAAAAATGAAAGCTGATAATCACCACAACGTGTTTGTCTTGTTAGGAGTAGAATCAACAGTGCTTGCTGGTAGGAGCATGCTCTTCATATTTGTGCCAAGTTTTAATGCACGTGGAAAACCACCCACAGTAAGGTCACCAAAGAGCATGAAGGCATGTGAGAGGTAGGAAATTGAGCTGCACCATGGCCAGAAAAGGGCATGACAGAAGTAGACTGTAAAGATGAATTGTGAATGAAGAGGCCATTGAAAAGGAAATACTTTCTCCACATAGGAAACAGTGATCGCAAATCAAAAGCAGAGAGGAGAAAGCTTGAGCTTTTTCCTTTGGGAAACCTATCTAATGAACAATTTAGCCAAGCAATGCAGCTAAATTTTTCTCCACAAATCTTGTGACATATTAGTAGTTGCAACTAAGTTTAATGTAGTAGATGCATAGAATAGTTTCATAATGTTTGTGTGATATAAAACATATTAGTGGGTAGAATTAAAAGTGTATCTGTAGAATAGTAAAATGTTCCTAAAAAGCCTCTTGCACAGGTAGAGGGTGTGGGTGTAGCTTTCACAAAAGCTACCACCCTCCCCCCTGGAGGCAAGACAAAAGCATTAAAATACTAATAGAAGGTGGAGGGTGAAACCTGAACGGGAGACACTCAACACCTGATAAGACTGATGGCCCGGTGATCAACAGATTATGGTATCTTATCAGGATCATTTGGACTATTCAGGAGCTCTTCCATCCCAGGAAACCCTTTCAGAAAAACCAGATAGGAGTTTGGAAATCACATCAACCACCGGAATGGAATCAAGAAACCATCTGCCTCAATCAAAAAAAACTAAAGAACTTACAGAATCTCGGTGGCTCATGTAGCCCAGCCAAAAGGGTATAAAAATGGCTGGCAGGGACTCAGACCTCCATGAAACTCGGGGAATGCAGTGCGGTAGACACTGTGTCCACGATTTCACCCAGTGGTGAAATCTCCAGACCACCACTGTTTCCTTGATTGTGGGCTTTGTCAATTTCGCTATCCAAAATTTCTGGCAATAAATCGTTTTCAATGGAATTGGCTCTTTGAATTTATAACATTTAATAAGTGCAATATTTACTCATGATTAAATATGAGAACAAGGATGAGTGTTGATGTCTTAGAGTGTGCGTGCATATACTAAGGGTACGTTAAACATGAATATAATTTTAATTTCTTGTTCCAATTGGCATCACTTATTTCCCTTGTGTCCTAGACTGTAAAAGAAAATTAATAGAAGCCATTTTAGGGTGGGTTCCTTGGCCCTAAAAAATATCTCCAAGGAAAGAATTATATAATTGATGGTTCTACTACACCCAAATCAATCCGTCTGTGCCAAAAGCAAGCAGAGAAAAGTATTCTTCTGGTTTCTAATTCATTATATTTTTCTTAGCAGAAAGGGGGGATTTTATGTATCCATAGTGTTTTAGAGGATCTGAAAACTTAACTATAACTGGAGAAAAAGAAAGAAAAACAGCATAGTTCTGACTGAAACCCTAAAGTAAGAAAACAGAAATAAAGATTTATGAAAATCATTAGTCTAATGAGGAGCTACAGTATCAAATTGGTGTTAAAACATACATCATATTGTCAACCATTAATCCAAATGAATGTACATGTAAGATGGGAAAAAATATTTTATCTGTATTTTATTACTTTGTAATTCAAATTTAGAACACATATGAGTGCCAAGCAGAAGAAAAAAAAATACCATGTGGAATAACACCAATGAGAGACAAGAAAGGAAGAAGAAAGGCTAATGCCTAATTTATCATTTCCATTGAGATTCTTCATTGCTCAAGGAATCAAAAAAGATTACATCAAAACACACCATTTAATAAAATTCTACTGGAATTAGGATCTGTGTAGGAATATACGGGGGGAAAGGGTGGCAATCCAATGAAAAACTACAGCAATGGGCAACCTCATTGTGCAGGAATACCAGGAAGTCCTTATAAACTACGACATAAGAGGCTGCCTTACTACGAAGAGAGGATGAAAGAAGACAAAAAATGCCTTTTTACCAAGCTCAGAGCAGAAACTAAACTGAAAGCCATCAAGGAAGTCCAGGGAAGACTAAAATTTTCCCAAGGGGTCCAGAAATTATCCTAATGCTGGCACTTGAACCTCATGTGGCATGAATTGTGGACATGAGATCCACTCAATATTCTAGTCCTCCACTCTTTTTCAGAAGCTAAATCGAATTTGGTCCACTTTTTCTTTAGGACATCCTGTGAAAATTATGTTCAACCGCAGTCTGCATTCTGTAAAACACAATATCCCATAACAGTTTTTACTTTTCACCAAAAAAACAATTTCTCTGACATCTGCAGTCAGTTTTGGGTTTGGTGGGGTTTGGGTTTGTTGGGTTTTGGTTTGTTTTTTTGTTTGTTGGTTGGTTTTTGTTGTTTGTTGTTGTTGTTGTTGTTGGTTTTGTTGCTTTGTTTTTGGTTTTTTGTTTTTTTGGGTTTTTTTCTGAGAATTGGCTATTGTGTCAAAAAAAAGTATGTAAGCTGTGTATTATTTTGGAAGCTTTAAGGGTATTCATACTGTCCCAGTGTGCATTACATCACATTACTCTGTGCATCTGAACTAGAAACAATGGCAGGGCTTCCCACTATGTCTCATTAGCATTAGTCTGATATAAATTTTTAGGGCAATTAGGTGCAAATAAGTAGCCTTTATAATGTGATTTTTATTACTGTTGCTATTAGTTCTATATTTGTGATGTTTTAAAATTGAAAAGTTAATGCTTTCCTCTAGTGTATGGGCAGTACTACATCCCTGATTTTCTTTACATATTCACCTTATTTATGGGTAGCAGGATGGTATGGAGCAATTTATTTCATTATCTGCTGGACTATCAGAAATAATTTTCACAACGAATAATTGGGACTGATGGATATATTTCCTCAGAAACACTGAGGGGTGTCTTGGGTTATGGAAACCAAAAATGTGTATTCTATTTCATCTGTTAAAGGCAGCTGGGGAGATGTTCTTCTTTATCTCTTGTAATTCTCGGGGGAGGGGGGCAGAGGCCTTCTGATATTGGGCCAACTGTTAAAACCAGGTGGGGCAGTGTTTCTTATCTCTTTCACCACCCGTCCTCCCTCCAGGGGGATATTTTCTGCTAATGGACCATTAAGACTCACTTAAAGGGCATGACATATTCTATCATCCCAGTGTGAGATGCTCCACCTGGTGTGGGGGAGCCAACCATTCCTACCTAAATAAAAACTGAGATTCAGGAACACAAGGTTGCTGGTTCCTCCAGATTCCCGGAGGAAGACTGGACCCTTCTCACCATCACTGGACCCTTCTCTCTCAGGATCATCTCTGCTCCAACAGAACCACGTCTGGCACTCCAGGAGGACTCACTTTTGAACTGCTTCCAACACCCTGACCAACAGGGTGTCAGGTTGTAGCTCTGACTCTGTCAGGGTTTCTAGGATTGTTGTTTGTTTGTTTGCTTGCTCACTTGCTTGTTTGTTTGGGGTTTTTTTACTACTACATTTGTATTGTTAATATTCCTAGTAAATAACTGTTATCCCTATTCCCAAATCTTTGCCTGAAAGCCCTTAATTGCAAAATTATAATTTGGAGGGGGTGAGGGGTTTACATTCTCTATTCTGAGGGAAACTCCAGCTTTCCCTGGCAGATACCTGTCTTTCAAAACCAAGACAGGGGAAAAAAATTGTGTTTTCAGAAGTATATGCTAAGGCAAACACCAACCATGAATAACCAAATGATTCTATAAACTAATTTTCTAAGGAAAACCACTTCTTTTTCAAGTGAAGTTGCTCATGCATTTGCCTGAAATCACTGAATTCAGTCACAAACAGGAAAGAGCTTCTTCTTCAGTTATTATTCAGAAGTAATAAAGTGTTGCTGCTATCATCCACTATATTTGAGTTACAAAAAAGTAGAAATACCCGGCTTAAGGCGAAAACATTTTTTGAGTTAGATTTTCACTTTTGAGATTATTCAGTGTTGGTATGTGTGATAGCTAAATTTCAAAAAGTTTTCGATGTACGGCAATTTTTATCTTGGTTCTCTCACATTTTTTTTCAACCTAATATGAATTTAAACTAATAAAGTTTACAAAATCTACACAATAAATCAAATATTCATGTATTCTATGCTTTATTAGTGTCTCTATGATTTTGCTCTATAAGGACATAAGAGTTAATAGTAAATAATAATAAATAATAAATAATAAATTTCATTCAACTCATAAACCCTGTAAAAAATTGGCATCCCATATGCCTTCTTCTATTCTTTCACTTAAAACGTCGCTTTTAAGTAAAAAATAACATCTCAAACATAATCATGCAGCTACCTCATTCTATACTGCACTAAAACTCCTAGCTGTGATCATACTAGCTTTGCTACTGTTCATTTTGTTCTATAATCTTTTCTACTGACACTTTTGAGACAATTTGACAGGCTTTTGCACATATTTCATGAAGAAGAGTTGGAATGCAGAAACCTCCACAAGTCTGTTCTTACAGATGCAAATTCATTTTGGTTTTTCTCCAGTGGTTTTAAATTCTGAATGCTCATCTATTGTCTGTACAGGTTTTCTGGAAGAGTTCCTGTTTCTGATAGTTTTCTTATGATGTGGACTAAATCATTCCATAATTGTAGCAGATAATATTCTGAATCACTTTGTGGCTTTTAGTGACAGTAAATAAAACTTAATCTCATGTATTTTCCTATGTCGGCATTTAATAAATACATTAAATATATACTTTATAAAATATAATTAATTGACATTTCTTTCCTGGTTTGTATGTAATGAGATTATAAACCATATTCTTTTGAACTGCTTGGCAGCTAGAGCTGCAACTCAGTGTCGCCAGAACAGCTGCAAATGATTATCCTTTTCTCCAGAAAATAGAAAGTTCTGAATATGTGCATGAAAAATATATTAAAAAAAAAAAATATGCCTGTCTTAATGGTACAAATGGGTGGGCAATATTACAGGTAGCAGAGGCTGGAAATTCATGGAGGAAGGAACCTGGGGCTAAATATACTCAGATGTAAGAAAATAATGTTTAGGAATTGACTGGTCTTACTTAGCCTTGGCAGACTAGCCAGCAGGACAGTCTTTGAATGATAAGCAAGGAAGAATTAAGATTCTATTTCTTTTTAAGAACATTGGGTTCACAGGAGTTAATAAATATCTGTTGTGATAGTAACAATAAGTCTGAGTCAAGTAATCTTACTGCTGGGTGGTTGTTTCAAATTCTTGTAAATGACTGTAAATAGAAAGTGTAATCTTACAGGTAAACAGCACAGTAGAAATGGAGGGTTCAAATACATCCATTCTTTTCTGTTCTGTGGCACTTCAGTCTTGAAAGGTGCTAACTTGACTTTCTGTATTAAACATTTTACTGGTGAATTGTTACATAAAAGCCTTTTGGTGGGGCTTTTGAGTTCATTCTTCAAGTCTAGTATTTTATACTGATCTGCTTACAAATATCTCCAAACTGTGGTTGTCACTTAAATAATACATTGGCTAGGCAGAGCTCATTTCTTTCACAAACTACAGTGTACTTCAAACAATGCTCATATGAATAAGCTGTAGGGCTGTAAGAGAAGATCCATATTTCTACGATGAAACATCAGTACACAGTGAAAATAAGAAAATTACCTTTTAAAGCAGTTACTAATACACTACCATATTGGTTTTAATGACGAATTATTTAGCAAGGTGTTGTTGCCTATGTATCACTGTCAGTGACATATATCACTGTAATTTTGACTCTGTATTTCTTATGATAAATAGCCTACTTTTGTTTAGGGTAAAACAGCAGGAAAACATAATGTTAAGGCTTCCTTTTCTAGATATATTATCTTATAAACATAGCAGCCTTAATTATGACAGCTAAAGGTGTCATTATTAATACCGGAACATCTGTAAACTTTTTTCATGTCTTCACCCTGTTATGAGTGAAATCTGCCAATTTCTCAAAAGAATTTATTGAAAATTGAAGTAGAAAAATCGAGAAAAGCCACGAGCAAAGTCAGTGCCAAGCCCAGGATCGACACTGGGTGAACCACAGACGTGGCCTCTATCGCACAGAGTCCCCCACAGTTCATGAGGTGTGCACTGTGCAGGTTTTTATACAGTGTTTCTGGCTGTCCAGTACTGGTACTAGTCCTTTGTCTCTCTTGTCCGAGATACATATTCCTTTATCTTTGTTTTCCTGCTGCCAGTCTGTTGAGTGGATTTCCGAGAAGGAGGATGCCCTGAGTGGATTTACTGGAACCGGTATTGGGATGCAGGGCCTTGACTTGACGATGCAGATAAGATTCTTATCAGTTGTTAATCACTGGGTCGTTGGTGGACTCATCAGCAGTGAAAGCCCATCTCCTCTCATTGCACCCTTCTTTCTTCTGCTAATCTTGTTTCCTTGGGTGCTGGCAGTGATGTCACAATCTTAAGGGTGTCTTTGGGTATGGCTTTGAGGGTTTGACTTTCAGGGCACTTGTGGGTATGATTCTAAGGTTATATTTGGGTATGACATTCGTGATTTTATAAAACATATTTACAATAAACCCGAATTATTTACAATATTTATCACAACCTCTACATCTAAAGCAATATTGCAACAATGAAGAAGTCAACAATTTAGTTTTTGTTGTGTATTTCATGGCGCAAATCAGTCTTGGAGCTATCTGAACCATAATAGTTAAAACTTCAGGAATATAGTTTGAACGAAACAACTACAGCATTTAATCTAACAAGAATTTAAATGAATTTATCTTTCTACAGGAAGAAGGGTGAAATAGAACCATGCCGAAATTTGATGACAGTAAATTTCTCAAGCCAGCTTGGGAAATAGCAGCATTTGCCATCATCTTCTACAGCTCTGTCGGAATCTGCTTTTGGCCAAATGATGCTCTGCTAAATAGACATCATACATCACTTCCCTCTGTGAATTATTTTAATACAGCCACCAGATGGACACATCCAGTTAAGAGGCCCTGTTATAATGAATATCTTTTTATATATATATATATATATATAGATATAGATATAGATATATCTTTGTGTATATATATATATCACTTGCATACAAAGGTTCTGTTGTACAAGTGAGAAAACGTTCTTAGGAACTTATTGAATTTTCTTTGGAAACTTGTGGAGAAAGCATCTCTCTGCCTTTCACAATATCTGAAATGGGTAAGAGACATTTTATTGCTATAATTTGCAAATGGGGAAGTGTTGCCAAACAGCAAAAGGAAGAAGCACTCTTAGAAATGTGTAAACATTTTTTTTAAGGTTTATCACTGTATTTATGGTTCTACCACATGTAAATCAATTACTGATAATCTGCTGAGATACGTGATTCACCTTCATGACTAGCTTGAACTAGAATTTCTACAGATCTTATTTCTTGATTAGACTATCACTTTCTAATCACTGTCACTGTACTTGGAGAATGTTTTAATCTTTAGCAAACTTTAGTTTTCATGGCTAAGTGAAGATCCCATTTGGCTCATTATAATTTCAGTCCCAATGTTTGCAAGTGCCTTCAGCATCATGAGCAGTCCATGCTGAAACAAGTTCGGGCAAGCTAATTTAAAGCAGAAACTGGAGCTGGAAAAGAGAGGCAAAATCTAGGAATCTAGACTGAAAAGATGAAGGGCAGATTAGGATCTAGCACTCAGTAGGAGGAACTAGGATAAGATCTGGAAATCAGGAAAGTGGTTCAGGATTTTAGACAGGAAGGAACACTCAGGAGTAAGATTCTAGAGCACAATTACGACTAAAAGGCATTAAGCTTCCCAGTATATCTGGCCCTATTTCACGTACACTGAGACAGGCTACACCAGCCTATCAGAGATGAGGCCATTACCCTTTAGAAAACTAGTTATGGCCAGATGACAGTAAAGAGATGCCTGAGCTGACTGTGGGAGATATCTTGACTTCACAATTTTCAGTGACAGCTGAGCAAGCAGGATGTCTTGAGTGACACAAGTATCTTCCTCATCATCAGATAGTCATGATCCAACACATTTTTTTTGGCAGTCAAGTAACATGTGAACAGTGAGCTGGATCATGATTGTCCAGATGAGACAAGAATGACTGGGAAACCAAGGAAAGTTTGAATCAAAACAAACTGCAATAATGTTACTGCACATAAATGCTAAGAAAGTGAGATTAACCTCAAGCCTTTCTCAAAATGGGGAAGATTTTATTCTTGGCAGCAAACAAACTAGAAACCACACACTATTGCATATACTGTCCTGCTGCAACATTGCAAAATACATCCTGGATACTGAGCTGGTGTTCTTTAGCAAGGCGGGCACTCATTTCTCTTTTCGAAGGTACAGATAAACGGAAATATCTAAACCAACAAGTTTTCTATGTCATAACATAAGACATGGCATCATATATTTTATAACACTATAACTTCTGTCCATTTTTGCATTTCTAATAGTCATGAGTATCTGTCAGTAGAGACCTCTCATGAGTTTTTATCATCTAGATGCATACTTCAGGTCAGGCTGTTTACCCTCCCTGCTTCAGTGTATCCATCAGTTGGAGTGAAGGTGTGCACTCCTAAAGAGTTAGTTATTACAAGATTAATTTGTTTTTCTCAACAGACCAATGGTTTTGTACATTGTTTGATATCTGTTGGGAAATTCTTGAGTTTCAAGAACTAGGTGACATTTCTCATACAACGTATTTTTCTCATGAGTACTGACAGGACTTTCTGCAATTTAACTGGAGATACACACATACACTTCACACCAAATTAAAATGGGAGAAGGAAACAACATTCAGACATGAATGTTTGCTCCCTGTTGAATTCTGTGGAAATTGCAGAAGTATCTCCATGCATAATAGGACAGGACTTGTTTAACCTCTGATGCTTGAACAATAAATTCCCTTCCAGTCACTGCTGATAAACCTCTCCTAATAAAATACTACCAACTTTGAATATAATGGGAAACTAAATTCCTTTCTTTTCCTCACATACCTTTGTACTTTTTTGTACCTTTGTTATATCACCTCATGTTGAATTTTATCTGGATCTTCTAGAAATTGCTTTGAAAACATCTCATCATGGCATCAAGTTAGATATTGGCAGAAATCTTTCCCAGTTTATCCAACTTTGATCTGTTTCATTGGTTCCCTACAAGGTTTCAAACTGATTTTAAATTATTATTCTAAGACTAAAATCTAGCAATCTGTTGGTTTAATATAGTTTTCAATTCTTAAATTTTGTGTCATCTTGCATCTTGAATCTTAGGCTAGTAGATCTCTGCTGCAATCCAGGTCTGACAAAGGCAGCACCACAAGAGAATTTCTCTGCATAGCCCCACAACTACGTAATTGCATTTAATCATATTGCATTTAATCATTGCCCTGCAAATAAGTCCCACTTCCATATTCATTCATCTTTGGCACTTTTGCTGAGATTACTAATATCAAGTAGTAACTTTCGAAGAGTGAAGATAGAGATTGAACTCCCTTTTATGTCCGAGTCCAGGCCATATGGTACTGGACCAAATTTGAAGTAGGAACCTACCATGGATAATCCTTCATATACCATCCTCAACCCCTTGATAAGCTGTATATTCTCTTTCTACCTATTTCAGAAGGTGTATTGGAGACTGCAAGTATCAGGTTGCCTTTTAATTGTGCTCTATGGCTTTGGATTTCACTGCCTAATGGCAGGAGATCAGTTACACTGTCATGGTGTAGTTTAGCAACAGAAACAAATAAAGCCATTTTTGTTTTTCTGGCTCCTTAATCCATTTGTTCGCTATTATTTTACTTCTGCCCCACAAAGCTCTCCAAGCTGTTCTCCAGACTTGTACATTATACCATTCCTAGTTACAGAAACAGGCAGACTGCTGCTGTGAACAAGTTCATTGGTTTGTAATGAAGTGTCTTTGTGTTGGAGAAACTAAGACTTTAATTAAAACCAGCTGGCACTATAAACTGTTTCATGGTCCATAATACTGACCATGGGTTTCAGTTAGAGAAAATCAGGGAATTTCTTCATCCTGCCTAGAAACTCTGGTTGCTGATCTTCCTCTTAGCCTACTCCATCCCATGCAAGAGATGAGTGAAACAACTGCATTGTAACAGTTTTGTATCCAAAATGCTGCAGTATTTGCATGTCAGAGAGTTTTACAAAAGGACAAATAAACCATGTGACAGCCACCTTGTTACTGTTTCTGAATTTCCAGTCAGCCAAGTTCCCTGAGTTACAAAAAAGATAAATAAATGCAGAGTGCAGAAATTTGCAAGTCAGCAAATATCGTGCTCTCAATAGCGTACGTGCTGACAGTTGATACGGGAGAGTGGCTGGATGTGCACAGTTTTGAAACACAAGAGATCAAGAAGAAAAGTACAGCCCAGCCATTACAATAATACCCCCCATAAGCAAAATCCAGCCCTAATTGTTTTCCGTTTCAGTTATGAGTTAGCTTTGCTAATGGTATTTCATTATTTTCCTTCTCATGAACCCAATTCCAAAATTAAGTGAGTTTGCCCACAACGTTTTGTTGGTGAAATTACAGAGATGAACCTGTTCAGTATTTGCAGAAAGACACTACAGTGATTAATTAGGCAAAAGATTAGGAGCAAGGCCAATCTGGATTCTAATCCCAGCTGAGCCATTTATGGTGTAACCTTGGGGAAGTTACTTGACCTTCATGTTTCTCAGCAAACTCTGCTGGAAATTGGATACCAGCTGGACCTCAGAGAATACTAGACACGTCTGCTAAACTCCTCCCAATTAGCATTGTTAGAATAATGGTGAGAAGGCTTGCATTATTATTGTGAAGTACTATGCACATAAATACAGCCAAGGATTAATGACCTTCTTTCCCTTTCCTGGCAAGGATAAATTAATATTAAGAGGTGGCCTATGAACTACATATCCTGGCCAATTGTTGGCTGTATCATACAATAAATAATGGTGATCATGAGGCAATTAGGCTTTAAAAGAATTTCAATTCTTCTCTTCCAACCAGCATTCTCCTGCACTTCCAGAAAGGACATTTATCAGATTAACTGATTAGAAAGATTAGATTTATAGGCCCAGACTCAGCTGTGTCCATGGTGAACTATGTGCAGTCCTTTAATACGAGATCAATTCTACGCAACTGGAAAAGACAAGTCCAAGAGTTCATAATTCCTTAGGTAAAGTACCATTTTGGCCACATTTACCCCAAACACACCTGCCAATGATCCTATACCAGTGACTTTATATCATCAAGGAAATTCCTCTTTCCAGGTGTATCCCAAAGTCCTTTCATGCAACTAGGTTGTTTTCCTGAAGTGAGCCTAAATTTTCTTCTGTCAATCTTTGTCCAATTATTAAATTTAGGAGAAGAAGAGAAGAGAAGAGAAGAGAAGAGAAGAGAAGAGAAGAGAAGAGAAGAGAAGAGAAGAGAAGAGAAGAGAAGAGAAGAGAAGAGAAGAGAAGAGAAGAGAAGAGAAGAGAAAGCAAAAGTAAAGGCAATGGTGAAGAAAGGCTCAGTCACTTTGGCAATAAAATTATAAGAGTCCCACATAATCCTCAGGGAGTCAATATGGGGTCCAGTATTGTGTAATTTCCTCATTAAAGGCTTTGATGATGGGGCAGAGTGCCCCAAACCCTCGGCAAGTTTGCCAGCAATACTTGGGAAGCGTGGTTAATACCAGTTGGTTGTGCTGCCATTCAGAGACACCTGGACAGGCTGGAGAAATGGCAGACAGGATTCTCAAGGACTTCAGCATAACAAAGTCCTTGGACTAGATGATCTCCAGGGCTCCCTTCCAACCTTAACAATTCAGTGATTTTGTGAGTCTGAATGAAGCCAAAAAAAAAATAATCAAGGGTAATCCTGTTGCCTTCATGATCAATAGTCCTGCAGGGATTTACAATCACTGTTTATGCAATATCTATTTTTACATATGTTTGGTGGGAGTTTAGTAGAGATTAATAGCTAAAATTTAAAAGATAGTTATTCCTGAGCAGAATTAAACTTCCCTGCAGTTACAGATGAAAATAGTTGAGCATACCTCTTTTCACTTCTTTGTCAAAGGATGTTATAGAATTTCACCCCATGGATATCAAAAAGCCTTTTAATTTTGTTCATAATGAATTATAACATTTCCCTCCTACACTGATACTAGTATTTGACATCTTGTTTAACTTTGTAAAGTGAAGGTTAAATGAAAATAAAGATTGTATGAATTCTTCGGAGAAGTAGGTATCAAGCTAGGAGTAGGTTCAGGACAAGGGTGAGTTGAGAAAGATGCAAAAGAAGAGGAAGGACTATCAAAATCCCCTTCAATTGTGTTAGGAGCTACTAGTGGCAGAGACAAACTGAGACTGGTGATTCTTGAGGAATGAATGAGGGGAACAGCAGGCCAAGGGTACAAAATATGTGTGATGGGGCATTGTGGCTGACAAATTACTCAGGCAAAGGCACTGAGATAAGAAATCTACATTGAGGAATGTGTGAAACACAGGTAAACTTACTGATTAAGAGCCTGAGGATGGAGACACAGCTGGAATGGGTATGTGAACAAATTGAATAAAAAACTTAGATAACAGAACTAGGACTTTTAAACATTTTATTTCATCCATCTCAACAAAAATCTGTTTATTAGAAGATATTTTTTTAATTAAAAAAGTGGAGTTTAAACCGTAGTTGGTAATAGCAACAGTTGGACAAATTCTGCTCTTAAGTGCTAATTGGATGCTGGATTGCTGACATAGGTATAATCAGATTAGCTCCTTGGATGGAACAGCAGAAATGCTTGGTCAGGATATTATGCTTGTGATAGTTAATGTGTTATTTTGTCCTACTGTCAGCTTATTTATATTCCTTGAAGTTAAAACAGCAGCCAAACTGCCACTGAACCTCTTAATTTAGCCTCACTGTGCATATGCAGCTCTTGCTCCAGTTTCAGAGAACTCGCTACGGATTTGAACAGGGCTGTGTAGTGAGGGACGCTGTCTGTCAGCCAGGAAAACACAAAGTGGATAGGACAGGATTACTGCAGCAGTAAGAAGAGCTTTGCACAGCAGACACAGCTGCATGGCATGCTGGAGAACACAGTTTTATGCCTGCCTTTTCTAGAAGTGAAGCACCATGTTACCTCTGGAATTTCAGTGTCTGATTTTCTGAATAAAAGCTACTTACAATCCCAGTGAGCAGAAGTACACAGCAGTTGAATCTGCCACCTGTGCCAGTGGAAAACACTGTCAATATGCACAGTGAAATATCATGCTAAATTCTCTGAAGGGTTACCTTCCAACTTTCTAAAATCAAGCACTCAAAATGAATTTCAGTTTGATACTCCTCATGACCTTCATCCACTTCTATGAGGAAGACAACATGCATCTTAAAGAGATATTGTGAAGATGACTATTAACAAAGAGACCCACAAAAAAGTTCAAACTTATCTTTTGAAAAGTCTGACTAAACTGCAGTGAATAGAGGCAGGAATCCTGCAGGGAAAAAATGCAAGTCTGTTGGGATGTGTGATCTGTCCTGCTCCAGGCCACAGTGATCAGGTATGGGGCTGCTCAACAGGGACCCTGCCACAGCCCTGTTTGCTTTATTTTTTATCCCTTCCCTACATGCACCTTAAATAAACAACCAATCCTGTTTTACCCTTTCCCTACTGTCTTCCATTTTGCTGACTATATCCTTGAGAGTTTCAGCCTCATTCTGCTGTCCTTGAAAATTTACACCCACAGGGAGTTCCCCCCACCGCCCTCTTCACATCTTTTGTCTTGTAGTCCCTCTTGTTACTCTGTTGCTGGTTTAGCCTTGGGTTGGTGCACTCCTTTCTCCTTTTCCCGGTTTCCAGCAGTTTCTCACACCATCAGCCCGTGTTGCTAGTGAGGAGTGGGGGCAGCTCCAGCCCCAAATCCTGTTATTGCCAGCACCCCAGTGACCCTTGAGCAGCAACACAATGAGCTGCTCTGCAGCAGTGCTGGTGAGGCTTCGGCTTTGTGGCACACACCAGATGTCCCTCGCCACCAGGTGAGGTGGAACACACCCCTCCTCTCACGGGCTGGTGACACGAGGTCTGGTCCCTTTGCATCTCTTGTTCTACAGGCAGGTCAATGTTGACCATCAAATGATGGAATATCCCTTCTGGTGACACACACCATTGCTGTGGTGTCTTTCCAGCTGATCCACTCTACCTTCCCAATGCACCCCATCACGCCATATAACCCACGGTAGAAATTCTCATACATTTTTGCAGGAGCCATGATCTGTTTCACAAAACAATAAAACTGACTTAGTGGGAATTTATGCTTCAGAAGTGTAACTCTTGGATGGATCAAAGCCAGTCTGGTGCTACCAAGCACGCACTTACTGTGTTATAACTGGGGCAAAGGAGTGCATGTGTTACTCCTTGGGGATGAGTTCACAGCTGCTTTTAGGACTTAATAGGGAAATTGGATGTTGTCCCCTGATATTAAATTGTTCCTCAAACCTGGAAACAAACTTTTTAATTACAACTAAGATTATCTTCTTATTCTGGTAACTTTGTCATCCAGATACTGAAGCCTCTGGAGTTTCTCAACCAGACTATAGTTTACTTCTTCCATTTTTACCCCCAACATAATGACTTCACTTTCAAGTTTTGACTACTGCTTTCAGTGTAACTGTTAAAAGGAAAGGGAAAAAAAAAAAAAAAGAGAGAGAGAGAGAGGAGAAAAAAAGCTGATCCAGGAACCTAAGTAAAGTTGGGGTCTGCAGGCAGCAGATAGAGAACAAGTACAGACCACTAGAAACAATGTGAACATGTGAACACAGGGTCAGCAGGAAAGTAGCTTCCTCTATGGAAAACACATTTGCATTGACTTCATTAGCTTTGTTTCAGAGAAAAGGTGAACTTTAGGCTGCAGAGTTCTTTCTCATTTCCGTAAATGACAAACAAAGGGAAAATTAAATGTACTATAACTCTTCAAAGCCCCATCTCAAGCATGTATCTATACAGTATCCAGCATAATGACATCCTTGTCAGTGACTGAGCATAGCTTCCCATGGCACCCCTCTGTTACTAATAGCAAATAACAAAATAGACAAGTGACTTATGAATATGTCCAAAATCTAATTTAAAAGGTAGGGTGTCTTGTCTGGATTTTTGCTGTTCTTCTCTGTCTCTTTAAGAATATTTTTTAAAGTTCTATTTCAGCCTTCTGTGTTTACTATTCACAATGGAATCAGACACAATTTTACATAAACAACTTTCTTGTTACTGTAACCCTCTAACCATGTTTACTTTCTTCTCATAAAGAGGAGACTGTTGATGGACTGTTGGGTTGACCAGTGTGGTTGTAGAGGAAGATTTTCTTCCTCCAATCCATGGTCACTGCTGGAATTCTATAAATGTTGAAGTCTGTAAATAAACTTCTCTTTTTTCTGCCTTGGACATCTCAGTGTGTGGGTGACATTTCTTTGTGTCGTGTGCAACAAAGGTGAGATTTTACAGTACAAACAAGTGTCTCAGGAATTAGATCTCCTCTTGCAAAAGTTGATTTGAAGTGTTTGATCCATCCCCGGCTCCCTCTGGGGCCACTGTCCATGTGACTGAACCATGACCTGTCCATTGGCAATCATTTGTGTCAAAGCAATTTGACGCTTCAGTTCTGGGGGTGAACCCCTCCAGGGAAGAAGTATTAACCATGGATTAACAGCAGTGAAAAAAGGTATGTCTATGCATGAAGCCTGAATATTAATTATTTTCAGACTGTTTCAGACTGTGACCCATTTATTTTACTGGAAATAAAGAGTTTATATATAGATTTTAGCACATTGGTCACTGGGCCAAGTTTTAACTCCCAGTCTACTTTGGTATACTGGACAAAAATAAACATGAAATTATGGTAACCTCCTCTAAAATCTGTGGATTTTGTGAAAAGGAAAACCAGCAAATCATAATGTAATCTAATATCAGGCAGACATTTGCTTTATGGTATAATATATATAAACAAACAGACAAAAAAAAAAAGCCACCAGAAGCACTTGAATGTACAGGAAAAAGAAGTGAACCATTAAAAAGAGAGAGAGAGAGAGAGAAAAGGCAAAAACCTACATTCATTAAGGATTCCCTAATCCCTCTAAGAGGTCTGTGTATCCAGAGGAGAGCAGCAGAAGCACTGAAGATGGAAGATCACTATAAAATAGGCAGTTCTTGTGAGCAGTCACTTGGGCTTTTAAAAGTTCAGAAATCGCTAGGGGGAAATTAACCTCACTGCAGTGTTCTGTAACAAGGAAATTAAAAAAAAAATTATTCTGGGCACACTGCCTGAAAAATTACAAGACTATAACATTAAATATGAAAATAAATAAAATTCAAAGCACTCAGAAATGCCTACATGTTTTTCCTTCACAGCAGCAACAAGAAATCACATCTTGTGAGCATGTAACTGATATAGAACATAATTCTGCAGACACTTCAAGAGTGTAGAAGCTGACTCATGCAAGTAAAAGCTTGCATGAGTTGTGTGTTCAGCAATGCAGTAACAAATTCAGTGCATGATAATGAAGACTTCCAACCTGTTGGGCAGTAGAACAGGTTATTTTGGCATCCCTAACACCCATTTCATTTTGATATGCTGCCAAGAATGGATTTACAACAGCTCTCTGAAACTGGTGGTTGATACCCACATTGCTGCCACCTAAATGAAGGTAATGTCTTTTTGTTTAAAAACAGCTGAAACAATTGAAAAAACCACCAGCCCCAGAAGACATTCACAGAAAATGGACAATAATGCTGCCTGGGGTTTTCCAAGGGTCTGATAAAAGTGGGAGAGGTGAAAGACTGGTTTATATGGCAGGATGAATAAGAGATTAAAAGCAGAGAAATGCCCAAGAAACACTGCGAGAGAATAGCAAAGCCATTACAGGCTGTCCCTGGAATTTTTCAGCTACTTTCCTTTTGCATCATCTTCAGAAAAGAGACAGCAAAATAGCATGGTTGCTATGAAACTGCTTCCTGCTGTTTGGTGACTCTCTATCTACAGGATGCAAGAACAGGATGGCAGAAAAAAAAACCAAAACCAAACTAACAAAACCCAGCCACCTTCATCACCACTGTCTTCTCCTGAGAGTGACAACCTGCAACAGCCTGACTACAAGGGTAGCTGTAGGAAGGTGAAAAGGTGGAATGGTGAAAGGGTGAGGCTGTTTTCAAGAAAAGAAAACGTTGAGCTGTTCTTATAATTTAGCAGGGGGAAAACTGTAGATGCTTGCAAAAAGAAGTCCCTTGAATATTATGATCTGAAAAAATTAAAGTAAGAGTTGATTATTTCATGGAAGGAATTAACCAATTTCAAAGTTTCCATGGAAAACAAAACTCATTCCATGATAACACTGATTGCTGGAAAGCAGCAGCAGCCCCCCATCCATGCAGAAAAGACAAGCTGCATCACCCACTGTTGGAAGCAGCAAGACAGACCAGGAGGGTGGCCTTTATTATGTAGAACAATTTCTCCAGAAAAAGGAAAGTCAAAAAAGAGTTTTGGTCAGCCAACTCTCTCCTGCAACTACAGCCATCCCCTTTCTTCATGCAATGGTCTCCTCTCTTCCTCTTTACCTCTTTCCACTGGAGGTGAGAAGTGTCTGATCAAGCCCAAGGCAGACACAGCTCATACACCTGAAAAGACCTCCCAAAAGAGGGTTTCCCCAGGGATGTGAACCAAACCAGTGAAAACGTATGAACTTCACTGTCTACACCCACAGATGTTGGAGCACCTGTTGGTCTTTGTTACTCACACAAAATCTACGGCTGGGAAGTCTCCTGAATTTTGTAGTTGGTTTGTTTCTGATAATTCATTTTGCAACCACCAAGTGGCAACTTGGTCCTTGGAGTCAGCTGCTCACTTGCTACATTAGGCTGCTGCTCCACAAACTTAGACATCCGGTCTTAGTGTGAATAAAAACACACCAGAAAGTCACCTTCCCTCCAGTCTTTTGTTTCTCCTTTGGAAGCAGAGCAGAAGCATACACAGCAGAGCAGGGCTAAGCAGTGAGTGCAGCAATGCCCAGCACGTTACACCAATTCAAGGTTTAGCGGTGCTCAGAGCTCCACAAAACATTGAACAATCAATGCTCTGAAAGCCTGCCGAAGTAGACAGCAGAAAATAAGTATTATTGTTCTCATTGCAGTAGCGGCAAATGGAGCCCCAGAGAGATTACATGACCTGCCCATGGTCGGATAAGTGATATCTTGCAAAGCGAACTTGTAAATCCAAACCATCAAATTACCAGTCTAACATCTTAATAAACCAAGTCACTCTTCGATTTTTTTCAAGTTTGTCAAAGAAGCTGGTGTAGAACTGTAGAAGTTTTCTCCCACTTTTTCCAGCGTCCCTCAGTCTTTTCCAGTCAGATGGGAAGGATAGCAGAGAGGCTACACTCATCCCGCTATCCTGCGAGCTCGCAGATGTTGAGGAATATATTCGGTGCAGGTATCTGGGTGATGCAGGTAGAGCTCCGGTGATGAGAGCCCGAGACAAGAGGCCGTGAAGTGCCGCCCTTTGCGTAACACAGGGCCCGGGGACCCGTGGCGCCGGCCAGGGGACGGGACACTCAGACACAGCAGGAGCCGGTGGCCCCAGACTTCCACGCACAGAGATTTTAAGGGCATAAAAACTCCGGGGTTTCCTTTGTTCAGGGTCTCTCCACGAAGGCTCAATCTCGAGCTGTTATTCTGCTCTTGTGCCAAGATTAAATTCTTTTAAGGATTCAGAGGCCTGAGGCTCTGCTGTGGGAAACCTGGGGTCGAGCCAGCAAGGCAGCCTGGTCTGACTGTGAGTGTGGGAGTGTAGGGAGTCAAGCGGAGCTCGGGAGAGCTCACTGGAGCTTCCCGCTGGGGAGGGGTCTCGGCCCCAGCTCAGACTGGGACTGCCAGAGCCGTTCCTGATGGTCGGACGGGAAAGTTTCCTTAAAACAGATACATATTTCAGTGTAAACCTAAAGAGAGATGCTTAGTCCAGGCTTTCCATATGAAGAGCAAACAGACGTTTCAACTCCACAAATATCAGTAAATTCAACACCAAGTCATCTTAGGTAGAACACAACTATGTCAATAGTCAGGATGGAGCAACATAATTTAAAACATGTGCGTGATCATCCAACCACAGCCCAGAGCTCTGAGCTGAAGAGGAAGGACTCTGCCTTTTGGAAATTTCATTCTACTTATTCTTTTAACTGGCTACAGTGTTTTCTATGTATCTATATAACTACATTTGTGTATCTAAAGCTCCCCACTTATAGAAGTTTAAGATCAAAAAGCTGAAAACGTAGTCAAAGAATTTCACTGTATCAAAAGATAGTGAATCAAAGATCATGGAGACACATTTGGCAAAGAGTATGAGGAAACCGCTCAGAATTTTGCTTGAAAGAGTCATGCTGAAGAGCAAGTTCAGACTAGTTTAGAGAGACAGTAACAAGGAAATCATATTCACCTTGTTCTATTCTGAATCAGAGGCCAATTTCTCATTTTTTGTGGAAGTGCTGTTTTCTACCCTAAGTAGTCCTAGCAGAAATTTCACAGCGCAAATGCTTAATGCAGAGATTATGCATTAAATGCATAATGCAAAAATGCTACAGGCACCTCCAGACATCACATAACCCACCATATTCTGGGGGCTCATCCTGCCCTGATGGTGGTGACAGAGGTCAGACTGGAGAGAAACAGTGGTTTAAAGTTGTTCGAACGGCAAATACAAATGATAGAAAGCAATAACATGAAGTATGAGTGCAAACATCTGCCTACGCTGGCCTCTCTCTCACAGGGAGGAAGAAGAGGGGACCGAGGAGGAGACATTCGAACCCTGTGGATTTCTCACCGCCCTGAACACTACACGTCGCCAGTGTCATTCCTGTAAACATTTTGCTCCCCGCGGTTCCTCTCCTTTCAGGATTTTGTTGTTATCGTTCTGGAGAAGCCTGGGGTGCTTTGTCCTCAGGCGGAGCAGGTTCGGGAGAGAAGGGGAAGGAAGGGAGCAGCCGCGCTGCCGCCCGCGTGTGGCAGAGCCCCATCTCCGGTCCTGGGCGTCCCTCTAGAGGTGAAACAGCAGCCTTGTCCGCAAATCTGCTCATCCACAGACATCCCTGCCGGTCTGGCAAGCAGGGATAGGAGTGTGAGCTCTGAGAAGTTGGCACGTGTCCGAGCAGGTCTCACTGAGCTGCTCCAACCTACCAGGCTGTAGTCGCCATAACCCTGCCCAAGCGCTGAGCACAGGCTCTGCTGCTGCACCGGCCCTGCTCGCCCGCAGCTCCTTAAACCCCGAGGCTGAAGATTTCAATATACTAAGAATTACTATGCTTTGTGGGCTATTTCTTTTTCCATGCGTTCATCCCTTTCCCCTACAGCATTCATGTCTGAATAAAGGGAAAATAAAATCACTTAAATGAGGACTGTTATGTGAATAAACAAAAAGACATTAACAGTGTTTGTTGACTTTTTTTATATTGTCTAACCTGTTTAATTATGGTCAGCAAAAACATCCAAGTATTACTAATTAATATATATACACATGTGTGTACATATATATAAAAATAAATATATAAGGAATATTAAATCTTTTGCTTCTTTCTTACAGTGATTACATACTGATCACAACAAGCTCCTCAAGAGAAGAAATAGCAACAAAAGCTCTTTGTCTGATTGCTCTGCTGCCAATTGACAGCATTTCACAGTCTGGGTGCCCAATTTCACACACACATACACACAAATACATCTGCCTCTGCTCTGCAGTCACACACAGTCAGTGGAGCTCTAAGTCACCAGCTTGTCATTTACTGTTACCAATGAACTGTGCAGTTCAAATCAGCAAGGCACCCAAGGGAGTTGCAAAGGATTTTGCCTTTGCATTTCAGGGGAACAGAGCTGGATCCTTGGTGAAGAATACAGAAAAAACTGTACATGTATAAACCTGGAAGCCACAGCTGACACAAGCCTGAGACTGTGCCTTGCACTGTGCCTACCTAGGCTGTGGCAATCTATCTGGGCATGCAGCTACTCAGTCACAGGCTGCATTGCTCCAAACCTGAGTCTTTGCTATCAGCACTAGTTTCTCACCACAGCCCTTCATTAGATCCCAACCAATATAAGCACTGTGGGAGACTTTCTAGGATATGTGTTCTGGAGCCAGACATCCATACCAGCCTTTCTCAAATCAATATGTGATTCTCTAGCAAAATCAAACCTACTAGACAAATTCATAAAAAGCCACAAAATTCTCCAGCACTCTTTAGCTGAAGTGACTAATCCCAAAGGCACACACTAGATATTCACAAATGTACCTAGAATGACAAGAAATTCAAAAATCTACCAATTCACTTATATATGAAGATGATCCTGAAATGAAGACACTCCCATGAACTCTCAGTTGAAATTACTTTCCACTTGTGAACACTTAATAATTTCTGTTTTTTTTATAATAGCACTGTGTATATTGTAACCCTGTTTCAAGTGAGGTACTTCAAAATACTTCACACACAAACAAACTTGACAGGCTTCCTTGCAGCATCCACCTGGCTAAGTTTTTGTCCACAGCACATAAAATCCAGCTGGCTTTTCTTTTACACCAAGGCAAGCAGTTTTAAATCACACTGCATTATCAAGAGCCTGCAAATAACCTGTAATCTGTCATAGCTTCCTATTCAGTAACTAAATAGAGTATTGGAATTTAAACCCCTAAGAAGCCTATAAAAATTTGTGGGTCTACATCAAATTACTGTGAAGTAAAAGCTGCCTGCTTTTGCTCCTCTCTCCTTATTCTCATTACAAAAGTCATTCATTACTGAGTGACTTTGGTTTCTGCATGCATCACCTTCATTAATGGAAACTAATACATATACATATTAATTTACCCAGCTACTTTTGCTAACAACATTCAGTGTCTTCTTTTTAAATATGTGAATGGGGCTAATTCTAGATATACAACTCAAAAGGCTCTGCTAGTAGGAACAAACCTGCAGCAATGGATAAAGAGAGTTAAGAGAGGGCTTGAGTTTCATTTGTTGTTTTTAATAGATTGTTTCCTTCTGTTTAAACCAGGACATTGTGTGAATATTATTGAAAGAACACCATCATTAGATACTATTGGAGAATTAGAAAAGCAAGTGGCAGTGCTACATTTGACAGTTTGATAAACAGAAACATTACATTACCAGGAAAAGGACCATGGAAAGTTCAGTTAATTTCAGCCCAGAGCCTTCACCATTCCCAGCCAGGGTTCCACGAGCAGAAGTCACATTTCTCACAGATGTCCTTGTCTGTGCTCTTCCTAAATACTGATCCTCAAAGCAGCCCCAATGCACTCTGAAATCCATTTGATTCCTATTGCAAAAAGTCTGCAGGTAGTTACTGTGACAGTGTCTGGGAACATACTGAGGATGGAGGATGGAGGATGCACTAAAGCCACAAGCCACACTAACACAAGTAGCATCCTTAGGTTTTCTAAGTAACTGCTCTTTCTGTGTCCAGTGGGACATCCTTAGTGTCAATTGGCAATTGATGTTGTCTCTAAACCTTTTAAATGGCATGCATACAGAATTATTCAATCTTCTGTTTCTAAAAGATTATTTTCCTCAATTATATCATTAATATCCCAGGTAAATAGACTTTATGAAAGAGTTATGCTCAGATTACAGCTATTCCTACAACAGGGAATAGGAATGGTACCAGAATTGTTTCTGCTTCATGTGGCACTGAAAGTAATAAATTATTTAGTAAAGAATGTACAGGTCTGACAACTTAAGAAAAAAAAAATTCTCAGTATCAAAACCTCAGCTGACTTCAGTGGGAACAGAACCAAACTGTTGCAGTAACTAGAATCAGTTTTAAAAATCCGGAGTATGGCTAGCCCTCAATTAAACCTTGGTGATGATATGCTTATGACATGTTTAAATTATGCTAATACAGCCTTTGAATGTTTTATCAGTTCCACTGAGCAACCTGGCTGTTTCCCAGCTGGTTGGAAGCAGGTCAAAGTCAGGCAATGCTTCCAGGGCAGGCTCCTGCCAGACATGAGTAATTACCCTGGAATCTTACTCCTGAGAACTCTTTCTAAATGATATAATAGCCCATGTTAAACTGCATTTTCCAAATTGTCATTTTCTCTCCATACAAGGCTCTTAGTTAAGTAGTTCAGGTGTTCATAAGAAAACTCTGGCTGCAATTGTACCATTTATTCCTATTTCAGAAAGTAGCTAAAAATAGGAAGGCAAGACAAATGCTGTGTTCCTCTACAATGCTGCTCAGCTCATTTAGCTGCTCCTCCTGATACAGCTAAATAAAAGTGATGATTCCATGACACTATAAAATTAATCTTGATATATTTATATAGATTTGTGTTGCAAATAATCCAAATTTGAAAATCTGTTTTCAACTTCTCCAACTTCCATATAACCACTTTTCCTACTTTGTGGAGATTTTTCTGATCATGTGTTGCTGGCTTGCTCCCTCACTCTCTCTGCCTAAAGTATGTCTTAAGAAGTGAAAAGTACATTACCATGATTAAATTTTACATCATGACCTCAGTAGTTTCATAAGATACACAAAATCTCAGTCAAAGGGAATGAGGACAGTGAAATGTTTCTCCTCTTGTGAGGGGGATGTTGTAGCTATGCTGAAGAGCTCTGTCAATTCACTTTATGTTCTGCAGCCTCAAGAGTATGAGTATTTCACTGCTTACCCTCATTTAACTGCAGACCATTCATCAGTCAAAAATGTATATTTTGGCTTTGGAAAGTACTCACAAGCCACTAGAGAAAGGCCATGAAATAATATTCAGTATGACCTAATCTGAACTCAGAAGCAAACCCAGCAGATTGTTTTATTACTTCTCCTGTGTTTTTTCTTTGAATTCAGTTAATCTGTATAAAAGATCCACAAAGTTCATCAATAAGGATGCAATTTTATCTTTTTAAAATAATTTCAGTTTTCAACCTCCTCTGTTGATTGTAAAAAACACCAAAAACTCTAAGCCTTCATTGTCTTTTTGCTTATTAATAGTTGCTCTATCTCATGTACTCTGCCACCTCTTGCTACTAATTTGATTTCAATTTAGCATTTAGGTGAGCATGATTTGAGGTATTATTTGCATCCAGTGATTGTATGGCATTAGTGTCACTTTGGGCCACAGCTAACTAACAGTTTTTACAGAACAAGGAAGTGAAACTCAAATACCCAGGATGCAAATGTTCTTATCCATAGCTAAGACCGGGCTTTCACAGGCACTACCAGAGATCTGTTGCTGCTGTATCAGTCAACAGCAGAAACTTGAACAATAGAAGGATCTACAAAGGTCACATTTAGATGTGATACAAATAGTAAGAATATAAATTACAGAGCTTATACTGGCTTTATATTTTTACATGAGCTTTCAGGGGCTGTCAGAGGACAGGTGATTCCTGTTCTTGTATAATGTAAGCGTTGCACTAAGAGAAAACTGTTGACATAAGCAGCACAAGAATAACCCAATAAATGTTTTAAACAAAGCTGAACTATCAGAGAAACTTAACGTGAGATCAAAGTGTTGGGTTTCTGCAGCAGCGCATTTTTAAACTACTTGTACAAATCCAAGTTGAACTTAATATTTTGTTAAACTCTTACCCAAATTGGTTCTAGCATCTGTGACTCCATGTCTGCAGCATTACACCTCTGATTTTCATAAGTAATGTGCTTGGGTTTTTTAATTTCACTTCTAGTTTATCACCAGGAAAGTGCTTACCTGAAACCTTAAAAAAAAATCATTAGGCAATAAAACCTAAAGGCTGGAAAAGCCACTCTAATCTGACATGTGTTTTTTTTCTCCACATTTAGCTCCCGTGATCTAAAAGACATGTTGATCTAGCAATGAATACCTGAAGCTGCTTGAACCACCATTTTTTCCATGGTGACCCCAACCAAGCAAAATATCAGTGTCTGAGCATTGCTTTGAACATCAATCTCTAAGGATTTACCAGTTCATGATCAATCCTATTAATCATCTGTTTCTGCTCTTCTCCAATGCCATCCCACCATATGTCCCCATCCCAATCATCTGCAGTCACATATCCACACCAACATGGCTGAGGCGCATTTCCCTTCACCTTCTGCAGTCCAGAGCTCTTGCTCCCCTACAACATCATGGAGACACAAAAAGCCAGTTTCGAGCAGTAAACACACTCATGCATGCTCAGGATAACTTTAAAAGGCACTGTTTATGTTCATGAAACCTTTAAAGGAAGATCAGAATCCAGTTCAATTCAATTCTGACAGTTATTTACAGAAAACAACAGTAAACCAGCAATAATACCACTTGGCTTTTACAGCTAAGTAATATGATAAAGTACAAACTGCAGATGTAGTTTCAAATGGCAAACTCCAAAGTATGCTACAGACATTTTCAATAAAAGAGTAATTTACAAATTACTCTCAAAACCAAACATCCACAAAACAAACACCCAGCAGTATCCATCAGCTTATTTCTTACAAGCGATACCTACTCTATCACAGTCACATACTAGGCAAATTAATGATTCAAACACAAAGATTGACTTTTACCATCTGTTTTGAAACTGTTGGATCACCACTTAACGAAAAAACACAAGCTGGCATTTCATAAGACCGAGGCCATTAGTGAGAAGAGAAACATGAAGTGCTAGTTTGTTTTCTTGCCAAAGAGAATCTTGTACAAATTTAAGATATGGTAGTATATGAGTGTTTCACAGATATTGTTTATTTACCATATTGATATCTCTAATTTCAGTCTGAGATTTACATAATTTTTTCATATGCAGTCTTTTGCATTCAAAATGCTACACAAACATGACTCTATTTTGCAAGCAGCACAAAAGAGATGGTTCTTACACATTGTCCTTCAAAGTAATTTTGAATGGGATAGGAAAATGAATATATGGGTTCCTTTGAAATTGTGCAATGACCACAACAATGTGCAAAGCAACTAACTAGAGCCCACAGATGCACACTGACTCTTGACAGCACTTTGATTAAAGCACAAAATAAGCAATGCCTCACCAGCTCCTCCCATCTCTTACATAGCAGTTGTGGAGATAGGTTCTGCTCTAAGAGGAGAAGTGCAATCTTAGTAGTGTCTGTTATTGTCAGAGAACCAGCCAGTTCTGACTAATTTCAACAGAAAAAAACATTTTCTACTGAACCCTTCCTCCCACGGGTTATTAACTACTTGTTAAAGGCATTGTTTTTCTGCATGTGTTCATCAAACACATGTCCCAGAGTCTAATTCAAAACGGGAGTCACAATTTCAGATGGGAGCACCACTGGCAACGAGCTGTGAAACCAAACATTTTAGGTTCATTTTACCCTTCCATCCAGAGATCCTTTCAAATGAATTGATCAATTAACATACTTGTCAAACCAGTTATCACAGTGCTTTTAGCAATATCCAAATGGAATTATGTTTCTGCCTTTTTAATAATGCAGTAGGTGTAATGAGTCACAATGCAATGAGTGAAAATAAAGAGTACTGACTCATGTCTATTAAAACATGTCTTGACAAGATGTGTTGTGAGTAGGTGATTACACACTAAATAGCATGAGGATATTAGGAAGCAGAAGTAAAGGTCTGTTTGTCAATAAACCTCAAGAAAGGTACATCCACACTATTTAGATATGATATTGTTAATCAGCTCCTTCAACTCAAGACCATGTGCCTGACAGTAAAATGTGTCCCAAACATAAAAAAAATCTCAAATTCTTTCAGCTCAGTAAGATGCTAACATTACATTAGGAGCCCCTGGGCTCTGGCTATCAGCAGCAGAATTGGCCACGTGCATTGGACACTGATGCAGAACGAGATCTCAAATCTTTGTCATCTATGGTCATGTTGGCAATCACTATTCCTACTTACTGCAGCCCCAAACCACAGGCTCATCCCTAACAACACCACTGATTAAGGTGCAGTACTTCTGAATAATGGAGCACAACGCTTTGAACACAGGTTAACCCTGTGAGTTTTGGCAGGGCTTACCCCAGCCCCAAATCTGCTGAAATTTATCACTCTTCATATTTTGCCAGGTTTTTTTGTTTGTTTGCATTGTGGACACAGAGTAAATCATGCTGTGACCCTGGCAAACATCCTGGAGGGAGCACAACACAGACCAGCCAGCACTGCAGGGAAGCTGAAGGCTCCCACAGCAGCAAGATGAACAAGAGTCAGCAATATGCTCTGGCACTGGAGAAGGCTGACAGCACTTGGCCGGTGTTAACAGAGCCATAGCAAAAGAAGCAAAGTAAGTTATTTTTGCCATTTACTTATCACTTGTTGAACTGTATCTAGAATACTGCATCCAGTTTTGGGACACCCTCCTCCTCCCAGTACAACAAAGACTTTGACTAACTGGAGCAAATCCATCAGAGGGTCACCAAGATGGTTAGAGACTGGAGCACATGCCTTTTGAAGAGAAGCTAAGTGATCTGGGTTTGTTCAGCCCAGAGAAGATATAGCTCCAGAATGACTTTGGAGCAGCCTTCCCTAACCTAAAAATAAGTGCTGCGCTCTTCACATCTCTGCCCTACCTCTGTGCATGTAAATCCCAACAGATGAAACAAGTCCTCTAAACAAATAATAATTTTAGTTACTTTCCTAGCAGCAATTGGCTGTTCATTAGGAAGAAACTGGAAGTGTGAAGTTTTCCACTTGTGCTGCTACTGAAATGGAACCCCACTAGTTAAGTACTTGAACAAGAAGCACCACAAAGATAAGTGCTCCTGTCCCACATCTGCAGGCACTTCTCCTCCTGGCCACCCTTAGCAGACAAAAGCATTAATTTTGTGGTGCTCTGCCTGGGGTGGCTCCTAATTTGGCAGACCTAGATATTGTATTAAAAAATAATTCTGTGATGGGCCTTAATTTTGGAATGAAAAGGAATAGGCCAGTTTGCCCTCCTTAAATTCTGTGGATATAAGTAAATCAAAATATTTGACAGGAACAACTGCATATTCCTAACTGCTCTCCCTCCACCCCTGAGTTAACTGCACGACAAATAACCTTTACTAAATTCCTGTCAAATGAGCTGGAGACCTCCAAGCAGGAAGCACATTTGCTTTAGATGCAAAATTCCTCCCATCTTTTTAGTTACTGACAACCATGAGTGTGACTTACAGAAAAAAAACAACCCCCCGTACAACTTATATCCACCAACACCCTTCCACTTACATGAATGTTTCTTTCACCCAACACATTATCAAAAACATATACATTTATCCTAATGCCAAATAAAACATTCATGGGTGCACATTTTTATAATAGCTTTCCAGAAGATGGGAAAATACTTAAAGCCAAATTGTTCATTAAAATGCTTCATGAAAAGCATGTATTGCTCAGGCCTGAGCATTCTCAGATGTTTTCTATGTTAATAGCCATATTAGCAACTAAAGTCAACAGTTCCAAAGGATATTTACCAGCTCAGATCAAACCTATTAATCACATTTCAGTAGCTATTCTGGGAATTCAAATCCCCAGACAACTTTGAAAATCCTACCCAGAGAGTACCTTTAGCATTCAATACAAGATTTACAAATACAACCCCGGAGTATTTTCTGTAGGAGACTTCCTTCATTAATCCTTCTGAAGTGTTAAGACTTTTTACCAACGTGGCACATTTCATCTACCACCATGCTGCAAAAGAGCTCTGTGAGCAATTACAGTCCTGTTCAGGATGATTCATTCCCTTTAATTAAATGCCCTTGAACTATTACTGCTATGAATGTCATCAGATGCAGCCTTTGTTTAAAAATAAGATCAAGAAGGACAGAATAAAAGCAGAGCTAACTTTCTGAGCCCCAAGAAACTCAGGAACTAAGTTTGGACTTTTTTTTTTTAACAATTCTCAGTTCTACAAAACTGAGATTCCCTTACATTTTAATTCCAAAAACTAAGTCCTTCAAAAAGGCCTTTTAAGGAATTACCATGTCTTTATTCAGATGAGAATGACCAAGGAGCAACAAAACAAAAGCAAGAACCAATAAACAAAACCCACAATTAACATAGCAATTGAGCCATTATTTAAATGTTTCCTTCAGTGCTATGTCACCCCAGAATTTAGCTTCCATCCTGGGTGCTGATTGTGTGTTGATTCATCTCATTCTGCCAGTCAAGATAAATCCAAACTTCAAAGATACATTTTATGACAAGGGGCACAGAAGTAGAAGAGTGTCAGTCTTCAGAAACTTGTTCTTTGTGGCTGCTGTACTATTAAAACTAAAAACAGTACACCAGAAACAGATCCTTTTATACTGGGAGGGGTAAATGGGTTCTAATGTGGTTTGCAGGATCAGAGCATTTGCTGTACTTGGCAATTACTTCCAGGTTCTTAATTTGTATTTTAAAATACACATTTCTTTTTTCACAGGCCAAGAAGAACCATCAGAAGAAAACTAGGGAGGAAAAAGCAGTTTAAACACATAAATATATGCATCAACTCCTGAGATACAGATCTAACCTCCCAGTAACTACAAAGAGAAGACAGCTCACCCACCATGTCTGAAACCGTGTTAGGACTATAACCTGTGAATTACAGGTCCATAAATTGTAAGACTTCTGCAGCATCCTCTTCAGAAGATTCCACAAAAATGTTACAGGGATTTTAGTCCAGATTTCACAGGTTACATTCTAGCCTATTTTGGATGTAGTTCAGGGTAATAATTTTTCTTGGTGAGTTCCAAGAATAACGGTATTTCTTGCTACTTGGCATCTTTTCAAAGCACAGACAGCAGCTCTCACAGCCCATTTCATTCCCCCCCTGAGACACACATGTTTGCTTAGGTGATCCAGGGTCATTTACAGAAAGAGGACACCAATTTCAAAATGGTTCCATAACATTTAATTCTGCTGTTTTCTCAGGTTCTATATACTACACATACTTCATGCTTTCAGTTTCTTGCTTAGAAAATGTAACTTCTGCCACTGAAAGTCATGTTTAATATCCTGTTTATCCTAAGGACTCACTGACTATCATACAGGGGACTATGGTAGGAGTACTTAAAGCACTGTACACAGCCTTGACCATTCAAAGTAGATGAAATCTGGACTGGCTAAAAAAAACTCCACTGGTTAGTACACTTGGGATTGATTATAAGGTACACAGAGAAGATGTATTAACCTATTCTCATTATAGTTGTGCTACTCCCATTCCCATTCAAACCTCAAAACTGTGATCTTTCCAACTCTGAACTCTGCAAACAGTCAGCCTCAGTATGGCACTCCAAGACTCTTCTCAAAACTTCCAGCTGGTGCTAAGGCATAAAATGAGGTCATAGAATACCAAGTTGGAAGGGGAGCTCCAGCATCATCTCATCCAAACCCGCTTGGCAAAAGCAACATGTCCGACACCCTATCCCACTGAATCTTAAAAGTGCCCAACTGGGGAATCCATCACTTCCCTGAGGAGATTATTCCAATGGCTGATTGTTAACAGCTGATAGGATGTAAGCTTCCTGCAGATAACCAGGCTGTACTTAAGTGCTCTGGCTTTTTCAATAGGATGATTTTCTGAATGTCTCCAAGATTAGAAAAATGCATGCCAGCAGCAATCCTGGCCTTGGGCAGGACAATGAAGCTCTTTCCAAACCTATGTTTTCATTGCATGAAAAGCAGACAGATATAACTGTTCACAAGACCAACAATTCAATTAACATAGATTGTAATGGGAAAAAGAATCTGAAATAGAGAGTTCCACAGCTCACTCCACTTCACAGTGGCAAGTAACACTGACATAATTGTCTTTCTCAATTATATATAAATTAAATAGTTCTCAAAGTATGTAGCCCTATAAGGATGGTGTTTCCTATCCAAGCCAATCAAGCATACCTTAGAAACAAGCCAGCAAGCATCAGAATTTTTTTCCCTGCTTAACAGTTCAGCACCAGACTAATCCACAGTGTTTAAAAGCTCTAGGGGGAGGCAGCACTGCTAATAGCAATAAGAGAAGGGACATCACTTCCCTGTCCGGGCCCATTGTAACAGGTTTTAGCATGTTGGTGTTTATTAGCCTTCTCTTCATGTAGGCAACACATTTTTGAAGGCAATAGAGATGTTATAAAAGACAGTGTCTCCATCTGGAATCTGTTTTTGAGACTTATCCTTGAAACATACAGTTCGGTATTACCTTTCTCCAGAGACAAACATTCAAAAAACAGTATATATGCAAATATAAAATATAGCTTGAGCATGCATTTGCCCATAAAATAATATAGATAAATGAGACAAAAAGCCATCAGACCGGGAAAATACTGATTTGTCAACAGTTCATAGATCTCAGATAGCTAATCTAAATAGTTAAAATATTTTTGCAATTATGCACCAAAAAACCACTTCTTTTTTCTTCAGAAAACTATGTAGCATTTTTTAAACAACATCTATCATAAATGGAAACTGTCCAAAAACGTGTCCTCAAAAACAAAAGCTTCCACCTATGAGCACACTTCCTCAGATGAAAGAGACCACTGTGGTCTATAGGATTACCCATTAGACACACAGGAAGAGGCTTTTACAATTGCGACTACAGAGTCATTAAACTGGTTATGTCAAAAAGTTGGTTTCTGTTTTCTTAATTAAAAAGAAAATAATCATGTCTCAGCAAAGGTAGAAACAAAAAAATTAAATATACTCCCTCAACTAAAGTTGCACTCAAAGCATTTCTTCTCCATCACTTTGCATCACTTGTTGTACCAGGTTTTATATTCTCATTAACAAGTTGTTTCAATATTTATAAACCTAAATATGTAAAGAACTATGAAGCACTAAGTTTTATTTCCTAAGGTGTCCTTAGCGGGGGGTTGGTCACCGGGGAGTAGAAAGCACCAAGGAAAAGGCTCTGTGAAGGCAGAGCAAGCACAGAGCACCTCCTGCTGAAGCAGGGGCACGAGTGATAGCGCTCAGTCACCAGCTGCCAGGACACGGAGCCCTTCGCTCAGGTGAGCGGCACCGGCTATTGAAAGGGAGGATGCATGCTCCTGCAAACCATCTCCCGGGATTTAACCAGCAGGGAACCAAATTAATCCAATTGTGCAGCCTCAAAGCTCGGAGGAGGAGTGTGTGCCCCGCACTGCTCCCGGGACAATGCGCCCGCAGGGCAAGAGCTGAGCGAGGCGCTGCCACCACCACATACGGAAACCTCACAGCTGAGCCCAATGGGGAAAGAGCCGGGGGAAATGAAGGAAGGGGAATTTAAAATAAAATAAAATAAAAAATTTAAAAAGTGCTATCCAGAGCTCACGGGGGCCCAAAGACCGCTGTGCTCCACCAGGACTGCCCCGGCTGAGGGACCCCGGCAGGGCCACCCCACCCGCACCCACCTCAGGCCCAGAGCCCCCCGCCTCCGGCCCGCGCCCGCCGCGCGCTGATTGGCGGCCGGGTCGCGCTGTAAAGGGGCTGACGATTGGCGGCCATGAGGGCCGCGCTGTAAGGTGGCCAGCGATTGGCGAACGGGGGGGCGCGTGCGGGCACTGCCCGGCTTTGTACACGCGCGGCCCTTTAACAATGGGCGCGGCGCGCGGCGCCGCGTGATGGCGGCGGAGCCCCGGGGCCGCCGCGCCGCGCTCGGGTGTCCCGGGCCGCGCCCCGCCGCCTCTCCTGCGGCCGCCGCCACCTCCGCGACCCCCTCGCCCGGCCGTGCCCCGCGGCGGGAGGGGGCGGCTTAACGAGCCGCACTTGTGCCCCGCATGGCGGCCAGCTGGGCCGGGGGGCTGGGGGCGCCCCGCGGCAGCTGATCGTGGTTAACCGGGGGCGAGCCAGAAAGGGGCGAGGGTGGCGCTGCCCGTCCCGCCCTCAGCGAGTGCCGCTTCCTCCCCGGTGCCCGGGCCCGGGCGCCGCGCCGCCCCACCGATGGAGCTGGAGGCGCAGTGGTGGACAGGACAGCTGGCGGCCGATATCCACCAAGCGCTTCGATACAAGGTAGCCCGGGGGGAGCCGGACTGGGGGGAGGCCCCGGTGCCTTTGTCAGGCTCCGGCCATCGGAGCCGCCGTGGGGGCAGCGGGCGGAGAGGGCGTGTGGGGCGGCCCCGCTCGGCCGCCGGGGCACGGCGGAGTAAACGCGGAACTCGCTTAGTATTCCCTCCGTGGGCTGGGGCCGTCTGTCCGCGGCCGTGACAGCTGATCCGAGCGGCCGGACTGTGCCCCCGCTGCTCTCTGGAGAGGAGAAGGGCTCACGGTGCCCCCGGTGCTGCGCTTGAGACGTTGGCGCGGGTCCAGGTTTAAACTCGGCAGAAAGCATTGTAGTGTTATTGAAACAACAAAACCCCGACCAACCAAACAAAAACCCAGTGAAAGAAAGAAACGCTGGGTGCGTTAAGAATAGGAGAGGGTTTAGGTAATTGCTTAGAAGTTGCTTCGACTGTCTCAGAGTTGTTCTTCGGGACTATTTTCATAAAGCACATCTTAACACCCGGGTTGAGAATCAGTTTACTGTGACTCAACCTACTAAAAAACGTGCTTTTGTTGCCTGATGATAGTCGATGAGCGGATTACTTTTCCCGGAGTCGTGACTGCTCTACCCTCTCCCTGATGGAGAAGCATAAGAAAAAGACAGGGTCATTTATTTGCTACCGAAGTTATCTTTACTCAAGCTGAGTTAGTGCTGTGAAAGGTGAATTATGAAGCTTAGTAGGTGGGAACTTTGTGGGGTTTTGTTTCACTTCAGTAGCATGTTTCAAAACTTCGACTTTACATTAAAACTCTGAAAAATTCATGTGACTCCATTCCAACTTGATGTCATTAAGTTAATCAAGCTAATTTTCGCTGGAAATGTAATTGTACTCAAAATCGTACTTGAACACAGCATGTGGGTGCACAGTCCATCTCATAAATTTATTCATATTAAGAGGACAGCACTGCTGTTCTGCTGCATACAAGAAGAGGTACAGCTACTAGGCTACTAGGAGGGTTGTTGATTTTTTTTTTCCTACCAATCCGAATTTTCAAATTCTAAATAGATCATAGCACACATTTACTCAAATGTGGTGTTTCTAGGACCTCTGTTTTGAGGCGTTCTCCCCCCAAATCTGAGACCGTGTGGGCTTAACTTACTGCCTTAGAGCACACTGTAATCAGTGTCAGTGTGACATCAATCAGATCGGGTCAGTGTTTTAACATACACACAAGGCGAATGTTGGTTCACGCACACCCTATTCAGCTTCCTGAGGTTCAGCTGGCTATTAATGGTCTTTTCCTGGAGGCATCAGCAGAAGATTTGGTAGCTCTGGAACATGCAAACAATTAAGTACAAAGTCTGGTTGCTCAGATTGAGCTGTAGCAAGAGAGGGGTCGAGTTAAACTATTGAACTTTGCATTGAAGCAGCTGAGGAATACTTGCCCTTGCTGTACAGCCTTTGCAGCAGAAGTAGTACAGACTGGGTAAAACAGACAGGGTAGAAACTGAAGTCACTGCCCAAATGAAAGATGTTAAATTTTAAGTTGCTAATGTTGTGCAGAAACTAATTATTTTTTAGTTGTTCTGTAATGCATACAACAAATAGATTTTGTTCACTGAAAATGGATTCTGAAATGATGGCAACAGAAGGAAGAAGGGAGAAATCCTTTGAAACTTCTGTTATAAATAGTAAAATATCAGCTGTATTAATCAGTTACCACTTCAAACTAAATTATGGTTTTAATAAAATTACCTGCTGCTGTCCATCTAGGAGCTGAAGCTGCCCTCTTACAAAGGCCAGTCTCCCCAGTTACACCTGAGAAGATATTTTGCAGACCTGATTGCCATTGTGAGCAACAGGTTCAGACTCTGTCCTGCTGCGCGACATCTGGCTGTGTATTTGCTGGACCTCTTCATGGACCGCTATGACATATCCACACAGCAACTCCACGTGGTTGCCCTTTCCTGTTTACTTTTAGCAAGTGAGTATGTGGCACCAAACTTTACTAGACTGATAGATTCTGCTGTCAAATGCAAGGCGTGTCTTGGTGGGATAGAGCAGGTGGGGGAAATGAAGTGGTTATAAATGTCAAGCAGTGCATATCAATTTGGCCTAATTGGTAGAGCATTTCTTTAGACTTGTTTTGATTTCTGTTGCCACCTGATGAAACTGAGGGTGGGGAAAAAAACCCCTGTGATTAAAAAGTAATGTTTATATTTGTAAACAAATTATTCTAATGTCAGTTTTAAGACCTGTGTCATAGGAACAGAAAGACTGTCTTTCTAGGGGTATCTTAAAATAGGTATGTCCTGTGCTGGAAATGAGAAATTTGTGTATCTGTGATAAAGAAATAAATGAAATAAACCATGTGTAGACTGCACTGCAGTCTGCTGATGGTGCTATGTAGTTCTAGAATACTCCAGATTTTGTAAAAGGCGATGTTGTTTAAGCAAGCTAAAGCTAACATAAATCCTGTATTGTCACGTATAAAACATAATACGGTAAAATACATTGGTGAATACATAGTACTTTGAAGACAGAATTAATTGCAAACAGTCATTATGAACAATGCTGCTTATATTACTTACAGATTCTTCTGGTGCGTGTCCACCTTTCAACATTCGTGGACCCCTTTCCAATATCTCTGAGAAAATATGAGTGCCATTTGCTGGGAAACCTGCTGGCACTTGTTCTTAAACCAAGAGATTCAGAAAATCTGGTCCTGGCAGCAGAACGAACTGTTGGTTCAGTTTCTGCTGATCTGTTTCTCTGAATCTATTCTCATTTTCCCCAAAAAGGGCTCTAGGCGCACTTTGCTACAAAACTGGAGTGCAGTGGCCTTAGACAATTTTCATCTTTTCACTGCATCTTGTGTCCACCAATACAGCTCTTCAGCAAAGCAGTTAAACCAGAAAAGGGTTATTTCAAATTCTGAGGGTAGACTTTGACTAGGTGCCACCAGCCTGTAATCTTCTCTTGGCAAAGGACATTGTGCTGAGTATGAAAACGTTGCCTCAGAAACCACTGTAATCCATTTAGGAAAATGGATTGGCTTTGAACTAATGCCGGATTTTCAAATTAAATTCATGTTCTGAAGAGAATTTTTTTTTTTTTTTTTTTTTTTACCAACCTCTGCCATCATTCATGGCAAGCTGCAAGTAGAGATCTGAAAGCCTGGAGTAGTTGCTCTTCTGAAAAGCAACGTATGGGTTGGTTCAGAGAGAAGCAAAATGCTGTTTTAAACTTTTGCCCTGTGTGGCTTAAACAAGCAGTTTAATCAGTGGTGTAATAAGTTATGACACTGATATATCTGATAAGGTTAAGCAAGTAATAAGAGAAATTATTATGTGACTCCTGAAGTTTTTATATTCGTAATTACTGGGGTATGAGAAACAAAAACTAACAGACTGGCACTGGTATTGGATTAAGTCCTGTATAAGTACCTCCACCATTGAAAAAAGTAAACGTTCACGTATGTTCAGTCCTGCAAAACGCAAAGAATGTGCACTTACAACCTATCATGCAGTACTGGAGAGTGTAAGATGGAAAGAATTTGCAATGAAATTGAAATAGCACAACCATATGGCAAACTGTATGGAAATGTGACACTTGTTTCTCTTATTAATGGGTTTTCTACATACACAATGTTGCTTTAGGCTAAAAACATACAGACCTGAGAAGTTAAAAGTCCAAGGAACGTTGCAACAGTGTATGTGGTAGAGGGGGTTTTCAGATGCATGTTGCTGAAATCCACTGGTTTGCCAGATCTCAAATACGAAACTGCACCTACTATAGCAGGCATTAAAAGCAGCCAGGTTGGCTGGAGCTCTAGCTATGCTTTAATGAGTTTTAGATGCAAAAAGGGTGTGCGAGGGTGGGAGGGTGATTAAAGCCAAATGCTCTTGTGGTGTGTTTGCCAAGTCACATGAAAGTGGTATTTCATTGATGGGGAGACATTATACAATAATTTGGTGACAAAAACTTGCATGTGCAGTGTTGGTGATGTCCTAAAATTCTGCTCTTGGCTGCTGGCTTCTGTGTGCTGGCATGGGAAAACCAACAGGAAACATGGCACTGCACAAAATACCACAGTGTGTGTGACATTATCTGCTGAAATTTAGCCCATTTTAGTACATACCCCTTTTTGTCTCTAATGACATAGTCCATTTGAGCTTTGCATCTACAGCAAAGTCTCAAGCTTGTTTGACATAGTAGAATTGAAATATCACCATCAAGACATTAGCTACAATCCATTTTATAGTTCATTTGTGCTGAACCTGTTTTTTTCCTCCTCTTTCTGTTCACCTGAAGGTAAATTTGAAGAAAAGGAAGACAGTGTTCCCAAACTTGAACAGTTGAACAGCTTGGGTTGTATGACTAACATGAATTTGGTACTAACAAAACAGAATTTGCTTCATATGGAGTTGTTGTTGCTAGAAACATTTCAATGGAATTTGTGCCTCCCAACTGCTGCTCATTTCATCGACTATTATCTTTCTATTGCTGTCCATGAGACTGATCTTCATGATGGCTGGCCAATGGTTTGCTTAGAGAAGACTAAGTTATATATGGCAAAATACGCTGATTACTTTCTGGAAGTATCATTGCAAGGTGAGTTACAGATTTCAGGTAATGACTTTTGTTGTCATTACTTGTCTTGACAGACAATGTCAAACTTAAATGAATTTTTTTTCTCATTCCTTCTTTCTAGATCATGAATTTTTAAGTTATGCCCCTTCTTTAGTTGCTACTGCATGTGTAGCTTCTTCAAGGATTATCTTGCGTCTCTCACCCACATGGCCTACACGGCTGCATCACCTGACTGCCTACTCCTGGGACTTCCTAGTGCCATGTATTGAGCGACTCTTAATGTGAGTGAACACCAGTGGCTTCCTTTAAGCCTATTTCTGCATCTGTTGTTATGCTTAATTGCTGCCAACAGTGCAATTACATTTCTTTATAAATTTGTTCCTCTGTTCTGAAAATACTTAGGTATTAGGGAACATGTAAGTTTGGTAGATACATATAGTTAGGCAATAACTGTTTTGCTCTTTCCAAACGAGAAATCTTTATCAGATCTAACTTCTTTCCTGATCTTTCAACAAATAAACTGCCTTACATTTCTACTTTTTTTTGCATTACAGCTGACATGAGATAAAAATGCCAGTGAATGCCAAGTGAACCTTCCTGGGAAGGCATGTTACACAATCTGCTTTCCCTCTACAGAAATTTGCTCTTACCCAAGTCTAATATAGTTGTGATCAGTAGACACACAGCTGTATCTGGAAGAACCACATCAGCCTTAGAAATGTGACATTATCACCCTTGATGGCCTCTGTTGGCTTCACTCGTGTATAATGAAAGGAGTAGTACCTAAAGCATACAAGTGCTGTTGCAGAAGTGTTTTCGGTATTGTTCTGGAACAGAGGGAGGGCACCATCAAAAAGGAATGAAATGTGTAGGTGGCATCTGCTTAACCTCAGCATAGAATTGAGAAAGAGAGTGTCTCTAGATTATAAATCTAGACCTAGTTTACCTAGTTGTAAATCAAAGGGGATTCAGATGAGCCATACTGGATAGGCTAGAAAAAAGGAGAGAGGAAGGAGAAAAAAAAAAAAAAGGTTTTTGCTCTCCAGAACAGGATCCAATATGAATATGCATATGATCTTTAAGTACTGTAATGTAGCTATTACAAACCTTTCTGGTGTCTTGTCTTTAGAAACTTCACGCTCTGTTTAATTTAAATGGAGTAGAAGCAGCAAGTTCAGGTTCTGGTAATCTGGCAATTTATTGGACTACTAAAGTACAGTAGCAAACGTTATTGCACGGTAATTCTAGATCCCACTCTATTACCTGTGTTGTATTTGGCTTTTGTCTGTTTTTTATTGCTATACAATGAAGTGAAATGCCGAAAAGAGAGACTGTACCCTAACCAAATTTTGAAACCTCAGGTGATTGTAAACTATAGCTAAAACTATTTTTTTAAAAGCTTTGGCAGCTGTCAGATTTGCACATTTTTAGAGTGCTCTTAAATGTTAACTCAAAAGAGTTTAAATGATATTAATACCTATTTTAAAGCATTTTGTCTTTTAAATTTGTTTCAGCGCGCATGATAACGACGTGAAGGAAGCAAACAAGCAGAAAGGACAACAGACTCAGTCTGCCCAACACACTGTGTTTCAGCCCCCAGCTCCAAGTGCCCAGCAGGCCAATGCTCAGCAGCACATACCACAGTATCTGCAGGCTCATCAGTCTTCCTTACAGTACCACCACCCAGCATCACAGCAGCAAAGCTGCCAGCAGATCCTATCATCCACTCACACAGCCTCTTACCCGCTCCAGACTTGCCCTGCTGCCTTACACACCAGTGCTCAGGCTCGAGGCCACGTCCAGAGCGGCGCTGCCATGTCCCTGGCTGTGCCGCTGGAAGTGAAGCCATGCATAAGTGTCTCCTACAACCGGACATATCAAGTGAATGGACGATATTCCTGTATTACTCCCTGCTTTGAGAGGTGATAAGTACAAAATAGTTTTGTGCTTGTTTGTTGGGGGTGGAGAGTTGTGTGGGAAATTGTTTCATTTTTTTGTTAAACCTCAAAAAAGTTTGAGGGCAAAAATTTGAATAAAAAAAGGTGTCTTCCCAGAAAAAAAAAAGCAACTGGACTGGCAACTGGTACCACAGCTCAAATAACAGCCTGCAAAAAGTTAGCACACAGACCATCCTCTGAAAAAGAATCTGTATGCTTGGGGATAATACGTTCTTACTCCGACACTCAGAATATTCTGCTTCTAATGTGTGTCTGTGAAACACTACTCAAAAGAAAAACAGCTGTGGACTAACTACAGACTTATCTTTTAATGAAGGAGATATGCAGTATTATTTTGAAGACATTTATGTCATCCCACCGTACAGTATTAACACTTACTTTATACTTACTGAAACTTAAGAATCCACTGAATGCCAGACTTCTACAGGTACATGGAGATCACAGAAAGAAACAAATCTCATGTGGCTAACTCCATATTCTTGCCTCTTTTTCACCACTTGTGTTGGTTATTTGCTTTAGGCTAACACATGTGAATTAACTGGTATTTTGGCTAGTTTTTTAAGTTTTGTACCTTACAGGACAGACAATATGTTTTTGCCTCTTTTATCCTCCCTATCTTTTTTGTGTTTAAAGTAACTCTTTCATACTAACTCAGGGACTTTTCTACTCATTACTCTGTGCTGCTGGTTTGTACACTAATTGGGTATAACTCGGGGAAGGAAGGCAGAGAGGGAAGAGACTATAGCAAGTGGAGTGGCTTTTCTTCAGGGCATCTATGCAGAGTACCAAAGGGATATGTTAGTGTTCACAGAAGGTAGATGTGAACTACTACCCAGCAGTGTGATAATTGAAGAAAAGAGAAAGTTTCAACTGAACTTGTACTGTACCAGAACTACTACAGTGGCTGTGATTCCTCTGTGTACACACACAAACACATGAATATTATTAACCAACAGAAATGATCCTCCAGTTGTAGTGACAATATCATCCCTACAGAAAAAGTACAATTAAATGCTGACAGAAATCCAGTTCTGTCAGATTTCTAGTGGAGGGAAATTCTCAGGTAATAAAGGGGCAACTTTTTCTTCTACTATTTGGGACTTCCAGAAGAAGATATAGAGATTTGCTCTTCCAAGTGGGTGGATCAAAAATATTTTGCAGAGTGAACTGCTTCATCACAAGTAAGGTGCTAATTATGTAACTTTATGGAATTACACTATCTCCTGTGGAGTGGATAGTCTGAGGATAGAAAGCTTCATCATCCACCTCTGGGATGAAAACTATGGTAGAGATATTCATGGAGATGGTTTTTAGGATCCTTTGTGTGTTCGTTGGGGGATTTTGGGGGTGTTTTGTTTTTTAAATACAAAAAGATATCAGACTTTCTCCTGTGGTGGAATATGGGAGGAAGTGGTGTGAATGACAGGATTCTTACTACTTTAAAATACCTTTCTAGTGTATACACTTAAGGCTTTTTTTGGCCATTTCATTTGTTCTTTTACCATCTTCTCCCCTGTCTTAATGGCAGCACTTAAAATTGTGTACCATCAAATGACACTGAATTATTGTGAATCCTACAGAAACTGTTTTGAAAGCAGGGGCAAATAAATTACATTATCAATATGAAGATGAAGGCTTTATCACCATAATGTTCAGAATGGGGGGAGGACAGCTGTGTTCATTCTTTCTGAGGTCTAAATTATGACATGCTACAAAAACCTATTTATTGTTGAGGAGAAGAAATCCTGTTTCTCTTGTTTTGTCTTTTAAATCCCAATTTTTGTTGTGGGCTTTTGTAGCATAGATATGCAAGTCAAGAAGAATAGGAGGGTGAATGGAAAAGATGACCCTCTCCCTTTTATCTTAGAAAATCAACTTTGAAATAGGCATAGTGTGGTCAATTCCTTATTAAAATGCAAGTTGGTTTCAGTTTTTCTCCTCTCCTCATCTCCTAATAAATATTTCCCCGTGTCTGAGAGTAGTGTTAAGTAGAAACCTTCCACCTCATAAGATGCCATGCTTTTTACTCAGCACTGTTACCCATTTTAGAGGGAAATGGACTTCTTACTGCTGGTTTGGTTTTGTTGCAATGCTGTATCCAAGTCCTCAGTGCTCTAACTACCTCTGATGCTATGAATGTACAGTCTTGTAATAGACCATGACTTGAAATAACAGCAGATGCCTGTAGCAATTTTTTTTTTCTGTAAAATCTTTAAATCAGCTAACTTGTCATCTTTTTTTGTGACACAGCAGTATAGGCTCTTCTTTTTGGGGGTATTAGTAAACTTATCCCATAGGCATTTGATATATAAAAATTTAACTAATACTTAACACTGGAATTATAATGGGTGGGGGGCTCAGTTAGTTAATACCACGGATTTACATTTAATAGGGTATTTTTTATTTGACTATTTTAAGACATTAGGTCAGGTGTAAAAAGATCCACTACATGCTGTTTTTAATTTATTACTTAGTCTGGGTTTTTTTCTGACACTACAGCTGCATCATGACTACAGAGAAAATGTACACTGAACAGTTTCAATCTATATTATTTAAAAGGGCTTTATCAGTGTACATTAAAAATACACTGTTCTTACTATTAGAACCAAAATGTGTTTTTTATGGCATAAATAAGAATGGTGCTTCTAAATGCAAAATGTCCAAAACAATGGAATCTTTGTGAGTGCTATGCATTCAACTTATTTTTTAAAATAAAACTAGTTTTGAGTAAGAAGGCTCCAGTGTGTATTATGCTTTGTATTATGTATTTTTAAAATACGTAAACTGTCTTGCCCTGTGTATGGGCTGAAGCTGTAACGACTTCTCTCCCTCCCCCCTTGTTTTCTGCGACATATCATAAGCTTCACAATTGAAAAAAAATAGGAAGGAAATCGTGCAGGAAGGGGCTTTAAAACTAATTGCAGCCACAGCATATGCTAAATATTGTACACTTCAACAATGAGTCTAGTACACAGCTGTAATGAAGAAATAAAGAACAAAAGAACTTGAATAGTTCAAGAGCCAGTAGGTGAATTCATTTTGTTCTCATACAGAAAAAGCAACCATTAATACTGGCAGTCTCAGATTTCTAATACTAAAAATCATATAGAAGATTTGGGAATAGCCTCTTGTCAAGAGCTACAAGCACTTGTGTTATAGCTGTGAAGGCTCAGTCGTGCTGCAGGCAGTAGAGAATCACATGATGCATCCTAGCACAAATATTTTTGATTGTTTTGAATTTCTGATAACTGCGGCTTACTAGAAGAAATTCTATTTATTCCTAACACTCTGCACATTTCATATTTGTAGCAAGGCTGTGATTATGGCCTGAGTCACAAAAATTAGTAAGTTTGCTTAAAATTTAATTTGTTTGAAATTAGAAAATGAAATTATGAGGCCTCTTAGTTTTCACCCATCCATTTAGGAATAAACCACTGATAGTGAAAACCTTTTTGGAGGATCTAGGGCCAAAGGGAGAGCAAGCTCCATCCCTGTAAGGAACAAGGGCAATACTCTAATGATAGCATGCATATTACATGGATACTTTGATCTGGAAAGTTTTGTCTTCACTCTTAAGACAGCAAAAGTCAAGTCTGTCTAGACTGTGGCCTTGAAATATCAAGTTTTTGGGGTTTTTTTCACTATAATTACAAAATAGAAACTACCCATGACATTTATGAGTCTCCTAACAACTACAAGGACTGCCAAATACTTTTCAACACTTCAGTAGAAGTCTCAGCTTCAGATTTGAAATTGCAAGTCTGAAGCTATTTTCGTTTGTACATAACGAGAAAAGCCTTATCTCTGCTTCCCATGACCCAGGTTCATTATTTACTTTAAGTGTGAGGATATTTATGGTCTTCCAGCATTGCAAACTTAGCTTAAAATATAAATTTTAAAGTCAACATTTTAATGACTGACACATCACCAGAAATAAAAACTTTTTGCAGCTGCAATACTGTAGTTAAAATATATATAAGCCAGAAAGTAATGTAGCATCTTCCTTTAATATTAAGTCCACATTCTGAATGTTCACAGGGACAGAAGTCTTGTGAGTAGATAAGGCCTTATCTAAGTGAGTGCAAGTGCCCAGTTGGTTGTCCTATATTAAAAGGTTGTCAACAGCAATTTTTCAAAAGACCAAGTAAAGCAGCAATAACAAAATATACAGTTATTTTTAGTCTCCATCTCAGAGATATTTTAGAGCTTAAGGCAAATTGTGGACAATTGTGAAGCTTACATTAGACTGTTTGCTCTTTCCTGGAATTAAATGTAAGAAATTTCTATAACTTCAATATACAAGGCATGCATTCTGACAAAGGAAGGCATTTGCTACTGAACATTGGGAAAAAAACCAAACAAACAATGTGTAACTGAATAATTATTTTCTCCTTAACACCTTTTTCTATGCACCTTCAGGTATGTAGGTATCTTTATCATATTTAAGAAAACAAAGAATATATGTAAATAAAGCATTGCTTAGAAACTTAGAAAATTAAAACATAAAATTGAATAAAGTAATTGAAAATTATTGTATGCACAGTTACACTATGGACATTTTGATACTCGAGCTCACCAGACTGGGTACTTTAACACTTGCCCTCCCTTCAGTTTGACCCACAGATTTATTAATCAGACTCCATGCTGAAGAGAAGGACAGACTGTCAATCTGCCTGTTGTTAACACAATGTCATGAAAGGTTGTGCCAAATAGTGTCCTGCTTTACATTCTCCAACCACTATCAACTATGTTACCTAGAGAAGAGTTCTCTGTTTATTTTGTTTAAGAACACTAACAGCAGCAAGGCTTTGCTAAGTGCTGCTGTGTGCTTGCATGGACAGATTTTGCAGGAGGATGGACGACACTCCAGACAGCACCACTGCAGATCTCCAGAGGTGGAGAAATTCTTCAGAAATACTACAGAGCCCAAGTTTCCAGGGAAAGTGCTTGTATTTTGGAGAGCAGTTCTATGCTTCTGACCCTGCATCCCATCTCAGTGCTCACATCTTATCTTAGCTCCTGTTCACCATGGTGCAATAAGGAAAATCTCCAAGGACTTGGATATTCCATTCCCTTTTAGCTGAGATTATGAATACCTTGAAGACTAACTGCACTGACAGATGAAGGAGTGGGTGTGTAGCGAAGCATCCAAAAGACTGCTGAATGACAAATGTGAAAATTGGATAAGGCCCTTCTGGGAAACAAGTTCTCTAACCAGCAGAAAAGACCCCTTTAGACTCTAGAGCTGGGTTTAGGTTATGTGCTCTAAAGGCGTCCTCCCACAACACGGAGATGGTTGTAAGTCTCTCTTGGGAATTTCTTGTTAAGTATCCTAAGACTTGAGAGAACTAGTTGCTAAAAAGGTAGCAAGCATGCAGCACTACACCTACAAGAAACCATCAAGACTTTTTTTCACTTCCTCAATCAACCAGACTGTGAGAACACAAAACTAGCTTGGAAGCACTTCCACTGCCACTTTCTCTTGGAAAAAACTGCCTGTTTTGTTTATTTTCATAAGCCATCCCTGTTTATATATTCCTGTTTATACTTGATGTTAGTACATGCCTTGGGGTTTTTTTAACAGGAAACCATCCTATCTCCACATTCTTAAATTCTCCCCATTCACAAAGCAGTCAGTACTGTGGAGAGGATAAAAAAGTATCAAACTGTTTCTAACATATCCCTTTGCAATACAGCCCCATTAAAGATTCCAAAAGAATTTTCCTAGAGTTACTACAAATGCTATTTCCCCTCCTATATCAACACAAAATGGATAACAGAAATCATGTATGCTTCCATTAGAAAAGAAAGTAAAAATGCTATTTAGCTTCCTAACATACTTGCAGTAATATAAAGCAGATTTAAGCAGTACTTTCTTCTGCAACCTTTTGCAAGTTGTTCCCTTTCCTTTGGAAAAAAGGTGCAGGACAAATCTGAATAAATCTAAGTTTTTCATATGTCAAAAGAATAATTACAGAGAAAATCACAGCTGTCTCAAATACTGCTGTATGTTGAAAAAAGCAGGATTAAAGACATCAACTTCCATAAGTATTTTATTTTACCTCACAATTGCAGTGACTGCACTGACAGATTGGGAAAAAAAAGAGCATTGTTTAAAAGAAGATTATAAGACCAAATAGCAGAAAGATGCAAAATAATAAGGAAAAAATTGTGTTCTTACTCATCTTGCCATTATTAAAAAAAAAAAAAAGGCAAGAAACATTAAGTAGAACTGAAAGGCTATATATTTAAATCAAAATTAACTAGAACAAATTATCACAGCTTTCAATGAGGGCAAGAGCTTAGCAGGATTTTCAAGAGATTAAGCCCTTACATAGCTAATGAAATCATTCAGGATTTAAGCCAAATACTAATGGAGGTAAGGAAGAAAGACCTCTTAATGCAAATTAGTCTATAGGGTCTATGATGGGATTTCTTGCACCTTCCACTCAGTGAATCTGATTAAATGCAGAAAGCAGAGGACTTTCCTAGACTTGATACAGTTATTTTTCAATACTATTTTGTGGTATAACAGATGTGTATATTCAGTTCTGCTGAGCAGTGCACATGCTGTATGCTTTCCTAGACACAGAAGTAAGGATGTGCAAACATTTATTGAATTAAAGACTTACTTTTAAAACAGACACTCCCAAAAGCACACATTCTTTTAAAAACATCTTGAGGAATTATGATAAAAATTACATTTTACTGGTTCAGCTTCCACAGCCACTACTAGCAAGTTGTCAATTACAGTATTAAATTGTCAGTCAAAGAGTGGGACTTGATGATCCTTGTGGGTCCCTTTCAACTCAGAATGTTTGGTGAATCTGTGAAATTCACAAATTCAGCTCTTTCTACTGGATGATAAAATATCTTAAATAAGTTGGGACCAACATTCAATAGCTCTTGTGGCACATTCAGCACTTTTAATACAGTTCATTACTAAAACGCTTTTCCCCCCATTGTTAAACCACAAGTTATTATTTATACTATTTGGAAATTGTGCTTTATATTTCTTTCAGAAATACATACTCTTTTAATAACTATTTCTTTCTTCCTATAAACTAGAACAGACAAATTACTTTGATTTGTAACTTCAAAGCCTGACTACAGAGGCAAATTATGTAGGTAAATAATATTACATGCTCCAGGGCATTAGGAAATAAATGTCTCATTCAAGGTGTATCCAAGTAAAACTTGTGGTACAGTCACATGAAATCCACTACAATTAATGTATTTTTGCTCATAGGTCTGTACTATATAAAATCATTTTAATACAGTGTAAGAGATGGTGTTTAAGGTATTAAATCAATTTGATTCATAGTATACTACTTGAAATAAAAGGTAATTTAGATTATTTATATATTCCTCAAAGGATTCTACTTGCTAAGTTCTGTAAAAGGACACCAACACTTGAAAAAGAAGAACAGTAATGGACTTTTCCCAGGAGGACATGTCCTGTGACAAATTATCTTGGGAAACCCGCTTCTAGTCTCAGAGAAGAAGAACAGAAATCTTGGAATAATGCAATTAAACATTTACAATCTAAGGGCCTTGTAAAATTTAGGGGACTTGGCAGTCTTTACCAACCTACATGACTCTATTGTTCTACTCTATCATGTTAAGACATCTAGTATTCTTCAATTCACTTCCCATGGCCCAATTCAAATTGAATAAGTTAAAAGTTATTTAAAAATTATTTCAATAAAAGGACTCTAAAACAGCCTATTAAACATTTTATTGCAAACAGCCATATTCTAAATACATACCCCTTAACTCAATTTTTTCCTCCAAACTTCCTACTGTGTGTATGCTCAAGATAGTAATTAGCTATGGCTGAACACAAGAGTCTGGAGCTTGAATAGAATAGAATCCAAATATTGTGACTTCCCATTCTTCTTGGAATCCTTTGTGTTGCTCAGACAAACTTCATTTCAGTTCCTCCTAGAGGCCTCCATGCTCTCCTCACCATGAGGGAAACATGCTAGCACCTTCCATTGTAGTCACAAATCGGACAAAGAAGTGCTTCCTAAAAACAGTCTTGGGAAAAGCTTTTTTTGGAATCATGCTACAAAAGTGGGGAGTTTCCTTCATATCAGCCTCAAGACATACAGAGACACCAAGAGTTCTCACAAACAATAAAACTGGAGCTGCTGTTATAATATGTACTACTGGACACTGTAGAATGTCATCTCTCTGAAAACCTTATCGCCTTACTTTTACAACAACAAAGGCTCCTACAGAGTTTTGTAAATACCACAGAAATATTTTATATTTCATTTTGCATGACTTTCAATTGCTCCACAGGAGCTGAGAACAGAATGATAATTGATTCAAGCCAGTTCCTTCTCATGAGTGGCCAATGTGAAACTTAAACACATCCTATCAAAAGCAAAGGTGATAGAACTGTGAACACAAAGCTAAAACTATTTGTTGGCAGATTGAAAAAGAAACAACAGTGCTGCTGGTATAAATACCAGAACTGGTTCTTCATATGCTAGCTTGAATCTAGCCAGTTTTCTTAGCTCAAGATGGAGCACAGAGTTGATACAGTCATACAATTTCCAAATCTCCCAGAAGTCAGACACAATTTTCATATATTATTGTACTTGGAAGTAAGCACTACTGGATCCAAAATGATGCTGTGCAGATCAAAGACTCAGGAGTCCTAAGGTCAGAGTTCTCCTTTTCAAACAGATACAAAAATGACATCTAACAAAAAATACCAACAGGAGAGCAAAATAACTATTCCAAGTTGTAGTTGCAGTATCCTAGAGCAACTTCCATATCAGTGGAAGGGTTCTCAGTGTTGTGAACATTTTCTCATTTCACCACCCTCAAACTTCCCTTCTCATGGTAAGAGAAACTGCTTCACATCAAAGCATCTGGAGAGTTCCCTCTGATGACAGATTTGAACTATCTGGAGAACAGTAATACACCACTATAGGAAAAGGTGGTCATAACTGAAAACATGGAAACAGAAGTCTTGTAAAGGGGTCTGGAGCTCAGAGAAACATGGAAACTTTAAAATATTATAAAGGCAGAGATGTCAGGTTCTGGTTACACAGGTAAAGCTACAATACTAGTGTTTTTCTGCCACCTACTGATACCTTCCAACTCCCTTTATACCTGGCAGTTTACTCATAAGATATTCTATAGATGAATAGGTGACTCAGCTGCTTCTGACATCTGCTCATGCCACTATAGATTTCTTTGGAATTACTAGAATTTTTTAATCTACACCTCTTCAAATAAGCATGTGATGAACAGCCCTATGCACAGCTGCCACTGACAGGGCAGCACTCACGTGGATACACATGTTTACAAGAAAGGTATAAAATAATTTTATAATATCTATAAATGTAACAACTGCATAATTAGTCAGGAAGGGATTTTTTTCAAGGTCACCATGCTACAAAGGGTTTGAGAATTGAAAAGTGGGTACCTCAAACTATCAGTCTGTGCATCAGTTGTGTATATCAACCCTCACAGTTTTTATTTCCATTTATGTTCTCTGTATGAATTGGGAACCCACACCATTTTTTTCTGGCCTCATCTGCAACTATCAAGAAAAGCATAAACATTGGCAGGAAACTACAAAAAATTTCCATTTAAATGGACCTCAGAAACTACTAACTCCCAGAATTAACCCATCCTTTGCATGAGAGAGTTTAAAACCCATTAATTTCATAGCTAATCTTGCCATAAAGAAAGAGCACTGTGAAAATATTTATTGCCAAAAAAATATCCCTTATTTATTAGTTCAATGAATGCAAAAGCTTCAGAAAGAGTTGCAAGAACCATTTACAAGAAAACTTGCATTCTAGAGACAGAGTGAAGAAAGTCAATTTAACTCCCTAAACACCAACAGCCTATCAGCTCTGCACAAAGAAGAACATATCTAGTACGGGATCCTGAACTAGCAGATATGGACACACCACAAAAGAGTCCAGGAAGTTGACTCTTGATAAATTTACACTGTAAGTACATGCCAGAAATAAAGCATTGTCACATCCAAGCATTAGGACAACTCTTCTAGGGCTGTGATAGGTATTTCCTCATGATATCCAATTTTTGAAATAACTAACTGAAAGAGGAGCCGTAAGACTTTTTAATGAAGGAAAAGACACAAGTTCATACCAGTCAGCTTTTGGGGAAAAAAAAAAAAAATCCAGAATTTCAACTGTAAAAGTATTTCACAGGATGCCAGGTTCCTTTGGAAATTTCTAAACATAGCTGAAGCATTCTCACTGTAGAGAACCCAGAATTTTTCCTGAACAAGAAACATTTAAAAGAAATAATGTCCATACTGCTGTAGTGCCACTGCCTTTGCTGACTCTTGCTCTGCCTCAGAACTCCATCTCAGGACAAATTGTGGCAGCTCAGTGTGAGGGTCACAAAGTTTTAAAGAATACACAATCTCATCAATCAAGAATGTGAAGTATTGCAGACTACAAAAATTAGCATTCTAGATGCAGTATCAAATCAAAATGTTGGAGTTTAACTACATTTTAAAGTCTTTACCCAGAGCTTCACTTTGTGAACATTTGAGAGAAAAATTGTTAATTTTGTTCAAAGGACCATATAATCTAGATATGTATCTAATACCTATAAGTAAAATTTTGCAAGCCATAATAAAATTCTTACTGGATTTTTATCACATATTTTGTTCTGTTAACTAATACATCTAATATGCTTCTAATTACAGTTAATCCAAATGTGTTGAAAGTAGAGTTAAATCTAACTTGGCATTTAGGTTGATAATGAACAAAATTCTCTGCTACATAAACATATAAAAAAACAGAAAAGATGGATTCAGAAATTATTTAAAAAGTCAGAGATTGAAAGTAACACAACTTATCAAATAGAAGTTTAAAACAAAGACTGCATCTGAAACACCAAATTCCTGAAATACTCTGTTGTATTTCCCTATAAACAGAAGTTTTACTACTGCAACAGCTGGAAGCATTTACACTTTTTAATATCTTCTTCAGTAACAAAGTTAAATTCTTCTTGCAGCTGTTCAAAAGTATTTGGAATGGTTTGTTCCCTGGATCCTGCATACTGTGAAGGAATGTAAGGGCAGGGCTGGAGGGTTTTACAAATTGCCTCAATTTCAAAATACCTTTTTTCTTAATTAACCTTTACAGACATTATGCAAATTTCTTCAAGACTTCTGATAGATCTTTCTGACTGGTACCAGTCGCATAAGCTTATGCTAGTACATGGCTTACCTGAGCCAAAATTATTTATCAGGTCTTAGTGCAATGTCTTTTAGTTGTAAAAAAAATAATTTTTTTTACTGAAGTGAATTTTTGAAAAGTAGAAAAATGTGTGTACTTTTACTTTAAATTGTACATAAATATTTTCTGTATTACAAAAATTTTTAAAATGTCCTTGTCTAAGAAGTAGTATTGCAAATTAAAGATGTTTCTTACAAGACAATTTCATTTGTTTTTTCTCTTTCCACTGGATTATTAGATATTACTGATATTACTGATAACAACCCATTATTAAAGTCACAAGATGATCAGAGACGTGCAGCACAAGCAGGTGAGCTGCACAGGACACACATAAACCCAGCACAGCCCTCACACATCAGAACTGCAGCCTGAGCTCTCCAGGGTTAATCTGAGCTCATGCAATAAACCCACTGCATCCAGAACATCCCAGACCTCCTGAGTGTTCACAGGACATCTGTGTGTCCTGGAGAGGACAGGACCTTTATCCCAGGCACAGGAGTGACCTCTGTGCAACTGCAGCAGAAGATACAGCTTCCTCTGCTTGGCTATTCTGGTATGAGACCTAATCTCAGGCAACAGTTCTGCTCTGAGGTTTTAAATAACTGTGATAACTGCTTCAGTTTGTTCCCATGCTTTGCTTTTATCTATTAAATTTTTTAAAAACATAATGAGTCTTAACTCGGTCCCTGTTATTTGTAATCTTGAAGCCAAAGAACTTGCATGAAAAATATTAAGAGTATCTACAATTACCCTGTCTCCTAATACAGTAGGGACAATATCTATTTTCTTCTAACAAACATGTAAAGATGGACCATCAAAATCTGCTACACATTACCATAATCAATTCCATCATATATGAATACCCCCATAGATGAATACTTAGGATATTTGGGATCAAACTCAACTGCTTCAGACCATTTGATAAGTTTATCTATGACTGAGCCATCAGAATCTAGTAGCTATTTCTGCACTGATATCTCTTGACACATTAAAATAAAGGCATCTAGCATTAATTGCAGAACATTTGAAGGAACAAATGTTCATTACAACAGAAATTTCTTATAATGTAGACAATTTTTAGAACACATTTCAAATTCTGACAATCAGGTTATCTGGTTTAACATCATAGGTATTTTTAAAAAATCAACTAGGAAGCACTAAGAAACCCTAAACCAACTTTCAAACAGTTCCCACAGATGTGAACATGAAATTCTAACAGATGAGAATGCTGATAAAAATACACAATTCATTACCACCTGCATCAAGCAGAATTTATCAGCTGTGAAACAGGTGCTACAGGAAAGCACTTCCTTCATCAGGTGCCTGTGATAAAGCATGCAGGAGTTTGCCTGACATCAAAGCATAGAGTTTCTTTTTTGTCTAGAAAGAAAGGTACATCTTAATCAAAATTTGTTGACAGAATAGAAAAAGCCATTCAATAAGATTGTGTGTGGATATACATATATATTTAATATATTTGAAAAGTCACCCTCTCTGCCCCTCCAAATAAAGTGAAACTTCCACTTGATTTTAATGGACCATAGAAACTATGTGGCTTTCAAACAAAATGTACACTTTGCTACCTCAAAGCCATAGCAACTCACCTGCATTTTAACATCTGAATTGCTGATGAGCTTGTATTTCCCTGAAGGAGGATGCTTTCTTGAATTTAGAGTTACTGGAGGAGAAAAAACAAATTCTCTAAAACCTTCAGAAAACATGCTTCACAAATAAATACTTGACAAAACAGTTAGACGTCAATATTGACAGCCTGTCAGATCAGAGTTCAAAGAGGACTCTTTTTTGTGAGGAAATATCATATGCCTTGGTGTCTCCTTTCAGGATAAGAACATGGTGTTCAGAACCCAGCCCAGAATTCAGCTGTTTTTTGGGGTGGGGTTTGTTGTTTTGTTTTTGTTTTGGATTGGTTTTGTTTTTTGGGGGTTTTTTGTGTGTTTTTGGTTTTGGTTTTTTTAGCTGTCACTTGCTGTAGCTGTAACAGAACTTACTACAGAAAAGGTACAGTCAGGGACTTGGGCACTTTTAGTACAAATAATTTTACAAACTGTAACCAAAAAAAAGTAAACTGGCACCTGAGCACCTCACAACGTTCCCTGTGGCTGTCCCAGTAGCACTTCATCAGTTAATGAAGTGCCACTCAGCCATTTCAGTACAAAAGAGCAGAAAGATGTACCTATAAAAGTAGTAACCACTTTTATTCAAGTATTAGTCATTTGACATCTAAATTATTTTCAAAATGACTACAAAGAACAGTTATATTTTGTAGACATACCCTCCTTTTTAAGTAGCAATGACTTTTTAATGGCTACAAATGCAAATTTCCATAACTGAGTCATGAAGAGATCTGCACCATTATGTCTGAGTGCCTCCATCCAGCAGCAGATTTTTCTCAGCAATTATTTTAGATCATTTTCAGGTAAGTGGGAAGAAAAACACTCACATTTCAGACTATCAAAAATAATGAGCTGTGGATTCCTCAATCCTGGAACTGTTCAAGGCCAGGTTGGATGGGGCTCTGAGTAACCTGGTCTAGTGGAAGCTGTCCCTGTCCATGGCAGGGGCTTTGGAACTACATGATCTTTAAAGTCCCTTCAAATCCAAACCATTTTATGACTCTGTGATTATCTGATTCAGGCTTACTACTGATCTCACAAAAAGTGCTTCTGTGTGAAAACAATTTATCCATCTGGTGACAGTTATTTTAAGGTCTAATTTTTATCCAAATTTTCATACATTTAACATATGATTACTGATATTCTACATAATTCTTCCTGAACTATTATCTGATGCTAACACATTAGCACTCTTAAAGGATTTTTAATTAAATTTATCAACTAGGTTTGTGATTTAAGTGATTTTTAAAGCAAGATATATATCAGCTGAACTAATCATATTCTGTCATTCAGTCATTGATAAAATCTCTTATGTTTTCAGTTCTTGGGGATTGATGTCAACTCTCCTACAAGAAATACTTTTTCTCTGAACCTTATTACATCAGTACCATGCAAAGCGGAGATATTCACAGTGTGAGTAAATTAGGTAACTGTATTTTAGGATTAAGATCAATTTGGTACCCAAATGCTTAATATCTGATGAATAGCTGATATTCATCAAATAGTACTTTAAAAACTAAGGAAGACACTGATGTGCTGAAGACATGCTTATGATTTTTAAATATTTTTATAAAATACTTGTAGCATTTCCAGTTTATTTGTGTTCCAGCATGTGATTTACAATCCATAGGAGCTAGAGAAGAAACGAGAGGAAGAGATTTAGTCAGGAAACAGAAACAAATCACCACAGGATGAATGTCTGAGCAGCAGGAAAGAAAGCCAATGGGAAATTGCAGAAGACTGAAGTTAGTACTGGTCCCAGATTTCAGGTAGGATACCTGGCAGGTAGATGTGCCTAACCTGACCTGGGTAAAAAAAGCACAGTTGCTGTAGCAGGCACTGTCATCCTGGACTTGCTCCAAGAGCAGGGGGATTGTGAAGAGAGATTGTTTGTGAACATACACTTAGAGAAACTTAAATGGGGGTCACAGGCAGCTCCAGCAGGACCAGGACATCAGGTTGTCTAGTAAGTTCCACAAACTTCCTCCAACTACTAACACAATGCAAGTGAGCAACCATTTGTATACTTTTTTTCTTCTCATAATGTTTAATAATATACCTAATTACATATATAAGTTTCCTTACTGATCTCAGCAAAATAAATACTTACATGTCCTAAGGAAGACTTGTTCTACCACTCCATTCAGAGTGGTACCATTAAGTATAGAGCAAGGTACAGAACTGTCACTCTAAATGCACATCATGTATGCTAGACCAGATTTTCCAGTTAATAGCAGTGCCATTTGTCTTATGACACAGTGTAAACAGCAGAAAAGCTGAAAAAAAAAAAAGTAATGGGTCAGGTTTACAGGTCTGTCTAGGCACTATTCAATCTCTAATAAAGACAATAAAATGCATCTGCAGAACAAGTAAATGATGCTTTTTTAAAGTACTCTTTCAACATTAGGTAGTCAGCATAATGCTGTACCAATGTTGTTCAGGTAGGTGTGATGTTGATGCTGAGGTGATGGGGATGGCTGAGACAGCAGCACAGGTTCCTCATTTAAGGGAGTGAAAGCACTTATAGAGGTTTGGGAGCATCCCTCCTCAGCAGTAAGACCTCCCACATCATCTGAAGTTAGTGCTGCTGCTGCTGAGAGAATGAGAAAAGTAAATTCAGAAACCTCTGCCATAAACTATGGGAAATGCCACCAAGTTCAATGGAACTGCTCAATATAAGCACATAAAATTAAATTAATACAAACCTAAGAGACTTGTTAAGTTTCGCTGCACAATAGCAGGAAATATGTAAATGAGTACCAACAACCTCGGTGTCTCCAGCAAGCTGTGGAAAACAAATCAGGACAAGCTTCCAGTGGGGCATAAACCCCATATAATTTTTTTCCGACACACTAACTGCTTGCCCAACTGCTGTCCCGTTTGCACAGGCGAGTGCAGGCTTTGAGCAGCGGCAAGGCCCGGCGGTTGTGCCCTGTGAGGCCGAACGCGGGCTGTTCTGAGGAGGGCAAGGCCGGCATTTACGCCACCATGAAGCCGAACGCGGGGTGTTTTAACCAGGGCAAGGCCCGGTGTTCGTGCCCATTGAAGCCGAACGCGGGGTGTTTTAAGCAGGGCAAGCCCGGCGTTTGTGCCCGTGAAGCCGAACGCGGGGTGTTTTAAGCAGGGCAAGCCCGGCGTTTGTGCCCGTGAAGCCGAACGCGGGGTGTTTTAAGCAGGGCAAGCCCGCCGTTTGTGCCCGTGCAGCCCAAGCCGCGCTGTCCATCTCCCCGCCGTTCGTGCCCGTGCAGCCCAAGCCGCGCTGTCCATCTCCCCGCCGTTTGTGCCCGTGCAGCCCAAGCCGCGCTGTCCATCTCCCCGGCGTCGCTCCCAGCGCGGAGCCCGCGGCGCTGGCGCCCCCTGGCGGTGCCGGGCAGGGCTGCGCCCCGGAGCAGACTCAGGCCCAGGTCAGACTCGCGCTGACACAATGGAAATTTTTAAGAAAATTACTTTCTTTACATCTACGTTGCTTCAGGCTATTATTGCGTTCTTTCAAAAAGCAGAGTAAAGGGAAGGCTGTAATGAAGCTACCACGTTCAAACCAATATTTAACACTTACTGGTCGGAAGAATTGGGTAGTGTCTCACTGTACTGCTGGACAGAGAACACAGATGTTGCTCAGAGGGCTGTTTTAACTTTTTTTTTGAAAGTCAAGGTCACCTTTCCAAGATCGTTGGTTTACAGCACGGCTCAGCTATGCTTACTTCATCTTCCTTCAATCTATCAATATAATCAAACCGACTACAAGCATCCCTCAAAAATGCACAAATATTTGTGTAAAAAGTCCAAGCCAAATCACTTGATGCAAGTTTTCCCTTTTCAAAAAGGACTCTGCTCTCAGCTACAGTAATGCAAATCCACACATTCAAAAACAAGAACTGTTACTGATCTATACCAGCATTGTTATTAACAAAATGTTGTCTTCCGTCCTTTTCAATTTCTACTGTCATGCCAAAGAGTCAGACTAATATGAACTTTAATGAATGATTCAATTATAAGTGCTGATGTTTAGTAATTATGCAGTAAATTTTAAAAAGTGAAATAATACTAGAAAAAATACGCAAAAATGAATAGGTATGATTTATCAGTTTGTACTGAGCACCGAGAGGACTCATCCAGTATGGAATGCATCACAGGAAGTATATGGAAATGGGATTTTGAAGTTCCATAAATGAGGCACGTCAAAACTGCTGCCCCAAAGCATTAACTGAAGGACAAGCCTGAAGGAAGTCTTTGAGGAAAAAAGATACCGCAGAACGAAGAAAAACACAATGGAGAAAACCTATGTTTAGAATATTTAATGTACTTGCTCCATGAGCCATCTTAAGTGATACCGTTATCAAGTACAAATAAAAACGTATTAACAAATTACGACGACCAACATTGCAACAGCTGTTTCACTGTAAATCACGGTTTAACTTTTCAGAATGTGCTCCTAGTGCTGACAACCATCCTGGCTGCCACCCACTGACACCAACTCAAGAGCAGTGCGCAGCGAATAATAAATTTCAAGAACTTTTAAAACAAAAATAAATTGGCTTAAGCAAGAGAGATGATTAGCCGCTTTTTAAATCTACATCCCTGATTACGGAGCTGTTCTATTTGGAAGCATCTAGCCGGAGAAAAACCCGGCACCAGCAGTCCCGAGGACGCCGCGCTCCCGGGGCGCCGCTCGGCCCCGCCCCGCGCAAGCGCGGAGCCGCCGCCGCCCCTCGCCCCATTGGCCGCGCTCCCCGCGCCCCGCCCCGCCCCGCCCGCCGCCGCCGCCGCGCAGGCGCAGTCGCGGCCCTTTCGGGAAGGTTCTGTGTCGCACCAGCCTTTCCTTCCTCCGCCAGGGAAATCCTGTCCGGGTACGGGCCGCCCGCAGCCCCGCTCCTCCCCGCCCCGCCCCGCCGCCGCACGGGCTCTTCCCTGTCACCGTCTGCAGCCCGCGCCCTTCCCCTCACAGCCCGCCCGCCTCCCTCGACAGCCGCCTGCCCGCCCCCCCGCAGCCGGGCCGCGACCTCCCCCTGCCCCGGTCTCTGTTTGTCCCTACCCCGAGCTCAGCCGCTGTCGAGCCATGGGCCGGGCCCGCAGCCGGTGCTGCCCCGGGGACATGCGGCTGTGAGGGGCGGCCTCACCAGCGTCATCCGTGGAGCGGGGGCATGGGGGCCGCTCCCCTCGCCCTCCCGCCCGGGCCCCCCCGAGGTCGGCGGGCGCCCGGCGTCCAGCGGGATCGGACCCGTCTAGGTTAGGGGGGAGCAGGCGGTGGTCCTTCCATTGCTGAGGTGCCGGCCTCGCCTCTTGCAGCTGCCTGGAGGTTCTTCTCGTTGAAACGGGTTCTAACTGGGAGCGCAAGGGCGGAGTAGACGGCTCCGAGCTGCAGGAGTGGGACAGAAGGGGCTGCCAGGAAGATCTTCGCCTGCAGCGCTGCTGCCAGAGTTAGAGAAACCTGCCGCCTCTCCTCTCTCTCTTGTGATCACCTGGAGAGGAGAGGTGAGTTGTTCTTTCCGTCTTGTCATGCTGTAGCAGTGGAGGAATAGGCTAGCTTGCAAGGTGCAGAACTTGCTCAGGACGGCTTCAAGCCCCAGCTGGCTGCTTGGTTTGTTTTATTTGAGACTCAGCCCAGTGCAAAGGCCCACTGATGGAGAAAGAGATTAGTACCGTGTTAACCGCGGGGTTCTCTCTCCTTTGCTGCAGTGCCCACTTTTCACCGCTGCCTCCTGCTCTGCCTGCTCCTGCTTTCAGCATGGTAAAGAAGAATACTATCCCTGATGGGTAAGTATCCCTCACACTAAGCAAGAGGCAGGAGCGGGCATCCTACAGAGGGGGGCACTGACTGCCCCAGGCGCTTTCTTGCCTCAAGCATCTTCACCACCTACAGACAGGTAAGGTAGGTATCTTCTCCAAGACAGGAACAGCCCAGCCATCCATCCCCCAGGTGAGTATAATGCTCCAGCCTGTGAACACTTCTTCATCGGCCACACACAGTTCCTTCTTCCTAATCCTTTTAGCTCCAAGTGTATGTTTACTGGGGAAATGGGAGAGTAGTCCATACTCCTGACTGCTCACGTGTTTGCTGCTAGGAATGGTGGAAGAGTTGATAAGATGGGAGCAGGTGGTTGCATGCATAAGATCAAGGAATATTTTTATGAATTCAGATCCAGAAACATCCCATGTTTTTGTTTCGAACAAGAGGATGACAGAAATGTTGTATCAGCAAAAATAATCCCCAGTTAACCCAAATGCACCATACAGGCTTTCTGATGACTTGATTGGAGGTGCATATGTGGACCACAGAATGATGTCACTTAGATACAGTTCTGTTCTTCAGCTCTAATAAAGCACAAAAAAAGAAGTTCAAGTTAAGAGGTTTAACCCACGTGTTCTTGAAAACATCAAACTTTAGGGATAGGAGGGTATGCTGAGATATAAAGGCACACTGTAATGGGGCAATAACTTGCAGTTTGTACATTATTTCAGGAAAGAATTACATTGTGCTGGTTTCAGGGGGAGTGTGAAGTAGGTTTACTAAGAGCATTCTTAGGAGGAGCAATAAGATACAAAAAACACATGTTCCTGTATTATTTGTTGGTCTAAAAGCAGTAAATAGAAACAAAAGATGAATTAAAAAATTAAGAAGCTGAAGTTTTTTCCATGGCTGACAAACTCAGGCATTAAAATTAGAATAAGAAAAGCTGTTTAAATATGTCTTCCGCTGAAATTTTTGATGAAATTTCAGTTACATGCTGCATAAAAGTGAGCTAAAGTGGGTTCGTTTTTTAAGCAGTGATTCAGAAATCTGAAAAAAATTGTCCTTGTTTTCTTCATCCTTGGAAATTGCTACTAAAACTTTTGAGAATCAGATGCTCATTTCTTCATTCTTATCCCCCCTTGCATTTGAACTAGAGAAGCTTTCAGGTTACATGGATTTCTTAAGTATGGAAGAATCAGTGGACTGTACTTTGGACTTCTACAGTTGGAAACTAATACGTTTCAGGGAGAGAAATAGCTACTGTCAAGTATTTGGTTATAAAGTTAATATTACCTTCAGAAAAGGTGCCTGATACTGAAGTGCTCTCAGCTTCTCCAGGTCGTTTTTGTACTGCTAAGAAGTGAAGCTAGACATCCACAGTAACAGGGGTTTGGCAATAAAGAAGTTGAAGGCGTTGTCAGCCCTGCGGTCTCATGCAGCAGGATGTGGATGTCACCCTTGTGCTAGCACAGCATGTTGTTCTTCACTGTCAATTCAGTAAGTCAGGAAGACATAGAAGTAAACCCTGGAAGGGACTTCAGGAAATGAAATTGAGTCTAGGTGATCCTGCACAGGCAATTTACTGGCTCCACAAATAGGTGTTGGCAGTAGTGAGATTGTGGTACCCTGGAGCATAAGGACAAATGCAGACTGTGGAAGTACAGCCTCAATCACCATGTTGTGATAGCAATACTCTAACTAACTCTTTTGGTTTAATGGTACTGCAAGAGATAAGGAAAGTGACACTACATAGTGGCATCTTTCAAGATTGTTTTACTGTTAGTGCCTCAATTCTTAACACTTTTAATCCAAATGTCATTATGCTGATTGAAGCGATACAATAAATTGGAGATTTCAGTTTAGGTAGTAGGTAGGAAAAGTGCAACTAAACGAGAAATGGTGAACCTTTGTTTAGGATAAGGGGTAATGACTTTAAAGTTGAAGAGGTTTACATCAGATGTAAGGAAGAAATTTTTCACTATAAGGATAATGATGCACAGGAATGTGTTGCCAAGAGAAGTTCTGGGTGCCCTTCCCTGTGAGTGTTTTCAAGGCTGGTTGGATGGGTCTTTGAGCAGCCTGATGTAGTGGAAGGTGTCCCTGCCTGTTGCAGAAGAGTTGGAACTAGACGATGTTTAAGGCTTATTCCAACCCAAGCCATTCTATGATAAAGAAAAGTACTTCTCTTTTTTCCCAGTAATGTCGTGGAGTGGAGCTGTGGTGTATTGTCTGTGGCGGTCTCAAGCCTACAAAGTAGTGCTGGTGAAGTAAATTTGTAGCAAAATGAGGCATTAGTGTAAAAGTCGGGTTCAAGTGACCCCTTGCACTGCAGTTGCCATGTAGAGTCAAGTTCTGGTTCTTCACAGTGTCTGGAATGGTTTTATCCTTCAGTAGTTGTACACTATGATGTTTTAGTGGAGAACCAGACAGTCCAAGCTGCATAACAGGTCATAAAATACTATGATGTTTTTACAGATTTATACTTGTTTGTGCTTCAGCATCCAAAATCCTGCTGTGGGTATAATTACATAAACTCCAGTTCAGTTCTGAAGAACATCTGCAGAAATGTCACCTTCTGGCATGTTTCCCTTGAATAGTATAAAAAATACTGAGGGGGATCTTTTTGTTAGAAGGGCAAAGCTGAATTATTTTTGCTTATGCACTATAAACATGCTTCTTTAACTGAATTTTTCCTGTCCAGAGTTAAAGAACCAGCATTTTCATTTAGACAGGAATATTAAATACAGTGGCATAATGGATTGTGCACATTCAACAGTGAGTGGGAGAAAAGGATATTTTATTTGTAAAAGTATTTCCTATCATCAGTTTTGAATCTGGTGTCTGTAGAGGTATGGAAGTCCCTTGGAAAATCAGACTGCATGTATATCATGCAGTATCAGTAGCCAAAAAAAGGGAAAAGAGGTTCCAAGTAGTATTTTCTAAATAATCTTGCTAGAGTATTTCACTAGTTGTTAAAGCAAATCTTACTATGAATCAGTTCTAAACCAGAAAATTTTACTGGAAATTAAAGCTTCCATATGACCTCAACAATGTTAATGTTAAAATAAATGACAGAAAAAAAAAATGTTCCACATCTGGCTCTCTTAAAACCAAAGCAGATAAAATATGCTGCTGGATATAATCCGTAATCAGTTTCTTCATGTCCAGCTTGTTTTTCATTCAAGCCTCTGTTAGCTCTTACTCACTGGTACAGGGATGATGATGGTGCCAAGTTTTGTGGTAACACTTCTGAGTCCTGCCTTTCTTCCTTCCACTCCTGTTCAAGTGGGATACAAATCACATGTCACAAGTCTCATTCATACTTGCTAAAATGCTTAGTTAAGTCTTCGCTCCTGTAATTCCTGTTTATGTGACTACCTGCAGCTCCTCTTTGATCATTTCTGCCTTTATCTATACTTTTTCTGTAAGAGTTTGACTTTCTTTAGTCCAGACCACTTTTAATTCCCAGCCATGTTCCTTTGTTGATGAAAAGTGCCTTCTGCTCATTTTCTACCATAGAGCTGTCAGCAGCTTTTGAATTTCTTGCTGATTGTGCAGATTTTTTTTTTCTGGGCGGATTTAAATGGCTTTAAATACAAGAGAATAAAACCCCAAGTTTATTAAGGTCTGACAACAAACTGGGTAATCCTGATGTATTGTTCTGTAAATCCCCTAATCGGAAAAAAAGTTCAGAATTTTTACAAAGCCTTTTTACATTGTTAATTAAAGAAAATAAGATTTTAAAGCCTTTTTTTGATACTTTCTTTTTGACTTCTAAATGCTCCTATCTATGGTAATTATAGTTTATTTCCATAGATTTCCAAGAGAAAGCAGGTTAGAACAGCACTGAATTTCTGATCTTAGTTGATTCATGTAGAATTTATATCTCTTAAATAGAAGTAAATGGAACATAGTCTCAGATTTTTGTTTTCATATTTTACAGCAAGCGCAAAGCTACCAGACTTGAGAGTTTACTAACTTGAAAATTCACTTTGAAAGACTTATCCTGAAAAAAAAAGTAGAATTTACTAAAGATTTTATTTGAAACAGCTCTCAGTGATCTCATCTCTAGCTTGCCCTTATGCTTTCTCACCTTGTATCTGTCTTCTACAGACCAGCTGTTTGCAACAGCCTTCCTAATGATGAGTTGTTATTACTCCTTTGTTGTTTCATTTGTTGTCCATTAAACTATGCACCTGTATGTCCGCACCGTGAGCCTTGAGCTGTTCTTTGCCTCATGATGAAGATTACAGAGGGAAGTTAGTGCTAAAGACATGGCTGTAGGAGATTGTTACATGGTTGCTTAATATCAAATACACTTCGGTTACCCTGCTTTGTGTTTCCTTTGTTATTTCCAAGCGTCTCAGAATGGTGATGTTGTTATTTATATACCGCGACAAACATAATTACGGATATTTCATTGAGAATTTTTCCAGCCAACTTCTAGGTTTTTTATGGTCTGATACAGGAATTGTGAACAAAACAAAGTACTCAGAGGTTAGAATATTTTAAAATTAAGTATTCGATCTATTTCATTAAATGGTTTAGTTTTATGAACATCAGAAAGGAATCTAGAAGCTGTTGGATGCCCCTTCAAAGGGAGAGATTAATTTAAGTACTAATTCAGAAAATTGCAAGGGAATGAACACCAGTGGTAAAGAATCTAGTGGAAATGTTTTGTATTTTAATAGTTGAGGTATTAACCAAAAATGCAAAAAGCCTGTGTAGGTTTTAAGTCATCCAGCTGCACCTTGTTAGGTTGTAGAAATAATTGGCTCTTGCAGAAGAAGAAGAAATAATAGTTCTAAATTTAGTAAATAACCTCTTTGAAGGTAAAATTGATCTGCTGATTAACTTGTTTTCCTCTTTAGATAATGTTTTTCATCCTTTTTTGAAAATTGAAATCTCTTAACTGTTATATATAAAGAGCTTTTTCAGTACAATGTAGAACTTGTGCATACCAGTTCTTTGTCGTTCTGGAATTACAAGTGTTTTGAGTGTTGTAACAAGGCTCAGTATTGGCAATTTGTGGTAAGTTTTGGTGTGATGGAATATCCTCTGTATTTTTCAAAATGGTGAAAGTTCAATCAAGAGTGTTTCTTTGAAAAAGAAGCATATTACAAAGGAAACATTTATGGAAAGTACAGGTGATTTGTATTGCTAATGAAAGTAAACTTTGCCTTTCATTGTCAATTAAGTGATTGATGTCTGCCTATGGCAACTTTTTTAAGGTTTGATTCAGTCAGTTTGAAAATGTCCACCAACTACACCAATACATTTTTACTTGAATCTTACACATCTGTTTTGCTTTATATTTATGTTACCCTGCCATTTTGAGGAGAGGAATTTCTTGGACATTGAAGAAGGAAGGAAGGAAAAAGACTCTTTTCAAATGTTCTGATGATACTTTGGAACTGCTTCATGGAGTAATTGCAGATTTGAGGACCTGATTGTATTGTATGATAACAGTAATTTTTATGTGCTTTGTGCTGCAGGTGTCTCCTGTTTAATGATGCAACTTGAAAATATTTAAAAATTAATATTTCTTTCCTTACAGATGGCGGAGTTTGACACCAGTTGGACAGCCTATACCAGGAACAAGATTTATTGCATTCAAAGTACCTTTAAAAGGGGTATGTATAAAAGTAACTGCAAATTGGCTGTATTAGATAAACTGCAAAGGTAATGAAGAGTAGCATGACTATACATGCAAATTGCAAAGAAGTTGTAAAAAAAATAATTTATTCAGATGTAGGCCTTTCAGCCATCTGCCTTTTGAAAATAATATTCTGTATTTGTTTCTTAATTTTCTTTATATCTGATGTTACTCTTTTTATTTATCTTTTAAAAATAATCAAGCTTCTGAATCAATCAGCATAATTCATTTGATCACTATTAAGTGGCCTAAATTCATAATCTTACTTAATATCTTTTCATGGCTGTTTGAAGAAAGTCATATGGAAGAGCTTATGATATGAGTAGCAATCTAGGCAGTGTAAGCCAAAGTATAATTTTATGGAAATTTGGCACTCACTGAAGGATACCAGTCACTGCAGAAGTTTTAAAATTATAGTTCCAGATTGGCAATTTCATAAGTAAAAAGCTTTAGTGATCTGGTGGAATGTATTATAGCTAAAAAAGAAGTCTTCATAGAGTTCTTCTATTTCACTAATTAATTAATTTAAAAGTACTTTTATTAGTATTTCCTTTAGAGTCTTACTAACACAAAGTGCCATCTTAAGCTATTAAATACACTATTAAGTAAGCTATTAAATCTTTAAATTCTTTGATTCTAAAATATGTGGAGGTAGTCTTGTTGAGACTGTTCAGTTCCTTAGTGCCTATGTCTTTTTGGAGAGATAGGACAAATTAGTGTTCATTTATACAGGACAAATGGGACAAGTACTGTGTAAATTAACTTTTGCAAGTCCTTGCTTTAGATACAGAGGAAATAAAAGTTTCTAAGCACTTTAAAGGAAAGTACAGTGGCCTGACATAACTGTAGCAGCTAAAGAGAAATGTTATGTCTAAGCTTTTGTCCACAGATTGCTCTCTAGTATTCATACACCAAAATTTTTGTTCTTTGGGTATATTCCTACCATTATGTTTTCAGTCAGCATTCAGTTCAGTTTTATTAGGAAGCGAAATGCAGGATTTGCTTCCTGCAGCTGCTTTTGCAGCTTTAGGATGATGGTTTGGTTCCTTGGACACCAAGGATCTCATACTTAACATGCCATGTTCTCCAAGATGCGGATGGATTGTACAGCAGTCGTGTGATTTTCCACCAGACTGCCAGTCAACAAATCAAGCTGTGAACATAAAATCCAGTAGAGTTATATTGGCTTCTTCACTCTTGTCACAAGGACCACTCCACATCAGCATGTTACTCATTTCCTGTCCTACTGATCTCACTGGGGTGTAGATCTCTGTTCTGGGAAGCTGTCTTGGCAAGACGTAAAGTCTGGTACCCAGGGATGCAAAATCTGTAACATTTCTGTCCCTTCAGTTTGTTCAGTCTCAGCTATGCAAGACAGAGAAATGACAAGTCTGCCAGAGACTGTGTGCTTGAAGGTCATGGAGTTTGTGGCAGAATACACATGAAACATGTAACTGGCTAGACAGTGATGTCTTTGCAGAGGTGATCAGTAAATCTGTCTGAAAATGCTGAAGACCTGATTGGTTATAGTTTGTCCAAAGTCCTGTTACTTATTAAATTGCTGGAACAGAGCTCTTAAATATGCAGCACTTAGCTTCTTTGCTGTGTATAAGGAAACTGATGATTGGTGATTTCGCCCAAAGGGAGACAACATATTTTCAGTATTTGAAGATACAGGGCTATTGTCTTAGAAGATGTGCTAGTAAAGATCATGTGTTTACTTGGAAGGATTTTCTGTCTTTCCTTTCAGATCACCAGTATAATCCTAACAGTAACATTGTAGGGTAGTAAGAATTGGGCAAGTTCTTTCCCATGCCATTTAGGAGGATTTTTAGAATTGGTTCAGATTTCTTACATTCTCAAAGGTTGTGCTCTGTTAAACACAACCTACTGAATACTCAGCAGGAGTTTTTCAGAAAATTCCAGCGAGCCTTTCAGAACATCATGTGTTCATAACACATTTAACTGTCTACTCAATCAATATGTTTGGAAATACCTTATTTTTGTAAATTGCATTCCTCCTCAGTTTGTGTCATATCATATACTAAAAATTCTTTAATGTTCTACCATAGATCTTTTGCAGATTCACCTTTGTCACCTCAAAGTTGTTCAGTTTCAGATTCTACTAAGAGTCACTGCTGAGTAGCAGTGACTTAACTGATTCATGTTCATTTTGTTTAAACTTCTACAATCTCCGCTTTTTTCAGCAGTGCACTGGTGTCTCAACTACATAGGACTGAATACTTTATTACATCCTGTCTATCCTCCTCCTTTCAGTTCAAGCTTCCTAATCACATACCAGCTTTGATATGACTGCCCTGCTGTTTATTCTTTACTTCAGTTTCCTGTCTCTGTTTCCATACTCGAGACAAGTACTTGCTAGCATTTTACATTAGAATCTGTACAGTCAAAACAAGGAATGGTTAGTTACCTAGCATCAGTGGTTCTAAGAAGTATGTGGTCTGTGGCTGCCTTCCTTTCCAATAGTTCTGAGTCCAGTCTGCTTGAATTTCTTGTTGATGAAGGAACTGACAGGTTGTTGAGGCTGCTGCATCTTTTGCTACTGTCTTTATTGGTTCTGGCTGAGCCTGTGTCAAAAGGCTCTCACAATGGACAAGTGCACTGTTCAGAGAAAATCCAGTCTTGAGTATATGAGGCATTTTCATACCTAAAGTGAAGAACACATTTCAAAAAACACAGCTACAATAGGGTGAGTAAACATTTTTCTCACTGTTTGTCAAACGAAATTAATTACTCATTATCCACCAACACACAGCTTTCTTAGTCACGATATTTAGTCTTATTTAATATTCCCCAGTGGTAAATGACATGCAACTACACTCTGACAAGAGATGAAGCAGGAATAAAAATATCTGCCCAACATCTGTGGGAAGAAAGTTAAACCTTTAGAAATGAGCTCTTGTATCACAATTTCTTATGTTTTGTGTGAAATTCACTTTTAGTTTTGAGTTACTATACAGGATAAAATTTGTTTGGGGGAAGTAGATTGTAGTGTTTTGCTTTTTAGTGTGTTTAGCTACATCAAAATCAATATATTCATGCTGCATTTTTCAGAATATTTGTGTCTATCAAATTAGAACTAATTTTAATGTTTGTAAACATTGTATAAGCAGAAATGCTCACATTGTCTTGCATTTTCATCTAAATAAGAACACATAAATTTTTGCTTTGTTTTTGGTTCCTCTTACCCATATAATGCATGGGTGTGGTTCTGATAATTAAACGTTCTTTAAATATTGATGTTATCTGGTACTGATTAAAACAGCTGGATATTACAAATGTCTTGTTAAGAACATAAAAAGAAAATACTTCTTTTCCATTTTCTTTCTAGGCAATTAACCAGAGGCTTACCCCAACCCAGAAATTTACACCAAAAGACTTAATTGCTGCAATGAAAGCCCTAAATGTGGAGCTTGGATTAATTATTGATTTAACATATACCACACGATACTATGAAGTTAAGGTAACAGAAGTCTAATAAAAATGTAAAATAGTTACTGCAACTTTTGTTTTAAAGTGTTTACACATTTGCTTACCTTTAGTTGGAATAGACAAGCCATCTAGACTAATTTTATGTCTCCAACAGAAAATAAATGTTTTATGACAGAGCAGAGAGCTCATTCTCCCAGCTAGTTGCATTTGTGGCTTATTAGTATTATGGTAACTCAGTAATGGATAAAGACTTCAGTGCCAGGCACTGCACAGAAAGTGCAGAAGAGTTATATCCTTTGTCCTGAAGGTATTCTCATTTATTCCTGGGTGGTTCTTTTTACTGATCCCTTTTTATTGAGTGGAATCCACTAAGAAGGTGTACATTTTTAAACTACTTTATCAGTTTAAGAAGTTTAAAAGTTTTTACCTGTATGGTTCAAACAATTGTGATTAATCAGCCTCCTGTTAAAAAGGAGAATAAATGGTCGTGTTATAGCAGAATGCAAATCTTTGAATGCACAAAGCCTCTAGGCATTCAGGGAGTGAATTTATGAGTATGTACACGATTGTGGGTAGGAGGGGCAAATACTGCTAATAATCTAAAATGGGTTAGAATGGAATGCCAAGAATCTGCTCCCTTAGTTAATGTGCAGCCTTATAAGCAGGGATAAATAAATCTTATGTAGGAACCATTCCTTGTCTGAGATGGTCTTTAATATAGAAATGTTACTGGTAGTTCCTGAGAGTGTATTTCTGTACAATTGTGTCAAGATTGTTTTCAGTTTCTGTTCAGGATTTGAACAACTGGTTTACATCGTCATTATGTTAGATATTGCTTAAGGTTTCTAATTGTTGCAAGACTAAAGTAATTTTTACCATTGCTTTTTTCTTTTGTTGTTAGGATTTACCTAAAAGTGTGCAGTATAAGAAACTTTATACTGTTGGACTTGAAGTCCCTGATAATGCTACTATCCTACAGTTCAAAAAGTGGGTCAGAAAATTCCTTTGGGAAAATGCAGGAAATGGTAAATATCAGCATCCTCTGCTGTAAAAACAAAAACTCATCAAAATTTTCTTTCAGTACTGTGTCATTTACTAATTTCAATATTCAATAAAATGTATGACACCAGGGATCTCAGGCTTTCTACAGCACTTCCCACTTTATTACCATAAGATCCATTATGCAAACCACTATGTATCTTTTTTTCCAATCAAAACATGTCTTTTTCAAAAATGACTGGTTACTTAAATGCCCTTCCTAATAGTGTTACATTTGTGTTATATGTCAAAGTAACTGAAGCAAGACCTTGCTCTGTCTGACCCAAATTGTTTACCATCAGTTGAGTGTTGTAGCTGCCAGCCCTTGATGGATGTTTTAAATAGCACTGGGTCTCTGATGGCACTGGGCACTGATACATGTGAGCAGCTTCAGTCCATTTAGTCTGATGTAGTGTCTTTTTGACTTTGGAGTCTGTTATTGTCCTCAGATCTGAACAGTTCTTGAAAATCTGATTACAGACCCAGTGTCAGTATTTCAACAGTGTGGCTGTGCTGCTGTTTCAGTGTCTGTGCAACAGGACAGTTCTTGCTGAGATTGGATAAGGAGCTTTTTGTGAAAATAAATTAGTGTGTATTTTGCCACAGTGTGTTTGTAGCTATAAATTTCTCACTTCTTTTTGTAGTGATTCTTTGTAGGCAGATTTTACCTGTTTGTTTATCCAATAATGGTGGACCATTCTTTCAGGCCTTTTCATGATATTTGCTGTGACAGCTTTGGCGTTCTTTTTGAGAAAGTGGAGATACTAACTGCCCAAGTGCATACAGTTCTTACTGCAAAGCATAACCAGGGTCTTCCTGTGGGCAACCAACTGTTTTGTGAAAAAGTTCTGACCTAAATTTCAGGTATAAGAGCCTGAATTAGAACTACTGGGAAAATGAAAAAGTACAAGAAAAAGCCTTTGTCCTTGCTCAGGAAGTTAGCTTGTAAATTCTTCCTTTGCTCTTTTTTGGCTTAAGGAAATTACCTGGTGATAATTAGTTTTCTTTTGGTTTGGATCTAGTGCTTTTTTGTGTGACTAAGAATAGTGTGTATCTGAATGCAATCTTGAGAGAATCAGTTCTTCATTTGTTACTGGATGTTGACCTGCAATTACAGCTTTTAAGGGCATTTTTGCAGAGCTTCTGTAACTTCTGACTTGGGAGAACTTTATTCCTCGTAATTTGGCCTCTGTTTTAGATAATCCCTAAAATATCAGGATTCTTTTTACAAATACTTTTTGAGAAGATGGGGTTTTTTTAGTGTGTGAGTTGTTAGGACATCAACTTGTAATGAACTTATGTGGCAATTTGACTGTTATGATCTGTGGCAAACGCTTGTATTTTATCTCAGTTATGTTTTATGTCATTCATAAGTTTATCAATGTCCTGTTTCAAAGACCACCTGTCAGTACTGCCTCTGCCAAAACTTTTTTCTTCTGATGATGATAATTTTTCTTCTAAAATCTAGCTTAAAACTCTTCATCAGTTATATATTTATTCTTGTACCAGCTTTGCCGTTTAAGTATCATTGTTCTCTGTCCCCACTATTACGTTCAGTATCTCAGATTTGGCTTTACAGACCAAGACAAGCTCTTTCTTTTATGACCATCATACTAGTCCTTTCGACATATATTAAGCTTGTGTGTTTTTCATTACATTTCAGTATGAATATAAATAGTCTGCATGGGGTTTTACCAGTGCCTTGCATGATCATATTAGAGTTTCCCTATTACTGTTGGAAATCTCTCATTTGAAACACCCTAGCAATAGTAAATTATTCTGCTTTTTAGCCTTTGGCCAATTAGCATAATTTTTTTTTTTTAAAGAAAATATTTCTGTAGAGATTACTGGTCCTTTTTTTCACTGTGTACTTTATACTCCTGAGCATTTCATACTTCCAGGTGCATTATGTGTAAGCTTCTCAGTTCTACATTTGCTTGTTGAGGTTTGTTTTCAAACCCATTTGATTTTTATCAAATTTTTATTTATTTTATTCTTTTTCTCCTGTTACTGTAGTGGCTGAGGCTAAGTGCTTTACCTGCCATCACTCTTTCTTTTTTTCTACATTCTGCAGAGTCAGTCTCAGCCATCACAAGTTTGGAAGTAGTGAGCTAACAGCTGCTAGAGCTCCAGCATGGAGAGGACATGGGTCCTATCTGGATGTGTCTCTTGTTTTACAGGCATGACAGTAGAATTTGTAAATAGCAAGCATTATTTGTCATTACTTTTCTAGAAAAGCTGCGATTTTTTTTTTTTTGTTTTGTGCTAGCTTTATATTAATTGCACTTTCTGAACTATTAAAGATGCTTTCCTTTTTTGATAGAGAAACTCATTGGCGTGCACTGTACTAACGGAATTAATAGAACTGGCTACCTTATATGTAGGTAAGGCTGTATGAAAGCAGAAATCATTCTTCACAAAAAGTAGCATCCTTATATTACTCTGTATTCCCTTTGGGACAATAACATAGTCATGTTTTTCTTCAGGTATCTTATAGATGTTGAAGGCTGGGATCCAGAGGCAGCAATTCAGGGTGAGTATATAGTTTGAACTAAGACACATGTCAGGTTGTACTTCACAATTACTAAAAACTCAAAAATACTGCAATTCTCTTTTAGTATCTTTTCAGTAGTCTCATGTGCTGACTTATATAGAAGATTTTACATCTGATGACTGTTGATTCTATTCCAGACAGGACTTAAACAATAGCAAATTGACAGCATAGGAGGAGTATGTTTTAGATGCCTAAATTTTTTTTTATTTGAAAGAGTTTTCAGTCATAGTTTGCTACCACTACTAGTTTCAGGGTTTGTTTTTTTTTTTTAAATGCTGCAATGATGCCAGCTTGGTGAAATTTTAAGTTAGAATTGTTTCAAGTTCAGCATCTTGTGGGGAACAGAAACTTGCCTTTCACATTTTCATGGCTCAGATTGACCACATTACATTAGACTGTATTTTTTTTCTTTAGCTTTTGGTGATGCCAGAGGTCATCGCATGGATGGCCTGGTGTATCTCACAGATCTCAGGACACAGCCGATGCGAAGGTAAACAAAAGCGTTCAGTCATATCCTTAGGATTTTCCAGTCCTTGGCATTTTTAAAAGTTCACTTCCAGTCCTAAGCCAAAATTAATTCCCTCTTAAACCTTTAATATGAAACTACTCGCAGATGTAAAATACATGTGTAGTTGTTTGTGTATTCTCAGATGAATAACATGAAGTGCAGTGTACTTTGTTCATCTCTGCAATGTATGTGGTTCGAAAGATCGTTTTTAATCTGACAACTGCTACTGAACATGGTTGTGCTTTTATCATGCTGTGACAAGAGTGTTGAGTCTGTGTTCTCTCAGAAGCTGAAAGGAGCCACTGCAAAGATGTCTTTGTAAACTCTCTGATCTGCCCACTGTTGTTGGCACTGTAGAACAAGATACTAAAAAAAACCCAGTAGAATGGTTTTAAGAATAAAAAATACATTAATGTGGAACATTGTTCTTGTCCCCTTGGTTCATAGTAGTTGTATTCCTGATGTTTAAGAATGTTATGCTTATCATCTTCTCCTAAGAGCAGCCGACCTTTATGTCTTGCTAAGGTATTTGTGCCAATGATGCCTTGTAGAAGTAAATTGATTTTAAAATTAGTACCTGAGTGATTTGTTTCTTTTTAGATTAATTGAAGGTCTTTAGATTAATTTGGTTTGCTTCTATCATTGTTTCCTATAGTCTGTGCAGGATTAAGTTGGACTCATGTCAGATTTTTAAAATAAATTTACAAGATTAATATTTTCTAAGTTTTCTGTAAGTTTTACTTAACATAAAATTTCTGTCATTCAGAACTGAAGAATTTCATGGGAGTGTATTTTTTCTCTGTCAGTAGTATGCTTTAAAAAAGGAAGCTTATGTGGGATTTTTTTTTCCTTTCTTAGTAACCTTGGAATGGATGTATGGGATGCAGATGAAGATATTATTCCACCACCACATGCAATGGAAGGATCTGTAGAGCGGTTTGCAAATGAAGACTTTCAGGGGTAATAGACTGAAAAATAGAATTCAAAACAAAACAAAAAACCAACCAACCAAAAGAAAATCCACAAAGAAAAATAATTGTTGTTTATTGAAAATACCATAGATACACCAAAGAGATTTTATTAATATAGCGTACTCATTAAAATGTATTTACAGTATTTGACAAGACAGCAACAAGATAAGGGAAAGAAAGGGAAGGTATGTTGTTAGAAGTCTGTAAGTAATTAGTTCACTTAGGAAAATTCAGTTTTACTTTGCTTGTCCTTCTTCATTATTCTACAATAATCTGCAGTTATTTTTAATTAATTTTGAATCACTGGTTTTCCCTGTTAAATGTACTATAGAATTACAGTTGAGTGTTTTTCACAGCTTCTGCTTTAACACTGAAAGTTCTATAATCTTACATACAGTTTGCATTATTAGTCATTTTGATACCTTCATATTTGCAATGTCTCTCATGTAAATTCTTGGTTAAAAAGGAATTGTTTTCATTAATGACTTGTAGCACTTTTAAGTATGATATTCAATACTTTTTAACAGATCTGGGAAAAGATTAAGAATTTATGATGACCACTCTCACAATGATTTGCAAGGCCAGCTGCAGTTGCGAGACTTTGACTTCATTAATAAGGGGCCTGGACAAAGACGAAGACCATTTCATGACCATCAAACTCAGGATGAATTAAGAGCATCAGTGCAGATGAGAAATTGGGACTACAATAGGGGACCAGAACAAAGACAAAGAGCCTTTACTGATCACCAGTTTTACGATGATTATCAAGAAGACACACAGCTGAAGGATCTAGACTTCAGTAGCAAGGGACATGGACAGAGTTTGAGACCTTTTCATGGACACCAGTTTCATGATGATTTGCAAGCAGACAGACAGTCTTTTGACTTCAACAGAGGCCGGGAACAAAGGCAGAGATCTTTTCCTGAGCATCCATCTCCTAATGATTTGCAGGAAGACAGGCAGTCAAAGGATTTTGATTTCGGTAGCAGGGGCCATGGCCAGAGGCGAAAACTCTTCCATGACCACCAATCTCGTGATGAATTTCAGACTCAAATGCAGTTAAAAGAATTGGATTCTGCCAGTAGAGGTCCTGGTCAAAGACTAAGATCCTTCCATGACTACGAGTCACATGATGACTTGCAGACACAGATGCAATTGGGAGATTTTGAATTTGTTAAGAGAGGTCGTGGGCAGAGGTTGAGACCTTTTAATGATCACCAGCCTCGCAATGACTTAAAAACAGAGATGCAACTGAAAGATTATGATAATAAAGGTCCTGGACAAAGGTGTAGACCTTTTCATGACCCTCAGCCTTATGATGGCTTACAGGAACAGACTCAATCAAAAGATTTTGATTATGGTAATAAAGGGTATGGACAAAGGCCAAGACCTTTTCATGATCATCCAGGTCACAATGACTTGCCCCGTGAATGGTGTTCAGACAGGTAAAGCATCCTTGGGCTGTAAGAACAGAATTAGGGCATAAAAGTGTCAACCTCAGCAATTTTAACTTAAATTTCAAATGAAGTATTTTTAAAAATAAATTATTTTAGAATCAATTAATCATCCTTTTAATATATAAATGATCAGTTCATTAACTTTTCTTGTTTGGGTTTGATGTTACTGGAGTGTTGCAGCTTCAAAAGCCAGTGTTTCCTTAATTAGAAGGTTGTGCTTTAAAATTTGTGTTTCCTTTACCTTTTAGTCAGCTTGAAACAGAACTCTTGTCCTGCTTTGTTTTGTACAAACTTATACTTAAAAAAAGTCCTCTGGACAGAAAAGGATACGAAATTTTATTTATGCCCTCGGCCAAACACAGCTACGAGGAAGTTTGATTTGCCTTTGTTTATTCCATGAGTTAATAATTTGTTAGAAATCTGCTTCAGAATTTGCATTATATTCTCACAAATACATACATCACTTACTAGTAGACCTGTTGGGTTCTAACATATTTCAAAATACTTTTAATATTGGAGAATGTATTTCAGATTTATTGGACTAGTTAAGTTTGATTAATTTGTTATTGCAGTGAAGCATGTCTTTGAGGTATTAAATTACTACAGTTATTACAGTTTTTATTAAAATTTTAAGTAATCTTTATTAAAAGAAGAAATACTTTATTTCATTTGATGATTTTATTTTTTCCCAAGTCTTGCAACAGTTAGCAGTCTTCTTAACATGCAATTCTTTTGGTTATTTGCAGAAGTCAGTCCTTTTCTTCCCATGAAAATGTACAAGAACCTCATTTCTCCTCATCTCCTTCACTTCACAGAGATTACGGGTCTGATAATGATGACTTTAACAGAAACTACGGGTGACTATCACATATACATTGTTTTCTGACTAACCTTTGTGGTGTTACTCCCCATGTTCCTCAGCTAAAAAATACAAATTAACTGCACAGTGTAACAATCTGTGTTAATATTTTTGCTTAAATGCAGTTTAATTGGATCTGAGCACTGAGCAAATAATGTGACATGTTTGTGGTCCATTGGTACTGAGTGTGATTATTGTGTGAATCCCTGACATAATCATTGATGTGACAAGCACAGTTCAAGCTAATGAACTACATAATATGAAAATCAAGTATCAGTAAGCAAAAAAGCAAAACACAGATGCTGTGCTTAACTCTTAAGCACTGTGTACAATGAGTTAAGGAGTTTTACTGTGCAGGATGGTCAGACACTGAACTGAGTTGCCCAGAGCCACCATCCCACATCCTTTAAGAATGGACATAGCCCCTGTACAAACTCATCTAATGAGACTAAGTTTGAGGTGACCCTAGGTACTTCTAGAGATCCTTCCAGAGATTCCAGTCTAAGTGAATATATGATTCAGTAAGGGAGAAGATTTTAAAATTGTAAAGATTGTTTTGAGTTGGCTTTATACACCACTTACTTTACCAAGTAAGAAAGGTATTTGAGAGTAAAGATAATTGAAACATATATATATATAAAATAAATAGCATATGCATTTTTCGATCATTCCATATGTATTTTATAGGAGAGTGAGTCTTCTATTGCAGCAGAATTAATAATTAAAATATTTCCTAAGTATATTTTTGCCTGTTGAGGCTATGTACTAGAGAGCTATTGTTACTTACTGTACACAAAATGAAAACACAGACTTAGGAAAAAAACATCCCCTAGGTAAAGACGTCCTCAGTAAACAGGTACTTGTAAACAGCACTTGAAACAAAACTTCAGCTAGTAGAATTATTTGCTGTAAAGAGCTGTAATTTTAATCACTAGAATTGGAAAATTAATACAAACAAGTTTGTAATATCCATAGAGAGGATTTTAATGTCAGGGGTTAAAAACAAGAATGACAGTTTGAATTGTTCTTTCAGTGTTAGACACAGTTAATTTCTAGTGGTGGCCATCGAAAATAAATCAACTGGTTTATTTCTAAGAATTTTACTGTTCATATTTGTTCTTGCAGTAATCGACCACATTGTTCTGAAGACAATAGGAGAGTGCGTCCCTCAGAGGAACTTAATAGAGGAAGAAGCAGATTTGCACCATACTCCTCACGAACAGTGCACCCATCTTCATCCATACACCAAGAAGATAGTTTAATAGACTACAAAAGAAAGCCTTTTCAGGGTGAAACTACCAGAAGCATGGAACAAAGTAAAAGATTACCAGTTGTAACAGTTGATTACAATTATGGTCTGCCACTAGATTGTAGACCTGAAGAGGAAGAAAGATCACATTATGATTTACCACCAAGAGACCACTACACCTGGAACTGAATAAAAAGGACAGTGTTTGCTCCACTTAGAATTGTTTTTGCCCATTTTATTTTGTATGTGGACCAATTTTTTTTTAAGCAAATTAATTAAATGAAAATTTCAGTAGTAAAGAACAGGTCTCAATTGTAAAATTAGCTTCTACTGATGTTTGGTTCTTTAAATTTATTAGGCTGTATTTGTTAAGTGTCATTGGAGACAATGTCTCTGTACACATGCAATTAAAGCAGTCCTTCCTTTAGTGAAATTGCAACCCTGAAACAAACAACCCCTTAAAACAAACAACTTTCTGAGTGATTGTGTTTGGTTTTTGTTTTACAGTTCTTTAAAATATATGTGATTTCCAGATGCATAGTAATAAAACATTGCACTGTCAGGTAGACTAGCATTGAAATTGTAGGGAGAATAATTACAAATGAATGAAGCCAAGTTATGTCCAGTACATCCTTTAATTTGAAAACAGAAGTTTGAATTATTGCTAACAATCACTGTAGCATCACAGTTTTACTTCCATGTCATCTGTACCATCCACTGAACTGACCTAGTTGCGTTCTTTTTCATAGCAGAATTTTTCCCAGATTGCCAAGAACATGTAAGCAAGTGGAGTTTGAATATTCTAAATGTCAAACTTGCTTTTCAGTAATTGGAATATCTCATCCTGATTGTGTATTTTTTTTCCTAATCCCTTAGGTTATCTATGTTTCAGAATAGCCCACTGCAGGTAAATTTCACCGTTTCTCAGCAACAAATCCTAAGGAAGGTAGGTCATGTGTGTCACCTTAGCTGGCTCGACTGGGCAAGGGCACTGGTGCCTGTGTACTTACACCTCCTCGTCTGTCATCGTACCTGTCCTACTCCACAGTTCTGTTTTGTACTAGCTTCTTCTTACCACAGAACCATGCAATCAGAACAGAAGACTTACTTCTTCAGGTGAGCTCCTTTTAAGAGTCATGTGTTGAACAGTCTCCTGAACTGCCTGTGGCTGTCACAAAGGTAGTGCAACAAACAGCAACTGCATTTATGCCAGCAGCTGCACAGGAGCACCAACAGCTCCTATTCTGGATAAAGAAATCATTTCATAGGATGGAAAACAGTATTACTGTAATACCTAGGTAAATTAAAATACCTACATTTTTTCATTATTATTACATTTTAATGAATACTTTCAAAGGCATCACAATAAATAAGGATAAAGGTAGACCATTATATTAAACAATTGAATGCAAACTACTTAAGTCATACAATTAAGATACTGCCTTAAAAGCAAAGCTTTAAAGCATCAAGCAAGAGACCATGAGGGTGTAGGTATATACTAGAAAACTGAGAAAAAAAGCATTCATAGCCAAAACCCAGAAAGTTTGGGTTTTTTTTTCCTTTTAGTGGCAGCACAAACCCCAGATTTCTGAATTTGTGGTTCTGTACTAAATAAGAACTAGTTTGGAATATCTTGTAACTCCTGTTGTTTTATAACACATGCAAACAGTTCCCCTAGTCAAAGGACTTCATGGATATAAATTCATACTGCAAATGCTTCATTGCCTGTGCAACTGGTAGAACAACTTTGGCTTTGTTCATTGTACAAAGTAAATAGTTTTCTCATTTTCACAGCAGCTTTGTATTTCCCATTAAATTGTATTTGCCATCAAATCTGATGGTGAGCTTCATTCATGTGCTCTCAGGAATGAAGCTCTGTCTACATAAACTGGTTGTGGAACTGAACACTAAATGTTAAGAAAAGGCATTTGTTCCTTCACTTTTTTTTTCTTAATTGAGCTGTAAGATGAGAATCTTTATCTAAAGTTCATTTGGAAGCAAGAAAGATCTGCAATGTGTGCTCCTATAGTGCTAGATCATTTAAAATGATCAACAAAAAGCCACCCTTCCCAGCATTCTCCAGCAGGGACCCAAGAATTACAGACTGATAGTACAAGCATTTGTTTGAGGTTTTTTTTTACTATGTATGCAGTATTCATAAAGGGAATAAAAAGCAGCAAAGATTTGCCCTTTGTATTTTTGTTCTGGGGTTTGTTATTTAGAATTGCAGTGACTCTACAGTCAATCCTTTGCTACTTCAGACTGGAGAGCTGAAAAGCTGGTGCACTGGAAAGCTCAGTGAAGCAGAAATGTGGCATAAGAAGTTAGGACCAGCAGCAGCTCTTACCAGCCCTTGTGAGTTCCTGCAGAACCCTTTGAGGGTTCAGATGCCAGGTGGTGCAATTCCTGTCATCTGACAAAATAAACATCACTTTCCTACCTGTGTTGAATGTCTCTCTTCAGGGAATGTTGTTAGGTATGATGTTTCCACAAGTGGTTTTGAGAGACCTATATGGAAATAGACATAGTTTTGTTTGTTTATAATTTCGGATAAGGCTTTCCACCCTATTGTTCCTAATGGAATTAGGCAGAACTAAGCCCACACAGTACATCATGAACTCCAGCTGACATTCATCTCAAATTCCACAGTTGATTCATCACTGTATATTCACATCTGTACTATTTAATTGCTAATTAAATTCACATGGTGGAGAATTAAATATTTCTTGTTTTTTAAGGGAATATTGTATTACAGCAGCACTCATAAATAAAACACAATAATTTATTTCACAGTTGTACAAAAAGGTCATAAAATTTTGCTGGTCTCTTTTGTGTATGTTCTTAGCAAACCTAGAACTAGCTATTGTTGTGTCACAGAGCATAAAAAGCCAGATACCATTGGTTTCCCACTGTCCTGAGTGTGAAATTTTGAAGAAAAACACTAGAATACAGAAAATCCAGATTGAGCAAAAAATTATGTAATGAAGTTGTAACATGTAAGTGTTGAACTCGACTCTCAGAAAACTTCTCTGTTGCTGTCCTGAAGTCATGTTTCCATTGGGTTTTTATGAGATGGTGAAGTCTTTGTGCCAGCTTGCTCTGAGCTATGATCATCCTGAGCTAGGAAATGTTCAGGGGATTCCTGGGAAACACTGAAAGTTCACATGAGCTGTGTGCAGAAGGCTGATTCCCAAGAATGGCTTAAGAAAAGGAGAGGTCAGCTCCAAGAGAAAACCAGACACAAGGATACAACTAAAGTTATGTGTAGAAATCTGCAATGTACAGCGTTCAGTTTTCTGTGTGAAGAAGTTACCTATAAAAGGGCTAGAAAGGTTTGCATCTGACTGTTTTTTCTTTCAGCTGAGGTAAAAGGTAGCTGACCTCCAAGGAGACTCAAGTGTAATTTGGATCCTTCCCTGTTTATTTGCCTCTGAAGTAACTGCTAGCAAGCTGCAGGCTTGCAGCCTTTCTCTTCGCATGATCAAAAATGATCAGTGATGTGTTACCCTTCAAATTATTGGGGTGCACTACTACAACCAGTGTGCTGGGACCAGCAGTTCAGTGACCTGAGCAGCATCCTCTCAAAGAAGAGGAGTTCTTTCTTAAAATGTTTTATGTGAAGAAATGCAGGCACCCAAAGGTCATTTGTGGCCTAAGAACCTGCTCAGTGCTGAGAAAAGAAGGAAGGTATCCCCCGTCTGGGTTTAGCAAGGGGATATGAATCCTTGGCCACTGTGTAGAGCAGTTTATTTAAAATGTGTGTGCAAACAAAAAAAAGCAAATAGCTCCCATGCTGTCACCAACCACTAGAGTCCAGACTGACTCTTACCAGCTCCAGTTGTCACCAGACTGTGCCTTACTGGTTCCAGTGGACATCAAACTGGAACCACAGCAAATTACCAAACCAGCAACTCCCTTTCCTCCTCTTGTGGGGAGCCAGAAAAACAGGTGAGAAAAAGGAACCAGGTGAGGAAGCAACTTGATTCTTTGTCCTCCTGAGATGAGAAGACAATGTAGGGGAAGGACAGAAAAAGAAATGTTTTTAAAAAAAAAGGTGAAGGAGGAGGGACAACGAAAATTCAAGTGTCAGGGGGAGAGACCAGTATGAGGGAAGAAATGTGCAAAAGGTGCATGTGTAAAAAGCTGGTGAAAGACTACTGAGTATAAAATATTACTGAGTACAAAAAGAGGGCACATGCAGGAGGAGGAGTTCCTGGCAACTTCTTATCTGGGTCTTCTAAGCTGTGCCTGTGGCTCTGTGTGAGCTGATGTAAATAACAGTTATCAAAAAAATACAGGAGCACTCAGACCTCTAATCCTACAGAAAAGTCATGTGGGATCTTAAAACTAATTAAGCCTTCTCTCTATGCTTTAAATCTAGTCTATGTGTAGTATAATATCCTGAAGATATTCCCTGTAGAATCCAATGAGAATTTCAGACAATCAAGTAAGAAACTACTCCACAAACCTATTCCACATTGAAAACAAGCTCAGTTTTTACTGATATGGAATCCCATCATTTGAGGAATCCAAGAATGAAATTCAATTTGCCTATTACAGGTACATACCTGTCTTATCTCACACTTCCAGGACAGCATCAAAACACACTATAATGTTGCTATTACTGTACCCATCACACAAAACTTACAGTTATAAATTAGTTAATGTGTAACAAGCAGATCTGAAGTAACTCCCTAAGAAGTACAGCAAGCAAGTCAATACAGAGTCATACTCAAAGCAGGAGATATTTACTCTTTTATGAGGAACACTGAGGACTGAATGTTCCACAAAGGAAGATGAAAGAACCCCTTTAACATAGATAAACCTGATAAAGTTGTTACAGATGAGGATGTTCCCCATGTAGTTCTTCAAAGGGCCTCTTCTAACATAAACAGAAAGAAGTTTTTACTTTCAGAGTTATGCTACCAAACAAAAGTCCATAAAACAAAATTAACTCTTTGAGGAGAAGAAAACAGAATTCAAGTTATTGTTAATATCTGTTAACCTCAGTCCATCTTTGAGATGCACAAGGTAAATTTAAAAAAAGGTATAAACTGGTATATCCAAATGCTAGAGCTGATTGATCCTTGTCTGCACACTTCAGATGAAAAATGGGACTCTCACATCCTGGTATCAACTTCACGTTGTGGATATTCAGTAGCAATTCTGGTATACAGTAAATGGTGAATTCTGATATTCACACTACATGCTGGAAAGATTTCATAGGCCTAAAATATATTCCGAAATAGAAATGCTATTTGCAAATTAAAGCAAATCAGTTATTGCTTTCTATCACTTAAATATAGGAGTTAAAATACATAGAGAGCAAAGGGTATGTGCACCAGACTTGTTTTTAAATCAAATTTAAACTCATTAACTGCTGCAGAACTTGTGATGATGGCCACAGATTAGCTTTCTTTTTTATCTTTGAAAAGCAACAGCTTTTGGAAAGAGCTGGACTAGATGTGAAACCTCTGGCCTTGTTTATTCAGCATTATAGTGTGTTTCTGAATCCTTATGTCCCTGATGACAGAGGTGCTTTTCTATTTATGGTCTTTGTATTCAGTTTGTGCACACTGGAATTATATGCACTTTTTTTTTTTTTTTAACTGCATAGACTAATGTCCCTCTTGCATTAGGTCATGAAAAAATAAAGAACAATCAGACCACTGAAATTAAATAAAGAAAAAAAGCCCTTAAACCCACACAACTTTAGATAATAGAAAAACTTAGTAAAAGGTCTATAGTTGTTTCTCTGAGGTTATTTTCATGTTGCATTTTTCCACAGGCCTATGTAGAAAGACCTGCAGACTTTTAGGAAGAATTTGACCTCATTATTTCCCTTTGACTTTGACTAGCTCATTTGTGTCTGTTACCTTGATCCCAACAAGCCCAATTATATACTTGACATGAGCTTTTCTCCCCTTCAGTTTTCTTTCTGGGTATAAAATACTAAATTCATTTTTATATATGTATGTATATCTATATATAAATGTAGGTATATGTGCATTATAAACATATATATGTGTGTGTGTGTATAAATGGAGATCTCTGCTATCCTAAATGTCAGTGAGAGAGCAGATATAAAGATGCAATTGTCCATGGAAGTTATTACTGTTAATCTCTTCATACTTCAGTATTAAGTTTATTTACTGAATGTAAATTTACTTTACTTACTTTCTTGACATAGAAAGTGGTGTAGTTCCATGCACAGAGAGGTCAAAAGAGGGCGGCTTTAAATGTAAACAACAGTTTGTTTAAAAAAAAATACTAACTGTATGAAATGGATAGATAACACCATTTCCTAAAAATGCCACAGGAAAAATAAACTATCCAAACTATAAAATATTTATTTAACTTAGGATAGCATGGATAACTACTAGACAAAACTAAGAAACTTACAGGTTTTGTACATAAAAGGTTTCCAAAGGATATTAGTAATTTATGTCTTCATTTGTTAGAAGACAGGGTGGAAAGTAGAGCTGAGTTAGAAAATGGGAAGTTCAGGACCATGGAACTAAATGCTGAAGAAATTAGAGTCCATGGCTAAAAAAACAAAGTGGTTGTACAACCTTGTGTAAGATTAAGCAGTTGTACAGAATATCTCTTTAAAATGGAGATGGGCAAGAAGCAGCACTTCTGAACAAGCCTGTGCCATCTCATGAGATAAAATCCCTGAGAGTAGAAAATCACAAGAAGAGAATCACAAGTTTTCCCTCTCTATTTGTCATATCATGAGCCTCTCATTCAGGAAAATTGTCTCAAATTGACAATGTTAAATATGTTCAGAGGTAATGAAATCTAATGAGATAATTACACAGCTCTGGTGACATTGGGAATCATTTAGATGTTGGTGATTTTCACTACCTAGTGGTTATTGCAATCCTGTTTGATGTTGAGAAATTGAAGCCCATCAGACATTTTCCAGAAATGTTGCTGCTGCATGTTGTGGGTGGCAATGCTTTGCCCTGATTTGTCTCTCAGAATCCAGCACTTTATTGGTATCTTGGGGGTGTTTTTAAACTACGAGAGCTATCAGTCAGCATCCAGCCTCCAGCCACCAGGACTTATTGTGAAGGACTTAAAAGGAAGGCCATGAACAAGTTAACTTTTTATTAAGAGGCTTTTGAGAAGGTTGTGCAGCTAAAAAACCTCCTTGGAGTAAAAATAAGACAATTAAAAGCCATAAGAGTTGGCATGGAAACTAGTGAAGCTTAGAGGATTAAAAATAAATACACCTTTAAATAAAAATCAAGCAAAATAGCAAGAGACAGCAAGAAACATGAGATTACTCAAGAAAAAAAATCCTTCAGCAATCAGAACTCTGATTTTAACAACACTAGTAAAGAGGGGCCTAACCTACAGAGATAAAATATCAGATAAAAACAAGGAAGATTAAATAATAGTTGAAGAAGAAACAGTTAAATATATAAAAACAAATAAGAATTTTAAAGTTTAAATGTTAGAAATAGCCTACAAGATATCTAGTTAGTTTGCAGACCTCAGAACAGAAATCATTATTAAGAGATACATGTTGCAAAGAACCTGCACAGTTTACCTGCATAAGTTCATACTGCATAAATGTATCTCAGAGGAATTTTTCCCCAGATTATCAAAATAATGATAGTGATTAAGACACCAGCAGAGAAGCTGTCTAAGCAAACTGCTAAGCAGGGACAAGCTTCTAAGACTAGCTTGTCTTCAGACAGGACTTCCAAGGGAATTTGGAAATCATATATCATAGAAACTAAAATATGTGCAAGCTATTATGAAAATGTTGTGTTTTTTTTTTTTATCAGACTAGAAGGCAGCAAATATTATACCTACCACTACAGAGAGGCTGGTGTGATCCTGAGCAACACAAATCTACAATCCTTCAGGACACAAAAAACTAACCGGAAGTTAGTCTTCTAAAAATCCAGAACATGTAAAAGGTTATGTTGTGTCAGGTCTAATCAGGAGGGATTCCACCTGAAAAACAGTGCCTCTGTCATCTGCTATTTGTGCAGCTGGAGCACTTGGAGGCTGCACCACTTTTTGCCTGGGCTCTGGCAGCCAACAGGGCACGTCCCCGAGCTGCTGTCGCTGTGAATCTGCAGCCCAAGCAATAAGAGTTCACAAGTGAACACAGTTGGCAGGAGGAAGAAATTAAAATAAAAACTGTTGACATGAATGCAGGAAGCACTGATTAAAACACACCAAAGGAGTGAAATTACTGAGTTTTATTTCATTTAGGAGCAGGCTGGAGAGCAAAAACTAGCACACAACAGATTTTCAGGGGGGATTCTTTTAACAGAAGAAAAAGAAGGAAGAAAATATATAGGTACTCCTTGAAAATAGGTAAAAAAACCAACAAAACACAAACAACAAACCAACAAAAAAACCCAAACAAAGTTGGTGTGACTTACAGAGCCATTGAACAGATGCATGGACAAAGAAGAATTAGTTTTCATAGGGTGTGGGGAAAGGATTGAGCAGAAGACTCAAGTGAATATTTAAGTAATGATATGCTTTACATAAATATGTCAGATCAAAATATGAGTATATATGGTGTGATACTTGAATGAATTGTGTTTGAGTACAGACTGCCTGCTGTAACAGATCATTCTTTCTGTCTTTTGCAGATTGTTTTGCTGGAAGTGCAGTTTATCATAATTTTAGCAAGTACACAATGCATATCGCCCACCACCAATATTTTCCCTGAACTTATTTTTATCAGGTAGGAGCTGTTCAAAACAAATTTTACTGCATGTTTGATGTGCCCTCTGCCTTGACTGCTGTCTTTAAGGAACCTAAGAGGAAACAGGATGTTAGAATTGGAAATATCACCTGAGGATCATTTCAATAATGCCCACAGCAGGACAGGATGACTGCTGATTCCTGGCTAAACAAACACGGAAATACTATCAGGGAATGTTTGCTATACATCCATGTCAACAGCATCAAACATACAAGAAAAATATCTTCGCCCTCAGTCTGCTCCTTGCTGCTCCCTACCCCAATTCCCTGCTTCCCTCCCCATACACAGCTAAAGTCAAACACACACACAGAGGACAGGAGCATGTGCCTGGGATCATGGGCAGGGACCCAGGCAGGTGCACCTGCAACACGAGGGCATGGGATGGGAGAAAGAAAGGTGCAGGGAGTTTTTGGAGTACCCTGGTAAGAAGCTCTTGGCCTCCAGCTAAACCCACTGTACTTTTTGTGTGTATTCAGCTAGAGAAGGTATATTGAGCTATTTAAAGGTAGTTACTGCAGCCTCAGAGATGCAATACAGAGTCACGACAGGCAAAAGGCATTACCTGGGTCATTGAGTGTAGCACTGTGACAAAACCCACGTCTACCACTGAAAAACAGGTCTGTGGTTTGCTCTGGCCACGCTCTGTGCTCAGAGGCCTCAGCTGACTCGCATTCCCAGTGTTTGGGGCCACTTTAACACCACTCTTCACTTGCCACAGTGCTCCCACCAAAGGACAGGAGACAGGCTGGAAAGCAGCACCCCGGGCATACTTTATGAAAGGCTGAAGTATAGGCTGGACCTGCATGGATAAGGAGAGATTGAAGAATTATATCCCTGTGTCTTTACAGAACTGTTAAAAGACAGTGATAATGCAGACAGCATTAGAATGTTTGTTTGGAATACGTGCTCGTGGGGACACAATGAGTGAGCCCATACACAAAGAGTTAACTCTCCGGGGAAAGGGAGACCAACCAGAAAGGCTGGGGCGAGCAGAACTCTCTCTCTAGACGGGTTGGGTATGAAACACTCACACAATGGGCTTCTGAGGAAAACTTTATCATACAGCGTTATGCAAATTCATGTGTTTATCCAAGTTTATGCCATCACAGGAAAGAAAAACCTATTATTTTGTTTCCAACTTATCACATGAAAGATTACGTACGTCAGCTAACTTTATGTACCAGTCTGGGACCATTAATTTAAATGATTAGTCGAAGGCTAATTTCTTATTCTGGATCTGATGGAAACTGATAGCGAGCACTTGGGAGCCTGGTGTGCTTGCCCGGAACAAGGGGCACTGCCGGGCTGGATTCCAGGGATCTTTCAGCATCGCCCGGGGCCCGCCGGGCTGAGAGGACGGGCCGCTGTCCCAGCTGGGGCGACACGAAAAGCGGGAAAGAATGTGGCCCCTCACGGAGGCGCCGTGCCCGGGCCGGACTAGCCGCCCCGTCGATGCCTGGCGTGGCTGGCGATGGTTATACACCCCTGCGTATTCCCACCCTCGGGTGCCATACATAACCCCTCTGCCGTGCCACCCCGGTGTGTTACAACCACCCCTCACTGCGGGGGCTCCAGAACGGCCCGCCCGCAAGGACGGCGGGGGCGCACGACAGGGCCCGGCGACAGCGCGGGGCATGCTGGGAGTTGTAGTCCCACGGGCAGCAGCTTCGCGCCGCAGCACCAGGCATGGCCGATGGACAACGGATCTCGGCAAGAGGGGGGTGCAGCGTTGGTTCAGCGAATAATGACCGCCCTCTCCCGCTGTGTTGGTGGGGCAGAAGGGCCACCACCCAGTGGACATGGAAGGAAAGGCGTTTACTCCGCGTTCTCGTGTTCCTCTTCTCCCCTCGGGGTGCAGGATTGGGGCGCTCTCCTTTGAGTTCATCCCCAACATCGCCCTGCAGATGGAACGCCCCGGCAGAGGCCAGCGCCCCCCCAGCCGGCCCGGCGGGCTCCATGGCCGATCCTGCTCAGTGCGGGCGCTGCGCGCTCCCGCCCTCCTTGCTCTTAGAAGCGCTCCCGCCATTGGCTGCGGCTGGGCGCTCTTGCCAATCAGGAAGCGGCTCTCATGGAGGAAGGGAATAAATACAAGATGGCTGCTCATATAAAACCAGGCATTGGGCTTCGCCCTGGTGATGGGGGAATCGAGGCTTTAACCCGCGCTCCGAGGGTCCTTCGCCGCTCCCGCCCACGCCGCCGCCGCCCCGCCTGGGGGAGCGACACTCCGACCGCCGCCGGCCTCTGCCGCGCTCAGCCGCTGCCCGCGGATCGCCGGTGGGGCCGAGGCCGGGTGCGGCGCCCCAGGCCCGAGCGAGGCCCAGCGCCCTCCGCCCGGGCAGCACCCCGGCCCCCCCGTCCCGCCGCCCGCCGTCAGCCAGGCCCGGCTCCGGGCGGCCATGGCCGTCTCCAGGTCGGTGGGAGCTGGGAGGAATGGGGGAAGTAGGGCCGACAGCGGCGACCCGGCGCTCCCGGCTCTCCGTGTGGCCTGGGTGCGGCGGGGGGGGGGGGGGGGAGGAGGGGTGCCCGCTTTCCAGCTCCTTTTCCTTCGGGAGCCTGCGGAGACCTTGCCGCGGCCGCCCCGCTGGGGTCTGGGGGTGGCTGCGTGCTGTGGCGCCTGGGGTTTGCTTCCTGGCCTGGGGTGACTCCCGTGCCCCCTCCCTTCCTCGGGCCGCAGGGGCTCTGCCTGGGGCGTCTCGGGCTTCCTGAATTCGACACCTTCGTTCTGTTGGCCAGACTTTCCTAGGCTGGTTAAACTGCTAGGGAATAGAAAATTATGGTGTTGAGTCCCAAAAACTGGCTAGAAACCGTTTTTGCATTTCAGAGCCCTTAGTTGTAAAGTAACCAAAATACAACAGGCTTTCATGGAGAAAAGTGATCAGTGTATTCTGGCTCTGCCTCAAAATGTTGGGCAGTATCTGCTTGCACACATGTGCTCTGGGGTGTGCCAGCGTTTAAAGCATTCACAGATACAGAGGTGTGTCTTAACACAGCTGTTTTATAAAAAATGCTGAGCACAAATTCTTGTGCTTTTTTTTGTGTGTGTGTGTGTGAAATGGACAGGTTAAGCTTCCTAACAGGATAATTGAAAGGAAACCATAAATCCGAATTAAGCTTGTGATAGATTAGGTTCAAGTCACGTGTTGGTAGTATCTCACAAAAGTAAATTCTGTTTCAGTAGCTGTGTGTGAATAAATTTACAATTCTATGTAGCAAAGGTGTGCACGTTTATATAGAAACCCATTCTTCATCAAAATTAATGGCAGCATTGCACCTTCTAAGAATTCTAGTAGCAGGTGTTCTATTTTAAGCTTGATAGTTTCTACAAAGTATCCCTTTGTTTTATTCAGTTATTTTTTTAATCAGCTTGTTATATGTTCGTTGTGGCTTTTTCTCATCCCCCAAATCTGGCCAGAGGGACATGGAAGTAGTAAGGATTGCTGTAACAAGATTACTTTGTACATTAAAATAAGTCATCATGTAAAGTAGAAGAGTTGTCTAATTACATTAGGTCTGGTCAGTCTGCTTAACCAACTTTGCTAATGTACATGTGATATGGGGGCTAACTGGAATATCAAGATAGAGCTTTTCAGCTGAATGCTGTGGCTGTGTCTGCTCTAAAGGCTGGTTTCCATTTCAGTTACCAAGGTTGCTTTAGTGGAAAGCAGCAGTGCAAAGATTTAGTTAACACCTTTTGGGAACTGAAGGGAAAAGTAGATATGACTCAATCTGAGATTCAGTGTGTGAAGCATTAAAAGTTGGTGTCTTAATAATAGTGTTATATGTTACTTGAGATTATAGTTTTAGTATCCAGATGTTACACAATTGAACACAAGGTATAGAACTTCAGTAAAGGTACTGTAATACTGGTGAGTTGGTGCAGAATTGTTTCACATGTAACTTAGGCAAAAGAATACACATTTTTGTAACATCTTGACTATTCTGGTGAACACCAATGTTTCCATAATTGTAAGAAGTGATAATGTGTAAATTTGGCATTGTGCTTGTTTTTAATAGAGCAAAGCCTGTCTATGTCCCTTTGAAGTTAGACAGCAGCTCCTGATAAATCGAATTTCCTTTCTGTTGCTGGACCTTAGGAACACTGATACAGTGTCAGTGCTGCTGTTGTAAATAAAGATACCTTTCTTCACCTTTTACTTCAGAACATTGAACTTCAAAGGTCCTTTCCTTTCAGACATATTACAAATAATTGTTTGTGCACTTGTATATATAAACACGTAACTATTTTTTGTAAAGGCTTAGGGTTTTTTTATGGACTATCATAATATTTCATTGTTGAATGCCTCTTACATATACAAGTTTGGAGAGTGAAAAAGAAGCTGACTCAAATTAATCTTTCTTCAAAGCTCACAGGCCTTGTAGAGTGCATACCAAGCATTAATATTAACAATAATTTCATTGGGGTAGTTCTATATTGGAACAATTTTTTAAAAATAACTTTTGGAAGTGAGGATTTGAGTAATTTTACATTCTCAAAACAATAAGTTGTCAGGTGGTTGCTTTTCCAGGAAAGTTTAGTTTCTACTATTTGTCCAATTGAAAACCTTTCTCAAAACCTTAATCTGTTTAGGGCTATCCAAACAAGCATAGGGAATGCTTTGAAATACCTCCAAGTTAGATTGAGAATTTGCAGCTTTGTTATTAGTAAGGTCATCTTAAAAGTAATTGAAACTAGTTGTAACCTATTGACAAAGAAGTCTGATATTTAATTCTGCATTTTATGTTACATGGATTGAAGACCTCCTTCTATAAAATGTTTCTGTTTGATGCTGTAGAAAACAGACATAAAGCAAAACAGTAGGTACCTCATAGCAAAAGGCGTTGCAGAATATTCGTGCTGTATTTGTTCATCTCTTTGGCAGTTTTATGCTGAAGAGACTAATGAATGCCATCCTCCAGAAGTAGGGATAGGTGGATGGGAAACTTGACATTCCTTCTGTGAATATTCAAACTAATTTGGTAGGCCTTAGCTTCTGTCACCAATCTTAGCAGTTTAAGTGAAGTGGCATAGTGTTTGCATAGCTAATAAAAACACCAATGTTCTTGATAGTGGAACTGAGAAGGAAAAAAGGAAGTGAAAAGTTTTGCTTCAGCTTCATTCCTACAAAGTGCATGATCCAAGTGAACAATTGCAGTGGCTCACTAGTGATCTTTTGAGATGGTTCAGAAGGAAAAGTAATACTTCCAAATGGATGACAACTCAGATTACTCAGGATGGTGGAGTTTCAGTAGGTAATAAAATGGTGATAGTCCTTTAGTATCTAATAAAACTTCTTTCCAGTTTCTTTAATGTGTTCGAAGACACTTTGTGTTATTCTAACACCAAGGTGTTTATGCCTTTCTCCTGTTTTGGGGTGCCTTTGCAGTATGAAGGAGAATCAATGTACTTTTACAATGTAACAAAACTAGGAAGCTGGTAAGGTGCATTAAAGTAAGCAATTTCATTTTAGTTGGTATATCCTTTAAGTTCTCCCTGAAATATCTTAAAGACAACCTCTTCAGGGTATGTTCAACACAGTTCCATAGAGAAATACAGAGAGCATAATTTGTTGCTCTTGCAACCCATTCTTGGTTTGATCTGTGTAAGATTAATACTTAATTAATTAACTCTAGTTTTCTAGAGTTTTCAGTGGTTTTGTTTACTTGAATTTGTGTATGACTGGTAATATGTAGATTAGGAACCTAGCTTTTATTTTAAAATAAACAATGTCAAAGGGCTGTGAGACTAAAGCTCCTGTGAACTAAGCATGCCTCGTGTATTGCTCTCAGCTTTTGAATTGTAGGGCTGTGACTTCCCAAGAACAAGTGTCTGCACTGGCTGGCATCTAATGATGTAACATTTATGTAACATTTCAAATTGAATACTGCATCAAAAATCTCTTATATGCACAATATATCTTTTAAATTTTTTTAATGTTATCACAGACTTTCTCTCTAAAGAGTTCAGCTTTTAGCTTCTGTGGAAGCTTTACTTCATGGCTGCTCTTGCATAAAAAGCAGGAGTTAACCTGAGCAAGTATGTGTTCACTACTGTTTAAAGGCCTATGCCCAAAGCATTAGAATAGATGTTCTGTAACCAATGTGCTTATGGGAGTTCAGACTCAAAGGGGCGGGGGGGGGAGAATAATGTTACTCTTCCCTTGTTGCTGGAGATTAACTTGAAGACCAGAACAGGGGGCTGCTTTCTTTGCTGCTCTTTGTGGGAGTGCTGAAACAGTCATGAGAAGGGAGGAAGCAGAGCTAGCATGTGCACTGCTGTCCAAAAGAGATAGAGCTGTCAGTTTCTCAGACACATTGCTCTAATGCACTGAAGTGAAAATTGAAAGTCGGGGTTGTGTGCTAATAAGAATGCCAACCTGCTCCAGCAGATGGAATTTGATTAGTCACCAAAGTGCTCACTTTGTCACTTACCAATACACCTGTTGTATTAGTCTGTCCTGACTGCTGCTTCAGCTTGCAGTTCTTTCTCAGAGGTTTTGTAATGTAATTGGTCATGTTTTGGGGTGCATTGTTAGTTGTAGATACATATGTAATAGTTTGCAAGTAGAACCTGTACAGCATAAAGCTGTAGATCACAGCTGAAATATACAATCCATATGGAATTAAATATACTAATTTTAGCATTTGGTTGGCTTCCATATGCAGTGTGTAATACTGTGACCTGGTGTAGTCATGGAGCTGTTGTTTCATTCTAGATATTCCTTCAGCTGCTATGTAGGAAACAAGATTTCTTCATTGTCCACACCTTCATAACTGTTCATACACCTAGGAGAAGTAAAATCACAATTCATTCTTTTTGTATCATCACACTTCTGGGTTTTGTTCTGAATTCTGTTGAGTTGGTTTTTTTCTCTTACTGGCTGATTGTGTATTTGAAAGTTGCTTATTTGATTACTTAACCATTCATGTGACTGAGTGTTTAGAGCTGACCAAGCTGGGATTTGACCAAACGATGAAGCGACAGCAGAGGACTGTCAGGTCAACAAGAAGAGCTCAGACTCCGTTAGAACTTAGGTTGAAAATAGGGATGTTTTCAAGGTGTCTGGGCTATTTCTGTATTAAGAAATAGTGCCTGGGAGGAAGTTTTCTGGGTGTTGAAAATATCAACTCCTAAGAGGATTCTCTTGCCTTCTGATGGGTGCTAGCTAGCAGCTTTTCAAAGAGCTCTAGGCAGAGCTTGACATTACTGTTCCAGGGACTGTGCCACTAAGGATTTTTTGTACAATGACACAGTTTTAATGGGTTGGAGGATATACTAAGGTAGTTACAAGGTGTTCATACCAGATGGCCTTTACTATTAGAGATTGCTCTCAGGATGGTTTGGCATAGTGGGGCACAGAGATGTAAAGTCCAAACAGATTGTTTCATGGGCAGCAGTGATCAGGTCACTGTCCTTTTTAAGCCTCCACTCATTGAAAGCAACAAATTGGAAGTTTCATCATCTGAAGTCCTGTGGGGACCCAGCCCAGTTACACTGGGACAATTAGGATCTTTATACAGTGCAGCTGCACGTGTGTTCTTTTGCAAACATTTTGAAGTGACTGTTGCTTACACCTGTGTCTTGACATTAATTATCCAACTACTAGCTTTCTAATGCCTGAAATGGAGCTGAAGGGCTTTCAAATCCAGGTCATCCTGCTTCCACAGGAGTGCCATAAGATTCACTTTAAATAGTATGGCAACTGTCCCTTCAAATGGAGATCCAGGCCTCTGTTTGGGGGCAGCAGCAAAGAACTGCAGATTAGCATGAAGAACAGAACACGTATTTGTTACAGCACTTGCCTCCCGTGCCTGGGTGAGGGTCATGTCTAACTTGATTTAAGGCTGAGTGTGCAAAACTGGTGACCAGAAGATGGAATCACTGTGGTACCTGGAGATTGCCACCACTTAGTTGTGGTGGCTCCTCTGTAGGTGAAGCATGTTCTTAGGCACCTGCATTGATGTCTGTGTCAGAAACATTTCTAATGGACTTTGTGTCAGTGTAAAAAGTGTTCCTTAGAAGAAAAAATTGTTGAGTGGAGTGCTGATCATAAGAACTTTGAATTGTTGCTGTCAGTTGTGTCTTTCTGATCTGCTTCAAACAGGGACTGGAAAAATTTCAAACTTCTAAAGTGAGAGGAAAAAATTATTTACCTCTTTGAGCAAGGTAGTGTTTTGTGCTGGGCTCATGCAGCATGAGTTCATGTCAAAGTCGTGTATGGTTGCTGTCCTGTTGATGAGATGTAGTTGACACGGGATTGGAAGATGACAGAAGGATTTAAATCATTGTTTATGAGTTAAAAGTGAAGAACTTTGTATTTTTAAGTTCTGATTGCAGCAGTTAAGTGCAGAAGTAGTTGTTTCAGAGATATAATAATTTTTAGCATGCATTGGTATTTAATTTTTCATAATAATTCAGAAATTTTTTCATAATAATTTATAAGTCTTTGTGGTTTTACTCTTTTTTTTTCCCCAAAGTATTCTTTGTGTTTCTGTTGTTTGCTTGTGTCTTCTATAGGCTTAGAGCAATATTTTGACAGAGTTGAAGTATTTAATAAAATAATTAAAAGTGTTATCTCCATTGTAGAGTATCTCACTCTACCACATTGCTTCACACTTCTGGGAATGATGTGAGGCATGTGGTGCCCTGCCTACAGCACTGTCTAGCATGAGAAGCAGAGAAACACATGGCACTAGAAAACTTATTTCTCTTTGGCTTATAACTTGTTTAGAGACTGCTAGTTTGTTCTGAAAATGAAAACCTTGTCAGAACTTAGGAAAACTTCTTTTTAAGCTACAGGTACTCAAAAGTAGTTTATTTGGAATTTTTAGTGGGATTTCTTTCATTCTTAATGAAACTCGTACTGAAAGCTTTAATTTGAAAAACAAGCCAACTAGCACTGCTGATCATAGACAACTTTTTCAGTGCTGCCTGTCCAACTGATGAAGAATTCAGGCTCTGCCATACAACACTTAATTTGAAAATCTTAATAGCTCCAAAATATTATCAGTTTGGGAATTTTGCATCTTCCTGCAGGAGGAAAAGAGAATGATTAGTGTGACCAGGGCTACTGTTAGTCAGATGTTGTTGGCTATATTTGCTAATCCTGTTTCCATGTATTTTGCTGGAGCTGAAAGCTGAAACCTTCCTGTAGTGATGTCAGACAAGTAAAAGATTTTGTTGTTGTTTGGTTTGCATTTGTGTGTAAGTTAAGCAGATTACAATTTAAAATAAATTCCAAACCAAGCACACAAACCAACGCAGGTAGGATAAAAAAAATCCAAACAAAACAAACTGTATTTTGTAGGTAACAAAGCTTTAGAAAGTTGTGGGGTTTAGGAGTGAGGATGTAGTGTTGTAACTAAGTCTGGAATTCAAGTTGACTTTTTGAGGGTAGGCTGACTTAGTGGTTTCCTCCTGTTTTGACACATGAAGAGTTCTAGCTGAGGAAGTGGTCGAAGTTACACATCGTGCTTGACTTGGAGATGAGAGAAGATAATTTGATAGTTAAAGGAGTGTGTGGTACTAGATAGCAGACAAGTGTGGAACACTGAAGCTTCACAGAGAGCTGAAGAACGAAAGGGGTGAGAACAAGTTGGAGCAAACAGTGGTTCTTCTGAAAGCCACCGTGTTTTGTATTCAATAATAGTGACTGCTGCAAATCAGGTTGGGTAGTATGTCAAAAGTATTGAAAAAATACTGGCAGCTAATGAGGTACCTGGTATGTTTCTCATGACTAGTTCACTGTCAGGGATTCAGAAGTGTTGGGTCTGTAAAGCTTTTTTCTCCTTGACTGTCTAATCACACAAAGCTGCTGGATTAGATACATCTGGGGTTTAATTTTTGTGACTTTAAAACAACTTACTAACTAGCAAATCACAGCAATTGAAACTCTAGTTTTAGCTACAGAAATTGAAGAAAGTTCATCTAGTTTAGTAGTAGGAAGAAAATTATTTCTAGGGTAGCAGATAGCAGAATTGTGTCTAAATTTTTTTAAAATACTTCAAGCTAGAAGTTTTTATATCTAATGAATACTTAACCTAATACCTCCAGTTATGAAAGTATTTGGGTTTTGGTATTGCCTTGGCCCTGCACTGCAATTCCTATTGTGTTGTGATATATTAAGGCATACACAGGATTAAGTGCAGTTTAAGCATGCCAAAAGAAAGTACAAAATCCAGTGATGTTGGAAAGAGGTTTTGGTGGTGGTTTTTTTTTTTTTTCCTTTTAAATTTTTGGAACTAATGTCAAAGGCAGTTGTGGTGAAGTGTAATTAGTAGCAACACACTAACGAGGACAAAGCATTTTTCCTTTCCTGGGTGTGCTCAAAGCAAGGATGTGTGTTTATGAAGACAGATTGTTCAGGATACCTTTATCTTTATTCTGCCCTGCTAGTCTAGGTGAGCTTCACTGCTGGGTGAGGTCCGGTTTTGTACTGTTGCAGTTCTTGGAGAAGTATTTTTATGATAAGGCTGGAAGGAACAATTTTGATTGCACTGTATGAACAGGTTCTAGATTCATATTCAGTAATAACCTCATACTGCCTAATAACTAATATATAAACTTGGCACTCATTAGAGAGCTCTGATCAACCCACTGATAGTGGAGGGAATAATGAACACTTGTAACTTCAGTCATAGATTTGAGTATCTAGATTGTTATGTGAATATATACATAGAGACAGACTTTATTTCTCATTCAGTAACTAAACAAGAAAGAAATTAATTCTACAAATAGGTGATTTGAGTTTTTCACTGAATACAGAGTTACTGTGGAAACAGATCTGCTGGTTAAATCTTTTGGGAAGGGGAGAAGCATTCAGATGATTTCCAAACTGTAAATACAACAAGAGGTTTGGTTTTATGTATTCCAGGTAATTAGGGGGAAAAGATGTGAAAAGTAAAAATCTGTCTTCCTGGAGAGTTTGGTGTTATAGATAAGAGGCTGTGTTGTCAATAGAAGTGATATAATGCACAATAGGAGCAGCTGAGCCCTCTGCTTTTTCTGTCAAATAGAATTTTATGATCACTTACAACATGTTTATGTTTCAAGATTGAAAATATTCTATCACAGAACAAAGACAGGAATCTTTTTCTTGTAACTGTAGTTTTTTTTAAATAGCATTTCTTACAATTACTCTTTTATTTGTTGTTACCAAATTAAATGCGCTTTTAGAACAGTTATGCTTGCTATTAGAAAAATAGTACATTATTCACCCTGCCAACTGACAGTCTTCAGGCAGACATCTCTTTGAGTTATATAAGCTAAAAAAATGTGGGGGAATATTAATAGTAGTGGGCAACTGAACCATGAATAGCATAACTTCATTTTTTGTCAATCACATTTAGGCTTGATCGTCTCTTTATTTTACTGGACACCGGTACAACACCAGTAACAAGAAAAGCAGCTGCACAGCAACTTGGGGAAGTAGTGAAACTGCATCCTCATGAACTGAATAATCTCTTATCTAAAGTAAGCATAATTTTTTCCCTAGTACTACTTTAATGGTGAGATTAAAACTAGTTTAACAGGATGTGCGTCTGTGGGAAGAAGAAAATGCATTGTGGTCTTATGTTGGAAAAAGTAAGAGAAAAGAAAATTAGGGGCTGCTTCTGTTAAAGGTGCTGTTCTGTCAGCTTCTGAAATGATTACATAAGTTTCACTTAGCATTCAGTATTGATATTCAGCATTTGCTGTAAGTTCAGACTTTCTTCTATAAAGAGAAGCTCTACTGCCTTAGAAAGATTTCTGCTCTTGCCTTCAAAGATTATTACTTGTGTGATAAAGCATTGAAGTGTCAGAGGCTGCATATCTTTAAAAGGGCTGGAAAGTGGGGAGAGTTTTCCATTAGTTTGAGACTTCAATCTGACCAAGTCTAGTAAAACCACCAAAAATAGTTCATATCTAACAGGTGGAGATGGCTCGGTGACCTCAGTTCTGTTCTTATTGAACAGGTGCTCTCACCACAATTGATGCTATCAACAGGGTGGCCAAGGAGTCATGAATATCAAACTACTTTCAGAGAAAGAGTTTTTCCAGATGTGTGTCATAGTGATAGATGAGTTTAGAAGAGCATGGATTGCTTCAAGTGACCCATGTTGTATCTCTTCTTGGGTTAAATGACTTGAGGGTTTTAAGGCCTGTTAATCAATTTTGAATGCTTCCTTGTAGAAAAAAAGCCAGCAACAAACCAACCAACCAACCAAAAAAACCCAAAAACGTGTCTCAAGCCTTGTTCAGTATCTGGAAGAAATCAAACTTCAGTTTAACTGATTGGACTAAATATATCTTATAGAGTCTTAAGGTCTGGCTCTGGCAAGTGTTCTGTTAAGCAGTGAGCAATATAGAGAAGGCTGCTGGCATTTCTTGGTTTGTTTTCTTGGCCTTTGCTTTTTTGTTTTGAATGCTGTATTAATCCGTAGCATTAAAGTAATTGTGTTTTAATAGAGCATAACAGCTGATGGATTTTTTCAGAAGTACTTTTTAAGCAAATATTTATTTACCTATTAATCTTTCCTTAAAGGTGTTAGTGTATTTAAGAAGTACCAATTGGGATACTCGTATTGCGGCTGGCCAGGCTGTCGAAGCAATAGTGAAAAATGTACCTGAGTGGAATCCAACTCCTAGATCAAAACAAGGTACTCCTTAAGTTAATTGTATAACTCATTGTGTATCTTATGCAAACTGTCTGTGATATGAGACTTTTCAAGGCATCTGTGTCATTTGGTTTTTTATGAGTGTAGACTTTTTATTTGCATGTAAGTTGGAGCAGGGTGCTGATAACTCCAAGGTCGTGGCTTCAGTCCCTGTATGGGCCACTCACTCAAGAGCTGCACTTGATGATCCTTCTGGGTCACTTCCAGCTCAGACTGTTCTATGATTCTGTGAAGCAGGACTGTAAGTAAACCTCCTTGGCTTTAGATGTTCCTATTCGGTTGTACCTGACCTTTGTTTCTTCCAGAATTCCTTGTGCTTGTGCTTTGTACCGTCATAAAGCTTTTATAAAAAAAATAGGAACTAGTAAAATGGTAAAAATGTTTAACCAATCAACTTTGTCATGATAGTTTGCAGAAACTTTTCTTCACTGTTCCTTTACTCTGAGCACCTTTCTGAGGGAGATGAAATGGCAGCTTGCTCAAGTCTGTTCTGTATCTTTTCATCTGAAATCATCATGTTAGGGATGTTAGTTTCCTTAATTGTTGAGTTAGGGACTAAATGATTTTGTCCAAACCCATTGGTGCTGCCTTTGTTCACAACTTCGTGGCACAGGTTCCAGAAATTCACTGACTTGTTTAAAAACAGACACAAACTCCCTAAAACAGCCACAATGAAACTCACATCTGTTTGAGATGATCTCATATTAGTTTCACTTGGTGCCTCCCAGTTCTGTTGGCTTTGAATTTGACAAGCAAGTTCTGCGTTTTCCTTGTCCATTGTCTTTATTTTTGCAAACCATCATATTTGCTCTCCTCCAACAACTTCTCTTCATATTGAACCTTTGCAGTCTCTTCCGTCTTTCCTCACAAGACAACTGCTTTTTTTTGTCTTTTAAATAACTTTGTTTTTTCTCTGTGCTTTCTCTTACTTGTGTCCTCCTTGATATGCACAGAACTCCACACAGTCTACCTACATTTCTAGAGTGCTGAAATTTACAGGTAGTGACAAAAGGATGTGCTTTGTCCTGTAATCAGTATCCTTCCTGGTGAGACCCAGTACTTGGTTGTCTGCTCTGGCTTTCACTGCTCAGTAAACAGATGAATACAGAAAACTGTCAGGAATGTCTCCAAGATTTTTATTGAATGCAGTTTTGTGTAGGTTTGGTTTAGGTTATTATTCACTTTACTCCTTATGTACTTATTTTCCCATTAGTCTGTTCTGAGAATCCTCCTTGGATTCCTTGGTGCCATTGTGACTTTGGGCTACCCAAAAGAGTTTAGTGTCACCTGTATGATTGGAGAAGAATGCATTAGTGAATGTCTTTTCCATTGATTAAAGAATTGGCACCAACACTGATCCCCAGAGGACTCCAGAACTAACTTCTACCTTTCAGTTTGTAAAAGGATGTTCTCCCCAGCTCTGTGCCTGGTTCTTTTGGTTTATTCTTTCATATGAATCCTTGCCAAAAGCTTTTAAATATATTACATTCACTGGATGCCCTATATCCATTTGTTGCAGTTTTTTAAGGGCATTGATAATCAGGTTATTGAAAGGTATTTTTTTCCAGAGCAATTCTTTCCCAGTAAATCATATTTATCCATATACTTAATAATATAGTTACAGAATCATAGATTAGTTTGGATTGGAAAAAACCTTAAAGAGATCATCTAGTTTCAGCCCCTTCTGCCGCAGGCAGGGACTCTGCTATTGTATATGCTATCTTACCAAGGACAGAAGTTCATTTCACTTGTCTGGTTCAAGCATTACTTCTAGCATGCCTTCTGTACATGGAAACTGGGTAACCTGTTAGTGTTAGAGTACAGCACCCTTTTAAATGCGCTGTCCAGTTCTTGCACATCTGCCTATCAGATTATTAATGAAATTGAAAACAAAATACTGTGTTGGAGAAAGAGGTACTGTTTGAGAAGAGCTCACAGCTAGGCCTCAGCAGCCCTTTCTCCCACACCAGTTTAGACCACTCTCCAGCTTCCCTGCTTTGGATGCTTGGCTGGTAGACACACACACAGCACTGGTGGGGGGCTACTTGTGATACTATTTGTGAGCCATATGCAGTTCAGAACTGTAAATTGGCCCTATGTGTACAGAGAGGGCCTGGTGGTAGGTCAGTGTCCGAGATTTTAAAAAGCTAAATTTATCAAGGGAAAACATTAGGGTTTTTTTTGTATTCAGGTACATTTAGTGACCTATTTGTCTGTCTTTGTGAAAATGGAGCCTTTATACTTTGTGAATCAAAATGCTGTATGTGATGATTCTTTGGAGGAAAGATATTATTTCTTGTTTTTCCTTAATCTTCTGCCAGAATTTTGAACAAAAATGTCATCACGTTGTCCTTAATATTGTTTTTATTTCTTACCTAGAAGCGGGCTCAGAAAGTCCTAATGAAGATTCACCTTCAACAGATCGGTTGCGTTTTGACAGATTTGATATATGTCGGTTGTTAAAACATGGTGCGTCTCTTCTTGGATCTGCTGGTGCAGAATTTGAAGTCCAAGATGATAAATCAGGTATCTATATTTTACTTGCAGAGAAGAAAACTTACTGATTTGAAAAAGTTTGTTCTGGCAGCGTTCTGAATCTAGCTGTCCATGGATTCTCAGAATGTTAGGAAATAATGACAGAAAATATTCCCCAATATAAGTGGTTTGTATTTTCTTCCTCAAGTAACAGAGCTTTTTAGGGTATTGTTTGTTTGGGTTTTTGCCATAACAGTATTACTATGTGAACAGTGGGGAAGAAAGGGGTTGAAACCCAAAAAAGTATCAAAGATTTCTGTAGACTTTTTTAAAAGGGGCAGGCACTATCACTTTGCTTGTTCTTCACCTAAACAGTGTTCCCACATACAGAAGTAGAATGTGGCTTATTCAGCCTTTAAAGGCTTGAAGGTTTCAAGTATAGAAAGATTGCATGAAAAATACTGTGATAAGACTGCCAGAGCTGGAAGATCAAATACCAGTGCTTGTGTGATGTTTTTTGTTTCAAGTGACTTGCCTAATATTTTTCTGTAATACTTAGCTGAGAGTCGGTTTGTCAGTGTAATGGCAGTGAATTATTTTAATCTAAGCTATTTTTTTGCTATTGCTGTACTTCCCTGCTCTTAATTCCAGGCTATCTACCAGTTTCTGCACCAAATTATGTGATGATATTGATAAGAATCTGACTGTGTAGCTCTGATTCCTTTGTTCCTTGTGTGTGATGGGTTCTGTGCAGGGTACACAGAAGATCAGTAGCTCAGCAAGGAGCAGAACCTGTGACTGCTGAAACTTGAGCAGTGTCCTGTCTCTTCAGCCTGGTTGCTAATTTATTGCTTGCCATTTTTTAAGCTAGATTTAAGTGGTGTACAAGTTTCATCTTGTCTAATGAAACCCAACACTTCAGTTCATAGAAGCCTGATATTTATCCCAGTGTCACATGATTTCACATAAAGAACTCCAAGAACAAAAATAAATAAATACAATATCAAAACATAAGAAAATGAAACAAAAAGCTTTAGTTGCTGCTTTTTTTAACTCATGGGAAAATGTACAGTGTGTTTTCTCTTCTGTGTTTCATAGCAGCTTCTCTTTTCAAGTACATAGACAACATAAATGGACATAATGTAACTTAAATAATCTCTAGGATTAGCAGTCTTTGACAAGTATTCCTAAAATGATATTTGAAAGGAAAAATATTTTATAAAGAATGGAAGTTACTTGTATTTGCTTGTCAGTTAAATGCAGTTTAAAAAAAGTAACTAATACAGATAATACTAACTGCTAGTTACTGCCTAACCTGGTGTACACCCCAAAATCGTGCCTATATTGGTCATCTACTTAGAAGTTTGTGTGGATAATTGAAAAACAAAACAAAACAAAGGCACAAAACCCCACCACAACACAAACAAGCCAGAACAACAAACCAACTCTTCCTGAATGGTTTCTGTACTGTATATGTACAGTGCATGTACATAGGAGTGAAGTCTGACAGCCCTACCAGCTACACATTTTGGTTTGTTTGGAGGGTTTATCCTACTTGGGTAGTAAAATATTGTATTTTTAATGTAAATGTAGGTGCTCCCAGAGTCTAGGTGTTCTACAGTTAGTGTTGAAACTTCACACACATTCTTGAGGTGGCGTCTGTTAATTTCCAAAATGAACCTTGCTTGATCACCTTTGAAGTACCTGTGTAGGTACAGTAGCAGAAAAGATCTTCCCGAGTATCAGTGTGATTTGTTTTAGAAGATTGTATTAGCCAAGTACAAATTAATCCTGTAAATTTTGGCTTTGTTATGTACATTCAGCAAGTTGTTAGTAAAATATCTGGTTGGAAATCTGACACATCTTTTTTTAAAACCCCTTTTCAAGGTGAAATTGATCCTAAAGAGAGGATAGCACGGCAGAGGAAACTGCTGCAGAAGAAACTTGGCTTAGATATGGGTGCTGCAATTGGAATGAATACTGAGGATCTGTTCAATGATGAAGATTTGGACTATTCTCCTTCTTCAGTTTTGCTAGTAAACAAACAACCTGTAGGTAAAACCTTGGGCTATTTGACTGCAAGGAAAAATACAGTGGGTTTTTACTTTATTTGAGCTTCTGTGGTTATAATATTTATATTTTAAATAAGATGGTTGGTATCTAATGTAGTATGCTTTGGCCTCCTGGGTTCTTATATCCCATAGCTGCTTGTTAGTATTATTTGATGTCAAACTGCTGAAATGTTTGAAATGGAGGGTTGGGGCAGTTGAGAGCATTATGGGCTTGAGAATTTTTCAGGACTTCCATCATAAGAAGAATTGACAATGAATGACTTTTTTTTCAGACTCTTCAGGCTGCTGAGTTAATTGACTCAGAATTTCGAGCTGGTATGAGCAGTAGACAAAAGAATAAAGCCAAAAGAATGGCTAAGCTATTTGCAAAGCAAAGATCCAGAGATGCAGTGGAAGCTAATGAGAAGAGGTATAATAGTGAACTGGTTTCCTTTTATTTCAGTTAAGCTGGGATTGTGATTTGATTTATCTGTTGAGAAACTTCCTACAGTCTTTGCATCTTAAATCTCTTATGTGCTAATTGTGCTGATGGTGGAAAGTTTGCGTGCAGTGCTTGTTCCCAGGAGAGCTTTGTTGAGGACACAGCTTCAGAGGCAACTTGACATAATGGGATGCTACAGCTGAAATGTGTGGTTTGTCCCTGTTATTAAATAAGGCTTGAGAATAATGCATGAAAATGGGATTTTAAGAAGATGAACAACTAAAAATTTAGGATACTATTTTCTGCCATGTGCTGTGTTCTTCACTGTAGAAGAACTGCCACTGTATGGCATATTTTATCTACTGTGTTCATAATAAGTGGTGAACAAAATTCTTCATCTTACCTAGGAGTTGCTGGGTTTCTTGGAAAAATCTGAGATGGATTGTGAATTTGGGACAACATTCTGCTGTCTCCTCACTGCATTTTTTGTTTTTACATGTAAATTTACCTATATTGCATGTTTCACCTCTTTGTTTTGTATTCTTGCCATACTTTATTGTATCTGAAGACTTCAGTTGTAGATGTGATTACTTCCAGTTCATAAACATGTACTTGCTCCTTCTCAGCAATGATAGCACTGATGGGGAACCGGAAGAAAAGAGAAGAAAAGTTGCAAATGTTGTCATCAACCAGCCTGCCACAGACTCAAAAACATTGGCAGAAAATGCTCAGGAAGAGGTATGATGGTATTGGTCTGCTGTTAGCAGGAATGATCATTCAGTTTTTCAGCAGAGTAATTTGAAACAAAATTCCTTCATGTGCCCAAATTCTCTAGTCATTTAAGCATTCAGGGAAATGGAATGTAGAATTTAATGGCCAGCTTACTTTCATACATAATGAAGCAAGTGAGCATCTAACTGTGTTACAGCATTGAGGAAGAAAACACATTTAATCCTTTGGTAGCAGTTTGTGACCCAAATTAACAGAAGTAGGTGGCTACAGGTATCAGACCTGGGTATTAAACTGGAAAACTGTGCTAAATACTTACATGGTAGGATTACAGCGAGCCACAAATAATTTGATCTAAATGCTTCTTTAATCTTTATTTAATCTTTGCTGTACTTTAATTAGGCTTAATTTAGAATTAAGTTCTATCTTTAATAGTTGAAGATTAAAACAATTACCTTAGTCTTGGAAAAAACTTCATCAGTTTCCGTAGACTGAAAAACTAAAAATTAAGAAATGCTAAACCAGAATATAAATAGTGCATAGAAGTTTATTTAAGAAGACTTTATCTAGATAAGTCTGTATCGTACAAAAATAGTTTTCCAGACATAGTTCAGTAATTAATTTTTTATTTGCATAAAAATAATTGCAAAACTAATCTGAAATATTAATTATAACTACGGGCTAAATAGCTGCTGGTTGCCAGCTGTCTTTATTGCTCTGTGTATGTGATGTGAACTTACTAATGGTAGTAAAAATTCCTATCCACAGCCATGTCAGTTTCTGTGTAGGAAATTTTGGGATAGTGGATATGCTTCGGTTTTCAAAAAGTGGAATGTGTTTAGAAAAGGGTGCTGTTTCTTGCTGGATTCATTGACCCAATTTCATTATGTAGTGTGTTTTCAAACTGGGACTTGTCTATTATGTTCTTTAAAGGCAAAGTTCATAAATTTAAAGGATTACTGGGTAGAATAAGAAACTTTGCTTAATTTTCTTCTGTAGCATGGTTTCTAAAGGAAAGGTGAATTCCAGAACATCCAAATTAATTCCCATAGAGAAGAAGTTACACTGTTAACAGAAACTTCATAAACCTCTTAAGAGATCCTGTGCTAATCAGCAAAGTTTCTGAGCTGAGGAAGATTGTTTTTTCAGTTCTGTCCAGTAATGAGGAAAAGTACTTAAGCTTTTGGAGGTTTTTGTATGCCATTTAAGTATGCAAAGACAACAGTATAAGATGTGTTCATGATTCCTTTTTTTTTAAATCTGATTTGTAATATTTCTTTTATGGATTTAGGCAAATGAATGGCCTCTGGAAAGCTTTTGTGAAGAGGTGTGCAACGATCTCTTTAACCCTTCATGGGAGGTAAGACACCTGCACTATTTAAGGTATAACTATAAGGTTTTAAAAAGGGCTTCAACAGAACTGCAAACATTTTACGTGTAGAACTTGAGAATTTTGCCAGATATCAAAACTGAAATCATTTGTGCATACAGATTACATAGCCAAGACATTTGCTTTTAGCAAACTTAAATGTTTTTTAAGACTCATTTAAAGGGCAATGGAAAACAGATGGGTAACGTATACTTGTGGAGAGTGGGAAAGATATGAAAAGCAGTTGTTGTAGAAGTGAGAATTATGGGAGTATTGAAATTCAAGCAAAATGAAATCGCATCAATCTATGGTTAAAAAGATTAAGCAATTAAAACAAACTTGGATTCATCATGATTTTGAGGAATAGTGTGTGAATCTGCTGCTGGAAACAGTGGCATGTTTGTCTAATGCAAAGCTAGTAGAGAAGGAAGGGGAATCAATCCTTTAGTAACTACAAAAGCTATATGTTTGATTGCTTAGACCACTTATTTTCAAGATTAAAAATGCTTCTACTCACCTTTTTTCAGTCCTTATACAATTTTCCACAAACGGTGGTAGAAATTTCAGATAAAAATATGAAGTAGCTGATAATGATTTAACTTCCTTGTGCAGAAGGTGGAAATAACTGTTGTCAACTAATTTCATTTTCTGAAGTTGATCTTTTGAAGGGTTAAATATTAACAGCAACTCTGACATCCTTATGTGTATCTGTAGCACAGTCTTGGTGATGTCAGTATGGGCAGAGCCAACTTGCTTTCAAACCTGGAAACACAGAGATAAATCATATGCAGCCAGCACAATTATTTTTGTCCCAGAAAAAGAATAATTATATTTATGTGGTACATCACTGCATCTGAGCTAAAAAGCCTTGCTTTATTTGAAAGCAGGCCATTTGCAGTTGAAGGCCAAGTCCCTTTGTCTTCTGGTATGTAGACATTCTTACAGCTTTCTTAGTACCTTTGATGCAAGGCACATACATTTTAATAAGGAAAGTAGATCAATACAGAATCATTATTACAGAGTGTTCTGGATGAAGAACAGGATAACCTGCCTCAAAATGTATGTTTAAAGTGGCTCTCTGACAGTATCTTGCAATGTCAAGAGGTCACCTGGGTCACCTACTTCAGACTGCTTGCCACACTTGCAGGCGGCTGAAGTCAGGCAGGATGACTCCTACTACTGGTATTTCCTTTATACATATGTGTCTTGCTGGTTTGTGTTTGCAGGAACTGAGACATTAACTAGCAAAGTCTCCTTTTGACTTGTGAAACCTAGTTCATCAGCCATCTTAGACCAAGTAACTTGTTGTGTATGAACAATTAGGATTTTAAGACTAGACTTGGGCTGGTTTTTATTGGCTTGCTTATAGCTTTAACCAGCAGCCACTGAGCTGTACACAGGGGACACGTATGTTTGCATTCATATGAGATATTCTGATGAAGGGAGAAGCTACCAAGTACTCAGTTCTAGTTGTTACTGCCATTAAATGAAATAGTTTTCTACTAGCAACAAAAAAGTTAATTGTCTTCTAACTTATGTAAAGGTCTCTCAATGAGAACCTGGTTCAAAACTGCTTTTGCAGCTTTGCATATCTGTTGACTGAGCTTTCCTTGAGATTACTAGTCCAGTTAGGTATCAAAAATACCAGAAACAGGTGTGTCTTTAACACATCTTTCTACTAGTTTTTTGTTATTTCTAGAACTATTCCTAGTGTGTCCAACTGTTCGTGTTTGGTGAGAATATGCAAGTGATTATAATTTGCATTCCCATATCACTTGTTCACTTATTTCTAAAATCCAGTCAAGCAAGGCAGGTTTGTAAGCTATGCAGAGTAGTAATTCCCAGAAATTTGGTTCGCAGACTCCAGAATACTCAGTGAGGATCCAAACTCTGTTTAGGAATACAGAGAGTTGTAGAAAAATATTAAGCATGAAGTGCTTGAAACTATAATAATAATGATTTGCTTTAGCTTATAAACTTAATAAAAACAGTAATATCTTCAAGCTTCTCTTTGACAACTGGTGCCATATAGCACAGTGAGGTAAAAGTAAATGAATGTTGGCTGCATTACTGCAAATAATCATAATGTGTTAGAAAACAGCAGTTCTTAATTGCTTCTGTTCATAAGCTGGCAAATACTTGGGAAAAAGGAGGTTGATTTTTTGACAGGTGAATATTTTAGTATGTGATTTGATCTAATAATTCCCACAAGTCTAAGTAGTGCTAATTCTGCTGCTCTTGAGATATCTCTGTTAAGAATACAGTAGTAGTATTTCAATTTTCCAACATGGGTTGTCTGTTCCCTAGTATTTTAAAACTGACTTTTTATATCACTTTCTTAGGTTCGACATGGTGCAGGTACTGGACTGAGAGAGATACTTAAAGCTCATGGTAAAAGTGGTGGTAAAATGGGAGACAGCTCTTTAGAGGAGGTAAGTTTCCAGTTATGTAGACTTAATATTTTACTTAAATGAAGTTTAGAAAAGAGATGACTTAAAATACTTTGCAACAGGTGTGTGATGTGGGGCAATATAAGTACTTTTCTGCTTAGAGTCATCTTGATGACATCACTGTATGCACTGACAAAACATTGTTTTTAAAAGGCCTATTCAGAACCCAATACTACTGTATAATTAATCATTATTATGTTGGTTGTGTATAAAGTTATTAAACATTAGCTTCCTTATTAGAGTATATTGTTTTCAAGTACTGGTGAGACTGTGCTGAAACAAAATTGACAGGTTGATTATGTAACTCTTGTAGTGTCTCAGACCATCTAACTCTACTTGCTTAAATAATAAGGGGACTCTATCAACCTGCTCTCTTTATTATGAGAAAAGGAATGAAAATAGTGCTTTTAAAAGGAGAGCAATTTTTAAAAAATATCCTGACAGTAATAACTTGCTTATTATTAGTGAATTTCATCCAGATTCCTACTGACTCCCCTGCTGTAGAAGCAGCTGAAAGAGCTTGTGGCTTAGAGAGTTGAAGAATGAGATGTATGTCAGTGTACCTCAGCTTACTTTGTAAATAGGGGAAGCAAAAACTTCTCTCTCCTTGCTTCCCTGTAGAGTAGTATTTGTTCCATGGAGATGACTGGGTAATAATAACACAATCTGTAATGATAAAATACTTTAAACTGTTTCTTAACTATTTATGGAAAATGAGTGTACTCTACCTAGCTTCAAAGCCTGCTATGTATGCCCTATACTGGGTATAATTCATTGTGTGTGGGAATATGAAATCCAGGATATGCTTTAAGTGTTGTTCATTAAAAGGGTAGTTCTCAAGGGAAGTGGTGACCTAGTAGGCACATAGTGGAGATGAGAGGGATGGTGCTTGAGCAGTTGTTTTTATGGGGCTTCTGCTCTGAGGTAGGAAATTACAGTTATTGGTCTCTAGCAGAGGCCAGAGCTTCAAGATGAGCTTTGATAAATCTGGAGGAGATGGGACTGAAAAGCAAGTTCCTTTCACTGGGTCTCCCACAGTGAGGTACTGCTTTAGAGTTTGTTTACTTGTAAATATGCTTCCAGCATATTAACTGACTTGCCTAGGGTATGTTGCTGTTAGTCAGTATAGATTATCTGAATGGCCTGACTTTGTGTGCTGTGTAGGAGTAAATTGTCCACCTTACAAGATGCTCTCAAGCTGTTGTGTTTTACCTCCAGCGGGCAACAAAGCATCACACAGCCTCTTTCTCACTCCCCCGTCTGGTGGTGTGGGGAGGGTTAGGGGACCATCCGGAAAGAACTAAAATTCATGGGTTGAGAAAACAACAGTTTCATAATTGAAACAAAGTAAAATATTGTAATAATAGCACTAATCATAGTAACAGTAATGAAAAGGAGAGAGAGAATTAAAACCCAAGGGAAACAAGTGCTGCACAATATAATTGCTTGCCACCCTCTGATCAAAGCCCAGCCTGGCCCCAAGCACCACTCAGCCCCTTCTGGATCTCTCCCCCAGTTTATATACTGGGAATGACATTCCATGTGGTGGTGTCCCTTTGTCACCTATCCCAGCTATGCTTCCTCTCTGCTTTTTGTGTATCTCCTCACTGGCAGAGCATGAGATATTCAGAAGTCTTTGACTTAGGGTTAGCATGCTGTAGCAGCAACCAAAACATCAGTGTGGTATCACCACTATTCTTATACTGACTCCAGAACATAGAACTGTTCCAGCTGAAAGCAGGACACTAGCCTTTTGATAAAATATACTGTGTTTTCAGAGAACAACCAGATTATGATGTTAATAATAATCCACGTGAGTTGAATTAGTGCTGACTACTTGGCCTGGACTGTCTCTGCAAGAGAGCTATATTGAATCAATGTGAACATTTGTTGTCATGTCTTTTACAGATTTTAGCTAAAGTAAGCGTATCAGAAATGCTTTATGAATAAATGTAGCTTCAAGGTGTTCAACTTTTCTTTCAGATGATTCAGCAGCATCAGGAGTGGCTAGAAGACTTGGTTATTAGACTTCTTTGTGTGTTTGCACTAGACAGATTTGGAGACTTTGTTTCAGATGAAGTAAGTTTAAGTTACCTTTGTGTGAACAGATCAGCAGGTTTCTGCAGGAGGTAACCCTACAAGCAGCTTGGCTGTGCCTTGTGTAGTGCTACTGTATATGCCTGTTATAACCACACACAGATGCTTATTAAATGTAGCTGATACATAAACTTCACCTTGTGTGTATAGCAGTTTGGTCATCTGACTCTTTAAGTCAAATTTCCTACAGAAGTACCTGTTTTATCGTTTACTTTTTCCTAGGTAGTGGCACCAGTACGTGAAACTTGTGCTCAGACTTTGGGAGTAGTACTGAAACACATGAATGAAACTGGTGTTCATAAAACTGTGGATGTTCTCCTGAAGCTGCTTACACAGGAACAGTGGGAAGTGAGACATGGTGGTCTCCTAGGAATAAAGTATGCTTTGGCAGTACGTCAGGTAATAACCCTCATGACAGATTGTAGAAAACTTTGGATCAAAAATCTCTGCTCAAAGTAGAGGATGTGGCTGAACAGTAGATAGATCTGATAAGTCAGGCTTGCCTGTGCTGCAGTCCTGTGGGTTGAGATGTGTGACTGCACTTTTATATCCATGCTGCAAGTATACAGTGCAAGCTGTGCTTGCAGAAAACATTATAAATAGAGGATATGCCTGCCTGGTCTTGGTGATGCTCTCGTATGAGAGGTAGCAAAGCAGAGTGTTACAAGAAGTTTAGGCTATCTTTGGTGGTATTCTGCAGACACTGTACCTTGTTTATACCAAAACCAAGGTGTTTTACAGTTCATTAAATTTATAACCTATGTTTAATTTTATGAATGGTAACTTAAAACATTTAGATTACCATCTTGGACCTGTACCATCCCTTTGAAACAATCAGGTTCATTCACACACACAGGGTGCATCTTAGTTGATTGATTGATTGTGTCTTTATAAGCTTTTTCAGTTTAAAAATGCTTTGGATTTTTTTGGCAGGACATGATTAACACTTTATTGCCTAAAGTGTTGCCTGCAATAATTGAAGGTCTGCAAGATCTGGATGATGATGTCCGAGCTGTTGCTGCAGCATCTTTAGTACCAGTAGTGGAAAGCCTGGTTCAACTTCAATCTCAGAAGGTCTCTGAACTGTTTTAAGTTCACTTTTGGTCTAAGTGAAGAAAATAATACTTGGAGGCAGCACTGGTTTCATTGAGTTTTTTTAATGATAAACCTCCTTTGCTTATTTGTGTAGGTGCCTTTTATTCTTAATACCTTGTGGGATGCACTTCTGGAGTTGGATGACTTGACAGCTTCCACAAACAGTATCATGATCCTTCTTTCATCCCTTCTGACCTACCCTCAGGTCCGCAAATGCAGGTAACTTTTCAATTAGTATTTCAATTAGTATTGCTTCAGAATTACAGGTCTGAGTGTCCACTTACTGTCAAATTGGAATCACCAGTTTCTTTCAAATCATGTACCAAGGAGGTGATTAATTTAACTCAGTATTTTATTTCTACTCTGTTTTTTCTATTAAGTGAGGGTGACCACCGTGCTTCTATTTTCATTACGTCAGTGAAATGCAACAAAGGAATTAAGGAGTGTACTGGACATAGTTTATATGTGACTTCTTCCCCCCCTTTCTGTCTCTCTCCATTCATCTTGGGTGCTTTAGTAAAGAATATTTGCTCCACTCACTTGGTGGTCCTGCCCACAAACATCTTGTTTGTTAACAAGGAACAGACAAACTCCAAATGAGATGAAGCTGTGCATATTAATACACATTCATGGACCTGTAGAACTTTGCTGTTGGAATAGTTCTGAAATAAGCTACACATATAAATTTACATAAAGTACAACCAGTAATTCTGTGACTGGTTGATGACAGGGCCTAGTTGCTATCTCTTTGGGACTCTGACAAATTAAAGGAACTGCATCTTATGCAGTATGTTAAATTTTCCATAATCCGTATGGTTAACTCACAGTATCTGCACTTAAGGTAGATGTTGTACACATTTGATTTTTCTCATTGGCAGTGCTGAAGCTGGTGGTTGCCCAAATCCAAAATAAAGAATGAATTTTTGTTATTGATGCAGTCTTTAATTCAGCATGTACTACTTGCATCAGCTGATATGCCAGTTGCATCATTTGATATGCCAGTTCATGGAAAAAGGATGCAGGCGTGTTTTTAATTATTTGTCAAGTTGTAACTGCCTAATAGCAACTTCAGAACAGAAACAGCCCATCCTTTTTTCTAAACAGTTGAGCAAAGTCTAAAGTATAGTCTGGGAAGAAAACATGGTAAAAATACATGCTTAAATTGACCAGTTGTCTATACCAGTTAGAAAAACCCACACCAGTACTTTCCTGAAAAAAGATACCAACTCGAACTATCTTAAATGTATAAGCTGTAATAACGCTATCCTTCACTTAAAATCACCAAGTATATGCAATATTGTCTACTCTTAAAGCTTTCTTTTGGATAAAATGAGAATAAACAAAACTAACTTAGCCCTGTATGTGTTTTTATCCCTGGCACTGCCTCTGCATCTCCCTTTCCTGCAGTATTCAGCAATCCCTGACAGTTTTGGTCCCACGTGTGTGGCCGTTCTTGCATCACACGATATCTTCTGTGCGAAAAGCAGCACTGGAAACGTTATTCACACTCTTGTCTACCCAAGACCAGGTAAGAATTAGTTATTAATGTCTTACTGTGATGCATATTGGAATGTGCTTGGTCATACAATATCCTTGTTTCAGAGTTCTTCAACGTGGCTGACTCCAATTCTGCAAGACATGTTGAGGCACATATTTCAGTTTTGTATCTTAGAAAGCAACCAAGAAATTCTGGATCTTATTCACAAGGTATTTGCATGGCTTGCCACCTACATACAGTGCTTGTGTATCCTGCTCTTTCAAATCCTCTGTACTTCCATGCAGATGAAGAAGTGTGCTCATGTTACATACTTTGCCATTGCTCTGTGTGATGCTTTACTGTAGGGCAAATGAGAGTGTTCCTGCAATTTCTCAGCAAGTGTATGATCTTATGTAGACAGTGTACAGATTTGTCATGAGTTCTCTTGTGGTTCTTTCCCAAGGTGTGGCTGGAACTGTTAAACAAGGCATCTGTACAGTATGTTGTTGCAGCTGCTTGTCCATGGATGGGAGCCTGGCTCTGCTTAATGATGCAGCCATCTCATTTGCCCATTGACTTAAACATGTTGCTAGAAGTAAAAACCAGGTCCAAAGTAAGTGAAATGTGGCCTCACTGACTGTTCTGAGGAAAGTAGGAAATTGCTTAGCTGTGTATAAAAAACATTCTAAGGATGTTAGAGGGGAGTAGTGGTGCCTTTCTACAGTTCTAAATGTAAACTGTCTTACAAGCCTCGAGTCTGTGTAGAGCAAAAGGGTTCTTGTCAGGTTATCCATGAGAATTAAAGTTCTGCTGTGTAGTGTTCTCCACATGAATACTTTATAAAGTCTTTATTTACATGGCTCTAAAGCCATCTGTTTGTAGGACTGAGTTAAATCCAAAAGCATTGTGTTATTTCTGAAAACATGCTGAGAGAGATTTCCTTCTTCCTCTGTGTTTATCAGCTGTATGCCGAGTATTAACCTTAATATTACAGTGAAGGAATGGAGCATACATTTAATTGGACTACAGAATGCTGTTAGTGGAGAGATGATTTACAAGTATTGACTATTTTAAGGAATCTGTTACCCAAGAAGTGTTCTTAGTCCAACTTTTTCATGGCATGGTGATGATTTGTATTGTTATGAGTATGAATTCATCTCTTCATTACAGACACCCTTTCAACCTTTCCTTTATTCCATAGGAAAAAGCAGGTGCTAAACTGCGTCAAGGGCAAACCCAGAACAAGGAAGTGATTCAGGAATACATTGCTGGGGCAGACAGCATTGCAGAAGATCCAGCAACCAGGGATTACGTTGTCATGCGTGCTCGGATGATGGCAGCAAAGTCAGTTTACAAGAAATATGAAAAAAATGCTTTAAAGCAATGTATTTTTTTTTCATAATATATTGTGGTTTGCCAAAATCTAATTACTATTTTGGCGTCTTCATTTTTAATCATTGATTGCCGAGTAATTATAACATTGAAGTGACTGTTCTTTTTCATCTTGTCAGGTTGCTGGGAGCACTTTGTTGCTGCATTTGTGACCCAGGTGTAAATACTGTTACTCAAGAAATAAAGCCAGCTGAATCATTAGCTCAGCTACTGCTCTTCCACTTGAATTCTAAATCTGCCTTGCAGAGGATTAGTGTTGCGTTAGTAATCTGTGAGTGGGCAGCCTTGCAAAAGGTAGGATGTTTCTGCAGCAAAAATAAATTTTACTTACTATCTCAATCCACTGCTTGTTTTGTGGTACTTAGCTTGAAATAAGATTTCAGCAGGTAAGCTAAAATTGTGTTTATACATCTAAATACCAAAATCTTGATCGTTAGACAGTGGAGGAATACAGGACTCAGTCGATAAATGCCAGCTGTCAGAACTATGAATCAGTAAATACGTTCACATTTTTTCTACAAATAAATCTATTTTCAAGATGTCTTTTATCTAAGGTCAGTGATTCCTTTTAAGATTATTGTCTTTTCTCTACTGACTGTCACTTCTAGTGGCAGACTTTTTGTTCCTAATCCTTTATCTTTAGTACTCTGCGTTATGAATGTCCCTCTGGAAACTGGATTTTTGTAGCTAGATTGAGCTGCCCAAGACTGAACAAAAAGAAATTGTGATTATCCAGAAATGCAAATTGTGTTTTTCCATTACAGGAGTGTACAACTGTGGCTATTTGTATTCAACCTCGTTTACTTGGGGTCCTTTCTGAACATCTCTATTACGATGAAATTGCTGTTCCTTTTACACGAATGCAAAATGAATGTAAACAACTCATCTCATTGCTAGCTGATGCACACATTGACGTTGGAAACAGAGTAAACTGCAGTGTATTTACAATAGATCAAGCTAATGAGCTGGTAAGCAGAGGCATGCCTGCCTTTCCTCCAAATCTGTTCTTGTCTTGAAATACACCTTCAGCATAATTACTATGTAGACAGTAACTTGCAGAAATAATGTGGTGACCTTTGCACATCTCATGAAAAAGAATGTGTAAAGATTCTTACTGTTTCCCCTGAGGTGTGTTTACAGTCTGACAAAAATCAAGTGCAGTGCAGGGTACATACTTAATGAGAGAATAAAACTGAGTGTTCTGATCCCAGGTGTGGATTCACTATTGAAATCTACACACAAGAAAACAAAGCAGGCTTCAAAACCATTGTCAGAAGACTTGTAAATAGACTATGTAAATTCTAGACCTCCTCCCCCCTTGACTCTGACCTTTTAATCTGCTTTTAATCTTTTTCCAGTGAAAGATTTAAGCAATAATAGTCAACCAGTTGTGAGTGGGAAAGGGTTTGGAATGTTCTGCAGCTACTTTGTTGTGCTTTTTCCTTAGATTTTTATCCTAGTCTCTTTCCTCAAAAGAAAATCAGCTGAGAAACAACTTGTTCATGCACAGTACCTTGCACATCCTTTCTGGATTCTTGTATTCACATTCTGCTTTGGTAATCTGTCACATGCTCACATATTTCCAGAGTATCTGGGTAGAACTGACAGATATGGGACGAGCTAAATTTGCAGGAGTACATAAAATGCTCTTGTAGCTTTGGGAAGCTAGACTTTAAATGTCTATGATATACCTGATTTTCTCTTTGATCTGCAGTTCAGGGTCCCCAGAAACTACATTTTGGAGCATTTGCTGTTATTTACTGGGAAAATAGGGGTGGTTATATGTGGTCAAGTGACTCATGTTGTGCCATGAGGATATCCTGTTTTATAGTAAGTGAAACAGACTTGTAATTGTTTGTTTGTTTGTTTTTTTCTTTCTCTTAGGTTACTTCTGTTTTCAATGAGGTGACATCATCCTTTACTTTGAATCCTAAAGTTCTGCAACAGTTGGACAGTAAAAGGCAACAAGTCCAAATGACTGTTACAGAAACAAATCAAGAATGGCAAGTGTTGCATCTGCGAGTCCATACCTTTGCTGCATGTGCAGTTGTGAACTTGCAGCAACTTCCAGAAAAGCTAAATCCTGTTATAAAACCCTTAATGGAAGCTATCAAAAAGGAAGAGAATACACTAGTACAAAACTATGTGGCTTCATGTATAGCAAAGTTACTTCAGCAGTGTACAACAAGATCTCCTTGCCCCAACTCAAAGATTATAAAAAATCTCTGCAACTCCCTGTGTGTGGATCCACATCTTACCCCACTGGCAGCATGTCCTGCACAGCCTCAGAGTAGCCATGAAAACTCAAAAGGTATGACATTTAAGACTGCCAGGATTCTTAGTATGTCTGTGCTTATTTCTGAACTGTTGAAATGAGTATTTGAATGAGGCTTGTTTTAACTGATATTTAAAATGCCAGCATCTGAGTATTTATTAATAATGATATCATTTAGGTATTTTAAACTGTTGCAACTGTGTATTGGTTTATATCTATATATCTATATAGATATAGCTATTAAGTACTTTAATTCCAATTTCCAGGTATGGACTCTTGTTTGGTTACTGTCCAGTTATGATCACATTTCACTTACAGATGTTATTGACTAAAAATGGAAATTAAAGTAGCCTGTCAAAAATGTGTGACTTGTGTTACATTCCATAGGCTAACCATAAGATAAAAAGATGAGGACAGTGTTCAAAATTAATAAAATAATCCTATGCATGCAGTGGTCATGGATTCTTTAAATGGCTGTCCATCATTGAAAAATGGACGTTTTGAATGATGAACCCAGATTAACCCAATTAAGATCTTAATATTCTCAAAGATTCGAACCTGCTTTAAGGTTTGACTGTTGTATGTTTTACTCTTTCTTAATGAATATATCCTCTTTTATCTCAGAGTAGAATAACTTTCATATCTGATTGGAAATGAAGCTCTTTAGTATAAACAGAAACATCAGCAAATCCAAAGATACTAATGGCATTTTTCATTGTATCATGACATAAGTATTGAACTGTTTTAAATGACACAGAACATAAATTGGTTGAAACTTTAGAACATAATGTGCTTTTTATGAAACAAAATCGTGTAAATTTTTATATTTGATTGATGTGTTACTTGTGCTTCTTGCTGAATTACAATTTCTGGCAGTTTGCACACCTAACTTTTCGTTCCAAGCCTGTAATGTGCTTCTAGCACAGTAACTCTTCTCTGTAAGTGTCATTGTTCTCAAGGGTGGAAAAAATTATGGTTTTTTTTAAAGCACAATCAGCGGATGACTTGTAGGTAGCTCTCACTTCCCCCTTTGTGTTAAACTGCAGCTTAAATTGTTGTCAGCTGTTCTCCCTTTTCTTTTAGGGCCCAACTCTGATAAAGATGGGATGCAGCACACAGTTACTAAGCACAGGGGAATAATTACACTGTACAGACATCAGAAAGCTGCTTTTGCCATCACAAGTCGGCGAGGTCCTACTCCAAAAGCTCCAAAAGCCCCTATTGCAGATCTCCCCACAGGCAGCAGTGGAAGCATTCCCACAGAACTCGATGAGGTACATTTCAAAAGCTTGAATTTGCAACTTTGTATCCACCCCTCCTTTCCATTACTTTGAATTCACTGGAGATGATACCATTGGATAGGATTGGATGGCAGGGGTTTTTGCATCACAAAGCAGGGGATTTTGTGATGCAAGCAGCTGATGTTTGGTGTTTTAAATGTTTGTCATTAAGGACATCAATAACTCGTGAAATGTTATAATTACTATAGAATATGAATGTCAGTATAAGTTCATGCAGATGGATTTCCACATAGAGTGGAACAAACAGAAGAGGACATGAGCTGTGTCCTGCCCATGTTAGTGTTGGTCCATCTCATTTCCTGCTGGATGCCTCTGAAGCATTAAAAGCAGCAGTTGAAATATGACTGCCTGAAACAGTATGTCTGTGTGACTTCCACACGTGATGTCCCAAACTCTTCCCTTTTATTAATTTCAGACTTCCACACGTTTTAATAAGATTCTAGGCAGGACTGTGAACTCCTAAACAGTGTTGTAGATTTTGTTCTTAATTTCTCGGTTTTGTTCTTAGTTACTAGTGTTTTTATTAATTCTGCTTGCCAAAGAGGGTGGGAGCAGGAGAGGGGTTAAATAACAAATCAAGTATTGTAAGTTTTTTAGTATAGTACTGTTCTAGGTGTCACTGTATTGGCAATATTTGAGATTCTGGAACCAGAACCACTTGGAAATGTCTTGTTGAAATGGACTAGTATCAGCAAAGGCCAAATCTCAAACTTATAGACTTTAAATAATTGGCTGTAAAATATTTTTGGTTTTTTCACATGTATAAAGAATAAAATAATTAACTTGGGAAAAACCTATTGGTCAATGTGGTGTAGGTATGTATAAACACAATCAAAATTGAATACCTATATAATGAGAGGTCACCCTTGAAAATAATTGTTATTTAATATATCTAACCTTGCTACTTTGAATTGTTTAATTCTAGGCTCAGAAACCTTATGTTGTACAGAGAAGAGGAGCTGAATTTGCCTTATCTACCATAGCTAAACACTTTGGTGCTGAAATGGCAACGGGATTGCCACATCTCTGGGATGCTATGGTTGGTTCGTTAAGGAACAACATTCACATAAATAATTTTGGTAATTACACTTCTGATTTAAGCTGGGAGGGGGTTGCAGGCTGGAGCCAGTATGTCAGTCTTAAACTAAACACCCTTTTCTGTTTTTACCAGACCGAAAGTTGTTGCTGGAAAAAGGAGATGCTCCAGCCCAGGAGCTCGTGAATTCCCTGCAGGTTTTTGAAACAACAGCAGCTTCGATGGATACTCAGCTACATCCTCTGGTAATCAGCTTTTGCATGAAACACTTCAGTCTCTTTATTGCTAGTGGTTTAAGTCTTTCTTTTTTAGACGTTTTTCTAATTTTGCTCAAAGGGTGTTCTAGTCACTCACTAGCCTACCTGTTCTCCAAGTCCTCTGTCCTAGTCTTGATAAACTGAAGGCATAGCCTTCAGCAGTCAAGATGTGCCATTTTAAAGCTGCTTTTCCCCCTGTATTCTGTAGGATGTTAAATTCTGTCATTTATGCAGGTCATACAATAAACCACAAAAGCAGGCAGCTACCAAAAATTTACCCTTGGCCTACCCTTTTTTGGATGAGATCCCAAGCAACACTGTCCAACACTTGAGTTATGATAATATTTAGAGTGTTGTGTTACATTGGAATCAGCATCTCTGCTCTGCTTTACTCTAATTCTGAATTTCCTAAACCTGGACAACAGACTGGTAATATGATGCCTTCTGTTTGTTATGGAAGTACAGATAAAAATGTGGTTATGCAGCACTGTGTGGCTGACTGAAATGATTTGATTTATAAGATAAACTGACATGCAGTTTTTGTGTGGCCAGAGTTGGGGCAAAATGGTAGTAGTAAAGTCAGTTCATTGCCTGGCTACTCTGTACCAGGCTGAAGGTTGTCAGAAAGGCTGCCTGTGCAGGGAATGTAGTAATTATGGAGACCTCAGCTTAACCTGCATGTAGACTAGATTTGATCATTAAAAAATGGTTTCTTTCTCTGAACTCAGGAGAGAATCCTGGAGTTAGGATAATTTTGTGAAAGTGGCAGTAAAGTACTGGTTTAAAAAAAAAAAGTTAAGGAAGAAACAGAACAAAAAAAGTCATCCTTATGCCTGCACCTAACACAGTTTTCAGTGCTAGCCTATCTGCAGTACTCTATTTCAGAATAAGTAGAGTAGTTCTGGAAGAGACACAGAGAAGGGTAACAGGATGACCGAAATATATGAGAAGGCTCCCATGCAAGGAATAAGTAGATCAGAAGTCTGGAAAGGATGGGTATAATGAAGGGCCATAGAATTCTGAGCAGATGGAGAAGAATCATGTGCAACTTTTTCTAATTTATTTTAATAAAATACTGAAGTGATTTTGAGTGCATTTAGCATATGCCATGGAAAGATTTTAATACGTGTATTTTATATATATACACATAAACGTGGTATGGAGTTGTTGTGTAGATTGGTTTTGGTGGTGCTAATACTGTATGCAATTTAAAAAAAATGTAGAAAGTTAAGAAGGCTGAGCTTGGTTCATCAAAACTAGTAGTAAAGGACTTTCACACTAGGAAAAATCTGGTTGTCTGTTTAGGTATATGATACAAAAGCATTTCTGCAGTGATTAAAAAGAAGGCACATCCATACACCAAAGACACACGTGTATACCCTGCTGGGGAGATGCTGATTTCCTTCAGAGTGTCCTCCTGGTCGCACAGAATTACTGAGATTCCCAACATGAGTAATTAATCTGCCTAAACACAGAGGGAATGAGTCTAGGACAAATTGGTAGCTGGAAGGAATTCTTAAATCTATGTAACTGTGTTTAAGCAATAATTCTATTTTTTAAATAAGATGTTCTGGGTACTGTATTTTCAGTGTGAAACACTTCCTTGCTAACTCAGCGCTTCATTAATTTTCATTTTGACTGAAATACTAAATAGTTTGTTACTCTGAATTTCATCTGTGTTGGGGAGTAATGTGCATTACAAGTTCAAATTGCCTTTTTCTTTTGAAATAATTTTTTAGTTCTAAGCGATTATATCTTGCAAAGGACCCCCTTTAAGCATTCTTAAATTACTTCAAAAGATTGTAGTTCAAAAAATCACTGATTTGTTTATAATTCATATTAACCTTTACTCCACGCACCTTTTTCTTTTATTCAGTTAATACAGCATTTGCCTCATCTTTACATGTGCCTTCAACATCCCAGCACTGCTGTGAGACACATGGCTTCCCGCTGTGTGGGTGTTATGAGCAAAATAGCAACCATGGAAACAATGAATATCTTCCTAGAGAAAGTCCTCCCGTGGCTGGGAGCAATAGATGACAACACCAAACAAGAAGGTGCTATTGAAGCGCTTGCATGTATCCTTGCTCCTGTATTCAAAAATGCAGAAACTTCTTTGCTGTTGTTTCATTTGGGTGAACACAAATGTTGCCTGAAAAAAATGGGAGGAGGAACGAAATAAAATACTAAGCTGTTTTTTCTCCTGTGGAAAGAAACAGAAGAAACTTCCATTTCCATTGCCCTTATTGTATCTACCAAGCAACGTTTTGGTGGAGGTAATTCAGTCTCTCAAACCATGCACTTTGCTGGCCAAATGTAATTGGGTAGGTCAGATTTCCTTGCTTCTGCATTGTTTTGTCACTAGAAATCTCATTCACCTGAGTGTAACAATTAATGACACTGAGTGTGAAGTCTCATGGGTGTTTTTGTCAGACAAACCTGAACTATTTCCTTAATAACCACTCCAGGTGTAATGGAGCAGCTGGATGTTGGTATTGTTCCATACATTGTTCTTCTAGTGGTTCCAGTTCTGGGCAGAATGAGTGATCAGACAAACAGTGTACGCTTTATGGCTACTCAGTGCTTTGCCACACTGATTAGGCTGATGCCTCTTGAGGTAAGCTCCAGCTGTAAGTATATGGAGTATGTGAACTGTATCCACTCTTCCACCAGCTGCAAAGTCCAGGCTTCTGGCTTAATAAATGCTGAATGAGTAACTGGTTTTATAGTTGTTGAGTCCATATCAGATAATAGAAGACATGGCCTTGATACGTAAAATGAGCAAAAATGGACCCTGTGTTAGCAGTTTTTTAATTTAATGTTGAAATAAAATTCCTCTTTATAAGAAACTCATTTCAGCTGTATACCCAAAATTACATGGTAGGTTTATTAATTTTGTGTGTAATGCTGCTTTTCTTAGTTTGGATTTAAAAGTTTTAGGAGTTCTGTGTGCACTCTCTGTAGGTATGTGTGTTGCTGAGTATGTTGTCAAGAGAAATGTACAAAAGCAATAGTGGTTTAAAAGAAAAATCAAAAGTAACAGCAATAGAAGTAGTGTGGGGATAAGTAGGATCACTTATTACTAGTTCTCAATGTCAAAAAGCACCACCCTACATATTTATGCAAAATATTGTGTGTTATGATGCAGTGGTGTCTAAGCAGTACAGAGCTGCTTCAGTCTTTCACTCCTGTTACAGCTTGCATACCTCAGACAGCATCTGATGTTATTCATCAAGGACTACAATGCTTCTAAGTAACTTAATGTGTCCACCAGATGGTAATAGAAGACAGTTGAGAATTTCCACAGCAAAAATGAAAAACAATTGTCAGCTTAATGGATTTTTATTATTTCACTTTTGACCTAAGCATACCTTAGAATAGGATAACTAGCAATCTGCCTTAACAGGAGCACTTACTTTGTGTGCTTACACTGAGATGTTGAACAAGTTGCAAGTGAGCAAAGAACTTAATTTCTAGCATGTTCATTGCAGTGCCATTTGCACCAGGGCCTTTCTTCATACACGTGTTAAACACAGTCCTGTGGAATACACATAGCTTAGGGCTTGGGGGGAGTTAAAGCTATTTTAATAAAATTTAGTGAGAATATCTTAAAAACATACTCTACTTGTTTTATTAATTGTGTGCATATGCATGATCACTTCATATTTCTTTTCCATAGTTACGGGAGAAGTGCCTTAAAATTTTGCTTTCTAGTTAAGAAAGTTCAGTATGAGATACTGAACTATATTAAATATGTAATGATAGAGTGAAGCAGATTACTAATGAGAAAAAATACTTGGATTGTCATGGAACAGTATTTTACTTAACAATAAAAAAATACCATTAAGTGAGTTGGGGCAACATAACTATGCTCTGTTTCCTGCATCGTTATGCACAAATTGATTATTCCTGCAACTGTAAAAATGAACGTATGACTGAGAGAAGGATTGTAAGAGAAATGGTTCAACTTGATCAAACTTGTATTGATAAGCAATCCTGCTGCAAGTTGACAACATACTTGAACCAAATTACTTGGCCTAGTGTTCATACAGCAGCTGAGTTCTTCTGAATGAGAGAGTAGGCAGAGCATTGCACGAGGAGGCTGCTGTCTCTGTGTATGTATGTACTTAAATATCATACGGGGCACTGCTAACATCCCCCTTCCTTACTAACCACACACGTGGTGGAATTATTTGATAGAGTTGGTTTTTTTTAGCTAGGAGCCCTCTGTAAGTGATTAGTAAGTTGGGTTTTGAGGTAAAGCTGACTAAAGATGGAGAAGGCCCAGAAAAATGGGGTTACTGATGTGATGTTGGGAAAATAGCAGTGCCTCTGCTGCTACTGTATGTTATTAGCAAGCAAGAATGAGCATCTTTGGCTCCCAAATGCCTTCTTTGGGCTTCTGGCCTGGTATGGGGAATACCTAGGAAATAAAGGTCTGCTGTTACAAACAGAGGGGTTCAGTTTTGGTTTTGTTATTGTTTTTGTTGTGTTTTTTTTTTCCCTCACAAGTTTCCAACTGCTTGAATTCATCCTATGGATTTCAGTATCACTTTAGATCTAATTCTACTAAGTAAGAGAAAAATTCATCAAACTTTGGATGGTAGTTTGGTAGCCACAACAAACTTTGATTGTGGCTCAGGAGGAGTGGGTGTCATAGGATTCTCTAGCCAGCCAGATAAACTCTGATTGGAGATAGAATAGCTCAGTCTTTATAGAATCTCAGCAGCATGACCACAGTTTTCTATCTTTTGTGTAATTTCTATCAATCTTTTCAATGTGTCCCTTTGGGGCAGGATTTGTCTCTTGCACCTTACAACCCTGCATATATTGACCTGCAAGTAATCAAACAAGTGTAGCTAAAAATAGTATTTAAATCCTGACTTTAGATTCATACAGTTGAGAAGATTACAGCTTTTCAGTGTATGTTTAAAATGTCTGAGTATGAGGTTTAATTTCTTCTTCTTCTCTGTGAGGTATTTGAGTCCTGTAGCCCTTACATGACTGCCTTAAATATGTTACTCTAGGCTGGTATACCAGACCCACCAAACATGTCTGAAGAATTAATCAGAATGAAGGCTAAAGAACGTCACTTTCTGGAACAATTGCTGGATGGGAAAAAACTGGAAAACTATGAAATTCCAGTACCAATCAAAGCAGAGCTCAGAAAATACCAGCAGGTAATAGCTTATACTTTTAAAATAAAAGTTCTAGTCTGATATGATTTCATGGAATAGGAGTTGTTCAGGTACTGGCATTTTTCTTGTGGATTTTTTGAGTATTTTGGTTTTCGTTGCGCAGTGTGTGTTGCACAGTTGGACTCTGGATAAGGAAGAACAAATGAAGTAATGCATGCTTCTTACACCGTTCTAATGTTATTTTTTTGCCCTTTCTGGATTTTGCTTTTTTGTCTGGGAATGGCCAGTGGGCTGTGCCTTGCTAACACTGAGTGTGGCAGCCACCACTGCAAAGCCAGGCCTCACTGTACCATTTGGGTGTTTGTTTTTCCCTTTATTCCCCCCCACTTTTAGTGAATGGGCTGTTGTAGATACATTTGTGATGGGAAGCCAGCTCCTAGTTTGGCAGTGCTGAGTCACTGAACAATATGGATGTTTGAACTGAAGCTCAACTAGCAAAAAAAAAAAGCCAGTTTTTCATCATGGCACTCTCTCTCTTTTCTGATTTCAGGATGGAGTGAACTGGCTTGCATTTCTCAATAAATACAAACTTCATGGAATTCTTTGTGATGACATGGGCTTAGGAAAAACTTTACAATCCATTTGCATTCTTGCAGGGGATCATTGCCTCAGGTAAGCTTAAGCAAATAGCGTTCTGTCTTAGACTTTGATGGTTGGTCTTGTGTGGTAATGAATTTGGACATAGTCCTGGGCAACTGTAACTATAGGTGGCTGTGTTTGGAGAGGGGGTTTGGACCAGGTGGCCTCCACAGGTCCCTTCCTACCTCAACTCTTTGGTGAAAAACAGGGGGTTTTTTAACTCTATTTTATACTCTTAAAGGGCTCAGGAATATGCAAGAACAAAACTGGTGGATAGTGTTCCTCTTCCTTCCTTGGTGGTGTGTCCTCCTACACTCACGGGACACTGGGTGGATGAAGTGGGCAAATTTTGCTCAAAAGAATATCTTAATCCATTGCACTATACAGGACCTCCTACTGAGAGAGCAAGGTAACCCATCTTGCATTTATAACTGATTTAGAGTAAAATATCCCACAGGGAATCTTTCAATTTACTACTAAAGCATAGTTTGTGGGCATGGGAAAACTTACGATGGTATCTTTAAAGGCTGAAATAATAATGTGTAAGGAACACTTTAATTAACTCCTCATTTTTTTTTCTTAAGATTGCAACACCAGGTGAAAAGACACAATCTCATAGTGGCTTCATATGATGTTGTAAGAAATGACATTGACTTCTTCAGGTAAGAATTGGCTTGTTTTCTGAGGTTTTTAATAGCTTAGAATTTTAAATGCCACTTAAGTCTGTGTTTTTCTTTTCTAGAAATATTAAGTTTAATTACTGCATTCTTGATGAAGGCCATGTAATAAAAAATGGAAAAACAAAGCTGTCAAAAGCAGTAAAACAGCTGACTGCTAATTACAGGATAATTCTTTCTGGAACACCAATCCAGGTAACTGATTTTCTGTCCTGGATGAATAGTAGAAAACAAGATAGATCTATCTTGCACTCAGTTTTATTGTACCTTTTAACAGTCGTGTTGTTTGAAGTATACATTGCAAAACAGCTTTTCACTTCTAAATGCTCAAAATGACATCTTTTCCCTTTGCTGGTATACCTGTGTATAGGGGAACAAAACCAAATTTTGTGGTATTAATGGGGTTCAAAAGTTGGCAGCAAGACTTTCTCTACCACTTCCTCTTTAAGTGTCAGGCAGAGAAGAGACCACTTCCCTATGCCTCAAGTAAAATCAGCAGGAAGCTCAATTCTGAGATCTCCAGATTTTGAGCTTTGTCCTAATGACTTGCCTGTGCAGCGTCTGTCTCACCCAGGACTAAGACCACTGGTGTGTCCTGGGTTTTGTTAACCAGAAGAACTCTGGGTGTGGCTTAAGGCTCTGGACACAGTGGGAAGTCCATTTATACTTTCAAGTGCATGCAGAGGTATTTCTGTAACTTGAATGAAAGAGCCACCAAGCTCCAGAAGCTTGGGACTGGGTTGTAGTGTGAGGTTTGTAGAGTTTTAAATATGTATGGAAGTTTTTTCTGATAACTTGCAACAACTTATTATTTCTGAAAATAATTTATCAAATGTTTCTTTTATGTTCAGAACAACGTCTTAGAGTTGTGGTCATTGTTTGACTTCCTAATGCCAGGATTCTTGGGCACTGAACGCCAATTTGCAGCTCGTTATGGCAAACCAATCCTGGCAAGCAGAGATGCCCGAAGCTCCAGTCGAGAACAAGAGGCTGGTGAGGATCAAATGTTTAATCTTTGGGTTGTTCTAGCCTTTTAAATGAGAATTGCTAATGAAAAAGTGTGGTTAGCTCTATCATCAGAGATTGAGGGGGAGTTGAATGTTTTGAAGAAAATGCTTTCCTTCGAAAACACTGGTGCTCTTGCCCTCACTAGGGGTACTCGCAATGGAAGCTCTGCACCGCCAAGTCCTGCCGTTCCTGCTAAGGAGAATGAAAGAGGATGTACTGCAAGATCTTCCACCCAAAATTATTCAAGATTATTACTGTATTCTCAGTCCTTTACAGGTATGCCTAAAAAGTGGCTGGGGGTTTATTTTTCAGCACAATTAAGATCACAAAGGCATGAATTCTGTATTCCAGTGTCAGTCTGATACCAGCTCTGACATTCTCTTGATGTCTAAAATAATTTTGTAGTAAGTGTTTAAAACACTGGTTCCAGTCTTGTAGTAATGAAGTATTTCTTGAGCTGAATTTCAAGCATTGTTCAGGAACAACATGTAGGCATCTTCAGATTGCTTTTCAGTAACAATTTCCAAGTGGAAAGAAAACAAATGGCAAGAGATTGTTAACGTTTATCTTGTGTTACATATGAAATAACTTTGTTAGTGTATGATAATTCAGAATTTTAACTTGAAACTGAACTCTGAATAGGACTGTCTATCTTCTGTCAGGAAAAAAACCCTCTCATTCTCTTGTCTGGTCTACAGGTTCAGCTTTATGAAGATTTTGCCAAGTCTCGTGCCAAATGTGATATTGATGAAACAGTTTCTTCAATTTCACTGAATGAAGAAACTGAAAAACCAAAGCTTAAATCTACAGGTCATGTATTTCAGGTACAGTTTTTTTTTAGTAATTTTTGTTACCTACTACATATGCTTTTGGTAACTGTATTTATAGGTTTAGTAAAAAATGAAAATCAAAATAGTAAACTTAGATATTTGTGGTCATATGACCTGAGTATTTAAGGCTGGAAAGTGATGTATAGCTATTATGTTTAAATTACAGGTTTGTGTCTTATGAAGCCTAACACTGCCTCGTATTTTTGATCTGCTCAGTTGGTGTAGAGCTGTTTTGTGAAACTTGTAAAAACTGAGTACTGAGAGAGCAAAACCTCAGAACGAGGAAAGTAATTCTGATTGCATCAGCTGTTACTCTTCAACATTAAGATTCTAAAACATGGACAGAATGTTTCCTTAAGGGTAGATCTGAATTTATGAAGGTCCATGATCTTATAGAATTGCAGATTAACTCTTGTTTAATTTGAAACAATTATTCTCAAACTGCTCCAAACCCATTTCCTCTATTGCAGACACAGATGAAACTGTGGGAAATGGTAATCCTTGCATTTTCCCTGAAAGAAGGGACTAAGATCACAATGAGTGTAACAGTGTTGGGATACAATTTGAAATGCAGGTTTTAAATCTGCAGCTTTGATGAAAATACACCAGATTATGGAACGTAGCCAAGTGACCCCTGTACTTATGATCAATTCTGTTAATCCTTTTTCTGTAACTGTGTTCTGGCTAATCATTTCTTTGAACTTCATTTCTTAAATAATTAAAGGCGTTGCAGTACTTACGGAAGCTCTGCAACCATCCAGCTTTAGTGCTCACAACCCAACATCCAGAATACAAGAGAATTACAGAGCAGCTTGCAGCTCAGAACTCATCCCTTCGGGATATCCAACATGCACCTAAGCTGTCTGCTTTAAAACAAGTAGGTGGACATGTGCTGTGCCTTAAATTCCCCAAATGTCTCTACTGCTGTTACAATTTAGGATGTTATATTTATGATTTCATTAGTATGGAAGCTCTTCTTAATAAAATTAAGTAGTGAATGAAAAAGAAGGCAAGGGTGTTTAAGGGATATGCCCTATTTTCCCTGATAATTCAAGAGGGGGGGAACACAGTCTTCATGGTGATGATGTTTATATAAATTGTTGGCATATGAAAAGCCTTCTGTTTTATTCTTGTCTCTCTTGTTGAAGAATTTTTTTTCATTTTTATTACACAGGAGACTACTTCCATGATAAAGTTAGATTGCATTACATAGCTTTACTTACAATAGAATTTAAGGAAATTAAGAAAATGCGGGGTTTTTTTAATGACTCTCAAGTTTTTCATATTTTGATACGGGAGCCAAACTTTGCCATCTTGTCACTTAAATGACTGTCATTTAGATATTTCCTTCTGCAGTTTGTTTCTCTCATTCCTACTATTGCTAATTAACGAATGCCAATGTTTACATAAGATCTACAGTCATTTTAGTGACACGCTGTAATATTCTTTTACTTAAAGCTGCTGCTAGACTGTGGTTTGGGGAATGGTGGATCTTCAGAAAGTGGTACAGAAGCTGTTGTGGCCCAGCACAGAGTGCTTATCTTCTGTCAGCTGAAGAGTATGCTGGATATAGTGGAGCACGACCTTCTCAGACCTCAGTTACCTTCGGTTACTTACTTACGACTGGATGGCAGCATTCCTGCTGGGCAGAGACATTCCATTGTTTCCCGGTATGCCTTATCCCCTCATAACCATATGAGGCCAACTGTAATGGACTGTATTATTTATATGGTGCAAAATTGGGGGTTTTGTCTTCCTCAAAGCAGATGAGGTTCATAAAAATCTTGATTTAGATGAAACTTACCATACTTAACTTCTTCTTGTATGCAGGTTTAATAATGACCCGTCTATAGATGTTCTTTTGCTCACCACTCATGTTGGTGGTCTGGGACTTAACCTGACAGGGGCTGACACCGTTGTGTTTGTGGAACATGACTGGAACCCGATGAGAGACCTGCAAGCCATGGATCGGGCACATCGCATTGGGCAGGTGAAAACCTCTCTGTTTCCCTTAAGAGGGTGGCTTTTCTCTGCTGAACTTGCTTGTATAACAAAGTGACATCTGTAGCTTTCTACCAGGCTTCTATTCATACGTGTTTCTTGCAAATAAGCCAGCTGCTGAAGTGCATATCTCCTTATTCCACCCCCAGCTTGGTAAGTCTTCTCTTCTGTGCTCCCTGAGCTGCTGGGGAGAGGCCAGAGAAGAATCACCCTTTGGTGGAGGAGGAGAGGACTGAGGGGACAGCCCACAGGGTTGTCCTTCTCTGGTGCTTGGACAGGGCAAGAATGACTGCTGGTAGACTTCCCCTAGAGCTGTGAAAACCAGTGAATCCTTCCAGAGTACAGAGGCAACTGAAGATGCCTCTACTGACTAGCAGCTAGTCTCATGCTTTCTATCTGATGTCTGTCAGACTGAGTAGTTACTGAAGGGTAACTCCAAGCCAAACTGATTCTAGACTGTCCATGATAAACACTAAAAGCTTATGCTTTCCTGAACACCTAAGATGATATTTTCTAGCTAAATGTGCTTCTTTTTTCTTTCAGAAACGTGTTGTTAATGTATATCGCCTGATAACCAGGGGAACTCTGGAAGAGAAGATCATGGGTCTTCAGAAATTCAAAATGAATATTGCAAATACAGTGATCAGCCAAGAAAATGCAAGCCTACAGAGCATGGGAACAGAGCAGCTTCTTGATCTGTTCACTCTTGACAAGGTAAAGAAACATTTTTACATACACCTACCAAAAATAGAGTCAGCTTAGGGAAAAGCTTTGCTTTGAAATGTAAAATTTAATCACACAAATGCTTAAGTTGGACTGATGAATAGTAGACAGCTCTCTGAACAACAGGAGGAAGAGATATTTCCCCAGAAGAATTATCAGACTTGAAGAATTTGTTAGATTCTTGGAAGCATTATTCTGTGTATTAACAGGAATTTTTTTCTTTTGTGAAGGATGGCAAAACTGAAAAAGCAGATACCTCTACCTCTTCTGGGAAAGCATCAATGAAATCAGTACTCGAAAACCTTGGAGAACTGTGGGATCAAGAGCAGTATGACACTGAATACAGTCTTGAAAACTTTATGCATTCATTAAAGTAACCATCACATATTTGTAATACAACTGCTGCTAGTTCACGTATTTTTCTGCTGATATTCAGCAAACTTCAGAGCATATAGAGTGAACCTTGAGCTTAATGTGTAAATAGACTTACTGAAAGAAGAATCTTCGAAAGACTGGCACGAAGTAGTGTCAGCTGTTTCACTGGGAAGTTATTCTGTCTTAAACGTTTGCACTGTATAAAAACTTCAAATGTAAACATTGTGAGGTGGTTTGAATTTTACTTGTTCTGAACAGCTGCAAATTCTTACTTGGTAGAAGAATTACAACAAAACAGGTTTTTACATTTGTTAACAAGTGTTACTTGTGTTTGCAGTTAAGTCCACCATTATTTCTTTCTGTATCTATAATAGTTTTGTACAGTTGTTTCAGTGAGTACTTCAGGTTGTTCAGTGTACATTTTTCTTTTAAACACAACTTGCTTTTATGATGTACTAAAAAAGCAATTTTCAACTTAAGCTTTCATTCAGATCATTTCAGGACTTATATCACCAGAGGCAAAGCCTAGAAGCCTTGAAAGTATTGAATAATGGAATGAATGGCACTAGGCCTGTGCACCCACCTTTGTATATTGACTATAAATATGTCACGCTCTTCAGTCTTTTGACACCATCTTGTGAGAACAGCTGACTTGAACTTTTTAATGTAATGAGCTCTATTAAATACAGGTAATGGCCTATTTGAGGCCATGTTTGCATCCTGTTAGCAGGGGTGTACTTTTTTAATTTATCTATAAGGCTAGAATATAGCCACTTTGAGAGATGCATGTATTCCATATGTTTCAATCCTATATATTTTTTTGTAACTAAAAGAAGAAATTAAATATACAGACAGACATTTTCCAAAAGTAGATTTTACACTGTCTAGGATTCTAAAATCCATGCTAAAAGTGACTGTGTACTAAACTGATGCATGATTTAAAGCTTCTTAAAGGAATAGGGAGGACTTTTTTTCTTTAGGAGAAAATATACATAGGAATACCTACATTCAGTTTGAGGTAATTGAATAGTTAAAATTGTGTAACAAAGATAGTGAGAGACTTTAATAGCAGTGAGTGAGAATAATATGGCTGTATGTTATGCAGCTTTTTATAAAAAAGGGAGGCAGTAGTAAAAGTGTGTTTCTAGATTTGCATATGTACCAGTATATGCACTTTTTATAAATATTAAATTATAGATAACTTACAGCAGTTGTCTGAATACATAGAATATATGTATAAATATAAAACCTAAGGTTTGTAGCTTGCTGTGTGCTTAAGCATCAGAGCTTAAAAACCACCAGAGACCTCAACTATTGTAAAATAAGATTGTTTTAAAACTATATGAATCAAGACAGTTCTGCATCATTGGAGACAAATTAATGTCACATTTCAGTAGTTATGAACTGCCAGATTGTAACTAAATTAGCATTCCATGAAAATAAACAAACTGGGAATGTATAAGTTGTATGTTGAGTTTGTCCACGTTCAGTTTTGTTTCTGTAGGGAATACTTACCTGGCTGCATAAAAAACCTTACACTTTTGGAAATTACAGCTGGATTATGAGTCTTATATTGGTTAATTTCCACCTTTGGACTATTTCTGTTGTGCTTTCAGCTGATGATCCAAGCAGGGGAGACAAGATGGGGCTTGGTGGTGTTTGCAGAGAAGTTACAGTGCTGGAATAATGCATACTTGAAGATAATTTGGTGATAGTGCCTAGAAATAATGAGATATTTGAATAAAGAAACCTCTTTAGTGGTAAAAATTGCATATGTTTTTCTTCATGAGTTTTATTAGGTGCAGTGGTAAAAACCTGTTTGGGTCCTGTTGTGAAAGAAATAGACAGCATAGGACTGTTTTAAGCCAGTTATTTATCACATTGAGGTTGCTATGCAACCATAATAATTTTAGCGATTGCTTTCTTGGATATCACATCAAGAAGACTCCAGCACCTGAAAAACAGGGGAAGACAGAACCTAGAATAATTATTTCAAGATTACTGTATGTACTGACTGATCTTAAATGTTCTGTGAATTAATGCTTTGAAATGAAACCCAACATGAACACTTCACCAACTCTATAAAAAATGGGCGTTTGTTATACCTTAATATTTAACGAATAGCTCTTCAATACTTTTCAACCTAGCAGAGCATTTGCCAAGATCTGGCTTGTTTGTGCAGTGTCCTCACTGCACAAACTGGATTCACTTACAGCAAAACTCCAGCAAGAAATAGCTCTTAGAATGCCTGTAACTGCATTTGATCTCTTTAATGGGTATTCAGCTGGACCCAGAACCAAGGTATACATAGTGATTTAGTTTAACTCAGGTTAGTTCAAGTTGAATCTTTTGCTTTAGTCCATTATCTTTAAAAATCTTATATTTTACCTTAAGATTACCAGATGTAAAGACAAATGCTTATATTTACCATTAGTGGTATCCCCAACTTTCCTAGTATCTCATGGTTCTGCAGGTTTAAGGCAAAGAGCACATGTTTCTAATTAAGCCTTAATTCAAGCAGAAATATGGCAACTTTTAAGCCATATTAGAAACTGTGGAAAATGTCTAAGATGAAAGCATATTCACATACCAAAGCTTTTATTAACTTGCTTACAAATGGTAAATAATGTAGTGTTAAATCTAGCTTGGTGTGCAGTGTTAATGGAGCTTTGGCGTAGGGCAAGCTTTAAAGCTTTTAAGGATTAAAGCAGTAACTGACTTGTGCTAAGTTGCTTTGTAATCAAAAGAGTTCTTTCTTTAAACCAGGCAGAGAGAGGCTTTAGAGTAAAAATTATTTTTTAAATCACATTTAAGTGAATTACTTTCAAGGACAGTTCTCTGAATACAAGCATTTTGTAGAGGTGATAATCCATCTAAATACTTTCAATGGTCTATTAAAAGACATGACCTTTGAATTTGTGTCAGAAACCCTTTCAGTTGGCTCCTTATCTTCTAGTAGCTTCACTGGTTCTCCAGTATTCTCCTCTACAGCAGGTTTGGAAGTATCTGTTCAGTTCCACTGTCTGTTTTTAAAGCCAACTCCCTGTTCAGGGATCAGGATTTAGCTGATTCTCTGGTAGCCAGACCAAACTCAGGAATTCTGCCCAGCAAGGGAAAGCTTCCTTTGGTGTGAGACTGACAGCACTACCCTCTCCAGTACAGGAACACCACTCCCCTCCTAGGAGGACCACATAGCAGCAGGGTAACAGAGCTCGAACTTCACACTGACAGTTCTGTGATCTTGGATGTCACTCCAGAGGAGATGCTCTTCAGCTGCTCTCTGTGTACACAGGCAGAATTCTGCTGGTGTGAGCCCTCAGATGAGCTCTGTTGGTTGGAGCAAGCATGGTGCTCATAATGCCAAGTCCTCTCCATTCATAAGCCTTATGCAATAGCAACACAACCTTAATTTTCTCCTAACAGGTACCTTTAATTTAGCATAAAGAGTAGAAAGTCTGTGCCAAGCTCCTCTGTATCTTTTTTTCCTTGAGCAACAGCTAAATACACTGTGCTTACACTGTGCATATGCTGCAGTAGATAGGCAAGAAGACAAAAGAGAAAGTTGTCCTTTGTCAAGGTGGAGACATTTTTATTAATTTCTTGTAGACACTGGGATCCAAACTCGTGACTTTACATCTCAAGTTGTACCCACCAGCCTTGCATCTGCACAAACCAGCACATGAGGGTTTAGGAGATTTTTTAGGCTATCCTTTCTTAAGGCTATCAAACCTTTAAAAAGTCCTATGTTCAAGACTATGTTCTGTTTCCTTAGCTCAGTCATGTGGATGGCTAACTTGGAGTTGGGTGTCTGATGATTTATGAAGTAATCAACAATCACAAACTCTTACACATGATGACCCTTTGTGTTTTCTTTTAAAGTAAAATTCAGACCAGGATTTGCTAAGTTGTAAAAGGAATTCCACATACTAAAGGAAAATGTTTACTGCTCAATTTCCCTTTTCAGATGAGGGAATTGGATCTGGAGAGCAGAAACTCCAAACCTATAAATTCAGCCTCAGGTGCAAAAGCTGCAGGAATGGGGAGAAAGGAAGGATATACTGCATCCTGCCAAATGGCTGTTTCAGGGACGCAGCAAAGTGAGCTACTCTGCAGTTCAGTGAGAGGCTCAGAAACAGCTGAGCTATCAGAACATGCTGGCCACGTCTCCAACACACTCCAGTTCCAGGGGCCTTTGCAGGGCTATGCTGTGCTCTCCATGCCAAGGCTGTGCCTGCCAGAGATTTCCCATACACCAGGGTAATTACATTTCACAGTTTATGCAGGCTGGGTGCTTAGATACTCCATTGAGAAAATGGGAATACTGCTCAGTGTAGCAGCCCAAGCGGATCATGTGGTTAACTTGTGTGCTTTTTGCTGCTGTTTCAATGTTAGCTCTCTCTGAGTAAATACTGTGCTCTCCAGATACACATTTATGTATTCTGACCCTGGTTCTTGTGACTCATACTGCACTTACAGAGATTTAATTATCAGTCGCAGCCCAGCATCTGAGAAATAAAGCCTTCAAGTAGAAATCTGTAATGGTAAGCCAAGGGAAGAGCTAACGCAGATGTTAAAATCTGCTTTTGCAAGAAGAGAACTTGAAAAAAGTCAGTTGAATTTGTCATGATCTCTGCTGTAGCCAGAGAGGGAAGGCATTAAAAATACATTGACTCCCAGAAAATGACGCATTCCAATTCCTGCCTTCCTTCTGAATCAGAGCTGCCTCACTTAACAGCAAAACTGACTTTAGCCTTTGCATTACCAAAACAAGTGTGCCTTTAGGAAAGTGCTGCACTGTATTCTGATCTATTTCTCCATGCTGCCCTTGCCTCCAATTATAAAGCACTTCTGGGACACTTGCAACTGTTCATTCTTGGCCTCTATTTTGCAAGTATCATCACTCACAAACCACAACAATCTTGTAAACTAAACTTCAGTACTCAGGTGCTATTTCATGTTCATTTGGACACATTTGGATACCTATATAAGCACAGGCAAACCACTTCTGAGCATAAAGTCAAAATTTGGCCCATGCTCATATTCAAGAGATGCCAGAGGAAGGAATCGTGCAGAATAACAAAACTAGCAGTAAGTGCCAGCCCACCAGTGTCTGTCTTCATTTATGACTAATTTAAAGCTCACCCACTTAGGCATCATAGCAGTGAAATTATCAGTTCATTTGCAAGCTGGAAGGGGCAACATGGCAGAATTCAAAGTTGGTACTTCTGCTTTCTTTGCTGCCCTGGTGAGAGCTGCAAGATGTGATCAGCATTTCAGGCTTCTCACGGCCGGCACAGTCAGCAGTAGTTAATTATTGTTTATAAAATGCAGAACTCTGTGTTCTCACAGAAGTTGCATCACTCTTTGGCTGTGCCTATTATTTATCAGCTGAAGAGCAAGACAGCAAACAAAGCAAGGAGAGTGAAAAAAAACACCAAAACCCATGGCAGTTTACATGGGCTGTGTAGGGACAGGGAAAGCAAAGAAGGAGGAAGAGAAATGGGATGCACTTGCTATCAGCCTATTTTCCCTGGCTCTGTTTGGTTTATTTTTCCCAGTTTCCCACTGTGCAGTATTTTTGCCTCCAATATAGATGTGGTCACAGCTGGCAAAGCCACCGCAGTACTGCTGTGGAAGAGATTAGAATGCCTTACCCCTGGGAGCCTGGTGTGTCCTGCTTCATCCCCTTCCCACTTAAGCAGGAAAAGTAGCTCCGACCACCACCACAGGAGCCTGCTGTGCCACCCCAGAGGAGAAAACAAACCAGCCAGACTCAAAGTTCAGATAAGTTTCAGTGGCAGATGGCTACGGACACCCCACAGCTTCTTGCACCTGCACAGAAACCTGGAGAGAAACTACAACCCTTCCACACGAGCCAAGGCCCAACACTGGCCCTGAGGATCAGCAGCCAGTGCTGCCTTCATAGAGTCAATGAAACCACGGAATATCCTGAATTGCAAGGGACCCACAAGACTCATCGAGTCCAGCTCCTGGCCCTGCACAGAACTGCCCTAGGAATCACACCATGTTCCTGAGAGCATTGTCCAAACAGCTCTTGAACTCTGTCTGGGTTGGTGCTGTGACCACTTCCCTGGGGAGCTGTTCCAGCGCCCAGGCACATCCTGGGTGAAGAACCTTGTTCTACTATCCAGCCTAACCCTTCCCTGCCTTCACACCCTCGCTATCCCTCACTCACCAAATGGCATAACAGAAAGAAAGGGCCTCAGAACCACGAGTCTCTCGCTGCTCCACGGGCTCCTGCCAAGGCCTCACGGGGGAAGGGGATGGAGGGCCGGCGCCTCAGTGGGGCCGCGCTGGCTGCCGGGGCTGGCACGGTGTGGGATCCGCGCAGCGGCCCCCGCCCTCAGATCCCACTGATCGCCGCTGCCCAGTGCAAGCCGGCCTCAAATTCCCCGTCTTCCCATTTCTTCCCCATCCCGGGTTTGCCATTGAGAGCCCCAGAAACCAACCCTCCCCTCAGACCGCGGAGCACGGCGGGCAAGGCTGGGGCCTGTGCAGGCCCCGGCAAGGGGGGCCCGGGGAGGCGGCGTTGCGCTGTCGGAGCGCTTGCAGAGCAGCAACACCGACGGCTTCACCTGCGGCATTTTGGATTCCTGCCAGGTGGGGATCAGCCCGGATCTGGGGCCGGGTTGTGCACCTTGCGGATTTTTCTAGCTATCCACCCAAGGGCTCTAAAGGCAAGGAGGTCTCCATTCCGTTTCGTTGGTCCGATGCTGATCTGTCACAGAGCAGGACTTGCATCTGTGGCAGAGATGTATTCAAGGCACTAAAAGGCTTTTGCAATTATTAGACGCCTTTATCAGCTTTGCTTTGGCACTTAATCAGCTGCAAAAGCTATTTATTGCCTCATAAACTCCTCTGCAGCAAACATTATCCTTTAATTAATCCCTGAAAATTACAAAGGCTGATGAGGTAACCCCTTTTTCACACCACCCAGTTAAGCTGAGGAGAATTTGTTGCTGTTTTCCCCTTTCATTTTGTTTTTAGACGTTTGTCAGCTGTCTCAGTCAGAGGGCTTGTTAGGACAGGTAGTAGCAATTTAGCAGCATGTCCCAGGTAACAAATACCAGCCAAATCACTGAGCTGTAAGGATTATTCACAGCTGAGAAAGTTAGGAGATGAGTAAAAGTTAAATCTTAATTTAACTCCCATTAAAATAGGAAAGGCAATCTGAACAGCATGTGGCTGCAGCGTTAAAGGATGTTACAGACTCATTAAAAGATTGGACCGGTTGCTAATTAGGATTTTTTGAAGCTAAGAACACAATGGCAGAAGTAGATCTCTTGCATACTGTGAGACTTCAGATGCATTCTTGCTTTGTATATCATTAACTTTTGTATATCAGCACTCAGAGGAATTCAAAGTAACTGAAAACATCAAGATATCTCCATGTCTGCAACAACTCAATACCTTAAGATTTCCACTAAAACAGTGTTTTGTAATCTGGATATGAATTTTCTTTACAGTACAGACATGAAATTTTGCTATTTCCACATACCCCAGCCCATACCCCCACCAGATCCAGACATTAGATTTCAAGTAAAGCAGTTCACAAAATAACAAAAATGTTAGGCATCACTATTTCAACTTTTATCTGGCCTTATAAGAACTAAAATTACAGCTGGAAATTCAATGCTCTTGTGTAAATGTGTCGATTCTACTTTACGGGGGGATGAGAGGAGCAATATTCCCCTGAATATTTGGGAGTTGGCAATACTGAGTCCTATCTCTTCACTTCCCATGGATGACTGATAATTGTGGAATTACCATTGGCTGGTCAGAAACATGATGTCAAGAGAGAAGGTCTTTAATCCAGGTCAGTTGCTGAGTGGCAAAAAGCTGTTGGGACCGTGTAATCAGCCAGTTCTCTGCAGATGTGCAGAAAATGTTCCATGAACTGTAAATTGTATTTTAGGAAGTACCTACTGATGCAGGTGGTTAAGGTAGGATAAATTGGAAGGGGACTTGAAGTATAGGAAGGAAGATTGCTCTAAAAATTATTGCAACAAATTTCCCCATCAGCATTTAAAGTTTCCAAAGCAAATTCTGAAAAGGGGGGAGGGGGGTGTGTGTGTGTAAATCTCTTGTGTTTGAGAAATAGAAAAAGAGAAAGAGAAAACTGGAAAAAATGTTGCCTTCCATGTTTCTTAAAGCTCTTTATTTTTCCTCATCATTGAAAGGAAAAACACAACTCAAACCCAGAAAAAACTCAACCTTTTTCTAATCCTAGCTCACAGCTGCTAGGGAATTTACATCTCCTGTGGCAGGTGTTAATCATGGTGAGACGAAAGAGCAGTTCCACTTCAGTGAGCCTTTCTGCGTGTTAGTAGGTGGTAGCATAGTCAGGACTCAAATTATAAGAGATTATGTTTTCAGAGATTTGTTGAAAACCCCAGCCCAGCAATTATGTTTTCCAAAGTAGTCCGTTTGTTACTGCTGGAGACATCCTGCATTGGAAAGTGGTGTGTTCTTGCCTCCTGAGTTTCTGAAGCATAAGCAGGGGGGAAAAAGATGAAGTAGATGAAAACTGTTAAAGCAAAACTTTGGAAGCAAGAAAGTCTGATGCTTTACATCCTGGGAGGAGATGTAATGAGGTGTAGCTGATGCAGGGTTTTGCAGTGTTAGGTGGTCCAGCAGCCATTTTGCTGTACTGCTGGGGAGTGGAGGGCAGGGCTCTGCAGCGGTGCAGCAACAATCCAGTTACCTGCTCTGGCCCTGGGAACAGTCACACAGGCAGCAGGACACACCCCGTGCTGCAGGAGCACCTCACTACCTGGTGTCCACAGCTTCTTCAAATGAAAGGAGCCACAGTAAAGAAAAATGAGTTTGTTGGGAGTTAAAATGGGTAACTAAGTTCTAATTCAAGATACTTCTCAATTAACTGTGGTAGTGAGAACACATGTTCAGGAGCAGCGACATTCAAGACTCCCAAGACTCTGTTTCTTGCCCTTTGGCTGAAGATGAGGCCAAAGGTCCAGACCTGTGAGGGACCTCACCTGAGGAAATGCCAGCAGAGCTCCCTCACTGCAAAAGGTTTGGTGTTTCTATGCATTTAGTTGCAGCTTTCTTATATGTCTGTAACTTCCTCCCTGAGCAGTTTGGTATTTTTGTCAGGCCTAAACCAAAGGATTTGGATACAGGAATAATGTTCCTCATCCTGGTTGCATAACAGAGCACAAATACCAGCTGCTGTCCTTTTCTTTTAGAGCACAGCTGGAACACCGGGGGAAATGGCAGTGCCAGTCCTATTTCCATTTTTATGGACTAGAGTGATTGTTCACTTATGTTAGTGTAAAGGCCTGCAATCCACTAGGATATGAGTGGATTCGTGTAGGATTCCTTTCACCCTGAAACTTTTCCACAAAGCAACACAATCTGAAGTATCATGGGGAGTAAAGAATGTGAGTGAATGTGTAAGGATATCAGGCTGCTCACTCTAGTTTTATGTGCTTCCCCATGGAAGAGGGACTATGGTTGAGTCTCTGCATCACAGACTATTCATTTTATGCATGGTAAAGCAAAACTTCCTTTGGTGAAAGTGCAAAAAAAGCCCTGGTAAAGTAATTGCTACTTGCCTACAGCTACTTGAAAAACATTCTCTTGACTCTCTAGGGGATACAGGAAAAAAAAAACAAAGAGAAGGGATTTTGTTTTCCCCAAATTACATCACATCACACAATTTTCTATTAATCTTCTTTTCAGTGTAAACAATATCCCTGTTGTTTCAAAAAGATGACAGCATGCTGCCCAGTAGGCCAAAGGAACAATAATGTACTCTTGGAGCATGAGGAAATCAGCTTTGTTAGCTCTTCTTCCAAGAATAAAGCGGAGCAAAAAGGTTAGTGCAGGGTTGCATCCTTTAGAGTAATTCATCAAATGTGTTAATGAGAGCACCACTTCGTTATCATTTCTAAAAAAGAGTGGTTGGATCAGAACAACTTGAAAAGTGGAAACAATCTCAGCATATTGATTTTAGGACTTGGTAAGATAAAGAGACTCAGAGTTGCCTGAAGAGTCCCCTCCATAAGTGAGACCAGCCTTGCCCCACCAGAAAATCTACAAGCAGGAAGCTGAAGGTGAAGTTTCTGTGAGTGGGGAGGGAGGGGCATTGTCTCCTACAGCTCCAGCAGCAGTGAGGTGCAAGAGGCAGACAAAAGCAGAGCTGTTATTCATGCTTTATTTGGTACAAACAAGCATTTTAACCTGCCTAACAGAAACTGAGCCAGACTGAGTCAGAATTGTTTTGTACTTGGATGCCTGAGTTGTTCTTAATGTCTGAGCAAACCTTTTCTTCTAGCTTCTGCTGATCTGATCTGCAATCCAAAGGGGTTTGTAGAGTTAACCTAAGTGCATTGGATAGGTTTTGACTAATTCAGTCTCAGTTGGAAATGGGTGTGTATGTAATGGGATATTGCTGGGAAGCAGCTTCTTGTATTGTGCTCTTCTGAGTACAAGTTTTGTTTGAATGCTGCCATAGTCCTCATTGGATATCACAGCCATGTCTTTGAAACATTGACCTAATAAAAATCCAGAGCTGGGGATAGAGAGCCAGTGAAATGTGAAATGTTCATAACCTCTCTACCCAACACAGTCCCTTCAAACAGGGGTCAGGCATTCTACCTCAGTTCTTTACACAGGGAGAAAGAACCAGCAATTAAAGTTCCTTATACTCTTGTAGTTGTTAAGTATAGAAATTAAATTATACCTATATGTGTTCTCTACAATGGAGATGGAGGCAGAAAGAGATCATCACAATAATTAGTTTTTTCTTTTGGAAAAAAGACTCTCTTTATTCAGTATTATAAGTGGGACCAGTGCATTCCTGACTGGCTGTAAGATCTCAGACAAGTCATTTCTCTTTGGTCCTTCTGTTACTTTTGTGTGCTCATTTTGTTTTTCTTACTTAGACTGAAAGTGCTTCAGGACAGAATCTCGCTCTCTCTGCCTTATGTAATGCCAGGCCTAACAAAGCTCTGCTTTGCTTTTGGGCCTTTAGACACTGATGAAACATAAATACTTTCAAAGATAATTAACTACACTGACTTTGAATGGAAAGTTATAGTCTGGCCTGAGAAAGAGGAATCTTTACTGGTCTACCCTATCTGCTGATGAATATTCTCTTGGAAGGGAGGAAATTGGAAATTTTTGCAAACATTCTAAATGTTCAAGATGCTTTCAGAGTTTTGGCTGAGTCTGAAGGAGCTGGAATGTGAGTGGTTAAATTGTGTTTGGCTTAAAATCAAATTAGCTTGATACCTGCATGTCTCACTAGCACCGGAAGCCTAGAAAAGGTTTAGTAAAAATTAAAGAACTCCTTGTCCTAAGCAGACAACTGTGATTGCTAACAAAACTTTACCATCAAGTGCCTTGAGGAGCACAGGCTTGACAGTGTGGTAATATTTAGGCTGTAAAACAAACAAATCAAATCAAAATAGGCTTTCCTTTGAAGAATTATATACATTTTCCATTATTTTTCTTTCTCTATTATTTTTATCACAACAGCACCTGAGAGTCCAGTCAGCATAAAGAGCAAGGCAACATACAAACCCTTCTCTAAAATACTGCTCTTCCTCTGAAGTACAGTTGGTCTTAGGGCACAGGGAGAGGGTCAAATTAAGTTGCTTAAGAGATGCTTGGTCTGACTACATTTTATGACTTTTTCTTCTCCAGAAGTTCTTGTCATGGCAGTTCTACCAGCTGATCTACTTTATAAATTTTTTTTTTCCAGCTTGAGTTTTTTGTAGAGTGAGGTTGCATTCTGTAGTAATTAGATAGATAAGAGCTGAGATAGCTGGAACTCTGTCAGAGACCTAGGATTAAAGGGAGTGGAAACTTCTTAACCATGATCAGCAGCAGAAGACACAGCAAATGAACATGCACTGATTAGATTAAGACAGCCCTGGTGGCACAGGTGTGGGAAATAAGAGCAGCCAGAAACTCCTTCTCACTAGGTTAGTGCTAGGCTGTAATGAGGAGCACCTGCAAAGACAGTTACTGTTGCAATTACTCTGGCCTTTAATTTCTTTGTTTTAACAGCCAAAGAAAGTCCCCCGCTCCTGCCCCGCCAAAAATATTTTAATAAGTGACTGATGTAATCATAGGAGAGCATATTTAAGTATGGGTAGAGTATTTTTTTTGCTTCACCCTTCTCCTGTACAAGGCATGTTAAATATAGACAGTATCACTAATTAGTCCACAGATGCAACACAAAAATTGTGGTGCGTGTGTTTTCCCTCAGAAGATTTGTGACTGCCAGAATGTCCTTTGTAATCAGAGAAAATATTTCTGTCATGGGAGTGGTCCAGGTTTAGATACTCTGTTGGTATCATCATTCTAATTTGCCTTCTAGTTCACTAACAAGCATTCCTAGTAACTGCAAGTTTTTGAGTAATAACACCAGGTCACTAGACCTGCTGATCCTCAAGGCAGGCTCATAATTCACTTACCTATACTGACTATAGGGACAGCTAATAATACCTCATAAACCCAGTAGGTCAGGTGCATCTTTTTAGGCTGTTGAATGCCTGTTGGTGGTTGGGGAATTCTGAATCTGCCCAGTTCGAGGCCAGTTCATGCTTTCGTACTTGGCAATGCAACTTCACCAGCACTAGCTAAGAGGAAGTGGTGTGGACAGCAGCACACCTGAGATCTTGCTCTTCTTTAGCATGTGGGAATGTCATGTGGAATTCACACCTGTGCGTCCTTGCAGTCATCTCATTTTTTTTCTTTCTTTAATATCTCATTGCAACTTCCTATGAATTGTCAGAAAAGATGGAGGCTTGGTGGTGGGAAATGAAAGTGTGCAGTGCAGGTCTACAAAAACACTTGCTCTTTGGATATTGGTACTCTTCAGGCAGCTAGTATATAGTCACCTTCTCTGCTTTGCCAGGGCAGGCAGTTCTGGGTCTGTGCAGAGACACTTTTGGGCAACTTAGCCAGAGAGTTCAGACAGCTTCAAGGTTATGCGGCAGCTGAGTAGGATTTTCCAGGAACCATTTTGGACTTTAATTTTTAACTACATCCTTTTTTATTTTTTCAGTTTGGCCCTATAGTGAAATTTGATTAAGATAGTATTAAAAGTTTTCCCACACCAACAGTTTCACCTTCAAAAGCATTTGCAGCTGTGACCTCAGGTACTGTCACTGTTTCATGTATTTCTCCTCAACTGACCGAAGGAGGAATTCACATTCACTGTTCATAAATAGGATCATGCCAGAGAGCATCCTGACTCTATGTGCAATCTCTCTGCCTGCAGTCTGTCTGCTTGATCTGCCAACCCTGGATTTTCAGCTACCCACCTGATTTGGAAAGGGGCAGATATAAGTTTTTCTCTGAAACAAACTTCTGAATTAACAACTCTCTCGTCTAAGGGCCACAAATGGAAATGAAGGGCTGTGGTGCTCAGCTCTGAATTATGTGGCAGGCGCTCTGAGCAATGCATTTGATATTCTTAGAAACCATTTTGACGAGGTGTCGTTACATCAGCCAGGAGCAAATGCAGATGAAAGGCTCAACAGATAACAAACCAGAGGAAATTCCTTCAGTCCAAGGTTCATGTCCTCATTCAGAAGTTGGATTTGGAATCTGTTTGTCCTGGGTGTCATCAGAGTACATTTTGAAAGCACGCACACAGCTGTCCAGAAAATCTGAGAGGACTGCTGGCCGGATCATTTGTCTTTACAGGTTACATCTTGCTTTGATGAGCTGCACAAGCATGCATATGATCTTTGTCCAGGTGGACAAATGTCTAGTTTAATGTTTAGCAATAGGTCCTTCATAGCCTTTCAGTCAATGGCTTCAGTTACATATTAATGGCACAGATCTTTGTGCAGGTTCAAGAGCAGGTACATACTGGGGTAGGAAATGTTTTGGCTCACTATGTCAGATATAGCAGTTGGCCCCAGTTTGGCAATTACTTCAGTGTCCACGTAATTTTAAGCACGTAAGTAATTCCAGTCAGTCAAGCTTGTGTTTAAAAGTGCATTGCTGACTGGGGAATTTCTGGCTTCTATAGTTGTTCAAATCTTGGCTCTCAGGAGTCTTCCTCCAAATTTAACAGTGTTTCTGCTTTACTCTCTCGTGGTAGAAAACTGGTAGCCCACTTTGCTCTGTCAGCACAGACAACAAATCTGCTTTAGCTTCCATCCTGTGAGACTGTCATTTACACACTGGACAGATACCTTGATGGGAATAAACATGGGATGGTTTATTTGAGAGGCCACGTAATGTGGATTGCTGAAGCTGAGACTTGTTATTTAGGTTGTGTGAAAGTGCAACCCAGACAACTGGCAAAATTTTTACACATACTTTTACAAAGTTGGGTGCTTGTTCCACAAAGTTTAGAAGCAGGGAAGTACAGAGTAAGAACAAGGAGATGTGTTGGAAATGGAATTGCTTTTGCACCAGGATTGGGAGAGAAATGTGTAAGCTCCTTTGAACTAGTACATGAAGCTACATCAGCTCCATGCTACATGTGAGATAAATATTGTTCAGGGCAGTGTGGAGAAGACACAGCAGCTTAAATCTTGAGGGAGAGAAGAGAGGACGGACTGTTTGGGACATTTGTAAGAAAGGGAAATATATTTAAATCTAAGATGCTATTCCTTGTCCTGATTTTTTTTTTAAAATGGATCCTTCACTGTTTTGCATCATAACCTGTACAAGTGAGGGAGTTTTTTCTTTCCTCTGGGCAGTGATTTTTTATATCTTTTTTTTCATTCACTTGTACTAAAAAATGTCTGCAGGCCATCAGCCATTTCCCCCTTGGCTGTGGAAGAATGAGCTATAATAGGAAGACAGTAATGCCCTACAGTGTAGTCCTTTCTCTTCCTTTTTAACCACATCTCTTCCTTGAAGAGCAGAGCCTGTCCAGCCTGGCCCAGGTCAAAATGAGAGAATGGCAAAAGCAGATTTTCCTGGGATGCTTCTTTTTTCCATTTACAGCTAAGTGTTACACACTTAGCTGTAAATGGTGTGGCTAAATGAGCACCTTGGACACCACCCTCCCCACGACATCCTAACTGACTTCCTCATCTTCAACTCTTTCTCCAGCTGGAAAAGCCACAAGTAGCTGGGGGCTTCTGTCAGCTGTACTGACACAACTACAGTCAGCAAATCCACAGCTGTTCCCAGGTGGACCCCAAATATCTCCAAGCAAAGCAGCAAGAAGTGGGCTTCAGTTCATGACACATTCTCCTAGCTACTGTAGAATAAATGGGAGCATGCAGTGAGCTCAGTGGGGTTGCGTCAGAAGGCCCAGTGAGGTTTTGCTCTGTCCCTTCTTCAGCTGTGCACTTGAGGCTTCTGTTCATACTTCAGCGCAAAGATGATCTGAGGAGAGGTATGTATAAGGGTCTAGAGCATGTCTGGGATTGTGCTCGTGGGGAGAGGTGGAACTGACAGAGGGATGATATCAGCACCTTCTAAAGCCTCAGAAGGAATATCACGTTCTTTAGATCTAGAGAGAACCAGCATCTTCCCTGGCTGCCTTGTCCCACTGCCAGGGTGAGGCTATTACAAGTAAGTGGCTCGGTAATAGGAGGAGCTGCAGAAGGGCCCCAGGAGCCCAAGCAGGTGGTACAGCTGGTGATGACAGGCTCAGTCTGTGGGAACAGTATGTGTGCTGGAGATAGTCAGGGGGAACCCATTTTAGCAAGAGCTGGGCAGACTCACAGTCACATGGGCTCTGGCTCAGCTGTACAGCCTGAGCTTTAGGAAGCTGAGAGAACCAAGTTTTCAGAATTTGCATATTGCAGCTGAGTGACTCCACTGACTCCATTTCCTGGGGCCAATGAGTTCTCACAATCCTGTTTCTGCAAGAGTCACAAAATGGATGACAAAACCATCCCAAATTTCTAATCTGATAGCGCATTTGGAATTGTGTGGAAAATGGGCAAAGATTCAGCTTGAGTATTTGATATGAAGTGTTCACTTCTGGGTAATGCTATTTCTGTTACATCCCTCCTTCAGAGCATGATTTAAGAGGACTGTCTGAGAGAAGGCCACTGCAACTTGCTAACTCGGCATTACCTCCTGCAGCATTTTGAATGCAGCTTAATTCCCCTGTGAAAAGAACTGATACAACCAATGCCCATGAACTCTTCACACTTGACAGAAACACAGGTGAAGGGGGTGATCCATAATAATTAGGAAACTGGGATCAAAAGTGGGCAGGTTTAGCCCAAACTGTTTTGCTCAGGGGCAATGGTGCAGCTTATAATACGCAACTCATTTACTAGAGAACAGAATCCTTTCTGCAAGTGAAAGCAGTTTCCAGAGAGGAAGACCTGCTATAAATATAGTTCTAAATTCTACTCAAACTAGGTTAGGAGAGCATAAGCTTGAGTAGTATTTAGAAGAGTAAAAGGAGAATGTCATGTAGTGTTGTCCTATTTCTGGCATCACCACCACCTCAGTGGAAAGGCCATTGTCACCTATCTGATCTGTATGTTGTTCAGAAACAAGAAATCAAGCACAAGACAGAAATGATGGTCCTTAAGATCCCTTTTCAAACAAAAGTGGTTGTCCTACTTAAGGGCAGTGGTAGACATCTTCAGCTTAGAGCTGCAGTTGCTCTGTCAAAGGCAGACTGAGCTGTGTTTGTGTGAAGAGTCCTTTTGTGTGTCACAGATACTGTGTTAGTAAAAGTCTGAACTGTAGAAAAGTTCATCCTCACACGTTGCTGCTTTTCCTCTTACTTTATACATGTACTCTACACTCTGTAGGCTCTGTTCAGTGGAGCTAAGACCCACAGGATCTAAGGGTTTCTTCTAATACATTGTGTAAGAATAGTCTGATAAATGCCAAGGATATCACATATCTTAGCATTTGTTTTCCTTTGTCTCATACAACTCCCAGTTTCACCGAGGATTAGATGTCAACAGCCATTACACAGCAGGGAGTTAATTACAGAAGTTACTGGGTTATATAATGGTGTAAAGGTTTCCAGACTCAGTAAGTCGTATCTCCTCATGACCAGGTTTTTTTTCTGGCCTGCTGGCTATACAGTCTATACTAAACTTTTTTTTCAGGGCAGTGACTGAAGTAGTTTTACTGAAGGAATTGTAGCACTGAAATTCCCTGGTAGCTGATGGATTTTTCCGGAACAAAACATTAGCAAGAGACTGTTGCAGTTTGTCATGTTTATATCCTATCCTGCTCTGAGGGTGCTCTGAGTGCTTTCATTACATGGCCATAAAGTAATGGTACTTCTCTGCCTCTGAACTCTCTCAACAGAAAAGTACTAAAACACTCTATTTCTGGAATTGGTTGTTTCAGTCCTTTGTAGGATTGGGGTGAGGGGCATGGAGGGGTGCGAGGGGGTGTGATTGCATTTTCAAATGGTTCCTGTTTTGCCTTATAGATTGCAGGTTCTTCAGCACTTCAGGACTTTAATTTTCCTCTGTGTGGCAGGTAATTTTTTTTCAGTGCTTGTTGGAGTACGTATTTTCTGCTGTTGTCTGGCATCAATATTTAGCATCTTTGATTAGAACAACCTAAGAACCTAATGTACACATTTTGAGCATCACCATTTCTAATTATTTAGCTTGTGGTGGCCACAGCATAATCCTGGTCCTTGAGTTAGGCACCTGTAAGTAAATGTGATGCAGAGATACCCAAGGTGCTTTAGCACGGGTGAATTTAGTTGCTTTTCAGGGTGGCTTATCACACAGAATGTTTTATACTCACAACAGTAGTGCTCACTTGCATTATGCTGCCTGTGACTGGAGCAAGGCTTTTGCTTTCTGTTGTTCCACTTCTATATAAAACAAATCAAGCTTCTCTGGACTAAGAGGGTGGAGCGTAGGATCGACTTACGAACTGGAAAGCTTGGACACCCACTTGGGAGGGAGGAGTTGTTGGTTCTGGTTTCTGCCCTGTTTCTGAGTTCAATGCAATAATCAAATACTCTTGCTTATTTCTGCCAGAGTGACTGAAATTTGCCCATTTACAAATGGCAGCATGCAGGTCCAGTCAAAATAAGAAAGGTAGAGGCAGATTGCTCAGCAGGACACTTCTGGCACATGTGTCCATGCTGTGATTCTGTGGGCCCTGAGTACAACAATATGCACAAGGCACAGTTGGAGGAATTAGGTACATTGTGAACAAGATTTTGCCCATCTCCTAGAATTTCACAGTTGTTATTTGACTCTGACCATGTTCTGTAATCTAACAGTGAGATTAGAGGGGTTTTTGTAACTCTGAAAGGCAAAGATTTTGGAGGACAGATGAGATCATTTATCTTTGCCATGACTTTTGGCAGTATTTTGTAGAATTATTTTGCATATGAATTGTACCAGCTCTATCTCTCTTTCAGACTTTTGCTTCAGTGGGTACACACTGAAGCTGGCAAGGAAGTCAAGAAAGTGTATCAGAGGGCACGATCTTGTTGCATGTAATTTTATGAACAGCTACTTTGATTATTTACCTTAAAGATGATGCCTATGCTCTTCCAGAGACCATGCTTCACTTGGCAGAGAACAAAATACATATCATGAAATAGTTGAGAGTAGTTGACACAATCATGAGCAAATAGGTTTAGTTCTTGCTCCATAGTGCAGGAAATTTTGAAAAATAAAATAGTAAACCATAAAGATATCCCCAAGAGTTTTGACCACTCAGGCTATTGGATGGAGAAGGAGAAATACACCTCTGCTGTCTAGTATGTAAAACATAATAAATACATTTGCAAGTGCTTTCTGTATTTAGGCCTGCAGGCAAAAAAAAAAAAAAAAAAAAAAAAAAAAAAAAAAAAAAATTATATATATCTATATCTATATCTATATCTATATCTATATCTATATCTATATATATCTCCACAGTGTATATATATATATAGGGTAAAACCCTGAGAATCTAGGTAGATCTTAGGTTATTGAACAATTGAGAAGTGCTATGATACAAGTGGTTTTATACATTCCTGTTCACAAAAACATAGGCCCAAGCAATGCTAGGGCAGCAACTCAAAGGGGATTTTAGGAAGTTAGCTAGCAAATAAACATCACTCAAGCTCCTAAATGGAGACCTGGTTTTACTGATTTAGCCCCTGGTGCCTCCCATGGTACTCAAGCAATGGTAGGCATAGACACACCAGGAAGCTGCTGTGCTCTGGGTGGGACAGCACGAATTCTGTCCCAGCTGTTGCCAAGGGCCTGCCACATGACTTTATACTTGCTGGTGGTTTATTTCTCCTTCAAAAACAGGAAAAGGGGGAGATTTCTGGGCCTTTATCATGTTTTCTTCTCTAATTGCTGTATGAGTAGTTTGTCACCCAAAACAAACTGCAAAAACTTGCTTGCCCCAGGGGAGAGAGAGGATTCATTTGAACAGGCGTCGTTTGTGTGTACAGCTGGTGCATCCAACTTCCTCCTGTGTTCATAATGGAATTGTGTTCTATAAGGGTTTTGCAAGTAGCTTGTAACATTTTTATGAAAACAGGTTACATAGGTTTCATGTTTTAAAACCCATTTCTTGGTTCATCCCTCGGAGAGAACGCAGCAATTCTCCCCCTGAGCTCATACTGTTTATCTTTTGCTAAACAGAGGAAAGCAGATTTTGGCTTTTAAGAGCTACGCTTCAGCTTTTCTGCAGGTCTGTGTGAGGGGGCACAGGTTGCTTTGGTGCCTTGAGTGCAAAAACGTTTCACTTGGGAGCATGTCTAAACAGGCTTAATAGACTTCCATAGTCACACAGGTGACTATTTTAGTTCAGTTTAAGTTTGCCAAAAGAACACATACCAAGCAGAAGCCAAAGAGGCCATGCAGCCTTTTCAGTGCACTGGTTTAAATTAAGTTACTGCAGCCTTTTTTATAAGGCAGGCAAAGGCTGAGGTAAATGCTGTTATCAGCTGGGGAAGGGAGTTGTCAGTATCAGTGCCCCTTGCCAGCAGCATGGCTGACTATCAAGAAAGTTGACTGAGGAGGAGCTAAACTCAGACTGCTTTTTGTTCAGATGGACTTGGAACACTGTACAGTGAGAGACTACACTAAGCAATCAATGGGAAGGTGTTTTTAAGAACTCCCTTCTCAAATTTAGCTCTGAAGTAGGGAGAAGCTCACAGCTTCTCATACATTCAGTCAGCCCAGGAATGAAGATTACAGTCACTGCCTTGCAAAAGCACTTCTCCTGGCAGAGCAGTCAGACCATTCTCCTGGAAGTTACAGTTATTCACTCCCAGTTTGAAAACAAGTCAGCCTGTAATTTCTAGTGCTGATATTTCCAGCAGGGCTCTTGAGCTGCATTTATGTAGACATTGCAAGAAAGCAGTGACAGACCATGCACTATTCTTGAGGCCTTCACTTGCCCTGACACAGAAGAACTCACATTTTTTTTCAAGGAAGTGTCCTGTAGCATTCTAAACAGCTGTATTGCTGAGCTTTAATTGTCTCCTCTTCTTAAAAATAAACTTTTACAAACTTCTGTTGCAGTGCTTTTTTTCTTTTTTTTAACTGATTAGTCTAATTTCTGCCTGCAACTATTGTTAAACTGCTAATAAAAGAGTGCAATATGTTCATCAGCAACTTTTCTTTAGCTCAGAGAAAATAATTCAACAGTTCCTTTTCTCAAGACACTTGATTCTACATTCCCAGAAATATTTTCATCATATATATTTTTGTATTTACATTCAGTTTAGTGTAATAAATACCTCTTAAAGGTGGCTTTTCCATTTTAGAGAGAATACATAAGTGGACCATATACTTGCATTATAAAATAACTAGGAAAGACAGTTTGTGTGCATGTAAGGTGTGTCTTTGCTTAACCTTATTTAGTAAACGGTTTTCCACTACAAGATCTGGGGGTTTGTATCTAGTTTACATTCCCATAATGCATATCCCAAGATTTCCTTAGCATGTGCAAAGGATGACAAATATCAGTACTTCATACAACTATATTTAATAAGTTATTACAGAAAAAAAATAAAGTCCAAACTACAAAGTTTAAGCAGTTGTAAGCAATAGCAGCATTGAGCTCCATGTTTAGTCACAGTACTGCAGTTCCATACAAGCATTAGTCCAAGCCAAAAAGGAAGAAGCCTTGTTAGAATTACTAGCAAAAACAATCTAAGAGAACATGTAATAAAAGATACAGTACATTTAAAATTAGTTGAAAAACAAGTACAGAGATCTTAGCTGTGAATGCTCTAAAAGTTATGTCCATTAGTTTGACAGTAAAATTACAAATATCTAATACTTTATACCCCAACAGAACTACATCCAGGAAAGAAAAAAGAGCAAAAATTATCTCTTGTTAGCACCCTGGTTTTCTACTTACTTTTTGTCATGTAAATTTGAGTGTGTCAGAATTATGTGACCAATGTGATTTCTGACCAGCTACCCATTTGGGGTATAGAGTAGTCACTAACATGAATATAAAATACTCTGTGGTATGATAGAACACTATAGCAGCAGAGATTAAGAAGTTTGTCTGTTTAAAAAAAAAGAAAGAAAGGAAGGAAAAGAAAAAGGGTTTAGCTGACATCATACAAACTAGCATAAAAGCAACTACATACAAGCAGATTAAACAAAAGAGACATTTCTACAAATCTGTGACTAATCTTTCACTCATACCTTGCAAGTAGAGATGTCACAATACTGAAATATTAACATGGGAGCTTTTCCCAGTTAAGCGCCTTTTTTTCTTTTTTCTTTTTTTTTTTTTCTTTTTTTTTCTTTTTTTTTTTTTTACTACTCTAACAGATAGTGAAATCAGCAAAGTTATTTGCTAACTGCATATTTGCAATACAATTTGTTTTAGCCCATGCCTTGCTAGCAGGCTATAAAATACAAGCATGTCGGCAGAAATATAAGCATAAACTTTGTACCACTTAGCAGGAATTTTTTATTCCCTCTTCATTCCTTAATCTCCTTTGTTTGCAATTTGTGTACATTCCAACCAGTAGTACCTAATTTGAGTCTAAATTTTACTTCACTATTTGATCTAGTCTATACATTACTTACAGAACTGAACACACAGAGGATACACAATAGACCAACTCTGGGCACATTTCTTCCCACAAGTCACGGACGAGCCACTCTAACACTCGAGCAGAAGTTAAGTCTAAAAGGTCATCAGCAACTTGTGGAAGCGAGAGTTTTGTCTAGAGAAAGTCATTGTATGCCCTGTTTACGCAACACCAGTTTTAGTCTGGATTGTTTCAGGTGCCAGAACAGTCACTGGCTTCAGGAAGGGGTTTCTTCTGGCTGCATAGGGAAACAAAGGTGATGGAAATGGAGGTGAAAAGTGTTTTGATACTGGCCCTTGGTATTGCCAATACAAAAGAAAAAAGGGACAAAGACACGAGAGAGGCAGAGAAGAACGGAGAAAGACAAAGCTGAACGGATGTTCAGACGTGGTGGCAATATGAGTTACTGCATTGCTACTGGGGGATGGACAGAGAGTATTTTGCATTAACTTGGCAGCTCCCACCCACGTGGGGCGGCTGGGTTAGGAAATGCTGTGGGCACTGACAATCTGCTCCACGCTGCCACTGAGAAATGCATGCAGAGAGGGACTCGTGCAGGAAAGGGGCAATTTCGGTAAATAAATAACACGGTGGCAAAATACAATGAAGAATATATATTTTAGGAGGTTCAATCTAAGGCTATTGAAAAGAGTTTATTGAGTTCATGACAAGAAAAGTAATGAAGAATTATGCTGAATGGGCAGGGTCAAAAACCCATTGTTTAACAGATTTAGTTCCTTATAACGGCAATAGTATTTCATCAACACTGGTGGTGTATAAATCTAGACAGCGAACTGGTACTGTGACATCCCTATTATCTCCCTAAATCATTTTGATAAAGGAAAAGGCTTTTCAAAATATCACATTTTTTCTGCTTCATTCTGTCATTTTATTGCCCAATTCTTTGTTACAATTTTCCAATCACTTTACATAACCAACCATTTTCATCATTGCCACACTATTGTAAACCACATCAGCAAGTTAATACATAAAGCTTTGCATTTCAAAAAACTAGACACTTTAGTAACAATATTACAAAGATTTTAGCTTCAAAAATAACTGAAAATGAAAAAAATAAACTTTTAAAGAATCAGCATCATAAAATTAATTTATTCCAAGTAAAAATACAAAATAATATTAATGACATTGACCAGATATGAAAGTCTCTCCCAGAAACAACTATATTAATGGTTGAGAAAGCACTCCTTAAAGAAAATACGAAATAAAAATGAAAAATATGTAAATATGTTTAATTTTTTTCTTAGCAAAAAATCTTTCTAAAAATAACAATGAAAATTTGTCTCAGTACAAAGGCTACATTACTATTGAAAAAATACCAGCATGAAGAAAAGGTACATATTTGACAGTAGAAAAATGATTTTAGTGAATCACAATGTCTAAAGTCTGCAATGAAAATAAATCTGCAATAAAGATTTATGCCTTTTTTCTTTTCATTTTTCTTTTTTTTTATACAAACAGTACAAACAGTATTGCACATAACAACAAATAGTCGAGGTTAGGTTAGCCTTCAAAAAAATCGACTAGTTCAAGTCTCACATCAGAAAAGGCCACAATAGGACCTGTTGTACCCAGGGGCTTCTTAGTCAAGTTGCAGTTCAGAACTCCATATTTTAAAAAATAACTTTTTTTGAAGGACCCTCTTTTAATATAACATATTAACAACTCAGGGGCACATTCATTTACAAAACAAAAGGGAGCATGTCATAATTTAATAAACTAAAAAAAGTTCTCTTTAAAAAAATACAAACAGAAGAACTCTCACAATTCTGGTCAGTCGTGCATAATCACACTTGATTATAAATATACAAATTAAGGGAAAATATTTTTTCACCTTCTATTCACAACTTTCAGCACCAAATGGAGTTTGTGTTTACACCTGTTCTTTATGATGATTTTTGTTTCAGATTTAATCCAACATTATGCTATATTGTACATTTTCCAGCTTCTCTCGCTCTCGCTCTCTTTCTCTCTGGGAGTATTTTTCTACATGAAAGAGGGGTATTTCTTCAAAAAGGTTTACTTCTTTCACATAATTAGGTAGACTTCTGTAGGTTAGCTATGATCTTTAATATTACAGTTATAAAGCTCTAACTTCTTCATTTTCAAAAAAACTCAAATAAGCATGAAAAAAATAAAGTTACCCATCTGTTAAATCATTTTTCTTGCAGAATTAAATTAATATATATTTTTCTGAATAAACTTACTTAGAAAATATCATTTTCTTTCCTATATTTCAAAATTGAGGTATTGCAAAAGATCATGTCAGTCAGAAAGCATGCCTTTTTCTTTAAAAAAAATCATCAGCCAACTGTTGAAAACTGTCTAGATACAAAAAGTAGTGCATAACAAAATGTCTTGTACAGATGAAAAAAAACAGAAAAGACACCTGGGCTGGGAAAAGCAATATCACAAAACTGCCCAGAAGTAACTTCAAAAGGGATAATTATAATAAGCATTTTAAACCAGTAAAAAACTATTTTTTCTTTTTTTTTCTCCAAAAACAGAAAAAATCCTTTCAAAGCCAATACTTGCAACTAAACATTGGGAAAACCAACTTACTAAATTAGACACAAAGAAGGACATCACAACAAACAAAACCCAGAACATTTAAATCTACTATGCGGTGTCATATCCAGTCAGATTGTCCCCAGAACTGCAAAAACAAAGGAGGAAAAAGAAAAAAAAAAAAAAAATAGTGTACACATTCTCACAATCATTAGTACACCAAGTGTGTTTATATTTATATGCTATCTGCAGCCCAATAGTTCATGCTAAAAAAATGTCCACTGTGTTAGCAGGTCTTAATTGTATTCAAGCTTCACAGGATACATCCAGGGATTAGAGAGATAACGCCACGTCCACAGAGCAGACATCTCACGTTACTTTTATATGCAGACATTTCTTTAGCACCACTTTGTTACCTAACTTTCTTAAATGTGCCTAGGTTATTAGTTTGACAGACTATCTAATTGGTAGTGTATGTACGCCAGCATGAGCTCTTTGGTTTTCTGGACAAGGTCTGCAGCTACGTAAATGATGCAAGCATTAGGAGAGAGATTGTAACTAAGAGCTCATTTCTGTTTATGTACCTGTTATGAACTGTCAAAAATGTGTAATGTCAGATACAGAGGCTTTAACAGTTAAGTTTGATCACAGTACTAGACATAATCACTTTACTATATAAAATAAATTGCACGATATATAACAGAGCACCGCAAAGTACTTCATCTACCATCCACAAATTTTTTTTAAGAATATCCTACAGCTAGTTTTTATATTTGTTGTAATATAGGTCATTCTGTAATGGGCTGATCCTAATTTCAGAAGCATTACATTTACTGAGGCATGCCTTCCTCCAGTCAGTAATCAATTTTTTTTGTTACTGAGCATTTTGTAGCCTACATAGATTCATAATTTGTGCATTGTGGGCAGGTTTTATATTAGACATATATAAAATTTATTGCATGCAGCAACCTGATTAAGTAAACATGCAGTCAAAAAATATTGACCTTCCTTGGAAGCTTTTCTGTATGCTATACTGATCTCCTCTCAGCAGCCATCACTATTTTAATCACATATTCATTTTTAATTGATACCCTAGCCTGAATAGAGTATTATGGTATTAGTAATACCATTTTAATAGCAGCAAAAGCTATTGCAGCATACATTTACATAACACTAAAAGACCTAACAGAACAAAACAAAAAAAACCCAACAAAACAGAACAAACGAACAAAAAAAACCCCTCAGCAAAACAAAAGAAAAAAGTCTGATCCAGCTTATGAGGTATCATCCTTACAAGTCAAAATCGAGAGCAACTAAAGGCTTATTTTCTTTAAGGGTTATTACTATTCTAAATGACCCAAACTAATGATTGCTGAATATCTGTTTAAGTTTTTGCTACATCTGCCACCTACTTGTGAATATTACCTTTGGTAAGTCATCTGCTAGGGGCAAGTCTAAATTTCTGAAAATAAGTGCATGCTCCAGTTTAAAAATAAAAATAATTATAATTACAATAAAAAAATCTTCATCACATACACATCAGCCCAGTGAAGACTGATGAGAATGGCAGTCTACATAATGTCACTAGTGACAAGTCTTGTGTAGGAAATTAAGGTACCAAGCAGATGTTTGTGTGAATCAAAGTGCAAAATCAGTACAGTTACACTCTGCCGGTTTGTATTATACTGGACACTGAGTTCAGTAATGTGACTGTAAATAATAATAATAGTAATAAAAAGACCCATATCTTCATTAAAGTCAAGGACGAATGCACAGATTTCCAGAACACTAAGCCCTGAGGCAGCGCTCTCTTTTCACTCAATTTTATTTACTCCAGTACTTCTTGCTGGGCGCGGCCGGGGTTCAGCTCCAGCGGAACGGGACGTGGCGGGGCCGGTCACCTCCCTCCTTTACCAGTGGTTTGTGGAACTCCCGCCCAGCACGAGAGTGTATGCTGGCCCAGCAGTATTCACAGTAATACTGCAAACAGGTAACATTGGCACAAAAGAATGGAGCAAATTTTCCACCACAGCGAGTGCCCTGGCATTCGTCACACATCTGATCATCCAGCACATATGGCTTCACTTCCACCTGCACCAGGGACAAGAAAACAACTGTAAGAATGTTTCACAGTTTTGCTAAGCGTGAACACAAACCCCAGTATTTTATTTCTTTCTGGCTTTACTGAAGGGTTCCAACTGATGCAGGATTAACCCAAGAGGTTGGTAGTTAAATTTTCATACCATGCACTTCACCGCTCAGAAAATCTCAAGAAAGAAGGGTGTGCTTTCATAACTATTCAACATTCCTTGGAAAAGTTGGGTGTGGGAAAGTACTAAGGATGGAAGTACAGTAAAAATCTCCAAGGATTTCCCACTAAGAAAACTCCAGGAATCTCAATAGAGTTGTTACAGGGACAGGCCATGAGAGCAGCATTTAGGAAGAAAACTTATAACAAACAAAATTATATTTCTAAACTTCAGAGGTCTAATGAGTTTCAGAGGTTCTTTTCCACAGAAGATATTTTTGTCCCTTTGCTTTTTTTTGTGATTTTCAAAATGTAGGACCAGATTAATAAGTGATTCCAATTACACAAAATTAAATGCACTTGCATTAAATGCTCTCCACTTTGTTGCCAAAAGTCACTATCTAAAGATTTTTAGCTCTTGAGGTAAAATAAAATTTCAGTGTAGTTCCAACTAGGGCCTTGCCATCAATTACAAATAGTCTGGAGAGCTGCTGACTTTTGTCCTACACTCAGCTGTAAACAACTTGGGGCTGGAATGCCTTTTGTTTCTAAAGCACTTGTGCCAAACACAGCAGGACTGATGCATGATTAGGCACTTGCAATAATGCTATTACAGACCTTGAATATGTTCCTATGAATTGTGCCTACACATTTAAATTGAGTGTTCATTCATTCCAGGGAAATCATGAGTTCATGCATGTCTAATTCTTATGGCTCTCTGATGCTATTTATAAAGTGGTTTAAGTACAGTCAACTGCACTAGAAAAGGCAGAAAAAATTGAAGTATACATTTATTATAAATAATTTTGCTGCAACTGTACAAGTGCCAGTCTGGCACAATTTGTATATTGCAAAGAAAACCTGACTCTTGTAACAACACTTAAATACATGGAGATTTAAAGAAACATAGAATGAGATGTTAAGCTGAAAGACAAGAAACATTCTACAAAAAAGCTTTATGCTGAATTTACTTCAGCTTATCTTGATCACACTTCAACAAATGTTACTCCTTTGAAGTAAAGCTTATACAGCGAGTTATGTTTCTTGCCTAAGAAACAGCTAGGGCTGCCAATCTATTTTTTTTTTAATTACACCCTGCTACTAGTATTGCATGGGACAAGTCTGAGTAACTGCCATTTTGCATATCACATGCCATATCACTAAAATTAGAAGCATCATGTAAAATAGAACAGCACTGTCTCAAATGAAATTGGAAGAAAGCAGGTCCAATGTCCAGCACAGCTCTAGATCCCCACCTACTCCGATTTCCCAAGCATGAATTGTGAAGGTCTCAAGTAGAGTTTCTTTCTCGCTCTCATCTTTTCTTGCACTGGTTACTAGTGAAATAATTTAAAGAATGTTTGCTGTACAGTTCAGGGATTTCAATCTATTAGATCTAAAAATTAAGATTTAAGGATTCATTAAGAGACTTCATACTTCTTCAAACTCACACATAGATATATTTTAAAAACAGATAAAAAATAATTAAATAAACTTATCAGTCCACCAAGTGAAAAAAGAACAGATTGATGAAAAAAGTTACTGGCTAGTAACCTTTTGTGGCTTTAGCCTAAAGTTTAGAAAGTACCCTCTAGCAAGCATGGCTGATATATAAACCTCAAAGGGTTCAACGTGTGATTAAGACTCCAAAAGTAATCCTCTCAAACTCTCTGTAAGATTTTTCAGGATGTAATGGACAACAAATGGTTAGGAATAGCCTTGTCTTAGTTAATGCAGTATGGTGTAAAGCACCATACACAAATTGTGTGAGGACTTGTAACTCCATGACCTCCTTGAAACCGACAAAAAATACAATTCAGATTTGGACAAAGTCAAAATAGTTTGAACTTTGCAGCTGTGCCTTTATATGCATACTGCACACAACAGACACACCCAATACCTGTTAAACCGACTTCTGAAGAAACCATTTACAGGGGATTAAGGAAAGAACAAGCCATCCCTATCAGAAAAATACAAAGCAGCAGTGCATGCTGTATGTCCTTTTGAGTAACTACAATTATAAATGCAGAGCCCTCAAAAACATTTGTATGTGTAATGAAGAGGTGAAGACAGAAGGTCTAAAGGAAAAAATAATTTTGGAAAGTAAGTAATGCTTTCTTTTAATGTGTTCAAGTCAAATTTCAGTGAATATTGTAACTTCACTCCATATTTGAAAAGCCCTTTAGGGATTTCATATGGACTGAACAAAACCATCTCATTTCCCCTTGCCTTCTGCCTATCAAGCACCTCTTGGCATTTGGTTTTAGTTAAATAATTCTGAAGACTTTTGAGGTCAGTATTACCTATTTTATTTTTACAATAAACCTGTGCTTTAGGGACCTCAACTCTAGACTTACACCACTGACAGAAAATGGCCTAATAATAGCAAAACTGTCAGAAGCTATACAAGTAGTCACTAAACTAAAAGCCACTGATGCACAATAAGCAAACATCTAAAGGAGGAGAAAGAAGCTGGGAATGCTATGGAATTTGACCTATGGAATTCAAAAGACAACCAAGGACAAACGAGCTTACAATCAACTGTTTTCTGGGTTTAGCGCTAAACAGTTATTTAAGACGTTTAAAGTATTTTTTCACTCTGCTTTAGAAGCCTAAATAAACTTTTAAAAATTGACAACTGTCATCTGAAGAACACAACATACCATGTTCTCCAACACAATGCTAATAAAGGTTTTTTAAATACCTGCGCAGTTTGGTAAGAGCCGTTCTGCTGCACGCTGTTTTACTTACCCGTTTATCAATGTCATTGTGTTGGAGCTGGACAAAGCGAGCACTGATAGCAGCAATATAGCTCTGCTGATTGGAGAAAGCCACTCTGCCAGCACCTTTGGGGTACTTCAGCTCTGGGTCTGTATCAATGCCAGCATAGCAGACACCTCCATATAAACGGTCCATAATCATTGCCAATTCAACTGCAAGAAGTCAATTGTTAAATATAATAGATTTAACACAAATAATGGTGTTGCATTTGGATTGTTGCATTTAAAAAAGCACCATTTGCCTTATCAGATATGTCTTCCAAGGTCTAAAATTGCAAAGTGAAACAAAGATTGAATCAACCTTCATGAATTATGGTAAAATATAAAGGCAAAAACCAGAATCTGTAAAAAGTTGATGTGGCTGAAGTATGAAAAAAAATGCAGAGCTATGTTGTTAAAATAGGTATCAGATGAACAAAAATTTACAATATTGCATAATAAAACTCTGGTACTTGGTAGGCTTTTTAATGCTAGTTTACATGTAAGATCACTAAGGGATATTCCTGTTTTTAGAATCTGGTATTTTGTGCTAAGTACTAAGGTTCAAAAGATATCAAAGATGTGTTTCATATCAAAAACAAAATTCTCTAGAACATCTGAAGTTCCTGCAGCTAAAGCAAGCCTACATTTTAGGTGCAATTTAAATCAGTATTTTGGTAGAACATTATCTTGGCTGTGGATCTTTTAAAATGGATTGTTGCTTTTGTGATATTAACAATAACTGTAAATAAGTTATAAATATTCATAAAATCAGACAGGTTGAGTGCATGGCTGAGGACACAGAGAAGGAAAGTTAAGGGAAAGAACTGAAGGCAGTAGTAAAGAGGCTGAAGAAAGCAGGTAAGAGCCATGTAAATTGTGCAAGGCTGGATGGCCACTGAGCCAAGCTCTCTGTAAAACCTCACAGGCCCACAAATTTATCAGATGGACAAATCAGTGCAAGAACTAAGACCTGTACAGGCCCTGCCAAGTCAGCCGTTCTCTAGTGCTAATGTGTGAAAACACTGTAGCAAGCTACCATTTAATTACCTAAAATAAAATTAAAACACACAAATACTAAATATTTAAATTCTCATAGTTCCCATAAAATTCTCATTAGCAAATTGAATAGGTATATGTGTTTGTGTAAATCTGTGTGCAGGGAAGACCACATGCTAATTTGTCCATTTGCAACAAACAAACGTCTGACTCATTCTACAAAACCAGGTAATACTTACTCCAAAGAGTAAGAAAAAATTACCAGCATAGTGTAGTAATTAATTGATTCTTCTGCTTTCTAATTATTTGGAATCATCATTTGGGTAGTGATCTCAAAAAGTGACAGTACAGAATAAACATCACAAGCACAGTTACAATAGTAGTTGCACTAAGTTACTCTTGCCAAAGGAGAAGGAAGATATAGGATTCCAGGGCAAGGAAACCAGGCAGTGTTCAAATATCTTAAGAAAAACTTCTGCATCTGATCTTTAAAGCTGCAAACAAGAAGAAATAGAAACTGTTTGTCTGCTTTGGAGAAGTTACCTATTTAAAGGCATCAGTTTCTATTGCATTCCAAATGTGATCTATGACAGCCCAAATGGCATACAGTTTTATATAGGCTATCATTAGGAATGAGCTAATGTTTAATTGTCACTATTTACATAATTACCACCTTACAATTGGGCCTTATTTTAAGATGGTGAGGAAAGTGAAAGCTGCCAAGAAACCTGGAATAAGAGAAATCTTACTGCCAGCAGTGGCTGGGCGACATTGGTACAGCTTCCCAAAAGATTCAGGATTAGGCAAAAGATAAAGGGAGGGGCTAAGTTCCAGTGGGCTGGAAAGTGGCTGCTGAAGGAAACTGAGGGCTACAAGGAACGTCTTTCTTCCAGACAGAGACTGAGAGGCCTTGTCTACTACAGTTTCCCAGGATTAGGATCAGGATTTGGATTAGGGTTGAGAGGACGAGAAAGACAAACCACGCAGCTGCCTTGGAGTGAGGATGGAAAGGGAGTATAAACAGAAGTGAGGGCTGCCAAAAGACCTGGCCAGGAGAAATGTTTTAAATTGCTTCACGACTTTGTCGTTGGCTCACCAAAAATGTCAGGATTAGAAGAAAGAGGTGAGGGTTGAGCTACAACTGGAAGCAGTGCTCAAATGGGGCCTTCAAAACAAAATGAGGACTGCCAGGAGCTCTGGGCTGGGATAAATCTTTCCTCTGACCAAAAGCTAAGGAATCTTGCTTATGGCTCTGCAAATAAAAGTGAAGAAAAAGAGCTAAGGGTGAAGAAAAAAAAAATCGAGGGAAAGAAGCTACATTAGGAGTAAGTCTGTAAAATGGTCTTCCATATGAGGCCACCAAGAGACCTGGGTTGGGAAAAACTTTTCTTCCCAATGGACAACAGCTGAGAGACCATGTCCATAGCTCCATGGAAGAATTAAGGTAAGGGTTGAATGAAAGTGAAACAGAAATCATAGAGCTGAGGTTGGAATTGGTTTGGAAAGGGTCTGGGAGAAGGTCTAGTCTTTGTCTTCTAGTCAAAGGACAGGGAAACTTGTGTGCACCTCAGCAAACAAATCAGGGGTTTGATTAAGATGGTCTACATTACACAAAATCAGCCAAGTTCTAGGATATTATGCAAAGTTGGGGAAAACTCTTTCTACTGGCAATCCTAATTAGTAACCGATTTAAAAGGTAAAAAATGTTCACTGTATTTTGTAAACAGGAAGATACTCCTTGTCTTAGAAAGCAAGCTGTGATCTTTGAAAAATACAGGGTCAATTTTCTGATCTTTTACAGATACTATTTATCTTTCCTCATCTTTTCTACTTAATCTGCTACATGTCCTACATTTTTCTTGCACTCACCAGCTCGGAGCGGCCGTGGAACTCCTCCAACGAAGATTGTTTTTCTTGGATCCAAAGGCTGAGACCCATCCATCACAAAGTCACTGTCACTTAGGTTCCAAGGTCGAATTTGCACCTGTATTAAGGATCATTTTTAGCAGAGGAACTTGGCCACTTAATTAAAATTATGAAAAAGCTGCCAAATCTTCCTATAATTAAAAACAAGAAGTATTAACTTTTCAAAAGCAGTAAGTTGGTTTTATAAGAACCAAGACAATTTGAGAATGTACCTTATCTAAGTATCTGAAAAAAGGGGGACAACTGATTTACCACCTCTAGAGGCCAGGCTTGAGTTAAATCTCCTCATCACAAACTCCTACGCTCATTAATTCCCTGCCCCTAATCACCATCATAGGAAGAAACCTGAGAAAGGACTTTCAGAACATTTTACCACGTACGTGCAATTACAGTTGCAGTTTGGGCTTCTGGCTTTCCTGAAATTACATACAGTGATCCACAAATTTAAAAGCACTGTTATGAGCTGGTAAAATTCATTTCTCTGCTTGGTTACAGAAGGAATTTGTATAATATGTGAATGCCTATTTCTATTGAGCAGCAAGCAACACAGCTGATAAGAAATCTTTAGATTACATAAAAAAAAATCTGCTCAGAAGTTATTTAGATAAAGCTGCTCATCAATCCATTTTATTGATCCATTTGAATCGCACAAGTCTGTTCACTGTGCTGCAATTCTCAGTTGTTCATTCATCTCTGCAAGATTTTCAATAGTACTTCTAAAAGGCAGCATATTTTTTATCTTATTTGTCTGCAGTTTTCACCTAATTTGTGCATCTCCACAGGCACAAAAAGAGACCAACATTAAAGAATGTTAGAGATGTGAACAATAAAAACAGGCTACTGGATGTCTTCTATTCTGCTATAGCTGTCTGCAGTAGTTGATTTTACCCCATAGTTTCTATAAAGTAAATGAGGCCTAAATTATATATTGATTAGCTAATGAATGCATAAAAAATAATAATTAAAAAACCTAATGAAATACAGGGGATATTTGATGCTATCTGGATTTTAATTTGGCCCAGTTAAATTTCTTCATTTGATCACATAAAGCTTTCTTTCTTCTCAAATCAAATAGATGAAAAATTTCCATTCCATTGTTTTACAGCTAACACTGTAAAAGGATGCACTCTCCTGAAGCATAGCAGGAGCACCAAATACAAAAGTTAATTGAACCTGGCATTTATCAGAAAGAAGCAAATGTTAAAGCCATGTTAAGCTGATACAGGAAGTCAATTCAATGTAACAGCAAGGTCAGAAATGGGAAATGACAAGTAATTAACTCAAAGTATTTTTTCTTTATTTATTAACTGAAAAGAGTAACAGCAAATGGGTTAGCAACCAGCAAAGTGTGATAGCATAAGCTACTTACTGGTTTATCCTTGATTGTGGGACTTGAGACACACAGGTAAAGTTTTCCATCTTCTTCCAGACAGGCATCTATCAGAGCTTGTACAGAGCTTTCTTCCTGGAACAGCAGAAAGGCATAACCTTGGAAAGCACAAGGGAACAAGAAAGAAAAGTAACAGATTAATTTATAGTGCATTTTTTAAAGAAACAAGCAGGAGAAGAGGGTAAGATACACAAATTACAAATAACTGTAAAGGCTGGTAGTTTGTTTTCATAAATTAAATTCACTGAACATATCCCCGCATTACAGATCCCCACAGTACTAATTTCAGAATAGAAACAAGAGTATTTGCTGCATCTGAGGATGTTTATTTGATTAATTAATGATTCTGAGCAGTGAGAATATAGGCTGGTGAATAAGGGTTTCTATTATCCAACTGTATTGGAGCTATTAGTGGTATCTGCTGGTATCAGTGATTAGCATCTTACAATGGAGGCACAAAATGTCTACTTACTATATACAAGTAATAAATTCTAGAAAAGAGAGTTAAGAAAGTGGGCAGGTAAACAGAAAAATATTCCATGTATACACACTTAAAAATGAAAAAAATGTTCACTAGAAACAGTAAGCCCAGTGAAAAAGAACAACATGCTTTGTGCTTTCTTATTAATAAAAGACCTGTTGTTGTTACTTATATTTAAATAAAGCAGTTCAAAAGAAAGAAGCAAGTCTACTAAAATGGTTTCATGTGATTCAGAATTTTAGGACTTTAAATTAGCCAGTAAACCTAAGTGTGCAGCACTAAGTCCTCTGCTGAATGCAGCTGCCAAGAAAACTTTCTTGAGCTCTATTTAATGTTGTTAAATCTGTATGAAGAGTTGACCCAAGCAGCCCATGCTTCTGCTACCTGAGAAGTGAAACTAATACAGCACTCTCTGCACTCAGCAGGCTCTGCACTCAGCAGGCTGCTGGCTCACTGAGCTGCCTGGTCGAGAGGACTCCCATGGAGCAGGCCCTGCTCCTCTGCTCCACAATCACCACAGCACCATTTTCTCAATGTGAACGTGTTGGGTGTGACCTTTGTAATTTGCCACTTGTGTGCCTTTTTTCAGGGGCCTCTCTGTTACATCTGTGGTAGTTGGAGGTGACCACTCTGTGGGGATACAATAAATGGTATCATCATCATTTCCCCAAACACTTAAAATTAACCAAACAGGTATGTGTTATTTTTCTCTGGTTGCTAGATTAGAAGAGTAGTCCACGTTGGTGAGGTTTCAGTTTTCTAATCTGGGGCTAGTGCCTGCCATGAAGTTCAGTGAGGTCAAAGCTCCTCACTTCTCCACACCTCTATGAATAAGCCATTCTCCTGCTGTGGGGTCCACAAGGATCCACCAGAAACACAGAGGCTGTTTACAGAGCAGCCTTGTGCTAACCCAGAAAAGGAGGAGGCTGGACCAGCATGACATGATGTCCAGCACTACTCCAAAACCAGTAACTGCACATCTATTCCTATCATTCAAGGACTTTGATTAACAAAGATTACACGAAAATGAAAAATAAAGAATAGAACTTCAGATAATATTACGATCATAGAAGATGATATGGTCAAGAAAGATACCTGCCAAAGTTAAAGGTATTTTTACTCATTTTCTAGAGGCACATAGAGATGCAAAAACCTTAAATTCAGAAAGGTGCAGCTTTTCCCCTTGAGCAGTTCTAGGCATTGCTGTTACTGAATGCTTACCCTCTTCATCACAATACCATGGTTTAGAGCTGCATCTGCTTGTTCATCCAGGAAAACATGTGCTTCCATGGATGCACTTCATTTGATTGGAGCTCTATAGCAGAAGATGCACTTTAAATTCAGGTTCCAGTATAAAAAAATTAAATTGGAAAATAACCCTGTCAAAATTGGCATTGAATAAAGAATCATCACACACTAGGTGCAATTTAGCAGATGCTGAAAGTTGCTTCAAATTCCCCAGCATCATGTGCTTCACCAAATTCTCATACCTGTGCTTCACAAATATCATATCACTTTAAAAAGTATCCATTTTTTTCGCAAGTAAAAGATTCGATAAACCTCAACATTTTAATGCTCTGTGGCAGAATTTTGGTAGCACACTGGGGTAGTAGGTTGCAAACAAATTTTGGCAGTGCTCCTTTCTTACCTGACCACACACTCTAAAGGTTTGAGAGCTCAAGGGACTGCCCTAGACTCACATTCCATAGAGTAAAATAGGCAAGATATTTGAGGCCTCAAAAACCAGCAACTTGACTACAGCTGCCTGTTCTCTATCCACAGATATTCTTGGCAGAGCAGAAGCAATCCAGCTTCTCCTCTGCTGTTGGTGCAACACATCACTGCAGTGCTGACAATAAACACTGCAATTCTCTGGGAAAAGGCAACAATATATTTTGGTGTAAGAAAAGTCATACAACTTTCAAAGAATAAAGCAGAGGGAGGATGAGGAGAAAATTAATTTCCCTAGTTTATGAAGCCAACCTAGGAGATCCTTGACCCTGAGCTCCAGGATTCATTATTTTATGGAAAGCAGTATAAGAACTGAGCTCCTTTGTGCATGTCCTATTCTGACATCTAAACAGTGACACAATTTCCATATGAAAGGGTAATTTAGTCCAGTTGGTCTAATTTCAGTTAACCTTGCTGAGAATAAACTGGAAAATCTGGCATATACACAGTGTCCCACAAGCTTGAAACAAGGTTGCCACTTGAAATGCACCATATACTTGGAACTAAATAAAGTTGTTACAGTTTCCACTAGCATTTTAGTATAAACCAGCCTAAACAGTCAGGAAAAAAATCTCTTTCTATTAATACCAACATTGGCACATCTTCTCTCATGATGGGAACCCTTCTGTATTACTGAAAGCAGAGTCCGGGATTAGGCTTCAGTGACCTCTTTCTTCAAATCAACATGCTAGATGGAAAGTGTATCAAAGGTGCCCATTCTGCCTTTCTAATGAAAGAAGATCTTGATGCTCACACTTTTATGTTAAAAACCGGCATGTTAGTACAAATTACAGTCAGTCATACTGGAGTTCTAGCTAGCAGTGCATTATGCATATACTTTGGCCATCCTTCCCCAATGTTATTAACTGCAAAGAACTACTCATGTACCTTTATTATGGCAGAACGTGCATTGTATGTGTAAGGCATGTAAGAGAAAATAAACTTACTGGCCCTGTGGACACCATTCAGGTGTAGCAAGTCACAGCTGGTAGAATTTATGAGAAAAGACCTAAAGCAAAATATTTCTCAAGAGTTAAAGATTATCCAGCTCCATGCCTGCCATGGCTCACCAGAAAAAGCCTGACTGCATTTCACAGCATTTGTGAAAAGAGCATGTTTAAAAAAGAAAAGATATTCTTTTATTCTTCTAAATCTGGCAATACCTTTCTTTTACAGCTCCATGGTTAGGCACAGTTTGGTGGCGTAAAAGGAAATTACCCACTGTGTTTTGTAACCCATGGGAGAAGGTAGGAACGAGGTTGGTTATATTAGAATTTTTATACTCTGTTCAGTTTAAGTGATTAATTGCAAACGTTACGGGAGTAAAGGTTGTCTGGACAATCTCTGTTTAGTGGTACAGGATTATTTCAGAAAGGTACTAATAGAGTAACAGCACAGATCTCTCACTTAATGAAGTCCAGAGTGGACCTCAAGAGTTTAATCAAGAGTTTTTCTTTAATCAAGAGTCCAGAGTTTAATCAAGAGTTTTTCTTTGGAATTTCAGTTAATTTTAAATTAGTTCAATTTTATTATAATAATTGAATTAGTTATTTAACATTTTATGCTCAACTTGTGAATACTCCAAGTAATTAATAATATAAGTCCCTGCATTTGAGAACAACAGTGGCTAAACTGTTGTTCAAATGCATCAACCATGAGCTGAATCTTCTGGTACAAAGCCAGCATTTTGGCATGCAAATGTTATATAGCCAATAGGGAAGGATTAACCTATTTTTGGTTCTTAGAATCTGGGCTCTTTTCAAACAAAGTGAAATACTGTAATGAAGAGTTATATATATAAGTTCAAAGAGTATTTGAATCTCCATGTCACATGTCTGCATATCAACTATTCATTTCGTATGTAATTGATCTGAAATCCATACTTCCCAAAATTCAGCCCACTTGCAAAATCAGATGCAGGAATAATCTAAGGGTCACATTTTTTCAGCTTTATAACACTGAGGTTGGGTGGTGGAATTAAGAGAATGAAGAGAAGAACTTCCTCTTTACATCCTGCATAGCAAGTCAGAAGAGCCTTTGGGTAGTCACATGCATGGATTTCAGCTGCAAAAGGGAAGGACCACTTATGCTTGAAACAAGCTGAACTACCTTCCAAACACATCTTTCATCCATTTCTGATGTTTTTAATCAGCTTCAGGATTAAAACAAAATCTAGCATTGACCTCAGATTTCTTTTAGAAGTATTTCCATAGAAAAAATCTACCTCATATTATGTTAAAAAAAAAAAAAAAAAAAGGATGGAGTTAAAAAGGCAAAGAAAATTAATGTTCTAGTCTCATTTCTTTAGGGTTAATGTTAGATGGTTGAGATGGCTGACTCAAAGAAGTAGATTTAAATAGACTTAACTTTTTCATTAAATATATATTTCACTTTTTTTTTACTAGATTTAAAAAAATAGTTTTGAACTGAATTATGTTGTATATACTAGAAATTTTAGAATAAAGTTGTTCTAAAAGCCCACAGGAAAGGAACATTTAGAAACAGTGTGAACCAAATTTCTAAATCAGTTAATGTGATGACAAGGGTCACTGCTCAAAGTCACCTTAGTAATCTTATTAGAAGATGCTTTGAACATGAATAAAACACATTTCTAAATCCAAAGATGAAACGACTATTAAAAATTAAACTCATTTTTGAAAAATAAAAATTCGAGGTGTTAAAAAAACTGCAGACTTTCCTTTAAACATTGCAGTGACATGACTGCATTTTCAAAAAACTTCAAAGGCTTTAAATACTTAAGAAACCTCAAAATAGAAAAGGCTGTAATCTCACTTAGCTACTGCGGAAGAGTGAAATTATGTATTAGTCAGGGCTGCAAAGATTAATTTCTTTTAGTCGGTCTAATTTTATATGGCAGTGTTTGACCCTGTCAGCTGATTCTTTTCTCTAAAAAACAAAGGTGTATAAGAAATAGGAACAGTCTAGAATCTTACAGTGACTCTTCTGTTTCTGCACATTTACATTTTTACATGTTTTTCATGAATACCAGACTAAGCCTGGCTAGTGTGATATGTAAGAAATTCCTCATATGCCATATTACAGACAGGTACTGGGGAAGGGTTTGTTTGATTTTAATTAAAGGATTGTAATCCATATCCTCAGTTACATTGAAAAATAATTGGATCCTGAATCTTAATAGCAATAAAATGAAGCATACATGTCAAATGGAAGACAGAAGACAGAACAAGAAAAGGCAGCAATGGAGTGGATCATAGAGAAGAGCTGAATGAAAACTGAGGTTCTGTATCAGTAGCTTCTGTAAAATAAATTGCATGTCTTCATAGTTCCAGTCTTAGCACTAAATAGCCCACATCATGAGATCACCAAAAGAATTGAAACTAACACTTAACCCCTACTAATAATGATCTTACCATATCATGAATAACAGAGAAAATGGAAACCTTCTATTCTGTCAAAAATATTAGAGAGCATTTTTCTCCACATCTTCAGTTGAAGTGGAAGAAGAAACCAAATCCACCCACAGAACCTCTGCTTTCTGGACATGCATTATTTGTGGGACATGGGAAAGGTGCCCCAATGTTTCCACAGTAGAAAGGACAACATTTCTGTAGTGCTGTAGTAAATACATACAGCTAAAGATTTATAAAGTCTTTTCAGTTCCAAAACATGTCAAGAAGCAGAAAGGATTTTCTAGTCATCATTACTTTATTTTCACGACTTATGGGTAAAAAAAGCCCCAAAAGAACAGTACACTTATCCATCTCAGTTTGTCCTGTAGTAAAAATACTCCCACCCACCTGTATTAAAAAAGAAAAGACTGAAATAAATTACTTGGACTTTTTGGTGTTTTTTAACTAAAAGAATATTCTACAGGCATACTAAAGCCTCTCTTCATCTGGCATTTTACTTCTACACTAGTATAAAACATTACAACAGCAAATTTATAGTGTTGTCTCCTCTTTCAAAGGTCACAACCATTTTCAACATCAGACTTCAGACTGCAACATGATCTATAGCAGCTATAAATCAGAATTAAAGGGTATAAAACATAAAAAAGGCTCTAACATACAATTTGGTTACTGTAGTTATAACAGTAATCACATGAATATCATACGACAAAGACTAAATATTTGATGAGGTGGAAGCTGTCTTTGTGAAGTTTACTGAGTCAGCATCATGAAAAAAACAAGCATTCACACTCCTAAATATAAAAAAAAAGCCAACAAAATTTAGAATTGAATTTTTTAAAATTCAATTTTCAAGGGCAATATGCAATGCTGACTGCTCTGGGCAGAGCAGCTCATGGTCATCCTCTGGAAAGGGTCAGGTCTGTTGCTGCTGCTTTTACTCTGAACAGATGGCTTAAAACAGATCAGTTTCCAAGTTTGAACAAAACCTGTTACTCTTCTTTGCAAAAAAAAACCATTTTCCAGTCCTACTCCAACTAACATTAACATGGAAAAATTCTACAGACATATAAATGCTCTGCTTGATTTCAGCTTCTATTTCAAGCACAGTATCAGCATGAGGTAAAATGAATTTTCAGAGGAAGAAAGCACCGGTCCAAAAATCCAGGCTAGCTGGATTTCAGTTATTTAAAATTAAATTTGATATTGGGTTTTACAATAAAAATAGTTTTCACTTTAAATTATATGTTTTTCTTAACATTTATTTTTAAAGAAGAAAGCAGCACTTACGAGAGCTGTGATACACGAAATATTTGTGACTATTGTCAAGAGCTTCAAAGTAAAGTACTTCAATCAAAAAGAAAAGATCCCCCATGTCATTTGCACAGATGAAGCTAGTAACATATTTTCTGATTTTTTTATGATTGTAACTCTCCTGTGAGCTGTAAAACATTTCTAAAGGCAGAATTCAGAGCTTCGGCACTAAGCTTTGTCTCCCCTTATTTTAACCAAGTAATCAATTTGTCATTTGCTGCTGGAGTGCTGCTAATAACTGCTTTGAATGTTCACTCACATGTGGATTGTTTTCAGGTTCTGGGTTGTTCAAACTTCTTGTTTTTGTTGACCATAAGAAAAAGATGCAGCTTGAAAAATCCTCCTTAATAACAGAAGGAATTTTCCAAAAATTGGATTATGTTGAACAACAAATTCCTCTCAAAACCAAAGAAACCCCAAAATGCTTCTGATAAGTAAGGGTATGCATGCCTCTGGGAGATCAGAACAATATATTAAAAAAAAAAACCAAAAAACCACAACAAAAAACCCCAAACAAACAAAACTGGACATGAAATCCTCTAAGAAGTTGTTTACCTTTATTAATGAAATTTCCCAGCCTCCACTGGCATACAGCTGACTACTGGTTACACTCTTGGTGTAATCAGTAGTCAGAGACATTGTAGGTCCCCAAGCCAGGTAGGATTTGCATGTTATGGAGTAGACACAACCTGCCAAGCACAGCACTGAGACAGCTGAGGGAACACCAGCTCTGAGCTGCTCCAAGCTTTTGAGATGAGATGCAGATGCACTGCCTTGGGCAGAGGCACCCACAGCATATCCAGCACCTGAAATACTCACACTGCCAGTCCTAACCTCTGATTTGAGAGGACACAAGTATAATTAGGGGTATTACCTTTGATAAATTGATGATGCACCAATCTAAAACTGGTGCAAGATCATTGGAATACACACATCATCAATTATTAACTGCATCATTATTGTGGGGGTATAGGGGTATTATTATTATTAACTGAATTATTATTCTAGGGGTATTAGTGAAGTGATCCTAGGAACTGAATATGTAATTTTACAAATATAATGCCTGTAGGACTTCATGAAGAGACCAAAAGTTTTTAATGCATTAAATAATTACAACTGATTGGTGGTGGGAGTAGGGAACAACTTACTTTTTAGGTGACTATCAGAACGATGAATATGCTGCAGTGCTAGTACAGAATCTGTCTCTGCACCACCCTCTGCAACAACCCCTTCAACATATTTCAGTGATTTCAAAGGATCATTTGGTGCTTCATAAATTATTAGCAAAACAAAATAGCACAAGCTACTACAAAGCACAAAATAATATTAAGTCTTCAACAGCACTATTCGAAGGACAGCTTTTATCCTGAAGCCCATCACGCTTACAGAGCAATTCATGTATTTCCATTCATGAAACAAAAGAAAAAACAACATTTAATAAAAATAGTATTGGGGAGGGATGAGATGTACAACCCACAGTAAAATCTGCATGGGTTTTATGAGAGGTTAATGAGAACAAGACACATATTTAACTCCTTCCATTTGAGAAAAGTGGTCTGGCTACCTCTAGAGATAAACATGGAAAGCTTTTTATGTACTTAGATATGTTCAAATTACAGAAAAAGGGTCAAATGCTGGCTAAAAATTGTGGTTTCTTCTATAGCAACCTAGCAATTCTGAAAGGAAGTAGGATCTGCTGAAAGCAACGTGAAAGCTGGGAGAGAATAATCCTGCAATGTAACTTCAGAATCAGATTTGTTCTGCCTAGGCTGGGATGGCTCAGAAACACTTTTGTATTTTGCCTCACCAGATCTTGTTTTGCCCTAGAAAAAGCAGCTGCAAGTGGCATCGTTTTAGAGACAGAAATTCTCTTACATGAAGCAAGCTCCTTGAATGCTCTTAGATACCTGGCACAGCAGTCTCAAAAAGAGACATTTAAAAATCACCAGTACACCACCAAGAATCCTCAAACATTTAGGACAAGTCACAAAACAGTGTTAAGGGATTAAAAAAGGGAGGTTCAAACAAAAGTCATCAAAAACCTCAAAGAAAATTCTCTACAAAACCAAGCTAAAGTCACACAGCTACAGAAGAGCACATCAGTGTGTACTGCATTTTGCCACAACGCATTTCGTGACCTGCATTGATTTGGAATTCTGCTGCCCTGTTGTGGGAAGACACAGGGACTACAAATTACAGGCGTGGCCTCAGATGTCAGTGGGTAAAGGACTGACACTGCACATGTGTGCTGGAACATTTGTAAACAACATCTAAAAACCCTCCCAGAATCCCTCTTTGCTATACAATGTAACTCTGGATAGAAATGTCAGTTTCCATTCTAACAAATATTATGATGTCTGACTTCAGATTTTAAGTACAAAATTTGGCTTGGCATTTCGTGCTGGACTGCGGTGCTATCATATTTGATCAGTTAAGCCAGGCAGTTTTCTAGAATAGCCTGCTGCATTTGGGCAAACCAGACACCTTCTCGTGAATATAACTAATGAAATTGGATTTATTACTCCATACTTCCTCCTTTCAACTGTTCACTCCTGCTCCTCTGGCCGAAACTACAACTGCCACTGCAGTGGCAATGGAATTAACCACGGAAATGGTCTTCATCCATGAAATCAAGATCAGTCAAAAGACTACAACAACAGTGTTTCCATCTAAACAGTACTTTGGAGAGAATCAGACTCTCACACTGTCTGTCCCACCAATTGTTTTTAAATTAAAGCATGGGAATCATTTCATGTTACTTTGTGCAACTTTGCTTACACTGTTTTGTTTTTCATGAGATCTCCCTCACGCTAGTGTCCCATATGGAGCAGTAGGGACAAATGTGCTTAATTTTATCAGATAACAGGATAACAAACTGAAGAACAGGGAAAACACAAAAGGATCAGACTGCTGCATCACACATCTAAATCAACTGTAAAGCCAAAGCATTTCTCCCATATTTCTCCCATTCCAAACCCATCCTATTGCCATGCTTCATTTTCTAACTCTAATTCTCATCTCTATCCAGGATAAACAACAATCTTTCTAAATGAAAAAAAAAAAAAAAAAAAAAAAAAAAAAAAAAAAAAAAAAAAGGGGGGGAGGGAATTTTTTGCATAATTTTTGGCATTTTAAAACACATGGTGCAGTTCTTAGTGATTACTAGAAAAATACTAGTTATCTCAAGGAAAAAAACAATAAAGTGTTTTTTAAAAGTTGTTTTAAAGCTAGCAATCTGTTAAAGAAAAAACAACTGAAAAAATGTTTTTGAAACAGTTGGCACCATCTGTTTCATTAAAAAAAAGGAAAGAAAAAAAATTACTGTAGTTAGCATAAGCATTGCTTAACTCAGCACACCAGCAAATAAGTGAAAACCCCATCAATTTCTATTTAAATAAAACATGAATTATCTGTATTTTGCCAGAGATAAATAGACTGTGGCATGGTAATGTGCAACTACTTTTGTTAGCATCCTTAATATATATTTCTTTATTTCTCAATGTCTCATAGGTACTCAAAAGGTACTTAACCACAAACCACATTTAAATCCCAAACTCTGGGGTGAAAGCCAAGTAAACACATTATGAACTGGGCATCTGCTTACCCAAGACCAACACATGGCATTTAGAATTTTGCCAGTTCAGTTAGTAACATATCCAAACAGATGCCAAAGGAAGTAATCCAAAGACTTCTCAGGCAATGGGAATGTATTAGCCTCATTCAGAGGCAAAGCATTAAAAACCACCTCATGCATGACACCAGCATAGAAACACGGTGCTAAGCTTTACAATGCACAGGAGGGGTAAAAAGAAATGTTAAGGCAACAGTGCAGATGCCCAGAACTAGAAACAGGTGCCTCTTAGACACACTGTCAGCTGTTGGCAGTTTCTCTTGCCCAAGTGCACAATATTCACTTTCAGTGACAAGAGCGTCCCTAAACATGGAACTCACTGGGAACCAAGGTAGGGTGAGGTGTGCTTGACCTACAGAATGATTTGGGGGTTGCTGTTACAATGCCCAAAACTCCAGTGCTGACAAAGCCAGACTGCTTTCACAAACACGTGATCAGTGGACTCCATGATGTCAGGCAAATGGCATCATTTGGGTAACAAACAGGAAAACCTGGATAATACAGATAGCAATGATGTGCTTGAGGAATATGCTGCAGATACATCTGTGTTGCTGTGCCATCCCCCAAGGTCCAAAATGGCACTGTGGACACCACACTGGCATAAGCCTGGTGTTACTCACCATGCTGGAGATCCCAGCTCAGCATCATTTCACACACAAACACTTCTGTCCATCAGGCCCAGCACTAAATCTGAGGTAACTGCCTAAGCAGAGCTGTGGTGACACCATCCTGCTCAGGATGCCAAATCCAGGCAAACCTTCTTTGTTCAAGCTCAGTGCTGCAGGAATGTTTCTGGATTCCAACTGGTCCCAATGATAGCTTACATGCCACTGCAGCTAAGCTAATCAACCACTAACTAATAAATTAGCTAATAAGGCTTGCTGGAACTGACTACATATCTATGGCTTGACTTGCTCACTAAACTAACCAGATAAAGCCCTCGGGCGGGGCTGGTGGGTGGTGGTGGAGGTCACTAGACTGTAAGCAACATTTTAATCTTTCAGATTTCATGCTTCATCAGATTAGCCATGGCTAATGGTTTCTGCAGCCTTCTCCTCCTAGCCCTAAGAATATCAACAGAATGCTCCTAATACAAGGCGACTACAGGGAATTCATGTATTGCACCAGCGTAGCAAACATTCCAAAATTCAATAAATTATACCAACAAGTAGATACTGGAAATCTGTATTGATTCACTCAGGGGATGTCGTATCACCTGGATGTAACTGAAGACAGAAAACCATGATGTGAAGCAGCTCCAGCATAAAATTTCACTGACTGTGCTGACCCATGGCATCCCCTACTGATGTTCTCTGCCCCAAACCTCTCAGGGAACACTTATCAAAGCAAACAGACAAAAATCCTGAACCTTGCTGAAAGACCCGACACTGCCCAATGCTCTGACCCTCCAGTGCTAGAAGAGGCCATCCATCAAAAGGACACTGAAGTCCATCTGGAGGTGATGACGTACGCTCAGAAAGAGCAGGGCTCCGTTTTACTGCCTCTGGGCCACATTCAAGGAGGTGGGAGAAGCCCTGAAGGTCAGGCTTCATCAACCTGTGAATAGCCTCTGCATCATCCCCACATCAATCCAACAGGTCATTTTCCTTGTTTTCTTTCAAGACTGCTAGCATACAAACCCCAGCTCATTCTCCCCTCTATAATTTAATTTGTCCTTTGTTTTTTTGGACATGTTTTCCATTTGAAAACTTCATATTCAAAATGTTAGGGAATTTACAGACTAGCAATGCAGCATGGAAGACATCTAGAAAAATGAAGGGAGGAAATATTTGAATTCATGAGTACTTGACAGCTGAATAAGTCTCACTGAATTTTGCATCAAGAATAATTTCAAATATCTCTTTTTGTATTTTTTAAGGAAAGGTCCAATAATGCACCAAAACAGCTTAAAATAAAAAATAAAACAAACAAAAAACCCCCCAAAAACTAAAGCCCACCAACTTAAATTTTATGTCTAAAAGAACTTCTGATCAAAACAAGCATTGGAGATATTTTATTGTGGTACTTCTGAAAATGATTCTGTAGTAACTTTGAAAAGTACTCTTCATTGGGAAAAAAAACCAAACCAACCAACCAAAAAGCTGTAAAAAAATTAGAACAGACATTCAAACTTTACCCTTTGACTCCTGGAAATAATATTCTGTCTTCTGTGTAGGTGCTGCCTGTATGGGATCATAGTAAATCAAGTACATTTGACCTACGGAGCTTACCATGACTGTAAGTGAATGTCAGAGCCAGGCATGCAGGATGTCTGATGCTGCAGCCCTGACTGATAACTAAGAAGTCAGATATAAATAAATCTGGAACAGTTGGGATTGACTGTTGTTTAGCACTTTCAGACAGACGTTCAGGGCAACTGGCAGGGGCTTTGAAAGCTGTTTCCTATATTAGAATCATGACAAAAATAGAAGTGAGGCTGCATTCCCTTGTCTTCTGCTAAAATAGATCTTACTCAAAAACATTTTACAAGTTTGTCAAGGCATAACTAGTCCACAGTCAGATACAGAACAAAATCAAAATTGGAAGTCCCATGTTAATTCAACAAATAGTTATTTTTTGAATTAATAAGAGGAAAAAATAAAAGAAGGGAAAACAAGTAGAGAATACTAAGAGATAATAAGGACAAGGAGAAATGGGTTTTCTGCTTTAAAAAAACCCAAACTTTTAAGTGAAGGCACGATTAGAATTCACTAGCCAGAAAGACCCCAAAGATCTTGAAAAATAACATAAAAAGGGAAAAGCATATTCATATTATACCAACTGTCCTTAAGAACATTGCAGGGGGTTTGAGGTTTGGGGCGGTTTTTTTTGCTGTTTTTGGGGCTGTTTGATTTGTTTTTAAATTCAAGAACAGATGTTGCATAACTGCTGACAGCAAGGCTGAGTGGTGAGAATGGAACAGGAAAGAGGAAGCATGTATTTCTCTTCTAAGTGTGAGCTTCTCTGATTTTAAGTGTCCTAAATAGTGTTCACAGGACAAGTATTTGTCACAGTGCTATCTTGCCTCCAGCAATAACGCTTCCAAATATATTAAGTTGGCTTTTATTAGTGTGTTTTTACAGTCTATCAAAATATTGCAGGATTAGCTAGTTCACTGACTAAACAGCCCATTGTTCTGCCAAAATAACCAGTGGCCTTAATGAGCAATTAAGAGCTTCCAGGGTCAATGAGAGATGAAAACCTTTGTATATAGACCAGAAATTTTGTGTACAACTTCCTGCTACTGTTTCAGATCATGAGTGAACTCAGGAACTACATGCAAGAGGCACACGTGAAAGAGAGCAGAATGTATTGTAGAAAACCAGAGAGCAGGGTACTGTAAGAGCAGCTGGATTTAGCCAAGTAACGCTCCCCAGACAGATTGCCCATAAGCTGTTCTTTCTCAGGCAGAAGAGGCCCGCAGGACGTTGTGCTGCCCCAGGTGCAGCCCCCGGCCCAGCGCCGTGGCCGCGGTGCCCTGCGGGCGGAGCCTGCCCTGTGCCCGGGGCCCCGAGGCGGAGCCCGCGCTCCCCAGCACGGCCGCGGCTCCCGGGGCGAGCACCCGCTGCCCTGCACAGCTCTGGGCACCCAACCCAGTGCCCCGATCCAAGTGACTTCCAGCTTATTCCCATGGGTCTTGCAATGTGCAAAGCACACCAGAACCAACTAGGAAACTTCTGCAACTTGCATTCTACCTACTGCTGGTGCAAATTAAGGCAGAATTCAAGGGCTCAAGGAGTGCTGAGGAAGTACACACAGAGGAGCACGTTTCAACAACCAAATTGTGAACTTTTTTCTCATTGTGACAATGGCTGAAAATATGCTTGATGAAAGATAGAAAATGCACCATAAAGAGTCAAAACTTTGCTTTATAGTGGATTGCCACATGGCAGATGAAATTTTGTTAAGTGTGTTTTAAACTATTTACCTTTAGGTGGAAAATATGACTTGCTTTCAGCTTTGTGAGGCCAGTCCACCACAAGAGGTCCAAACCTACGAAAGCTGGCAGTGATCTCATCTACAAAAAAACAAATGAGGCACCTTAGAGAGAACGTAAAAACTGACAGTGGCAAGGTAAAAAGGTCTTAAAAAACAAAACAAGAACAGTGAAAACTGCAATAACGTCCATAGAGGATAACTAAATATTCATCTCTGTGCTGTACATGGCTGCTTAAAAAAAGTGATTTTACATTCCACTAGAGGAAGTCTGCCGCAGGATTAAATGCAAACATGATCTATCAGAAGTGAATATGCTTCAGCTGTGGTCTATTTCTAATTATAGCCACGAAGCAGGGTCAGATGCAGCCACATGGGACTGACGGAGGAGCTCCATGTCAGCACGGCTGCTCCTTGCAGCCTGCCCTAGAAAGAGGCTGCAGCAGGTCATGGCACTGTGGGCATTTCACCTTCCTCATTCCCCCCAGGAAATCTGCCTTGAATTACCGAGGTTTTTCTTCACTTTTTAAGCATCCATTTGGAACCACCATGTAACACACATCACAAGCTACTCTATAGGACAATTTTGTTTTATATGTAAATCTTTCACAAAAAAAGTATTTAAAACTTTTTTTTAAAAGTATTATTTTCTCAATATTTTTAAATGTTCTTTAAAGAAAGAATTAGTTTAGAATTGTGTCTAATGTGATATTAGGTAGATCAGAGTAACAAGCCATCAGGAGGAACGGCAGTGGGGTTTTCCAGTTTCTGAATTGCTGTTTGAGATGTGTCCAGTTTCTGTGAAGCCATGAATTGCATGTCAGATTTTTCAAGCATCTGGAGACAGAACACACCTGTTGTGTAGCTGAAGAGCTGAAGGAGAAAGGGTTACTGAAGGAGGCCTCTCGGGACAGAGGGTGACCATGTTACTTCCTCACAGGACAGACTGGCTATGTATTTTGATTCTGAGTGACCCAGCAATATTCACATCAGTTGTCCCTGTTGGGCTGCTGCTTCTTCCAGCTGCAAATCCAGATTACCTAGCAGACCCCATACAACAGCCCTGCAACTCTTGGTGTGACATGGGAACTGCATCTGAGGTGTTTGTAAACATAGACTGGCAACTCATACTATTTCTTCATTAGAACTGTACATGGTTTAGGCTTCAGATTAGTAGATTAGAGATCTCCCTCTTCTCATTATAAGGAATCCTGAGATTCCCTGTGTATGCCCACTGAAGCTAGACAGAGGTGGATTCCAGCTGTATTCCAGCTACGAAATATACACTAAAAACTGTCACAATTTTAGTTTGGGAGTAAGGGCTTGTGGGGCACACAGAAGTAGAGCAGATAATTATTGAGAAAAACTCTGATCATCCTTGCTAAGCAGGTTATTACTTTGTAACCATATTATTACCCTATATTTATCATCTGAACCCTGCATACATGCTGGTATAAGAGCTGATTATTTAAAGCCCATGGTATTTTGGTAAGGACTGCATTAAGAAAGCCTTTTAAGTCAACCACATCCAAGAATAGGAAAAGACTATGGAGGAGAGACAGTACCCACTAAGTTCCCTTTTTCAGCTTTCCCACTTGACAGTCGTGGGAAGACATGCAGATCAGAAGACCTGCTATGCAGCCACTTCTGTCTCCATCTCTTCTGATCTACAGTACACAAGAACACCAAGTCATTTCTCGGGTGTTGCAGGGGCTGGTAGTGTGTGTTTGTTCTAAGGAACGCCACAAGCACTGCAAGAGAGGCACCTGGGAAAATCCATTTGCTTCGATGAAAATCTGACCTCTGCAATAGTAATTATATGAAAGCCAACTCCCACATCTCAGCAATGCAAGTGATTCACAGTACCTTCATCAATGTCAGGAGGAAGACCTCCAACAAACACCTTTCTAGAATAGCGTTCCACTCTCTCCCCGTTTTGACAGCGCGTCGGAGAGCTGAGACCCGAGGATAAGGACTGATCACCATGGCTGTCGTCTAGGAAGCCATCTTCAAAAGGAAAGAGTGAAGACCGACCTGCAACAGATTTTGTAGGTTCTACAGTTAACACTATTTGCTGGAGAATGAAATATTTCAGCAAAAATCTCTTCCTTTTACTGTTTTCCTTTAACAGAACTTGCATTAACAGACCCAGCTAGGCGGTCCAGTTGTCCAATTCATGTTCATTAGTATTGTTTCTGTTTTTCCAAGAGTGTATTACCCTTACAAGACAATAAACCTAATTTAGCTTTAAAACAAACCCTTGTGAATGGATAGAAATGAAAAACAGTTATCTGATGAAATTATGTGTCATAGCTATAGAAATAACCTTTGCAAGATTTACATTTCAAACCAATTCTTAGAGATTTCCACCTTCCATAACAGATCTTGAAGGAATGGTCTCAAAATCCCTCAAGCCACTGCACTGCAGAGCAGGACAGCTCTCTGAGTGCTGTACAGGATCCTGCCAACTAGGGCTGCAGCACTTCCACCTCCACAGAACACAGGCCCATGCTGAGGGGGGGGGGGCAAACAGCAAAATAAACATGGAAAAGCTTTGGATGGTTGATATTAAACACAAAACGAAGAAACTTAGTGAACAGGAAAAAAAATCTCGTTAAATAAACCACGAAGAATTTGCACTTAAAACATTGTTAGCCTGTTTCTTACCTACAGTTAAAACATCCTGTCAGTAATGAAAGAGTAAAATCAGCATAAATGGCTGCTACTCAGTTAATGAAAAATAAAGAATTTATTTGTAACCATCCGATGTGACTGATTAACTTGTTGCTATTACTAACAAAGTATACACACATTATCTTAAAAACAGATTTATTAACAAAAAGATAAAAAAAATTTCAAAGACTACAAATAAGCAACACTCGCCAACTTTGGAATTTAACAATTTTGTATACCTGAGCTGAAAAATATGTCCTGCAATATAGAGAGAAGTATAAATAGGAACCATACCTCAACTCTGAAAAGGCTACTTGTCCCATCATACCATGGAGGATTGGATGGAATTATAATTAATTGATACAAATGGTTTATAGGGGGGTTGATTACAAATATAAATGTATTTATACTTTTATACATGTGCATAATTAAATTCAAAGGAAATGGATCACATGGAATTGATATAGCAAGACCTAAGGACTAATACCATACTGATATTAACAGCACAGGGAAGTGAAGGAAATAAAAACAGGGGCAAAGAGAAAATCAAGACAGAAGGACAGCAGTCAGAAGAACACATACACTGAAAATATCAGTAATTGTCTCCAGTAGCAAAGGATAGATTACAAAAAGAAACAGTAATCCTGTCTATGGAAAATGAGCTAACAGAGTCAGGAAAGACATTCTCACTGACACACAACACCAGCCTGATTTTTTTTTTTACAAACATCAGGCACCAGAAAAGTGTTGATTAAAAAAATATATTGAATGTTAAACACTGACAGAGATCACAGACACAAAAGTCCACTGAAGCAAAAATCCTACCATGCATTTACACATAAACAGGGTAAATGCCACAGTCAGAGAAGGATGTAGAGATGCTGCCTTTCAAAGACTTGTTGTCAGAAATGGTGGGTTAGAGCATAAACCAGAAAAATTTTTAATGACTATTCCATTAATGGACAAACAGGTCATGCACATGTATAAACATATGCATTTCAACATAAAATACAACATTTGCATGAGAGAAAAAAAATAATTAAGACTCTACTACTGTGTAAAAATATCAAATCATAACACTCATTGAAAAGCAGGAGACCTGAAAATACCTCAGAGATTGACATTACTGAAGAGATAAATAATTTTTTGATTTCTGCCCATCAACCTACCTTCTTGTAAAAAAATAAACAAACAAGAAACATGAGCCATTAGTGGAAGATGACATATCAAATTAATAACAAGGTGTTCAACTAAAACACAGACCTGCAGAGGAGACTGAGTTCTGAAGGAAATAATAAAAATTGACAGCAACTTAGAAAGCAACCTCTAAGCACCATGCCAGATGCTTGGCGGTCTACAAGTCCTGGTCTTTAAATAAATGCAAATGATGTTCCTTAAGTTTATAGCTAAGTCAAGTATAAAGCTAAATGTAAGAATGCATTTAAAATAACGGAAAGCATACAGACAAAGGAAGAGGGAATGACTGTTCTCCAGTAAGGGAAAAATAAGCTGCATTGAACACAATCAGCACATGCCAAGGCTGAAAGCAAGGCAAACTTTGGAAATCCTTGCTACAGACTTTGGGATTTTGAAAAATGTATGTAGGCTTAGAAAAGGGAATGAGTAAATACAGGAGAAAAAATGCAATCTAAAGCAATAAATATTAAAACATCACCTCAAGAGAACCCCTGGGCAGATTTCTGGGAGAACATTTCGGGAAAGCATCACTAAATGCACTTTTTTTGTAACGTATTCCTGTACCCCTCCCTGGGCATCTCAGAGTTGTCAGTGTAGCAAAATAGTTTGGGCTGATTTCCCACAGCGGTGCTTACATCTGTACCTGAAAAACTGGTTGTAAAAGTTTAAAAACAAGGTACCAAGAACATGACTCAACAGCTCTAAACACGATACCTACAAAGAAATACTCATCTCTTTTCTCAAAGGAAACAGAGAATCAAGTAGAGAACTGAGAGTTTATGGCAAGCCTCAAGAAATGTCTGACAAAACCTCTTCTCACCGAAGATGCTTAGTCACAGTGACAGAATCAAACACTAATTAAAATATCCAAGTATAACAAACATTAAATGAGTCCTTGCACAGACTTGCCTGTGGTTACTCTGCATATTATCCCAATGCAAATGGTAAAAGCAATAATAGAGAGGGATAGATGAGAATATTTGATAACCAACACATTTTTTAACAGACTGCTGAAGAATTTCACGCTTAAGGTGAAGAAAGCTCAAAGCCAACATTATAAAAGTCAAGGTAATGATAAAGCATGAACATCACAGACTTTAACAGGAATGAGACAAGTCAAAATCCCTAACATTAATGACAAGACACACACACACAAATCTACTTGTTAGTATGGAAAAGCTTGCATTTCACACAGGAAACAAGTCTTGTGGAATGAAACATGCTTCTTGGTAATGAGAAGAAAAAAACTGAAAAGCCAGCACATTCAGAACTTGTTTGCCCTGTTCAGTCTTCACTAAAATTTGTATAAAACAGCCTAAATTACCTTAATCACAATTATTTCTGCATTATTGCATTTTGCTTCTACAAGTAAACACAAATTGCAAGTAATTTATAGTATCCTACTCATTCCTACCTCCTTTCCTACTTTGGTGCCATTTGATCAATCTGGAAACATCTGCTACAGTCTTGAAATAAAATTAAACAGTGTTCACTTGCACAGAGAGTATACCCTACTGTATACTCCACATACTTCCCAATTTGTTTCAGTACCATGAAAGCACTGAAAACGTCCAAGTATTAGGATGCTTTCAACATCTGTTAACAGTAGCCTGATCTCTGCAGGTGGGGAAAAATGGGAAGGTACGTTTGTGAGGAAAATTGGAATCTTTTGTTTCAGATTTAGCTATCAAATAAACACTAAAATGAATCAGCTTTGAATAAAATCAAAGCAAATTCTTCATTACAAGCTGTGTTAGTATGGCTTGTACAGCCTACCACCTCAGTCCATACAAATTACAAGCCCTTAGACACTATTGGTCTGCGTGATGGATCCATCTGTCAGGTTCTTCACAAATGTGATGCAAAATCTACATTTGGAAAAGGAGGCAATGTCACCTGCATAGCTGGCAGAGAACCTCATGGAAAGGAAGATAAGATTAATGCTAAAGTACCCCATGCAGATGGCACTGCCTAAACATGACTGTTAAGAGGTGCTATTTTCACTGTTATTTTCTCAATCACAACCATTCTGTGTGTAAGCTACATCACAGGACAGAATGTCAGCTGCATTAGTGGCTTACTCAGTACAGCTGTTGGATTTGTGATCATCCTTGCTCATTCACTTCTCAGAATAAACTCATCTGCAGCACTGTACATTTATAAAATGTTTTCAGTTTGCTTTTCTGTTTTAAGGGTTGTCTATGATGAAAGACTGTTAAAATGTGCTCAAACACTATATCTTTTCAAAATTATTATCAATATTCACTGTTGAGGACAGTTACTAGTATTGGTATTCACACATGTTCTGTCTGAGGCAATTCAATGCAATGAGGTCTAACATTCAGCCAAAGCTGTTTCATGTAAGAAAAAAAGTAATTTTCAAACGTTCAATGCAGCAGGTAAACTTTGCACTTCTACAAAACAAACACAAACTAAACATAAACCCCAAACCAATAGTTTTTTGGAACACAGCATTTCAAGTCACAAATACTGTCATGAGAGTCTTTACATTCAGTCATCCTCCAGTTCTCCAGTAATAGCAACACGCTTGAAGTTATCACCTCAGGCCCATCATTGCTTTAAAACGGAGCTGTTTGGCAAGGGAAGAATATGAGATTGATTTATATGAAGCAACTGATGAACTAAATAATGTTAAAATTGGTAACATCATCTTATCACAAGAAAACTAGGTATTTATTTCTCCCACTATTCAGCAAACAAAACATTTAGTAAATACTTTTACCTCTTCTCCGCCCATAGCTCCTGGCTGCATGTAAACACAGAAGAAAATTGTCGGTACAGCTGTCATTAGATTTAGCTCCAAAAGCAATGAAAATGTAGCTTCTACCTCTTCTCTTTTTCCCCTCCCACCACAAAGAAGGAAAAGACATTTAGAAGTGCAAGATGAAACTCAAACAACCCAAGACAAGAAAAAAAAGTTGAGGATGATACAGCCAGGGAAGAAAAAAAAAAAAAAAAAAAAAAAAAAAAAAAGGAACATACCTGCTGTGCAAGTTTTCTACATAGCAAAGGTATTAAAAAATCAGGCATACAGGACAGTATTACAAAATAATAATTTAGGATTATGGTTTTAAGTGGCAATAAACAACTAATTTTGCATTTTATTAAATAGTTGTGGAGAACATATTTCCCAATTATGTTTCAATTTAAATAATTAACCATCTATAAATACTAAAATCCTACTAAAACTGAACTCAATAGCCAGTACATTTAGATAAATAAAACCGGACTGATAAAATGCCTTTGTAACTACCAGTATTAACACAGCATTTCAATGAGATATGCATCAATGGCAAATCCACAATGTTGGACAACTTTAGAACCTGTAGTGGTAAATGCAAAAGCCAGCATTTTTGATCTGAAATGATAGATAAACAGAAAATAATCTAGAAAACACGTGCCTTCCACACAGCATCTCTTTTCTATCCCAAAAGCCATCTATCCTTCCAAAGTAATCAGATGTGGAAGGCTGGGGATCAAGCAGGGTTTTTCAACAGAAGTGAGCTTAGGTAAGAGGTAACAGCTTTGTTTTGTTTCTTTCTCTCCTCACTGTAACGCTGTCAAGAGTTCCTGCTCTTTCCCAGCTCCACCTTTATTTCTGAAACTAACACAGTGCCTTCCAGTCCTGCCCTACACACCAGATGTCCCAGACCCCTCAGCATTCTCTGGCCACTCTTCCTTTGACCGAGGGGCCCCGGGGCTACCAGAGCACAGCTCGCCCTCCTCCAGCACAGGCACCTCTCTTCTACCCAAGCAGCTTCTTCCTCAAGCCCTGAATAAACACCACACCCCTACCTGAATAAATACCCTACCCCCACCATACCCCCACATCTTTTCTCTTCCACTATCAGTGAGGTCACAAGAAGGCAACTACATGAGTATGTCACTGGGGGACTAAAAAATTTCAAGGGCTATGATGACCTGCTCTGCATTTTATGCTTAACACGAAGACAGCAGGAGCTGTTTGTGTGAACACAGTGAGGTGGTAGGTAAGCCCTGAGAGAGACTCTGCTTCTTGCATGGCAGGAAATAGTGAGAATTAATGCTAGAGTTGGCTTTGCAGCAGGAATAAAATTTGTCCTCCTGCTTTCTAGTTATTGCCCTATTTTATTAGTTATTATGATGGCAAAGAATCATCGACAGATCTCTTGTAGCAAGTTGTTGTCTTGCTGAATGCCCACATTCCCATAAAAGCATGTTTCAAGGTATTGTTATGGACACATTCTCAAAGCAATTTATCTGAAAGAGGTTTCTCAGAACGTTACCAATCTAAAAATTAAATAAAGAAGCATCACATCAGTATGAGATGAAAGAGACTCCCGTGTTTCTTCTGAAGAAACAAAGCTTTACATGCTTAATGTAAACTTTTAGAATCTGATCAAGATCAGTACACAAAGGCAGAAATCTACCACAGGCTTCTGTAAATTTTAGAATACCCTATTGCAACTCATGTATTATAACACTTATATGCAACACTCCCCTGTAGAATAATACTTTTAACCTATCTTTGCATCCACACATAATCTTTCTGTCCATAAAAGTTACTGAAACTCACTGAAGGTACATTTGCATGTAAGTTCCAGGGGCAAAACAGAGCAATTCACTTAAACAGGAAGTTAAGTGCAAGCCAGTTTTTGCTGATTTAAAAACATTGCATCACATTTAAACACTCAAACAAGATGGAGTTTCACCATTGTTGTTTCTATTTTGTATGCATATACACACATAATTTGGAAATTATCTCAGTTTTAACTATTTATATTAAATGTTACTTTTATATTAATATTGTATTTACATTAAAATGTTACTTTTTTCCCAAGAAGCTGAGTTATTCAGCATGACGACTTCAGAACCTCAATGCACACTTTATTATGTTGCTGTCTCAGGATGTGAAGTTTGAATGTGTCATTTAAAACAAGTTAATTAAAAAACACCCATCCTGCTTACAAGTCAAAATTCACAGCACAACAGATTAAACAGCAGGAATAGTTCATCAGGTAAATTTCATAATGCCTCCAGTTCGAGTGAATGCTTTAGAAAGTAAACAATTTAGAAATTATTCTTGAATGAAGACATTTTGGAGAAAATAAGAAGATTACTGCACTATTACAAACAATGAAATTACCAGGGTTATGTATATGAAATTACTTTCTCTCTTTGGTAATTCCAACAGAAGACAAAAAGCAACTGGGAGCTCCTTAAACTGTACCTCCACCAGTGCCATCTGCTCCCCATGTACTGCTTTTGGTGCCACATATAAATGTCCTTTCGCACAGAAAACCATCTCCTGAAATGTTTCTAAATTCAATACAAATGATTCTTTCCTAGGTTCCTCTAGATCATGACAGTATTAAGGCAAACCCAGGTGCTTTAAGAGGGGGTGAGCACATTTTCCCACGTAAAAGGTGCACTGATGGATTGTGCAGCTCGCAGCAGGATCATCCCTGTGCTGGTGTTTTGTCCATCCTTAGCAAGGTTCTGTAACTGTCAGGTACAAAGTTACATAACTGCTGTGTCCCAAATTGCATGGCCTCAAATGCAAAGGAACAACAAATTCTTTTTCACCCGCTGGTAACACTCCTGAAACTATTAACTCACCTCATCCCAGAAGCCAAGTGTATTTTTATGAACATGAAAATGTATCATGAAGAACAGAACTTTAAGCTTTTAACAAACCAGCAGAACAAACTCCCCAAACATCGAATCTTGCAATGCAGTCAAGGAAACTCAGTGTTAACACTTTGGAATTCCTTAAAGCTTGCAGCTAAGATTGTCCATTGTTGCAATAAATCAAGACTCACTCAAATGAACTGCTCAGATTTTAACTGCATCTCAAGGCTACACAAAACTGATGAAAAAGAACTTTACTGGGATTTTTTGGCTGTTTTATCATAATATGGGACTGAAACTGCACCTTGTATTTGTATCAAATAATAAGCAGTCCTAGGAAACAATAAATTAGCAGTCCTAGGGAAAAAAAAAATTTGTGAAACTATTAACTCAAAAGGACTAGATATACACGCTCTCCATATCATAACTTAAAATTAATTTATCATGTAATTTCAAATTTAAAAATAGGCAACAACTAAATTTCTATTAATACATTTAATGGAAGACTTAGTAGAAAGTATTTTGAGATTTTTAAGAATTTTCTTTCTTTACTTCTGGCATTCATCTTGTTCACGCAATTATGTGGTCACAATATCAAAGATGCACAGTTCAAGGAAATCTTAAAGACACATCTTAAATTGACATAAAATAGCATTACCTCTATGAAAAAAAGAGATCAACATTTCCAGACTAGAAATTTTAGAGCTATACTGGCTAAAGGAAAGTTTATTTGACAAGACTGGGAACCTCCTTGATTTATAAGGTACCAAAATCTTATTTCTAGCTTGGAAGACTCATTTGTATTCTTGAAGCAGTCAGCAGTTCAGAACAATACTTGCTTTAGGACATTATGAGTTATGCAATGATTTTCTAAGATCAGAAAGGAAAATATGTCAAGCCTTTGCTTTTGAACAGAGGGTCTCTGAAGTTCTTATGGATCTGGAAGCATACAAGTGAATTAAAATACCAGGGAAAATGCATTCATTAACTGAGGGAGGGTGATAGAATCAAGTATAATTATGCAATGTGTTTTTCTGCAACAGAGAGATCATCCAGAGCAATTACCAAGATGGACACTCATCTACAAGCGGTTCAAAAGGTGGTTCTCAACTTCCACTGATAGATGGGCTGGATGTGCAGATGGATAGTACAATAATTAGGTTATATAAACCTCAACAGTCTCTTTTGGTTGATTTTTTCCCCAGTACTAACAATGCAAGTGTTGCAGTAATCTCCCTGCTAACATATGCTCATATGCATATACAACTGAATCCCATCACCAGAAAAACACAACCCACATGTAAGCTGTATGCAGCTAAGTTCCACTGGGCCTCAAACACTTGATCAAACACATGAACTGCATTCAATACCCAAAACCAGCTTAGGTGTCCTTTCCTGAGGCATAAGAGCAGCCAAGCAACTGTGCAAGAGGGAAGGTTTATCTCTTTTCATCTTTTCGTTTCAGTTTAAAAACTGTTAACAATAAAACTCACATTTTTTAACAGCCAGGCTGCTTCATCTCTAGTATCATACATAATGCCCTTGGAGTAGCCTGGCAAATCTTAAAATTCACAGGAAACAGATGGCACTAACCCACAAATAGAGAGGATAACAAAGATGAAAGAAAAGCACATTGGTGAGGTTGTGAGGCAGGAAAAGCGGTGGGGAAAACAAACAAACAAACAAAAAGGTATTAAAGAGCTACCAAGTTGGATTAAGAGGAAGACGATTTAAGAAATCTTCCTCTGCTAGAAAAAGCCTTTATCAGCCACTGATAAGAGATGCTGCCTCCAGTTAACAGCCAAATCGGATCTCTGGAAGCGCAGATGCCAATATAAAAAACTGAAAGGAAGAAAGAAGAAAAAGCATACACTTACTATTGCTCCCTTGCTTCCCCCTTCACCCTTTTTCAAATTTAAATAGGTATAGAATGGACTTTGAGATATCAGCAAGCCCACCTGACAGCCTCCAAGGCAGCATCAATACCAACTGCTTGTACAGCTGGTTCTGAAAAACCTAACAAGGTGATGTGCAAAGTGACAGTTCCCACACTCCGGGGCTCCTCTGAACCCCGCTGCCTTTGCTATCTCACACTTTACATCAGTCATTTTTTCCCCCCAGTTATACCAGCTCAGATCTCCTCACAACTAAATCAGGTCTGGTTTCACCAACCTTGTAAGTTCTCTCAGTGTTTTTTGCTCCTTTCTGGCATTCTATATATGCTATTAAGATGGTGACACATTAGTAACCCAACCTGGCAACTGGGCTAAAGAGCTCAGCAAATTCCTACAGGCAAGAGCTAAACTATTAGATGAGATTGATGCTTCTTGGAATTCAGTCACATACTTGCCCAGAATATTATCACTACAAAAAGAAAGCTTTTATTAGCCATTAAACTGCCAACCCAAGAGCTTGCAAGACAAAAGTAATTCAACAAGCTTTCTATTTGGAGCAGTTTATTTCAGGGCATAACAGTAGCATTGGCAAAACTTTTAAATATTAAATGCTACTTCAGCAAATTTTATATCTAAACACTATATGTGTTTGAAAACAACAGATCAGGAAGAGCCAAGTACAATAGCTCTTAAGGAGACAAGATAATTTTAAAAACAACAGAAATGTGAAAATAAAAAATGAAGTAGTTTTGTTGTCATTACATTTCCTGTCGTGGCATGACAACTTCCCCACATAAATGGGATTAATAAAACAAAACCAAAATCTCAACACAGAGAGAAAAAAGGTGGCCCAAATCCTTTTCTTAATGTCTTTTCCAAATTATTTTATTCTGAATAAATAGAACTAAATTACACTAATGAAAAGAAATGACAGTCAGATGGAGAGCAAATAGTACCAGACCTCACAGATGACACATTTTTGTATGAGACAAGAATGAACAGTGGAAGCAGATGGAACATTTGTAGCCCAACAGGACTGCAAAGTCACTGTACAAAGGAGCTTTATGAAAAACAAAATTCCAGCATTTCACAAAGAGTTTTTTCCCATTTGCTCACTTAACTTTACAGAAGATTGTTTGGATCCCAGCGCAACACTTCAGTGCTTCCTTATAGAGATCACACACCCTTATTTATTCCCATCTCCCTTTTCCACCTGCCACACTTCCCTCCCACTGAAGATATTGTGGCTTTCTGGAGTTCCCAGGAAGCCCTAAAGACAGCTCACCACCTACCATGTAGCTGACTATGCATTCATGCTGATCACTCAGTCCTAGTTACCCAGCTAATTAGAAAGGAGCATATATTCAAGAGAAGCAATGGCTGCAGAAATGTATAGCTACAAATGGTATTGAATATTAGCAAGAGACACCTCTGAGTTAAATTTATGCCACATTTCCCCTAAAAATTAGTTTCAATTATTTTAATAAGGTGCTGTAGATGAACGTTTATAAAAATTCTTGTACTGTTTAGCTCACTATGAATGGTACTACTAAAAAATTATCTTATGTTGTTAATTGATTCAAAACCATTTTAATTAGAGAAATTTCACTTAGATCTAGTACAGACAAAAGCTATACCATTTCCCCTTCAAAAATGCTTCCAATCTAATATTTGCATCTTCCTTTTGATTAGATGCTCTTTAGGATTATACTCAGATCTCTCTGAATATTTGAACATTGCATTCCTCAAGAGAAGCCTAATTCTGAACTTCAAGAATGTTTATACACACGTGCAACTCTGTATGTACACAAGCCTAATGTCACCAATGACATGAAGAGATTCATAATAATTGTGCATTTAAAAGTGATCTCTTTCACCCCATGAAGTTAATTATTTCAGAACTAAGTGCTCTAAGATGGTGATGATTTAGCCTTGCACAATGCTGAACAGAACAGTGGCAGCACTGCCAGCTAAGCAACACCTTCCCTCAAACCAAACAATGTCCTCACAAGCAGGCAGGAAAATCCCCAGTTTCAAAAGGCTGTAATGAGTAAACAGGAATATTAGCCAAAGTACAGTTGGAAGTGCTGTCACAGAGGATGAGAAGGAGCTTGAGACAAACATCCCCAGAAAACTTCCCCTCTCCCTACAGCATGTGAAGTTTTGCATTGCTGTTGGCACGAGCATATGTTGTCTTCCAACTTCAAAAGATTGCCTGCATTGTCAGTGTGAAATTGAGCTTTGAGTAATAAATCTTAAAGATTATTACTTTGTCTTCACAGGAAAAGAGAAAAATGCTTATGAAGCAATGACTTTAAATAGAATGTGAAGGCTGGATTTGCAGACTCAGCAGAGAGTGTTTGGTTTCACAGAAATTAAACATAGATACGACAAGTATTATGATTTAAAGACATTACATAAGTCCTCAAAATTATTCCAAAAATACTGTGATGAAGTATCTTTTGGGAATTTTTCTTTAACTTACTTTATTTTTTAACCCAAATTTAACAGCCATTCCAACACAGAAAAGTGTGTTTCATCTTGAACTAATTTTCCTTGGTATACTTTCCCACGGCAGGGAAAAGGTAATGAATGACATGGGAATTACCTAGTTCTAGATTTTTCAACTTTAGCTGCATACAAAAAAGGATTTCAATCACAGAAAGTAATTTTTCAGCTTGTTTACTTCAATATTTGCTTTTATTCTTAGCTCTTAGAAGATTTAAAAGCAAAACCCAACAGGTTCACAGTACAATAATTGTAGCTTAGGGCTCCTATTGATGACCAAAAATGGTGTGGCTTTGCCTAGTTAAGAAAGGAAGGGAGAGGAGTTGCAGAAGAGGAAAAATATATGGGAACTTATTCAAACTTTGGATTTATGCTTAATTTCATTTTGCATAAATTGCATATTTAGGATTCCAATCTTATTTAAGTCTTTAAACAGCTAATATTTTAATAAACCCATAATATATTTCATAGTGCAAATGCATAAATATATATAGTTTTGGTCCTTCAGTTAGCTATGCTGATATTTTAACCATCTACTAGGACTTGGGCTACAAAAGGTGATTGTTTTTTATAAACCATTAGAGTATATAGCTGCTGTAAAAATTTCAAAGAAATTAGTAGAAAAGAAGGGTTTTTTACTACTTTCATCAAAAAGAAATCAGAATAAAACACATCATTCATTTAAGACAAAAGCAAGTTGTCCCAAAATAGTATAACTTCTTGTTTCAGTTTTTCATTCCCATATTTCAAAAATCTCTGTTAGACTTTGTAGGAAATACTACTACATATTTCATCATAACTGTCAATTTTTAAAGCTAACTCAAAATTCAGTCAGAGTATCCCATCTTCACAAATATGTTTCTATTGTTAGCTTGTTGAAATGCCCACTTTAGAACAATGAAAACATTCTGAGACCAGAATTGATGTCAAACACCTGACAACTGCAGACCTTATTTACACAGAGGGGCATGAACAGCTCCCTCTTTTAATAAAGTCTTTAATTAAACAAAACGTTTCTCCTAGTTAATTATTTGATTTCCCATAATTTCATGTGCTGTAAAAAAATGGGGTTTATATGCTAACTATGACAACAAAAACTCCCAAAAATATCACCTCACCATTAACAGCGTAAAACTAAGATGAGCACAAGCAAAGTCTTACAGGTTTCAAAAGCTGGCCTCTAAAGCCAAATGTTAAACACCTTGCATCTTGTCTAGTACAAATTTTTGGTTCTTCACATCTATAAAAAAATCTATTTATGGATCTATTAATTATTCTTTGCTTTGTACTACACAAAACTCCCTGCAGTTCCCAGCTATACACAGTCTAACTCACATAGACAGTGCAAAGGCAAAAAAATTTTAGAGAAGTTTGTAAATAATCCTACAATGTCCAATGCAACATTGTAAACAAAAATGGAAATTTCAAAGCAGTTCTCATTTCTCAGGATTAGACAGACAAACACTCTGCTTTGCATAGTTCAGTTCAGCATTATGCTACTGCTGCCTGACGCCGTCCCCCACCCTCCCCACACAGGAATTGTCTTCCAGATCCATTCTGCCAGGTTCTCCCTATGTTCATGACCGGACTTTTAATTTTATCTCCTGACACAAAAGAAGCAATAATGTCTCAGTGAAGTGCAGTTTTCCCTCATTATTTAGATGTCTAAACAGTCTCCCAGTTCCTGTCTACATAATGGAAACCAACAAAGCAACACCATCAGTCCATGTAATTGTATGCAAAACTTGTAACAGCTCATCCCAACAGGAAGAAATATGTCTGGAGAGATATCAGAAATTAGAGTTACAGCTTTAACACACATACACACCCATAACAGAGGGAACAAGAGAGACTGTTCTGTAATTTTCCATAGCAGGCATTATAAAGCTTCCAGTGAAACACATAAAGCCATTACAAAGCTAATATAAAGAACCAGAGGTGATTGATTTATGAAAAACGTTCTCAGAGAATGAACACGAACTTCTATGCAAACATTACACGCATTTATCTCTGACTGTGCAGCTACACACACAATAGATGTAAGAAATAAAATTCAACGTGGCAACATAAATCACTAGACATTAACTACTTACTATTAAGAGCCATAATATTGTCTGTTCCTGGATGATGGAAGTTTATTCCCATACGCCCTGCAATGTAAGCAAAAGCTATTTTCAATGTTTTTATTTCAAAACTGAATTAAATTCATTAATAGGAAAATTTTCTAAAAGGAAATGAACAGCCAGGGTAGCTGAATCTTCCACCTATTCAAGACAACCTCCCAACAATACACATTTAAAATATTAAAACACAACAGCATCTTCAGTATTACTTAAAATAGTGAAAAATAAGCAATGAAACAATTATTTTAATACATTCCTTTACTTTGCACTGAGAAAGCATTATGCTTACCCTTTTCAAACAAGGCCTCAAGTTTAACCTTGCTGCAATTATGCCATTTATAGTTGGCTTCCAATGATGAGTACAGCATTACAAAACTCCATTTAATTGGTAAAATAAATCACTATTTTACATACTACATGCAGCACCAGAAGCTTTCAAGTTAACAGACAGTTGGAGAGAGACTTCTTACCCTGGTTTTGCATTCTTCCCTAAGAATCTCCCATCACCTACCATTTGAGGTGAGACATAGGGTTGGAAGGAATATTGTCCTAAAGCAGTCCATTTACATGTACTTTGAAAAATTGATATGCTTGACCTAAAGGAGACTTAGTCCAGAGAAACCTACTCTTACTGTTAAAGCAAGAAATGAGTCAACCCCAGCAGTGCTGTTCAGATTAGTTTTGGATCCTTTCTAACTGAGCTGAAGTATTAAACCTTACCCTGAAGACACTTTGTCATAGGACTTTGGACTTTTTAAATTAAAGAAAACCAAGAAAATCTGCAAACTGTATTTTGTATTAGTACTTACTTGAAAAAAAAATAAAAGGATAATTATAACCATGTAAAAGTCAATTTCAATTAAGTACTGTAAGCAACTTTATGTACATAATGTAATTCCATTTCATAGGCTTCTCCCATCTCTAGGTGTGTGGCTAAGTTTGGGAGCTAAGGGAGAGGTCACTACACATTTCTTCACTACATGGACACTCAAATATGGGAGCTCAGGATCTACCCACTACACTGAAAAGCCAATATAATGGTTATGTTCCTGTACTTCTTCAAAACCAAGTTTTAACAAACAAACTCTGGCAAAGCAGAACTAAAGCAAATCCCCTCCAACATTTTTAGTTCCTATTGATAATGAAAGCCTTCTATTTCCAGTCACTGAAATTGCTGTGCTGTAATGAATATTCTTTCTGAACAGATGCAGCATGAAGTTTCAATACACTTCTGAAACTAAATCATAAGGAGGTTAAGAAAAGCAAATAAAGCTTTTCTTCACACTGAAGTTTCCTCCTTATTTTAGAGAAAAAATAAGGCTATGAAGCAAAGAGCACCTCCAGAAAGAAGTGGGGAACAGAAGGTAAACAGAATTTCCATTTTTACTTTCCAACTCCTTGAGCAAAGCTTCTTAGAGGTGATCTTCATTAACCACTTCAAATTTCCTAATTACAGATATAATTCTCCCATACATATTTTCCCATTAATGTGGCACTGCAGAAACATTAAAGCTGCTATTATTTCATTTAGTATAACCTTTGCTAAAATACTTCAGACATCTCTCCAAATGGACATTAATTCCCTTTTCCTTAACAGTGTATTAATGAGTGTGAGGTTACAAGTATTACTTGTAAAGAGAAAAGGTGTCTGTACTAATTTGTACTTTAAAATTAATACTTGGAATAGAAAGGGGAAAAAAAGGAAAATACTATGAAAAAATAGAGTTAAATTTGAATGCATAATGCTTGGATGGGTCCTTCTATTTTCCTTTGCTGAAGATGAAATTCTGCTGTTTGACCAGCTTCAGAAATAGAAACCTATCTGTGACATCTGGGTTTGGTTTTTTCCTCCCTCCAGGCTGTCACTGGACCAGGTGCTGCTTGTGTGACATTTTGTCACCTGCCCTTGGCCTGCTATTTTTAAACAGTTCTTGTCAGCTATCTTTTAAAAGGAGCAGAAAATACAGAGCAGCACAAGCAGAAGGACATGTTCTCCCACTGAGCTAAGCCAACGTGCAGGATAATTCTTTTCAGAGGTCCCTCGTGCAACTCTACAGAAACAGATTAATGGAATCCTTTCAAAACATACCTGTATTAAAAGCATTCAAAAGAGACAGGCTATATGCCAATCATGAGGCAAATAATTAATTATGAACAATTATATAGCCTTTCATATTGGTTATAATGTTTTAGTATTTTGTTGCTTGAAGCAAATTATTCAATTGAAAAAAGAAGACATCTGCAGATTACAAAACTGCATAATTATCTAAGGAACTTCAAGAGAGCAAAGAAAGGAAATTATATTTTTTTAATTTAAAGGTGCAGTATGGTACTGTGAAATGTAATTAAGAATATGTACATTCAAATACCTATTTAGGTGAAACAAATAAATGACTACTGGAAAACAATCGATTTTAGGAAATACATATGTATGTTACCTGAACATTTACAAAATCTTTACAAGCACGTATTTCTAATTATAGTTATAAAACAAAATCTCTAGTTTACTTTTCAAGAATATTAAGCACACTAAACAGAAATGTAGAGAAGTTAACACCACAGAAGTTATGAATTGGAGCAGTTCAGTGAAATTATAAATAGGAACCCTTCCAGTAACAACATCCCCAGTACTTGTATTCAGTGTACATCTGCCATTTTCAGTCTGCCTGTCTTGGTCTCATAACTATTTACTGAGTCTATTTTCAATGATGTGCTTTTATAACATACACTTTTCAATTACATTCTTGTAACATAGATGTCTTTTCAATTCCTAGTTTAGAAAGAAAAAAATCTAGTTGTAAACTTATTGCTCTTTGAACACTTCAGAGCATAAATGAAGGCTTGATGATTCTTGTACAGCCCAGGCTGCACTGTTGCTTATCTTATGTCATTAAATTTCTTAAATTATCTCTCCTAACAACATTTGGAGACACTTTTCTGGCTGAACTGCCTGGGTGCTCGGCTGCATGTGCAATATCATACTTGTCATGGCAGAAAGCCCAAATCCCTTTTGGAGCACATCAAATATGTGCATCTTCTCCTCTGCACTACACTGGAAATGAGAAATAAATATAATTTAACTTTACCTTGTTCTTTGAAAAGGAGAGCTATGATCTTGAAAGAATTCTGAAATCTTTCTAACAATTTAAGGAAGTATACACTTCCCACATATGAATCTTTATTGATTCTTTCACAAATAAACTTTTTTAAATTGTCTAGATAAATTTGAGTTATATGATCAGTTTTGAGAAATAATGCTGTTCCAGAAATAGTAAACGTGAGTATCAGACAAAGCGTTACCACTACTGCATTTCTTCTTCTACTCATTTACTCTTCCTAAGTGCTCCAGGGTTTTTTGAACTTGTGCAATGCTAATCAGCCCCTGGATATGAACACTCACATAGTGAAGAACTTTTAAGATTACAGTTACCTATTCTAACCTTTTTTATGTAACAATCAGCGTTCCAAGAAACAATGTTCATTGCTTATATATTGAGTAAAACTTCTTGCACTATTATACCTCATAATTTGCACCAAGATTGACCACTTATACCAATTCAGCAATTAGTATCTGGCATAGGATTTGCTAGAAAATAGCAAAGTTGGTCTGCTTCTGACCTGTCCTGAACTTTCTGGGAATGAGAACTTCCTCTCACATAATTCTTAAGATCACTGTTGACATCAATTACAATTTATGACTACATAATCCTGTGGCAAGGTCAAATGAAATTGGTAACAGGAATAGGTCTGCTCTGTTTTTTTAGGAATAATACCTCCTTTATCCCTCCTTTCTACGATTTCCAAGTTAGTGCAAACAAAAGGCACTAAAAGTCAACAATATGTATTTGGATAGATAGGTAGCAAGTGGGGTAGGGTAAAGTTTAGACACAGAAGAGTGCAAAAACCCAAGCAAGACCAGACTATTACCCTAAACATGTGAAATAAGATTATCCATCTGACTTACATGTATTCAGGAGCCCAGTTTACAGCACAACCTACAATCCACACAGCCTCCCTTATCTCCCCATACCCCCAGCTCAGCTGTGAGCGCTCCAGGATTCACAGATGGCCACAAAGCATGAAGCACATGTGCACATACAAGACTTCTAATATTTTTTACCTGAGTAGACCTTAGACCATTCTCTCTCCTTTTCCCCAGAATAACAGACATGTGAAATTATGCTACATTAACTCAACATACATGCCCAATACAACTTCACCACCCAGAACGTTGTAAGGAAGGGTCCACATAAAAAAAACCATAAAAATAAAAGATAGCTGTCTGAAGTTTATTGACTTTATTCTCCCCCCTATTTTATGTATATTTGTCATTTGTTCACACCCATAATTTAAACACCCACTTTTACAGGTCTTTAAAAACCCTAAAATACTGAGCAGAACAAAAGTACTATTGTTTGCCAGAAGGGAAATATGAAGAGCTATTACTGTGTTCACATGCATATACTTTAACTGCACAAAAACATATTGTGGCAATGCGGAATGTGTAATTATCAGCTATGAATATCAGTAATAAAACTTCTTCCTATCACTGACTAAGAATATATATCCCATCAGTAGGGAAAGCAACCTATAAAATAAAACAGAATATACATTACACTGAAATGCAGACTTTGTAAGTAAATTACATTGCTCCAATAAAACACAGCAGTCTTGAATACATTTAAGTAGTGCAAATATTTTAGCTTGAAAACAGCTATATTTTCAAGATAATAGTACTTTGAAAGCAAGACTTGAACTTAAAGGTAAATTTGGCATTACTTGTAAGTGGTAAACAAGTATTTGTACACATATGCTCATTCTACATGAAGTTCTAGAACTGTATTCAAAAGAGCAATATTGGTATTTTTCACTGGTAAGTTTGGGGGGGCTAAAATAAAACAGTATCAAAGCAGATTTTTCCATTAGCAATCTATACTAAAATACACAAAACCCTCAAAACAATAGCAAAGTGAGAAAGAAAAAATGCAAAACAGCTTTAGGTCTTGGTAAGGGAGGTCAGCCTTCAATAACACAATGAAAAAAGGGAAATAAAGAGAAGGAAAATTTGCTATCTCGATAACCACTTCTTAAACTAAACAAAAGAAACAAAAAAACCCCACCACTCCTGACCAAACAGATTCAACAGGTCAAAGACAAGGACATGTTGGTTGCCAGCAGCAAATTAGGGAATATGATCATACTACAGGATCCTTGCAAAAGGCACTTCTTTTAGAAATATCAACCATTTAATGACCATACTCTGTCCTGGAGAAAAAAAAAAATATTAAAGAGGATTTTCTTAAATAAGCAGAGTTTTAAATGGAAGGGCAACATACTCTCTTTCGTTTGAAAAGATTAGCATGAGGGGCCTAATTTTAAACACAAATACACGTGCAAACATATCTGTCTGCTCAGTCTGTTTTTCATGAGCATTTACAGAAAGGGGGCTGATGAGCATCGAGATTTTGGCAAGCGCTGGTACTATGGTTTTTTTTCTAATGAAAGTGTTGCAAAAAAGCTCCAACAGTGTAGCACCACTTCTAGGACTGAGATGACAACACTTGTTCTATTTGCACAACCTTTGCTTTCAGCTGCTGACTGCAAACACAAATATGATCCATTCACCTTCACTTTTCTTAGGTCATGTGGCAAACTTAGTGCTTTGCTTACAAAAAGCTTAGGAACACTTACAGCTGAACAAAATCAGGTGGCATGTACTGAAATTAATGCAAATAGAAGTGGAAATGTAAAGGACCATTCTGTATTTATTACAACAGTCTTAAGTTGTACGTAATCTTCAAATGTTTGGCTGTCAAAAATGTGGTTTATTTAAATGTAAAGAAGAAATCTTAAATTTTGCTTAGCTTTCACATGAGCTGATGGAGTGTTTACAAAAGTTATGAAGTAGCAACCCAGGAACTTCAGTTTTGTATTTCACAAATAAATGGGTGACATTAAGTACTGAAAATCAAGATAAAAGGTTTCTCTACAGATGCTATTTCTGCCTCTGAACTGTTGTACATTTACATTTAACATCTTGATCACTACTGAAATACTATGACATAATCAACACATGCTTTATGTATCTTTCTACAGTATGATATCCATTAAAATCATGTATAATAAAGCCTATTCTTGAAATCTCCCTGTACATGTGTTGTCCCCAATTATTTATATTTGAAGTTGTGTCACACTGATACTTAAAAAAAATCAAGAATTTTTGTTAGGTGAGGATTTATAAAATACAAAGTTTGTCTCTGTTCTGATTTGGAATAAAAACCAAACATTACTGTTATCTAGTGTAGCAATAAATTTAAAAGAAATGCTTTGAAGGACATGATTTCTCTCCTCAGCTTTATACTTAGTTTCATGACCTGTTAGTAGCACATGTGCACAGCACATGATCTAACACAGCCAAAATATTTTATTTAATTATTTAAAAATAGAACAAAGGCAGCTGCTAGTTACTACTGATGAAAATATTTTTTATAGATCAGAATGCCTCTGTTTGTGTTGTAATGCAATAGTTTGACATGGATAAGCATATTGCAACAGTGACATATCACACCACAGACAGGAGACACTTTTATGTAGGAAAGAAATGTTCTGGTCAGTGATAAGTGGCATCTACCCATAACCATTCTGATAATTCACTTTTGCACTACATCTTTAGGTCAAAGCAGAATGTAAATAAAAAAGGTTATAAAATACTGCAAATGGAACCTTTCCTCATTAAAGGAAAACTATCCCTCATACGTTTGTAGCCTATATTTTATTGGCCACTCAGAAAATAAATAAGGCTGTTCAGGAAAAACATCTTTGGAGATCTGCACATTTCTGTCAAAGAGACCTTGATATGACTGACATGGGGAACAGCCAGATACCCTGGGCCATACCCTGTAATTTGTCATTAACCAAGCAAAGCTTAACAATTCCTTTGCTCAACTTTTTTCCTTTTTCCCCCTCCTTTTGAAAGTAGGAAAGTATTTACGAGTATTGACTGAAAGAAGAGAAAAATGCTGAAGCTGGTCTTGATGGTAGAGAAAGCAGGTAGGGAAGTCTGCCAAGGTGTCTTGGGACAAATGAAAATGAGAATTCCTTTTCAATTAATTTACATTCCTTAAATCTCAAAGCACAAATATAGCAAATTACTTGTAAAGTCACACAGTTCCCAGACTCCGAGAACAGAAAGATAGGAAGGCACAGAAGGGTTCCCCTATCTGGCAGGAAAAGCTGAGAAAAAGAAATCAGTTTTAGAAACAAGAGCTGCTACTGAGCACCTTCTCCCAAGACTGGGCTCATGATAAAACGCAACTTAGCTGGATATGCCGGTAATTTAGGTCCAGGAACCTCAAAGCTAGATTTCAAATCTCTTTTACAGCAAGAAATACACAAAAAGAAGTGAGTGACTGAGTGACCCTGGCTCTCTTTGCTGGAGAGCACCAAGCCAGCCTGCCAATCAGACTGGCTCAATGTGTAACTCAACATTGCAAGAGTGAGGATCAGACAATTTCTGCTGCACTAACAATCTCAGACTTGCTCTGCTCCACACTTGACAACAATAAAAACATCCCCCCTCAAAAAATGTCACTTAATCACATGCCCTCTCAAGGCCAAGTGAATCATGCTTTGAAAGAAGTGATCTGCTTTGGTGACCTTGAAATAAACTCAATTTCCATGGCCTACAGGACAAAGCCTGACCATACCTCAGACTGAGAGAGGGATATGAAACTTCAGCTACTACAAACAAGAGGAGAGACTCTCCCTTTCTCACCTTGAGCTTCTCCACTGCCTCCTCTGAACCAAACAGGAACTCAGAACACAAAACAAGAACAAAATAGCCCAGATGCATTTCAATTTGGTCTTCCCATCAGAACTTTTTATGGTTAATCCTCCCACCCACATTCTAATCAGGAGCTCTTGTTCCATACCTAAACGAATTATTTTTTTTCCAAGTATCTGCTGGGACATGAAGGACACATATGCCAAGAAGAATGATGTCCCAAGCAAAGTTTCAAACTTCAGATACTCAAAAATACATATACAGACAGTACTTCTAAAAGTAAGTATTTGCTGGCAGCAGCAGATTCAGGAAATGATCCTGAAACAGCTCCACTGGCTCTGTAAAATGCATTGGAGGTTGCAAGAAACATATAGATTTTCTAGAATCAAATCTTCCTGTGTTTTCAAAATCAGAGGATTTTGGTACTCACCCTTTCCACTTAAAATTTTGCATAGTAAATGTAGGGTAAACTGAACTGTAAGCGCTACTGGCTGTGATGGTTTGAGAAAAAAGGGCTCCTTTACCAAAAGAAGAACAATTTTAAAAAGTCATTTGAAAGCCATCTTGTTGCATAATTTTAAATTAGGATTTTTGTGGTTGCCTTATTTTGTATCTACAGAAGAAATAGTGCACAAACCTAAGAGAGGACAATCAGATGCAAGAGGAAGTAAAGATTTAAAGGGAATAAACAGTTGACTACGAAAGGCAGAGGTGGCAAAATGAAGAGGAACTAGCTCAGAGAGTTGATTAAATTAACAATATTCCAGAAATTTCACGAAAGAGGTATTTGCATGGGTTTCTCTACAAGGAACTGAAAAAAATTAAGCTGAAGTACATAACCAATATATTCAAAAAGGTTCAAGGTGAAAATAAACAAAAATTTGGCAATGACTTAAAAGCAAGCCAAAGCAGAATTGATCACTTACTTTCTGAATGTGGTAACAGACTAAAATATCCTGCTACCTTAAAGGGGAGAGTCAGGAGAGAGGAATAACTAAGAAAAAGCAACTGAGTTTAGAAGACAACAAAGTGAAATGTAAGGAAGGTGCAGAGGACAGCAGCTGAAAACCTTTTGCACCTTTGTAGAGATAAAGAAGTGGGACGTACAGGAAAACAGTCAAGACCAATTTTCACAGAAAAAGAAACAGCAAAAGTGCAGTAAGAGAGTGATTGGAGGATTAAATCAATTTTTGCAGAAGAATGGTTTTCAGAAAAAGAATTCAGCTAAATTAGTAACATAAGTCTGTTTAACACAGAGGAAGGCAACACCTCTTGCAAGGGAGAATGAACGTGTCCTGAAAGAGCCGCTCCTGCAAATATTCCCAGTCACGTTGCAGTGTGAAAACAGGAGCAGGGAAAGTGCACATGAGGCCAGGGCAAGGCTGGGGGCTGGCAAAGTCAGCCCTGTACTTAGATGGAGGAGAAGAAAGAAGCACAGGGAAAGCAACTGTATTTTTGGGGAAAAAATCCATCAACCACTTAGGCAGAGAGAGGAGGAGGTAATTAACAGAAAAGCAGACTTCTCCAACAGCTACTGACTGGAAGTGAGCTCATTGGCAAGGCAGGAAGGCCAAAACAGGTGAGAGGCACTGAATGAGAAAATGAAATAGTTAGAAAGAGCACATACAGTCTGAGACAGAAGCCTTTGTTAGAGCAAACAATTGTTGTCCAATCCAATTTCTAACCCCATCTTTTTCATTTTTTTCCACACTCAGATTCATATGGAAATTCATTCTTTGAAAAATCAGTTTCTATTTGTACATGTAAATAAATACTGAAAAACCCCATTAAAACCATGGGAGTTTCAGCTAAATTACACTGCCTCTAACAAGATATAATAAATACTTTACTGTATTTACTAGCAATCTGAATTTCATTTAATGTTCTAATGCCAGCCACATAAGACATATATCCAGTAGAAATGTCAATTTTGTTGAGCTTGTTTTTTGAAGTTTAACTTTAACCCTTATTTCAGAGGTTTATGATCAGAATAGATATGAGACTATATTCCTTGCCATTTCAGACAGATGAATAATGGTTTAAGATACATGAAGGCTATGGTACAGCAAATTTCAAGATAACAGTGGAAAGCACAGGTTAAAAGATGGTACAGAAGCCAGGTTGGTTGGGTTGTGAAAAAACCCTGTAGCCAGAAAGATGGCAAAAAGGCACAATACTTCTGACCAATAAAAAATATTTCTACAAATGGAGGGGAGAGTAAATGAAACAGTCACGACATCAAAAAACATGTATATAAGCATGAGCATGGCAAGTGCTACACACAACTAAATTTCTTCTTTGTGTTCTGACTTCTTAGTGTTTGGGAATCTTTTCTTGTACAATACTTCCTTGGTATACAGCTTACAACTAACTTCAGTCTTGTAAGTCAGCAAGAACCCATATCAGCAAGAATGTGTACCTATTTTTAAACTTAACCAATTGACAGATAAAGACAAAGGAGGGTGCAGGTTGATCAGGAATTCAATTAAATGCTGCCACACCTTTTACTATACTATCAGCCAAGTATTAGAAATGGTTTCATCTCTAGCACAACACCTGGTAGAACAAACACAGTTTAACAGCCTAAATAATCAAAACTTTCCCAGTACTTAACAATATCTAATACATTTTGGCTCCCTTTAACAATTTGAAATCCAAATTAAGATAAGTTTGTTTAAAGGAAACCTGAAATAACTGTAGAGAGTAATCTTAATACAGTGGTTGGTTTAGAACCAGTGCATCCTGGCTGATAACCCACACGTAAGTGAACCCACACCTTTGAAAAAGATGTTGGACACAACGACTGGACTTTAGTTGCACGAAACATTTTTTAAAGTGACTGCAGCAAGAGATCTCACTCCACAATTTGCTGATACAAAATCTCATGTTTCAGATATGCCAGTCAGATAATACTATGATTGCACACTTACAATAAATGGATACACATTTCACCTTGTCTTCCTAGTAGAGAAGTTTATCTTAAGATGGGAAAACAGAAATTTCACATAAATGGAACTCATTTATTAACAAAAAGTTTATAGAAATACTGAAAAGCTGATTTTTGTTTAAACACCAAGCAAGCATGGACATATGAATATTCCTAACCTGTAAAATGATTCCTCCACATTATATCAGCGAAACTCATTGGTGGGCCACTGGGAGGGTAGTGTTTACCTTTCAGAGGCTCATGATCAGTCCTTATCATATCCATTAAGGAATTTTCCAAAGAGTGCAAGTTAAAAGTGTCATAGGGCCTATTCCGGTCCTAGAAGAAAGGAAAAAAAAAAAAAAAAAAAGAAAAGAAGACAAGTGTTATTGAAAAACTTAGTTTTCTAACATAGGCTCCTTTCTTGTTATATAAATTCCAGCATCCAATTCTACATTTCTTCTTGATAGAACTTTCTGTAAGAAAAAAACCCTAAAATTTATAAATATGTCTACAGTTGTTTAAAATTATACCCATCATTTTGCAACTGCTGTTTTCATCAGTACAGCTATGCAAAGAGGCTTTTAAATATTTCTAAAAATACATATACAAGCAATAGCTATTCTAAACGTTATCATTTAAATAAGAGCTTAGAAATAAAGCAGTATTAGTGCTTACACTGGAGAAATGAAATTATTTCAGAGATTTTTGGTTTACAGCTTCATCATCTGCTTTCTGTCACTGTGCTACCTTAATATCAGAGCAGAAGCAAGCAATGCTCAAGCAGGCACCTTTGCACCAGAAAGTACCAATTAATTTTTCAAATGTCTAACATGAATCTGACAGGCTTAAGGAAAGTACACTAGGTGCAAGAAAAAAAAAGGCAAGCCAGGATAACACTTCCACTGTAGGGCACTCAAAACCCTGAGCAAGGGCTGGTCTGTATTGTTTCAATCTCCCATTTTTAACTCAATGTAGTTCTGCTTCTGCTTTTGGTAAGTAAAAGGGGAAAAAGAAAAGAAAAACAAAACTCAGAATCAGTCTTTAGCAGGCCTACTAGAACAAGTTTCAAAGTTCAGGAACAATTCCACGGAGGAAATAATCTACCAATGCCTACGTATCCAGAGTACTGTACACCATAAATCAGCATAACAAAATGGCCCCTTGTAGTCATCCTGTAGCTTAAAAAAATTCATCTTCCTATTCTCATCACTATCATTAAAAAAGGAGGTGTTGTATACTATATTATGCTACAGTTGATAAAGAATAGCATAACATTCTACCCTGCATACTGGAACTTTCGTTGTAATATGCTCCCACAATTCCTGGAACAATGTTTTACATGCTGGTTACTAGAAGACATTCTTGCTTGAAAAACCATTTTTTAAAATCCTCAGAGTAAAAGCAGTAACCTTAGAAAAGGTAATAAAATTCTGTCTTAATAAGTATTATTTATCTTGAACTATCTTGTTCTTAGGTTGTCTTTAAATAAAACTAAAGGAGAGAAGGGAATTCACTAGTATAAAAGAAGTTTTCTTTTAATATTCCTGTTCTGGGATTAAAATAAATGCACATCATTAAAAGCCTGCTGTTACAGAAAACTCTGAAATACAGATAATCATACTGCCAAAAATCTCATGTTCCCACAGTGCCTACTCTAAACTGAAGACCCAATTTCCCTTATCCAATGTGCTAATGTTGTATTTTCTATAAGTGGACTACCATTATTTTCTATACACATTTACTCCATCTATTGAGCATTTTTGGCAGTCAAACATGATGTTCAAAGAATAATACTTGATTTTTGTTAGAAGCTGTACTGAGTACTGAAGTTCAAATGAGCTCACTGATTTTCAATTCTCATTGTTGACGATTTTTGTCTTCTACAGCTGCTTAGAATTCCAACACTTGTACAGTGTGTTTAAAAGAGTACTTGTTCACCTATCCAAGTAGATCAATAAAATCTGGAACATAAAATAAAATGTATGTCCAGCAAATCCAAAGTAGATCCTAGGGGAGAAATAATCTCAAATCAAACAAAAAACATCCAAAATGCTGAGGTTTTTTTGGTTTTTTTCCAGAAAGAAAACTTTATTTGGTTAAAGCAACCCACTTCTTAGTAATACGCACTAGGAAAAAGAGTTTATTTCATAATCGCTTCCTTAAAAAAAAAAGCAAGGCTAAATTGAAAAGAAAAAGTGTTAACTTCGATAAAAAATCAGTTCTAGTGATATATTAGTAAACTGATTAAACAGAATCTATATCATTCCTTCAAAGCAAGAATTTTTGTTGTCCTTTTCTATTTGCATCTTTTAGATACATGTACTGCATGTAAGTGAAGAGGTCAGATGCTTCAATACCCAATGGTAATATCTTTTTGAAGAGAAAATATGAATGCAAAGATACAGCTTATATCCTAAGTAGGGGTAAGGAAGTATTTTTCAGTCAGATGTGTGCCCTGATCTGGTTTACTATACAGCCATAGCAGAGCTGAGCTGGCAAAACCAACACTGGCAGGCGAGCAAAAGGGCAGGAATGCTGCTTTTGCCACAATGGTAGTTTATTCCAGCTTCAAACATTCCTGAGATTACAGTCTTAGAGGTCAGAAGGCATTGAGTTCAGAAGAGGACACAGCCTACAAACTGAATTTAATTGCCCTTCGTTAACATATGTATGTTATATTTTAAGTATGCTACTATAGCAGCAAATCCCTGGGAGGTCCTTCTTTATTCTGTAACCTGCCAAGGAGCTGTGCACATGGACACAAGTGGAAAAAGGGAGAAAGAAATTGTAGCATGGCAGCTAGGCTATGCAGGGCAGGCTTGTTAGAATGCTGCATCTTCCTAACCTTTTAAGGGGCACACAAACCTGCAATATATTTTCAAGATTAAAACAGACCTACATTAGACACAGGAAGATCGATTTAATCAAAACCCTTTACCAGGCAATTATAACACTTCCCATTACAGCACTTGAGCAAGATAAATCCAGTAAAAGAAATTTTAGACGCAACAGATTTTACGAGTATGTTGTGGCACTGCATAAGTATAACGCATGCTGACTACAGACTTTGCAGTGTGGGTGATAAAACACAAGTAAGGGCTAACATTCTAGCTCCTAAATAAAAGGGCTATTACTGTTTTTCTCAGTAGCTTTCATTTCAGTAGTAACTCATTTGTACTCAGCAGATTTGAAAACTGTTTTCTAAATTCAGCAATTTCTTCCAAGATGACTGGTGCTTCTGCACACACACACACAATTATGTTTCCTCATTTCTCAGCATAAACAGGTTCTCCTGGTTTTGTGAGCTGATCCTGTTCCATCTCCTGGATTTGCCTTTTGCATTGTTTTCATCAGCCACCAATCTATTGCCAAACAATCCAAACAACATAAACAACTCAAGAAGGTCCTTAGCAGCACTTGAGAGCTTTGCAAGAAAGTTCTAGGACTAGGACCATGAACTAAAATCAAAATACAAAATACAGAGTGATGAAGCATAATAAATAACTTGGAAAAGAAGTTTGAAAATCCAGCAAGTCTGGAAGATTTGTTGGGATATCTTCCTAAAGAAGACAAAGCTCCTAAGACCTACTTAGATAAACTGCATTATGGATAAAAGAGAAATCTCCAGCTACCAGGCACTGCCTTTGGCTACAGAATAATCATTAAGTCAGCAAAAGATTAAGTCCAGCCTGCCCACGTTGGATTGTATTTCTGCTGTGTGCAGACAGCAGCTCCTTCCTTGTTAGCTGCTGGTGTGTATGGCAGCACATTTCAGTTCTTAGAATTCTCCAGTCTTGAAAGAAAGAAAAGCAGTTTAGTAATAAGAGCTCTTAGAGATGAGATGGGTTGCAGAACTTTAAATCCCAGCCCTTTATGGCTGTTATCTATACATTCATCTATGCCATGGACTTCTTCAAAGTAGACACGTGAAAGTAGACACAGTGAAAAATCACAAATGCATACCAGGATCAGATTTTGAACGATCACAAAGTGAAACAGACCTTTAGTTGGAGTTGGGTCTCAACTTTCTACCTCTAAATACCTTATCGTAAGTCTGATAAAAAATGTCACATAATACAGTGTCTATACTCTTTTAATTTTTAAAAAAATCAAAACCAAAGATTAGCTGCCAAAAATAACTGCAGGGTCAATACACTAAAATAAAATGAGAAAATACAACAATGTGCATTCTATCTGAATCTTACACTTTTGTGGATATGTTTTATGCTAATCTTTACACAACCATGATAATTACTCAGAGGTCTCCAGTTTCCATCCAACACACATGATGAACAAGCTCTAGGAATGAATCAAAACAGTGCTTTGAAGAGATCAGTTTATCTCTAGAACAGATGCCTGTGTTGCTTACTCCAGGAGATGGCTAAATTGTAATAAGTCCATCAGCAAATTCCAGGAAGGCAAAAGTAATTTTGAAAATTATCTTATTTATGAAATAAATATTACTTGGCAGTGCCTGAAGTATCGACGCATTTGTAGCATTTGAAATCAAAAGAACTTTTTCCTGTTTGTTGTACCCTGTAACGTGGTAGGCTTTGTTCTGCCCCCTTCAGACTCACAGCAGGGGAATGTAGGAGCAGGGCATACCCAGCAGTACTTCTGGTCCCTCCCAGTAGATACACAAACCATGTCTTTACTGCTGAGGGGAAGATAAAGAATGAGAAAAAAATATATGACTACATCATGGATGACAACATCAAGATCAAATCTATAGCTAGGACCATACAGGTGAGAAGTGGATCTTAATACAGCCTGACTTCCTCACTAACTCTCTCAGCTTGAACAGGTAGCCCAAAGTAATTGGAACTAATGAACTAAAAAAGGAAATAACTGACCTATCCCATGGCAGAGACATGGAGAACATGCATCTTGCTCCAAAACCTGACGCTCTATCATTTTCTTCTGTCTCTGCAGAAAAGACACTCGACCATTAATTACTACAGTACAGTTAAAAAGCGACAAGTTTTACCCTAAGAATGCATGTCAGCAATCTAACACTCAGTGCCCAAGCCCAGCTATCATCCACACTCAGAATCCTTAACCAGGAAACACACTGCTGCATGCGTTAAATCCTTGCTGGCATGGTCACCCACATCTGTAGCATCAAATACACACAGAGTTGAGAGAGAATCCTCATCTGCATATTTTTTATTGTGCAAGCAGCAATTCCTCAGGTATCTAGTCCCTCCCAAAGACACATTTCCCTGGGTCTACACATTTCAGTTCACCGACTTCCTACGAAGCTTCCTATATTCTGAACACTATCTCAGTTCCAGTAATTTATTTCAGTGCTCTACATTTTCATGCTGCCCTAGATTTTTCAGCTTTCTGCACCAGTATGTGGCACAACACAACCCAACTCTGCTGAGCAACAAGATGGCTGCGACTCACTGAAATATTAACTGATTCCAGAATACCACAACTCCACTGAGCCTCACAGGAGTCATCAGAGCCTGAGACATTACACGTAATATTTTGATCACAACAAGGAGATCTAGGGAACAGCTTACTCTTATGACTTTAAACAATCTTCCTATCAATGCAAACTTCTTCACATGGGCCACTGCTGTGGTTTTTTGCGCCTGACATAAACCTGGATTTGGCTGGACAGAATTGTTGTGCATTGCCAACCAAAGCTGGTTTGGTTGCTGGTTATTCAAAGCACAGCTTTGAATAAATACAGGGTGAAGTGCCAGCACTATTTCAAACAGGGTTCACTCACTTTGCTCCAGTACCTGCAGCACAGGTTATTACGGAGAACATAAGGAAAACAAGTTTGTCTTGTTTCAGCATCTCAATTCAAAATAGCAAAACCAACAACTGCAAAAAAACCCAAACTATTCTGAAGTTTAGCTTGGGACATGCTTAACATGCCATGATGGTGCACATGAATGATCACATACAGCATGCTCTAAATGCTCGCTGGGCAATCCCTCACTTCTCACAGCTTCAGCTGGGATGTAATACCACTTGCATTCTCAGGGAAGTTTAAAAAAAGTCTTTCAAAACACAGGAAATCTGAGGAATACGGTCACATGGTAAAGTAAAATTATCACTGTACAAAAGAATAAAAAAATTGTAAATAGCAAGTGCTACTTCCTTTGCAGCTTGGTGCTGGAATACTGCCAATAATGACATGACTGACAACCCAGATGCTTGCAGAAGTAGAACAACCAGAAATTTCAGTAATTCTTCCTTATATTGGATTTAATAAAAAAATGAAATAAACTAAACCAAATAAGAAGACATAAAATGTAGGTAGGATAGAACAATAGGGTAAATTTGTCTATGCCCATAATGAGGCATAGCTACTAATACCAAGTTTTAATGGAATTTTATTTGAACTCCACTTACTTTCTTAACTTTCCAGTTAATTTTGGGTAGTAGTAAACTAAAGTGGATTTATTGTGTTCCTTTACTGGAACAAATTGGGGAATGCTTTCTTATGTTTTTGTTGCTCTTGGAATGTGCACGGAACACATCAACTTCTCATATATTTGTCTTTTCTCAACATTACCAACTGTTGCACATTTTATTTTCATAGGTGTTCAGAAGTTCACTGGGCAAAAGGTAAATTTTTAAAGCCTATTTAGAAGGCTTCTAAGAAAAATAAGGAAGTTTAATACACATATAAAACAATATCTAACTGTATAAAGATTATGGAAACATTTCCATGTAATTTGAAAAACAACATTTCAAAACTCTAGTTAATATTTAGTCACCTTGTCTGTGTTATATAAACTTTTATAGTTAACATGAAAGAACTCGGACTGAATCCAAAAGCCTTGAAAACTTGACCTACTCAAGCAATTTTTCCACAAAGAAAGGTAAAGCTGTATTCATATTTTAACCCCTTAAAATTTCTGAGTTCTAAAATCTTTTTGTAATTTTATTTTCAGATTAACTAAAAAGCAAAGAAATTGGAAGAGATACTATCATAATCAGCATTATATAGAATTAAAAAAACCAATAAAATTATATTATTTGGTTCATATGCCCCTTTACTCTGCAGTTGAGACTCCCTTTTTGCACACCCTTAATACATATTCATAATATATATAAGAAAGTTCAGTCTTCATAGCTATGAGACTTGTCATCATACTCACTAAACAGAATATCCTATCAAGTTCCTGAATATTCAATATTTGCTTGCAAAGGGCGGAAAGAAACTAATTGAATTTACCCTGCATTTTCCTACATAGAGCTGCTAACTTAGTTATTCTTTCAATACATGTTTTTAGAACATGCCAAGTATACTATTTACATGATCACTAGTGTTATTTCTCCATTCGATGACAGTCAAGCACAGAGTCAAATGCTCTAATGGGGAACACCACCTTTTACCTTGCTACCATCTTTGTAAACAGAAATATGATAACACAATACAATTAATACTTCAAGCATCATCTTTTGCCATGAATACAATTGAACAATGTATTAAAAAAACCAAACAAGAACCCTACCAGAAAAAAAGTCAGAAGAATCAACAAAACATCTATTATTTTTACAGCCATTACGCTACTGTAGGGAATGATCTGCAGACAGTACAACTGACTGAGCACTCAGTGACAGGATTTATGTTTGGTCATATTTTGTTCGGTGGGATGCTTTAGATAAAAATCTGCTCATCAGTCCTGCTGCTGAATGCATCTCAAAGAGCTGATGCATCCACTTTCTATTATAGTTGCTGATTCCAGTAACAAACGGTTCTAACACTTGTAAAATATAAGATTAAAGTAGTTACACCCAAGATGACCATCAATTCACAAAAACAAGCCAGTGGAAAAAAAAAGATGTCAGCACTAGAATTTACAAGCCCATTCATTATACCCTTGAGCTATTAAAATGACATAATTTAACTGGTTCATTGGCCTGCTGTGCAAGAGTTCAGCACTGATAAGTTACCTCTGGGTTTCTACCACTCCATTCAGTAGAACGTTGCCTGTGTCCCATAGCAAGGAAAAAGTAACATTGACTTAAGAACTCCTTGCCAGACAAATCAGCAGAAGTGCAAACCTCAGTTCACAACATGAAAGCACCGCCGAGAGGCAAAGGAGGAAGGAGTACTGAGGATGCTACAGCATGAAAAGATCCAAATAATCCCACTTTGCAGGCTGGACCACAGAATAGTAAAAGACAGTAGAGACGTGTTGCGTAAGGAAGCTATTGTCTCAAAGATTTACAGTCTGTCTCGTGGTATGAGAGCATAATGAGACTAAATGGGAGATAGAAAAGAACACAAGTAATCACTGTCAAATACATGTCTGAGCTCCATTGCTCAGTAGCTCCATTTACTATGGCCACCAAGCAAAGGAGACCCAAGGATTTCTCTGAAACAGTGGTTTTTGTCTACAGTTACTGATCATCAATGACAAGCAATATATTGGTAAGAGGGAAAAAAACCTGTTACTGAAACGTTTAAGCCTGATGACAAATAAAATATTGTCTCTCACCCTAAATCATTGCGCTTTTAAGAAAAATGAGGCTAACATCTAACTGGCACATTCTGTGTCACGCTCCTGTTCCATTTCTGTTGTGCTGAGGAAATAGTGCCTCCTGACAAAAATCTTGTAGGTGTCATGTTCCATTTCAGAAGAGGAGATGGTACAGTGGAGATCCTTGTTTGTAAGGCCTGGGGGGAAATGGTGCCATTCACCAATATTTACTCATAGGCCTGAACCAGGCCAGAAACACTCACAATGAAAAACAGTTCCCAGAGAAGACAAGGAGGTGATCTTTGCAGTGTGTTGTCACTTTGCATCCAGCAGGATTCAAAGAAAAATTTAACCTAAGAGTTGCAATATACTTGTAATTACTAATTACTTAGCAATTACTCATGTGAACTACCTAAGTTCTAACTTCATGCTATTACAGCAAGATCAATATGCATGATAAATTGTGGCACAAAACAGTCCATGTATCGCCTTCCTCCTAAGGGGACTGGGAATAGTTAGGCAGCAAATCTTGTCCACCCTGGGACTTTATCAAAGACATAATCAATCATAGAATCCCAAGCTGGCTCAGACACCTTCATGTAAGGAAAACAGAAGTACAGGCTTTCTCAAGTGGTGCACCTGTTTCTAAATGTGGGCTGAAGACTCCTGCATAGCCAGTGAGATACCAGGCAAACCTTTTCCTAAAGTGTCATTATGTTAGAAACTCTAATTTAAAAATATTTGCTCTTACATATTTGATCACCTGCAAAATTATCCAAGGCTGTATATATGCAACTGAACAGGCAGGAAACAGCAGATAAGCAGCAATCCATAGACCACTGGTAACATCAAGCTCCACTTACAGGAAGGAAGAGCAGGAGCAGAGCAAAAAAAAAGCCCAGTCCAAAATTTTGTTTTAATTAGAAGCCACTCTTCAGATCAATTATATGCAAGCAATTCCATTTCATAACAAATTTTATAAACAAAGGAACTTTTCCAGTGGCAAGTACTGAATCATCCCATGTACAAAAAAAAAAAAAGTTCAATTAAGTAACAAATTCAGAATTAATTTATTAAATATATTACCTTCATATGAAAATATATTAAAATAGTAACTGAATCACACTATGTATACTTCCATCTTCTATTGCCTAAGGGGCTTAAAGGCACAGAGGACATGTGTATGTCCTGTACATGTAACTATATCATGTATAAAATGTCTGAACACTTAACGTTAAAATTCTTTAAAATAACCAGAATAAAAAATTCTTCCTCTTAGATAAGAAGAGGCCATGAGCAGTTGTGTTGTCAGGTAGGTGTTATGCATTCAAATTACTGATACACATTTAGATTTAATTAAAGTAATTCAGAAATCACTTACAAGACACAAGTACAAGTGTGAACAGCCAATTAACCAAAAGGAAACCTTTTTGCAGAAATTGAAAACCGTATTCATATGAGCAGGAAAAGCACTTTCCTTTTACATCATAAGAGCTAAACTGATTAGCACATGGCAAATCTAGCAAAGATTGCTCCAGACAGGAAAAATGTCTTGAGATAAAAGCCTGCCTGATTTGCAACAGAGTTCTTTTTTTTTTTTCTTTTTTTTTTTTTTCCACAGGATAATAAAAACTGACAGGTGCCTCAAGAAAACGTTGCTACAAGGAAAGAACCAGGATGTTCAGCCACTTACGTATATTCAGGGAAACTGTAAGAACGTCAGCATGAATACCTTGGACAACAACTGTCTAGAAAAAGTCTAGCAAGACTGAGAAAAAAAATTAAAAACACCAGAAGAAGTCAGGCAAAAAATAATATAGCCTCCATAACTTCCTCACATTCACAGAGGAAACTCAGGTAAACAAGGGTAAACTGAGAAGAGAGATAAACAGTAAGAGAATGCAATATCATCTATCCAACTCAGTAACTGATGAGGTGCATGGCAACACTGTAATCAAACGGAGCCAGAGTCAGTAAGGCCAGTGGAACCACTAAAGCTAGTCCAAGTAACAATGTCAGTACTGTGTATATCTGACCAGCAAAAGAACTGCAATAACTGATGCAGGATATGAAACTACAGATGACAAACACTGTAGTTTGTCATTCTAGTCATTCTAGTTTTCTTGACTGAAATTCAAGGAGTTCATCTCTTATGAAGTACAGTGCAGAAATAAAGTAGCATTATGCATTACTGATGCAATACCCTGGAAAAGATGGTTCCTGCTTCTTGAAGGATTAGGATATGGCTGATCTAACGAGGACTTCCACAGAGCATTTCACATGGTGCTACAGGCAAAGTAACCACATAAACGGAGACAAAAAAGTAACCAGTGCAATTGGGGTAAGGAAGAAAATGGCAAAACGGGAAAGAACTGCTAGTGCTCAACAGAATCTGCCAAAGAAAAGTGAATAATGCAGTTTCTTAAGGGCAAATCTTGGGACCAGTTTTGTTGAGATCACTTGAGATGCTTGAAATGAGTAATGTCGCTTGTTAAAGTAGAAACACAGTAATAATATTTACAAGACATCATCAACCCAGAGGAGATAAGCTCATCACACAAAAAGAGCTGAAGAACTGCAGCAAAGCAGACTGATATTTAATAGCACTAACTACAAGGTCACAACCTCAAAGATTCAATCTTCACCATAAAGTGGGACCTCATCAACCAGTAAGAATTACTCAGAAAAGAGAAATGCAGGAGTTTTTTAGTTGATTTCTGGACAATTACAAACTACAAATATAAATGTTATGTGAAAAGGTAAATGAAATTGTAGGTTGTATGAGAAACTATGCATCTCATAGAGTTGCCTTATGCATCTATGTATGCCTGCATTCATAAAGAAAGCTATTTTCACTGTGTTTGTTCTTCTAAATTAATTCTCCTTGCTCTACATGTCCCATGGAGCCAAGGACTGAGCTATATTTGGAGACTTTCACCAGTTGAAAGTCTTTATATTCAAACAAAGCTACTGGGCAAGTAAAGTAATTTGCAAGAAAACCTTCCAGTTTCTATATAAAGTGAAGCCTTTCAAAAAAACTGTAAAATTTACTACAATCAATTTTCAAGCAGTTTTTAATGGAATACACAACAGCAGGTACTTTTCTCTTGCCTAGCAAGAAAGAAATTGTTATGTAAGTAATCTACTACTTGGTAAAACGTCAGAAGAGTATGTTCCTGCTTAGACAATCGAGGTAAGACTGTCTGCAAAAACTTGCATTGAACCATCACCTGTAAAATCCGCTGACAATTATGGCTGATTTTTTTACTCAGAGGTCACAGTACAGCTTCACTTATTAGCAGCCAAAAGCAGCAGGAGCCACCCACCTGAGGACCCTTACCACTAAATGTTGTCAAGATTTAACTTTTGTTAAATGTTTTCAAGTTCCAAACTTTTCAAGATTTTATTTGCAGAAATTCTCATAAACAGATAGTGAATGGGTATATTGTCACGTTGGATTACCATATTTGAAAATGCCACAGCTTTCTTTCTCTTCTGTACTACAAAAGTCCTACTTTTCTTGTTCCTGACTTTTGTTTCCTCTACTCTCTTGTTCTCAGTCTTCCTGCTGCACAGTCAGCTGCTACTTCAGCTTTGTGAGTTTTAAGAAAAACCCTTTCAGTTAATGCTCTCAATTTTTTTTCCAATTTTCATAGAAAGAAACAATATGATCCTGGAGAGAATACATGAGCAAGAATTATTTAGCAAGGTGAAATAATTAGGTCAGATTGTTGTGGGCATGACGATTTAAAACTAAAAGTTATCTTTATACGTAGTTTAAAAAATTTCAAACCCACAAAGTATGCTATAAACATTTTACACACTTGGTTATTACACACCTTAACACGTACTAAGCACATCAGTAGATGATACCAGATTTGCTTATAAGCCATCTGTTAACATGCTAACAATCAGTTAATGCATTAAAAATTCGTTAACCCTTTACAAATGTTAAGGTCATGTGGTAAATGGGAGTAACACCAGCTACCTCCATGTTAATTCATTAATGCTTTTAACACATCTCTTTCACAATGCAAGACACTTCAGCAGAATGAAGCAGCAACTTTCAACAAGGAATTAGGAATTTTCATTAAATCCAAAGCAGTATTTAACCATTCAAGTGTTTTAAAACAAAATGTTTGCTCTGTTTATTTCAGCAATTTCCAGAAGAAGCTACAATTCCCAAGACTTTCTTTAGGAAATGAGTCTTACCTGCAAAAAAGAGCCTTACTCAGAGAGCAAAAAAACCCAGAGAGCTTTGGTGGGTGAATTTCTTTGTTGCCTGACATTTCTTATTAAAATATCAGCTTTAAGTTGCCTACAGTGTTGCCAAAAATAACTTTTTAGGATGAATCTTTTTAAGCTGAGCACCTTCACAATAATTCTTCTATGTAGGAAAGGTGAATTTCACCAGAACATCCATTTATGACTATGACATAAAACAAAATCATATATAAAAAGTCCATGATATAGCCATAATGAATGCTTTTCTCATTTATGTCAGAAGTGGGTTTTTGTCAATTTGTGTGAAAATCCATCCCCAGTCATACATTTTGGAAGATCAGTTTGGGCATGGGGAAAGAAAATCAGTTCTGCATGTTCAGACTAATTTATCACTTGGTTAAAATGTCTAAATTTCTAGACTTTAAAACTTCTAGCCAGTATTTCTGAAAATTCCATTCTCCCTGAATTTGATTAAATGTACTTAAAACCCCTCATGCTATTAATTTTGCATAGAACTAAGTGAACACGATTTGGCTTACAACTACAGGGATTTATTGAGCCTTCCTCTGTAACCTGAAGCTTTGACTTTCCACAGAAAGTGGAATAGGGGAGGCCAACTCAAAGAGAAGCCTCGTTGAAAAAAAAATTTAAAATTCAGGAACAGGAAGAAAGAGATGTTTGAAAGCAGCCAAAGTATTCAAGGGTAGATAAAGAAAAGGGGCCATGCCCACTGAAACCTTTTGACAGTGCTCTGTACACGTAACTTCCATTAACTTTGTTAAACCAAGAACAAAGAATTATAGAGTGACGAATCATGTGAAGTGCATCATCCTAACAAGCAACAGAATCTGTGGTTTTTGCTTAAGTAGTTTATTTAGACTCTAAGGATTTAAAAGAAAGCTGTTGCAAATTCTCGCAAACTTTGCAAAGCCATCCAGAAAAAAGAGAATTAGGAAGAGCAGGAGTAAGACTTCTCCAGAATCTGGAAAATTCTGAGAACATACACAGTTGAAGGAAAAGTAGGTATCAAAGAAATCAAGTATTTTGCTTCTTTTCTCTTCCCTGATGAAAAGTTCTTAATTCCTGAGTAATTAGTTTGTAGCATAAACTAAAAGTTTTTACAGGAACCAATTTGTTGTCTTCGCTTTCTCATGCCTAATTTGAGATTCACACAAACAGCAAACTTAAGAGATTGCACTGGCTATCTATTTCAAAGACCTATTTTCCAAAAATTTAAAAAAAAAAAACCCTACAATTTTTTTTAGTCTTCTCAGGTTGAACATTGAGAAGAAAATTAATTTCCCAAACTCTATGCCTCTTATTTACCTCAGTAGAATGGACTTCACATCATCTCTTCTAACACTGTTGTGACAAAGCAGATCAATATCTATCCTGATTGACACAGTGCTTCTCTCCTATAAGACCTTAGAAAAATCGACAACTTTATCTCTGGAAGGAGCTTGAGAAACATGCAATAAAGAGAAAAAGCCACTTGCTCACAACAGTGAGGAAAAGGGAGATATCAATTAATTGTGATTTACAAATGCTACTTGTAGCTTGTAGGAAACGACAGAAACATATAATAAACTTACGAAAATGAAAACGTTGACCAAGTCTGAACAAACACAAGCGAAGTTTCTGTGACTTTTCACAACTTGCATTTTTAAAATTCCAAAACTTACACATAATAATAAAATTATTACACAAATGAAGATCTAATTCTATACACAAAAGTTCTACATTCTTCTAACTACTGAGATAACTGCTTAGTACCAGTATGTGCAGCATTCTAACAATTGCTTAAAAACAATGTTTTTGTGAAACATGGAAAAATTAGATTTAAAAAAAAAAGAAACAGAACATTGCAATGCTACCCTAAATTTATGGTACAGAATGTATAAGATAGCACAAAACTGTGAAGTCTAGAATAGAAGCAAAATTCAGACATGTTCTGTTTAAGATCACTTTCAAACTTTGCATTAACAGTGCTATATTTTACTGTCCCCTTAGCATAGGTCTGCTAGGAATTACTCTTGAGTGACCTTAATGAAAGGAGAGCTATTCCACCAACTGCTAACAAATGGAAATATTCATCATTCACTCAGCAAACTCTTTTTTTCCCTTGAAAACCACCAGAACCTGAAAACACTACTTTTCCACGTCTCTCTTCCTCTTACATTCCATTCACAAAAGCAGCCTAGGCAGAAAGATGAAAACTGGGAGAGATGATCCAAGAAGGAAAATAGCAAAATGAACTCCATGCCCTTCACCTCCCCTTCTATCGTTCCTCCCAAAATCCTTTATCAAATCTTTAAGACAGAATTATTGACTCGTTCGATATTAATACCTGTAATGTTTTTAAGGAAGTCCTGTCTTTGTATGACAGAGTTGATCAGAATATCAGCTGCCTACTGAACTCAGATCTTTGCTCTACCTTCACGAACCCCGACAGCTTAGCTGATTGGTTACTTAAAATCAAAACTCTGATCAATAAGCAATTAGTGCTCAATCATCACACTTTGAATATGAAGCAGCCATGTGCTTTTTTTCCCGGTTTTCCAACTAAAACATTAATATGTTTTAGTTAATTTGAAAATGCAGACATTTACAATTCAATCAAATTTAAAATCAAACAAAAAATTGTAAAATACTTCACAACTACTTAGCTAGAACATCACGTTACTTGTATCTGTTATACTGGAAGACTACGGAGATACCACAATATGTGCTCCCATATTTTAGTATTCAGAATCTGGCTACAAACAGTGCTAGATAATAGTACCAACAGAAGCATGTAAGAAAGGAGGCGGGGGGAAATAAAAGCAGACCTAGGTACTTCTCTTTTTTTTTTTTTCTTTCTGTCCATAAAGCTGCAGGCTGTCAGTGCTTTTGCATCACCACACAAGAAAAATTAAGACTGGACTACATATTAAGAAATAGTTTTTAAGGTAACAGTAACACTATTAAGTGTGGTTACCCACTAAACTGTCAAGAAGCTAGAGCCCAGAATGACAAATTTAGACTAAAGAAATACAGTGTTTTAAAAACTAATCTTTAAATAGACTTATTACATAGTTGCATACAACTATTTCTGACCAAAAAAACCCCTCTAGATTTAAAAGAGGTTTTTTAAAGTTAGTCACCAGAGTTTATTAGCCTGTAAAATTCCTTTACTCATAAACACAAAACTTTAATTGTTACACTCACTAATGTTCCAATACCTGAACTCTATATTTACACATACATACACACTTATATTTAAACACAAACACAGCGCATGTTAGAACTGGCATTTTGTTTAAGTATGAAATACTGAATTTATGTAAAACTTCTAAATTTAGCTTATAATTTTATCTGGTCCAGACTAATTCCAACTGAAAACAATGAGGAAAAAAACACCACACCAAAACACTTCCCCAAAAACCCTTTCTCAGTCTCCCTGCAAAAGACAGCACGTTAAAACTATCTTTATACACAATAAACACCACCTTATTTATTTCTGCTAGGGAAATATTTATCAGTAAAGCTGCCAAGAATGGTTTGATGCATGCCAGAATCTTCAGAGCACAAACTGCAATGCATTTTTTGTTTCTAAAGAACATTACTTGGAAAACAGAAAAACTCAGCACAGCTTCTGGAAAATTGTTACAGTGTTGCTATAATTAAAAATCCACAAGGTAGACATACTTAATTAGAACACTGGTCTGCAAACATCTAATTCCTTGTCTATCTTCCCTGTAAAGAGAATTTCTTATCCTTGCCTCCAAGGATCTATTTCAGGCACTATCAATCCTCCTAACCTCACAAGCTGTGTCCCAATATCTTCACATGGCCAAAAGCCAAAAGAAATACACTATTTACCTGAGACAAGTGAAGGGAAAGAGAACAGTGGGAGCAGCTCAGAAGCAGGAGATGACATTAGCTCTGTACAAGCCCCACCACTCTGCTGGAAAATAGAACTGAGCCAGTGCCAGGAGAACAGCGTCCCAGGGACAATCAGTTAATGCCAGCCTCAAATGCCAGGGCTGAGGATCACCTAACATAATAGCACAACATGACCACTTCCACATGACAGTCAGAGACCCTTCACCTGAACCACTCAGAAGCCAAGGAATATTCAGAAGAACAAGCTGGCCATGTTTTTGTATTTCCTATCTGGCCTAGTTCCACATCTGGTCCCATGATCTCATCTCCACCTCTTACTTGCTACATTACATTTCATTCCAGGCTGATCACTACTTCTCTTTTTCCTTTCAACTATCAGCTTTGTATCTCCATTTTTTTTTTTTTTTACATTGTAGTCAATTTTTCTGAGTAAGTACATGAATGTAGTCTCCTTCAAAGCATTTTTAGTGGCCCTTCCACACCAATCACAAGGCAAACACCTGCAGAATTCCTACCAAGTGGTATTTTAAATCTTCTGATATATTCCGCAGCACAACTCCTTCGGACAGACATCAATTGGTTTTGACATACAATATGCACTAAAGTACTATCCAAACTAAGGGATGAAAACACCTAGCATATTGCTTTATATGCATGCTTTAAGAGAAACACTTTCAAATTGAACATTTTTTCCTAGAATAGCTGAATATCAACTTGTCTTCAAATATTATAGACTCAAAACACAAATCTTGGTTATAGATCTTTACTGATCAAAATTTGTGATCACTGCAAAGACCTGAACTACAAGATAGTTCTCCCTGATGTTATTTCAAACAGTGAACCTATTAATAGTTTTCTTCTTTCTTAGAAAGCCTCATAATCTTAACATAAAATAACAGGTTAACCCAAGGAACTTGCTAATGTGCATAAGTGTGTTACTAGAAAGTTTACTGGAAGGTATTTCTGAAGTAGCTCAAAGCCACGCAGTTATGGAGGGTGGCAGATGTAAACGGATAAACCTGCCAGAACTACTTGATAGTGCTGACAAGCAGAACTTACTGTGTCAACATATTGCCCAATTTAGGGGTAGGGGGGAAGAAGAAAAAAGACAACCACAACAAGTTGGCAGCAAACATTATTAAACTCTGAGACTAATTTGAATTTCATTTTTATCAGTGTAATTAAACAGTTGCCTCCTACCAATAGTAGGGTTTCAAGGTGTCCTGGCATTTTGTTAGGTATAGCAAATAGATTACAATTTTCAATAAGCAAAATTCAGCAGCTTGTATTAAAAAAAAAAGGAACCTAATAGGAAAAAAATTTGACTCAGTGTTCTGAGTCTCTGAAATCAGACTGCTATACCAGCTGGTGCTGAGAATAGCCTATGCATTTGCTTTCAGTTGAACATGAAAATACCAGGTTAAATTCACAGAGAGGAAAACAAGTTTCCAAATTTACATATGGCTAATACTTTAGGGTTTTTTTAAATCTTAATTTCAAAATCAAAAGATCTTTTCTTTAAAAGCAGTTAGCTATTTTTTTCTCCTCGTGATGAATAAATATCTGCCAGTTTAATTTGTGACAATTTACAGTGACAATAATAAAGTTCTGTATTCATTAAAGATGTATCTCACTAACCAAACCACAGAAATAAGTTCATTTACTGTTGTTTTCACTGCTAATTCAAATATACCAAAATTTGTAATGTCTTACATGTAGACAATTGAGAATACTTGTAAACTGAAACACATTTCCCACTCCTAAAAAATGACTGGGAGCTATTAGCTTTTGTGGTGCTGTGCTCTGTGCAACATAGTATTTACACCAGGCCTATTGTGTCTAAAGTGTAATCTTCCCCCAGCCTTCAGTGCTTCAGAGACATTAACCAGCAGCTCACCAGAAGCCACCCCACCTTCATTTAGGGCAGCCAATAAAAAAATTGCAACTCTCCCTTTAAACAGAATGAAGCAGCAAAATGAAATTTCAGGGCTGACTATAAGATGTCCTCTTTGAATAGGACTGGAAAGTGCATATATTTTACTTCAACAGTCTCCTAAAATAATGGGGGTGCAGGTGCACATGTTTGATTTTTTTTTTACTGTGTTTCTAAAACTAAGTGTCAATCTAAATCCTATTCTTACCAAACTGGTAAGTTAAAAATGTTTGAGAGATCATGCTTTCTCGAGAAAACAAATACCTAAAGAGCAAGCGCATATGAATGATTTAACTGTATTTCAAAGCAGAAAATTTTGACTTGTCTGACACCAAAAGAGCTAATCTAGAAAAAGTCCGAGATTCACTTCACCTAGTATACATATAACTGCAAGTGCAAGCTCTGCTTTTTATGAACTCAAAATGGATTTCACACCATGACAGGTTTCATTCTGCATTAAAATTGCAAATCTTCCATTTGGCCCCGTTTCAGCTGCAATTGATCTGCTTTGTCGTCATAGATTAAAAAAAAAAACAGTGAAGGGCACTGCAGCTTTAAATATTTCAGAGCTATGTAGCTAGTAAATAGACTCCATTGCAATATGGCTCTGAAGGTCGTGTCCTATTGTCTCTTTTCTCTGCAAATATTCTGAACAGCATAAAATGGTTTATTTTATACAATACCTCCTTGCCATTTCTAAATCATGTCAATTGTATCAGGCATTTCCTTACTGGAAAGGACAGATACGCCACTCTTTCCATACACACCCACGCTGCTTCGAGATGTATTCAAAACGTCCACTGTGAATATAACAGCAGGGTGTACGTATTAGATGTACACAGCTTTTCTTATGGACGCCTTATGAGAACAGACTCCACGTTAAATCCCACCACAACATAAGGACAATTAGTTATTGCAATGGTGATAAAATAATCAACTGAATTTCAGGTCAAGAAGCATCTTTGGTTAAAATTAACAGCCCAGTTAAAAAAACTGAAGCCAGCAATTTCAACATCTCAGCTTTGCTCATTTTCTCACATATGGGAGAATATGAAAAAACATTCTAACACAGCACCAAGGGAACGTAGTGTGCCGAACCTGTTTTTTGTGAAGCTCCTACCTTTCAGATGCTTAAAAAAAGAGCAAAAAACAACAAAAAACTCCCATATGCCACATTTAACTGTAAGTTACAAGAAAAATAAGATTTTAAAGCCTAAGCTAGAATTGGAAATCTTTGTGTATGCACTCCCTAGGTTCAACCCCACTTCTTGCATGTAAGGTGACTATTTGATGGAAATACGAGTTATGGAGATGCCACTCAGACAGAACAGTAACATGAAACACAGCCCCACAAAAAATACAAATTTATGATAGCTGTCATCGTGCAGAAGGTGCGTGTAGTCATTTACCTGAAAAGGCAACAGATTGTTGCCATTGTCCGTCCTGAACGCGTTGTCTTCCATCCAGGATTTGGGGGTTAAGGGTGCAGCCCGTGGGAACTTCGGAGGGGCAATGACATTGCTGGAGAAGGGTTTTTTAAGGGGTGAAATGGGATTGAGGGGGGAGGGCACGCCGACTCCTACTCCCACGCCAACCCCCACTCCAACTGCCCTTCGAGGGTCCCTACCAGCCTGCAGCCCACCCCAAGGGTTGGAAGGTGTACTCCAAGCTGCGTTTTGATGATTATTCCAGCTGGAGGAGGAAGAAGAAGAGGCAGAGGAGGAAGACGGTTTGCTGGTCATGATGGGCTGATGGCTGTAAGCAGCATTTCTCTGGGCAAAAGATGCCTGATTAGGACTCACAGGTGACCTCCGCTGCTGCTGCTGCTGCTGAGCTTGCTGCTGCTGCTGCTGATGTTGATGGTGTTGAGTCTGAGCTAGGCCAATCTGAGGTGAGAAAGTGCCACCAAATACAGGGTTGACATGGTGTGGAAAATTCTGGAAAAGCATTGTCCCATTGACTGGAGTAATCCCTTGGAAAAAGCTATCATCCACCGTGTTTGTGGTCCCTGTAGACCAGGTGCTGCCAAACGAGGGAGACAAGGAGGTGCCGGCTGCAGGTTCTTGTTGAGGCTGGTGAAAGCTCAAGCCAGGCAAAATGGGGGACTCCATCTGCATCTTCTCCTTGCTATTTTGGGAAGGAGCTGATGTGCCGATACTAGTCACTGAACTGTTGTCTTCTGGTTTGGGTGTCTCCGACGAGATGGGTGTAGAGGGGGCTTCTGCCGAGTTTGGATCTTGCTGCTGCTGCTGCTGCCGCTGCTGCTGGGGCTGGGCTTTGCTTTTGTCCATCAGTAAATCATCCTGCATGGTTTGCGCAGCTGAAACAGTAGGGGAAAAAACCACAAAGACAGATTATTAACATTGTCATTCATACCACAAGCCAGTCTGTTTTAATCGTTTGCCAGCCAAAAATCTCGTCCTATTGCTAGTACTATGCTACAGCATATTGCAAGGCAAACCCGTAATCTTCCCCCCTCCCCCATTTAGGAATATGTAACCTTTGATCGTGCTAGATTGCCCTTCAAATATTTTTTAAGATGCTTCACCCTTTTTGATGCCTTGTTTCCCTTCAGTCTAAATGAGAGATGTGCTTATAGGGCAGAGATATACAGCAATTTCGCCACGTCTCTTTTCTCTTACACCGGAACTCAGAGCTCTCACCCTGCAATGAGAAACTGATTCTGGTTCCTGTTTTTCCAAGCACCCTCCTCCTCCACCTCCTCCCCCTGGTTATTTGCATACGTCAATAAATACTGCTGCGTCCTTCAGCAAGGTTAAAAAGACACCAGTCTTCGCTCTTCTCCACCCCCTTTTCTATTGGGGCACCTTTAAAGGAGCCGGGTACCGATTTTCCTTAATTAACAAGCAAGCTTGCAGTGATTGAGGTTTATCAGAGCGAAGCGCCCGGGGACGCTGGCGCTGATACGGGAGCGGCTCCTGGCTGCACAATCGCTTCCTGCCCGCTCCTGCGCCCAGCCCGCGCCGGCTCCGGGCAGCGGCGGCGATGGCACAGCCGGGAAGGGGGGCCGGGGGGCGGAGACACTTCGCGTACAAAGCCACCGATGGGTGTTAGATTTGCCTTCGGTGACCTTACGATCTCTCCGCGTAAAATGCTATTTTACATCAAAGCGGTGCTTTACTTGAAGGTATAGCTATCTACTTGCTCTATTTATATACATACCCGCTCTATTTATACACGTACATATGAAATCATCTGTGATTTGTCCATTAGAAAAACATAAGGTCAAAATCAGCAGACTGGGGAGGTATTATTAGACTATGATCTTTCTGATGCTTTGAAATTAAATATAAAACCAGGAAAATCGAAATATTTACAATATAGACATGCTGCATGTTAAAAATCATCTTTATATGCACAAGACAAAGACTAGCGGTGCAAATTATTTGCTAAATCAATATATAAGTTTAAACTTTAGAAAGGAAACGTATGTGGAATGGTTGAGGCTTATATCTGCTAGAAAAGGTGCTCCATGTGAAACAGGACAGATAATATATTATTATTATGAGACCCAATACAATACAGACATCAATGAACAGCAATTGTATGAAATCACAACAGGAACCTCCATATTTTGCAGGCTTTTAGTCAACTGAGATCATTCTAAATCTCCAAAAGTATTTTAAATGAACCCCAAATCACGTACTTTAATTGAGTAACTATGTCAAAGATGGCCATTGCTGAATACCTAACTGCATTGCTATTGAGTTAATCATATGACATTTACATGCCTAAGACTGCATTTTTCAGGGTTGTTTTTGTAATGTAACAACGCAAAGCCAAATCAATGAACTGTTCAGGAAAGGCAGCAAGGTGTGAAACTATCGACACTGTCCTTTCTGACATCAGATGGTCCAGGTGTATCTTAGATTTTTTGTTCTTTCCTTTAAATATCTTCTGAGGCATGCACACACATTTAAGTTAAAATGAATGTCAGGAGAGGTTTCTGGCAGTTACTGCTTATGCTCCCCCTGATTTACCAGTTCAATATGTAAAGCAAGCAGCAAGGCTTCCTGAGCAGACCATGCTGTGAGACAACACTAAGCTCCTAAGGACAGGGTAAACCATTGCATCTGTTCCAGGCAGAGCTGCTGCTGCTGCTGGGAGTGCAGAAAACCTTGCAAGGCATTTTAAAGCAGTACTGCAGTAAACCACAATATACCAAGCTCTGTCTGTGTAGCTTTCCATTAGCTTCACTTCTACCCACATCACTATTATTCCTAAGGCTACATAAAACTCCTGATGACTCCACATCATAAGGAGAAAAGGATTATGTGTATCCCTCTCCCCTGGGTCTGAGCTATCACTATAAAAATACATTTAGAGAGAAAAATATAGCAGCTGAAATGTTAAAATTCTGTCGTCAATAAAGTTATATTTAAATGAGTTAGTCACCAGGTTATCTATAGTGGCTAGTACAGCAGTTGTTTCAAATATGTACCTTGACTTAGCTAGCTAGTTTTGAACTTTATCCTAAGGACTGTGATTCATATTCCCTTCCATATTGCTTCTTAAAGGCAAAAATCACTGCACAGTTCAACCCTCTTGTCAAGGTCAAGACCTTCCTTTAATGAATGAAGCCAGTCCAAATGAAAAAGTACTGGTTAATAAATGACTTTGAAAGACAGGCCAGCCAATGTCTAATGTTGGACTAGTATGCAGTACTCTTGATTATTTGCTGGTGTAAGTATTTGTACAGATTTACAATCCAGTACAGGAAATCTATATCCCCACAGCAATACCTGCTCCATATGCATGCAGAAACCCACGCAGCCAACACAGAAATGTTTAAGGAACAGTTACCTTTAGATTTTCTGTATTTAAAGATCAACAAAAGGACAGTATATTTATTTTCTTCTTTCAGGTTTGGTCTATGACAAATAGTCGACCAGTCTGGCAAGAGCACTTTGACAACTGGAAGCTTTCAGCGCATGCTCTCCCAAGGAATCATGGGGTTTGAAGTCTTACCTACCGACAGCATTTCATAGCTGCTTCCTGAAAGGAAGAGAGCTCGAAAGGAAAAAAAGTTATGTGCACACTCCCTCTTCCCAGGGAAAACTGCTGCAATCTGAATCATCAGCTCTGAGGAAATATCTGTCAGACTGAGCTGAAAGTGACTAACTAAATAAGAGCTTTTATACAGTTTGATTTAGAAGCCCAGATCAGATAGCCACCTATTCAGAACAACTACTAGGCAAAGAAATAGTTTTTCCAAACTTCCCTTACAAACTCCTAGCATAAGAAATTAATTGTAAGCTCATACCAGCTATAAAATTTACAGCTATTACAGCGGAAATCATGTCACGTTGCTTAGCTGAAGAATATATTAAATAATCACGTCATCATTTCTAAATATATTCTGAAACTCAAACACAAATAGGTCAAGTATGAAAATTTAAAAACAAATCAAAATGATAACATACTATTTGAATAGTACAACTATTTTCAAGTTACAATTTTTTTATTACTGAGTTGTTACTACACTGAAAATTCTACCAAAAAAAAAAAAAATAAACGAAATGCTCAGAAGAAAATCAAGGTGAATAGATGAATGTTCATCTATTCTGTCCATGGTGGTGCCACACTTCACCTCTGTCCCTTTCACTACCAACCATGTACAAATCTCCAGCCTCTACATCAATACACAGCCTGACAGGAGCTCCTCTCATAAGATATTAATATTGTGATCATTAATGTAGGTCAGGTAAAATTTTCAGAATTTCATTCACAGGCACTTGGTGTTCTGTTTTGCACTAGTGCATGAAGTATTCTGCATATTTATTCTGGGTAATTCATAATACTAATTATTCACACCAAATAGTAATGCTCCTAAGGAAATACATAGTTGAAATCAGAAGTGTGAAAATAACAGTGTTTAATAAAAGTGCAGGCTGATTTTCCAAGGATGAAATATGCAAAGCTGAGAAAGATAAATTAGGCAGCTGAAAGTGCGTTGTTCTAACATTTACATCTCTGCTTTCTGCACTCTGTTTATGTTGGACTGTATGGTCTGCCTGCCCTAAATCAGCTCTGTAATTAAGAGTTTCTCAGCACTTGCTCTAACCTGTTTGAGCTACTCTGAATCATTAAAGGCAGCAAAACTGCTTTCTTACAGCAACTGAAAAAACTTAATTTTATGCTATGCCACCTCTCACAGGGCTGGCTCTAGGCATTCTATGCCCCTCCTTTATGTCCCTATTTACTTGTGGGTTATTGCTTTTCAGATGATTTGAGGATTCACATGCAAGGGACCACACTGTTTCTGTTGGTTCTTCCCAGGAGCCAGTTTAACTTCATAGATCAATCATTAGGATAAGGAAAAGCACTCCAAACCAAAGAAAATGAAGATGTAAAGACGGTTCTTAATCAACTAGCCACTAAAAGAAAACATTTTTTTTGTTTGTTTCTAGCAACCTACTCCCTCATAGCTGGAAGTTAAAAGATAGTAACAACAGCTGAATCAGAACACAAGAGCTTAATTCAATCTGGTATATGACTTACTTGACCTGGGCCAGTTCCAAAGAAACAAATGTAAGAAAGGCCCAAATAAGCCAAGCTAATTCAATTAACATTGTATAAAGTGTATTTTTATTTTAAGCAATTCATTATGAAGCAATTTAAGTCTCTTTAAGCCTCCTGTGACTAACAAACCATGCTAGTCTTTTTGACAGAAAGTGACTATTCCAACTAGCTTGAAGGTTAAAATGAAGTGTTATGGTACTGGAAAAAAACCCATGTTTTATTGTAGAAACACGTTTTTCAACTCAGTTTCACTTTGGACTAATTGAGGGCTACTTATCTTTTAAAAAATGGAACCAAGTAGAGGAAAAATGCCTAACTGATAGCAGTTAACATTTAGTTTTGCCAAAATAGAATAATCCTATATCGCCAAGTTACTTAGCTTTGTTGTAAACAGTGAATAATTTCCACAGTTTTAACACTGCCAGGTCAGAAGAACCCTGTTAAGGTACAGCTCCTTCAGTATTTGTCCTCTTTTCCAGGCCTCACTGAAATAGTCATACATACATATATATTTAATCTACCTCCATTTCATTCTTTCAGTAATCGCTTGTCAACTTCTTTATTGAGCTTAAATCTGTATAAATTTCATTTCATATTTTTAAAAGTTGATATTTTGCAGTAAATCCAACAGTCAATTTTAGGGCTCAGTTTTAAGCCCTAAATAGCTTATATTGCTTTTGGTGATTTTCATTAGGTTCTGTACTTGCCTTCAAACGCACAGTTTTACTTAATTTACTTTAAATGGCTGCTACCTCCAGTCAGTGTCTGGGAGCTGAGCTCTGGCAAAGCTCCCCGAAGAGCAGCCACTTTCCCTCACTCTGCTCTGGCCAAACAGAGCCTGCTCCCAGGAGAGTTCTCTGGGCTTAAACTCACTGCCAGGTGCAGGTAAGAGACGACAGAGTGAGGCAGAGTGCAGTGAACATCAGAAAAAAGGAAGGAAGAAACAAAGAAGCACCTATTAAGGGATGATATAGGAAGCAATAGTTTAAAAATGAGAGGAAAAAAAAACCAAGAGGCAATGTGAGATTTTACAGTGGAAATTTCCACTGCAAAGGAGGAAGCATAAAGAACAAAAAGCAGAAAGAAAATTAAGAGAAAAGAGGGTGAGGGAGAGTGAAGGAGGAGATTGTAGGGGAGAATAAAGCAAGCATTTTAATAGAGCAGCTGCATATCCTGTCTTATTAAGGAGAATAGAGAATGATAAAATGACAACTCTTGCTCTGTCTGGGTGTAAAGAAGTGGTTTTTTACAAATTTAAAACCAGTAGGTTATATATGTATTTTGGGATCACACTTTGATTCTGGAAAGAGCAGACAAAGAACATACACCCCCAAGCTGTCCAACAGTTTCCACAAATTGGTTTTTTGATTTCAGAATCTTTAAGCTATTTATGGGATGTTAAGGGGTCTGCCATTATAGAATGCTTTGGGTTGTAAGGGATTTTTAACGCTCCTCTAGTCCAATCTCCCTGCAATGAGAAGGGACATCTTCAAACAGATGAGGTTGCTTAACCTGACCTTAAATGTTTCCAGGGATGAGGAATCCAGCCTCTCTCTGGACGACCTGTGCCAGTGCTTTACCACCCTCATCGTAAAAGATTTGTTCCTTATGTTCAATCTAAATCTACCGCCTTTTAGTTTAAAACCACTAAAGCTTGTCCAGTTATGCTTTTATGTATGCTATTATGTTTTTATTTTTCATGTTTGGAAAGAAAATAGAATTTAAAAAAATGTCCAAACCTAGCTAAGTGTTCACTATTTTACCTGATATTCAAGTTTTGTCCAATCCAGTCACACCTTCCTGTGCCAGTGGTAGAGCAAAGCAACCACCTTTATCACAGACAGTTCCTTAGCCTCAAATGGTAGCCAAGTGATCCTGGGTTCTGGTTCCCTTTCTTCAGGTAAATATTCTTCACAGCTATTATTAGCTACTATGACCTTTATCATAAATGGCAGGCAACCAGCATATCCTTTCAACTCCCAAGCAAATATAGAAACTGCACAAACCCCATACTCTTAGAAATAAAACTAGCTTCCCTATTTCTATTTGTAACACTTAAGAATAAATATAAAAAACCCAAGCTAGGCTAGCCTAGCTGCTCAATGTTCTGGCCAATAGACAATGGGCTTAGTCCCGACCAAAAATAGGAACCAGAAACCCTTGATATCCAATATTGCTCTTACATGCCACAGACAGCTGTAATTGGGACAGTGTGTATTAGGATCTCTTCCAGGAGGTCATGCCCATGTGGTTTACTCAGGCCACTGTACATCCGACACTCCTCAGCAATGGTAGCAACACTGAATTTTATGGTCCCAAGAATAAGTACAAAATAAATTTTCTGAGACAAGATGTTGCTGCCTTCTATCTGTTTCTATACCTCCTGTAAGGAACATTTACATCTCTGTAAATACTTTAGCATTCCTCTTCATGATAGTTGTAGCATATAGAAAATAAACAACATCCTTACTATTACACACATAATACTGCTTACAAGACCAGGTGTTTTACACACATTTTGACAACACTTTTCTCTCCCCAAAGACTCTCAAAACCAGACTGATTTGTCCCTAGCAAAGGCAACACAAAGAATCCAGTATATGCCCTAAACTTGCCTTCCTATTCCACCTGATATGTGTTGTCACGTACATGCAAAAGCTTGATTTTGAACAGCTGTAGGTTGATGCAGCTGCACAGTTGCACCCCGGGCTTGGCCCTGTAAATTACAACCTTGAACAGCAACTGCAGTATCATTTACACAAGGTACAGGGATTAGTTTCATATAGCAAAACTTAATATACGAGCTGTTATTTAAAAAGATAACCTGAAAAGGAAAAGTAAAAGCTGGATATTTTTCTAACTAATCTTTCCAAGAATCTGTCATATCACAACAGTCTCTGAAAAACAGCCTATCGCCTTTGCTTCGGGAGCATGATGTGAATTGAAGGCAGGAGACAAATACCCATAGTGGAGATAATTGGAAAGGCAACTTCTTTCCAGATACTATCCACCTCTTCGCTCTACATAGGTTCTTCAGCTTCTACATTTCCAGTTTTTCAGACTGTGATGGTCTAAGTTCACTTCTGAACATACAACAAATTTTAAAAGCACCTTAAAAGGACTTTTTCCCATTTGGAAGCACCTAAACAAACCCCTGAAAGAGCGTTGCCATTACCACCACCCGTGCCATCCCTCACCCCACTCGCACACAGAAGCCAGTGGTCACCGGGCCTCCATCGAGCACCAAGTGCCACTTACAAGGGCGCTTGTCCTTGTCATCGACAACACCACCACTGAAACGGATTAATTTCCCTTCCATCGTTCCAGCCACCGCCCTTCTGGGCAGCCCGGTCGGAGCTAGCACCTGGCAGGGTCCCCTCCGGCCTGAGGGCAGGTCGCGGGGCCCGGCCGCCAAGCAGAGGCGGGGGCCGCCTGCACCTGTTCGGCAGGGGAGGGAATAGGGGATGCTCCTGCCCGAAGGGGTCCTGCAGGAGCGGGAAGGGGCAGAGCAACCGGCGCAGCCTCTCCCTCCTTCCCTCCCTCTCTCCACCCGTGAGGGGTCTCGGCCGGCGGCGGGCGGGGCAGGAGGGACGGCAGCCGCCGGGCGCGGACCTTCCCCCCGCAGACCCCGCTCAGCCACCCCGCCGCGGTCCCGTACCTGCCCCGCGCGCGGAGCCGGGCAGCGACTGCGCGACGGCAGCGGCGAGCAGAGACATGGGCAGGGCAGGGGGAGCGCCCCGCCGGACCTTTAAACCCGCGCCGGCGGCGGGACTACAGCTCCCAGCGGCGGCAGGACTGCGGCGGGACCGCGGCGGGACTACGGCAGGACTACGGCAGGACTACAACTCCCGGCGTTCCGGGCACGGACTCGCGCTCTGCCCTTGGCGCAGGCGCGCTGCGGGGCCGGGCGGTGGTGACGGGCGGCGCGGCTGCGCTCAGCGCTCGCCGCCTCTCCCCGCGGCGGCCCGGGCGCTCCGTCCTGACCCGGCCACCGGCCCTGCGTCGCGTCCCGCCTGCCGAAGGAGGGGCCGCCCCGGCCGTCCCTCGGAAGGGCGGATTTGCCGCCCTCCCGTTCTCTCCCCTTTCTCCGCCGCCGCACGCGTGACGCCTTTGTCAGGCTCCGGGCCCTCGGCTGGGCCCGCTCCTCCGCCCGGGGCCATGGCCGAACAGACGGGCTTGGCGCTGCCGCAGACTATGGACAGGTACGGGGAAAGAACGTTCGGGCTGAGCCTGCGAGCCCCCCGCGGGGGGTTTGGGGCCGGTGTCGCGGGTCCGGTTTCATATTTTTGCCTTTTAAAATCCTTGGTGGTCTGGCAGAAGTTGTGCGGGCCCTGTCGTAAAGCAGCGCAAGGTACGGCGGGCAGCTGAGGGGCGAGGAGGGATCGCTCCCTCAGCCCTGGGCCGCAGGAGGGGTGATGTGTGTGTGGTGTGTGTGTGTGTGATGCGTGTGTGTGTGGTGTGTGTGTGATGCGTGTGTGTGTGATGCGTGTGTGTGTGTGGTGTGTGTGGTGTGTGTGGTGTGTGTGTGCCTGAGCTCGCTCGGGCTCGGGGCAGCCGGGGGGCTGCAGGAGCCTGTCCCTGGGTCGTGGAGAGCCTCTGGGTAGGGAACGCACTGACGTGCGCGTAAAGTGAGGCACCAAAAGATGACCTAAGCTTAGCCGGTCTTGTGTGTTTTGGTGCTGGTTTTATGATCCGAAGAGAGCCTACAGTTGCTTTCTGGGACGTTCTTAAAAATTAGAACCTTAGAAGTAATTATTATGACTTAAGCGTCTTTCCTCGTCTATAATTACTAACTTGTAAATTCTGTTTATTATATTTGCTTTCTCTTTATGCTTTTACTTGAATATCTAGCACTTTCACACTGTTCCACTGAGCACTTAAGATTCCTTAAGTGTAATTTGGACTCATCCAGGAAGCTCTTGAAACCTATCCCTATAAACAATAAACCACATTCTCAGCCTGTTTATGCAGAAGTTGTAATAGCCTGGTATTGGGGAATCAGAAGCAATCAGGTTTCTGTTGATGAGCCTTTCAGGTTTTCATCATAAGGAATCAAAAAGAGCCGTGGTGGTTTTGTCCTTTCCAGGTCACTTCTAAGGACAGAGTATTTAATGAAATACAGCCTCTCATTAGGCAGGTGATGGAAATACAAACTATGGGAGGCAGGGGTAGAAGCTGTACAGCCTACAAGGTGAGAATGGGAAGTTTCAGTTTGATATAGAAAGAGGCTAAAAGTGGATTGGTGAGCGAAGGTTTGTGTTCCAGAAAAACTGGAAAAGTAAGAGATGAAAAAGAGATGATTTATGTTATAAGAGTATTGCTGAATCAACTCCTCTTAAACTAACAAACAAACAAACAAACTCCACAGTAAAACAACAAACTTTTCATCTACATCCTGAATTTTGAAGTCCAGTAATGTGTAGTGTTCTGTGTTTTGGGGTTCTAGGAAACCACAATACTCTTGAGTGTATGCACTGATGCCCATGACTATTGTGGCATACACTGAAGTCCTAGTTCATCCTGTTGGAAAATGGCTGTGAGGTGGCATTTATAATCTTTGTTGTGGCCAGCTGTTAAATTAAACAGTTAATTAAAAAAAAAAAAAAGGAGGGGGGAATTAGTTATCTGGTTGTCAAACCAATTTACTGTTCTTCAGTTGTTACCTGTAATAGAGATGTGGGGTTTGATGTACATTTAATATTCTTGTATCCTTTCAAGTTTGTGAAATTATAAATTGTGTCTCTGGCTCTTTTCAAAGACTTTTTCTGGTATAGTTGGAGTAGCTTGGTATGTAAAACAGTTGGACAGCGTCTCTGATTCCTTAATAACAAGGACAGCAGGGAAAAAATTGAAGTACCTAAGTAGCATAAAAGGAAGTATGAAAAGGGGCTGTAGCTTTCATGTAAGAATTTCTTGGGTTCATTATAGGAAACTTTAGAAACAGGAGTGTGACAAGTGATGAATGTAGTAGTAAGAGGGAACTATGTGTTTAGGATTTTAATTCAATTCAGAGTGTAGCATAACGTCAGTGGAAGGATTTTGGACTAACCAAGACCTCAAAGTGCAGTCAGTGTAAATAATTTTTCTGGTTTATACTGGGTTTAAGGAGCAGGGTTACATATGAATAAACAGATTTTTATGCATCTGATGTTTCTGAAAGTTGTACATAACTGTTGTCATGTTGTTTGTAGAGGTGATCAAGATAAAGCTTCAGTATTTCATCTTAAGGGATGTGGGGATTCCGAGTAATGGAAATACTACTTCTGTCCTGTTATCTTTTTTACTCATGACAGATATTTATTTCCCTCAGTGAGAAAAAAATTAGATATGAAAAATCTTAAGATTTTTGCTAATGATTATAGCTTAACACAAAGTGCATACTTTAAATAAAATACAGATCTTTTAGAGAAGGATACAGAAAAGAGCTTTCTAGTGAAGATGACTTTCATTTGGATTCTAATAGTAAAGGAGGGGACAAAGTAGGGTTTTCTTCTGTTTCCAGTACCTAGATCACCACTGAGAGTTGTGGTGTGTCAGGAATTAGGTGTTGCTGTAGATCTGAATGCATGCACTGCTTTGTATAAAAGGGTCAGAGCTCTCAGAGCAAGTCCTTTGTGAGAGGGAACAGTTGGGTTTCCCTTGACTCTTAGATTCTATACATGTATGATTACAGGGGTTTTTTCTTAATAAAATTGGATTTCTCCAGTGCAAGTACTGACTTGATAGCATCACTGCATTGTTGCTTGGGATTCATCTTTCTTTGATGTATTTTGTGCTCCATCCTTTATTTGCCTGCGTAATGTCAGCCCAGGAAGCAACCCATGGATTTATAATGAAGAAGGTAAATAGCTGTTGAGATGTAAGGAGTTAGTTACTCAACATTTCTACAGATTTTATACTTACCTGAAGGATTGGCTGTAGCATCAATGCAAGAAGCATGACCGTGAAGTGACACTCTGTTGTGGATTATCTCACCTGCAGCATTTAGGAAACTAATCCATATGATTGGCATTGTCTTTTCTAGTCTCAAAATTGGAATTTCCATCCCTCTTATGATTTTTTTCTTCTTTCATGTTCAAATAACAGTTCCAGATAATAATTCTTCAAACACTGTCATTTTCTGCAAGCAGAAATCTTTTCAAGCTATGGTGAAAAGCCGTATTTCTGGACTAATGTATACACTTGAAGGCAGGGATTAGTAATCTATCTAAATGGTGAGATTTTATTATTATTTCATGATTTTTAATGTCTTTGTTCATGTTAGTTTAATGCATAAATTACAGAACTACAGTAGTCATCATTAAAACTTGATATTATGTGTCAATGGGGTTTTTATGTGCTGCTAATGTGAGCTGTAATGCTAAAATGTACTCATATTTTTAAGCTTTATTCTCTTGACTTCAGTTGAATTACATGTGGATTACTCTTGCAATTGGTTATGCCAAAGCTTCAGAATGCTGGGGTTCTGCTTTTCAAAGCATGTCCTGTGGTAGTGATTTGTGATATTTCATATACTACCTAAATTAAAGACAACTGCTCCCTTCATTCTGTGTATTTGCCACCTGGTCAGAGCATGGTCACCATTGCTTTCCATTACTTCAGTCTTCAAAGATGTCAACATTTGATGGATAATCTGTTGAAGGCTTGTGCAGTTATGTGCTGAAGAATCAACATCGTGGTAATTTTAGCATGGTTTAGGTTTTGAATCAGCATTTTTAATTTTCTGACTGAGTGATAGTTGCTCAGTTGTGGTCAAAATCCTTGATAAAAACTAGAGAGACATGATGTGACTTTAAAGTCTCTCCCCTTGCCATTCCCTATTGAAAGGAGACGAGAGCTGAAATTGCAGGTAGACTTTAAAAGCAATTAAACAAAAATTGTAGTTGGCTTAAGAAATTACTATCAAGATAGGAGTACTGTTGCAATTAAGTTTTCTCTTTGCCAGATGACTGATTTGTTGGAAAAATGCTAGCAATTGTAGCTCAAAAATAGCATTTGATTTTCTGTTTCAGTTTTTTGAACTGTCATCTGATTCCATGGTAATTTTTTTTTTCCCAAGGAAAAAAAATGCAATGGCTTCGTACATAATTTTCAGTTTCTCTTTCCATTCCAGTCACCATTTGTTGTGGTGTGTGTGTTGAGATCAGTCATTTCCTTTCTTCTTTGAAAGTGCAGGCACTGATTTAGTTTTATTTGCACAATTAACTGTTCACACTTTACTAACCTAACACACAGTTTTGGATTAAGATCCTAATGCTACAACCTCGACAGTGTAATTAGTGCAGTGTGGTCTTTGATTGAAGATGTTTATTCTGAACATCTTAAACTTGTCCTGTATGTTGTGTTGGTTTCTCTCACTGATGGAAGTTGACACACAAGTAATTCTTCATAGGAGTGGAGTTCAACCAGATAAGATATGCAGAGTAAAAAGCAACATCAATCACAATACAGGATTTATGTATTATCTTTATTTTTCACAGAATGCCATCTCTGCAGTTACTCAGTCTGGCTGTTCTACTTATACTGATAAAGCATGTCTCTCTTCCTTGTCCTACCTCAATTAATTATTTTCTTCACAACAGAGCTAAACTCTTTTGAGAGACGTCTTCCTAATTTCTGGTCAAAGTCTGTCATTGTCTAGAAGTATCTGGCTTTCTGTTCATGCTTGAGAGTAGGTTATTCATGCTTAGGAGGAAAGGATGTGTAAGAGTAGAGAATGAACTGTGCTGGGTTAATCTGTACCAGAAAGGAAACAAGGGGTTTGTTTTGCCCTGTCCTTACCCCACCTATTTGGAAGTTGATGTTGATACAGGATGGAAAAAGCAAAATCACATATCTTGGAGAATGGGTTTCAAGAAAGAAAGTTTGAAACAATAATAACTTAATAATAGCTTGGCCTTCTCATTACTGCTTCATCTCAGGCACAGTATTTTGCTTCACTTCATGCTGAAGGTTCTACTGTAGGTTGACTTGTTCCTGTGTCCTACCAGTAAAGATGATTAGTGGAGACTTAATGCAGCCCTGTACACTGCCTTTTGCCCATGTGAAATATGCAGGTGTCAGCATGTTATTTACAAACGATCTTGACCTTTTGACTCTGGTCTTACATATGTTATTTTTTTTATCTTTGATGTCTGCTTTGATATGCTTAGGAACAAATGTACATGTTTAAGTTGTTGCTTAACAATTAAATTCTGCCTGCAGACAGTAGGTAATTATTTTGTCCATTTAAGTGTGAAGAAACTCCTGAGAGACAACTTATAATTTTTTGTACTCAAACTCTTGGCACCCTGTGTGTTATGAAGGCATTCAGATAGTATTTTCATTTGTTATATTCACTTTAAAAAGGCTAGACAAAGCCCTGTTGATTTCTTCCATATAAAAGTGTTCAGACTCTGTAATAGTGCTTAAAGCTGTAATGGTTTCCTTTGCCATGGTGTCTTAAAGTACTGAAGTTGAAACTTCTGACAGTTAATGCAAATGTGTTGAATAAATATATGTATAATAATTTACAGACAAATATCAAAAGGTTAAGGTATCAATTTTGAAGCAACTTTTTTAAAGTAATGCTTAAAGTGGTAATGAATATGCCAGCTGTTTTAGGTTTGTTTGGTGCTTTTGACATCTTAACCAGCTTATGGCCTTCCTGCATTGCACAGAGGGTGGAAAATTCCTGGTGTGAAAATAAGTGCTTTCTGATTAATGGTTTTTTGGGTTTTTTTTGCTCTTAGCAGCAGAATGGGCCAAGTACTAGATTTTTATAGGGTGTAATACCTACCTTCATCAAAAGAATGTGTAACTTGTTCATGCTTTTACTGGCATTTGTAGTTTATCACAAGTAACAAATTCATCACCAATGCAAAAGAATAAGAAGACTCAATCTGAAGTGGTTAAAGCAAACTGCTTCTGACTGATGTTTCTAATTAAACTGTTGAGATTATGTAAGTTGATCAAGGGGCTGGAGCACGTGACTTACTAGAAAAAAATAGAGGGAACTAGGCCTGTCTGAAGAAGGGATGGCTTGGGAGACCTGATAACCTTCTATCTGCCAGGGAGGTTGTTCAGAAGACTGACTGTGGAGGTTCCTGGCAGAATGAAGAATCAAGTGTAAATTTGAACAGAGAACTTTTCAGCATGTGCAGATGGGGTAACAAGTTGCCCAGTGCAGATGTGGATCTCTGCCCATGGGGCTTTTCAGGACTCAGCTGGAGAACGCGCTGCTGTCTGGTCTGAGTTTGGTGTTGCTTCTATCTTCTCTAGGTCTGATGAGATCTCCTGTGATGCCTTCCAAGCTGTAATTCTGTGAGACCAAATCTAGATGCAATCCCAGTTTAAGTGGGAAAACAACACAATATCATTTGCGCTGCATAATGTAAACATACTGTGCTGGAGGTGCCAATAGGGAGGTACAGTCCACTGACACCTTCTAGCAAATCTGCACTTGGCCTTTTTTAGCACCAGCTCTGAAATTTTTACCTAAAAGTTGAGATAATTTCCTGTCTAGTTGGACTGGGAATTTGTGGGGTTTTTTCCCCGTAAGAATTTTTGCTCCTGTCATGTTAATGCTGATATGAGTGCTTTCTGTCAAAAATTTCTAATGGAAAAACTCAATGGAAGTGCTTATGCTCACAATTTTTGTGTCAGTGATTCTGGGGGAAGCATTAGACACTTCCTGCCTAACACTACTGTAGGATAAGAAAACTTACAATCAGAATGTCCACTTTTAAATGCTGCTTAAAAAATTTTTGCACTGAAATTGTATTAAATCAGGGACTAGCTGTTCATTTGTTTCTAAGTTAACATAAAAATGAAACAGGCCTAGTTTCCCCTATAACAAGTAAATAGCAGTTGATTTAAGGGCTAACCAGGGAATCCTTGTATGTGTTTATGTTTTGAAACAATTTCCACAAAAACAAACTTTTTGGATAAGTGTTGTTGGTGTTTCTAGGTTTTCAGGTGATTGCTGATGAGAAATTGCTGATGACTGTTAAGTGTTCTCAGTTTATGTATCGCTGCCTGTTTCCTCCTGTGGCCATGCAGCACTCCTTCGATGTGTATATAGTAAAAGAAACTGCTAACACAGTGGGAAGGTGGTAGAGTTGTCATGGACAAGAGAGGCTGACATTCAGTGGTTTTGTTTTGGTTTTTTTTTAAACTATGTTGATATAATTAATTACTATTTCACAATTTTTCTAGGAAAAAGACAAGTCTCTATTTTAAACCTGCAACGTGGTCATTATGTACCTTCCAGATCTCTTCTCATTTGATTCTTCTAAGTGCCTCCTGGAATGTGAATATTTTTGTTTAGAAGTGGATATTTTTATTTGGCTAAAATGTGCCAACATAAGTTAGCTTTCTGTGAGGGATGTAATTACAGAAGACCATGTGCAGGGTGCTTGTGACTGTTCTACTGGTGAGTCATGCAGTCAGTTCCACAGCTTGTCGGGGAGAGTTACTTAATGTTGTGATCAGACTCCTTGCAATTTTGTTCACATTTATTCAGAGGAAAGACATTTCCAAATTTTCAATGTCTGCCACATTTGATAGGGGTTTTTTTTTGTTGTTGTTTTTCTTGAGGTACCAAGAATGTATCTTGTTGGCATTTAAATTTTTTGGAAAATTTTAGGTCAAAAGTTGTTCCAATTTTTATTATTAGGATTATATATGATGACTGACTTAAGTAGAGCTCTTTGGGTTTTTTTCTTATACTGTATATTTTCTGGTAAATTATAAACTGAGAATAACTTGAATAATAGTATCTGTCATAAACTCTTGAGTTCAAAGCAGTTTGCTTTCTTTTGGATTCTTCCACTTTTTGCAGTTGTAGGACTACACTTGCATTTTTTTTCCTTCTCTTTTCTTTGGAAGAACACAACAGGAAGATTGCTTACTCTGTATGGTCAGTTTAACCATGAAACTCTCTAGGAACACATAAAAAAAATCAAACTTCTATTTCACAACTACTTTCCCTAAAAATTGAATGTAAAGCAAGGAACCATGTTTGGTTTCTAACAGATGTCTATGCTAATGCATTTACTTTCATAACTAAAGTTACTGTGCCTAAAGATTTATTTGTACTTTTGTGTTAACTGTGTGACACTGGAAAATGGCTGCAGGAGATTGAGCTCATATGATACAGACTCTGTGAATAACCTTGCATTTCTTGTCATTTGCTTATCACAGCAACAGCTTAATGTCAAGATGGTTACAGTTCTAGGCAGGTCAAACTTGGTATATTCTGTATGTAGGTTGCTCCTGATATTTGTAGCATCTGTCATCTACTTTGTACATGCACCACGAATACCAGTATTGGTATTTTTCTGATGCAACTCTCTTCCCCTTTCTCCCAGTGCAAAATAGCATTGTTGGTTAATAGAAACTACATATTTTTATCTTAATTTGGAGTCTGGTCATCTTAGAGGTGATTAATAAGTAATTAAGATGTTTAAAGTCACATTCAAGGAAGTAACTTTAAATAGCCTCTAATATGTAATTTCTTAGTTGCTTCATATCTCTGTTACTTCCTGTGTTTCTGATTATTGACAGATTTTTCAAACAATGCATGAAAAAATGTTTTCCCTGTATCATATCATATGCTATCTGCATTATAAAAAATCCATTAACTTTTTAAAGCATCAGCTTAATGCTATCAGAATTCTTCACTGTTTGCTATGTATGTACTTGACTACATGTCAACTTTCTGTTCAAATCATGTTGTTCAGAGCATGTTTCAGTCTTGGAAGTAAATTGTTTTTTGTGTGTGTGTGTATGGGGTTCTTGGTTTAGGTTTTGTTTGTTTGGTTGTTCTTTTTCCACTTGGTTTTAGTCACTTTTATTTTTCTTCCTAAGATGGTAAGAGTCAGTGTTACCCACCTCCAGCAGGCACTCAGTAGCTTCAATTGTTAGTTGTAGGCAAAGCTGCTAATATACAATACTAAGAGTTCAGTTAGCAAAATGTATAATGTTTTAGTAATAAAGTGCTTATTGTATGAGTAGTAGTTTTTCCTGATTTGTCCTTTGTACCCTGTCCTAGCAGGGCCCTGTTCTCCCTCCTTCACTTAGGAAATAAACACTTCTAACGTCAGAATTCATTGCATATTTAAAGGCTGATAGCAAGGCCACTGAGCTTTGGTGATTTCTCAGCTCTTCCTTTTGAAAATGTAAGAGTATGGTAATACTAAAGCCTTTAAGATAACTGAATTTTGAAGACTTTGTGAAAGGAATGTGTCTGAATAACTGGTTGCAAAACTGTATTTATCTAGAATGAAAGCTAATTTTTTTTTACTGACAGTCTAGATTTGGCAAACTAGAGACTAAAACCCAGCAGGATAGCTAGATCTGAGGAGGGATTCCTTAGTCTAAGCTGGCTAGAAGCAAAGACCATAAAAACTTCCTAAGGCCCAATTTAAACACAATAGGTGATGCCTGGTAGTCAAAGGTTTAATTTTATCCACAAGCTAGAAAGCAGCCAGCAGGATTCACTGAACTGTCCTTTACTTGTATCTCTGCCTTTATATACTGCAATAATCTCAAGTGTAAAATATTTTCCCTTGATTTAAGCTATAATTGAGAATATAATAAAGCTTGAATTGAACTTCTGATAATCAGTAGATCTTTCTGGCATACTTTAGAGTTAATTATTCTATGGGGTTTTAATGTGTTTGTTTACTGGGTTTTAGTTATACACATGCTTTTATTAAAAGCTTTATAAAATCTAGTTTATACTATGTCATCCTGAGGTTAGAGGAAGTCAGAGCCTATATGTGGTTGTGTGACCATATGTTCACACCACATTATCTTGATGTTCTGTACTTGAGCTGCTTCTGCTGTAAGCATTGCTTTTGTAGGAATGTGTAGTTACTGTTATGGGTAGATTCCTAACATTGTCTCCTTTACCCAGCATTGCACGCTATTCTTCATGACTAGGCAGAGCAGAATTGGGTATAAGGTCAGGTACTTTCAGGACTTCCTTTGAAAATTTTAGACTTAGTTTCAAAGTGACAGCATATTTTCTAGCAGAGTGGTACAGGCTGGCATATGGCTGCTATACCATGCTGCCTTAAAAGCATCCACTAAAGTCAGGATGGAGCATCTAAGATGGCTATTTTTGCACTGGTATCTGTTCTTCGCTCAGTGCATTTCCCTTGTGTGTTTTTTCCCCCTTAGAATAGTGTAAGGGCATTTTGAGTTTGATAGGCGGGTTTTGGATTGAAGATAAAAGTATTTTCCACTGTGTTTGATGGCCAGGAAAATATTGGGGAAAGAGCTGTGTTCCATCTATAATCCTACAAAGTGGGTTCATCTCTTCTGGCACTTAATCTCCTCTGTGAAGCATGACACAAGCTAACGTTTCTGGAGTTAATGGTATTCCTCTCTTCGTAGCCTTTATAGGGGGGTTGTAGGCTTGGCTTGCATTCTCTCGTGACCAGGCAGTGGCCCTCTACTGCTGCTGGTTCTTCACACTCAAGAAAAGGAAATGTTTAGTGGTAGCACTTGCAATTAGGTGTTTCTCTTGCTTTTTGACAGAATAGTTTGCTGTCCCCCTACTAAAATTCCAGCCAGCTTCAAAGCAGCCTAATGCTACTAGGTAACTCCATTTTCCTGACATCCTAGTCTTCCAACTTAAACATGATATTCTAGTCCTTAGAGTGCAGTTGGCAAGTTTAGTATAAAGCTTATCACTATTCATCATCAAAGGTACTTTCTGTCAACATAAACTATACATAAAAAGTTGTTATAGAAGCTCGTGAAAAATTGCCTCTTCCAAACAGCAGACTTGTGGGTCGTCCTTTAGAACAGTGCCTTTTGTGGCTAGTTATTGGAATGCTTTCAGTCATTTCTTTCTAGGTATGTTTTCACCCCTCACTGACTTGGCTCTCCGTGCTGTTGTTGCTATCAGTTATGTTTCAGCCTTTTCACTTTCTTTTTGGATGTGAAATTCAATTGCAATAAGCTGTTCAGACACTTCGTGCTTAGCAGGACAAGGATGCTTTACTCTTGCAGCAAGACATCAGCAAATACCTGCCACTTGAAGGGAAAGAGCTGTGCTTTATGATGTGGGAGAAATGAAGAAAATCTGTTTTATGAAGGAACTGTAATGAGAGAGAGAATGAGGGAAAATGAGTTTTTAGCTCATGATTCTAGAGTGTGTCATGCATGTTCAAATTTGCATTTCCCACGGTAAGAGTTAGGTCTAGAAGTCTAATAGAACTTTCTTTTTTGAGGAGTTTCCTGGGTTTGCTGACCATTCATATTTGTGTGCCACTGAAGATAAGGGGAAAAATTCCAAGATGTTATCATTCCCACTTGCAGTAATGAATATTTGAAAGCAGATTATAAAACAGCTGTGCTGTCCAAGTCTAGCGAGTCATCTTCCATTAAGTGTTGTGGATACAAGGACATCTGCTGGCTTATGGGGCTTCAGAAATTTTTGCAAATCTTTTACTATTGTGTATAGTAACAACATACAATCAACGTACTGCTTTTAAATTACTTTTTTTGTATTGCTTTACACAGTCACGCCTGCTTGAAAACAAAGCTGAATTCAGCTTCCATAAATTGAGTCAGATTTGATTTAAATAACATGAATTAGATACTGTCTTCTCTCCCATCTAATACTGGCTTAGGAAAAAAGTAACCTTTAGAAGGGGTATAGCTTAATAAAAAGGAGACCAGTCTAGGTATGTCTGATACTGGAGGTCTTACGGATGTGTTGGAGCTGTAGCTGCAACCAGGCACCAGAGAGAGTGGGCTCCTTACTGGTAAGAAACTTGTGGTTTGGAGGAACCTGGTTTTAGGCAGGCCTTGGTTTCTTAGGTTAGTCATGTAACATTTGGAGTATAGGATCTCTAATCTTCAATACAATTTTCTCCCCATCTGCTTTGCTCTTAACACAAGTAGTGCCCTGAAAATAGTTTGTGTTTGCTAGAGAAAAAAAAAAAATACAGATGCAAAAAATGCATTATTCTCAGAGTCAGAATAGAATTTTTGAGACTGGAAAGCTTAATCTGCTGAGGAGCTGAATCTAAAAGGCATTTGTAACCTTATATTCAGAGTTGCAATAGTGATATCGGTCTTGGGTTTTGTATGTTTTGTTTTGGTGTGTTTTTTTTTGAGCCAAGGAAGTGTGGAAAAATACATTAGTGTTATTGATTTGGCTATGTAAAAAGTCATCAAGGAAAAAGGTTTGAGTTTCTATCAGAAACAATGCTTTGTTCCACCTTTTCAGCCCTTTCTATTTCAGGTTATCTGAGTAGCAACCTGATTCAGTGGTAAGAATCAAGGTCATATTTTATTCAGTACAAGAAAATGGAAAATCTGGCAAGAGCCTAGATACCTGTTTGGAAATGGTTTTATTTAGTCCTTTCTGCTACAGCTGCTGTCAATGGAAAGAGATAAAGCTGATGACAGTATACAGGGAATTTACTGTTCATTATTCATGACTTGCTAAAGGTTTAAGTCTGTAAAGGATTTTGTTTTTCCTTTCATAGGTCTTTCAGGTATGATTGGCTGGCAAGAAATTGGATGAAGCAATTAAAGAAAGGATGCATATTTTTCTTATTAACCTTGACAGAGAACTTGAAAACAGGATTTAATCTATAAGCATTGTCACGGACAAATTCAGTAGTTAAAATTGCAGTGTAGCAAGATTATGTTCATGCTTAAATCTGTCATTATTTGAATAAACTCTAGACGTGCATTTTGTTATGGTATCCTCAGACCTAACTTGCTTTGTTGCGAAGCCTTTAATTTATAGATAAAAATCTGAATTACAAATTTAGAGCAGTTGTAGACTTAAATAGGATGTGGAATGAGTGAGTCAATGTTTACTTGTAATGCAGAAAAAAACTGCTGAAGAGGAACAATTATCAGTAGTATTGTATGGTATTTGTTCTTAAAGTAAATTTGGGGATTCTTAATGTAAATAAAAATCAATGAACAATGCAAGAACTTGTATTCCGTAAGAACTTGATATTGAATGCAATGCGCCAAGATGTCAGCCATGCTTTGTAATCCTTACAAATCTTTGTTGTGGTCTCAGCATTTTCATCTAGATTCTTCTGAACTTGTGGCTTGTCTGTCTTTCCTCCTCCTGCTTAGGAAGGTTAATGTGTCCTTTCATTTGGGACTGCAGTAGGTGCACATTGGGAGCATGAAGGCAAAAAGAAGGGTGGTGTTACAGGAGTAATAACATGACAATTTTGATACAAAGCAATGTGGGGAAGGACAGAAAAAAGCCAAGTTAGACTTTGATTTTACCTTCCATTAAGATGAATGGAAGAAAAAACTGTTCTGATTCCAGGTGTCAGTCATCAACTGAAAAGTCTTCTCACATGCAAACTGAGGCAGTGCTACTTTTAGACCACCACATTTTAAATTTACATCTGTACCTACGATAATGTGTTCTGTACTTACAACTGGACATGTGGACATTACACGTTTATTTTACAGTTCAATATTAAATTGCTTTGTCTCCAGTCTTCCCTGGAATCTGAATCTCAAGTTGTATTCCCTTTTACAGGAATGCCGGTAATAAATTGTTACAGGTTGCTTTCTGCTCTGACACACTTGCAACTTTTTCAACATATTTCTACTACTGTAGATGTTAAAAAGATTCAGTGCTTTAAAGAATGGCTTGCAAGTATTTTATAGGCACAGTCATCATTTCTGTTAAAACAACATGGCTATTCTTCTGTAAAGAAGCACTTTCAATTTACAAATAGAATACTACCCAAAATAGTAGGGTCTTAAAAGCAAAGCTGTTAGACAACAATATTTTTCATTTCTTGAAGTTGGAACCTGACAAAACTAAATTTCCCATTGCAGATTCCCCCTTCTTTTTCCTCAAAGAGGAGTTAAAGACAAAAGCAAAAGCAAGAGGAAAAGTATTGTGAACCACTGTAACATCCTGGCATAGAATCCTCAATCATTATTCTCAAATAATAAAGTTGTTCTGTTTATGAGCGCCAGAGCATTTCTCAGTTTGTTCTTCCTCAGTTACTGTCTGTTACTCATTACACGTAAGAAGCCTTTTAGTGTTTTGTCGTAATGTTACTCAAGTTCTTAAGAGAACAAAACTTCATCATCAAAATTGTGATGTAAAACTTCACTTAGGTCACAAAGTCTAATGACATTGTGTCTTGGTAGTTAAAGTATGTAGGGATGCTGTTGCTGTGCTCCTTTATAAGGGTTTAACTATGATTGCAGTGGCTTGCATAATTTTTTTTTAATCAAACCATATAAATATATATCTCTTTATAGTAATAATTTTATTTTGATAGATTCTGGTTCATTATGTAAGCTTCAATATCTTTAGTATGGGAACTAGCAGATTGTTTCACAGTAAAAATTACTGGCTGAACATACCTGATATTTTTCTAGTTTAGATCCATATTTTGCTTTCTCTTGTAAGTTGGCCAAGTCTGGCCTAATCATCAGACCAGATATCTGGGAGTTCCTAGGTTCTGTGCTCACTTCAGGTGAGACTGTATAGACCATCTTGTGTTTTCTCCTTACAGAATTAATATATTTGAATTTTCATGTCTATTCTCCAAAGCAGAAATTTCCTTCTCTACTGGTACAATAGTATTCTTTAAGTACTTTTTAACTTAATTTATATTATGCAAAGTCAACTTGTTTGAACTAAATACTTCCATTTTTAAAGAGAGCAAATGAATTTGATATAAAATTGTTTAGAGTTTTTTGTCATATATTGTATCATTTGTGTTGTTTTATCATTTAAGTGGATTTGAATTAGTTTCCCAAGTAACAGACTGCAGTATTGATTTTACATTTTTTTAAATTAAAAAAAAACCTTACCAAAATGTTGTAGAAGGAGATGATAAAACATTTTAAAAATATGGATTTTTCATATGTTGAATTATTCAAAGGTTGGACTACAGTTTCAATGCTCTTTAATCATAAATTATCTAAAAGTTTAATTAATAATTCAGAATGTATAAAGCAGTTGTTTAGCTATCTGTAAAATTATGTTTATTATGTTGATTTTATAGCAAAACTGTGGTACAAAATGCTTGCACTTGTGGTGATTAAGAATGAAGTAACAACCATCATCTCCTCTAGGTGCACATTTTCTAAAGCCGCATGCTTTCACACGGGAATGTTTATTTTAAGCATGTAAAAGTAGCAGAAAATATCTCTCTTTTTTTCCTTCCTGTGATTACAGAAGCTGCTGGGTTTGTTTTGCTACCGATGAGGATGATCGGACAGCAGAGTGGGTGAGACCCTGCAGGTGCAGGGGCTCCACCAAATGGGTGCATCAGACTTGTCTGCAGCGCTGGGTGGATGAAAAGCAAAGAGGAAACAGTACTGCTAGAGTTGCTTGTCCTCAGTGCAATGCAGAATATTTAATAGTATTTCCAAAGCTAGGTAAGATATGGATCATTTAAATTGTTGTTTGTTTATTTATTCTTGCTTTATTTTTTCCTTTCTTGTGCTTGGAGCACCAGTTCTGTTGGAAACTTGTCTATTCCTTTTTCCAGACAGAAAGAAATACCTTCATATTCTGCTTGCATCCTATTCGGTGGCTTTGTTAAATACCTTCTAAAAATTTTGGATGTAGTCCGCTTAGGTATATAGATAAATCTTGTGATTGACCTGTAATTATTTCCTGGCTAATGGGATTATTTTTCTTATTGAGCAAAGGTGACTTCTTTCACCAATTGCCACACAGCACATAAACACATACTTTTTTGACTCAGTTTTCAGAGATACTTATCAGATGAAATTCAGAGAATTGCCTAAGCAGGACGTGGTATTACTGGGAAAACAGACTTTCACTTTGCTCAGGAGGTGTTTCTGAGTCAATATTGCCCTGTAATCAAGAGGCAGAATATTTATGATTGCTGAGTACTGCTCTAGCTCTGTTTGTCAAGGTGAAAAAAAAAGCTGGACATGATCTTCCAGAGTCTCTTACTTGAGTGGCCAAGTAGAATAATGCACAGTACATTGCATGTATTTAAACTAGCAGTGCTTGCTGTTATTTCAGCCCTTGTTTGCTCATGTGTTCCATGGGATATATTTAGCAAATCAAGAAAATGAAATATTGCTATGGAAACTTAAATTTTGTTTAAAAGTATAACTGCTTGTTAAAGAAATGGTGATGTAGCAATCAAGTGCAGGCATTGAGAGGATTTTAAAGATTGTTTTTTTAAAGCATCTTATTTTGGAAATGAAAGAGCTGAAAATAACTCTGTGCCAGTTCTTTGGGACAAGATCCCTTTCTTATTAGCTTAAGGGCTGACGAAATTAAGATGCCAAGGGAATTTTGAGTGATGACATTTATTACCATGATAGAACACTGAGTAATGGGAAAGGAAATATACACAACAATACTGTGTTGTTGATACAGAAAGACATAAACCAGTATGAAACTTGGTACAAGTTACTCATATAGCACAGTTCAGCTTTGCTGAAGAGGGTAAATCTCCATCATAAAGAAGGCATCAAATGATAATGTTTAGCACTGGCTTTGGGAAGAGGACTGGGTTTTTATCTGGACACAGAATGCACCACAAAACTTGACACTGTTTAAAATTCTTATTTGTATCTTGACTGGTGAAATTGTAATGTTAGCTGCATTTGCATTTTATTTTGACAATGACAAAAAGGGGAAGCAACTATACTTTGGAAAGGATATGTTAACATAATAGGCATTTTAATTTGTTCCTGCAATTCGTGGCATACTGTATTTGAAAGCTTAGATTCCAGCATTCCTAGATTCTGAAGCTGGCCTAAAATTCTTGCATGAGGTTGTTCAGCTCCTGCATGCAGGTATGTGAGACTCCCTTCATATATTTTGATATATTTTCCATCACAATACCATCTTCTTTCATTTTCAATGATAAGAGCATAAAAATTCAGATTTGTCTAAGAGTACACAAGACATAAGTAATAGAGAAATTTAGGTCCATGGAACATCAGTCATGACCTTGACGTGCCTTAAACAAGTGAGCCAGTCTTGCCCTTTTGTAACTCTTTCTAGTAACCCAAAGCTGTTACAGCACAATTCAACTACAAGTCAGTCAAGGTCACACCAGGCAGAGTAAGGACAGTAAGAATTTGCCAAGAAGCCTTGCTAGTGGCCCTGCACTTTCTTCTGCAGCAGGTGTCTTTTGAAGTATTAGTCATACCCTTCCTGAGGCATCACAGTTCAGAGACTTACTTACTTTAAGACTTCCCTAATGTACTACTGGAAACTTTTTTCTAAAAATTCTGTGAAAGGATACCCCCAACAGGAATTTTCATTTATGATTATAGTTTAGAAGTAATAACAACTTGAGGAGACATCAATGAATATAAGTAACACTGGGTGTTTTTTTATGTATTTACTAGATCAAAACAACCTCTCATGATCTATCTCCAAATCGTAATTCCATTTTAGATTCAATACTGCCTATCAGTTCTGGTGATTAGAGGTAATTATGTTCTTGTGAGCTGTTTTCTGCTCTTCTGAGAACTTTCACTAAATAGAAAAATATTATTGCCACTTTGAAAGTAACCAAAGTATCTCTTAGATAATTACTTCAGTTTAATAAACAGAAAACAGTTTGGCAGAAAAAAACTTTTTAAGGCATGATATATTTTTCAAAAGGAAAATATTTTTGTTTCATATTTCCTTCTTTAACTTGCATATCAGTGATACTTATTTTTCTGTTTCTTCCTCAGTACCATCTGAAAAAGCAAAATCAGTTTTGTTCTCCTTTCTCACTACTTTCTTCATAAGGGCTAATTAAAAGATTGTTTCAGTAATATTTTTCTAGTATTTTCTCAAGATTCTATACCCAATTCTCTAGCCGAGTTTCTCTTAATGATTAGTATCAGTCAGTGTAATTTGTTAGGACTTGTGTTATAAGGCAACCTTCAGTGTCATTTGAGTCTCCTTTCTTCAAACATAAGTTTTCAAAATGGTACAACCAAACAACTTTTTCAGTGACTCTGGGAAACAGTCAAGATGTGTAAACTACTGTGCATTTAGTACTTGCAGTTATGACCTTGTTGCTACTTCCAGCATACTGATAGACATCCCAGCACCTTCTTAAGTGTGTTCTGGAAAGTCAAACACAACTGTTAAGAGTTGAACTGCATGTTCTTGTAGCTTTTTTTCACCAGCTGACTTGAGCTGAGTAGAACTGGGGTTTTTGAAATCATTCACAATAGAGCTGTTCTCTAGAAAAAGAAGAAGTCATGAAAGAGGAGCCACAATTTTGTCACTGTGGGTAAACTTTGAGAGACACGGAGGATTAGTTACTTGAGGAATGCCTGTAGGCTGGTTTTGAGAATTGTCACTGATTTTGGTAGCAAAAAGTAGGAGGGAACTCACAGGAACTGTTCATGCATATGAGCTGTGGGAGGACAAGTCTCTATGTAGAATTTGTTGACAAATAAAAAAGTAATGTGGATTATGGTGATCATGTTTTTCACTTCCTATATACATTTCAATGTTCTGGCTTTTGCTTCACTCATGCTCTTGCAGTCCCTCAAAGAAAAGATGCAGGCATTGCCCTTGTTTGTCTCACCAAAGGTAGTCAGGGTATTTATTGTCTTGCCCTGTGTAAGTCTGGAAAGTGCAGTTGTGCAGACAGAACAATGAACCTATTCATGTGTTGTTATCAAAGGCACTGAATAACCTGAATAGGAGTATTTTTTTCCTCCAATGTTTTGAGAGGTGATCCTCTAAACATACTGAATGCAGCCTCTTCCAGTGGAAGGAATCTTTTGTATTAACCACACTACTTTTTACTGCAAGCAGCATAGTTTAGTGACAGAATTTTCAGGTGAAGCTGTCAAAGATAAGGACATGAAGTGCATTACAATAAATTGGTATTTTTTCCTTTAGAAAACTAAAATATCTAGCAAATAAAAAAGGCACTAAGCCTAAAGTGGTTTCTACAAAAGAACAATTCTTATTCAACACAAAGGAAGCTAATCAGTGGGTAAATTAGTGCTTTAAGCAGTGTATCAATCTCCTGAAAAGGTTATGTGGTAAGTGAAATTTGAGGTAGAAAGAAGTTACAAGTTTAGCTTAATAGCTTTTTAATAATTATATGTTCTCACTTAAACAGCACGTGTGGTAGGTCAGACTTGTATTTTGCCTCTTTTGTTCTTTCTTATTGGTGATAGATGCTGAGCTTTCTACAGTATGCTTTTATGTGTGTGTATCTATATATATCTATCTTGAAACCTTACTTTTCCTTTATCATAGGTCCAGTTGTTTACGTTTTGGATCTTGCAGATCGCCTGATCTCAAAGGCATGTCCCTTTGCTGCAGCTGGAATAATGGTGGGCTCCATATACTGGACAGCCGTTACGTACGGAGCGGTGACGGTCATGCAGGTACTCCCATCTTCCCTCTTCTTGCCAGCTTTGAAAGCAAAAGTCAATGCAGACTCTTCTTTCCCTGGCTTAAAATATGCTTAGCTGCTTTTCATGTAGTTAACAGTGAATTCAGGATGGTTTTTGACATTTAACTGGTCCTGGTTGATAAATGCAAGTATGCCTCTTTGGGCATGGTTCAGTCTGCAGCTAACAAAAACCAGTGCTGCTCTAGCTGGCTGCCCTGTGTGTATGGCCAACTGGTGAACCCAATTCTCTCCTTGTGGAAAACAGCTAGGTACCATTACCATCTAGCTACCAATAATGAGTAATTCTTTAGAAAAGACATGAGATTTAACCTTTTCTCGTACCTGGAGAAAAACTTTGCTAGTAACATTCAAAGGGTTTAAATTGAATTATGGTAAATTATTTTCTAGATAATGTAATTTTTTTTAATCTTATAAAGAAAAACACATGCTCTGAATGATGCAATTCATTCATAAACAAGAAATGCAAAACACTGCAAATTAATAATGTTTTAATTACTTCAGACTGTATGATCAGTTGAAAGGGGAAAAATAGTTTTCCTGCTTCTTTTCTTGTGAACTTGCTATTTAAAAAGAAAAGTAATGTTGACAAGTAGCAGACTATTAACTATGGAAAAACTTGTTCATGGCAGTCCTAGTTCAACCACAAGACCAGAGTTTTCAGAGATTGTACAATCAGAAGCATTTTGGTTACCCTTTTAGTTGTTGATTGCTATATCAAGTCCATAACCTGTGTTTTGCCTGAAAGCACAAAAATATTTATGATACTAATTCAGCTGTAGATAGAATTAACAAGCCTGTATGTTAATAAATACTCCTCTAGACAGTTCTGATTTTTAATATACAACCTGGTTCTTCTCCCTGTAAGTCATTTGGCACTAGTTCTTGGGATGTGTGCTGCTGTGCAGTTCTGCAGGTCATTCCCTCTCAAGATTGTGTGCTGCTTTGGTTCGGTTTCTGTGTGATCTGAAATGAGTGGCTGCTGTTTCCTTGCAGCAGTGTGGCCAAGGGTCAGGCAGCTGCATAGGTGATATGCAATGGCTTTCAGTACCACCTCCATTCTCGTGGATGAGTCTGTGTAGTACAGAGTGGTGCACTTAAATCTTTTTTCACTGGATATTTTGTTCTTGTGGCTCCCAACAGGAACACTACAACCAGGCTTTGGAAATGCACCAGTCCTTTTCTCCTTGCTCACTGCTACACTGAGCCTGTTTTCTGTGACCTTTTTAGCTGCCCTAGAACTCCACAGCCAAATGGAAAAATAAATGCTTTGTTCTGAAGTTGTTTTGCTTTTGAAGTGAGGATCTGTCTAAACATTAGTTTAGGCAGCTGGTCAAATCCCAGGTATGAGGAATTAGCTACTTTCATGATTTAATGCTTTGATTGTATGGATGGCATGCTGGGCAAGACAATAATTTAGTTTTGCTTATAGAGGAGGAGATAGAGCAGGTAGTAGAGGGAAACGGTTCCACCCCTTTTGCCACCCCAGCCTTGCTGGGTTTTAATACAGCTTGTTTCCTGATGCATTTCAGACTCCTTTCCTTCAGTTGAAGGGCCAGAGAGAAGCACAAAAGCTATTTTTAGACTTCAGGCGTAGAAAAATAAATACTGAATTGACATTGTGGTAGCTAAGTCAGTAACAAGTCAGATGGAGTTACTGAAAGCAGAGAAATACAGTAATCTAAAGCAGAAAGAGAAAAGATACTGAGGCTTTTTTTGATGGGCAATGACTATAAGGAGAAAAAGGATAGTGTCAGACTTCACAGCTTGAGTAGAAGATACTGAAGAAGCTGGAAGAGAAATGCTGAATGTTTTTTCAGGAATAATCTTTTGGCAGCAACAATATTGGTTGTGCCTATTTTTAGAGGCTGTGGTATATAACATAACTTGCTGTTCTAGAGGCATAACATGGAATGCTTTCCAGAGCAAGGCAAAAATATACAGTTTCAAGGTACTGTGGTACATGTAGCTTTTTCCCTGTGTCCTACCTATTCCGGAAGTACTGGGTTTGTTGTTTTCCTTTTTTAAAATTTTGCTGTTGTTTCGTGTTCTTACCTCCTAATTCTAATTCTTGTGCAGTTGAAGACTTGGTAAGTTATTGCATTTGTGGGGAAAACAAGAAGTCAGTGAGAACACATCAGAAAATCCAGTGCCTGACCAAACGTAGTAATAGTTTTAGTGTTTTTAGTCCTCCCAGACTGTTACAGAAAAAGTCGTGAAAGAGCCTGTTCTTCCTGGAAGCAGCTCAAGGACTGTATTAGCATTTATACTGCTTAAATTGAGGCAACTCTGGAGGATATCTACCACTCTAATGTAATTTTTTATCCTCAGTCCTATTCAATTTATTTAAAATTAAAGCAATGTACTTTTTAGAAGACATAAGGCACCGTTCTGTTACAGTTTTAATATGTGTATTTTATAAATGGAAAAGTCTGATTAATTTTTTTATATGTCAGTAGAAAAGTGTACACACAGCAGTAATAACAATCCTTTAAAATCCTTGAACTAACTACACTGGAAAATAAGGTACATGTGAAGATATGCTGCTATTTCCACTACAGTTGAAAATAATGTACAGCTTCCTGCATTGTCCAGGGAAACAAGTTAAATACTGTGATCTCTGTTATGTAAGGTATTCCTAAAAACCATAAAATTTTGATAAACATCCTGAGGTACCTGCCCTCAATTTATCCTTTCAACAGTAGTATCTGATCACTTTCTGAATGTAGAATTAGTTGTAAAACTGCAAATTCTTAAGTGCATTTTGGAAAGCCTGCTGTATTATTAGTGTTTCAGATGTTTAGGCTTTTATTTACACAGAAACACATGAAACCTTTCTTGAGATGGTAGGGAATTCTGTTACAGCTCTCTGCAAGATTAATGATTTGCAAACTAGGGCTGGTAGCTCACCTGCATGGTGCTCCAAAAGCAACCAAAGAAAAAACAGAATAAATTAGGTAAAACGGCATTCTTAAAACATGTGAGCAGCTTCAAACAAACTCAGCTTTTTAAGTTACATTTTTGTTCATTTGTACATTGTTACATTGTTGTGGCCTTTGTTATGTTTGTCAACTATATGCATATTTTCCAGGTTGTGGGTCACAAAGAAGGTCTCGATGTGATGGAGAGAGCTGATCCTTTATTCCTTTTGATTGGCCTTCCCACCATCCCAGTCATGCTGATACTGGGCAAGATGATCCGTTGGGAGGACTATGTGCTCAGGCTGTGGCGCAAATACTCTAATAAGCTACAAATTTTGAACAGCATATTTCCAGGTAATGTGATTAAATTTAAAAGGAAATGCCAAGATTGAATTTCTGCCTTTAGGAGATGGGGATAGGCAAGTAGTTTTTGCTATTTCTAAGTAGAGGTGATTAACATCATCCCTCTATTTCACGTTCATTCTGTTTGGATTGTGTTTGTATAGTATGTCCTGAGAAGGGTGCTGCAGGAGTAGCAGGAACATGGTTTCAGTTCAGGGCTTAGTAACAAAGCAGGCTACTAAAATTCATGGGTCTTAATTGAAAGTAAAAATGACTGCAGTCATTTGATGGAAACAGAATATTCACTGAGAAGAGGGATAGTTCTCAAAAAGCAATTGGGCTATAGATTTGTAGTGGAGTGGGCAGTAATGTACTTTCTGGGTTCTTTTTGAGGTGATGGCTGTGTAACCTTTCCTTCCCTCATTCTTATCCCTTTAGGCATTGGATGTCCTGTTCCTCGTATCCCAGCAGAGGCCAACCCTCTGGCAGATCACGTCTCTGCCACACGTATTCTGTGTGGAGCTCTGGTTTTCCCTACTATTGCCACGATAGTTGGCAAGCTGATGTTCAGCAGTGTTAACTCAAATTTACAAAGGACAATCTTGGTAAGATTCAATACTGTTTGTTTCATCAATTATTATAATACAGGAATATGAAGTGTAGCGAGAGAGGGAGGCAAAGGAAAAAGGAACATAAATTGATCCAGAATTTTAAGAGCAGCATTTGATTAAAGGAAGGGTTTTTTTAAGGTTGCCTGTCTTAGCAGTGGACAAACTGCTAAGAAAGACTGTCTTTATGACTGAAACTAATCTCAGTTCATGACAAGGCTGAAACTTTTATCTGGCACTTGTAGGCAGGCCTTAGCAGTAATTAAGTCTGACAATGAAGACAAGGAAGCCAGCATCTTCTAACAACAGTCTCTGTAAGGGAAGACTGGGGTTTATATTCTAAGCCTTTCCATATTAGCTTTTGTTTACTGATTTTGAGAGAAACCCTTCATTTCTTATTTTAATAAGGAGAGGAAAATTAACTCCACAGAATTCAAATGGAGGAGGAATAACAATCTCTCCTTTGTGAATAACCTCTCTGGTCACAGCCGTTCAAGGGCAAGTACACTGAATTTGATAATATGGAATCCCTGCTCGTCTGACTGCCACTTCAGCCTGTGTTCAATTCCTGCATGTTTATGCACCCCTCGCTTATATGGAACAAACAGTGATATTGCAGATGTTCATGCAGACTAAAATCTCCTTGGTATCTCATTTTGAAGACCTGAGATAAACATATTATAAGGCTTTCTAGAGGGGAAAAAGTTTGTTTTACAAAAATAGATTTTATTTTACTCCACTTTGGCAAGTGCCATTTTTCACAGTCTAGTTATAGAATGGTTATCAGTACAATTCCTCATGCCATGTATAGTATATATTCAGAGAAGGGAGGAAAGCAGATACATATCTATATTTTCTTTGTTCTTGAAATAAGATTTTGATTTTTAAATTTAGAATACTGGTGAGACTTCCAAGGAAATAAAAGCTTTTAAAGTTTCAGTCCGTAATCCCTTTAAGTAACATTAACCTCTGTAATAGTTCATTGTGACAGAAAACTTGGAGAGACTCATTTGGAACTGTACTAATTAGTTAATCTTTAGAAGAAAATACCATATGTTTAAAAAACAAATCTTCTCTGACTGGAAATTTTTAAGAACATTTGCAATGATATGACACTGAACTGTGCAGGTTTTCAAAATATCTTTTTATTTCAGGGTGGAATTGCTTTTGTTGCTATAAAAGGAGCTTTTAAGGTTTACTTCAAGCAGCAGCAATATTTGCGCCAAGCTCACCGCAAAATTTTAAATTATCCTGAGCAAGAAGGAGCGTAAAGCTGTAACCTCCAGATGTCACAGAGTCTCACCTAACAGGTTTCCATGTTGTATTGGTTCCATTGTTATTGCACAGTAGTGGAAAATTGTGATAAGTTGCTGCTCCTCTATTTTTTTTTCTTTAAATACAATAAAGCACTGTCTTGTGGCAGGGTAAATCCTTTCAGCAACCACTGAACCTAAGAATGTAATTTGGCTTTCATTATTTTTTGGATATTTTTGTTGGGCAATAGGCTTTTGAATTGTTTTCTTTGAGCCAATGTACTGAATGGAAAAAAAAGAGAATCAACTAGAGAACATTTTAAGTGTAGTTACGTAGGCAATATCCAAATGCCTTTTCTATAGGTGTTTTCATACCCACGCTGTCATTCAGTTCAGCATTTCACACAATGAAGGGAGATTGCTTTAGAAGGGGAATGTGAGTCATTACCAAGGAGAAGTAATTTTCCTTGGGTTTTGCTGGTATCAAACAGGGAGTGTGAAATACCCAAGTGACAGAGAAAGCAGAAGATAGATCACTCTCTACAGGACTTGTTTGTCAGCTTTAACCACCTAAGTATCAGGTGTTAAAATTAGCATGGCTTTCAGGTGACTGTTTTATTACTGGTGAATTTCAGTGTCCTGTTGTATCTTCTGCAGTGCCTAGTGTCATTTTCTCATGGCTTTACTGGTTTGTAACTGGTGCTGGATAGCATTTTTTTCCTCCATAGTAAAATAATTACAAGGGGGAAGTAAATTTCAGTTGCTTATTTTGTAGTTAATATTAGAGCATTTGTTTAGTTTCCATATTCCTTTATGTTGTGTAAATACCCATAGAAAACTGTGAGAAAGCAGCATTGAACACTAAAGCTCCATTTGAACTGACAGAGCAGGGGGTCCCCTGAAGCATCCCGACCTGAGTGTGTAACTCAGCTGTTCAGGACTAGGCTCTCCTGCCCTAGTGGAAGTGCTGACTGCAAAGGGCTGACACTACACTTTGGGTACCTGAGCTGAGCATCCTGCCAGCAGGGTAGGTGCTCTTAGGGTAATTTGGCTCCATTTTGTAAAGGACTAAAGGATAAATCTTGAATGTGCAATAAAGTTCATTTATACAGTCAGCTTTACTGATCCCATATGTGTAAAGTAGTCACCTGAGGGAGACATTAGCACTTCCATTATTTGATGTATTTCTAAACCTAATTTCAACAGAAATTGACTGTTTTGTGAAGTTAAATCCTTACAAACATGATACGGCCATTGCATATTCATAGCAGACCTAATCTAGACTTCGTATTTGAAGTTCTTTCTTAACAACAAATTCTTTGCTTTCCTTCGAGTTTTTTCTTGTTCATATTAGTATGTCAAATGCATGAAGAATGGCTTAAAAAATCTTCTAGAGGAATTATTCATAAGTAAATATTTCTTTTCACCAGAAATGAAGTAAATGCAGAATGGACTTCCTATTTGACTGCAATAATGTATGTTAGGAGAAATTCAAAGTAAGGTACCTTTTCTATCGTATGTTTATCTTAATTACCAAGATGTAATATTTTAAAACTGTACAAAAGTGTATATAAAGGCCAATTAGTATTAAAAACCTATACAGGTGTTAAAAATTATACATTCAATCAATATCAAATACTTTTGAGGCTCTTGCTGTAATGGAAGAATTACTATAACCTTGTATGTCTGCTGATTATATTTGTCTTAGTGGGCTCACTTTTATATAAAACCTAAACTGAGTAGCAGCCTCTGAAAGTTGCTACACTCTGTAAGATAGTCTTGAAACAATATAATATGTATTTCTTACAGAATTCCTCGTTTCAAGAAAACAGCTTTTCAGTGGTCTTCACTGTATATATTTCCAAGCAATTTATTACTGTTTTTTAAAGTCTCATGGAGAGAATTGAATGATGCAGATTAGTGAGTTTGAAACTTGTTTCATGGGAAAGCTCATTGTCTCCTTTGGAAGTTAAAGCTATTGTAAAAATGCAATTATAAAATACTGTATGGACTGTAAGGTGATTTCACATGAGTGGTTAAAGGTCATTACTCTGTAAATCTTGTTTTTAAGTATTGAAAATTATAGTTATGTTGAATTAGGTTGAATAAATATTTTTTACACTCCTTGGTGTATTTTGTCAGATGAACAAAAAACCTGTAGCAAAACTTCTGAATGGAAACTGTGTTTTGTTTTAATGCATACCAATTTATAGAATTAATTTTGAGTTGATAGAGTAAAGAAATATCTTTGTGATGAAGAATTACTTGAAGACTTAAGTCTGACATTGATTTTTTTTTTTCCTCCTCCTAGTGATGAATAAATGATGTAGGGGAATGTGTTTCTTAAACATTTAAAGCAAAAGAAGTGTTGCAATATGGGCAACTTCCAATAACACAGAACTGAGGTTGGAAGTGATGACATATCCTTAGGCTGGCTGATGTGCAGCATTGATTTGGGCAATACATTGATCCCTCTTCACCAAGAAAGATAATACTGGCTGAAGGACTTGTATTTTTCACTGATATCCAGTTTATGTCCCATTACTTTCAGGACAGGGACTATGAAATGTCTGGCATTTCTCAGTATACTTCTTGAATGCTTCTCCCCTTCTCTCTTGTCTTCTACCTTAAACTCTTAGATTTAGGTGGACCCTTACTTCACTTTTTTTTTTCCTTGTCTGGTTCTTTCTTATAGAACTTAGAAGTATGTGAGCCAAAATTTGCCAAGCATTCTTTCTGCTTTACTAAGAGAGAGAAGTCCAGATAGGCTTTATTAATTAATTTCAAGTGTTACTCAAGAGCTTGAGTGACAACTCATTCTCCAAAAGGACAGCTCCCAGGACACGTGCATGAAGAAGTATCACTGAGAGTGAAAAATGTGCTCTGCAAACAGGGATTGGTCCAAACTCCATTGGACCGTGGCTCCTTGGCCTTCAGAAGGTTTGAAGACCTGTGGCCACTTTGTCCATTCTTGCCAGTTTGTTACTCACATGCTCTGGATATTTTATTGCTTTTGCTCCTCAGAATATTGTGAGCATAAAGCAGTTATTTCTGATGTACTGTACTAAGTTGTTCAGTAGAAAAATTCCATTCCAGAACTGCTAAAAGCAAACAGGAGACATGACTTGAAACTGCCTCAACCAACCAGCTCAGCAGCACCTGTCAAAACATAGCGTGCAGGCATCTCATTTAACGCTGGATGACTAAGCCATGGAAAAGCAATTGCCTAAGCAGTGGTCCTCCAGAGGAAGTACTCTGCTTTAAAAATAAAAAATAAAAGCAATTCCTGGCTTCAGACCTCTCGGTGGTAGAGCATGCACAGCTTGATGTTTGGGGTGTTCAGTGTTTTTCAATTGCTCCTCTGCTCTTACTACAACTCAGTAAGACTTGGCTGCAGTTTAATGGGAGCTGATAAAGGAATACACTGCTCTGAGTATTTACTGCATGTCGCAGGACTGTTTTGTCAGCAGTTGTCATTTCTCTGACATGAATCATTACAAGAAGCTACCTCTGAAAGAGCCTTGCCTCCTTAATTTTCTAGATACTGCTCGTGCACAGAAGATAGAATATATAAGAATAAAATTTAAAACATTTTTAGTTTGATGAAAAGCAAGAATGATTTCTGGGGTTTTTTTCTGTAGCAAAATGATGGCTGGTTCAGAACTGCTGGACTAACTTGATGGAAGAAAGTCTCTACCACATTACCTCTCTTGCACAGTTCTGGGTTAACATAGATCATTCCCTTGGGTAATTCAGGTTTGTTACTAATTACAGTTTGCTGCATTTCTATTGCTTTATTCTATTTCAAACAAGAGCACAGTGCAGAAGTCCTGCTTATCTAGTATATTTGTACTTCAGGTTCAGGGGCTTTATGTATTTTATTTTTTTAGACCAAGGCAGATGTTGGTTAAGTATAGATAACATTACAATAACTGCCTCTGTATCAAGAACACTGCAGTAGCTCTATGGAACACAAGTTACATGATGAAAGGCATTTGGGGTCGGGTGGATGTGTGTAGGAATAAAAACAGATAGAAGAAAATGCCATTTTGACATACAGAATCTGAGACTCGGACTCAATTCCCTTAAGAACCAAGCTATTAAAGGCTAGTGGGATTTCTTTTAACCAAGACAAGAGCAATTCTTTTGGAATTGCTGAGAGGAGCATAGAAAATTGGTGCTAATCTATAAAAATATTTCAGTTTGAATTTCATTAAACAAAGATTTCAGGTTTTAAATTTTTTTTGGTACCTTTTAAATACAAAACAATTTTTTTGTGTTCTCATGTTGGTTTCTTTTGAAAAAGCAAATGGCATCTTTTAACAGCAGGGTTCTCCACCCAGCATGTTTTTAAATTTCAAGGTAAGTGAAAAAGAAAGTGCTTTCCACTTAGCATAAATTTTCTGCTGGGGAATACAACTGACCTTCCCCCAAGCCCCATCTCCTACTGCAGACACAGAATTGTGCTGTGGGTTAATGCTACATTGCACCTTCCTCATAATTAGGCTGATTTTCCCATCTCATTTCAAAGATGAATTAAAATGCAGACAAAATTAAAGAGTAAATTCACAAGTTACTTCAAAAGCATGGGTGCTTCCATTTCTTTTTTCAGCTCTATACCCTTTTTTAACAGAAATTTTCTATTTTCCTTTCTATAGGGGCTCAAAAGTGCTAAGACTCATTACATCCATTTATTTTCTTTTTTTAAAGTACAGTTACAACATTTACATGGGGTAGTGTATGCCAAATGACAGAAAACCTATTTCCTGAGCCTTGAGACCAGAAGCTCTTTGGGTAGAGTCAGTGATCATAGATAAGTCTATAACATTCCTCCAGCATTTCAGTTCTTGCTGAGCTAAATGACACACACTGTGTTGAAATCCCTTTATGTAACACTAAAGAGTAGAATTATTAGCAACCCACAGAAATATTTTGGCCTAATCTACAGATTAGGACCAAGAAAAACTAAACCAGCTTTACTAGTAGCATCTGGAGAGACACTTTAGAGATGATTCCAGCGACAGACGATGGAAGTTGCCCGACACGTCAGGGAGATCACCTTGTCTCTTCAAACCTCTGAGCAGCACGGGGCACGAGTCTTGAGTGCATCCCCTGCAAAGGGCAGCACCGTGTGGCTTGTAGCACTGAGCTCTCCGTGCCTCGGTCTTTTCAACTGAGTACCAAGATGGGGATAAACCTCTGCCTTGCAGATAATGTAATTACAGCAAGTTCTTAGAAATGGAAACAAGTGCCAGCACCTCCCAAAACTCTGTGAGATGCCTGTAGTAACTCATGTTACTGGCTTGTTTCAAAATGACGGCCCAGTCCTTACTTACTGCATCTGGCATTCAGATGTTACAGAAGTAACTCTTTGCAAACCTCCAGCTGACAAGCAGAAGGTGTCTTTCATGGTTATCTTATTTTTCCTTGTTACCACATTAATTAACTCCCATAAACCTCCCTTAGACTGTCTCATTATTATTGAGGAGTACATCCCTTTATGGCATTCACATATGAAGAGCTTAAAAAAAGCTAATAAAACCATGCTGTATAATAAGCTGGACACCTTCAAAAGTCTGTTAGACTGTCGGCTTTAGGAGCCTCATTACAGGGTAATCAGCTGCATCTGGATATTCCTCACAAGCAAATTAACAAAGCATTTTAAAAAGTAGTGCTCAAGATGAATTCATCCCTTTTGGTAGCTGCATAATCATCATCTGGGAAGCCATGTAATCCTTTCCTTGCACCTCATGAATCCACTGAACCAATGCTGAAACACACTGACAGACCTATGAACATGACCAGGAGAAACTGGTATTTCTTCATCAGCCACGATGATGGCTCAGGTGGTTTCTAGTTTTGGTTTAGTGCTATTCTGTTTTTAAAAGAACAAGGCTTGTCATATTGCACACCCCAGGAGAGGCACAAAAGGCATAAGCAAGCTGAATTGATCAGCATGTGGCAGTTCTGCTGCATAAAGCATAAATACACTGAGACGTAACTAGGATAAGTCAAATATACACCACAATTATATGGCTCATGGTAGGCAGACTCCAGAAGTGTATTTTTGCATTGTAACATTTCCTGTATTCAAAAAGCAATTCTTTTCTTATGACTGCATTTTTGAGATGTAATTAGATGGCTTCAAAATATGGGGGGTTTTTTTCTGTAACAACCCTCTTTTGAAAGTCAAGTATCTTTTTTTTACTAATTGACTTACGGAGGAACTGAACAGTCTTACCATCAAAATACAGTAACAACACTTGATATTCCCTGTCCAGTAGGTGAGGAAGCAGAAGGACAGAGAGACTGTACAATGAAATTAAATCCTAATACTCGTAACAGGTGAATTTGGTGCTGTCTTGAGTAGTGCACATAGTTAATTTTGTCTTTTAAAATCTATTTGCATTTTAAAAAATTAACATTTAATCAGTATTAGATAAACCCATGCTCACACACACGCACAAACCCTGCCTTTTTGTTCAAAACTGATGCCCAACCAAAAGTGAGACCCTGAGTGGGAGCCAAGTGCCTTGGCCATGGTGCCTGTCCAGCTCTGCTCCCTTCACCCTTGTGGATCCTGCTGGCTGGAGGAAGCAGCTGCAGGATCTGCACAGCAAGAGCTTGGGAAAAACTTGAGACAAAATCTCCGGGTGACTCAAGTGTATGAGGTGCTATAGGTAGTGACTGCAGGGCCAATTCTAGCTGCACAATCTGGTTCTTCAGTCCCAGCAGCCCTTTTCCATCTATAGAAACAAAGCAACCACCTGTCAACATAAGCTCTCGATCACAGAGGACTGGGGTTCCTGCAGCACCTCTGACAAATCTATCACAGCTGGATGTTGTTGTAGATTAAATTTCAGCTGGTTTAAGGTGCAGTTACACAGCTCAGGAGTGGTGTCTCCTGGACAAGCAGATTCACAAACAGTAATGGTGTGTATGAGCCATGGATGGATCTGCCACCTGATGCTTCAAATTCTACTGCACCATGCCCATTGCTACTTTCCACACGATTACTGGATGCTGTTGGGAATCTTTTGGGTGAGACCCTGATGCTCCAGGCTCTGGGCTCAGCTGCCTCCCTAGGAAGCACCTGCAGTGCCCAGCAGTGCTCCTGTCCTGTGGCCGCACTGCCCAGGGTCAGAGGCATAAAGGGCACAGCGTGCCATGGCTGTACTGGGAGAGCACAACCCAAATGCTAACAGCTGAGTTGGCTGCTCCTTGCTTTGAATAAGGATGGGGCTAGGAGTAATCTGACCTGTGGAGAACGCTTCATGGCCTCTTTTTTCCCAGAAGGTAGTATATATAAAAAAAATCTCTTGTGGTGCATTATAAGGCTCTGATACCAATGCAGACAGACCACAAGTACAACTTTACAGATGGCAGGTTGGCCTCAGAGTGTGCAGAGTAACAAAAGATAGAAATGAGAGCGTTGTGGCAGGATTCTGGAACTGTACCAACTGCTTGGAAAAAAGAGATTCAGATTTCATCTCATGTCTAGAACAAGATTATCCCTCATCACAGCAATGTAAGCCTAGAGCAGATGCCAGAATTCAAAATTCTGCACCAGCTGAAAGCAGATCTAGGCCCCCAGCAGGTAAAATGCTGGACTTGCCAGCACTGTTTTCTTTTTCTGGCTTCTGCTGCTTCTGCCAGTAGCTGCAGTTGTGCTGAAAAGTTATTTTAAAAGGTCAGAGATAAAGATAGTTGGATGTGGACTTGCAATCCTGAACACATGCGGTATCTGAGAAGATGATCTGATCTCATATTCTGGTTCAGTCCTTTTATAGTTAATCTCCCCATTTTCCAACTGTGTAGGAATTGTACATTTTGGCTAATCCTCGTATGCCTCTGGTGGTTGGAGTTTTTTCCACTGACAGCAGTTCATCAGTACAGCTAAACAAAATCACTGTAAGCTGTCAAACAGAAGACAAATGAGAGCTTAGTAAATAGAATACTCGCTGAACTGAGACAACACCTCAGCACCGACAATGATGATGGCAGGGGAGCAGAGACTATCTAGTTATAATTGCCAATTTAGCAACAGCTGAGCCTGTACTTATCTGAATTAGTATTTCTGCTAAATTCATGATGTTTTTGTCCTGTGCTAAGCCTTGACGTTAGCAGACACAATGCAGATGCAGTGTTCCAGGGATAACTCCTCTCTCAAAAGCAGCAGGATGTTGTTAGTCTGATGACTGAGTCCTAAGGGAAGATCTTTTTTCCCTTATGTGGGTACCTGCTGTTGAGCTGAGATTTTTTTCAATCTGCCTGCAAGCCTCAAGGTGATGAGGGTGCACTATTTTTTTTCAGTAGAAGTTTTTTCTAGCCTTCACCTTTTTCTATAAGCCCAAAATATGAATTCATTTTGTTTTAAACTTGCGTTTCAGGTTTGTGAAGTCTTGTCTCGGTAACAGCTATCTTTGGATTGCGTCTCATAAATCCAGCATTCTGTTTCATCATGACAGGGTTGCCACCAAACACTGGTGACTTAGTCTACAAAGGATAGGTGATTTGTGGGAGGTAATTACTGTTTAGCTTCTTGATATGCCTCTCATCAAAAGATGCTTCAAATTAATGAAGTGTTAAAAGGATATATAAAAATACGCAAAGCCCATTTCTCAGAAATAAATTTTGCTCCAGTGCACCAAAGTGCAGACAAGTGGAGTAGCAAAACGTGTGCCTGCCCTTTTAAATGAAGAACAGCATCTCAGGGAAATTTATACAGCTGCAATCATTCTCATAATTAAAAATAATCATCAACTATAATACTCAATGCATTGATGATGTAAGCATACAACATGGCATACCTAAACCAGAGAATACAGAGTCCTGAAATTAAAACTGGACTATTCAAGAATAGGAGATAGCAAGAAACATTTGCAAGAAAATTTTCCTGTACAGGCATCCATGTACTGCTGTCTGTTTTGGGACAGGAACCTTCTATCAGTCTTCTAACCCCCATTACATACAAGAGAAACTGTCCTTTCTCCAAGCTGACAGCTACTTTAGTCCCATAAATAGCTTGCTGAAAATTATGCCACAGAACAATAAAATAGCAGGGATGACACAAAAATTACCTATATGATACAGAAAGACAACAGAAAAACTTGTCTTCAGCTGAAATTTGAAGTGTTGTAAACCAATATACCACATCCTAAAAGGCTTTAACAAGCCTCTTATCAGCACAGCTGTAGTTTCCTTTCCTACCATGTACTCTCCAAGTCATGGCTGCAGGCCTTTCTTGTTTCAGTATGGGTAGCACGTTTGGTGTGCACTGTGGATATGAGGCAGATCATATGAACGGATCAGTGTGGTCTGAACAATGCCTGTGGTCTGAGCCATTAATATTTGATGCAGCTTTGACAAAAATTGCTGCACTGGAGCTCACGTGGTGGGTGTGAGGGGCAGGGGCTGGCAGCACCGTGTGTCAAAGGCCTGACTCAGGCAGCTGCCTAGTCCAGCTTCAAAAGCAGCTGTTTGTGTGCAGATTTCACTCTCATATTGCAAAGTCATTGAAATCTGTGCCATAGTCATGTTCAGGATTGCAAACAGGGCTGTACCTTCACGGCTGATGCTGTTCCTTATGTAATTGCTACTTTAAGGAGACTTTATATTTACAAGGTTGAATTTTAAAGTGAATGAAGAAAGATGCTGGAACAACAGAATCATCTACTCTTTTCATACTGTGTGTAACGTCCTGTTAAGACTTCCCATAAATCTGCATGGGCAGGGGCATGGTTTAAGCTGAGCCAGGGTACTAATGGTTTGTACTGTCCTTCCTGGCAGGAGTTGTTTGGGTTGCCCATTCCCAACTCCTGACTGAGGCTCAGTGATGTGAGGTGAGTGGCTGGAAGGGAGGATGCAGATACACACCTGATCCTCCCGATACAGCTGTGAATCTGATGCAGTCACTCATGAAACCACCCTTCAGATTCACCCCTTCTCACTTTTTCCTTTGCTGCCAGATTTAGATTATTTGTTGCAGCTCTGTGAGCGTGCATCTGACCTGTTTGCCATGACAGGCTGTAGCAGAGAAGGTCAGAACAAAGCTGAGCAAGGAAGCTTGAGCTTTCTCGGCCTTGCTCTTTAAGATGCAAGTAACATCACTTCAAACTTGCATCTGGGTAGTCAGCAGGGATAAGCACAGGTCTAAGGCCATTCAAGCTGACAAATCTCTGACTCATCTCTCATTTCTACTGGGGTGATACACTTTGCCTATTACTGAGGCCTTTGAAATAAAAAATGGACAAAGAAAAGACAAAAGGGAATTTAACAAAATGTCATAATTAATTCAACAACATTTTAAATCACCAACTGCAGTGTTATTCAATTTTGGTGAATGGGAAATTAAATAAGTATATTTTTTTCAAATCTCAAAGAGCAATTATTCAACTGAAAGCTCAAAAGTTCAGCTCAATCTTCAGTGAGGTATATTTCTAATGGACAGGATTTCTCTCAAGCCAAGAACATTCATTATCTCTGCAATGTTCTTTTCAAGCTTCCAGCTCTGGAGTGTGCAATTTATTCATCTGTCAGATTTTATGCACTTCTTGCCAGGGTATCATTTATATATTATTTCTCCAAACCAGAAAAAATATTTTTAGTAAGAGAGAGCAAGCAGAATAAAGCCTTTAAATACATATCAGCTGATTCAAAGTCCCTTCTCCATTTTCTATCTCCTTCAACCACATTGCCTTGTATTTACCCTTAAGTTAAACCAGTCAGATGAGCTTTTGCTCTCTGTGACAGAATTACAGAAAACAGGATAAGCAGTTTATCCTTTCAATGTGCGAACCAAGCAGATGTATTAGCGAGTCACCACAGCAGGTGCAGCCCAGGGATGCTCACACCCAGCAGAAAAGTCTGACCCAGGGGGAAAGGGAAGGTCCTGCTACATGGCAAAGCACAGAGGAAGGGGCCTGTGGCTCTGTAATTCTGTTCTTCCTTCACTGTGCAAAGTGTGCAGTTAACGAGATACTGCTGCCAATTTCTCTTGTTGCGCTCTGTCCCCAGGCTCATTCTGCCCCTGTTCCCTTGGTGCTCACATGCCTGCATGCACCTACACACTCTCACAGTTCCCCCACTGCTAAGTCTTGAGCCAAGAGGAGGCTGTTTGTACAGACTTTTGGAAGGCAGATGTGCAGGATCCATTCCATTCAAGGGCATGCCACCCTTAAGTTACAGAGCTCTGCAAGATGTTTCCTCCTCCTCCTCTTCTACTTCACCTGCCACAGGAATGCTGCTATCACCACCTGGTTGCCTGGTAATTCCTTTAATAAGACTATGTTTCAAATTGCTAAGATTCATAATGAGCTTCAGACACCATGCTCTGTGGCCCCAGCGAGCAACTATGGAAGATTTCTTCTGTCATAGTTTGGACCCTTAATGGGAAATGGTAGCAGATCTCTGACAGTCTTACAGTTTGAAGCAGGGAATTGAAAATTAGGTGATGGGGAGGACTTGAGATTGACTGAAGTGGTGTGTTTTGTGAGTTCTGTGAGGAATCTTCCAAACATCCTGAAAATTTGAATGGTGGAGTTGCTTAGGTGGGATTGGATGAGACTGAACTGCAATTTCCCAAGGGGTGTGGGGTTTTTTTAAGGGCCACATTAAGAGAAGAGATGGATCTTAGCACCTTATCGCTACCTGCAGTGCCGTATGGCTGGATCTGAACGCTGTCCTTCACAGCTCTTGGTGACTTCCCTGCCTATCCTATCCTACTCCAAGGCAAAAGAGAAAGTGTGGCTTCAGCAACACGTGTAATGAAGGACAGAGAGGTTGGGGACTGAGTAGTCATTGAGAAAAGTGCATGAGAGCCGGTGGGCATTAATCTGTGACAGAGAGCCCGGGAGCTGCAGGAGGGTGTGGGCTCTAGGGCATGTTGATCACACATGGGCTGAAGGAGGTAGGCGACAAATGGGTGAGGCGATGAGGACTGAGTCTGGCCAGAGGAGAAGGACGTGGGTCGGAGACGGGGAGGGGATGGTCGGGAAGAAAAGACAGTGGGTCTGTCACCATCCGAGGCTGGAGCGAGTGCGTGCCTCGGCCCTTGGCTGCTCTCCAGCGCGGGGCAGTGGCAGCGCTGGGCGCTTATCGCACGGCCACACGCGCCCTGCACGTGACGGGCCCGTGGCTGTCCCCCGCGAGATAACGCGCCTGGTGTCACCTGTCCCACACTGACCCTCTTCCCTTTTCTCTCGCTTCAACTGGCAATTACACCTCCCAGTCTGTGCTAGAGCACGTTACCATCAAGGCCCCATTAACGCCAAGCGCCGGGACAGACCAGAGCCATTCGCTGTTTTCCTCAGCCTCCTGGGCGCCACTCTCCCCTCAAACCTGCTCCGTAGGCAGAACTGCTGCTGTTTCCATGCGTAGTAGCACTGTCGCAGTGCCGAGCAGTGCCCCAGCACAGCCTTCTCGGGGGCTGGGGTGCGAAGCGGGCGCCTTTCGGAGATGGCGGTGCCGGCGCCGTGGCCCGGCCCGGTTCCGTTCTGCCCTCAGAGAAGGGCGCGTCGCGCCCGCCCCGCGTGAGGCGCAGGGCAGAGCCGCGGCTGCGCTCGGCGCTGCCTCACTCGGCCCCGGTACTTCACGGGTACCCCGCACCCCTCCAGAGCAGGAGCGCCTGCCGGATGGAGCCTGCGGCCCCGGTACTTCACGGGTACCCCGCACCCCTCCAGAGCAGGAGCGCCTGCCGGATGGAGCCTGCGGCCCCGGTACTTCACGGGTACCCCGCACCCCTCCAGAGCAGGAGCGCCTGCCGGATGGAGCCTGCGGCCCCGCCGCTGCCCGCCCGGAGCCCCCCGTGAGGAGAAGGCAGAGCCGGGCCAGCCCCGCGGGCCGGGCCTGGAAAACCCTGGGAGAGCCCGGGGGTGAAGGGCACGGGCATCGCGAGGCCCGGAGCTGGTGGAGATAAGAACGTCCCGCCGCCCGGCTCTCTAGAAAATACATACCGAGACTAGTTCTGCGATTTAAAAGTGATTTATTTTCTCGGATTAAGCATTTAAAGTTCCGTTTGGGTTTTTATCTGTAGAATCGTACAAACACGATTTTCCTCAGCAGAAGGAATGAAATTATTTTCATGCATAACGGTGAGATGCACAACTCTTCACATTGTTACAGGGAAGAACAGCAAACCTTGTATCGTATAGCACCAAGAAGAATTTTAATTACAGTGTGAAAGAAAGGTACCACAAAAGCTTCTTGTTTCATGGTAAATCATTTAGGCTGACTTTTTACTCTGAAGCATATGCTGCTTTCCAAGCAACGAAAATTAAGCTTCTCATTAAAAAATTAAAATATACCTGTTTAAAAACTTTACACTTTCTAAAAATCAAGATATTAAATTTTACTTATTTTCTTGCATAGCATATTTTCAACTTTGAAACATATAAGAAAATCTAACAAAAAAAACCTCCCAACCCCCCAAAATTAACTCTTCCTTTCCTGGTCTTCCCTTACCCTAGCCTGGTGAAACAGCAGGAAGTAATCATTGAATATGTACGACTACACCATGAACATTCCTCTGAAAATTTAAGCCTACTCCTTTATTTATTATCATAAAAACGGCACTTAAAAGTTCAAAATTTACTGTCCAATAAGTCAATTCTACTTGACTTTCAAAAATATTTTCAGAAGTACCAGCTCTAAAGACTCAACAAACGACCCAAAAATTCATACTTCAGGTCTTTTCACTCTCTTGCATCACCATAAATAAAACACCCAGTTCTGTGGTTCATTTCAAAGATGAAGAACTAGATGTGACAAGCAATATCAAATACTTATGCACATCTGTTACCTGCAAGTACAGGTAACTGGTTGGAAATAGCACTAATTAATGCACTATCAATATTGCAAAAGAGGAGATACAATTAAACTTCCTTTTAGACAAGAAAAAGCTAGTAACATGTAACATTAAATCAAACCAAAGGAAAGACCCGTTGAGTAAGATTTGATCTGACGTACTTGCTGCTCAAAAGCATCTGAGGTTGCAAGGGGCCAGTAAAGGCAGGATCACTCTCCTCTCCCGATAGCTTTGGCCATTCTTACTTTCAGGACCAGGAAGAAACATCACAAACACTGCCAAGCTGCTGTGTCTGTGGGTACTGTAGTGCTCTCCATGCTCACAGCTCCCCAAACTGGGCACTCTCTCCTGCAATACCACAGCACTGGGACTGTGTACGGTGTTGCCAGGACATTTCTGGTATGGCTGCTGGGGGCACCTCAGCATGTTCAGGGTACCAGAAACAACCACCAGCCTAAGTAGAACAGTTTAAGTTTACTGACTGTGCTCTCCCTTACAGTCTTATTTATCATACACATAAATCGACACTCGATTTGATTTTGCAGTTGAAATGGAGTTGCAGTCCATTTTCTAAACAATTGCCTCTGTTGAGCTGGACAACCAGCTCTATTACATCTTCCCACACATTTTTGAGAAGATATATTATTTACTTCAGCTTAGGAAAAAGTGCCAGATTCATTACACTACAAATGAATACTTCACAAAAGTAGACAGATATTATTGTTTTGCTTGCATGGTGTATGGTGGCTCTGGGGGATTAGCAAGGCAGCTCCTCTGGCATCTTTGTAGCAGAACTCTGTCTCAGATCTGTGACACCATTGCCAGATTAAAGCTCAGTCCAACAATCTATGCAACTATGGGACTGATTATTTCTATCCAAGAAATAATGTATCTATCTACAAAGATATTTGTGTAATATTTCTATCCTGTATGGGGATCTCAGATCAAAACAAAGACATGAATGTTACAAGACTTTCAGGACTATTAGCTATTCCAAAAGTATTTAAGATTATTTTAAATGACTAGCCAGGAGTGTATGCCAAAACCATTGTTAAGATACACACATTTCATAATCTAGGGCTATCAGTATACTACAAGGCAACACATTATTCCAGTTGTTCAGGCCAGCTTAAGGATTTAGTTATCAATAACCTCAATTGCCTTTATTTTTTTAGTGTCTGTTGGGTAGAGGATGTAGAGCTAATAAAATCAATGAGAAATTCTGATAATTTTATTCTATTGCTTTCAAAGAAACTTAGGACTGTTTAGACACTACAAGTTGTCCTGAAATTAAGGTCTTCACACTAAATTACTCAATTCAACATTTAAAAAAGCCTAACACATATTATTAACTGTACAGCGGCACAGTTGTGCATTGGTAGTTCACACAGTAACACATGACCTCTTCCCAGGAATTTATAATTTTTACACAATGACATGACAGACAGACATGATTATCAGACAAGAAGTGCAAAATGGCATGCAATTTATATGCATTATCTTCCATTTCAACATTATTTTTATAAAGTGGCTCACAGTGTGGGCCAGCACCCCAGCTCACACTTACACTTTGTATACACTGAGCTTAATACAATCTTATGCATTTTCACATTCATAGCATCTTTAAACTAACAATTACTGACATTTAAATTCAATCAACTGACAATCCAAACTACAAGCATTCTTTATATATGCATTCTTCAAGTTACACAGAGCCTACAAACTATTTCACTCTTAAATATTCTACTCTTCCTACTTCCAGGAAAAGGCTGCATAAGGTACATTTTTCTTAGCTTATTCACAGCAATAGAATCATGTTGTGCATACATCAGCAGATGTCTCCTGCTGCAGTTGAGTAGCACCTGCTTTCAAATTATTTCTGCAATAGTTTTACTTGCTTAGATCACTTTGCTGAGCTCCAGCAGCAGTCCAGGGTGGCTCTCCAGGCTTGGACATACTGTAGGTGCCATCTTTGTTTCATTTCATGGGTAAAGCTTTCCAGGATTAAAAGATTAGCTCTAATCACAGAAAAAATATCCTAGGGCACACGTATGCTGCCTGCACACGGTGTGTGCCAGTGCTAAAGGGCCACCAGTGACACTTTGGGCTGGTGTGACCATGGCAGTATCTGCTCACCTCACCTTGGCCAGGGAGACGCCAGGCAAGGTGAGGTGAGCAGCTGCCGTCTCTTTCTTTGAAGGTGACACACAGAGTAGCAGAACTAAACAATCAGCTTGTGGAGATGACAGATCCAGTTATACATACAGATTCCTGTGTTCCTAAAATACATTTAATGCCGCAGAATTGTCACTATTACTTTCTCTTCCTACAATCTTACCTGAAAATAATCTGTGAACAGAATTATTTACACAGCTTTTTTTCAGACTTTTGAAACTTCCCCCTTAATAGGTATGTGCCAGTGAATGATATGGCAGTCTCCCAGTCAAATAACTTCACCTGGAGTAACGGGTTTTAAGAAATTGGTTGTTAAAAACACTTGTATTTCTCTGGCCCTGCAGAACTGTTAGCAGGCTGAAAGCTACTGTAATGACAATGGGATAAAGTGAGGAGGTGTTGAGCTTTTTTGACAGCTGATGGACTCCAGAGCACTGATGGGCACTGAGCTTGTGAACTTCCCAAGCTTTCACATACATGCATAAATAATTGTTTGGGTTGAAATTTGTCCTGCTAAACCTACTTAATTCTAAAGCCAGTTAGAAAGTTTAAAAAAGACTAAGTGAACAATTTTGAGCACTATTACTGTGAAATGTTTATTTCTGGTGTTTTAAACTAGTTCCAACACTGCCTTGTCAAGTGCACCACTTTTAGTACTATTCAGGAAATTTCTATGATCTCTGCACCCTAAATGGCCTCATATCTAAAATTTACATCTTCAAAGGGGTGCCTCAGTTTTCACTGACATTTGCACACCCGGATTTTCTACATTCAATACCCCACAACACCATTTTTGCACATGCTCTGAAATGACTCAGCCTTAACCATGTAAAATGCATTAGTATTGGTCTCCTGCATCTGCCTGGAATTCACAAATAGCTCTTCTTCTTTCTCTCCCATCACAGCAGTTCATCCTTTACAACAGACTTCATATAAACCATATGCTCTTCTATACACAACACAGTGGTTAGTTGAAGTTACCAAAACATCAACCTCATTTCCATTTCCTACTAGAATCTTCCCTAGCCTGTTCTTCCCACTCTGCAGGTTACAAACAGGCTGAGGATCTCCTCATTCTCCTCTGTGGAACCTGTGCTGATTTTGTAAGTGTTCCCCAACAGAGCAGCTGTGTGTTTGAGCCTACACGTACCACAGGACACCCAGTTCTGTGTATGGATGAAGGGGAGAGCTGGAACAGGGTTCTGAGTTCCAGCTGCTGCTCCAGTGATATTTCACATGCCTTTGATAGTCACTGGACAAGTACAACAATTTCTTGCTTCCATTTCTGGAAAGGAAGCTGAGCAGACAGTGAAAATCTGTACTAGAAACCTGATGCAGAAGGAAACACATCTAATACCCAGTAAAGTGGTGGCAAATCCTCAGAAAGACGTAGGATATAAACTTGGATGCCTCTCTGGAGCTCCCCAAAGGCTAAGCCTGGTTACTTCCTTGCACTCGGAGCTGTGTATGCTCCCCCATCCATTGCACAGTCAAGGAATTTAATTGGTATTTTTGCACTGCATACTAAACAAAGAGTCAAAAATTAACCGTGGCAAATGCTCATCAGTGTGATGTCTACATCCTTTGATGCTGCACTTGGGCCTAGAAATGTTAACTTAGAAAGCCATAAACATTTTCAGTCTTAAATTCTGTTTAGGTGCTTGAGTTCAAATATGTTGATTTAATTGTGACAACTTCCTGGGCTTTTGGCCTTATATACTTTGTTTCTTTGAACTGCAATTCAAATTTCACCCACTATTACCATTATATTCCACCCACAGCACATACTGTAACTTATATTCTTTGAATGGTAAATAGTAATGTTTCAAATAAAAGCCTTTCAGCAGAATCTACACAGGCCAGCCTTCTTTTAAAATTAAAAGGTACAAAAGGGGCCTGAATTTCTGATCTCTTCTGCCTTCAAAACATCCAGAGGTGCCTTGTATCAGCAACAATATTAAAAACTGACTTGCAAACCAAGTATTTCAGAGCTGGATTTGAATACCACATTAGGTATGAGCCCAAAGGCCCCAGTGTCACTGTGGGTGACCATGACAGCTCAATGGTCACATACTGAAAAAACACGGGGAAAATGCACCAAAACGTAAAAGATAATGGTTTTTCACTTTACAGCAGACCTACAGTAAAAGCATACTAACCAGTCAAGCAGGAGAGAAAAGGTAAAACTCTGCTGATCCTGTTTTAAAGCAAGAGCTAGACAATAATAAATGAAGTGAAAAAGGTCTGTAACGCTTTCCCCAGATGCTATGATTACACTGTGGAACACATGATCAATAAGGGCTGCTCACATCCAAGTGCTCAAATAATCTCAACAAGCTCAAGCGTTTTTTTTTATGGCTAATAGTATTAGTTAAAGTAGATTTGGACAAGTTGATTTTCTGCAAGACAGTAAAGTCAGTAAGTCACGATTTACACCAACCCCTAACAACTGGGAGTCATCAAAGCCCTGATGTTGGGGACAAGTAATTTTCCAGGTGGGCTGTTGGCATTTTCTTTCTCCCCTGAGAGTACCAGCCACTCTTCCCAATGCCAAGGACAAAACCTGTCTCTCTTAATGCTGCTCACTGCCATGTATTACTCCCCTCAGGAGAGCATGAAGACCTTCTGACTTGTATCTTTATGCCGTCAGAATTGAAAGTATTTACTACTTGAACAATCAAACATTCCTAACGTTTTGAAAGTAGTCTTTTGGTGTGCACAGAACAAAGAAAATGACCAGGCAAAGTAATTTCTCAAAAGCAACACTGTAAAGCTGCACTAGGCAAGATTCAGTCTGGCTGCAGCCATGCCCTAAATGTACAGTTTCAGATCTGATAATTAAAATTCTGTCTTGTGCAAATATTTCTACCTTTATATTACTAAGTTTTCATACACTTAGAGGGCAACAGAGGTGGAGCTACCTAAGAGGTGTGGGATGCCACATGGGGAAGTCCTCTGAAACTTCCTGAGAAGTGCCTGGGAGCACTTCTGCAGCAATGCTATTTGGCCTAACTAGTCCAACTGGATAGCAGAAAATCACATTTAACATGTCTAATAAAAAACATGCACAGACTGATAGATGTAACATTACCAGTATGCAAAAATTAAAATGAAACAAATTAAGAACTCCAAACATTAAATTCAGATTGTTTATTGTAAACAGAATAACTCTAGCACTCTGTCATACTGGCTGTGTCACATGCACCCAATTCCACATCAACTGCTTAAAATAGCACTTGCAAAAATTACAGTTATGTAATAATAATTTATGATTTCTTACATAAACTAATTAACAAGCACTAAAATTGAATTACAGTGTATTCTAGGTAGTTCTTTATTGCTTGTAGACACTGCAGCTTTGGATCCATTAAAATGAACCCATTAGTATGCCTGAGTTTATCAAAATTTACTGCTATATCAAACTCAGAAACTGTAAAATGCTGGAGAACACTTAAAAGCAATTAAGAGTTGTTGAAAAACTACATGGTTTTCCACATCCAGTCACAGAACTTTGAAGGTATACATTTTTCCCCTCTGGAAAACATGATTTGTGAGCTTGTGTTAGATACACTGCTATTCCAATTTATTTATATAATCTGTTAGAAGTTGATAGTATTTCCATGAATATATATATATATTTATTTTTACACACAATAGGAGCCAGTTCACTGTATTCACTGTAAGAAGTGGTATGTTTAAATACTAAGTCCCAAAAAATATATTTTTATAATATGTTGTCAAAATTTTTAATATATATAATACAAATATTTTTACTAAAGGAAACTATGAACAAAAGTGAAATGCAAAAGAGCAAAAAAGCCTCATGTGAAGGATCCATGAAAAAATATGAGCATAGACATCTTGTCTGGTTTTGTTTAGGCTGTATTTATTTTTTTTTTTTCCTCTTCATCTGCCTAAAAAAATGCTAGTGGCCTTCCTTGGCAACAGGTTACATCACAAACCCTCATCAAATTTATTAAGAAGATACTGAAGCATGTACCGTTAACCTTTAAAACGACTTTTAAATGCACCATATTTATTCAGTTAGAAGAGACTCTCAAATAAACCCAACTTAAGGCCCTTGCCCTGTCAAGCATTCATTTAACTCGGCCTCAGAGCCAATGTAAGAACCAACATTGATTCAATCACAGAACAGCCTTATTGACTATACTAGGATTCTGATGTTTGACACACATGCCTGTCACATCAGGGCATTACTTTTAGGCTCTTTTAGTAAGAAGCAAATTCTCACTAACACCTCTGATGAGCAGATTTATATCTTCAGTGCTCTACATATTCTCTCCTGTCTAAGTAAGTGCCATCTCTTTCATGTATTACAGAGGTAGAACTTAATGCTCCTTGCCTTTTCCTACTTGGGTGCTGTCCCAAGCACAAGACCACTCTGCAGAAATAAGTGAAGTTGGTGAGGATGAGACAGCTTATATTATCATTTTACCACATTATGGAATTTACATATCTCTATATATAAGCATTATTATCAGCACAGTTATTGATCCTTCTGAGTTCTGCACAGCCTTCTTCCCAGAAGTAGGAGCAACCCCTTTGTGATGTAACCTGTAGCACAGGCTGTGCTGTAGCACTGCTACCCCAGCACTGCACTGTCCCAAACACCTTCCTGAAGGACGAGAAGGGCCCACACACGTATCAAAATAATGATGGGTCTGACTCATCAGAGAGCCCCTACTTGACATGCACCTGTTCTTGAGTAAAGAACTAGTGTGTGTTTAGTTATTTGCACTAATGAGCTTTGCTGGCCTGAGACCAGACATAACAGGTGAGGCAAAACAGATTGAGTTCTCCATTAGCACATATGCAACTGAAAACAAAAAAATGACACCAAATAAAGTATTTGATATACCAAATGGACAGTTCACAGTAATGCTGTAAAACTGAACAGGATGGTGACAGTATCAAGAGACTGGGACAACACTTTTGGTAACAAAAATAAGACACACTAATAGAGTGTTTCCAGCATTTTACTAGTTTTAATATAAAATGTCCCCAAATTTGTATAGAAAGATTAAAATCATGCCCTTATCTTCAATTATTCTCATTAAGACAATTCTCTCACCTATTACTGTGTTGTCAAATTTCCTTTTTTTCAGCCCCACTGGTCTTCATAAAACTTAAATAGAAAATATGTTGGTTACATTAAGGATCAATTAAAAAAGTATCATTCAACATGTCACTTCAAAAAAATGTGAAAGTCTCTATTTTTAAGAAAAATTGTTGACCCCATCCCAAAAAGGACTTACTTATCTCACCCCCTCCAATTCCCAATAAAATAATTATTGGGATACTAAACGGTGTTTTTCAGGAGTAACAAGCACATTTCAAGCAACTTTGTTTGCTCTGGAGGGTTATTTCATCAAAATGAAAATATGAAGGGATATGTTATTTTAAAAATATACTGCATCTACAAGTTTTTTATTATTATTGTTTCAGTTGATTTTGGTTTTTAACAGGTTGTCTGTAATATAAATGACACATGACCACAACTGATTTTTATATACTCTCTATCCCTACCACACAGCTAATGTCAAATGAACCAAGAAGGAAATCGGGACTTTCATAATGAACAGAACCATTTACCCAATGATCTTTAATAATTTTGTTCATCACAAAGTCCCCCAAAACCATGTCAGTACTGATCATTTGCATTTCTTCATCCATTGGGGTTCTTCACAGTTTTGCAGCCATGAAATTGATATGTGGTTTCACCAGTGGGAAGAGCGGCAGACTGCGCTTGAATTCTGTCATATTTTCAATCACACTTGGCTGCAAAGAAGCGCATGCAAGAAAAACTCTGCTCAGTATCTTCAATCAGAAAAGTGACAAATTCCTTGCTTTTCATTTTAACTGTTGCTACAGCTGCATATAAATATACCTGCTTTGCTCTTTTCAACAATATTAGTGATTCATAGTTCATTATTACAGGAACCTCCAAAATACAATGTTATTTCTTATGAAACAACTGGTTTCACATTTACACCATTTCAAACAGCTATAATGCAGTAATTGCATTGCTAATAACATCAGAATCTCCAATAAAAGCAGAGTTGACCTTTTAATTTTCATTCTACTTCAGAGCACCCCACCTGTCCTTTGAACATCAGAGTAAGATCATAAGCACAACAGCTACTCTATGCACTATTATTTTTAGATGTAGTAACAAAGTAGGTTGCTTGCGTTGTTTTTAAACAAAGATGATAAATTTGTTGATGCATATGCATCTCTCTCTTGACATCTAATTTATCTGATCATATAGAATCAGTACTTTCACAAAATAATCATCTGTATTTACTCCATAGTGCAGATACCCAGTGCAGTTTACTACTACTAGTAGCTTTCATTTGAAAGAACCAAAAAGAACAGAGGTAAATTAACAAATTGATAGAAAGAAAAATCAGGACAATCCCCATTGTTAGTAAGGACAAAAATGCATGTAGAAAAGAGCTAAAACATTAGCCCCATGACAGCAGGAATTTCCAAGGGTCTGTTTCTCCCTATAAACTCATTTTTAATGACAGAAAACCTCTAGATTAAGAATGCAGGCTAGGATTTTTTTGTTGTTGTTTCTTTTTACCTGTGGTAGTGGTGGTGCTGGTGCCAGGTTCACATCATTTTGGCATGGAAATTCTCCAACAACAGGGCCTATTTAACATCAGAAAAATTAATGTGGGACCACAATTTAATGACTATCTTTTACATAACTGATTCACTGTTTTCTCTTATAAGACAGGTACCTAAACAAAGCACCTTTATTTAAATATTTAAAATCTAAAAATTTAAATATTTAAATTTTAAAGTATCACCAAATAAGGTTTTATAAACATTTTGCTTTTACATTCATCTGTCTTTAGAAATACAAATCCTAGTCCATTATTTTATCTGAAAACATGAGCTGAGGCAGTGGCTTTTATTCATTTTACTTACAGATAAAGAGAATGTAGAAATAAAAATTGCTAATCTGTTCATCAATCAATACTTAAAACTGCTTCTCAGCACCAATTATGGGAACAGCAGCAAATGCCAGTGGTACATACAAGAGCAGTGCAAGAACAGCACATCATTTGGCATGAGAACATGCCTACAGAAGCGTAGGTTTCTACAGGTACCAAAAATACTTGGGGATAGCAACCCCAAGTATTCCCTGCCTATCACCATGCATGCCCTACTCCAATTACCTCAAAACCTATTTTTGCATTTCTAATCACTTTTTTTTTTTTTAATGGCATAAATGCCAAATGCCAGATTAAAAAATTTAGGACTTGAAAGTTGTTTTAGGACTTGTTCTAATTTCTGTAAGTAAACACTTGTTAGGTTGTCTTGCAAGCTCACCCTTGTCTTGGGAAGATACAATTCCAAGCAAGTAATACCCAATCTGGCAATACAGTTACTACACTTTAATAGATCTTCTCTAGACAGGAAAACTTTTAGAACTATTTCTATTTAGCAATTACCAATCATGAATAACTGGAAAGGTGCTTTGAAGCACATCTTCCTTACTCAGCTGCAAAGCTACAATTTCTACACTACATAAAAATCAATCCTTCTGAGGCAGAGTTCCATGACATGCATGCAGTATCTGCTTCTCTCTGTACTACAGACCAGCCTTTAATATTTTTGATTTTACAAACAAATGCATGTTGGAATTTAAGTCCAGTGTAAAATGGTGAAAGATTTGCATATAAAACCTAAGAAGTTTTTCCTCTCAGTTTATTCATATTAACCAGAAACACTTTTAGCCTTTTCCTTCTTGAGTTCTAAAATGGAACAATGCAGTTTAGAGTGCACAACAGATCTATATTACTTCAAAATAAAACCTAAATAAAAGTTGACCTTCTTAAGTTTAAATAAAATGTTTGACATTCCCAGAGGTGTTGGGTTTTGTTTGTTTTCCCCTTTGAGGGTGCTTGAATACTATTGTGGACATTCATTGCTTGTCTGGCAAAAAAGCGCTCACACTGGATTGATAACTGCAAATTCTAATTTTGGGTTGGTTGAGGTTTTTTTCTTCCCTGTAGGACTATTACAAAGTTTAATGTTTGTTTTAAAATATCTTGTTAAAAACAGAAGTGCTATTTTAGGATATATTATTTTATTATCAATATACTTCAGAATATCAATTGATAAGCTGAAAAACTTGTCTAAAAAAATCAACAAAATAATCTGAAGCACCTATGTGAAGCAAACCAAAAAAAACCTCCATCTTTTTCCTCTGAAAGGAAGGAAAACTCCAAAACTGAGTTTTTCTTACAGTGGATTTGTATGATATAACATGGCTACCTGTAACTAAGACTTGCTGGAACAGGAACTGATTATATATTACATTCAGTGCAATACTTACAGGAATCCATTTCCCTTGCAAGGACATGTACTGATACCTTGTGTCTTCTGGGAGCATCTATTGCCAACAGCACCTAGAGTAAAAAATATCAAGCGCTTCAGGTGTAGCAAGTATTCCTTAAACATTATAAAACAGTAAAAAAGAACTAGAGCATTTAAGTTTTAAGCCTTAAAATGACAGATGAATTTTGGGATGTGCCTTCAAATATTAAAAGTCATCCATACAGTACTCCTGAATTATTTTGCAATCAAGTTAAGCAATTCATGTACTCACTTGGAACTCAGAAAAACTGTAAGTAACAGAAATTCAGCCATTAACTATCATCGTATCAGGAATGCAAGCTAAAATCTCTGCAGAATTTCCAATCCCTAGCAGCCTTCTGGAAGCATGTCACCCTGAACACAATCATTAAATTCAGCCTCTCACTATCTCACCAATCTAGCCTGTTATTTCTGCTCTGGAATGCTGGATAATCATGTATTGAGCACTGGTGTAAGCAAAATCGTAGATTCCTAGATAACCCAGAATATGCACACTTGTTAAAGTTATCATTTATTAAACAGGTACTGAAACTCAATTTACTAACTTTGCATTTGCTGCATAATTTCATATATGTTATTGTACTATTAAAAAAATTAGAAGTAAACAATCCCACCTGCCCAAGAGAGGAAAAAAGAAGACAGACACACACATGCCATGCTTCTCCATAGGCAGAAATTTTTCCATCCAATACTAAATTCCAAAGACATTAAGTTGATCTTATTTTCCAAAGAACTCCCTGAGCTACCAGCTGCTCCATAAGTAATAAAACTCCATGAGCACTTCGCAATGCAGGGAAACACCATTGTCTATTACACATTACAAAACAGAAAGAATGATGCCCAATATTTTTTTTATACTGGTGGGGGGTGGCAGGGATAGGACAGGGACACATTTCACTCACTTATATTGGATATCCATCCAAGTTAAAATGTACACTTAACTGCATCATTATGCTGCTCCTTTGCTCTAAACCATTAGAGGAAGAAAAATCCCTACTGATTTACAGTGAACGAAGCTATAAAAATATCTGTTTCATTCACAATTCATGCCCATAAAATAAGCTGAATCACTGACTGGTTGAAGAAAATGATAAAAGAACAAATGTACAATTTTGGCCAGGCTTGGTCATAGAGCAGTGCATTTTATATCCATAAAGAAAAGATAAATGAAACACGAAAAATAAGAGCCAGCAAGGAAAAAACCACAACAAAACCCTATCATTCTGTGCAATTTTTACATTTGCTACTAAACTAAGTAATATTCAGGAAATAAAAGATACCTGCATCCATTTTATCATCTACCTAAAACAGGTGTGAGTATACCCCTTCAGAGCATGCACAATTAAGATTCAGTTGTACCTCCATCTCATTCTAAGTAGCATTTTAATTGCATGAGTAACTCACCTTGTAGAACTGTATAATGTCATCCTTGGTCAGGGTCTTTAGATAAGCCACTTCAATGTTATCTGCACAACAGTACAAATTAGAGTAAGTCTGCAGATCACAGCTGGTTATAACACACTGCTTATACAAAGTATACTTCTTTAAAATTCAGATGCTGTAACTGACTGCAAATGAAAAGCATTTCATTGTTATCTTTCAAGTTAATACTTGCTTCACTGAAAGTGTCAGTAGAACCTTGGCAGAAAATTGTACTTCAATAAGTCTATTTGATTTGACTTACTAAAAAAATGCACGTTTGAAGAATACTGATTGCACTGTGGGATATTCAGTAGCTAAAATAGACATGCCTACTCTTGTATATTATCTTCAAATCAGCTACACATTTCTAATGCAGACTGGCTACAGATAGCTTTTATTCACAGGAACAGGATGGTAGGACATATTTTTACAGAAATGTTAAGGAATGGTGCCTACATACCCCTTAAGAAGTAGTCACACCTTTAAGATACCTGGGGACAACGTGTTTCAGTTGCTACACTCCTTCATAATAATTAAATTGTCATGGACTAATCACCTAATATCACTGCTGTTAAAGCAGAAAGGTTTCTTTCAGGCATGCTTGCTTTTCTTAGGATTAGCAAGAAGATCAAGGAAGAAACACGTGCAAGAGAACAGGCAGCGAACAAGCCTGTAATGCAGGCAGTAAGTAATACGAAGTTCTACAGGGACTAAATAAAAAAACCAACAACACAGTTTGGAAAACTAGGTAAGAATTGGGAGAAAACAGTAAAAGTAGTAATATTAAAAATGCACAAACAAAAAAATCCTTCCACGTCATAAGGAATATGAATTTCTGATTTTGACAATTCTAGTCATATTAAAATTATTAACGACACAAAATTACTAGTGGGCAGAGAGGAATTAAAGATATAAAAGCCAAGGGAAATAATAAGTGGTATTTAGATATGAAAAACAGGGCTACACTTAGCAGTAAGGAAGTCCAGAAAGATAATACTGATCCAATTATGGTATAAACAGAACCACTTAAGGCAGAGAAAAATCAGACTATTTCATCCAACACAAATAAAAAGTACTTGAAGTGATAAGTTTCCATGCCACTTCCTATGCTCAGGCATGAAACCTCATAAGTAGCTCTTATTCTCTCTAGACCAAGCTAGAAGGCAAGTCAAAACTCTTCATTATTAAACAGCTCAGTGAGTCATCATGAAGTAAGAAGACTGTATTTGCTATCATGGAAAGCCAATACAGTGCACATAAAGCAGAAAAAAAGTCACAGAATACAGAATGAGTTTTATAGAGGAAGCACATTATGCATGAAGACAGAAAATTACAGCTGTGAATAAGAGTCGAGACATGAAAATGTCAGGAAAAACTGATCTATACCTAAACTGATTTTTTTTAATGTTAGAAACTGTATTACTAATGTGTCTAACTGTATTAGTAATGTATCTCTTTAATGTAAATTAAAATATATTTTAAAAGTATTTTTAAAAATATAACTTAAATATTACGTAGGACAACACAGTAAATAACTGTCAGCCCATTTTCAGTAATAACACTAGAAGCTGGATCTCATTTGGTCTCCTACAAACCTATAACCCTCATAACATCATAGATGAAAAACACACACACAAAAAAAATCAGTGTTTCTTCAAATCCACTCTAAGGTGAGACAGATTGCACATTAGTTAAGATATCTGCTGTTGCCTCTGCCAGCACTCCCAAAAACAACTGCGCAAAAACAACTCCCTCAAAACAACTGCACAATGCAAAGAGAAAAAGGGTTCATATGAATGCGTGCACTGTCAGGAATGTCAGTGTGTATCTGACTGCATTTCAGGGAAATAGACAGTAAATTATGTATAGGCTATGTAAAAGTTTAAGTTGCTCTCAAATGAATGACACTCAGCAGTCACAAATGCAGCCAAACTAGAGCATTCCGTTTTAAAGGAATTACCATTTGTCTTACCTCTGTCAAAGTTATACTGCTGGGAAATGATTTCTCCCCAGTATTTAGCACATTCCGCAGACAGCTTCTTTGGTTTGTCTAGACGACGAATTGCTAAAGCTTGGATGTGTTTTTGGAAGGCCTCTTCTGTCATGTCTTCTATGCATTTCTCCATCGTTTTTAAGAACGCCTCGACTCTGCTCTCTAAGTAGTGCGGCGGCTTTTCAGACTGGATAATAAATCGCAGCCCTTGGATGCCGTTAGCCCGACGTGGGCCACTGAACACAATGTAACCTTGGCAGAACAAGAACAGCCACAAATGAAAAGGAATCCTTTGTCATAGCACTGAATTTGCCAAATGTGGCATGTTTGGCAAGAACGCAATACTACGCTCACTTAATTCTGTGTTATAAATAAAATAATGCAGGTTTTCAAAATGTGTCACTGTATGCTTTTAGAACATCTTTATTTCACTGAGGTCAGTATCAGTTTAGGGGAGGGGCAAGGAGGAGATGAGGCACACTAAGACACAACAACAGCAATTCTGTCATCAGGATCAGGTTGCCAGAAATGAAGCTGTACTCTAGTGCTTCATTAGACTCAACGTTAGAAACTTACTATTTTTTCATTCTAATCTGAATTCTCTTTGCTGCAATGTATGACCACTATTTCCCATTTTATCAGTTAGAGAAAATGTATTATTCCCTTCCTTTTTGTTGCAGGATTTTCTAATCTGAACAACTAATCCCTTCTTCAGTCTTCCTCTACCCTTTTAATAACAAATCTATCACATTTCAGTCTTTTAAATGTCATTTTGTAGTTTTCCTATAATTTCATGATGCTCTTGTCAAAGCTGGTAACAGTATTTCAGAGTTTTTATCTGAACAATTTAGGAACATTACTGTGAGTGCATCTTGAATGCTTCCATTTATATATCCCAGCATTTTACACAGCAGCATGACACTGCTGATTTATGTCCTACTTCTGATCCACTGTACCCTGCAGAGTTTTCTACAAAATTGCTACCTAGCCAGTTGCTTCCTGGCTTGTATCTGTGTCATTGGTTGTTCCTGCCAAACTGTTCCTAACAAATTGCACCTTATCGTCATTCAAGTCATGTTTCCAAAATGTCAAAATAATTTTAAATTCAAACTATCTTCCCACATACTTGCAGCCTCTCCCAAACTAGTATTATCTGAAGATTTGGTGAGTATCCTCACTCTTCTATCATCCAGAATTTTGATGAATATACCATAGAACAATGGATCACAGCAAAGCTGTGTAGAACACAGTTTTCCAAATGAACTATTTTCTATTCTCCAGCCATGACCTTCCAAAGTCCTGTACCCAAATGTGTAGTTCTTCCACCTAGGTACTTCAGTAAAAGTCTACCAGTTACCTTCTATGAATTTAGAACTTGCTTGAAAATTTATTCCACATTTTCCTGGAATTAGAATTAAACTGACTGATCTATAATTTCCCTGCTTTTTCTCTTTCCATTTTTAAGGTAATATAGCATTTAGTTGTGCCTATCTTTCCAATACTCTATGATGCACAAATTTTCCATTACACAACTTCTAATTCCAGGATTTCCTAATTTCATTCTTTGGAATAGAATGCAGAGTTCATCGGACTTTGAACTTTTTAAAAGCTTCTAATTTAATCTTATTTATCTGTTATTTTCCTGTTCAAAGGTAAGACATGAACTTGGATCACCATTGTTTATTTTGGAAGTCATCTGGCCACAGCTGACATTTTACGTGAAAACTAACTAAGCCATCCTGAATTTTCTGATGATTTGAACATTCTGATTTTAATAATTTGAACACTTTGATTTTTTTCCCATCACTGCCAACTTTTCTCCTCCACTTTCTCATACTGTTTAACCATTCACTGAAAGAGCTCTTGTTACTACTTCTACTGTTTAGCAAACCTCTAATTCTTGAACTTCTCTCTCCCTAAGCTTTCTCAGCAATCTTACTAACAACTCCATGAAGTTTACTGGATTTTGATGGTATTTCTACTGTCTCCCCTCCTAAGTCTAGTGAGCTCTATTATTTGGAAATTATGCAGTGTTGGACCAAACCAGTTCTTCCTCAGTTGCCTCCTCTCTCTTTAGCTGTTACTTCCAACTTCTGTACAAAACCTGCCACCAGCACGCTTCAAAAACCTGTTAAATAACCTGGGTTCTCTCCTATTTTCAGCAGGTACATAGATAGTTGAAATCCCTCTGATGAATATTGTATGGCTGGTTCTGCTAGTTGCTCAAAAAAAAGCCTAAGCTTGCCTGACATCCCTGGCAATGATCACAGTGAAATACTTGTCTGCTTCTCACCTTTGGAAAACCTGTACTCCTCCTCACCAGTATTTCAATCATGTGAGCTCTCACGCAAAGTCTCTGTCTCTCCTTATTCTGTTTGGAATAACCTCACCAGTTCTCAGCCTTACTGGTTCAGGTAACAATTATTTGTACTTATTGGTGAACAGCTATAGTCTTAAAAAACCTGAAATGTATTTAGGTTTTCACCAACATGGTAGCTTAAAATTACCCACACAGCAGTATTTCTGAAATAAGGCTTATAATTTAACAGTTGGACCCAATGATCTTAGAGGTCTTTTCCAACCTAAATGATTCTATGATCCTATGAATCATGAAGTGCACCTAGAAGTAGGATCACAAGCAGGAAACACCAAACTACTACTGATCCTTTAAGAAGATCTAGAAATTTAGGTAACTGATCCAATCTCCATTTGGTAAATTCTAATATGAAGCTTTCTGTAGAGTGATCACACTTTTTTGAGTTGGAGTTGATTTCAGATATTTCAGACAACTTAAAAATCATGCCTGCTCGTTCTTATTTTAGACTCTCTGCACAGTAGAATTTCTTTGAGTCATCAGCAGTTAAGATGATTTACATTTACCAAGTGCCCTTTAAATGGCATTCACTAAGCAGGGAGAGAACACCTCCTCAGGTCTCGTGCGAGCGCGTGACTGTGACAGCTCATGTGTACACAGAACTCACCTAACTGCTCCTGGGTGCGCAGGGTATTGAAGCACGGCTCCGAGATAATCTGGCAAAAGAGCTCCAAAAACATATTCTCAGAAGTGCTCTGCATGTCTGTCTGGTAATATATTTCAATGCCACAGTTGTTATGAACTTCATTTCTCTGTTGATATACAAACCAACCTCCTAAAAGACAAAGTTAAAACATTGAAATTCATGAGAGTGTACATTCTTACTGTCCACAATTAAAAAGATAATGGTCTAAGGTTTGTGGGATGGAATTATAATAAGTGGTTTAGGACTGTTAAAGCAGAATTTTCACTGAGAGCATACTTTTCATGAGACAAGAAAAGAATATATTATTTCACCATCAAAATGTTGCCCACTTGGAAATATCAGCAAGTAAATTGAAACTGGCTGCTTGTCTTCAAGGAAATATTTTTGGAACTGCAGTAAAATTCTGCATTGCCTCTACTGTGTAAACAGTTTCTAAAGACAATCTGCCAGAAATTATTATGAACTTTAAAAATAATTCACCATTTAATACCAACAACTTATTTTGTATATGGTAGCTTCCACAGACGATCAGCTATTCATCTTATCTGTATAGCCACATATGTCACCACTCCCAGGAATACTCTGAACCTCCTTTCTTATAAAAAACACTTTTTTCCCCATGGAAGTAAAAGCATACAAGCACTACAAGACCAAAAGAATCTGTAAAAGAAAAAAACGTTATTTGTGTAAGATGTTTTCGTTTTTCCAAAGAGTCATTTCCAAAGAGTCCAATCAATTAATGCTCAGAAATGCTCCAAGAATGGTGTTTATTCAAATGTAAATACTATGTGTAGCAGAGAGTGGGACAAGGCTCTTATTTCCATTGTTATAACAAGTGACTTAGAACTGAAGTGCAGAATCGTATAATCACAGAAGGGCTTTGGGTTGGCAGTCACCAAAAGATCATCCACATCAACCCAAGAAGTCCAATTTACACATACAAATTAAAAATGAAATCAAATTAATTGTCAAGTATTCTAGAAAGGCCATGTAATAGTACATAGTTTTATTAGTAAAACCATACCCTAACTGTATTTCTGAATTTTAAGTTTAAAATAACTTGAAGTAAGTATGACTTGAAAACACACTCCTAGCAACACAGTAATATGCATTTTAAAATGCTGCTAGCTAGGAGAATCTCGATTTAATGTGCCTTAAATATCATAAACAAATCATTTAACTTACTGTCAGGAAGCTGCACTTCTCTGTACCTCACTAGCTGACTGGGAAGGAGTGGCTTTGTATGAGCATGCTCAATGAGAGTGTCCTCAACCATCTGCGTAATTCCTAATGCAGCCTGGAAAAGAAAACATACAAGGATTTTTAATGGTCATTAATTACTCTGTATTTAACAGCAGCATAAGACTTTCCAATTATTGATGGTGCTGTGAGAGAAAAGGAAAAAAAATCAGAAATAGGAAGTAGGGATACTGTAATTCAATAAAAATACAGTAGAAGTTAAGTAGACAAGAGAAAGTGGGATTGTGGAGGGCAAGAGTTTTTTCATGTCTTCTTTATGTTTAAATAATCTACACATTTAACTACTCCTACCTCTCCCCAGTGCTTCTGTAATTAAAGCTCAATGCGGGTTTTTTTCACTTTTCCCTCCACCACTGAAAAATTTTTTCATGACTGAAAGGTGTCACCAGACAAAGTAAATTTTGATTTAATTGTAGTCGGAAAAATTTCTTAGGTCCAGGTTAAAATCGTTGAGTTTTATCAGTGATTATCACATCAAGGGTACTGAAGGACAGACAACTTTTTCTACTTGCATCCATTCAGGGAGGTTTGCAGATAATTTCTAAACATTACACAGCAATGGGTAATGTTCCCAGTTCCTCAGCTGTAGGATTTTCAATAGCCACCCATTATCCCAAGCAAAGAACACACTTCTCTGGCACAACTGCATCATCACGAAAATCTAAAAAAACCTGGCCGTTCTATTTCCAGAAGCAATTGACTTTTGTATAGAAACACGTAAGAAATAAGGAAGAAAAAAAGAGACAATTTTTAAATTTTTCTGCCAGAGGAAAATTTTTGTAAGTACTTTTTATTTATTTGTAAATTTTTTTAATTAATATTTTAGAGACGTTCTTGACAAAGAAAAGTTTGTCTTTCCATGCTATTAGCTCCTTCCAATCTTATTTTCTCCTTCCTTACAAAGTAACTTTCTCTTGCATACATTCAGCAGTCACTAGCAGTGTCTATAACAGCTCCTGCTAGTAAACTACCCCAGAGCTGTTCTAACACAAAATAATGTAAACAAGCCTTATGAACAAAGAATGCAAGAACATGTAAGAATTTGTATTGGTGCATATATTCAAGTATTTCCTAAGATTTCATATGCAAATACAAACCGTTACTATTTTAATGGAAGATAAAACAAATGTTTTCTGAGTTTTACTCCCCTGAGACCTGACACTTGACTTTTTATGGGTCACCATTTCCTGTTTAGCTACATACAAACTACTTAATTTGGAAGAATACTGGAATCTTAATTCTTTGCTAGTTATTCTGAAAGTTTTCAATGGAAAAAAGCAAGACTTGCAGCACATCATTCCCTCTGCAGCTTGATCACAGTAATGACATGCAACATAGACTTTCAAATACTTAGATCCAAAGTTGTTTTTATTACATTTCCAAGAACAATACAGAGGCAACACTCAGCCTAATAAAGCTAAAGTGGAAAAAATTACACTCTCATACTCCTATAAAGATAAAAAAGTACAAAGTTAAATTATGAAATCACACTTGGCAAAACTGCTTCTAGATCTGCGAAGATTAAACTAGTGCTCAATTTTTATGTTGCTTTTAAATAAAAAAAGTTTTACTAAGAAGATATCAGACCAACCTGTTTTGTTATATTGCCATGGAGAAGAGCTTCGATGTGTAACCGTGACAACAGCTGTGCTATGAAGGCCTTGAGACGGGGAAGGGTGACATCTACAATAGATATTTAGACAGTTAAATCACTCAAATGCATTTTTAAATTATGAAGGACCTAAACCTAAGTCATCCTTAGATACAGAGCATTTCTCAGAGGAGGAGGAATTTGTCATTATGAAGAAGTGAATCTCTCCTTAAAAATGCAACACTGGAATGCTTCCAGGCCTAAATAGCAGCGCTCATCATATACCTTATTTCACTTAGAATTCACATGCTGTCTTGACCCAGATTAAAAAAAAAAAAAAAAAAGAAAAAAAAAAAAGAAAAGCTGCCTTTCCAATCATGCTGAACAAACACTCATTCTCCAGAGAAAACACTTGCAATCATTCAGCTGGTGCTCCAAGGAAAAGCCTTAGTTATTTACTAAACAAGCTTATAATGCTCACTGAAGGCCACTGTGCATTTACCATCCAGACTAAAACAAAGAACCTCAACTCAAATATACTGCTTTGATATTAACTTTGGAACAAAGATACAGAAGAAAAATACTTTGGCAATATATTCTAGAGGACACGTGCACAATACATACACACAGATTCTATGCAGCCTGCCCTTGCAAAGTAGTTTTCACACATATAAAACATAGTTTAAGATATAAAACCAATAGAGTAAGAGGAAGGATGGTTGGATGAGGTGTTCATTGATATGCAGGGTTCTGAATCAAACCCTCAAATAAATACAGAAGCCAGATATTCTTCTTCAAAAGAGTATCAGTGTATTCCAAATGATACTACAAGACATTCTGCAAACTGTCCCAGGAACAGACTTTTAATACAACACAGTAAAATAAAGACAGGGAAAAGTTCTTCAGCTATTACTACAAACAGAATTACCACAGAATGGCTTGGCTTGAAAGGGACCTTAAAGATCATCTAGTTCTGCCACCCCTGCCATGGGCAGGGACACCTTCCACTAGGCTGGCTGCTCAGAACCCCACTCCAGCTTGACTTGAAAAATCACTTAAATCTCTTAATTTGAAATTTCTTCTTTCTTCAAATATATTGGGGTGCCTACTTTGTGTTAAGAGCTGCAATGTTCTTTATTATTGTTGTCATTATCTACAGAAACATAAGCTAGGATTCCCCAATAACAGTAAAAACAGAATAGCTTGCACATTGGGAAGTCCAAGATGCACTCCAATGTGCCTGTAAGATGTCAACTAGAGCCAAATGATTTTACCAGGGCTGATTAAGTATTGGATTCACCATACTCAGGTTCATATCCCTTAATAAAGTTTTGCCTTAACATTTTCCAGCAAGTTTTGCCATTTGAGGCCTTTTCTGTGAACTAATACTTTCTAGAAACTGGAGGGCAAGTGCAGCATGACCAGCATCAGCTCAGGCCTGGCACTGCAGGGGTTTCCCTTGAATAGTGAGCGGAGTTCAAAACAGGTACCCTCAATAGTTAAGTAACATAAGAAAAAAAAATAATGAAGTGGCAGAACATTACCATCTAGAGCTTCTTTTAATTCATCTTTGGTCCAAGCAACTTCTGTCATCAGGAGTCGGAGATAATACATTGCATGCTGGTGAGGCTGTTCAGCCCTGAAGTTGTTAAGTGATCTCATGTACTAAACCAAAATAATCAGGTTCAAGTTAGAAATTTAGAAACAGAGTTCCAAACGTATTAACATTGTACTCCCAACCTTCTATCAAAAAGATATGGTTCAGATATTGAGAACATTCTCTTGCTTGTTAGAACTCTTAAAAAATTTGTGTTATACGATCTTAGTAATAACGTGGTTTTCCAAGTCTTTGGATTAAGCAGAAACTATTAAGATGGTTGAAATGTGCATGAAATCAAACTTGTCCATAAAATTAACGCCTGAAAATTAAATTACTACAGTTAAACAAGAATTTAGACCAAGTTGCTCTACCCAGGAAATTTGCATTCTATGATCACTGACCAGGGGTGGGGGAACGCTGCTAATAGAAAACGTATCTTTCTCCCTGTTGACTCCTTTGGCTTAGTTAGACAAAATCTGGTGCATCTGGAAAATTCTCTGCATGTTTTGCATGGATAAAGGAGGTATGAGAGCTTCTTTCTAGTCCAGCTGTACTTTTACAAAATAAGCAAAAACTTTCTCCTCTACTGGAGAAACTGGAAAGTGCAAATTAATAGTTTTGGCAAGCTGGAAGCATTTCCAGTGCAGGAAAAAAGCGCTCAGTTCAGGGCACATGAGTGATGAACAGTGAGCCTCAGGCTGCTGAGGATGTATCCTTCTGTCTGCTCCAAACAGAAGCCAGAAGTTGGTATCTCCCTTATCTATTTGGTGTAGGCATGGGGAAAAAACCGCAAACTCCCCAGCTGAAGCAACTTCTAGGAATCAGCATGTACTAAACCAGGAGGTTGCCTTTGCACCAAAGGATTGCGGCCCAGGAGCCAAGACACATCTGGGGAAAAGAAATGTTGCAAACTTTTTCAACACTTCCTTTCCTCCTTCATCCCTTTCCCTCTTCTTTTATGGCTAGGTCCTACTGAAGCCTTTCTAAATTGCAAAATAGAATACAGAGTTAAGATTTTCCCCTCCGTCCCCCTACTTAGATTTCTACTCCTACCAAAGCAAGCTGTGCTTCCTTGGTACATCGTAAGAAAGACTGACTAAAAAAAGATTCCGGGACCAGTTACTTTTAACCAAAGAACGTTTTATGCACAACTCCGAGGAACTCACAGACACAAAAAAGAAAAAAGCACCCTAAGCCCCACTAACGAGAATTTCACTCTCTATTTCCATGGACAGTCAGCCCTCAGAACTCCTATCAGGTCAACACATACAATTTTCAATTACTCCAAAATGTGAATTTCTCATGCAGCTTACCGCTTCCTTGATAATTTCAAATCGCTTTTCATCGATCTCAAAAGTAGCCATTTTCTCAATGATCTTCTTGAGCAAGATATGTTGCTTGTCATTATAACCTTTTACGGAGAGCTACGGAAAAAGTGCATAAGTTGCTTTAAATGTGGAAGATAAAAGAACACAGACAGCTATTAACAAGTCTTGTACAATCCAATGAGCAATGCACTTTTCAATACTTACGCTAAATTCACCATTACAGAACATTCAATCATTCTTAAGTTAAATCCCTTTAACAACATCAAAAGGTAACTCACAAATACAATACTGCATATTTGCACAGGAGTTGCAAATGTACAGAATTAATGTAATTACATGTTGGTGTAAGTAAACTGTAATCAGAACACAGATGTGTAATGATTACAGTGTTGAGTCTTGGAGTACTGAAATGGTTTTAATCTAGGTTTCTCACTTTAGTAATGAAGTCTGGATTCACAACCCTCCAAAATTTACTCCAATTTACTTTTACCCTTGATTCATATCTATGTTGTTGATTAAAGAATATTTAAGTGAAAGTAACAAAACTACAAAAAAGTGGAGCTATAAACAGAAGCACACCTTATAAGTAGGATGCTGCCAAGATGAAACACCAAGGTAGTCATCCTGGAATTGTAATGATATATTGATCTAATAATACATGTTTTTGAAAGTATAAATGAAATAGACTTGGTCATTTAAAAATAACATAAAACTTAAAAATTGCTGTATGATTTCATCAAGCTACAGGAAATTGCCCTGGCCAAAATAAAAAAGGCATTAAAAGGTCTTTTTTTGCAGGAAAAAACTTCAAAATTTGGTATCTTGAACCAGGAATTTGATTGGATTCGTGCAGTTTAATTAGGAGTAAAACTAAACTTTAGAACACAAACCAACATACAGAATACCTGCTTTTCAGCAGGAAGAATTTTTTTGTTGTGTAGTTGCTGAAACATAGCTGAACAATGAATTTGAAGAAAAAGTTATCATAAATGGATTTATGACAAAGGCTGGTATCCTAAATTAGCATAGGGATCCAAAGTGTTCAACAATCACCATGGGTGACTTCTCAGAATAGCATCTGCCCTTGCTCAAAGCATCAATATAGTCATTAGTAAGTTACATTTATTAATTATAAAACTTCTCACAATATGGAAAGTAATACTACAAATAATATTTAAAGTAACTGACTAAAAATGAAGAAAATTACACTTTTTTTTTAAGGAATTAACTCTGATCACAGAAACACTGGCAAGCTTTGAAACTGAGGACAAGCATGTTTGCAGTAAGTCAGGTGAATGCAACCAGGAAATTAGATTTGTGTTGGATTAAAAAAAAAATGCAGCACTCTCTCATACAGAAAATGTTAAGACAATATACATTACATTCTTCTACTAAAATGCTTTGGAAAGTAACACTTCTACAGGAAATTTCAAAATACATTCTGGCATGTAAGGGTGGCTAACAAAAACTTTCAACCAAACTTCAAGAGAGATTACTAAAATCTCCTATCATAAATCTCATATGAGAAGCTCAAAAAAATAAGCATTTATCATAATACCAGTATTTACCAAATATTGTTAGCCCTTTTTAACAGATCATAAAATACGTGATAAAAACAAAAGAAAAAGCCATAAATATCCAGCAGTGCATTCTAATGAACACATGCACAATCCATCTCCACAGCTCACTACAGTAGAATTAGAGAATTATAACAACATCTGTAAAGTTGAGGATTCATTCAACAGAAAAGTTAATCTTTTTATACAGAAACCAGCAATAGTACTTTCCAGGTTATCATGCAAGCAAGTAAAAATGTGAACCAGAATGCACCAGTTGCACTACACACATGTTCACAAGACACTGCAATCTTAAACAGGTCACTTGGTACTGATTAAAATACAGTCTTGCATTGCCTTTAATTCATGAGATATATGCAAGGAAAAAAAAACATTAACCATCTCATTTAGAAATGCAAAAGTCAAATGTTTTCTCCAAGCTCAACAACTCCCAAGCTGTTTCATTTCCTCCTGCGTTCTTTTCTTACTTACAAGTATTGCATTCATTCCTGATGCAATGCCATAGACCAAACCTGAGAGGCGTGCTGCATATGTATACTCTTTTAAATCATCCTTCAATAACCTGATAAACAGGTATGTCATGTTGCAATGGAGAGGATCAGCATAAATGTAGCGACTAACAAAAGAAAAACAAAAGAAATGCTTTGATACCTCAGGCAGTGACAAGGAAATGGATGAAGAAACATGACTGAAGAGTATGTATATGCAGCCTCATGATCAGTAGTTCTTGAACAGGAAAGCAGAAGTATACTATTTATTTAATAGCATGAAAAGGGGGTCTTTTACCCCATCAGTCAGAAAGTTTTTAGTAAATATCTGACCAATAAATACGTAAGCTTGGATTAGGGTTGCGGTTTTTTTAATGGAGGAACAAATCTTACAAACTAATTAATTTCACGAATGATAAAAAAAGAAGAAAATTTGTTTAATGAGAACTAAAAGACTGTTGAAGACTTTTAACAAAATTCAACTTAAAATTCAAATCAAAGAAAGGATGGCTAATAACCAAGATCAAAAGGACTAACAGCCTTTATTTTTTATTTAAAAGTCCTTCCATCAAATCAATATAAAAATGTTGATGAGTGGAAGTAGTTTTAAGGCTCTAAGCTTTTCCTTGATTTGGGTACTTACATACATCCCATAGATGGTATTTTGGAGATCATAGTTCAAGCCAGCTAGTTCTGCTGCATATGCATACTCGTTGAGGGAGTCTTTGAGTAGTTCAAGGTACAAATAGGCCATGTTACAATGCAAGGGATCCACGTAAGCAAATGGGCTGGAAGAAAATGTTGAAAGTAAAATATGCAGTTTAAAATTATTTCTCTGCTTCTTTTGGCCTTTTAAGTTTGATCTGAAGGAAACAGTATTTTCTGTGGTTTTATGCTGATGGATCCCATTCTGAAGGACTCCTATTTTGAAGACAAATATGAACACATCTGAAAAGTGTTACTTAGCTTGCATATGGTTTGATGACTAAATATACTCAAGATCCCAGAGGTATTCTATTTGTGCTCATAAATCAAGACATGCTTTATTTACTTGGCTGCACAGTCAGAACTCACCAGGAGTAAAAGAAATTAAACATACCAACATAATTTAACAGACCAAAATGCAAGTCCATGTACTGAACATTAAAGTAATTAATACTCATACACTATCAGTTTCTATTTCAAAAATTAGGAGATCAACAATTTGTGGTACGAGAATATGCAGTAAATGCCATGGTTAAGGTCAGGAGAGAAGTCTGGCATATCCACTTTCTTACTACCTTAATTTTTTCTGTTATTTTTTAACGGCAACAACTCTCCAAAACCTACTATTGCATTAGGAGCACATGATCACACACAACACTGTTGCCAATTTCTCAAGAAGAGAAATGCAACTCAAAGACTCAAGCCCTGTTTCAACCATGCTAATTGTTAAATACTTGTCTGTTCTAAAGATTTGAGAAGACAAATTATTTGTACTATATGTATTGCTAAAATCTCTGAAGTGCATGGAAATTCTTTATCAATTTCAGAGAAATGATTAGCAGTATCTGAAGCATTTGCTGTCAGGATATGGCTTACAAATCAAACCTGACTTCTTCCTGAAACAGTCAGATATTCAGGCTATTACATATGTTTACACCTATACAGCAGGGTATTTCACTGTGTATATCAATATTAATGTAGTAAAACATGGCCACAACACACAAACTGTTAACTAAAACACATTGCAAAGATATTTTTAAGACGGTTCCCTGTAGCTTTTAACTTCTCCTTCCTTTTAGATTAAGAAAAGGAAGCACAGGAAGATGTTTTAAGAAACTAAATTAATACTTTCAAATACATATATTTGAGAAGCAGAGCCTGCTGTAGCCTGAAATCTTAGCCCAGATTAAACAAACAGGTCAATAAAAAAGACAAAAGAACTGGTATCTGCATTTCTCCCTATGATGAGAATATCCCAAACTGAGCAACTTCAATACACCAAATTATATAAATCCAATTACTACTGTATTTTTAATTAAGACCAAATTCAAAGCAAGATGTAGGTCAATCCTACAAACCCTCCTCCAGACTCATTATATTCTTTCCATTTTGGTACTACAATACAGACTTAATCAGTTTTAGTGATTACTATGTCTGTATCAGTTTTAAATTCTGTATTCTCACATAGCTGGCAAAGGCCAACTGGGAATTTTGAAAAAACAATCACAACTACTAGATCATCAATCCCCAAGTGAAAAATATCAGAAAACAATTATTACAACACTCCTCTGGGAGTTGCTTCCTATTATTGACAGTTTTGTAAACAAATGCTTATTTCTAGAATTTTAAAAGCTGGTTTTTTTTTCTAGACTCAAAGAAGTAGAACAACTCAATCACTAATGGTGCATTTTAAAAAATCACTAAGTCTAGTCTTTTAGACAGACTCTCAAAGAGCTGTAAGTGACATAGCTGGAATCCACACTGAAGTGCTGTTTCTAACTACCTCGAAAAAATTTTCAAAGCATCACCACACTACATGGTTGTTTTACCTCCTTTTTAAAAAGGATACTTTTTGAGTTCTTAAGTTGCAATTCACACAAATACAAAAGCTTATCATCCTCTTCTAGGCTGGACAATAAGTCAGATGTTTTTACTGTGATGTTTCTTTAACACAAGGATGCACGTAAGGATTTTCAGTTTTGGAACAAGGTGATTTCAAGAGGTTCATACACATATTGTTCCTGTGCAATTTGTATATTTAAGGGAGAAACCAACCTCAGCAACTTCCGCTTAGTTTATCTACACAGCAATTGCTGCAATAACATCTGGACCAGAATTCTTTCTATGTTTTATGTTGATCAGGACTGCAGGCAGAAGAAATCCTCCAAGTTTTTTCATGTATGTGAGTACTTTGCTTGTTAAACAAACAGGTTTTTTCCTCCCGAATTGGTGGGGGGAGGAGCCAATTGAATTTACTTCTAGAGGGACCACTTCAGAAGTTTCCTCAAAAAATTGCCCAAACCAGGGCATCTACATAAACATACATCTACATAAACCCAATTATTATCTTTTATTCACTCACAAACTCTTAGAGATTGAACCTCTTATAGTTCACCTGAATTGATTTTAAAAACCATAACGGTAAACTCGGTGTCCATCAGTAAAATCCTATTTTGGATTTTGGCCAAACATAGTACAAGGGAAAGCCACCAGGAATGAAAAAGAAGGCAAAGCACTGAAATTGTTGTTCTCTGAAAAAGGGATGGGGAGCTCCTGTTTTGATCCTCCATTTCCTGACACATGGAAGTTGAAACAGTTGTAACGTCTGGCATGTGGTATCAAAAAACAAAGAGAAAATGCCCAGACAACCTGTTAACCAGTACCACAACATGACACACATTGAAAAAACCCTCTGTAGAATATCCAGCAAGAAGAATTTCAAGTGGTCTCTCAAAAAAAGAATTCAACAGTGCATCTGTGGGAGCTCCCACAACAGCCCTTCCAGCAATATCACCAAATAATTAGGCAAAAGGAGAGTCCCTGAATTTTTTTCTAGCTTTCAGTAGTTCAACACAGAAACAGCTACACTTTAAAAACAGCAGTATTTTTTTTTTAATTCAAAAGCTAGAAACTTATTACTTGAAAGGAACATTAAGAAGGTCCATCATTGTCATGCTCACTTAAAAAAGAAAGATTATCTGCCTATGATGAAAGTCATGCAAGACCAGAATTAACATTACACCGTTTTATCATACATCTCGAGGTCAGAATCAAACGTTCATTGATAATACAGACAATGCTCTTTGAAAAAAAAAAAAGTACAATCAGTTATGGGTGTCAGTTAAGTAAAACCCCAAAATTTTAAGCACTTTTTAAACTTATTTGCATTATGCAAATGAAAACAGAATTTAAGCCTAAAACTATCATCAGAATACCATTTCATAAAGAAAGCACATCTTAAAATAGCTGTGATTAAGTAATTAATTTAAAAATATACAATTATTTTTAAAGAGGGATATTGCAATATGTAGTGGGTTCTATTGGCAGGTATATTTCAGGTATAGCAAATAAAACATAAAAGGAAATTTGGTTTGAAAGTATTTTTCAGTAAACTTTTCTTGTTAATATAGGAGAACATCAAATTTCTTGCTACTCAGTAACTGCATATTTCAGATGTGCCTTCCTGCATCTAAGTCTTATTACATATTCAAAGTAAGGACAAAGATTCTGAAGTGTCCATACATGCAAGAAAGTGTCTGCTGCACAAATACAGATTCCCAATATGCAAGAAAGTTTTGGAGATGACTTTATGTGATATACTTAACATCACATACCTGAAAAATTCAAAGTTGAGACAAGCTTTTGGCAAAAAAAATTTGTCATCTTGCTTGAACCATAGTTTGCTCATAGCAGTGTCCTGTGTCAAGAAAACAGGTTTCGTTAAGTCATCTGACTTTTGAACTACAATATATGCCACTATTTTAAAAAAGTCTCTTCACCACTTCAAATCAACACTTAGAATTATCCCCTTAAATTCCTATTGCTTGAATTGCTATATATTCAATATATATAGTGAATACCGATCTATTCAATATGTTGGATGTATATTCACTGTATTTTGAAATCACTCAATGACTCTTCTCTCACTTTTTCCATGCAATCACAGGCATTTTCTATACACAGTTACAAAACAATATCCTTGCCTACACCCTCGACTTACTCAACAGTGGTCAAAAAAAATGTAAGAGTGGCTGTCACCCTTCTGCTGAATAAACAGCTTTATTGCTATTTTTATCTAATGTTGACACACTTTCAAAAGGGCAGAGAGAGTTCAAGCTGTATCTAGATTGACTTTCCTAGGAACACAAATTGTCATAATCCAAAGTTCAGCAAGAATTAACTCTCTACTGTCTTCGTAGCAAAACACTGAAGTTTTGTACTTTTTTGTTTACAATACTTTGGAATATGAGATGATCTGTACTTTAAAAAACAGAGGAACTAAATTCTAACTTCCCAGAAGGTTAGGCAGCAAACAGGACAAATACAGACAGTTTACCTTGATAAGGGCAGGGTACTGTGTTGCATCTTTTTCCAATGGCAAAATTTCAAAGTTTGTAGGAATAAACTCATTCTTCATTGGAAGCTTGAATTTCCCATTCAGGTCAGCATTTTGCCATTTCTAGATCAATAGGAGAAACAATGAAGCTATGCCAATTTCTGCTTAATTAAAGCATATATGGGCTTATTTATTTTACATTGAAACAGAAGATTTAATGCATTCCACTATCTTATGTGTAAATATTATTAAGATAACAGGGCAAGAGAGAAATAGCTGGGGAAACAAGTTGGAGTAGGCTATCAGCAGGATTAATTGCTTTTAGGAGGATGACAGATAAATAATTTTGAAAAGTTTACAGCAGAGAGGAGGGTGGGTTTAAATCTTATATTTTCTGCTACCATGAACTGTAAATGAAGATATTAAACTAAACACTTAACGAAGAATTCTTGATATTCTTCAAGAATATCAAGAACATAGGTATGTCAAGCTAAAGGAAGTGTTACTATACAATGGCTGTTCAGAGCATACTCAGAAGGTTCAATTCAGCCCTAAGGTAAATTTTACAGCCACCTCTTCTTAGAAGATTAGAACTAAAACAAATTTCAACAAGGATTTTCCCACCTCCTTTTTTTTGAGTTTTGATTTTTACAATCTCATTTAACTGGCAAAACATACTTGCTTTCTGTATTGCAAAAATCAACTTCAAAAACAGTTACACGTAACAGTTTTTAAATATTCCTTTTTTAAGTACTGATCAGTTCATTAACATATAATAGTTTTAAGTTTTTACAAGTTAATGTTTACATTTTCACACAGCCACTGCATATTAGGGACCTTCTACAGAAAAAATAGTGCAACATTCCTTGTACTTAACATGGTTTATAACCATTAAAATATATCCATCCTATGTAATAAATATTTGAAATCCAAAGACTAACATAACATTCTTACTTCCTTTAACATTAAACAGACTCATTGTATGATTTTCATGCTATGAAGAGCAGCCAATTTAGGTCCCCCCTTCAACTATATGGAAAATCAGACCAAGAATTTACCAACTTTCACTTGCAGATATTAGAATGTTACAAATTTTAACATGCCTTAATAACTTCATCAGAAATTGCCTCTTGCTTGTACTGTGTTCCATACCACTCTTCTGTTCGATCAGTTTTTCCTTCAAAAGACTTGGAAACTATTGCAACTCTGAAAATAGAAGAGAGAAAGTACTTTGGCATGAATATGTCTGAGAAAAGACTGAGACATTATTCCAAGCACTGTTTCTGCTCCATCACCAGAACACCTTTACTTCTGCACACAGTCCACAGACAACTACAGGGTACAAGAGCACATATAAGTACACTGAGCTACATGCTAAGGTTAACCATGAAATTAGGTTACCACAGTCATTTAATGGCACAGTTTTTCTGAAGTGTTACAACCTGGGGTTACCCACTAGTAGTGCTGCATGCAATTTCTATTTTTAAGACTCTGCTGTTGTTCCAGGAAACAGAAAGCAGCTCTTGCAATCTTCTAGAAAACTGATGAAGCTATTACATACCACCTATATGAATATTCAAATACACGAAAATACTGATTATAGAAATTTGATTCCAGTCCTAGTGTCATAGAACTGTAGATAACCTCAAGCTGAAAGGGACTCAATGATCATCTCATGTTCAACTCCCTGCTTCTTGCAGGACAACCTAAAACTCAACCATGTGACTAAAAGCATCATCCAGGTGCTGCCTGAACTAAAGAACACACCTAAAAAAGAGGAAATCCAGAATAAAGAAAATTACAAACTCACCAGTATTTTGTTAGTAGCCTACATGATACGTATCAAGAAAATTGATTTAATTCTATTGAATTATGTACAACACAAAAGACTATTCAATGGAAATAATTACTTCAAGAGTAATTAGATGCTTCTAAGAAACTTGAAATGGTCAAAAAAGGTAGCCCAATTACCTGCTCTCCTGGACATGGCTGAAACACTGCCTGCCCCTGGAAAGCAGCAAATTGATTCCTTGCTTTGCTGCCTTTTTTTTTTTTTTTTTTTTTTTTTTTTTTTTTTTTTTTTTTTAATTCTCTCCAAGACCCCTCTGGTAGGTGGGTGAGAGAGTGGCTGCATGGGGCTTGGCTGCTGGCTAGGGTTAAACCACAACACAGGTACAAAGTTGCTACGAGACTACAAAAACCATAAAGTCTCCCAGAATTTCAGAGCAACCTACAGGTCTTTTCATGCAGTAAATAAAGAAAATGAAGAAAAAGAAGTAAGAATCTTAAGTGAAAAAAATATCCTAATAAAATTCCAGTAATCATATGGTTAGAGCAGCAAGACAAAGATGTATTATGCTAAAATATACTGTTAGAATATGTCTGTTATTCAACATTTCCTCCTCCTACCCCTCTCCAACATATTGATGCTCAAGTAGTAGTGACAACCCAAGCACCCAAACATTTCCTGCAGGAACATACTAAAATTCAAGAGCTAAAAATAATCATCTACTCATTGTATAGAAAACAAAACTGTGGAAATCAGCATTGTAATTCTTCAAGCAGTTCTGCTTCAAGAGATCCTCCTGCCTCTCCTTTATCCGAAATCACTACTGGAATGATTACTGACATTTTGAGCTGTCAGAAATATACCCACAACCATAGAAACAGATCAAAAGGCATTTTGTCTGCCCACGAATTAGTCTGCTTAAGATCAACAGGAACGATGACCAGGACAGAAAAAAAGAGAAGCACTGCAAGCAGAAATACTATGCCATGCAGGTATTTCAGTATATTGTAATCCATCTCTAAAGTCAAGAATTATGTAATGTTACTTTTGCTTTTCATCTCCTGTTGTGCTCTATAGCACCAGGAATATGTTTTAAGACAGTGTGGAAATGCACTGGGAAAGTGAGACAGGCAATCAGCTAATGTTCAACAGGATCTGCTTAAAACGTTTTTAGGCTTGAGCCATTCATGGATATGGAACACAATAAACAATAAATGCTATTTACTTCTGTATATACATCCTTGTACATGAACTGCTGTGGCTCCCAATTTCATTAACAACCATGGCTTTTATAATGTGATACATATTTACTAAATACTATCTTGTTTTTCAGGCTCCTGAAATCTAAACTGAAGCTATAAGTGAGAAATCCACAGGACAGTGTTACTTGGGAAGCGAATGTGTGCTTCAAAATGAATGTACTTCCACAAAAGATTATCAACTATTATACTCCAGATTTCCATAACCAAACTCACGGTTCTAGAAGTTCTAATAGGCTTCGAAAAATTAGTCAGCATTTGTGACATTAGTAACAAATGTGTCAAACCAAATTTATTCTTACCAAGGACTGGGTTTTTTTGGACCTAATATAAACTTTGTCTTCTAAATTATGATATTGTCAAACAATGGAAGAAATTACTTTTATCTCAAATGCATAACACAACATGCCTGAGACAAAAATAACAAAAGCCTACGTTTGTTCTTAAGTTCCCTCACAACCATCAGTAAAACTGATGTGAGGCAACACAAGCTACTCAAAGCCCCTCACATATAAATCCCCTCAGAAACCAGAGAAGGGGAAACCACACACACAGATGCTGCTGGGGTGCAGCACTTTGATCACTGCAGAAGCACAAGTTATTTCTTAGGGTTCAGTAAAACTAAATCGCCACCAAGATTTGTGGGAGGAAATAAGTGAACAAATCGTGATTTTCAAAATGGTTGCTCAGATCCAATGCAATTAAAAACAAATACAAACATTTCTAGCATGTTTACCTTCAGGGTGAGCATCACCAACTGCATCGAGATAACTCTGAAAGTCTGTGAAATTCCAGTAGTTAGAAATTTCTCTATCAACATTTTTGGCATTTGTTTTATTTTTCTTCCCTCTAGGACAGTACTAATACTGCACTTCTGCTATCAACAGAGGAGAAAAGCCCACTTACTATCCAGGGGAAAATGTTCTTTAGCTGCTTAATCTGGTGAGTCACTGTCTTCTTCAATTTTAATACGAGCATTTATTCTGCAGATGTGGTAGGGAAAAAATGCCTTGGAAATGATAGGAAAATCACATTTTTCAGCTAAGACTGTGACACATGCCAAGTCTATTCCCTTATCTTCACAGATGGCTGGTAAAACCCAATACAGTTTGAACAAGTAAAAATGATACTTACATTTTGAAAAGTTTCTCTCTTAGAGAAATTAAGACACTAAATGCAACAAGTAGTGTGCGGGGGTGGGAGGAGAATATGAACACTTTCTGTTATGGCTCAGTCAAATGGAAGCACACGCATACTTGCTACCATCTGTGAATTTTTTTTCATACTTTTTAAACTCAAAGTTTGTTAAGAAAATAATTGAAAAATTATACTTTTGAAAAAGACACTGAATGCAGCTACTACAATATAGTTATGCCAAGAGGTCCTTAGAATAGGTGAATGAAAAAGAAATTATAAATACAATACGAAGAAAAAATTTTGTAACTACAATACAAAGGAAAAATTAAAATCAATGCCAACTAAACTGCCTCAAGACAGAATGTATGCACAACATAAAAAGAAAAAAAATCAATAAAAACAGGAAAACAATGCCAAACAACAGGCAAAGTTAGGATGTGGCACATAATTCGTTTATAAAAAGGGAGAAGAGACAGGTAAATATGAGCACACATATCACGTGAGCATACATACAGTAAATGGTGGATAACCAAACAATATAGGTATTTAATGCAGATGTGCACAGGTTTTTTTATTAGCATATAAAATTGCTCAAAGAAAGACAAAAGAAGGAAGCAGTGTACTGAATTAGTAATTCATTAAGTTCACACAGATATAGATGCAATTTAAAAAAGTATAACACAAAGGGACCCTTTTATTAATATCTGTAATCTCAACTCATTCTTTCAAGAGAGTCCACTAAAAATAAAATCCACAGTGGCTTTCTTGAATCTTTGTAATGTACCATGAGATCACTTTTAGTAATACTTAAGTAAATTTCCCCTTCCCAAGATAATGTATCCTGCCAGCAATTCAAAAGAAAAGGTACTATAAAATTATATTCCCTGTTGTATTATACTATACTTTGAAGGATCTTAGTTGAGTAAAATATTTTTAAAAATTGCAGTTCATTTCATTCTACTTCTAATTTCACAGGACACGTGCCTAAAATGTATCTAAAAGGAATATAGTACTATACACAAGTCAGTATTTTCTTTCGGTCAAATTAAAGTAGGAAAGTCTGATTAGCTCAGATCTTTAAGCATCTGATGCCCCAAATAAAATATTTAATTCCTACTGAAATTGACTTGTACTTTTAAATCCAAGAAAATCAGCTTCCAGTATTTTTACAGAAGGTACACAGAAGCATAACTGTAACTTTTTAGTCTACACTGAAAAAAATGTATCATCTAGGGCAGTAGGAAAAAGCAACATGACATTTGGGAATCCTAAATTTGGGTTGATGTTTCGCATTTCTTTTTGTAAGTTATCCTTCTTGAGAGCACAAATAGTCTAAACATGGAGAGAACTAAGATGTGAATGTACAGTTGTGGCAAATACAAACACCAACACAGTCTTAGTCCACATGTAACAAGCAATACAGTTCCCATTACTCTGACCATACACTATCCAAACTCAAAGCATGCCTGCTGCTACATCATTACAGACCTCCTGCAGGCCTCATTCCATCCATGTTAGAATAGCACTGCTTTGCTGAATTTGGCTGCTAGAACTGCATTTAATCAGTCTCTGGACAGTCTCTAGTTCGTACATATTTACATTTAAGCCATAGTGGGACAGCTGTCAGCATAGCTGTGGGCACTTAAACTTCAGAGAAGTAACCCACTTGTATTTATTATCTTTAAGCCCTACTGAAATGCCTGCAACAAAGACAATATATAATTTCTTTAACAGTTAACTGAAGAGGCCATAAAACCAGGTTTATTCCAGTTCTGAAAATCCCTTTTTTCTTTCAATATTTAGCATCTTTTTTATACAAAATTTTCAACTGACACATTTCTTTATCTATTATATTACATCTATTGCTTAAATCAGGTAAAGTGAAGAGACAATATAATTAGTCCTGAAGGAAGATAAAATATAACAGACAGCATCCAAAAAGCATCAGCTAGAAGCAAGGTGAGACACAAGCCCACAATTACAGAGACCCACAGAGTTTACTAATGACCAACTGTGAAACACCTATCTCCATTATCTGAAGGATCAAACCATTATTAGTTGCTCAATATACTAAAGTCCATCTTCAACTCATATTTGTTCTAGATATGTTCCATCTTGAAAAAAAATCTAGTGTTTATTTCAAATTAATCCACAATTTCCAAGTGTGGAGAAAATGTCCATTTACCAGAAGTAATTTTGTCAAATGGGAGAAGACTGATGTAACCTTTCAAAACTACTATAGGAAGATACATACCATAGTAAGCTATTATCTTTTTTGGTTACTAATGTTTCAAGCATGCTACACCTAAATTCTGTATCTTTTTAGAACTACTTTTTCTCTCTAAAAGGTTCTTGCTCATCTTGCTCTTTTCTTGTCTTACCCCCTCTTTATTCCAGCAATGGACAAAGAAGAATGCAGAATTGCAAAGTGCAGATACGGGCCTACATTACCTACAGCAAAAGAACATTGTGAATAGATATTTGCTATGTAATTGAAAAAAAACCACACCACATTCTTTAAAAACCATCACCACTTTCTTATGCTTCTGGCCACATTCTATAGACTTGAATTTCCTCCCTCTGCCAGTATTCTCTACACTTTCCCTTCTCACACTAATAACTCTTGAACTAGCTTCATTATGGCTGTCTTATGCTGAAGTACTGACAGCTGGAAAGAATGTCAAAAGACTGGCACAGGGAGCAACAGGAGTAACAGAAAAGTGGTGAGTGGTCTGTAGCATCCAACAGCATCTGACAAGATAAAGAAGCTATGCTTGTATGTACCTATATTAATTTCCTCCAGCAATTTTTCAATGCTTGAGTAAGAAGATGCTTTGGAAGTTCTCTGGGTAGTAACAAAGACCCACTTTACATTATGAATCAGATAATATTGACTATTTACTTGCAATGCTAAGAGCTATATAATAAACCTCAGATCTCATTAACACCTGCAGCTTCTTTACTAAATCAGCATCAGCTCAGGTTTACCATTGCTTGTAAGCAACTCTAAAACCAGTTAAATGTTCACATTCATGTGGAATGTGCTTAAGCTTTCTACAGAGAGCAAGTAATTACACGTTGTCTATGTTAATTACTAAAAACAGTGCTTATATGTTAGAAGTATCAAATTTTCAAGAACTTGGGTGGTAGAGTAACATGAAAATACATTCAAAATTGAGAAGTACTAAATATTTTAGGAAAGAGAACTGGAGATTTTCATTAAAGTATTGTTTGTTCAAAGTGTGATCTCTTGACACAGTTAAGCTTCAGCTGAAGTATCCCACACACATTACACACAGATGCACACCCACACAAAGATACAGGCCCTTCTTTAAAGGGCATTAATTACTATGGCAACTACTGTTACTGATACAGGCAACTCCATTTATTGTATCATTACTTGCATATCCCTAGAAACACAAGAACCTCATGACGTTTGCAAACACAGTTCATAATTCAAGTTTACCTGACTTTATCCAATAATCATTTGAAATACATCAACCTCTGAAAATAAATTAGCAGGTATCTAAGACCTTCTCATACAAAGAAGCACAGTGAAGATTTTTCAATCACATTTACTTTGGAGCTGCAAGAGATACCTGAGATTTTGTGTTTCCATTAGTTCATCTGCTTTCTTATAATGTTTGTGGTTAAAATACAATTTAACTTACCTAACATTTTCTGGTCTCAATTTATCCAGTACCATCTCTATTAAATCAGGCCTGAATTCTTCCAGCAAATATTCAGCAGCCAGTACTTCTTCTATGGGATAATACTAAAAAACAAAGCCAAGGAATATGTAGATGAATTAAACAGAACTAAGCATGAAAAAGCTATGGTTCAGTAGAGGAAACAAAAGCAAACACTTCTGGTCACTAAATCTGTATTACCTTGGTAATTTCAAATTAGGAGAGTGTAGGATGTTTTAAAATCTCTCTCAAAACTAAACAAGAGGGAGTAGCATTCTAACTATGCAATCTTATTTTTCAAGTAGTAAGCAATTTTACATACTGTATATTTACCATTCTTCTCTCTGACAATATTTTTTGTCTCAATATAGAAGTCACCCACCCTTAAATGGTATTTTGATGAAAGTAAAAGTAACATGGTAAATGCTGACCCCTGCAGGATATTTCTGAAGACAAAAGAATACCAAATACTCACTAAAGTGCATTTGGGGAAAACAAAACATAAATAAGGAAAATAAAAGAAACAAAAAACCTAAGGTTTTTTAGGACTCTCTAATAATTCAATTCTTATTTACAATAATTTAGAGGAAATTATATGTCAATATCTAAATGCATAACAAAAATTTAAACATTTTTAATGCTAACATGTTTTGTTTAGGGTCAAACTGAAAATCACTTAAGGTACATGGCAACTTAAGGAAAAAAAAAACTAACACTCATCTGAAAATTATTAACGTGGTTGACAGGGAAACTTTCTTGATAAACACCTGTTTACCAAGGGAAAATTACCAGGTGACCGAGTACTTGCACTTTGCCATAAAAGTGGACTCTTTTTCAACCAGAATTATTACAAAATGGCTTTCTGAATTATCTACAGTGGAATGACTTCCAGAACAGAAAGTCACAAAAATGATTGTGGAAAAGAGAAAGGGCAGTGGGGGGTAGAGATCAAGGACAATGAACCAAACCTGTGTTATTAAGAATTCTAATGTGAATGCTAAAGATCCAGAGTTTGATGCTCATTTAAGTACTAAAGCAGAACAAAAATTACCATTCATACTGCAAAGCAAAGCAAAAGAAAGACAGTTAAAAAAAAGGGCCCTGATTCAATACCCTGCTCTTTGGAACACTGCTGGCAACTTTCTGGCCTGATTTTTGGAGACAGCAATTGTAATCAAAAATGATCCAATAAATAGAAGCCACTGAAAGACTGTTTCAAAAGTCAGAAGTCCATTTGTTACAGATTTTAGGCATTTGACAGAACAAAAGCAAGAGACAGCATGCCAAGTAGGAGCTCTTTAAATATCCATTTACATGTTTTCAGCCAAGTCTAATGCTTTTTAGCAAACAGAAAGAAAATCTGAATATTAAGCATAATTTTAGACTTTACAGATTAAAGGTCTACAACCAGTAACAGTAATTCCTGCAAAGGGACCAAAAATTTCTCTGAATAGATGCAGACATTAGCTATGCAATGAAGAATGGCTGCAATGTATAAAATGCATAATTTCACTGGACAAAAAAAACCTCTGCAACCCCCCCCAAAATCTCTCATCAGCACAAAAAGAGGGAATTTTGCAAGAAGTAATAAAGACCAAGTAAAAGCTACATGATGATTCTTTCAGTACCAATATGCAATCACATCGATAAAGTCAAGCATTTGTAATTTGCCATCTTAATACAAACATTTCTGCTTACTGCAGTATTTCAACACTGTGAAGTAAGGAACACATTGTTAATGATAAAATATTATTTGTCTAATATTTCCCTAGAGAACACTTAGCTACCAGACAAACACAATGGCAAGGTACAGATGTCCTCAGAAACACTGAAACAGATCAAACAGCACCTCCAGTTACAGTATAATCAGTGCTACCAAGTACACCAGTATAGAATGATAGAGTGAACAGAATGTGACTTATTGACTGCCAAAACTAAGGCCTATGCAGCATACAAAAAGTGCAGTGGACCCTCACATATGCCTGTATTTATTAAGTGGATAACCAAACATGCTGTTAAATTACTATTAGAAAAAACAACAACCAAACAAAAACAACCCCCTCCACTTACATGCAACATTCCTCCAAGCTTTGATGTGTAACCTCGTGGTCGTTCCTTATCTTTAAATCTGAATGCCACAGCATTTAGATCCTAAAAAACAATGTATGAATGATTAAAGAGCATAAATTAAAGCCTATTTTAAGAATAATTACTGGCTACTTAATGCTTTTTTATAATGAAAGAAAAGGAAGTACTTTTGCTGTACCCATTTTATAGCAGACAAGTATCTAACATAAGTTTTCAGTAATATTCAAGTTACATTAAACTCACAGGCAATTTGTGATAGGCTCATAATATGAAGTGTTATACAAGCTTTGTAAGTCATTTTCACATGGCCTCGTCTCTCATATATTTAAATTTCCCGATAATTTGAAAACACATCAACTCTGATCCAACCAGTACACAGTGTTCCAGTGCAATGTTTGTCATATGGTAATGAACTGAAGCCTCTCTCTCTTCCTTTTCTCTTCCTTTTGTTCAGTCAGCCAAGAGTAAGTTTAGAGACAGAAAAAGTGTGTTTCTTTTTGCTGTCTCGGCCACAGAAATAAAACACATCATTCTTAAGATAGAATGGCAAGGGTGAGTTAAAGAAACCTAAGACTTTTAAGCCAGTGAAAAGGACAGTCCATCCTTCCATGAAACCATGCTGAGAGACTGATTAACTCAACAATTCAGCTGAAAGTAAACTCAGAAAGGTTCCTTTCCTATTAGTTTGCCAGCTGTCTGACTCACCCCACAGTCTCAAGAGTGCTGGGGCTGAGAGAAGAGGAGCAAGGGAAAGGCACAGGGATGAGACAGGGATGAGAAGGATGGAACTACCTTTTCCAAACCTTGTATTTGCTTACTCTGGCAGTGAAACAAATCCATTGGGACTTCTAGCAGAGGATAACAAGACCTGAGTATACTTTCACAGGTATACAGTGTCAAAGTGTATGAGACAAAGCTAACCCAGCTGCAGAATTTCTACATTCAGAGACTCAACAGTTTGGATCAAACAAAGCTGAGATAAGAAAAGACATCATTACCCAAGCATATGTACTGAACCAATGAGACTATATATGTAAGTAAAAATGTGTTTGCTTCATACTGACACTGAGAAGAGCAGTGCTATCTAATAAGACACTTTACATTTTTGCTCTCTGCACACAGAACTACCCAGGCTTGTAAGAAGCATGAACAGTTCAGCAAAGACTGACATGTACTGCCAAAGTACTTTATGAAAATCCTTTGAGTTGACTCCTAAAAGATGAGGGTAACAAACAGCAGATTCAATGTCCTATTGCCTTTACAATCTCAACTATACAATTTGACACACGAAAGAAGGGAGGGGTAGAAGAACAGCCATTACAATTTCCAGTTCAGTGTTACTCCTCACAGTAAATTTGAGGAGTAAATTCACTTCTTCAGTGAAGACTAAACAAAGTTATGTAAAATCCTTGTGGACAGAACAAGATCCTTCTCCTTCACCTCCATTATGCTATTGTAACTCCCAATTCTACAAGAGGATTTCAGACCTATGTTAAGACAATGTATTCTGAATTTACTTGTCATTTGTGCCATGTTGTATCTTAAAAATTAATGAATTTAATTACCATGTTATTAAATGCTAGTTACAAAGTCAAATAATTAAGAATAAAAAAAGGGTTTGTAAAAAGACAAGAGCTGCTGACATCACCACACATGGTACCTATGGTACAGCCCCAATACTTACCTTGCACTCCTGGAAAACCCATTCTTGAGGTCCTTCTGTACGTAGTTTTTGAATATATTGAAACATGTGCAAAATAATATCTTCAACATGCACTGAAAAGAAAAAAATACTTGATAATTCACTCAGTTCTGCACAGAGAAGAAATTCAATGAACAAAAATATAGTTTTATTACACTGTTAATTACACTTTGATACATCAAGATCTTTAAGTACATCTGCAATCCCACCAACAAAGTTAAACATGCTTTTCTCAGACATGAATTTAAGGTAAGTGTTCATGTCCCCAGCTAATTCCAAGAACTGCACTGAACATGTCTTTATGTAAAAATATTGATTTACAATATAATTTAACTCAGGTCTAAATAGTATTAATAAGTAGCACACAAAAGTATTAACAGCTCTTTTGAAGAAGTTTATTTAAGGTATTTAATTGACTAATTTGATATAACCTTAAATTTAAGTTGATTTCTTTTGTTAGGTGAAGTGTGTTAGCATACTTAGAGGAACAAAACACAGAATAATAGCAAGCTAGTTAAAATAAACTGGCTTTCAAGCTATAATAACTATTAGTCTCTTCGGATATAAACATGAAACCATCACATCAGCAATAACACAGACACAGTGCTCCACTTACAAAGCCCTTCCTCCGTCAAGTCCACATTAATGATGAAAAACATGAAACCTCTAGCACCTTCCTTCTGGCCTCCAACAAGTGTATTTACCCAACCTATGTCATTAAAAAGAAACCATATTACATAAACAAATCTATAACAATTTATGCAACTTTTTGCATGCTTCAGCAACATCATTTCTTTAAAACCCATTTTGATTCATTTACATGTTTTCCTTACTTCCTTCATGCCTGCAGTAACAATGCCAGGTAAACATAACACAAGTCGGATCTATCTGATTTTGTACTCAGAGTGATATGACAAACTCAGGATCACTTGATTACTGGATAATTTACTGCTGTTTTGAAAAGAATTACATAATAGCGAAATGTACACCACTGTAATCTTCCAGACATTAAGGGACCTGACAGTAATCTCAAAGTTAGTGACAGAATAGAGACAAGATCATGATGGTGAAGTACATACAACTCTCTAAAAAAGGCACATAAAGGGGAGTCCAAGAAATAATAGCCTCAGCAGCCTGAGTGACTATTGCCTATTTATTCCTACCTGCTGCAGAAACAAAAATAAAGCAAAAAATGACTTAGAGCTCAAATGACTCAAATAGATGAGGGCTTTAACATATAGAGAATTATTTAAGTGAAATGTAACTAAACTTTAAAAAACTGTGTGATCAAATATCTTTCCCTACCCTTGAAGGACTTACCTTTGGCTTTAAGCTCTGACAGAAGACTCCCCGGGCCTTCATGCCCAATCAGATGGCCAAGGTAATGGCCAGGGTTTGATTTGTAGTACTTCTGAAGGTCTGGTATAGGAAATGTGACATAAAGATTTCTAATGTCCTTAATGGGTACTACTTTGTAAAGTTGCTGAGGGGAAAAATAAACAAGGAGACCCATAAACAGAGGGAAACTGATTTACTGTATACATGTCCAGAGCACGTATCATGCTTTACACACACACGCACTACAAACACATCTCCCATATCTCGAAAGTATCTAAAATGTAGGGCAACACTTCAGCCATTCATGATCTAAACAAAGAAAATTAATTATATCACAGTTGATTACAGCAGCAACCAAATGTGCAACCTTTACTATAAACTATACAAAACTATACTCAGCAAGGAAAAGTGGGTGGAAAATCAATAAAGAAATATTGAATTTAACAGAGACATTGATAAAGGACTAGTGAAGTGCACAACGTATTACTGAAACATAGAAAATAACATTTAAAACATACGCTGGATGGAAGACTCTCTCTATACATACCCGGAGATGCTCTTCTTGGAAAGGATGTTCAGGAAACTCTGGTATAGGGACATTTTTATTCTCTACTTCTGAAAATAACTTTACCACTAAGCAAGTCAGCTCATCCAAGGATTCTGGAATAAAGAAACATTAGGAAAAAACACAGTCATTATATAAGGATTCAGACAATTTTTTTTTTTAATATTGTTTGGGAGAGTCATGAATTACACAGAAAAGTAGCTTTAATGGTGAAGTTTTTAATTTCAGAGAAAAAAATCATTTAAATTTTGAACTAACATGCTAGAAGCACTATGCTTATTAAAGGAAGGCTTCAATCGTGATTAAAATAAATCCTGTAACTAAAAATATATCTTTATATTTTACACATTAAACTAAGCTAGAAATTAAAGATACATCAGATACTGAACACCTAGAAAAACAAACATTTCACAAAGAGTTTAAGGGACACAGAATTACAGCTGCAAATTTTCTAGAGTGAAAGCAGCTTTGCCAAAACTTGAATCTTCTTCAGCCTCAGCTCTTGTCCAGTACTTCAGGTACACTGTGAGCCAGGTCTATCCTTAGCATCCAAAACACACACACCTGTGACCAGTTCAAGCACTTCTCAATTAACATCTGTTCTCATTTCAGTCTGTGACTGCAGTACTTTGCAAGAATGAGAGAAGACCTTTTGCAGAAAGAATATGATGATGCACATTAACTCACCTAAACTGACCTAGACCGTTTCTGTTGAAATTCTGCCTTCAGAATTACTTTCTGCCTCAAGAAATGCATTTTGGAGCACTTCTCAAACTGCGTATAAGATAGGAAAGATTCTTCTGACAATTTTTTAGTGAAAGATTTCCAAGGGTGGGCATCAGAAGAAACAAAACATTTGTTTCTTGGATGTCTCAAAGTACAACCTTAATCCTTGAAAGATTTCTAAAAGCAGTTACCTTGTTATCAAAACAATCTCAGAATGAGAAAGCAGAATCTTTCCTGCCCAATATATGCATGCTCCTACACTACACTAACAGAACTTTGCAGGGGAAAAAATCTAACAAAAAAATGTAAACCAAAGGGTTTACTATATATTAAAATTTTGTGAACTGCATGTTATTCTATTAAAAAGCACCAGTTTTTATGCATATCAGCAAAATAAACACTCATTTAATCTTGCAGGGACAGTTTAATACAGATTTACAGCTGCCAAGGTGACTCTTATAAAAAAGTTTCCATGTACAGTTCCTCAGTGAACTTGCTTTTGATGAGATAAAATGCTCCTTTTCCTCCATTCGTACTCACCATCCCAGCATTACTGTGAAACACCAAACAAGTAACAGTCTGCCAGCGCATTTTCAAAAAGCAAACAGTTTTCAACATGCTGTTACCAAGCTTTTGGCAAACCTAAGTAAAATATCATCTCAGCTGTTGAAGGTTCTAAGCAGTTGGAACCTTCATTTTTTTTTTTCAAGTATATACATAAAGTCTTAACCAACCAACAGAACAAACTCACCTCTTCCTAAGACACAAATAGCCATTAAATTTGATGAGTAATAAGTAGAATGGAACTTCAGCAGCTCTTGCCTTACATCTATTCCTTCTTGGGTTGGTCTTGTTTCCAGAGTGAATTTGTTCCCTGTAGCATAAAAAACAATTAACAATATTTGATGTTTAACAATATTTATTGTTTATGAATTTATGGATCAAAAAGAAATACATAAACTAATCAGTCTGCTTTCCTTTGGATGGATAGTAATTTTAAAAATAATCAATATGCATAATAAGAAAACTAGATCTCTATTGTCTTATGTTTTAAGTATTTTGTCTGCAGACAAATTAAATGGTGAAGTTCTAGACAACCTCTCTGTTTACTGCCACAGCATCAATAGATAAGTTAAAAAAATAACATATGGTTAAACCTTCAGTCAGTAACTGTGCTGTTACAGTACTGGAGGACATTAGGAAGCAGCAGGCAGAAGACACCTTACAGATGTAGGAAAATGGACACTGGTCAGTGCAGAAGTGCCTGGAAAACTACTTGACACTGAGGGTAATGATGGAAAAGAATCACCATCACAAGCATTAATTCAGGGAGATCAGTGAAGGCTATCTGGGGAAAAATGCACACCCTTAAAAAGAAAACTGGAAGGTGCATTTGTTTCTATGGACAGACAAGGAATAACAGAAGGTTTGCTGACCAAACAGGGTGCACAGCAATGAGGAATGACCTAAAGCATCAAATGGAGTAATTCCCATACTCTGCTAGATTAACAACACCTCAGCTGATCAAAAGGAAACAATAAAGATCCAAATGCATTGCAGTTGTCATCTCTTTGGGTAAATAAAAACCATGAAAGCTGAGCTCTACTGCAAAGTCATACCTACTGGAAGGCTATGTGATGTAATTTAATTTCAGAATCAGAACCTAATCTAAGGAGAAAGGAATATGACTATTACTGTTGAATTTGAGCACATTCTGGGTATTCTCCCCGAGAAAACATTTCACTTGTGTGAACTAGACAACCTTCTTAAACTGTACAAAACTATTTCTGCAATTTCCACTTATGTTTTCTGTGTGCTACATAAAAATCAAATACTGTCTTCAGTAACAGAGATTACAGAATGTACTTTGAACACCTGCCCACTAATTCACAGCTCCTGAGGCATTATTTTAAAATTTACCTATTTGGAGAATGAAGTTATAGTTTCACTTTTACAGACAGCCTGTCTTTACTGGTCAACAGAGCAATACCTGCCCTTGTGGCAGGTGGATACCAGACCCATAAATATGCTTTCCATCAAGAGATGTAAAGGTACATCTTGTCTTTTTAGAGACAGAAGAAACCGCTTCCTTTAAGCCCATTATTTGCTCTCCCATCCTCCTACTGTACCCAATATTTGAGTCAATTATTCAAAAAGCAAACTGACCCATCCACAAAAGACATTTTTGAGCACATCATACTCAATGATTAAACAGTGCAGTCCTATTACTTTGAAGGTTTCAAAAATAAATTAATGTAGAAAATAATGCCTGTCAAAAAAACCACCCAACATTTAAACTTCTACCAAAGCATCAAACTTTTGTGGTTTTGTCCAGAACTATGGTATCTTAACCTTAATGCTTTTTGAATTGAGGTTTTTGTGGTGTTTATTTTAAATTGTTACTAAGCATTCTGTGAATACTTTAGCCTAAACAAAAACAAAAAACACAGTGGTAGGATTGGGATTTATCCAAGATCATTTTGTCTATCCGTCTCTTACTGTTGTGCTCTATGGTTCAGATTTTGTTCTATATTCCTTCTCAGTAATTTTCACAGTATTTTGCTAATCTTTCTGATTTGACCTAGTCACTGTCATCTTGTCTAAATGCAATATTAAATAACCAAAGCACTGTGGCTAACAACAATTTAAACACTATTTGTTCACTTTGTTATACACAAATACTTAACACTACCCAAATTATTACAAATCCAGTAACTGGAAAACAGCACTCACTGCAGTAATTATCAGAATCATAACAGTTGCTTCATCATTGTACTCAAAGTCTTGGATCACTCTTTCCTATGCTTTGTCTAGCTCTGTTCAGCCTCATTCTTTTTCCTATGCTTTTGTCTAACTCTGTTTAGCCTACCATATGAAAAATGTGATAAAGCACCATAATAAACATGCATGGAGAGGAAAATAAGAGAATTGTTACAGCCTGTCTTTATCAATTTTATATAAACAATAATGCTATGTATGTTATACAGAACTCCACTGGATAATCATATTCTGACAAACCTGTTCCAAATTTACTGAAGGGATGGTTGGGGTTTCCAGTAGCCTTCTCCAATTGAAACAACCTCCAAGCATCATTCATCAGATTCTTCTCATGCTCAGAATCAACAGCATTCACTTCCCTATCTTTGCAACTTTCATCAAATAGGGGGCACAGGAAAAACTGGGCAAATCTAAAGAAAAAAAAAATTAGTTCAAGTCAAGAATACTGCACATAAATTGTAAAAGGGAAGTGTAAAGCTTTGTACTTCCTGAAAGCACCTGAATACATTATTAATGCAGGACTTACGAATGTTTTAAGTTTTGACACTGATTTAGTATCCTTATTTCTTAATTTCTTTGTTTACAAATGCAGACAACATGTTCATCATACAAGGTAGTACAAGAATCAAGGGCCTTACATCACAATTCCCACAGTGAAAATTTCTCCTATTCTGAGGTTCAGCTGCAAGAGGCTCTTAATTCACCAATTAAATAAGCCTTGTCAGACATCCAGGGAGAAGCCAAAGAGAAAACTCACTCTACCTTACTGACTACACACCTTCCAATTTCTGTCCCCTCCCACATAACACTGAGATTGCAACAAGCTCTCTCTAAGAGCATCCTTAAATATTTCTAGACTTCATCCTTGTTTTGCTGTCAATAAGGATCCCATGGGAAGTACAGCATTTGATTGCACCATCCCAGTATTTGCACAATGTGTAAATTCATGATCATATTCTGTGCCCCACATTTCCAAAAATATTCAGTGTAAACACAACATTTAAGCTTCCAAAATTCTGTCTCGATGAAGAACTCTCCTAGATGAAAAAATCTGAGTAAGACTTTCAAACTGAAAAATATCTGGCTATCAATTTTAACAAAAGATGGCTTTTACCTTTTTTTTAATATCATAATGATAGAACTACCAAAAATCTTCTACACTAATAAATTCAAGTAGAACCTCTGTAACAAAATTCTAAATACTAAAAAAATGTGTTTACCTGTCCAGTGCACCTTCTAGATGTTCATGTGACACATCAAAGTAATAGTTGGTATGTTCACCACTCGTGAAAGCATTTGAGCTCCCGGCATGCTCACTTAGAAATTGGCTGTACTCATTTTCTTTTGGATATTTCTTGGTTCCCAGGAACAACATATGCTCACAAAAGTGACTAAGCCCAGCAATGTTGGGGGGATCAGACAAGGATCCTGCAAGAGGAAAAATTTCATGTAAGCATTCATAAAAAGTAATACTAAAACATTAAGTCTTTTAAAGTACTCTATATTATAGTATGTTTTTTCAGGCAATTATACCAATTCTGTGGCTGTATCTGTAAGAAGATACTTGTGCAACTACAGTCAACTAAACTTAATCTTCAAAAAAATATTTTAAAAATTAAAATTAGTAACTGAACCAATTAGTGTCTCAAATTGCCTCTCCAGATCAGCTTGCACTTCCTTATACAGATTATTTTCAATTGAAGTCCATGACTCATAACCTGTAAAGACCTGGCAAATCAGACTGTTCTGAAATCTATACCTTGACTTTAATAAATGCATTGTGTGAAGAGGCAGCAATTGCCAACCATAATTAAAGAGGTATTTATCATATGGTTTATAGGATGAGTGATAACCTGTATTTGCCTGAACACAAGCAGGTATGGATTACCAGCTAGTAGGTGTGAAGGCAAACAGATTAAAAGACAACAACAATTTGGAAGAATGGAAGACAGGCAGAAGTTTGAGAGTGGCAGTCCCGCCTCGGACTGTGCGGCGACGTGCAGTGGGAGAGTGGAGATGAAAGCAACAGATACATCTCCTCCAGCACATGTGCAGGAACTGGATGCTGCAGTTGGCTATCACTGTCACAGCACCTAAACAAAACCACGTTCAGGATGCTCTGAACTAGATAATGATCTGGGACAGCCATCCCCATAAAAAAAGGCCAGAAGTTCTTAAAGTCCCTCTATTACTTCTGCTTTAACAGAAACAGCAGCAGGAGCTCTCAACTACAGACATGGCAAGAAGGTGTTTAGGTTATGCACACAGGCATCATACTTTCCAATTAACTGAAAAACTACACAAGCTTGAGAGGTACCTCAGATATAAGAAAAGGCTTCCATCATTCCAAAGAGTCAAAGTAACTGCCTTCCCCTCCTATTTCCCATATTTCTGTTTGCACACATAAGCACCACTGAAGTTAGGAAGTGCCTCTCTAACTTCTCTAGCACTACAGTATTTTCTCACCTCTATGCATCAACAACTTCGCATGAAAAAAAAAAGTCTGACATGACAGATGGAGCTGTCTGAAATAATTGCACTAGCACCCGCCCCTTTTCTGCTTACAAAACATCTTTCATAACATGAAACTTAATGGTTAAAAGCAGTCTTTCAACTGACTGAGCTACACTTGAGTAAACACAGAGTACAATAAGAGCACTTAGCTCTAGTAATTTTCAACTTGATGTGTCAAAGAATTAAATAAACTATAAATTACAATAAAAGGCTAGGCTACCAACTGCATACCGCTCCTGTCAGTTTATTTGCATCAAGATACCAAAACGTGAAGCAGTTTTATTAATGACATAATGAACACAACATGAATTGAATACCTATATGGACATCAAGTGCTGCTGAGGACTTATCTGTGGTGGGGTCACTAATGAGAAGAGCTTTAATGCCATTTGCCAATTCCAGTCCACGATATTCTCGTTTATCCTCGGGTGATTTGATAATTTCATTTGTTATTCTCTTAATAGCTGGATTGTTCATTTTGTTGCTTGTCTCCTTCTGAAACCTTAAAGAAAACAGAATAAATTTCTTATTATTTTCACTTAAGCCTTGCTAATATTTTAGTATTATGTTAGACAATATGCGGCAATACCAAGAACTAGAAGTTCTATTATGCACAAAATTCCCTGAACTTGCCTAAAATTCATGTCTTGAAAAATACTGCTGTTAACAAAAAAAAACCAAACCAAAACAAAAAAAAATTGAAGATCAAGAAATATAAAAAAAATTTGTATCACTTAACTGAGTGCTTCGAGTATCACATTAACTGTAATTTAAGCAACCCACACTTAATAAATGCCATCCCCTTACTCAATTATGATAAAAATTAAATAAAATGAAGCATATACTGCTATCGCAAGTATACTTTCAAACTTCAGGAAAGTATTTCATGTATCTGAGTTGTTGATTGTATTACAAGTGTTGTAACTCTGATTGTCAAATAAACAAAATTTTACTAACAGACTTGTATACTCAAGCAATAAATGGTTACACTGTTTCCAAGAGTGCCATAAAAATACAAAGAGTGCATAACTGCCATGATAAACAGGAATAGATTGTCTCACACATTTAAACTTCTATCATTAGTTTAACAGATGCTACAAGACACCCTTCTTTACAGGTACAATTCTGAAATGCTAAGAAACTAAGTGTGGCTGATTCAGAATCTGAATGTCTCCAAGCAAAAGCTATAAAGTAACTTTCTAAAGTAACTTTCTAAAATGTGCGGTTCAATGCATTTTAGAAGGAAGTATATAAACCAGTAAAACATTGTTTTCTCACTATGAAATACTTTAAAAAACAAAAGTACAGGCAAATGTAATCACTAACTGGTAGCTGAAATACTGAATTTAAATTTAAATGTGTACATTCTCATTTAAAGTGGTCGTTGATGCACTAGTTTACCCTGTACTCAGGCTAATCCTCCTGGGAATATCTATGGGTCTTCTTCCACCAAAAAATGCAGATACCACTGAGATATAAAGATTACTCCAAGTACCACAACATCTCTGTTTCTCTGCATCAACAGCACTGATACAAACTATGCTAACACTTAAAAGATGCCTCCATGTTCAAAGTTCAGAGTTTTAAGAAATACTCCACTAAACTTAAGGCTAGTGTATAAAATTTTTGAAGTGAGAATAGACACCTCTCATATATGAAAACCAGTAACTAAACTGTTCCTAATGGTTTTTCACTTGCACACAAGTTGGATTGACAAATCCAAATGTGCGGGAGAACAAGGATGTCCCTTAAGTTCCTGATTCCATATCTGCTAATAAACACCTGTACCTTGGTTTTCAGCTAGAATATTCAGTATCAGTAAGATACTAGCTGCTTGTCAGAAGACACATATATACTATAAACTACTCAAGTTGTAGGTTTTCTTAAAATGTTATACAATTTCCTTGTCATCTGATATCTCCTTGTTATTTCTACACCACATCACTAAGTCACAGAACTTTACTGTTTGTTCAGATGACTCATCTTTCCAATGTGATTCATCAAATTACGCAGCTATGAAACCTTATGAGATTTCAATTGATGTCTTGTGAAGCTGTACACCTCCACTTCATTCTATTATGATTCCCTACTTCGGCCTCCTTCATAGGCTACTTCCAGCTTGGTAGTGAAATTTCAGTACAGGAAAAACCTACAATTTTCAAAAGGATGACATTAGTAATTAAGCCTTCAAACCAGGGACTGAAATTTGTATCTCCACCTTCACTATTCAATAGGCATTGTGAATACAACATTCTCTAACTTCAAATGGGTTTGCATGATTACCTACAATTGTTTTGCTGCAAAGTGAATCATAGGACCAGACAACTTGAATAAATGCAAGGGCTGATCAACTATGCAATACTACTGGAAGGCAAAGGATGTCAAAAGGATGAGACCAACACCTTCCTGCTTAAGTACTGCTCCTCCTGCTGCTATGTTACTACAATACAAAAGTGAGAAGAAAAAAATTCACTTCAGAGAGATCTTGTATAGCATTACGTTGTCTTAAGGAGTAAACTGTAATACCCAATACTTAACATTCCTTCATATCACTGTTTTACTGTGCAGCTTTTAAATAAGTGCAATTGCTTTATAAAAATACCACATTCCATTCTTTCACACCAGAATCCTAAAACCCTGTAAATCACTTTTTCACAACAGAACTGCTTTTAACCACAGGCAAAAAAAAAAAAGTAAGAACACCGGAAATCCTGTACTTATTTTTTGAGAACCAGCTTTATTTCTAAAGCCATGTTCAGAAGCTGTCCTAAAGTCCATGTGCTACAGCTACTTGCTGTACTGTCATCACAGTGAGCACTGGATGCTGCTGGTCAGTGGCGAAACAATTCTTCCACAAAGGAGGTGCTGTATTTATTGCAGAGCTAATAGCCTAACAAAAACATTAAATGAAATATTGCTATACTAATTTCACAAAACAGAAGCAACAGAGAAAGATCTGATAAAGCCAAAATAGCAGGAACAATAAGAAGCATTACTGTGGCAGTGGAAATTCTTCCACTGGCTCAAAAATTACAGGCAGAAAGACAACAATGGTAAAGAAAAAAAGAATAGGGATGTCTGAACTGAGAATAGTGTCCCTACTAATTGAAGAGGAAATATTCTTTCTCCACACCAAAACTACTTCACTTGTACAAGAAAAGTATCAGTTAAAACCAACACTGAATTTTCAATTACAGCACTTCTAGTGAAATTATATTCTACTCTTTGAGGTTCCATTTTTGTAATCATTTCCAGACAGCCAGTCCCCTGGAACCAGCAAGGCTCTCTGGGGATGCCAGGTTTCACCTGCAAACAGAGTATTACAGAGTGGGATTAAGTGATATATGATTCTGCTTCACTATTTTAATCTCTCGGAGTTATTTTAGTGAAGTTACTTTAATTAAAAATTAGCCCGTGTAGTCAAATCTAAGTCCAACGTTTGAACAATTAAAGGACCATATTTGAAAACCAATTAACAGAAACTCCTGAGGGTTGCTTCAATGCAAGAATGTGACTAGCTAATAAAAATATGACCCCCAAGGCACAAACTCCAAAGTGCTTCTCAAGATTTTTTTTGTCATGACAGTATGCACATACTGAAGTCAAGTATTAGCACACAGGTCTGCTTCAGATGAAAGACAAGCTACCATCTCAGCAGGTTTTGATGCTTGTTTTCTATCAGCTGCCTTAAAATTCACATTTTGAAGTTTTTATGCAACTAATTGCTTACCATTTACCAGAGTGAAGTGAAACATATACTGAGTGAGAACTTCTGTTCTGTCCTGCAATGTTACCATTGGTAACATGTTCTGTGTGCTGTTTACTAATGCAACTTGGTTTACATGAAGGTTTCTCCAGATGCCAATGCGTGGAGTGAAAGAAGTGCTTTGGCAGGAGGCCCAATGCTGCAGAACTACCAGCCAGAGCTTTCTCACCTCTTACAAGGATGACAGCACCAAACTGAGCACTTTGGAGGAGTCCCTGAACTTCTTCAGTTGCAAGCTCATGGCTTTGCAGCAACCAAGTAAATCTGCATTCTTGCACAGCTCTGCACCACTCCTCTTTGTCTCTTGCACCTACTTCTGATCATGACAGCAGCAGAATTATGTTACCAGTAAAACAATCAAGAGTCTACCTACTCTCTTAACATTTCCATTCACCTGTATGTTATAATAAAAATGTGGGGTTTTTTTTTTTTTAAACTAAACTGTAGGCAGGAAAGTTAAATCAATTCAGGTGAACATTACCAAAAGGGATTCTTCAGGAGACTATCCATACTGCTTCAGGTTGCACATTCATCAATCGTTCTTTTAGACACTTAGAGATTAAAATACTTCATGATTCAACATCCATAAAGCATCACTCTTGTGTGAATTTGCTTGTCATGAAGCTAGAGAATGTATGCGATTCCAACACATTCCTGATACTAATCTAAGTAATTCTGATTGCATGCACAGGCAGACAGACTGCATAAGCAGATAAACTGCTCAAAATGTTAACATGTTTTATCACTTTTAAACTCATCAGGAATTCAGCATACTACTTCATACACAAAAGATCCAACTACAAAGCCCCACAATGATTTAATCAGTGCTCCCAAGTTATTAAGAACAACTAATCATGCCAAATCAGGCAAGTTTGAAGATGATGAATATTTATAAGGTTTTGTTATGTAGCTCATTTTGAAGAAATTCTAAAGTCTCACTACAATTAAAGCTTTTTCAGAACCTCAGTCTGCAGCTTTTTGCCAAGTCTGTAATTGACTCAGAAAATTCCCTCCTAATGATGGTGGCCAGGGCAGATGCCTGCCATGCTCTTGTTTCCCAGAGTCTAGCTTCTACAACTTCTACATCACAGCAGTAAAACTTGGTCTGCCACAGGCTGCACTGCCAACGTGACAGCAGAAACACTGGTGTGCAACACCGGTGGACAGGAATTACCAGTAGCATTAATGAGACCATACCACGTGTGACCTTGGCAAAAACAAGAGCCCTGATGGTTTCACATGTGAGATCAGGCCCCAGCTGAGTAACTGGCCTGAGAAGAACAATGATGTGCTGGCCAAATGAGATGGGATATACAATCCAGACACCATAAAGATAATTTACTGACCTAAATCTACACTCCTTATCTTGATCACTTCACAGTTTTCAAAGCACTAGGAAAAAAGGTCAAACAAAAAGGCGGACCTTAGACAATTTGATACTACACAAAGCAATAAAGGACAAGTGTTTTTTAATCTCTAAATGACTTGAGCTCTTTAGCTTACTTTTCCTATGTCCTCAAAAATTGCACCAAAAGATTAATCCAAACACAACCTCCAATGTAAACAAGCTCCAACCACATTCACCAGAAACAGAACAATTCATCTTTCCCTAACAATTCTTTGCTTCAGTATTTCACAAAATTCCAAAGCGGTTTTGAAGCCTTTGGTTATTTGGAAGACCTCTGCAAGGGGGGGTTAAGTAAAATTATCTGGGTTTAATATTTAGCTGTCATTAAAATATAATATCATTAAAATTTTCACAGATCTGGTATAGTAATCTGGCTTACATCAGTATTTTCAAATTGAATGTTAAGAACATGACTGATCAGACTAGTTTCTGTGCTACGTGACCAACTGCTTCAAAGCATATTTTACACATTTTCTTAAGAAATGGACTCATTAATTCAATTGATTGTTTTATTTATTGAATACTTGCAGACCAGTGGTTCTCATTCTCTCCTCCTCCCCCTGACATTTTTCTTCCATCACCCTACAGCTGCAGGGCTTGCTTCACAACTCCAGACTGTGGTGTCTAGCGCATGACCCTGCACGCACCGCGGGAAACATTAAACTGGATGCTACAGGATGGACCTCTGTGCTTTATCCTAACTGAGTTTTGATGTGTATTTCATAGATTTTATGTGCAAGTAGCACATCAGATTGCTCAAAACTCTTTGTAAAGCCAACTCACTTAATGCTTTATGCTACCATCTGTCTTATACCCTCAAAAAGAAAAACTTGTGAGGTTTGAATTAAAACAAAAAACAAGATGAGACTAAAACTTTACTTATACTGCATAACAACAAGAAATTGAAAGAAAGAAGAGAGAACTGGCAAGAAAATCTATCCAGCAACAAAAACAGAGAACTTTAGAATTCTGAATCATTAAAAGCACTGTAATCCCACATTAAAAGCAACTGTTTATCTAACACTAGAGTTTTGACATGAGCAACAAACCCATAACAATAAGCAGTTGACAAGAGTCAGCGGTGTGTTTCAACAAATGAAGTTCTGGCTGTTCACCTATTTTGTAGTTTAGTTTTTACAATTTTGGACAACTCAGTTCTGGTTCTACTGTTAAAATTATAAATAAACTCTCAGCTCTACAGCATTCTTTTCCATATCAATTGTTCAGGCAAGCTATAGTTCTGACTCATTCTAAAAACAAGATGCTGAAGGAAAGTTTTCAATAGAAAGATGTAGTGAAGCAACTTTCAAACAGGATCCATCAAAATCACCTTATTATATATATACAGTGCTATCTCATAAGAATATTTTAGCAACATATGGGCATCATAGAAGCTGAAAGCAAATATGCTCACTGACAGATCATGCATACACAAATACACAACCAGACACAAAACTGATTAAAGCAATTTCTCTAGATTTTTATTACAAACTTTTTTGATTTCTATGCTGTTAAAAGATCAGACACCAAAGTTACTATAGAAGCACCTAATACAATAGAATAATTGTATCAAAAATATCAATCCCAGACACTATTTCTCAAATGGTGTGACTGCATTTTTAGTAAATTACTTCTACAATAACCAGCAATGACCCCTATAGCTAGGAGCCTAATACCTTCCAGTACAGTGAAACACCAGAGGTAATGAAAGTCTTGTCTCTTCCCCCTTTCTTCTGGATCTAACAGGGAAGGGAGGGCTTCTGTATTCATGTGCAAAATAAGTTACATACTTGACACTTCAACCAACTCCCAAAGGTACCATTTCATCCAAGGGATTAAACCACAGCCTTACACTAACTGAAGACAGAGAGCAGAAAGTGGGCAAAAAAAGCAGGCAAACATAGAAATCCCAATTAGAATAGACAATTTTCATGCTGTACATCATATGAAAAGGAGGTAAGTTGTAACTGAGAATTTATCTTGCTACTTGACATAGAGATGAAGGTTAAAAATGTTATGAAAAGAAAAAATTCAAGCATGAACAAAATACAAAGATGGAAACAGGGAACACATAAGTGAAAAAAAGATTCTTAGTTTTCACATCTTGAAAAAAAATCATCACGTCTGCTCTCATTTCATTATCACTTATGTAAATCCTAATTCACAATTAAAATCAAATGGATTATTAAATCATGGTTGTAGGCAGTATGAAAACATAACAGGCCTACTCACATACATTAAGTCCAAATACTGCATATATTCACATGCATAAAGAGAAGTAATTTAGCAGGAGAAACTACAGCCAGAGAAAAGCACTGGCCCTGAATACTGTGGATTACCTTTACAATTCTGAAGCATAAATAGCAATAATGAACACTAACAGCGCATCTGAATTTTGACACACGAGCGCCGACAGTATGAGTCATCAGAACTCACTTTTTTTCCCCGGAAAGATGCTACTTTTGACGTCTCTAACTTGTGCAGCATTAAAAATAGGTTTGGCTACTAAGGTAACAGATACAGTGTTAATGAACGAAAGAAAACAACTTAGCCTTTGTCCCTTACTCCACCTCCCTTCCCGAACAAACTTTGCCGAGTTGTTACGCAGTTTAAATTGCCTCTAAAAGTGAGTTATGCCAAGCCTCCTGCCCGCTCCTCCCTTGATCGAGGTTAGTCGAGCTCTCTCCACTGAAGTGGTGACACTGGTAACACAAACACGCAGTAACTAACCCCATACAATGCCAGTCCCAGATAACTCGTCAGAAACTGAGAGGCCACTCCCATCAAGTCTGGGTAACTGAGAGCAGTCTCTTCTTAAAGATTTTAAACTTTTTTTTTTTTTTTTCATAATTGTGTCTTAGGAAGACATGCCAAGTTAAGTAACATGACAATTCACGGAGGTTTTTTGAGAGGGAAGGAGAACAACAAAGCAAGCCCCCGGGCAACGAAAGCCACGGGGCTGATGACCAAGCCTGCTTTGTCAAAGGAGGTGCAGCTGTAAACACCGGAGCACGTCAGCCTGGACTCTCCCGGGCGGCAGAGCAGGACACAAGGCAGGACACAAGGCAGGGCTCAGGCCTCGCCTCCTCGGCACACACGGCCCCGCCGCCCCCATCTCGCCCACCGCCTCCCCGGAAAGCTCCGGCGCCAGCCCCGCTCCGCGGCCCGAGCTCCCCCGGCTCCCCACCGCACTCGGGGCAGAGCGGGCACTCCCCTGGACTCACAAGGTGCCCCCGCCCGGCCGCGCCGCCGCCTCTTACACAACACCGCCGGGGCTCTCCGGCCTCACGGCCCCAGGTCACACGGCCCCGGGACCCGCGGCCCTGCCCCGGCACCGCCGCACTCGCACCGTACCCGAGAGAGCTGCGCCTCCGGCCCTGAGGAAAAGAGCGTGAGGCCGGGGGGGCCCAGGGGCGCGTCCAGCCCGGCAGAGCCCGGCTCAGCACAGGGAACAGCCGCTGCCGCATATCCCTGGCGGCCCCGCCGCCAGCACCGGCCTTTCCCCGCCGCCGCCCGGCCCGGCTGCGCTCGCCTCAGCACGCGCCGCTCCCCGGCGCCATGTTCTCCGCCCGCCTCCCCCCGCCGCCCGGCCAATCCCTCCCAGCGCCCGCGGGGTCCCGTCCGCCCTCCGCGCCCGGGCCTGGCGGGACCCGTACCTGGGGGTGCCGGGAGCTGCCGCCTCTGCCGCCGGGAGGGCCGGGGCTGCGGCTGAGGAGGGGGCCGGGGGCCTCTGGGAGGAGGCGGAGGCGGTGGAGGGGGTGGGTGGCTGGGCGGGGAGCCGGGGCGACACTCGCCGCGGCGGGGGGGCCGCGCCCGGCGGAGGCGGACGGGGCTGCGGCGCGAAGGGCGGCGGGGCGGCCCCGGGCTGCACCCGCGGAGGGACCGTGTCGCGGCCCGCCCGCTTCCTGGTGGCCGCGCTCCGCGTCCCTGGCGGCGTCTGCCAAGACAAAAGGTAATTAGACTCCTCGTAATTTGAGCACAGTGGGTGCAGTGCCGTCCTGAGAGGCAGAGATTTCGGGTGTCAAAGTCCTCCGTCCCTCAGGAAGAGGTCACTCTGCGGCAGCTCCCCTCCTTCGGGCGCTCTCCTTGGAGCCCGCTGGCCGCCGCTCACCTGCCGCGGAGCTCTGCGGCCCCGCCACGCCGGACACAGGACTCGTCTCGCAGGATGGGTTTAGGAGGTGTAAATGCTGGATAAGGTTGAACTTCTGTTATAAAACCGTAGATTTGGGGTTCTTGGGCGATTTTTTTTTCCCTTGGTAGGTTCTCTTATGGGAAAGTCGTGGATGTGGCTGGTTGCTTTAATTCCTTTCTAGGAAAAAACAAAACCCCAAACTAAAAAACCAACCAACCAAAAAACCCCAAAAAAACCACACGCCCCCCCCGCCCCCCCCCCCCAAAAAAAACAAACCACACCACAAAAACCAACTAACAAGTCATCCCCCCTCAAAAAAAACAAACAAACAAACAAAAACTCAAAAAAATCCCCAATGTTTGAAGTTCTGGTCATAGGCTTTCTTCATGTGTATCTGTTTTGCTGTGTCTTATCTTTCAAAGTTACAAAGGGGAAAAAAAAATAAGACATAAACAATGTGCTACATTTAATTCCTGATTTTAGCTTCCCGACTGCTTGCCTTTTATAAAAGATGGAGTATCTCACAGCTGGGAATTCACAGAACCCTCCTCTCATAAAAAGGTAGAAAGGCATAGCCAGACGAGTTACCTAAGGTTATTTCTGTACTCAAAGATGGAATTGAAGAGTTATCAGAAGTAATTTTAAACTTAGTCAGCTTTGATTAAAATTGCTGTTAAGAAGTGGCAGCATACTGCTTCATATGGTCAGCAGAATCAACAGGGAATCAAGACAATCTGTCAGGGAATTTGGTAGACGTTAATCTGCTGGTTTCCAGGGAGGTCTGTGCTGCTATAGAGATGCTCTTACCCCTACCTGAGCTTCCAGTTTAAAACATTTGTTCCTACATCAAGTACACCCACACTTCTGGCCTCAGTTTAGACACGGAACTCAACTCATCCTGGTTGGAGCAAGCCATTTGGTAGTTTTCACCTCAATCAACTGTTTGGATTTAGAACTGTGTGGGTGCCTAATTTTAACACAGTATGTTAACTCCTGTGAAAATGTCCTCATGGGATTCTAGTTTGAGGCAGTCTGGGTTTTTTCCAGTTCCTAGTGCATGTAAAAGCGAAGACCAAGCTGGACAGAAAGAGGACAGGATAAATGGTGAGCTGTTAAATCTGAATTCCACCCTGTTGCTATTGCCAGTGCGTCAGAGAGGCTCATCCCATGGTGTCTGACAGAAGGACTGCCGGGTTAGTGCCCCTTCACAATCTGTCTCCTCCCCTTCAGGCGCAGCTGGAGGATTAAGACGTTGTGAATTGGATTAGTTCTGTTAAATTGAATGTACAGTAGAAATACTTACGCCTTTAGTGTTAATACAGTTATCATGTAGGGGTGAATGCTATAGAATTAAACAGTTTCAGGCAATTTACTTTTTTTTTCGGGTCCCGACAGCGGATTGTTAGCCTAATGTAGTATATATTTAGCTAATGCTGGCCTGATCTATATTTAGCTGCTCTAATAAATCCTGCCTTTTCCTATAAATCTTGCCTAGTATATACAGGCGGAATCCTGGGGAAGCGAGGCAGACTGTGCCAGCAAGGTTCTGGTGGTCGGCTAAAACGTGAATCTAAAACAAGCACTTCTGTTCCTGTGGTGTGATGAAAGATCACACCTCCTCATGCATCTAACATAGCTCTTGCAGCAGAGGCATGCAATAGAGGTCACGCCTACTGTACTTTACACCTATTATATCCATTGTAAGCTTATTTAGCGGCTGTTCAAAGTCACTGGTGTGTCCTGGTTTAAACCCCGGGCAGCTAAGGATCAAGCAGCCCTTTCCTGCCCTCCACCCATCCTGGTGTAATGGGGAGGAGAATCAAAAGTAGAACTTGACGGTTGAAACAAGAACAGTTTAGTAACAAACAAAATAAATTATAATAATAGTAAATAATGATAGTAATTATTATACAAAGATAAGTGATACACAATACAAATGCTCACCACCTGCTAACCAATGCCAGACCCTGCCCCCAGGCCCGATCAGGCCCTTCTGGGTAGCTGGTAATATAAATCCCTAGTTTATATTCTGGGAATGACATTTGTGGAATATCTATTGCTTTGGCCAGTTCAAATCACCTGTCCTGGCTATGTCCCTCCCAGCTGTTTTTTCACCTGCACCTCCTCACTGGCAGAGAATGAGACACAAGAAAGTCCCCGATGCAGCATAAACACGACTTGGCAACAACCAAGACATGAGTGTGTTACCAACATTATTCTCATGTTGAATCTACAACACAGCACTGTGGCAGCCACTGAGAAGAAATTAACTCTATTCCAACCAAACCCAGAACACACTGGTGTTTATTCAAAGCAGATTGTGTTCTTATACTCTGACCCCTCTCCATGGCCGTTTCTACTAGCCAAAATTACAGTCATACACTGTTTCGGATATCTTTTCAGCGTTTTAAAGATCTTTTTAGTAGGACACCTTCAGCAAAAGTAGAGAGGACTTTCAGTGAAATTCTTTTCTCAGTCTGGTCCTGCAACTAAGATTTCTTCCCCATGAAACTTTAATTGCTCATAGACAATTGTTGCTTTGGTCCTGCCTTCTTCATCTGCCCTAGTAGAAAAATAGGTGTTGCCTAAAAGACCAAACGAGCCTAGGTATAATTTAGAGTAAATGTGGAAATTATTCAAATACTCCTACGAAGAAACCTTATGAAGTAGCAGTGTAGAGATCCCTCTTCAGGATATGTGACATAAATGTACAGTGAGGGAAAGTGATCTTCAAAGTAGGTAGGTTAAAAATAACTTAGAATAAAACAGTATTTTATCTCAGCCTGGAAGCTGAGAGACAGTAGGTGTGAAACTCTTTTAAGTACAGTCTTGTTAGGCTTCTAATGGAAGTATGTCTTTTCCACATAGATAAAATTCTGGACTAAATTCAAATTGTAATTGTATATAATAGACCTTTGTAACACACTGGCCTCAGGCTGAAAAAAAAGCATAACTTATGGTTGTTATTTTGACTCCAAAATAAATAGCGGCAATTTCATGACAAGACATATATGAAAAAAGAATTGTCTATTGGCTGTTCCCAGTATAAAAACACTGAATGAATAAAACTAAAATAATAAAATAATTAAGTTAAAAAATAGTGAGGTGAAGGAGACATTTCCTGTTGACTTCAGTCAGTGCTGTAAGTCTGTGTGTTTCTTATTTTCCCATTCATTGTTTTTTTTGTTACCTAAAGTCATCCAGCTGCACATCTGAACTGAAAACAGGTAACGTATGGAAAATTACTTGCTTAACTCTGAGCTAATCACATAAATGCATACATCCCCCTATGTTACCGCTAATTTTTTGTTACGGTGACTATGAAAAGATGTAAAAGTGCTACCATTTGTGTTGGGCAGTGATCTGGCACACATGCCTAAAAAAAGAAACTCTTTTATTCTGTGTATTTTCCTGGTTAGTTGAATCCAGTTGTGGTTTTAATACTGTTATATGCATTGAGTCTTTAATTTTTAACAAGAAGATAGTTATTTTATTGCATTTTCTCTTTTCTTTTAACAGTGACATAGCTATCCTTTTACCTTGACTGAAAGAGAGCTCTGTCCTCAGCTGAGAATATACCAGTGCTCTGTGTGTGTATGTCCTTGTTTAACTTACTGTGTATGGAGAACAGACTTTAGAATATTTCTGGTCAGCTGGTCAGGCTGTCCAAAGACTAGAATTTCTTTATGTTTATCCGAGGTGCAGGTGATTTCTCCTTTAATGTGAATATGCAATTAATCAGCAATTTTTTTACTATGACACTGATAGTATTAAATATTAAACTCTCCATGTGCTCAATACAGGTGATACATTGTGTAGCATCCTGGCAATCAAATCTGGTGTTACTAAGCCTTGAAGAAGTCTCACCCAACCTTATAATTTGTATTAATTATATATCTCCATTATTATATCTTATATAACCATTCTTCATTTGTAAGTAATGATGTTCCATGTAAACAATTTTACTACTTTTCAGGCCTCCATACCTACAATTACCCAAGTGATCTGACACAGGCCCTAGGAAAACAGTGTTTGTTTTGTCTGTGAATATCATTGTAATTCAACGAGTTTTTGTTTGCTAGCCTTAGGTAAAAATTCTTGATTCATTATTGGGGATTAATACCCTCTTCTGAAATCGTTATATTTGCTGTTGTGTGTATTATTCTATAATTTAGGTTTCTGTAACGTTTTTGTCTCTCTTTAAACAAAATAAAACATTTTTCACAGATGAAGTACCTGTCTTTTTAAAGGTCATTCTCCCAATGACTGTTAAGACTGTGGCCTAAGTATTCTTGTTCCCTTTTTCTCACATTTATTTTTATTGCTTGTGAAATGCCAGCTCCCTGTTACTCAGTTTGTGTTTGTAGTGTATTAGTATCATTAGGTTCTACCTAGTCTAAGAAAGTGTACAACCTATGCTATAAATTGACCTTGTAAAACAGACTTCAGCCATTAAACTGTATGTTTTTTAAAGCTAACTTGATTACCAGAAATACATTTTCCATTTACCACAGCTACAGCAAAGGTAGCTATCAGCCAAATTTAACTTTCAGTTAAATCAAATAAATTCTTATTGCTTCAATGCAGGTTTGAATGATTCCTTCTGTGTCTGTGAGAGACGTTATATTTTGAGGAAAAATATGACTTTCATACTAGGAAAGAACAAACAAGCAGAGGTCAGAAGAATTTTGTGTTCTGGTGCTGCCTTCTTTTGTGTCATCCATATGAAGGAGTATAGAGCAAAAGGTAAATATTTCAATCATTTGCATACCTGCATTTGACTTTTCAGTCTAGCAGTAGCTACTACACAACTGTCAGCACAAGTGATTTTTGCTGTTAGCATAGATGGAATACAAAAAAAAACAAATAATAAAGGTGGTCTCAATATGTTTGCTGCCATGGATTATATTTATTTTCCTGCCTGGTTGAATCTTTACTTAGCTGAAGCAAAATGTATTATTGTGATTATTATTGTTTATTGTTTGTCCTTTGTGCCTAATGTAAGATTGATAGGCTCTGACACTGTTCTAATTCTTCAGATAAAGAAGAATGTTGCTTGGTGTCACTGTCAGGAAAATTACTGCAAGCCTTATGGGTTAGTATTCATTTGTTATTGACTTTAAAAACTCACGGAGGAGAGAAATATAATAAGATTCAAAGCAGCTAACTTTGGGGAGGAAAAGGGTGTGGACACCTGCAAAATTATAAATGGGCAATCTAAGTTTCAGAAATTGGGAAGGCCCTAGAACAAGAGCAAAGCACTATGGCACTGTAGGCCGTAACAGGTAGATGACAATCTGTAGGAGCCAGCACAGATTTAACAAAAAAAGCACATCAGATGAGTTGAATCCCCATCTGCTTCTTCCCCTCTACCCAGAAGACCTGTTACCCTGTCATAGATCTCTACCTAGCAAAGCATTTAATAGTGCCTCAGAGAAAGCTCTCACAGGGAAGCCAGGGTGACATAAATGGCAAAGTCGTTCACATGATGTATTTTCAAAGTAAAAGGATGGATGTGGTGCACTGGTGATGCTTTGTCCTGAGCCTGTAACTACTTATTCATTCTTACATAGGATTTTCCCCCACACGATAGAGCAATACCCACCTGTGAACACGTGGAAGGTTAGGTGTGGAATTGAGACTGACATAGACAGGGGACAGCAGGTGCCCTGTTGGGAATGATAAACGCCGTACCTCAATGTGTAAATAGAAACCTGAACATTGTTTTAAACAGGCCAAGTAACGCTTAAATTCCACAAGGCATTTGGCGAGGTGTGCTTATTCGCCGTGCTGTTTAAAGAAATCGTGGGCCAGCTGGAGAGCTAGGGGGACAGAAGGACGGATGGCTTGATCTATGAGAAAGGGTTTATATGGATGTTGTGACTGTTGAAGACTGGTAGCAGGCGAGGAGTCTGGCTGCCCTCAGACCACTGGGTGTCAGCAGCAGTTGCAGAGGAGGCCAGACGTTGTCCTGCTGGCCCCTCGCGGTACTGGCGGCACAGACGAGCCGTACGCCAGGTACACGTCGCGGTTCGGCGGGATCGGCAGCACCGAGGCTTGGGGAACCGAGGCTTGGGGAACCCAGCCCAGCGGAACCCGCCCACCTCACGGTGCCGCCGGCGCGGCAGCGCCGCTGCTCTCAGCGGGCGCGCGCCGCCCCCAGGATTTGAACTCCCGTCCCGTGGTGCCCCGGGGCCGCCGCTGATTGGCCGGGCCGGGTGGTGCGCGGTTCAAAGCGGTGCTGGCGGGCCCACGGCAGCGCTTCGCTCTTGTTTCCATTCTGCCATGGCTTCCTTCGCCTCCCAGGGCGGTGGCACCAAGAAGGAGGAGAAGGGCAAGAACATCCAAGTGGTGGTGCGGTGCAGGTATGTGTGGCGGCCCTTCTCTGGGCGACCGTTGGGGGCGGTCCGCGGACAAGCCCCGGGGAGGTCCCGCGTTGGTGCCTCCGGGCCCAGATGTTCTCTGTAGTGCCTCGGACAGCTCACGGGGCCGGCAGGCCGAGGCCACTGCCGTGTGACAGGCACCGTACAGCTGTGGCTTTGCCGGCCTGCTGTGTGCGGCTGCGGAGATCCGTTCTGGGGGATCGCTGTGTCTGCCCGGAGGGGTCGCTGCGAGGGAGCCGCCCGTACCCCTGAGCGGGCTCGGCACCGCGCTGGGAGCTGCCTGTCCCGGGGTGCGGTTGAGGCAGCCCCGTGTGCCCCGCGGGGAAGCGGCGCTTCCGCAGAAGTAAGACTCTTAGGAGCGATTTCTTGTAGTTTACAAAGGCAGAAAGCTGCAGTTTCCGAGCTTGATTCAGCGCGCTACCCAGTATGAAGCTGTGTAGGAAGCTCAATGAGAGCTGCGTAGAATCAATATCATATTCGAGACACCCAAAAACCCAGGCAGAGTTTCGCCGTTCTGTGAGCTCTTGTGGGAGGGACGTCGCTAAGCTTTAACAGCTGAAACTGTTGCTGTGTCCGCTGTGGTGTATCTGTCACATAACTTCATTGATGTAGACTTTCCAGGGGACACGCAATGGGATCGGAGTCTGCTGCTGAAGTAAAAATGACCAAATGTCTTGGTTGATGAGATGAATTTACTTTTTGGTATGAAGTGATAAATTTCATGTAACATAAAGTAAGGTTCTTTTTTGTAATTCTGAGGTGGTTTTAAAGAATTGCTTATTTAAATAATCTTAAAGCATTGCATGTTAAAACTGTAATACTGGTAATGCATTATCTATAGTGTTTGAAGCACCTTTAGAACTTGGGGGTTTTTGAACCAGACCTGCAAATATTAGTTAATATATTATGCTTTTAATGCCTTTTCCAGTCATATTCTCAAGCTTATGAGTTCTGTTTTTACAGAAGCGCGGTGAATATAGAAATTAAAATCAATTTAGCCTTATCTTTGCAATGCAACTATAAAGCTTCTGAAACAGTTGTGGGGTTGGTGAAAGAGTCAAGGCTGTTGCAAAAGAATAAGTTTATTGAGGCAATTCTATTTGAAGTACTATCAAGAGCAGCTGTTCTCTTTTTTGTCTCTCTTAATTGTTCTGCAATAGCTTTATCAAATATTAGTATCTATTTTAACTAAATATAATGCTCACTATGAAGGTAGCATTAGGACTGTTGACAGCAGGGTTCTGCTTTTGTTGTAGCTCACAGACTAATTGCTGTGCCAAGAGTTAGTTTCTTACTTCTTAAAACTTTCTTGCCCTTTGTAGAGCTTTTTTTTTTATGGCTTCAGTTTATTTGAGCTAGTAAATGTTTCTTCCACCTTTCTTTTTTCTTCTGCATCAAGTCAAATTCTCCTTATCTTACAGATATGGAGGTGGATGCAACTGTGTTCTTTCGTGTCCTAATTTGTTCCCTGATCAGTCTGAGCATATAAAAAATATCATCAAGCAACACATTTACTGAGCTTGGCAAAACATGAATTTGGAAACGCAAAATGCGTGCATTAGCCTTGTTAATATGCATAATGTGCTTCTTACCTAAGGGGGTGAATGTGAGATCAAATGTCTCCATGGCACACTGGGCAGCTGCTTGTTATAGTGGTGATGATGATGATCTGCACTCCTGCTTCAGCCCAGCTGAATTGTTCCCCTAATATCACAGCTGTGGGCTCTTGCACCTCCTGCCATGGACTGGTTCAGTGTTACCTGATTACACAGCAGAATATGTTAGTCATTCTGTTCCTTTTAAAGTCATGAAACTGAAGCTATAACTTGCTCTTGTGAACAAGATTTTAGTGATCTTCTGTTGTTTTTAGTCCATCTTGCACCCAAGTGTTCCATGGTCTGTTCAGAATCTGACACTTCCGCCTCAGTGATGTATTGAGGGAGAAACGTTAGCCACAAGGTTCAGGAAACTCGAGGTGTCATGTGCTTGCAGTTTCCTTGTGTTTTGGGGTGGGTTTTTTTAAACATTATAATTCTATAATTCGATCTGATATTTCTGACTCCTGTCCTTTTAGGCCTTTTAATGCCTCAGAACTTAAAGTGAGCTCCTATGCTGTCGTAGACTGTGATCAAGCGAAAAGGGAAGTCAGTGTCCGCACTGGAGGAGTGACTGATAAGTCATCAAGAAAGACTTACACATTTGATATGGTTGGTAACTTGGTTGGGGCCTTGTTGAAACAATCTAGTACTTAGTGTGATGTTATACATTATTCTGTGGATAAATGGGATGTATTGTCTTTGTGTCAATAGGTTTTTGGAGCTCAGGCAAAGCAGATTGATGTATACCGGAGTGTTGTGTGTCCCATTTTGGATGAAGTTATTATGGGCTACAACTGCACAGTGTTTGCGTAAGTAAGCCAATAATTATTATTATTAGGAAATTTTATTTGTATTTTAGTTTCTTGTTTATATTTTTATTTTTATTCTCACAGTTATGGCCAGACTGGTACTGGTAAAACCTTCACGATGGAAGGGGAGCGGTCACCCAATGAAGAATATACTTGGGAAGAGGTATATTTTCACTCCTGAGATTTCTCTTGCCTGTACTGTAGCTCAAAGTTAGAAACTGCAGAAGGCTAAAGAAAACCAGAAATTCTGAAGCTGACTTTCCTTAAATGTTTGTAGATTAACAAATAATCTCACTCAGTTATATGAAAAGGACAACTTTACGTCTTTAATGCATTGCATTCACCTCTTGGCGACTTTTATATGAAGAATCATCTTTATTCTTGTTTATATCTAGTCAGACTGATTAGTTAGAACTCTACCTCCTAGCTCCAAATCTCTTTCAGTACATTTATAAATGAAATATTTCTTTTTAATTTATAGGATCCACTAGCAGGTATCATACCCCGTACATTGCATCAAATATTTGAAAAACTCACAGAGAATGGTACTGAATTTTCAGTGAAAGTCTCTCTTCTGGAAATCTATAATGAGGAGCTTTTTGATCTTCTGAATCCTACTCCTGATGTTGGAGAAAGACTGCAGATGTTTGATGATCCTCGAAACAAGGTTAGTGCTACAAAATTTGTTGTCTTGAGGCTTTCAGGATGGTTGAGAGACATATAATAAGCATGTATTACTTTTTGACAGCGGGGTGTAATTATTAAAGGCTTGGAAGAAGTAACTGTACACAACAAAAATCAAGTTTACCAAATCCTGGAAAGGGGTGCAGCCAAAAGAACAACTGCAGCTACTTACATGAACGCATATTCCAGGTACAAATCTTCCCCATTTCAGAAACCTTGTTTTGTTCTTTCTTAAATAAAATCGTACTGAAGAAGTAAGAAGCAAGTGTAAATATGACGTCATCTTGAGGTTGTCCATCACAGTCCAGACTGTCAAACATTGGTTAGAAAGCCAGAGTTACAATTTCTTCCTTATCATGTGCTGTGGGATGATTGCAATAGGTGTATGAAGGGTTAACCCCAGCCAGCAGCCAAGCCTACCCAGCCACCGACTCACTTCCCCACCTGCAGGATTTCGGGAGAAAATTGGAAGTGTAAAAGCTGGAAAACTCATGGGTTGAGATAAAGACAGTTTAATAGGGGCAGCCAAAGCTGTGAACACAAGCAAAGCAAGAAATTAATTCACTTCTTTTCATGGTTTATCCATCTCCATGAGAGCAGGGCCCCATTATCTGAAACACTGAGTTGGGAAGACAAATGCCATCACTCCAAATGTCCCCTTCCCTTTTCTTCTCTCTTCCCCCCACTTCATATACTGAGCCTGATGCCATATGGTCTGGAATATCCCTCTGATAATTTTGGGTCACCTGTTCTGGCTGTGTCTCTTCCCAACTTCCCATGCACTCTGAACCTCCTTGCCAGTGTCACAGTATGCAAAGCCCTGACAACAACAATCTATTATTAACCTTGTGTGCAGCACAAATTCAAAACACAGCCCCATACCAGCCACTGTGGAGAAAACTAACCTCAAAAACAAACAAACAAACAAAACCAGTACAAAGCATCATAAAATCTGAATGGTTCTCAAGTTAAAAAGAGACAGGCTATTTCTCTGTGCATTGTTTTTAACCTAAGCGTCTCCTTTTGTTTAGAGTTTGCCTGCTTTGTAATTAAAGCATCCTTTGTAAATACGCAGTTTCTATTTGGAAGAGTAGCCCTGGGATTCCACCTAATTCTAGCTGAGATAAAAGCATCATAATTTTCTTAATTAGAAATCTAGAATGTTGAAGTTTAACTCAAAGTTACAAAGTTAACTTTTTCAAAACTTTCTATGCCTATGAAAACAGAAGACCTAAATCTGACAGATAGATAAGTGAAATACATTGCCTGTGCTAGCATGAGATAAATACTCCTTACAGTAAATACTTTACACTTTCAAAAAGAAGGTTCCTTTCAATTTTGGAAGATGTTTAGTTGATATACCTGTATCAGAGGGGTGGGTTGTCTTTATTCTAGCTGTTCTAGGTGGTTGGGTATTTTGGCCAGTCCCATTTACTAAATAAACTTAATGTAAGAGTTGAGTATCCTTTCCTTTCCACACCAGCAGTAGAAAATGATACATTAGGATTTGTTAATGAAGTTTGGAATTTCAAAATATTGCTAAGATCTGCTTTTTACAGATCAACACAAGACACTCATTTCAAAATCTGGCTTCTGTAAAATTTGCAAACTAGGTGGTAGAAGCTGGGAATAAGATTGTATGGCAATAAAGGCTGCTTCATATGGTTGCAGGTCATAGAATGCAGTAGAGGCACCTGGGTCAGAAACAGCATTCGTTTTATTACTGCCTTCACATTCTTGAGCTGCAGATGTGATATCTATATCACTGTGAACAAGTAGTGATCCAATGTTGCAATAGTAAAGAATGTACCCCGCCCGTGTTGTATTTTAATTTCAGGATATACTGATCGTGTCTGTCTACTGGTGGAAGGAAATGGGTATTTTCTACCACTGATTGAAGTGCAGAACTTATTTTGTCTGAAATTCCAGGGAATTCTGAGAATTTATTGTGCCTGAAGAGTTGTTTTATGTGTCATCAAACTGGTGTAATTTGACATCTCTGGCTTTCTATATGTCCGCTTCCTGTAGTAAATCTTATTAAAGGAATAAACTCAACATAAAATCATCTTTACTATGAGAGTGGTGAAACACTGGAACATGTTACCCAGAGAAATTGTAAATGCTTTATCCCTGGAGGTATCCAAGGCTGTTCGATGGGGCTTTGAGCAGCCTGGTCTAGTGGAACATGTCCTTGCCTGTGGTATAGGGATTGGAGCTAGATGAAACCATTCCATGATTCTGTGATCTTAAACTGCATTCCTATTTTTGATTGAAAAATTAATTGAAATTCTAAATTTTTAATATTGGATTCAGCTAGTTGCTGGATTTTATTAGCCTGCGTAAGGAAAGTTATGTTCCTTAATCTCACATTCTGTGAAACTGTTCTTAGCATAAGAACTGGAAAAAAAAAATCTGCCAGTCAGTTTTCATGAAGTGTTTGTGAGTTGAGAATACACAAATGTAAGCAAAACCAAGGCATTTCCCTTGCTTTTCCTTGCAGTAAGGTAAAATTTATAGGATTGAGTGAGTCAAATATCAGCCAGTTGCTTCGTCACTGGTTTTAAATACCATATTCATAGTACACAGACAAAATTATACTTAGCAGAATAACTTTTTGTGTTGAAAATATAATTTGTAGTTCATGAGCTAAATGTATTCTCTATAAAGAGCACAGAACTTGTAGCAGTCATATAACAACCAGATAGTTGGCTTTAATGGAACATCTGAAACTGGTTTCTTTTGCAGCCGTTCCCACTCTGTGTTTTCAATTACCATCCATATGAAAGAAACAACAGTAGATGGAGAAGAACTTGTTAAAATTGGAAAGCTAAACTTGGTAAGTATTTGAACTAAGTGTCATTGATAGAATTTTTAGAAATGTACTGGAGTTTATTAGAGTTTTTTCTGGATAAGGGGAAAAATTATTGTTTTCATAAAGTGATATAGTCCCATTTGTCACCCCAATGTCTCTTGAAAAACTGGTAAGCTCTTTTATGTGTTCTGCAACACTTTGGGGCAAGCATTCTTCAGGGTGATTGAGCCAGAAGCATAACTTGTCTTTCAGGTTGATCTTGCAGGAAGTGAAAACATTGGTCGGTCTGGGGCTGTTGACAAAAGAGCTCGAGAAGCTGGAAATATCAACCAGTCTCTGCTGACACTAGGAAGAGTTATTACTGCTCTAGTGGAAAGAACCCCTCATATTCCATACAGGGAATCTAAACTCACAAGAATCCTTCAAGACTCTCTTGGAGGACGGACAAAAACATCAATAATTGCCACAATTTCACCTGCATCTGTAAATCTTGAGGTAAATTTAAAGTCTGAAAACCTATTCCTAAAATAAAAAAGATACTTTGCCAATGATACAAAAATATGAGTTAATTCCTCAGCCTGACCTAGTATTCCATCTGTTTTTCACAGGAAACACTGAGTACACTGGAATATGCCCATAGAGCAAAGAACATCATGAACAAGCCTGAAGTTAATCAGAAGCTAACAAAAAAAGCTCTTATTAAGGTAAGACATAGAGCTTAAAAAATTAAGTTACAGGTTAGGCATGACTTTTTGTTGATGTAGTCTTTGCTGTGCAGAAGTTATGGGTATGGGAGAAGCTGTAACTAGTAGCAATGCTTTTCTGAAGTGATTTTAGTTACTGAACTGATGCTTTTAAACTAGAACTGCACTGATATAGCAATGGTCCCTGCAGATATTGTAACTGTTGATAAGATTAAAGTTGAACAGAGGACTATTGCTGCCAGCTGTGACTGTGGGTATTACATGTTTGCGATTTTGCACTTTGCTTAGAAGGTGCCTGAATTAAAGGGAACTTGTCAGTTAGTACAAGTGAGAAGACAGTATAAAGTGGCTCTGCCCCTAAGGAAGCTGCTATTCCCATTATAAGCTGCTAAATGCAGCCAAGTGACTTTCAAATGGAAGGTTTCAATGGTCTACGTATATATAGCCAATATATATCCAATGATATGAATTTAAATGGTGCTGTACCGAACTTAGAACAGAGGTGAAGTGCTTTGCTCTTGTGCTTATGCAAAACTTCTGTAGAGCACTATCTTTGTAAAGTGTCTGTTAAGCAGAATATTGAAACCAAAATAGAAATTTTCAGGTTTACATGTGATTGTTTCTTTATGCAGGAATACACTGAAGAGATTGAGCGTCTGAAGCGAGACCTTGCTGCTGCTCGAGAGAAAAATGGAATCTATATTTCTGTTGAAAACTATGAGTATGTCTGCAAAATTTCTATAAAATAACTAGCAACAAATCTCAGATACTTGTACCCATCCTTATACAGAAGTACTTTCAGATCTATTTTTAATCCAGTAAGTTGAAGATAGTTAGGAGACTTAACTGGTCAACTTGTTCTTTCAAAATTAATTATTATACATATAAAATAAAATAGAGTTGCACTGAGGAATTTATGTATGTGTGGAACTTCCCATAAGCATTAACCAGCATGCAGATTTGCGCGTGCAACCTTTTTTTCAGTGGAAGCTGATACAGGAAAGTAAACTTGATATACTGAACTTCACTTTTAATAGGGCTAGTTGCACAGAAAGTTGTCTTAAATCTTTTCTGCCTTAAGTGAAAATTACATACTATTCATATAGAATTAAGCAATACTTATTTTTCTAAATTACTGAAAATGCAGTGTAAAATCTTGAAACTGCCTCTTACTTGACATATTTGTTTGCTTATTTTAATCCTTACTTGAGAGCCCTTAATGGAAAGCTGACTGTTCAGGAAGAACAAATTACAGAGTATATTGACAAAATCAGTGTCATGGAGGAAGAAGTGAAAAGGGTAAGTGATATTTTTCAACTATGGCTTAAATCTGCCAAAAATTGGAAGAAAATAATTCCTCATTTCAAAAGGAGGAAGAAAAGTTTGAGGAAAGAACAGTCAGAAGACTCTTTTTGTTGTTGTTGGTCTTAAAAGTTCCACAATTAGTCAAGAATGGAAGCTTCCTAGTCCTTGAAGTTAGGAATTTGAAATAATGCATATGAAATTGCAGGTTGCAATGCTTATTTTTAAAGCTTTTTTCATGTCTACTATTACAATATGCTTTGCTGAATTTTCAGCAAAAAATCTGCTTGTAAAATGGTATCATCTCAGCTGACAGGCATCTGCTTAGGAGCAAAGAATGAGGGGAGAGAGTTCATGAGCTTCCTTTTAACAAATTGCACAAAAATTGGAGCTCCTTATTTAAGAGAAATGTAGATATTAATTAATTAATGTAGATATTAAAGCTGGTATATGTAACTCCTCTGTGTAATCAGCTTTACTGACTCTTTTCAATCTATCTGGTTATGTTTGTTCAGTGGGATTCTTTCCCTTGTGCTATAACAGTAGTTTCCTCCAACCAAGTGATTATTACAGTGAGAATGGTGTTGGCTTGATATTTTCAGTGATTACAAAGACTATACAATCTTGTAGTTTAGGTTTAAGGCCCGAGTCCTACAGCTGGAATGACATTGCTAGAAGGATAATTTGCCTTCTGTCATTGTCGTGTAATTTGGGAGATGTGAAATGAGACTGTCAAATTTATATAACGTAGTGTTGCCTTTCTGATGATTGTCTTCCTATTTAGGTCACTGAACTATTCAGAGTCAGTAAAAATGAACTTGAGCAGTGTAAAACAGATTTGCAAATAAAGGAGAAAGAACTGGAAGAAACACAGAAAGATCTGCAAGTAACCAAGGTTCAACTGGCTGAAGAAGAATATGTGGTTTCAGTTTTGGAAAATACTGAACAAAAGCTTCATGGCACAGCTAGCAAGGTTGTCAAGTTCTTGTGCATACTATGAAACAGCTTCCTATGTTTGGGAGTTTCATGGAACTTTCCTGTTCAAGGAAACTAATTGTTGCTAAAGCGTGATGTGAGTGAGACAAGACTTGAATTTAAGATGGAAGACTAGGATTAGATTGCAGGACTTTCTCTGTGGTAGCATTGACAGTTGCTAAACACTTGTACTTGGCTTTGTTGAACCTTGTGATGTTCCCAAGGGCTCAATTCTCAATCACATGTGAGTCCCTGTGGATGGCATCCTATCCTTCAGGTGTGTCAACTGCACCACTCAGCTTTATTCAGCTTTATTTTTTTCAGTGTTTATTGCTGAACACTCTAGCTGGTCTGGAACTGACATTCCCTCATGCCAGTTTGTCATGGGAGTTCCAGTGGTTTGTGGTATCTATTATCATGAGGTTTTTTGCAAAATAAATAGTTTTCTTTCAAAATCTTATAACTGGTCCTGCAAAGCAGTAATTTACAATATCTGAAGGACCTGGTCTAGTGGAACATGTCCCTGCCTGTGGTAGGAGGCTTGGAACTAAATAGTCTTTAATGTCCCTTCCAACCCAAACCATTCTATGAACTGGGGTGGAAAAATGGCAAAAAGCTTTGAATAATGTTGCCCTGTCACCTCTGTGTTTTAGGGTATGGCTTTGATGTGTTTGTAGATTAGTCATAACTATCAAAACAAACTTGAGGTAAGGAGAGAGAGTGTCCTGTTATTTAAACTGCAAAGTGATGAAACTTGTATCTTCAGACACAATTTCTTTCTGTTTGGATTCCTGTAAGATTAGGAGGGAATGCCTGGTTTTTATGTGTGGGTTATGGAGTGCTTGAGACAAATAGGTACAGAAATTACTTATGTTCACTACAAACTGGGATTCCACTACTTATATGAGTTCTAAATTAGTTATCACAGGACTAGTACTAGAAACCTCTTGCTTGAGTACTATATTAAAGAATATATTATTTTCTGTCAGATTGTTCAGAAAAAAGTTAAAGTGCTCAGGTATTTTTCAGTCACTATTCTGGAATAAATGATACCTTTATTCCCTAGATACTTAGGGAGTCATTTATTAATGCTTTGATTTTAAAGCCAGAACAATGGTGTAGGTAACTTTTTCCCATGTTCTAAAAGCATAAATGACATACCAGGGACCAGAACAGTTGTAATTTGATGATGTAAAGGGAAATACCTGTCTTCCTAGAGAGAGAAGTTCTTTAACTCAGAACTGTTGTTGCTTTTCCTTATATAATATGTGCTCGACTTCTTGTTTAAAAACATACTAAAATAACTTTAAAAATTATAGTTACTAAGTACAGTTGAAGAAACTACAAGAGATGTATCTGGGCTCCATGCGAAACTGGACCGTAAGAAGGCTGTTGATCAACACAATGCTGTCATCCAAAATAATTTTGCAGGACAAATGAATGCTTTGTTCAGCAAAATACAAGATTCAATTACTGAAAACAGTTTGAAGCAGCAACAGATGTTGACATCTTACACAAATTTTATAGGTAAGTGTAATGCCTGTATTAGTAGTCATCCTGTAGTAATCTCCAAGAACACTTCCTAAAATGTATCTGCTTTAGGGAAGAAGTGGCTTTATTTGTGACATAATCATTACAGTTGCACCAATAATAGTGTGTTTGGAATGATCCACAGCCTTCCTGTAAGGGGCAATAAGGTGATAAGTAATAAAAAGAGTTCCTATCTTACAGGGCAACTTTAGGAAAATTTGTAACTCTGGATTTCTTTTGTAGGTGGCCTCCTGTCTACCAGTTCTTCTACAGCAGATATTCTTGCATCAGTTGTATCAGCATCTTTTGCCTCTCTTAAAGAATTGATGTCTACTAAAGTTTCTCACATGTCTGAAAAAATAACACATCATGAGAATCTGTCACTTGATTGTAAAGCGGAGCTGCTGAGGTTAATTGTTAGTACATTTGAATACTCTACTTAAATGTTTGAAATTGGTTTTGATCAGAAGGGGTTCTGTAAATGTATAGAATTTTCTCTGATACTCTTTACCTGTATCTGCTTCACCACCTGACTGTGATTGTCCCTCCCCACTTCCCCTCCCATGTCACCCCCACAAGCTTAATGTACTATGTAGTGTATACTGTCATAATAGAGCATGTGTACACAGTAGCTTCTTAAAAAGGTAGATGAAGGAACAGCCATGTTCTGGTTTAACTTTTTTTTTTTCCTCTTCCTAGGAGGAGCATGAAACTGGATTAGGAAGAGCAGTAAATAGCTTGACACCAATGGTAGAATTTGTCTTGGGGTTAAACTGTCAGTTCCAGAGTAACATGAAGAAATATTCTGCTGTGGCTGACCAGGTGATGCACATAACCTGCCTCTTTGCCTTGTGCTCTTCTATTTTATTTAATTTACAGATAATATGTTATTTGTTTTTCTGCAGTATGTCAGAGTGTTTCCACTTATTGTCTGGCCTTTCCCCCTTATCTTGTCCCATGAGTTCTGTCTTCTATCTTTCAGAGTTTTTTCCTCTCTTGAGTGTGGTAAATTTGCTTGTTCTCTGTTTTGGCACAACTGCTTGCCTAAGTGCCACAGTAGAATGGTAAAACATGGATGCTTAAATCTTTATGTAACATATTTGATGATACATTTAATATACTCTCCCCCTGTATTTTAGAAATCTGGGGAAAAAAAGTCAACTTAGGCAAGTCTTGCCACTTAAAAATTTTTCTACTTTTGTACCAGACTTTTTCTATAGTCCCTTTGATTTGTGGGAAAGGTGATGTTTTATCTTGTTAACAACAGTAAGTGCGAGCAATACTGGCACTTATTGAAGTCCTTTGCTTCAAGTTATAATTCTAGTCTACCTTGTGATACTTGTGTAGAACTGCAGCCTCTTTAATTTCTTGGGGTTGTTTCCATCTTGTCAAAAACAAGTCTTTGTTTCTGATTACCACTTCCTCTTATTGAAACATTTTCCCCTCCTGTCAATTACAACACATGAGAAATCAACTCCCCTTGTCTGGAAGCTTTTTATTGGTTTTCAGGCTTAGGCAGCAGATAGTCCATGGCTTACGAGCTCTTGCTGTTCCTTGACTACTTTTCTATTTTGTTTACCCTGCATGTCAAATTTTGTGTTTGGAATTGTCTCCACACTAAGTTCCAGTCTCAAACTTTGAGTTTGTTCCAAGTGTGGCTTTTTGCCTTTTACACACAGTACTTTATTAACTCCTCTTGACAATTTCCTGGGGGTAGAGTTTGTTTCTATGTCAGTTATGCTAAGGAAAAATACCAGTTTCTCAAATAGAGATATATAATTCTAATTGTAAGTAAAACTTTTTTTTTTTAAGATGGAGAGCCACAAAAAGGAAATGGATACCTTCTTTGGAGATCTTTTTCTCACTCTGAAAAAAATACAGGAAGAAACAGCCAGTGGCTTTGCTCAGCTCCAGCATAACTGTGACAGTTTAAAAGAAGAAGTAGAAACGATGAGGTTGGCACATAGAAAGGTATCCTTAGAGTAAGAAAACATGCTAACACCAAGTGTGATTCTTTGCTTTGATTTAAGCTCTTATGTGGTAGTAAACCATTATACTTGCTTCAGAAAAGTGTTAGGAGGACAGTAACTTGTTCCTAATTCTATTCAGTTTTTGTTAGGCTGCTTTAAGTAGTTTATGTAGGAATGTAGCAAAAATTTCCCCTTGCTGTGAGTATATCCAGTATATGTGCATTTACATGTCTCCAAAAGCAAAGTGGCTGTATCTTCACTACACAAAAATTGTACCTTCTGCTTTAGAATTGCAAAACTCTGCATTTTTGATTCAGCCATTCAACTACCCTTTAAGACTGTTAAAAAGTGCAGAATAACAGTGAAATTTGTGGTGATTTTCTTGATAGAGCACAGCCAATTTGATGTCTTTACTGCAAAGCCACCTTGATCTGTTTGCTCAAGAGACTCAGAAGAATTTAACTGATGTACTCACAAGGAATGGAAGCCTGAAGACCACCATCACTGCTATGCAAGAAAGTGTTCACCTGTAAGGAGCAGTTTCTTTTTGCTGTACACTTACTCAAGATAAACTGTGTATGAGGAGAGCTTCAAAACTGGATGCTCTTCATATTTATGTGCTTATAAAACCTGCTGGGCATGACCTGTGTGTTAGAGCTGGGTTCTGCCAGGGAGTGTAGATCATGGTTGGCCTTTCCCCAGAGTAAACAGTAGTTCTAAAAGGCTTGCCCTTGAACATGTGTCCTGAGCATGTTGCAGTAAGAAAGTATCATTTTGGGGGCAATATGCTGAGGAATGTCCTTCAGTGTCTGGACTTCAGAACTCCATATTATAAAAGTTTAGCTTGAAGCATAATCTGTTGCAATATTTTTCATTCAGTTGCAGACTGAATAACTAAAGTCTTGCTGAAGTTGTTTTTAGTTTTGTGGTTAGGGTCCCTTTTGGGATTTTTTGGTTGGTGGGTTTTTTTTGTTTGTTTTTTTAGCAAATCTACTGCTGCAAGTGCTGTGAATTTACTAAGTAGAAAACAATATTATAATTCACTGGTTTGCTAGAACTGTGCTATTTCACTGGCTTTGTTCTCATATTTCTAAAAGTGTACTGTGTTAAAATCTACCTTTCAAAATCTCTGAACTCTTACAAATATGTTGTTGCAGGAAAACTACAGACCTAGTCAGCAGTACAAATTCCAATCACAGCAAATTTGCTGCATCTCTGGATAATTTCTCTCAAGAGCTCAGGAGTATAAATGCTGAAAACAAGACAATGCTGGAAGAATCCAATGACCACTGTCAACATCTTCTCAGCAACCTCAAAAATGTGTCTCAGGATACCAATACATGGGGTGAATTTACAACTGCTCAGATGGTCAACTTTACTAATCAGCAGCTATTGTCTTTCAAGGATGAGAAACAGCAATTTCAGTATTTACAAAAGGTACCTATAGTCATTTGTAGTCTAATGCAACATCCTGAGACAAACTTTATTGCAGAATTTGTAGAGAGGAGAAAAAAGTTCTCTGTTATAGTCAAAACTAAACTATTTTTTTTTGATAGAAGATTCATGTTACTGAGCTTAAGAAGATGTAGTTAGAGGAAATCAAAAGCCTGATTTAAGAGGAAGACTTTGAACTTCAAGTGCCCATAACCTCAATGTTGTCATGACTAATGCCATGTAGTTAACTTGTATTCTGAGCTTTTTATATCATTTTGGTAGTGTTTATTTCTAATTCTAAAGCTTTGTCTACAGTACTGTCTTTGGGAGATGCACAGTGATCAAATGCAGTCTGTTTCCTGGAGAATGCAAATTAATTTATTGTTCAGATTGAATCAATATGGGGGAAAGCATTCCTTTTAAGTATATACAAGTCCTGGCCTCTTATCTAATAGTTTCTCATGTTTTGGGGTTTTTTTAATATCCATCACAAATTTCACATCCCACCCTTGTTTTATTGTAATATGCAACAAAATAGACAAATCCAGTAATTTTCAAACTTTCAGAAAGAATATTCTGTATGAAGGAAGTTTCTAGTTGAGTTTTTCTGAGTTTGAAGGGATCTCCAAGGATCAAGTCCAACTCTAAAAGCGTTTGTGGTCTCAAGGCATCTCTGTATCTGCTGTACCTGCTGAGCACTTCAGGAGTTTCATTTCAGTGGAATGGCTGAAAACACATTTTCCTTTTCCCCTACAAATGCATAAAGATTCTAATGCTTATAGGATGTTTGTGTTCAGTTGAATATCCTAATTCTGTGCAGGGTTTGTGCATAGAAGCATGAGGAGTCTGGTCTGAGCCACATGGCGTCATCTTTAGTCTTGTGACTTGCTTTCTAAAATGATCATACTTTCTAAGAAACTGACTCTCTTCTGAAGATAGCTCTCAAAATGAGAGTGTAAAACTAGCACTGAAACTTTTCAATTTGAGGTCTCAGTTGTTTCATTTCAGGTCATGTCACTAGTCATGCACCACATCTTAGAAAAGAGGCCATAGTCTTACCTTTCCTGTTAACTTGGTGTTTTTAGTTGAGTTGTTTTTTTGTTTCATTTTCAGAAAAACGAAGAAAACTGTGATAAAGCAGTAGCTGAAATCACTGACCACATTGGCAGACAAAAGGCTGCTGAGGGGAAGGTGCTAAATGGCCTTCTGGATCAGATAAAGGTGGATCAGGAGATACTTGTGGAGCAGAAGCTGGCACTCAAGGAGGAAGTGCAGCATGGACTCACTCAGGTTAATGGTTTCCTGCAAGAGGATCTCAAAGTGGATGTTCCAACAGGTATTTAGGCAGGTTTGGGACAGAATGCTCTTATAGAAAACAATTTGAGTTCCAGGATTCATAAGTGAAGGTTAATGGGGTCATAATATAACTGGCAGCCTTACATCTTTTTTAAGCTGTATGCAAATCATGGTGACTGAGCAAAGCATGATTTCTGGAATGAGTTGATGTAAAATTGAGGTTTTTAAATTAAAGCAAACACTAAGAAGTGTATAATCTTCATTAAAGGGACAACTCCACAGAGAAAAGACTACTTCTATCCAGTCACACTCGTGAGAACAGAGCCCCGGGAGCTACTTCTGGAGCAATTAAGGCAAAAACAACCCAACCTTGATGCTATGCTGAGCAGTGTGGTAAAGGAGGTGGAGGATAATGCAGGTCAGGTATGTATATAAATGGCAGGTGAGGCTCTTGAATGAAGATTTCACATCCTTGAGGTTTTTTCTATGCCCTAGTGGAGAGTTGACTGGAACCCCAGGGCTGTTGTAGCCTTTGTGTTTTACAGTTCACTTGGACTCAAGTGTGCTGAGCTTTTGACAAAAACAGTCTCCTGAAAAATAAGCAACAGTATTAATAACTTAGGTTTCACTCCTGTTTTTCAAAAATGGAAGTTCCATGTCTTTTATAGATCTGATCATTCTTAATACATTCATTGAGAAAATTCAGACATTAAATACATCTTTCTGAACAACTTCTGTTTTAGGATCTGTTGGAAGAGGAAGGAGAGTTGCAAGACCCCAGTGCAAGCCTTGTTAGTGACAAATGCTTAATGGATACAAATGTATATTGCCACACAAATGGTGGCATTCCTTTTTTCCAGGTAACTTCCACAGATAAATAAAACAGCTGTGTATTTAAGAGAAGAAATATTGTTATTCCATAACAGTGCTGTGATTTCAAGTCACTTCTTATATTTTAGGGTAGTCTCACAACTTGTTCAAATGCTATAAATAATGCTTTGTTAACTTCAGATTTCAATAGCAGCTAATAGTGGATAAAATAATGCAGATTGCTGATAAACTGGACAGACAGTTGAAAACTCCTCAGCAAATAATCCTGCATAAAGAAAATTTTCATAATTTGCTAGACATGTTAATGGAATAGTTGAAAGTACATGGAGTGTTTTCTTAGAGGTCTGACATATAAATATTGGCATTTTTAAGACTTCATGGGGTTGGGGTTTTTTTCTTACTTGCTTCTGACCCTTTTGCTCTACCAATGTATCAGTGTAACCTTCTTGGTATATTAGTCTAGAGGTTTTCTTGCTGGGGAGAGCATATTTTCTTGTTGTGGACTCTCTAAAAATAGCTGCTGAGCTTCTATATGCCTACAGTCTCTAGTAAATGCAATATATTAGGTACCTTTTTCAGGAGTTATGTCAACTTTTTTTTCTTAGAGCACTATGTACTGCATTGCAGATGAACAAGAAGTTTCAATTTCTTTGTATTTCCTTAACATGGGGTATTTTCTTTAAATCCCAGCACAAAAGAAGTCTCAAAAAGGGCAAAGAGAACAAATCTGCAGCTCCAGTGGAGAACAAAATGGAGGATATGACAGAAGAGTTTCTTCAGAAATCTAAGCATCCTTTAAGATTGCTGAACTAAGATATATCCTCTGCAGATCCCTGTTTTTAAATATTTTATTCTTACTGAGCCATAACTTTCTTTTGTTGTTAGTGATGCAAAATCGAATCAAAAGATTTCCCTGCTCAGTCTCATGCCTTGGTCCCATTTTTATATGTTGCAGCTTGTGAAGTTTTGAGGAAAAAAAAAAAAAAAAAACCAGAAAAAAACCCCCTGCATATTATGGTGCAGTTATGTTAAATATATATGTATGTTGTCAAGTAAGGAATTTTCTGTTTCTCAGTAGATCTTAAATACCAAAAAAGGATGTGGAAATACCCTTTGTCAGCATTATGAGTTACCATTTAGGTATTAATTAGCTGTAAATAAGTCTTCTGCTTTTATACATGCTTTTTATTCCAGTTCCTCTCTTTTTACTGTGATACTTCAAATAAATTAATACATGGAAAACAAATGTACCAGCACCTCACTCAGAGTAAAATAAACTTACCAAGCTTTCTTATGGTGCCAGGTTTAAGTTAGCTAAAACATTGTTAGCTTTGTCATAAGTCTTGTGCTGTCAGAAGAGGGTGGTTCTCTCCCTTGTTTCACAAAAGACAGTAGCTTTATTTCAGTACCTCTTCATTCTGTGAAATCTTACTACTGGGTCTTGGGCTTTTTGTTTGTTTGAACCCCACTGTTCTTCCTCTTAATTTGCACATGTGAGGTGATGGTTGGGATACAATGTCTGTATCATAAACTGGCAGCATTTCTTTAAGATCTAGGGTTCTTAACATTAAAACATGCAAACTTGGTTGCAAATGCAGCTTGTGCTGTATAGTAACAGTGAATTTCCAGTAATCTCCAGGAGCATTTGACCAGCTGTTCTTTTCAGGCTCGTCCCCGGGAAATTTGAGGAAAACTTCAAGCTGCAGCAAGCCAAAGTGGATGAATAGGATTGTGATGGGAATAGGGAGAGACACTGGAAGGCAACCTTAATTACATTGAAGCACTATTCTTAGATAATTTTCCAAATATGATTTGGGAGATTGTTCACTTTTCTGTGTTGAGCCCATAGGCTTAACATTGATGTTTCTTCAAATAGGTGATCCATGTAATTTGTCTTTGACCAAATTTTAATGGTTATACCCTCGACACCATTCAGACAGCCTTTGCAGTCCTACTAGAGCCAGAAGGGCATCATTTGAAGTGACTTTTGCACTGATTCTCTGAACTCTAGCATGAGGGAGACCATTAATCAGTTGTCTGTCTGAACGCCTGTCTTGCCTCTTATTATTCATCCTCTCTCTTTCATAGCTGTGTGTAAAGCTAATTGCTTTCCAATAGTCCAGTAGCAGGAGCAAAAGCATTAATTTCCTTTGAAATTACTAAGATCAAATACAGCTTTGTTTTGGGTTTCTTGGGTTAAGTAGGAGGCAGCTTAGTATTATCTTGGTATCTACCTTATATGCTGAGTCTTTCTCCTGCTGTAAGGGACTTGAAACACTGGAAGCTGCAAGACTTTTCAATGTGTTTGGAGTATTGTCAAATTCTGGTGCCTAAAACTTAATGGGCTTTATTCTTCAGGCTCTAGGATCCATTTTCTTGCACCACATGCTTGTTAACACTGACTAGATATTAGCATAATCTTCCATAATTGTTCAAGAAATCCTTTATTAACTAAAAAGCAACCCCAAGGGTTGATCCCACCCTAAGCAAAGTGGGTGAGGCTTGCACAAGCAAGTCCTCCACTATGGACTTGACAGGATTAGTATGAACAAACTAACTGGGATAATCAGTAACTGAGCAGAATTGCATCCACAAAATCATGCCATATTTTGTGCTCCCTGTCTTTATCCTCTTTGAAACTCTACCGTGACTGTTTGGTTCCTGCAGTGGGGGCACAACCTGCTTTCCTTAACAGCTGAATGAATTTCAGGGGCTGCTTCACACTTTCTCTTTTTCTAAAGTAATCCTCAAAGTCATGTTATCCTTTGTTTGCCATACTGGCAGTGATCTGCTGATCATTGTTCCGTTGGCCCAGGTATTCAGAGGCCACACCAAAGCTGAATATGATGAAGAATCCGGATGCAGAACATGTCCTGGCCTCCCTGTCTGTGCCTCCTCTCCCACTAGATGGCCCTAACACTAAAGGTTGGTCTGAGCTCAGGTACTGGCTGCTAACCAGGACTTGGAAATAGGGGTTTTGCTAAGCTTTTCCTCAAGCATCTGTCAAAAAAGGTTTCAAAATCTAATATTGAATTTATGCTTCCATATGGAGAATCTATACTCAAGCTTCAGTAGGGCATTGCTTTATGAAGAGCTACATTTGTGTAAAAGATGATCTAGTGCATGTCTTGGGCTTTACTGCAGGACCAGTAGACTCTCTTGGTAACTAAATTCCTGTCCTGGCCTGTTCTCTGTTCCCCACCACATGGGCATTTCCCAAAGCAGAAAGCAACACTTATTTGTCTTAGTATGTTGTGTGATGTATAACAAGGAGAAAAGAAGGGTAAGAAAAATAAAGCAACAGTTGTTTCTTGTGTGCACTCATTGTAATCACAGATCTAACCCAGAGGGAAGAAATGGCACTGTGCAGACTAACTGGTGGTTTGATTATATCAAACCTGTGTAAGGCATCCTTTACAAGAAGGGTACCAAGCCATTTCCACAGAATAATTAGCCAGGTCACACCCAGACTGACTCAAGCCAGCTGAGCATGAGGGAGAGTTGTAGTGACTGGGGCTGTAGTGTATGGCCATGTTCTAAATTATCTGATGAGTACTGTTTGGATTCTAGATTAATGGTTAAGTGAGACAGCTCTTGATTTAGCAACAACCTTAAAACAATGAATACAATTTGGGGAAGTGAAATAAGGAAAAATAACTTTAAATGCACGTAAAGGGTGAAATGCAGACAACAGTAAGAGGGCCACAAGAAGCACGGACAATTAAGAGTCACCAGCTTCTTTTTCAAATGAAAAGTGAACAGCCAGGAGAAAAGCGAGGAAAGGAAACTTCCTGCTTCCTCCTGGAAATCAGAGCTGCAGCACTTATTGCATCAGTTATTGGGAGATGCAGTGTTTATTTGAAGAGAGAAAAGGCTGAGCTGACTGGCTGCTATTGATGACTGCCTTTATTTTGGGTATCAAACAGTTACATGGGGCTAGAGGGGAGTGAGGAGAAGACACAGAGTTGCTAGACTGCTTTTCTTTTTTCTGTTAGGTGTCAGTCAGCATTGCAATTAGCTGTTAAAAGGGTAGAGGAAACAAGGAAGCCTTTAACTCTTTGGAGTGATAAAAGAAAAAAAAATTAAACCAGGAAGAACTGGAAAAATAAAGTTAACATTCCTTTTTCATCAAAAAGAGATGTAAGGGGGGAAAAAATAAAGTTCTGATGTTTGAGAGCATTAAAAACAGGAAAATAGTATATTTGCTAACTATGTATTTTAAAATTTATGCATTTTAAACAAGTGTTTACAACCATTTGACAACTATTTCTTTTCTTTGCCCTGTTACAAGCTACTTTTTTATGGTAGAGGGCAATGCTCTATAAACTGCACGCCCACCCACGCGGTTACTTTATAAACAACAATAAATCATGCTATGCTTTGCATCCATAGGCTTTAAGTGACAGGGTTCTATAGGTGAGATGCAGAGCACTAGCAGAGCAGGCTGTCCTTGGAGGGTGAGCACAAGCTCAATCCAAGCAGCATTGCTGTGCTCAGTCTTGAAATCATTAAAAGTACAAGCACAGTGAATGCAGTGAAGTGAATATTTACATTTCTATGTTTCTGTGTTATATTTCTATACTTCTAAAATACTCTTTGGCTCCTTAGAAAAGGGTCTAGCTACCAATAGGAGAGCATGTTTAGACAGCAACCCAAGTGCTCTTCAGACAGATAAAAAGCACCAAACACTTGGCCTGGGAGTCTCTCATCAGGGAAGAGGTTAGAAACAAGCTGCCTATTTTATATTAGGTCTGAAAATTGTTCCATTTTTCCAATTTTTTCCAGCTTTATGAGATGATTATCAGTTTCCAGGTGGCACAAAGTTAAATTTTGTAAAATAATGGAAGTTAACTGGATTGCTTTTTCTCCAAAATATTAAACCTATATAAATACTCTCTTGAATTCTTTAGTTATACTTGAAATGCTTTTGTGACTCTTGGTCTGTTTATAACCTAATCATTGTACTTCAGAGAATGAGGCACAATGACCAAAACTTTGAACTTGGTAAGTGCATTTCCTTTATTAAAAATAAAGGATCAAATAAAGGAATAAATTAAAATATCACATAAAAATACACTTGATTTTTTTCAGAGCTTCTCAGTTCTCATCAACATATATATATACATATATATATATACATATATATATAAAATTTTATTCTGAGGATGTCCAGAGCACTAAAGCTACTTTTTTGATAAAGAATTTTCTTTTTATTGCTAGAGGTTAATTTAAAATATATCTATTTTTCCCTAATTAGCATGGAATTTTTGTAAAGCAAAAAATAACAACTAGCAGGAGCTAATACGTGCTTTTTTAACATTTTAAAAGCAGATTAAGTACACAGTAAGATACTTCTCTTCTTCCATTCAAGTAATAATAATGACTGGTGCTTCTCCAAGGACTGATTTCTCACTGCATAAGTCCAGTCTTGCTACCTCTGCTATAATCACTTGACTTACAGTAAAGTAAGTAAGATGAAGGATCAGAATCTCCACTTTCCAAAGTAACACTGAGAGTGAAAATGATGCCTAAAAACCCCACAAACAATCAAAGGCTTTGTTATGTCTCTATGGCCAAAAGATTCCATGGTATTTGGAAGTGTTTGTCTGGGAAGGGGGGAAGTAGTTTTCATGCCTAGTTCTGTATGCTCTTTTACAGCTACTTCAAACATATCTACTTCCCCTACTTTGTAAAATGACTTTGGGATCTTTCAGGATAGGTGTGAAGTTACTGTTCTGCCCTTAAAAACTAGCCCCAAATTCACCTGAAGTTCAGCACTGCCTGCAGTGGCCACTGGATCATACCAGTCCTTAGGCAAAGTGTGTGTCACACACAGGGAGGGCAGAGATCCTCTGCCTTATGGGACAGAACTTCATGCTGAATCTGAGCACCACTGCTCCCACTTTGGAAGTTGAGATTTCTGAACATGTTTCTAAGGGTGTAAATTCCAATTTGGGGTTTTTTTGGGTGTTGGGGTCTTTTTGGGTTTGGTGGTTGGGGTTTTTTTGGTGTGGTTTTTGGTCGGTTGGGTTTGGGGGGATGGGTTGTTTTGTTTTGTTGTTCGTTTGGGGGTATTTTTGGTGACACAGAAGAGCTTAAGTAATCCCTGTCATATGGAAAGATTGTTTTGGGAAATTGGTTTTTCACATTTCAATTAGCTTCCTCTAATGCTCAAACTAAAACCTAAGCAGCATTGTCATTATGTTCAGAAGGCAAGGGAAACAAAGAAGTGAATCACTTATCATCTGCTATAGCCACCATCTTCTCTGACTTAATTAAAATATGACATTAATTTAGAAACCATTCAGCTACAGATATATATTTAAATGGTTATAATATAATAATGATAGGTGCCAAAATTTTGTTCATTCACTCTAACAGTTTATTTTAGGAAACTCAGTCCAGCAGGATGAACCTTGAATATACAAATTATTGCAAGGAAGAAAATTTTATGATGTCTGTTAGTTAATACAGAAGCCAATCTTATTAATCATGGATTTACAGAGGGCTGTTTTATTAGATGTTAACCATAGCTTATGTTGACAATTGATTTTCATTGTAGGACAGCTAAATTTATTATTTGTAAAAAGATAAAGATAATTAAATTGACTTTATAAAGGTTACTATCATAAATGTTAGTATCTGAGAATAGCAAACATAAAACTGCCTTAGCAGCAAAACTTCAGTTAAGTGATAGGGGGTTTTTTTCTATTACATTTAATAGTCCCTGAACATTTTTAGCCTTCATTTTATTTTCCAGAGTTTATGCCTACTGCTGTGAAAAGCTGTTTGGGTTGAAGTCTCACTTTTAGTTTATTTTCTTTCCAATAAAACAGGGTCAAAACATTTTTAAAGTTATTGAGATAAAGTAAAATAAAACAAAGCTTTAAGTACAACTGTATTATGTCGTCCTGTCATTTCTCATATTTGTCATGAAATTATTCAGAGTCTGTTGAAAAAGCTGTTGGGTATACAATAAAATTTGACCACCTAGGAGGTTTTAAGAAGTAAAAAGAGTATTATTAAGGAGGTTAATTTGGACCTTTGCTTCTTGCTCTAAGGGAAAGTACAAATCTTGCACAGCCAGGATCCAAGTATTACAGAGAAATTCCTCCTCTTTGTGGCATTCTTGCTGCGTGAACAGCCCCTGACAAGTGAGTACCCACTCCTGCTGGAAGTGAGAGGGGTGAGACCACAGGAGTGCTGGCAGTTCATGCTGCCATGCTCTGAGAGCTGCCTCCCTGGCCTGCCAACAAAAGCTGCTGTCAAAGCACAGCCCATATTCCTCTTCCCCTGCCACAGTTTGGTCTTGTATTCATGGAGCTGCAAGCATTTCCATTTGTTTGGTGTGCTGAGGGGCTCAATCTTAAACCCATACCGAGTTTGGTGTGACAGAGGATGGAGTTCAGTCCTCACCACCCCTTCAACAGCTGTGGCTGATTTTGATGGAGCTCAGCAGCTCAGGTGAAGCTTTGTTGGACATTGTCCTCTTGTGGTCAAGCCACCTCTTGGTCCCCAGTTCTCCTCGCAAAGCAAGGTATGGCCCAAATTCAGCCTTCCTATGTTCATTTAGGCACTTGTGTGGAAGTACCCAAGTCAGAACCTTCGATACCCTCCAGCACCAGGGGAGACAGGCAAGAACCTCAAGAGATGGTTCGTTGCTAGGTGCCCTGTGTTTCTCCTCATCAACTACATGGGAACCTAAGGAGGCAGTGATTTTAACTTGGATGCTGCAAGTGCGTTGCCGAATCTGGGATAAGCATCACTCCCCTTAAATTTTCCCATTGTGATTTTTTTAATGTTAAAGGCATTTATTGAAACATAAAATGCAGATGCCTTGGCTGAATTTTAACTCTTCACAGCTACCTCACGCTGTCCTGTTAGCCACCTTCGGGTCATTATGAATAGCACTTTCTGATTCTCTGTGTGTACATTTGCAGTGAAGGTGCTGAAGCCATTGCAAGAAACTGATATTGCCTGGTTTTAATACATTACTTAGTCTGCTCAGGACTAAGCTGAGGCAGACTTACTCTTCAGGCAGTTTCCATTTTGATGCAGTATTTACTTTAAATGAAAGGCCATGATCCTGTTCAAAGACATGATTTCCCCTCTCTCCTCTGCTGTCATTAGAGTCAGATAACAGGAAGAGACAGTAAGATAACCGCCACTTATTTAGATTTCACTGAAGCTTTCAGGCAGAAACAGGGACGCCAGCCAGAGCCAAATCAATTCATTTGAATGATTTGCTGATTATCCATGTTAGTTATTCCCTGATTATCTTGCCTGTTGTCCAGGACTAGCTCTTTGCCTTTGGGCTAGGGTTGGCTGTTTATTTTAACCTCTTATTTCTAGGGAATATTCTGCAGCATGAGCAGTGCACCCCAGTCTGCAGATACCAGAATAATTGGCACTGGAAAAACTCAGGATTGATATTTTGATGACTGATTGACAGAAATGAAGTTTGATCATAGTTTTTCATGGGGCATCTTAACTTGTTAGTGAAGCAGGGTTAATAAATACTTTAATAGTTGTTTTCAGAACTTTGGCTTGAACACTTAGATCACTGCTTTTGTGTTTTAATTAGTGCTTAAATTATGGACATTCCAAGAGCTTCCCATCAAGATACACTCAATGACAATCACACTTGTAGAAGAATTTAGTCTAAAATTTGGGGAGCAGGTGAACACGCACAAGCAGACATGGATGTGGTGACACGAACTCCAACAGCAGCATAATGTGACAAAGGTAGGTGTCCAGGCCCCCAGTTTCCAGTCCAGAGTTGCTGAACCAGAGTCCTCTCCTTCTCATTTGGCAGCACTGCTGTAGTCACAGCTGCATCCCTTCAGGGAGTTCATGCTCTCCATCTCAGTACCACTTGACAAAAAAGAGAATGCTGCTCCTAAGACTTTGCTTGAAAGTGAGTTTTCTTTTCATAGAGTCTACAAGTTCATACTTCCAGGAATCATACAAGATGATGAACTATAGCAAAGTTTAGGAAATTTGAGTCCATAACTTTGAAATGCTAAAGTGCTATGGGATGGAGCTACAGTAGCAGGTGGATAACTCAGATTGTGCAGTCTGACCTCCTTCTTTCAACCAAAGGATCTGAAATATTCTTCAAAATCAAAGGTAATGTTCTATACTTTGGGGCTTCTGGTGAAAGAGAAAATTAAGCCTCTGAATTTGATTCTCTTGCATTGTCATTACTTTCCAAGTGAGGCAGGCCCTCAGCCAACAGACTGTTTTCTAGCTTTTAACCATGTGCATTTTGACAACATAATGTAGATAAACACATAAAATTTTCTCAACAATAGAAATAAATCACTTCAGTCTATTCATTACCCTGCCTAAGTGATTTTTTCTTCAGTAACTAAGATAGTTACACATAGTCTGAGCTAATGCAAGAGACATTTGAAAACAAGTCTGTAACCAAAATAAGATACTGTCATTCTAAATGATGAAAGAAAGACACCTCCATGACAAAGCAGTGCAGATGAAATCAGACATGTTTTTGCAGCCAAACACAGAACAAGAAATTAAAGCAACTCATGATGCTATCAAAATGATGGGCCAGTTTTCCCTCCCTCACGGACTGGTGCAACAGGTGCAGCCTGTGGGGTGAAGCTCTTTGCCCAGACAAGAGCAGCAGCCAAAGGGCCGGGGCTCACTGCCTGTCTCACCAGGCTGCCCTCCTCTCCTTCCACACCAGCCTGCCTTCCTGTCCTCCCTGTGTGTGCATATACATAACCCTGTTCATTTTGCTTGTCAGTCAGGACAAATTGAGAAGTCTGAGGAGGGGCTGATAAACCAGCAATTACAGAGCAAAGTCAACAAGAGGAGATGGCACCACAATGGCCGGCTGGGAGCATTTGTTCAGTGAGAGGAGAGAGCTCCAGGAGCAGATACAACTTTCACAGCACAGATAACGTGTTGCCTCTTGACATCAGTCCCCAGTGAAGTTGATCCAACCTCTAATATCTGCAAAATCAAACTTTTGGCTGGGCCAATAAATCTAGCCATTCTGAAACCTTAAAATTCCCCATTTCAGTCATACACTTTGCCGTAAACAGCTCGTATTAAAGTCAGCTCAATCAGATCTGATAAAAATGTCCAATGAGAAGTCAATTTTTGGCTTAAAGACTGTATTTTTAAAACTTACAGGCATATGTTGACATCTGTGTGTCTCGTTAGGAGAGGAGCGCTAGAGCTGCCTTACTAAGACCATTGACTCCAATGTTTTCTTCCTGCCAGTGACCAGAAGAGGCTACCGAGGGGAGCCGTGGGAGAAACAGGCACCAGCAGAAAAATCCTTTCCTGCTTTCATTAAAGAGCTTTGAAAGGGTTTCCTGAGCCAAACACTGTGAGCAAGCTACTATGCTTAATACTCATCAATGTACCTATCCTCCATTAATTTCTCTTTTTCTGAACCCATTTAGATTTTTGGCATCCAGCGCTTCCCATGGTAACAAGTTTCATAATTTAATTATGCACTGTGTGAAAAAGTACTTCCTTTTGTTTGTTTTAAACCTACTAAAAGAGAATTACAGGATGCACAACAGAATTGCATGAGCAGACTTAAATGGGAAGATAATGTGGAACGACAATGGAAAATCAGTCTCAGCACAGAGAACTGGAAACCAGCTTTGTTTTTGCTTTACTCTGACCACCAGTACAGGGTTAGTTAATACTTCCTATCGTTCCTCTCCCTGTCATAAATAAGCCAATTCACGTGATTAGTGTGAAAAGTTAGAAAACAATCTGAGGTCTCTACAGAAATAGTAATGTTTGTTAAAAAGATGAGGCCCAAGGTCTTCCTTTTCTCTTACAGAAGGAAAGTTATGGTGACTGCTGTGCTGAGCAAGGAGGGCCTCTGAATTTGCGTTTGGATTTTCTAGGTGGCACGACAGTTAAAAATGTCAATGTGATCTGGGGCTCTCATGGAGACACACCACAGGGAAAGAGCAAGTGAGTCTCTCTTCTTGGAACTGACGTGCGATAGCATCTGGAAAAGGTGAGTGCAGTTCTCTGCACCTCGTTACCGGGAAGCCAAGCTGGAGGAAGTTCAGAGAAGTGGAGCCAACTGTAGCTGTATGCTTGGAAGAACTGCCTGATGAGAAAAAGTACAAAGAGCTGACAGCATAGTTTGCTAACCAACACTTTAGGGAGTAAGATGACATAATAACTGTCAAGTAATGTTTTAAGTGTAAACCTGCAGGAATGAGAGGAACTAGGTTAGTGTGGGACAAGAGAGTAGCATAAGTAGTGACAGGCATAACAGAAAGAAAAAGTAATAACAAGGCTTTATCATCTCTGGCCTTGCCCCATGTGTGGGTTTGACCTGGGTGTTCCTGGTCTCAGCGTGTAATGTTTGCCAGGAGCACACAGGTTGTGATGCTCTCGCCCAGCAGAGAGGACTGTGGCCACAAACTCAGCACTGCCACTGCCCACACTGTGAAGAGGGGCTCAAGTGTTGCTTGCATGTCCCAAAAGCAACAGAAGCACCGTTCATGTCCCCTTCACGTTACTGTCTCTGGCAATGCTAGCAGAACTTTGGTTCAGGTGTTCTCTGGAGAAAGCACATCCCTGGGTCCAAGTTTCCGTCTATAGGCAGACATGGAAAGACTGATCCTGTTTGGGCTTTATCCATAGTCTCTAAGAAACTATTCACATCATGAAGCCCCCAGACAGTGAGACTTAAGTATTCAAAGCCCGTATGTGAACTAAATATGAAGAAAACTGTAGGAAATGCAACAGGCAAAACTGAAAGTGCATTGTATTGCAACAGTTTCAACTGCAGCAGGGTTGGAGGAGTGTGCACTGCAGTTGACACGACTTTCTTCTGCTGCTTTCTGTGATTTAATGGTTATCTACAGCATCCTGACTCTTTAGGAATTTACCCTTCAGTGATACAGACAGAGGCTGTGGTGCTCTCTCCCAAACAAACCCATTTATCTGTTGAACATACTTATCCTGGCTAACTGACTTTAACACACATTCTTACAGTTTAATATTTTACAGGTGTCAGATGGGTGCTATGAAGGCTACATAAGAGCAATGTCATGTCTACCAACAGATTCAGTTCTGAGGGGAAATGTAACGTAATGTGAAAGAGACAAAAACAATAGAAAAACAGCTTGGCAAGCCACAGAAATTAAATTATACAGAAGGCTTAGTTTAGACACATTTTAATATTAAATTGCTTATTTATCTTCAAAAGTAGAGCATGCTGACTTGATTCTATAATCATGGTCCAATTAAATCTGCTTTTATTTATAGCAATATATCTGAGACTGAAGATCTCCTTTCTTCAAGAACAAATCTCTTAAAAGGTAATGTAATGGCAAAAGTCAGAAAGGGTTCACACTGTTCCTTCAAAGGGCAGATGTGAGCTACCTCTACCTTCAGTTTTAATTGGTTATATCATGTAAATTAATCCTATAACTTTAATTTGCACTACCTTCTTAAGAAAATTACTGAAAAATGTATAAATTTCCCAAAGATTACACAAAATCAAAACACACAGCTACACAGAGAGCAGTGTAGAAAATGAAGATATTTCTCCAGTTAATTTCTAGCACATGTTGGTAATATTACACAAGGAATAATTCTGGTCAATTATGATGCTGTAATTAGTGGGTGTCTCCCACTATCTACAGGATCTCTGAAGAACGTCCTGGTGGGCAGTCTGCTTTCTGCATCTTCTTTTAAAATGTTCTATGAGTCTGAACAGATATTTAAAAGCCCATTTTGTATCTTTTGCTGTACCTTGGCATGCAAAGAACTGTGTGGATTGTCATGTGACCCATATCCACAGCACTTCTCATTGCTCTTTGTACGAGTGACCCCCACAACCTGCACTGTCTGTGGCTGCCGTGGAGTCCTTGGAAGCAGACATGCTTTGGAATGGTGGGGATTCACTGACTGTGCTGGGGAAGGGGATCCCCAGTGTAGTGCAGGGTCCTTCTCCAGGCATTTCCTGCATGTGTCTGCTCCAGCAGAGAGAGGTGCAGAAGTGTGGACTGTAGATCTGCCTCTGAATTACTATGCAGCAGCTGAGCTTCACAGGTATAAGCTGTCCATCTTCGAGGTTGTAGCACTAAGCTCTGGACTGAAGTCCACCTGCCTCTTCTCAGCAGCTGTGTGTCACCTGTCTGTCTGCTGAGGATACTATTCAGACACCTGTTTACATCTTTTCATACTAGTTTTGCTGTAAGGTTTTAAAGTAAGCATTTTAAAATAAACAGAGTATGGTTAGAGAGCAAGATTTTGATTAACATCTCTATCAGATTTTACTCTGGGGTCATGGTTTGACTTCAAGGGAACATCTAGGCTGTGGTTTAGATGCTACTAAACACTCAAACTTCTATGTCCACACCTACAACTTCCTACCCCAGTACTGAGATGAGGTATATTTATGAGATGGACAAACTAAGGAAGGATTAAGAAAGAGCAGCTGTTCCAAAAAGTTAGTCAAGGCCAATCCTTAAAGCATTTGGAAAGTACTGTAATGTTTTGAACACAGATTTTAGATATATACAGATTTTATACTGGCATAATTTTTTCATATCAAGTGCAACTTATTTTTTATTTGCTTTTATGAGAAGTAGTATAATAAATGCAAGTTGTGTTGTGTAACTCTCCTGACACCTCTGGCATCAACTAGCAGTGTAATTGAAATGATGAGGTCTCTGGGCTCAGAGGCTAGAGGCTGAGTACTGTCTGTGACTGATGCTGCTGTGTTTTGTCAGTTGATTCGGGGCTAAGCAGTTTCCATTACAGGGACACCTCAGCTCAGGGGCAGGAGCAAGAAGGGGAGACATCTGCCTTAGGGAAAAATTATTCTTCCTTTCCTTTCTGCTACTTAATATTGTATTTTATGAGATATTTCTCTGAGCAACTATTGAGGCGTATTCTCTCGGTCTGTTAGGAAAAATAAATTATTTGCCTATGAAAATCATCAGCTTCAATGGACTCCAAATCTACTGCAGGAGTTCTGAATTTGTCTCGAAGGCAATTCCTCCACCCTTCTAGAGCCAATTCTACCCAAGTATTTTGGCCTCTACTTGTGAAAATGAAGCCTTTTGAAGAGTTTCTGCACCTGAGAGTCTAGCAATCCATTTTTCAGATGAAGACAGATTTCAGATCCATCCTTGTAACCCCACTGTTAAATAACCCTTAATAGTTAGCTAGGTGGTTATTGTAAGTTTCTGTATTTGACTGTTAACTGCAACTGCATATTTCTGCTGTGTGTCTGCTTCACATAGAACAAACCTATCTAGGGATTGATTTTATGATGCCAAAATGATAAAGTATGCTAAAAAATGTAGACTGAATGTGTAAGCTCTGGAAAACATTAACAAAAATAACTAAGTAACACTCCCTATTCATACCTAATTCCTACTGACATCAAATTTAGCTCTGTGTACTTTGGACTCATTGGAACAGTTACTGTGAAAAATCTTGCTGCACAAGTCCTCTTTGAAACATATAATATTTGTGTTCTGATTGCTCTGTTAAAAAAAAAAAAAAAAAGAAAAGAAAAAGTTTTGTCATCACTGTAGTTTAGGCAGATTCTCCATTGTCTGGTGTCTTGTTATAGTCATTTATATCAACACAGAGTGGGTGTACAGTAGCCAGCAGTCTGTGTTAGCAGCATTTTAGATTCAGTTTGCACTTACGTAAATGATTGTGCAAGATGTGAGAGGCAATCTAGCCCCTGGGAATTATATATGGTTTTGGGCGTAATCTTTATGTGTGTAGCCAACACATAAAAATATAGAGAAGTTTTAACATGTTACTGTTGCCATCACCCCAAATAAATACAATTAAACAAGCAGCTTTCAGTCGCACTTACAGGCAAGATTCAGAATAGCTCATGTTTTTGGTGGCAGATATATAGGAAATATGAGTCTATAAGGAACAATATATTGCTTTGTTTTTCATAGCATTGTTCACTACATTCTCATAATGGTCAGATAAGAGTGTTTTCAGACCAAGGAAGGGTTAGAAAAGTGCATATCAAAAAACATTACAATCTATGTAGTTTAATAGGATGGCTCTTTGCAATTCAGAAGAAACCTCTGGTGAATTATGTCACATTTCAGATGAATTAAACTGGTTTAGAGATACTGTATCACAATAATCACTAGGACAGCCCAGTCCAGAAAGAAAGTGGTATTAAACTATGTTTATGATGTGGGGCCATGTGTTCCTTCCTTTTACCACAGAGCCATAAATGTTGCATATTCCACTTTGCAAGTCAAGGTATCCCAGAAGAGATATTAATGACATTGGGGGCTACAGGAAATGGAAGCACCTTAACAATGTGTTCCCCTGAGAGTCTGGCATGTGCTGCCTTGGAAATCCTTGACAAGACTCAAAAGCACCATTAAAGCTTTTCTGTAGCTTGCTTTTTTTTTTTTTTTTTTATTCATCGGAGCTGGTGACAGCATAGGTGAAAAGTGCCCTTGCTGGTGGCAGCACATTTCTCACACCCACAAATATTCATTTAGCATTAATGAATTGCTTAAACACTCCTGATGTGTCTGTGTCTTTCTGCAGAGATTTAAGATCTTTATTTTTTCTGACTAAACCATAACTCCAAGTAGAAGAGCAAAGGAGGAACTGAAGGGACAATCCCTGAATGACTTTTTGCCTTGATTGCTTTCATCTCTTGAAGTTTTCCCTGTGATGGGGCTCTGCAGGTTTTCAGGGCAAGGCAAGGATATCTAAATGTCAGGGGAAAAAAATCTGCTTTCCTCGAACCAAATGCTCCCAAACAGCTGAACCCATTTTGCTGAAACCTTAAATGTACTCAGCATGATGGAGATTCCCTCAGAACAGAATTTTTTTCACTTGGATGATTTAAATTTGGCAAAATCATAGCAATGTAGAACAAAAACCAATAAGCTCCTGCTAGCTCTGCCTAGAATAACAGTTTATATGTTGTCCATTCCTTGTTAGACCAAGATTTGTCTTGTTCTGCTATATCTAATGAATTCCTTTAAGACTGACTTGCCCTAATGTTTATTACAGTTGTAACCCATTTATTAAATCAAATCATGATGGTGAGGAGGAGGAAGTTGTAAGAAGTGAATATCTAACAGATGAGTTATCTGGAAGAAGGCAGCACCTACTGACATCACCCTGCAACGTGCAGTGCTTCTGTCTGGAGCAGTCTGGCTTCCATGATGCTAGGAAAATCAGAGAGGTGAACTCCCTCCTATTTCCTCCTTGGAAGGTGTTCAAGGCTGTAGCCTCACCTCTCTTGGAAGAGTCTTGAAATATTTTCAGTAATGGGAAGGGGTGGGATGGCTGTGGGCTGGATCCTCTTGGAAAGTGCCCCTGTAGCATGAGGGAATGACACTGCTGGTAGCCTGCTCCAGCTGTTAAAAAGACGGAGTTTTGCTGATTTGCTCACTAATTCTGTACAGCCAAACGCAGTTATTGCAGCTAGGAATGATCCATCTCTGGTGTAACTCTGCCAAAGCCTGTAGTGTCACAGAGGGGGTGATTGTGGGTGAAAATCCCAGTCTAGAGAGCACAAACCGGCTAGGTACATGTTAGTGACAACAATCTGTGAGGCAAAGGAAAGTGTCCTGTGATTCCAGACACACTCACCTATAAATTGCTGACTGGTTTATGTATTGCCCGATATAACCACCCCAGAGATCAGGAATATTCTGTTTATCGGGGCGTTTATCACAGATAATCACGGGTGAGGTGGAAATACTGCCTGGCGTGTGTCGCTGGTTTTGGAAGCTTTCATTTCCTGATTTTCTGACACTGGGGGAGATCGTGGGTTTGATGATGATGATGATGATGATGATTTTATTTTATTTTAACGCACCGGCCTGAGGACAGGCCAGCACAGCTCAGTGCCCTCCGCCGCAGCCGCTCGCCCCCGCCGTGCCCGCCCGCGGTGCCGCCGTCCAGGTGTTTGGCGTTCCCGCCGCCCCGTAAAAGCGGCTCACGGGCACGGTGACACATAAACGCTAAATTAAAGCGGTGCTGCGGCCCCGCCCCGGGGCTGGGGCAGAGGGAACCGGGCCCCCGAGCTCGCCCATGCCCCGACGCCGCCGCCGCGGGGCTGCCGACTCCCCGCAGCACCGGGATGGAGGCGGCGGAGACCGGCGGGAGGCTCCAGAGCCCCACCGGAGCCCGTGGGTGCCGCTTCCTCCGGCAAAGGTTTCTCCCACGGCCACTCGAGGCACCTGTGGAGCGCCGGCCTCGGGGAAATCTGCCCGGGGCTCCAGGCAGGACAGGGGCTGGAAGGGGAGGCTGGAAGCAGCCGAGGAGCGAGGCTGGGCCGGGCTCGCCGCGCAGCCCCGGGCGCACCGTCCTGCCGGGCCAGCGTGGCAGCATCACTCATGGGGCGGCCGGTGGCAGCCGGGACCCCGCTGCTTTCCCCGGGGAGCCCGTCCGACCTGAGAGGACACACGAACAGCACATTCGCACCGGCTTCCTCCGCCCAGAGCCGCTCTTTCCGCCCGCCCCGCGAGGAGCGCGCCCGGGCGGCAGCGGCGGAGCGCGGGTCCCGCCCGGCACCGCCGTCGGGGCCGGCAGCGGGGCCGCCTGCAGCAAGTGGGGGCCTTGGTTTTTATTATTTTTATTTTTTTTTTCCTTGAGCTCAGAAGTCCTCGAAGGCGGGTGATTTCACGGAAACTGAAGGGGAAGACGGGGCCCCGAAGTTATTACACAAAATAATGAATTCTCCAGCCGATCCCTTCGGGCTGAGACCGTGCCAGTGCGGGGATGCACGCATCCCGCCCCGCCGCCCTCCAGAAATCCCCAGATTAGCAGGAAAACTTGGTGGTGTTTCAAGTGCATACCAAGAAAATTAATATGAAAGCATTCCTTTTTTTTTTTTTTTTTTTTTTTTTTAATCGGGAAAGGCGTATATTTCCTCTCTCTCCCAAGGCTTCTCTCTCCATTCTCCCCCCACACACACACACTCCCCCCACCCCACTCAGGGTTTTCCAGATAAATTGGAGAGCTTTCCAGAGGGAAACTGGAGAAGAAATAATAGAAATACTCAAGCACTGTCTTGGTTGCCCTGATCTACAGCACCTTACTTTAAAAGTCCGTTAGACTGTAAAATCCGGTCAAAAGTGTATTCATTGCAACAATGTTGGTAATAATGTATTTTGTCCGAAGTTGCATTATCTCCCTCACGACAGAAACTACAAACAAGATGTATGTTCCAAGCGAAAAGGAAAAGGTTTTATTTAATCCAGAAAATAATTAAAATCTCATGTATTTTTATTGGTTTTAGTATCCAGCAGAGTGAAAATATTGAAACTCCGAGACCCCTTGCATTAAAAAGTCACAACTGTTCTATTTTATTAGTTCTGACTGTGTGAAAAAAATTATAAGGACAACATTGAAAAAATCCGGGTTTTAGAGCCCCGAATGGCCATAAAAACAATAAAATCAACTATAAAACCTGCACTAGTGATATTAAAAAATTATGTAGTTCAATAAATGTGACATTTCATGAATGCGGATTTAATAGTCTCCAACCCGTGGAAGGAGGAAGGCTGAGGTCTAACAATTGAATTTGAAAGGGGCGGTTCTGTGGAACTGCAAAATTAAGTGCTTCATTTTTCTTGTTAGGGATTATGCAGTGGTAGTGGAATGTAATAAGTGTGTCATTAAAACTTCCTTTTAACAAGGCCTATTGCTTGTATAAAAGTCAGAAAGGAATAATCTCTTCCTCTATTTATTTGTTTTCCAATAATACAGCAAAACATTTTTTTTTTCTTTTCGCATAAACTTCTTCTCAAGATTTTGAATCGACAGCTTGTAAAATATTGTGGGGGCCCTTCATTCTGCTGCCTCGTATCATGCAGGTCGTTATTCCAGAGGGCAACGGGTCATCGGTTTACTGTACATTTATTAAGTAAATCAAGCTGCAAATCCAACACTTCCAGATGAAAACATTAACTAAACCCCTTGGAAAGAGCAATGCCTGGGAGACTGAACACAGAGAAAAAATAATCAAAACTGTCAGCTCGCTTTACGTGTACCTGATATTTACAAGACACAAGACCACGCTTTAAAGGTGAGTTTTGGCATTTGTTAACAATGTAAAGAAAAAAAAAAACACCAACTTCTCTGTATTATTAAAAAAAATATTTTTGTTGTTTTTCATTTCACCAACACCCTTTCGTCTTGCTCTGAGCCTCTCAGTTATTAAGATCTTCGTGGGTTTGAACTTCAGACCTTTTTTCTTTTTCTTTTATTATTTTTTTTAAGGAAAAAAAAAAAATAAAAAAGAAAGCAGACTTATACCAGCACCTGCTATTCCTTAACAGCTTTCCGTGCTCGCTGTCAGCACGGGGGCGTGTGAGGGAGCCGGGGCACGGCGGGCTCCGCGGACACGCAGGGTGCACCTGCCGCCTCCGCTCGCACGGAGAGGGGGAGGCTGCGCCGGCCGCTGCCGTCGGGGCGAGGCCCCGGGCGCTCGAGGGGGGCGGGCAGAGCGGGGGTCGCTGCCCCTGCCTCAAACCTCCCCCCAGCCCTCGCCCAAGTCCGGCCGACAGCGGTGCTGCCGAGGGGCGGCCCCCGGAGCGGAGTCGGCGACGCCCCGATGGAGCGCGTGTCTCTCCTGGGGGCTTCGGGCCAGGGAGAATCACCCGGCGGCATCTTAAAAATTGAATCGATGGGGCCCAGGTGGCGCTGCTCGGGCCGTCATGCCGCGTTCCCTGCCCGGGCTGTCGGGCACTGGGTCCCCAGCCCTGGGCGGCCCCCAGTCTGCCGCCCGGTGCCGGTGCCGGTGCCGGTGCCAGGCGGGACGCGAACAGCGCGGCGGGACTTCCTGCTTCGCCACGCCGCGCTCTCGGCCCTGTCCTGGGCACGGGGCAGGAGCCCGTGCGGCCCCGCCGCCCACGCACTCCCCCCGATCGTTCCCGGTGCACGCAGTCAGGCGGGGCGCCCGCGCGGCCTCTTCCAAAAGAGAGATCCCCGGCCGGGTGGGGGGTGCCCGTCCGCTTCTTGCCTCCTCCCTCGGTCCGCGCCAGGGCCAGGCTGCAGGGGTCAGCGCGCACCCCCACGGGGAAGCCCGAGAACCGGGTGACGCTGTGCCGTGCGCGGGCAGAGGAGCGGGAGCCGCTGCGGGAGGCGCCGGGCCCCCTGTGCCGTCGGGGCCCGGCGGGCAGCAGATCGCGCCCCGCTGCCCCCGGTTCCCCCGCGCCGCGGCGGTGGTTGATTGGCGCCGCGGGGAGCTCGCTCGGGGAGGCGGGGGGAGTGTTTGCCGGCGGGGGGTGGTTTCCCCCTTCCCTGGCCGGGCTCATTGGCCAGACGGCGCCGTGGCAGGAAGGGGACAGAGACCACGCGGGCTCCGCCCCGCGCCAATAGAAACCTATCGAAGGGTAACCCGAGCCCAGAGAAACCCGCGGCGGCGGTGCCAGCACCCAGCGGCCGCGGTCGGGGCCGGCTTTCCGCAGGGGCGGCCGGGGGCGCGGGGGTGCGCGGGCGGTGACCGCGCCATGCAGTACCAGCCGCCGGGCGCGGCGCCGGCGGCCCTGGGCGTCGGCGTCCCGCTGTACGCGCCCACGCCGCTGCTCCAGCCCGCGCACCCCACGCCCTTCTACATCGAGGACATCCTGGGCCGCGGCCCCGCCGCCGCCCCGGCCCCCCACTCCCTGCCCGCCCCGCCGCCGCCGACGCTGCCGTCGCCCAACTCCTCCTTCACCAGCCTGGTGTCCCCGTACCGGACCCCCATCTACGAGCCGACCCCCGTCCACCCGGCCTTCTCCCACCACCTCGCCGCCACCTATGGCACCGGCGCCTACGCCGGGCCCCTCTACTCCTTCCCCCGCGCCGTCGGCGACTACGCGCACGCCCTGATCCGGCAGGACCCCCTGGGTAAGCCTTGTGCCCCCCACCCCCCACCTCCCCCGAGGCTGCCGCGCAGCTCTCGTCCCGTCCCCATCCCGCCGTCGGGGCAGGGGTAAGTGGGAAGTGCCCGAAAGCGGTCCCCTTTCCCTCCTGCCCCGCCGCTTCGCTGTGTTCCCCCGGCTCCCTCCGCCCCCCGTCTGATTTACAGTAAATTAAAGACGTGCCGCTCTCCGAGTCTGTCAGCGAGACCACAGTGCGCGGCCGCGGTGACTCAGATTTGTTTTCCTTCAAACCAAGTGACTCTGAGAGTGTCCTTAGTAATGTCGCGTGTGGTTTTGGTGGGGAGTTTTAATTGTGCTTGGAGATCGCATGGCAGATCTCAGTCTTTCCTGCGTATGACTTGAAAAACAGTCGGGAGGCCGGCTCCGCTCGCTGAGGCCCCCGAGGTTCCTCCGCGGGCCGGCTCGGGCCGTGGCGACTGCTTCGTGCCCTTGGCCGGGGGAAGCGACCCCTCTGCGGGGGCTGAGCCCCGTGCCCGGGCTGCAGCACTTGTTCTTAGTGATTGCAAAACTGGACCTGACTCACCACATTTGTGCAGTGAAAGAGGCTGACCCTTTCCGTTCATACAGGAAACCTTGAGCTCTCGATAGGAGTAAATCTGGTTTCAGAAGCTGTTAAGTGTTTTCCTGGCCGCCTGAAGCAGGCTCTTCCCCGGGAGTCGTGCACATTGCTGATTACTTTATCGACATCCTCAATACAGACAAATTCAGGAAACACTCGACTTCTGATAGCCGGGATCCGTTTTTCTGATATTGTTCATTTCCTCTGTGTGGGATGTGACTTTATGACAGCTAAAATAACCAGTTGCTTCCTATTTTTTGAGCCTGTTTTGCACCAGAATTACTAAAGCCTGACGCAAGCAAAATCTCGAAAAACAATGCAGCAAATTGCAAAGGGTGCAGGCAGAAAGACAAACAGCGTGACTCAGTAGCATTGGCCGGAGCCTCCTGCCCCGGGACGCGGCCGCGGCTCCGCTGCGGGGCCGCTCCCCCGCCGTGTCGCTGCCTGCACCGCCTCGCCCCTCACCCGGCCCGGGGCTGAGCCTGGCGGGCACCCCGCGGCCTCTGGAGGGAAACCCCCAGCCGAGGGTGGGGGACATGGGGGCTCGTCTTTCTAGAAGCCCAGTGCCCTCCTGTTGGCGCATCACCCCTGCCCAGCCCCGCGATGTCCCTGCAGGGACCCGGGCACCGGCTCAGAGAAGGGGAGGCAGTTTCTTTAGGGCATCGCGGTGAAAGAGCAGAAGGAAGCAAAGGTCTTTTTTTTTTTTTTTTTTTTTTTTTTTTTTTTTTTTTTTTTTTTTGTCTCTTTCTTTGCGAGATAGACCAACAGGAAACACATTGACGGAAATGTTGCCAAAGCCCGTAGAGTGACTTTAACTGGTCTCTCTGGCGGAGGGGAAAAAATCAGAGAGGGGAAAGATCAGAGTAGGAACTGGGAGAAATAAAATCAGGCGAAGGAAATTAGCGAGCCCTGGACCCGGCGCGCTACCAGGCCTGGGAGCAGCAGGGCCGGGGCTCCCCAGTCTCGCGTGTCCGCGGCCGGTCAGTGACCCTCGGCTCTGTGCCCCTCTTTGTAGGGAAGCCGCTGCTGTGGAGCCCCTTCATCCAGCGGCCGCTGCACAAGAGGAAGGGGGGCCAGGTCCGCTTCTCCAACGACCAGACCATCGAGCTGGAGAAGAAGTTCGAGACCCAGAAATACCTCTCCCCACCGGAGAGGAAGCGCCTGGCCAAGATGCTGCAGCTCAGCGAGAGGCAGGTGAGGCTGTGCCCCCGCCCCGGGGAACCGCACCCCCTTCCCGGCCGCTCCAGGCCCTGCCGTGCAGCTGCTGGCGGTGCATCGCTCCCGGGAATCTGCCCGGCTCGAGGGCAGCAGGGAAGGAAGGGGTGCTTGGCAGGTTCTTGCTTTTTGCTTGTGGCTTGGGTAGGGCTCCAGGCACCTACTGGCTCCAAGACTACCCCGCACATTTTCTCGTTGTTGTTGCTCAGGTCAAAACCTGGTTTCAGAATCGCAGAGCCAAATGGAGGCGTCTAAAGCAGGTACGTAGATGTTTCTGTTTCTATAGAAATAAGTATTTTAATTGTCTTATCTTACGCCGTGCTGGCCTATTCCAGGTTGTATGCAGAAGTCATCTGAAAGGCTGTTTAACCTCTTCACCTTGATTAAAAAGACAAATAGTCATGCTGGAATCCATGAGGGCTCGTTCAGGCAGCACTAACGTTAAAAGCTTCTAATGCAGTTCCTTTATCAATTATGCCCGTCTTTCACACACCACCTATTAAAACTCCACGCTAATTGTTTTGTAAACCCATATGTTGTTTAGCCAATTAACGTGGAGAAGATAAGTAATTGTCAGTAAATTACTTAGGCAGTTTTTTTGGAGAATGTTAACTGGTGTTTTAAAACGCCCTCTCTTCATAAACACAAGTCCATGTATTTTGCTAACATCGGGAGAAGGCAGGTATAAACACCTTGTTTGTTTTGAGGAGCCACATGGAAAACTGAGTAGCTTTTACTTTCCTTTCACAAGCAATTACAGTGTTTGAGGCTAAGAAGTTAAAGCAGTTTCCCTTCCCTTAGAAATCATGCTTAAGCAGATAATTATTTAAGGGGTTTTATGGCATGTAGGGACTGTGCCTGGCTCAGCAAAACTGAAGTCCCTTGGCTCAAATATTTTTGAAAAATTCCAACATTTTTGCCTGAGTCTGGCTTCAGTAACTGTGACATGGACGCACATGTTTTACTGGCAAATTAGCCTTCAATATAAAAGTAAAAAGAAAAGAAAACTAATCACACTACCACACTCTAGATGAATCTGTTCTGTGACCTTCACCTGAGTTTAACTCAGTCTTCAGTTGATTTTTTAATGAAGTGCTATTATTCTGGCAAGAGGCCGGCTAGGGGCCAACCCATGCCACAGTGTCCGGAGAGCTCGCTTGGGATCTCGGCCATTTTAGGTCATTTCCTCCTTTTCATTCAGTCACATCCATTTCTCCAAGCTCCCAGGGTTATATCATGGGTACTTGTCTCTGCCTGCTTTTTCTTTCAGAGTAGCATTTCATGCCCCCTTAGGGGACTGGGCTCTCCAGAGAGGTGCCAACACAGGGCTACTCTTGCCTTCACAAACAGGGTTTTGGTCTGGTTTTAGTGATGAGTGTTTTAATGTTGAGTTTTAGCTTATTAGTAATTTCTTTCTGTTTGCTTTTGGGCCGCTGATGGATTCAACCTCCCTCCTCTTGCTGCCGGGTGTAATTAAAGAAAGATCAGGGCAGGAGGAAGCTGTGTGTCGGTGTTTGTAGACTCATAATAAACATTTGCTTTGCTAAAGACAAAAGTTCAGAGGTTCCTGGGCTCTAGCAGCTCCTGACTCTTTTGAAGTGGCTGCGATAACCATCGCCAAGGAGCCTTATTCACTGCAGCAGCCCCTGTGGCTGTGAGGGAGTGGGATCAGGGCCCTTGCCCAGCCCTGTCCCACTCGGGCAGGTTTATAGGCAGGAGGCCCAGGGAGGTAGCAGGACACCTGCCTTTTTCTGCGAGAAACCCAAGGGGGTTTTCCCACAGAGCACAGCTGGAATTCCTGGGCCTCCTGTCTCTGTGGCCTGTAGCTCTGTACCAAGCAGGATTCTTTCATTGCAGGAGAACCCCCAGGCCACCAAAAAAGAAGAAGTAGAAGGTGCTGACAGTCACAGTGACCAAAGGCCAGAGAGCTGCCAGAGCCCCGAGCAGAAGGGTAAGGAGGTCTCTCTGGATGGCTCACAGTACACCCCCTCACCAGCCTCACAGGAGGACCTGGAGTCAGATGTCTCTGATGACTCTGATCAAGAAGTGGACATTGAAGGCGATAAAGGCTATTACACTGCTGCCCACTAACAGTCCCATGCAGAGAGCGGACCCTAACTCAGCTTGCACTTTACCAGGGGCTGGTTTGAAAGAATACTGTGCTACAGGAGAAAACCTTCACCATTACACTGAAAGAAAAAAAGCATCACCAAATAGACTAATTTTATAATGAGCAGAGAAAGAAAGGAAGATGTATTTTCTGCAAACAGTTCAGTTTTGGCATCTCTAGTTTGGTTAAATGACCACGGTTTGTATTTAATTATTTGTAAGATATGTTTGTACAATAATCAGTGTTCTAACTGGAACATAATCCTGCACTCTGTCCTTACTTATGGTGGTGGAGAGGGCCTGAATCAGCTGCTATCGGTGATCAGGCAAAACTCTAACTAGTATGGAAGTGAGTGTGGATTGCAGGAATAAGGCCTTTATATGTGTAAACAAACGTACTTTAAATAGATTGATTTAAACGCCCTTTGTAAGCAGAGAAACACGTTCTGTGAAACAGGGAGGGATTTGACCATCCCGAGAAGTGCCTTATGCTCACACCCTTTTATGTGCCGTGGTGCTCTCTACTGAGACATCCCTCCGTTTGTCAGGTAGAGTTGTTGGACAGATTCCTTTTTGTTCTTGTGCGAGATGAAATGTGCCTTCTCACATTTTTGAGAATTTTGCCTCACAGTTTGGATGGTTCCATTTGCAGAAAAAAAAAAATCTCCTCTAAAATCTCTAGGACTGTTTTTTATGGATTTCATGTTTGAGAAGAAAATGCGGGGAGCAATAGGGCTCTGCTGCAGGACAGAAACTGGTATCAGCTGCAAGGGTGTAAGTGAGGCACATGGCCGTGAGAAGATAATGCCTATCGTACATGTATCTGCTTCTGTACATACTAGTTTTCTTTAAAAGTCTCGTGGTTTTTATACCTCACATTGTTCATATTTTGTACATATTTGTTCAGTGTTAAAAAAAAAAAGGCAAAACTTGGTATTTAATTTTTTGATGGACATAGCTGTGAAATAAACCTAAACTCTGCAACACTTGCCACTCTGGCTGTCCAGTTACTGGCAGGAGAAAACCCAAGCCTCTCCTCTGCCAGGTGTGTTGTCAGCAGCTTTTCCCTCAGAACTGTGCCAGTCACCAGCCACCCCGCAGCTTTCTGGGCGCCCTCAGTTGCAGGAGTCTCGTGTGGGCTCTCTGCTATATTTTTTTGCTGTGTTTCAGCCTCCCACCCTGCGTTTCGGTTTTGCCTGTGCCCATGCCCACACAGAACGGGCTCTGTGGCAGGAGGAGGAAAACCTGGCTGGCAAGCCCAGGCTGGAAGCGTGGGTGTTTACCCCCGAGTCGCCCTGACCTTGGGGGGCCGGAGAAGGGGTGCGGGCTGGCGGAGGAGCGGGGCCGGCAGGGCCTGCTCAGGGCCGGGCATCGACCCCAGCCGGGGCAGACGCTGACCCACCTGAGTCAACAGTGGTTATTCATCGGCCTTTCTCCGAAATTACATCGACCCGGGGAAGGAGCATGGAGCCCGGGGTATGAGAATTGCTCCCAGGACTGGGCATCCTGGATGGGCACCCACATGGGTATTCAGCCTCTCCAGGTGCCACAGTGAGCACCCAGGGAACAGGGATTTACACCTGGCCAAGTGTCACAGAGCCTTTTCGCGCTAATAAATGTTTTTGGATAGCAACAAGTGGCTGTTGTGACTGGCGAGGGAGGATGGCCCTTAGAGCAGACAAGATGTTGCTTCTGAGCGAGTTAATTCTTTGAGAAACATCAGCTGAGTTTTCTGAATAAGTGGCTTTAGCTTTGGTTTATTCGCAAACCGCCCTCGTGAACGGGGCTCGAAAAGACGAAGGGATCAGGAGGTTCTGTGCCCCCTGCCCGTGCACGCCGAGCAGGGCTCCAGCCGCCCCCCGAGCTGCCCCGGTCGGGGCCGCGAGCACCGGCCCCTGGTTTAACGCCGCCCGTGACAAGGGAGCTTCGGGGCGCTCCAGGGCGTCCCTGGGCTCCTCTCCGCCTTCGCGCCGGGATCGAGCCCCAGCGCGGTGCGCCCCACGCGCGGAGCCGCTGACGGGCGCAGACAGCGCACAGCGGGGCTGCGCTGAGGAGTCGCTTCCTTCGGCTTTTCCCTCGCTCGCGTTACCGTCGCGGGTCTCAACGCGGGTCCCGATGGGGACGGGGACAGCCCACCGGAGTCCCGGGAGATGCGCGGGGGACGGTGATGGGGCTGTGAGGGCCGGAGGCAGAGCAGGGAGCGCTCGGGAAAGATGCCGTCCGCGTCTGTTTATCTGTTTATCTGTTTATCTGTCCCGAGCGATAACAAGGTGAACGAAACTGGCGTTACTTCTTCAAGGCGACTTCGTGTTATGGCTGTGCTTTAGCGCGGGGACGGGAACACGCGTGGAACAGAGCGGCCGTGGCGGGTGGGCAGCCGGTGGCGGCCGGTGAGAGGGGGCGCCGGGCAAACCCCATTTCCGCCAGGGCCGGTGCCGGCGCTCCCCGGCCGGGACAAGCCGGGAGCCAGCCGGGCCCGGTGCGATGGGCGGGGCGGGCGCTCTGCCCGAGGAACTGCGAGGGGTCGCGTCCCGGACGATGCAATGGGGTCCAGGGAAGTCGAACTCGCCAACTCAGGCGCTTTCCTCGCCGTGGCAGGGATTTGGCGTCTCCCTGCAGGTGGGAAGCGCAGATGCGCCGTCTGCAGCTGCCTGGCCAGGGATGTGGATTTCCAGGGTGTCGAGACAGGTGACAAACAGCGCCGTAACCCAGGCTGGACAGTCGATATGTCGGGTCCTTGCTCACCCGCCCAGCCGGGGAGGGGGTTTAGGGAGGTAAAACACAGCGGCGGGGCCGGCCGAGCTGCCGGTCAGAAGTAACCCCCCGGCAGCTGTCCTTAATTCCCCCAGCTCGTTTCCACGCGGGGGAGACCGACGTGGGGATGACCACAGTGGGGCGGACGAGTGTCCCTCCACGGGCAGTCCCTTCTCTTTGGCAGGAGAAAAACAGCCAAAGCACTTTACACCGTTCGGGAAAACCTTCGAGCCCCTTCCGTGCCACCCTGCTCTGTCCTGTTTGTTTGCCCGTTGGCTATTCCATGCCGAACTGGCACGTATGACCTTTCCAGCACAACTCCCGTCTTGTTTTCGACTTTTTTATCAGCCGATTCAACTTGAAAATGGTTATCATTTAGCAGAAAAACAAACAGAAAAGCACATTTTTGTAAGCAAAACGTTAATGATTGGAAGAATTGCACCAATTTCAGCTTGACAGTGTGTGATTAATCCTCCGGGTCAGGTACTTATAGTTTTAGTCATTAGGTTCGTCGGCCTTTGATATGCAGAACTGTTTCTAGCCTAATAGGCTATCGACCGAGCCGCTGTGTACTTTGACTCCGTGCGCAGCGCGGTCCCCGGGCCCGCGGCGGGCACAGCGCGGGATGCGCGGGCAGCGCCGGCCGGCCGGGCTCGTCCTGCGGGGCGGCTCGGAGGAGCCGGGGCAGCGGCCGGAGCCGCCCCGGCCCGAGCACTTGGCCCACGGGTGGGGCAGGCCGAGCCCGTCCCGCCGCCGGGACCCGCGTGGGGCTGCGCGTCCGCGCCCGCCGCCGGTGCTGCCGCGGGGGCGGGGAGAGGCGGAGGGCGGATACGCGATGTTTGCAAAGCAGGTCGCTTTAATCCTTCACACCGAAATGTCCAGAGCCTCTTCTATTGCACAATAATAGGAAATAATAAGTCAGGGCTGGTAATTGTTCGCTTTCGCTGAAAAGGACCTTCCTCTGGTCATATCGGATAAAAGGAGTTTTATCCATCCGCTCAGTTTAGTGGCTGACAAGAAATGGTATTAGGCCTGGAAGACATTTGCTATCAAATGTCTCCTCAGAGCACATAAAAAAGAATAAATCGGTCAGACAATAAAATCTATGCATGGGTATTATTGCCTTTTAGCTATGTATGTATATATATATGTGCAAAATGTTAGGTTTTGAAGTCATTGTTTTAGCGCACGAGAGAGTTTCAAGACAGCTGTAAACCTGAATGAAGCATGAACAGCAGGTTAGAACATGCTGATCTGATTCAGATCAACTTCCCATTAACGTTTAGCAGTGGTTTGGGCTTAGTAAGGACTTTGTCCAGGTCTTTGGTGACAACAGCTTACCAAAAAGCCTTTGCTGACAGTTGAGTCTCTGTCTTATTTTGAATCATGGACTAGCTCCAGGCCTTCTGAGCATAGGAGGTTTGCTTTTTCCTATTTATCCAAAACAGGAAACCAATGTGTATTTCTAAAATATTTCAGATGGTGCATGTCAAGGCCAAAAAAACTTTACACAATCGTGTAAAACCTTATCATGTTAACTTAAGTAGCTCCGTTTCACAACTCCATTGTCTGAGAGCTATTGACAAGTGACTACTAAACCCCAGGAGTCTCAAGCACATCCAGACTGTGTTACTTTGGCCACTTCGAGTTATACCAGCAAATTATTATTTGGTGGAGTCTTTCAAAAGAGTTGGAGACTTGTGAATTTTCCTCTAAATGTTAGATACCTACCCATGTTATAAAGACATAATCTCTAATGGGACTAATGGAGAGACAGGTCTTTTTTCCTATCAGATTGATACCCACTTATGTCATTAAGCCTTAATACTAAATAGAACTAAAGGTTTGTTTGGGTTTGTTGATTTTTTTTTTGTTTTGTTTATTTGGTTTTGTTTCTGTTTGTTGTTGTGGAGTTTGGTGGTTTTTTTTTTTTGTTTTGTTTTGTTTTTGGTTTTTTTTTTTTTACATAGCAAAACAAAGCATGGTATTAAACAGTCTGAGAGGCTGTGCTTATGCTTGGTTTAGAATTGTCATAGTGACTTTTTTCATTCTTATTTTTTTTCCTTTCCTGAAAGTATTGTTCAAGGTGTCAAAGATACTAGCACAATTCTGGGAAAAGAGAGATTCTGATTTTTTCACTCTCCAGTGAGCTTGGTAAGGAGCAAACCCGTGTAAGGATATGTATTAATGACTAAGAATTTATCTGCTGACTTTTTACAAGACAGTTGTTAGAGTGGGTTTGTGTGCAAACATGTGGGCTAGACATTTTCAAGTAGCTGTTTAAAGGAGCAGATTTCATCAAGGGTTTTGTCCGAGTACATTTTGGTGAGAACAAAGTCAAAACGAATTGCTGTGGTGGCCTGTAGGAAATGGATTGGTGCTCACAGTCAGCTAGAAATACTGACACTAAAGGCAAACTGAACTTTACATTTGTTGGTACAGTTTAGGGAAATGATTTGGGTTAAAAGATTGAATGGGCATGAAGAATGAGCTGCCATCACATCAGCCTTAGGGAAGGGACCATTTCCAGGAGACCTAATTCAATCAAGCTTATTTAAGGACTAAAAATCCCATCTAACAGACACATAGACCTCAAAACTTTTAACATGATTTTAGCAGGCTGAGTTGCAGTCAGCAAGGAGCCCAGAATGTGACCTGCTAAACCTTGGCAGATTATATCAGTAGACTCTTAGCAGGTCTTGCTTTTGAAAAAAGAGTTCCAGACTGAACAAAATCTACTGAAAAAAAAGGATCCTTTTTACCTTGCTGTTCAGACAGACCCTTTAGGGTTTTCCTGCACTTCAATCTGTGCCATTGCTTTGAAGACCTATGTGAAGAAGATTCTTACTGATCCTTTCCTATGCTATTATACTCCAATAACTATTATTATTGGCTGTTGCAGGGGGCATGCCATTGTAAGGAGTATTCTGTCATTGTCTAGACAAGTATAAAAGTTGTATTTTTAGAATAACTTAGCAAATGCTTTTAAACACCTTTTAGCATTTGACTTGTCCTGTCTATGCAAGGTTTCAAATCATGTTAGTTAAACCTTGTTAGCTAATATCTTTAAAAGCACAACTTTTATCCAAGTCTGGACATACTGAGAGTTCTTGTCCTAGAATACACTCATATGAGGGTAGAGCCATCTTAGAATGAGTCAGGACTGCCCACTGCCCTGCAATTGTATCTCAATGACTTTCTGCAGCTATGGGGATAAAAATCACAGGTTAAAAGGGGAAGAAGTAACTTTGTTTTATCCACATCAGTTCTTCCACTTCCTTCTCTGTGTAATAAGGAACCCTCTTACACAGCCAAAACCCTAATCTAGCACACAAAGTCCATCAGAGAGACCTGTTGTAGTCCTAAGGTACAGAAGGATCCAGTTCTGCAAAATGAAGAACCAGTGGCTGAGGCCACTTCCCAGGGACTTATCCTGGAAGTTCTTCCCAAATATTCCTTGGAAACAGCCCAAGTTGCTGTAAGGAGTTTAGAGACAATAACCCTTTAAGGAAAAGATCTGCACTAACTTTTGGCTGATGGTGTTGAAGCCCCGCCAGCACTTCAGAGAAAGTTTGGCTCATTGAGGGTGTTTCGTTGGTTGGTTCTGGACTCCATGGTAGTAAGACACCAGATTAAATTTATCTCTGAGCATGTCAGTGCCAGTTAGATGTGGGCAGGAACTGCGAATGAGTGGCTCTGTTGGCTGAAAACAAACACAGGGCTGTATAAGTCAGGGTGAGAACAGCCAAGGGAGTTGAGCTGTAGTAGTAGAGGCTTCAGGGGAAAAAATAATGAGATGGGACAGTAGCTCATGGCATCCTGATGCAGGAGGTGGAGCAAACTAAAAATTTCTCCTGAAGTTTATCAGATAATGGAAAATTACTGTTTTGGGCAAAGGGCAGAGACTGATCTGACAGTCTGTCAGGGGTCAGACTATAGTTTTCCATCCAAGTAAGATTTTGGGATAAGCTAGTGGTCAGTACAATCCCTAGGAGATGGTTCAGGTCTGCCCTGCAGAGCTAAACCCTTTTCTGTGGCTTTGGCCCTGGAGGCTCCCACAGACATTGGCTTGGTCACCAGTAATGCACCAGGTGCAATATTGTCTCCTTGGTGCAATACCCCCTGCAACTCCACAAACATTTTACTCCAAGTGAAGCATTCCATTTTGATTCAGTGGAATAGCAGCAATAGTGGCAGCAGCAAGGATGGCAGCTCTTGGCACCTGAGCCTACCTCTGTTAGCAGGCAGGAGATGTACAGCACTTCCCCAAAATCATTTCTCTTTATGGTAACTCCTTTCAACATCAGATGAAAACATCTGATGATGTTTTCTTTATGGTAACTCTTTTCAACATCAGATCACTAGTTGTTTTTGAAAATGTCAGTCAGAGCAGTATGCAGATAGTGTTGCTCACCACCTCCTATACTGTGGGATGGGAAGAGAACGATGACACTGCAATAGCTGAATAGAAGACACCCATTTTCTGCCCCTGCTACTCTCATAATGAATACTGTTCATGCTCAGTGCTGGTTTGCTCCACCAGATACCCCTGCCTCACAGCCTTTGGGAGTGTCTGGGCAGTCAGGGTATGGTCACAGAAAGTGCAGATGGTGAATACCAGCATACATTAAAATATATTTATGTCTTAATTAAAAAAAACAAACAAAACACTTACATGGTAGAGTACAGTGTTTTTATCCCCTTTTAACCTTCACTTTATATTTTTGCTGTAGAGAAATATATGCTACTTGCATAGTGAAGCAAATGCTTTTTCTACATTATACATACAATTATGCCCCAGAAGCCTGTGGGTGATATGGCACCAGAACTCTTCTGAAAGAAGTGTGTGGTAGGATGCAACTGGCCAACTTCAGAGTCTTTTGCAAGACAGCAGAAGTTCCCTGTGCTTGAAGTAATAGATATCTTACACGCACAGTTGTGGCTGGGGAGGGCGGTTTATATTGATTCATCATCAACCACTCCAGAATGAGATTGCTGTGCTGTAATATAACCCTTGGAAGTGGTTTTCTGACAAAATTATTTTTTGTTATTTTGTTTTTTATTTTTCAAAGATGGTACTTTTGCCTCATGACTGTCTCCTGAGCTATCACTCGCAGGATTTATTAACACAACCTGTGCAATCTGATTTCCTATATGTATGAGGAATCATCTCACACTGGCAAATGAGGCACACATGATGATACTTTAAAATGTATGTAAAGTATTAAGTTGTTTGTTGGTTGCACCAGAACAAATGTAGGATAAATAATGCCATTAAATAACAAATGGATTAAGGCCTTATTTTTTCTTAGTTGATTACGGAATCTGCATTACTACATACTTTCCATTATTTGCAAATTACACCAGACAGATTGAATAAATGCTTTAAAATGGGTCCTGAACACTGGTTTAGAAACACAGAGGAAGTGGTTTCTTAGACAACTGCTACCCACATATTGATTTAATAACAGAGAGGTGGAGGGGCAAAGATGATTATGTTGATGTACTGAGCTGTTGATTGTTTAATTGAAGGTAAAATTTTTAGCTTCACTAGTCAATTACCTGATCTCATTAAGTTCTTTAAAATCACTAAAATACCATTCTGGCTGAAGCAGCTGCACTTTGCTACTATATTGTCTAAAGCATTAGGAAAATCATTTGCTAATGGTGATTTACAAGTGTAAACATGTGATATTTTTAGCATCTGAATAAGCTTTCTCCATGTGAGAGATTTTGAACGACTACCATGCACTAGGTATGTAAGAGCAGAGAAGGATATAGTTTTTGTTTGCTTAAATGAACTTTAAATTTCTAAATTCTAAAGGTTTGTTCTTTCGAACCTTATCAACAGGGTGGAAAATAGAAGTAGAAAATAACGATTTTTTAAATACTAAAGTTGTTTCAAATATAAATGCAAGAGATTACTCTGTGCCTGTCATGTAACAGAAGTTGTTTTAAGGATAAATGTAAACTAAGACAGCATTTGGCATCCCTGTGGATGAAGAAGCCCATGCTGTGAAGATGCTGAGGATGCCAGCATGGCAGCACAAGGTGATGATGCTCTGAGGACTCCAGAGCAGCAAGGACAACTCATCCTGGGCCTTGCCTTGTTACTTTGGAAGTTGCTGATAGAGGACTTTGCACAACACCTCCTGGATTCTGTATGCCACAGTGTGCACAGTACTGGCCTGAGCACAGCTGGCAGTCAGTGGCACTTTCTGGATATTCAAACATCATAGGAACACATTCTTTCAGGTTAACACATTTTCACAGGCAGGATGCCTGTCCCAGAAAAGGTAAGTAAGTGATCAGTCAATGGTCATAAAGTTATGTAGGAAGCCTTTTTCAAAACCTGTGTGGCGAGGGTTCTGTCCTTGTGTATTTTGCTTGGTTGTAAAGCAGTTCGGAGAAAGACAGCTGGTTTCCATGCAGAAGGAATCTGGGATGAATTTCTCCATTCCTGCAATGGGACCTCAGTCACATGAACCTGATGAACTCTCAGAAGGGAGCTAGACACATTTTTCTCTCACTGCAAAGATGTAACGAGGTTATGAACAACTCCCAGAATGTTGAAAGAAGACCTGGGTTGATTTTTTTCTCCCTTCACAAAGGGTTAATGAGACGTAGTAGTAGTAGTAGTAGTAGTAGTAGTAGTAGAGAAATAATTTAGAAGAAATTCAGTAACACAAAGATTTCCCAGTTTTTGAGGATATTCCCACCAATGTCTGGTTCTGATTCTGTGCCAGTCCACATGCTACTTAGAATCTTTTTAGAGTGAAAAATGCCTGTCAAAATATCAAAAGGGGACAAAAGCACACAGCATGGACAAGGAGTGCCATTTCCCCAATCTTAGAGTACATGCCTCCAAACTTCTTAGGAAATATAATTATCTTCCTATAATTATTGATTGTTGCTTGAAGTTCCCATACATCATTGGCTCCTAAAGTACCGCTATGGCTGTTACTTGGGGTTTTAGGTACTTGAATTAATGTGCAGAGTGCAAGGCAAATAAAACTGCTAGTGTTGCTTTTTGATGTTATGGCAATTACATTCTGCACAAGGCAGTGATATAAATCATGAGATCAACCCAAATTTGAGGACATTCACAAGGAGTCTTCCTTAATATTAGGTGGGTGCTAGAAAGTCTTGTGTTGTAACACAAGACAGTGGGCATGAGAAGGACAAAATCCAGTTTTTAATAACACAACATTGTTTTAGGACTTTCGGATGGCAAAACTACTCAGGGTCTGGAGTTCGGGATTGTTTCCTATTTTTTTGGGTATTGCCTTTTTAGAGTGTGGGGAGGGGGATGTTTTGGCCCTGCACTGTGCTTTATTGACTGTAAAATTGGGCAGAAATAGTAGAAGCTGTGAACTTTAAAGCCAGTCAAACACCTCAAAAGTTGTTTACCAAGAGTAGCAAGGCAACCTCTGCCAGTGCACAGGTCTGCAGGGGGGAGGAGGTGGCACATAGAAGTGATACCCTCTAACAATTCACCCTTTTGGTGGGTAGTGGTTTTTATTCCAAGACTCACTCATACTGTCAAGCCAGACAAGTTTGTTGTGGCAGTGTTACAGTGATCAACCAGTCTGTCCAAAATGGTGCTGCAACCTTTCTCAGGTTAAAATAGCACAAACCCATTTTTGAGTGGGGTAGAGCCTGTGTAACTTGGTTTACCATTGCAGTTTTTGGAATGGTAGCAAGTCTGGCTGTGATTTATTTACAGGAACAGTTAAACCATTTTAAGCACTGATTCAAAGGTAACTTCTGGTGATAGCAGATATCAACAGTGGGTTGACTTCCTACTTGGTAAGTGAGCCAGGAAAGCCATCCTGGTGGAAAGGAGAGCCTGGAAGGTTTCCTGTGAGCAGAGCCCTGTGCCCAGGAGATCCTGCAGAGAGAAGCTATAGGAATAGCCAGCTCAGGAAAGTGCCTGGGGCCAGATATTTTCAGAACTGTTCTGAATTATCATTCTGCTTAGGGCCTTTGTGGTTTGGAGATAAGAAAATGAGGAAACTGAATAAAAACAACTACCCACCAAAAGGGTGAATTGTTAGAGGGTATCACTTCTATGTGCCACCTCCTCCCCCCTGCAGACCTGTGCACTGGCAGAGGTTGCCTTGCTACTCTTGGTAAACAACTTTTGAGGTGTTTGACTGGCATTAAAGTTCATTCAGCTTCTTAGATGCCAAATGTCTTGTAACTTGCACCCTGAGATTACACACTGATACACAGCCATCCATTTAATTTCTATTTTCAAAATAAAATAGAAGAATCAAGGTGTAATTTTCTTGAATATAATGAGTACTTAATTCTGAACTCCACCTTTTAACATCTCCTTAGTTTGTATTTTTCTTTTTTTGTTGTTGTGTTTGTGTGTTTATTTATTTTTATTCTGGTTTTGTTTTCAGTGTTTTTTCATGTTCTTCAGAGTAGGAAGAACTGGTAGCATGAACTTTACCTGCAGGTTGCACTTAATGTTGATTTATGTATCAAACTTAGCAAGGGGTGTCAGCCTAGAGAGACCTTTTTCCTAACAAATAAATCAACACATTTCCTAAAATGAAGGTGGCAGGTGTTTATTACTTAGTGTTTTTCATTCGTTTTTCAGTTGGCTTGAGCTCATGCCAGCTAATGCAGTGCTAGATGGCATTTGAGTTTTCTAAAATATATTCTCTAGAAAAGAAGCAATTCAGTACAGTGTATTCTGAAACTGCAAGAGTCTGAGGTCACAGTACTTGCCTACAAAACACATTTCTCAGACTTCTGTCTTCCACAAATCAGCTAAAGGATAATGCTGGGAATATAATACATAATGAATAAAGGCATTTCAGCCATTCATGAGGATTTGTTTCATTTTACTTCTAGATATGAGTAGGTCATTGAAGCCTATACACATGTATACATTTAAAAGCAGAATTTTCCCTTGCCCACTAAGATCAGTAATATATGATACAAAACCACTGAAATGCTTCATCATATCTCGGCAGTAATCATTTCTCTAACTAGGTGCATCTTATTCCAAAGGCGATAAACTTTCTGAAAAACCTTTCCATGTGAATCACTCACAAATACTAAGGCTTTTAATAGTCACATCATGCAATGCTTATATTGCCTAGCCACATTTATTGTGAATCTATTAATGCCCTGCTTTTAATTCCTAATGATACTAAAATTAAATTAGCTATGAACTCCCTTACAACGTCTGTCTCCTGATCTGGAAGACTGTTTATACAAGCAATCAGGGAAGTTAGCTGCTCACTGGCAGGGCAAGTGTCTGCAAATAGTCTCTGCAATAACATATTAGGCACTGCAAATGGAGGAATATGAGTTAAGCATATAGATTTTGCACTTGTTTCCTTTGTGCCTCCCCCCTTTCCTTGACATGTTTACTAACACATTTATAATGTCAGAAACAGCTCTGAATGTTGAGCATTAATTACATGTGGGAACTGGAGCATAAAATAACATCTACATTTTATCCTTTCTAATCAAGAGGAAATGCTCTAATGTTGGATTTAGATTTAATGCAAAACTAAATATTTGACTCACTATATATTATGTCAGTAGATTAGCTGGTATTTATCACACTTTTCGAAATTAGAGCTTTAATGCCTCATTTGACATGATTTTGTCAGTCCCTGACAGAAAGCTGATAAAATGTCCATTTATGCCATTACAGCTGCCTCTTGTAGCACTTGTGCTGCTGTGGAGAGGAGTCCGTTGTCTTTTGCCTAAAACCTTTGCTTTGATAATTTTATAACAGTTTGATCTCTAAAGTTCATTTGGCTGTATTACAGTAGATAAGTTCTAGACTATAAATCAGGTTTTAATGGTACAAAAATAGCTTAAATTGACTAAGGGGCTAAAAGTTATCTAAATACTGCATTCTTTCTGTCAAGGTAGCTGAAACTGGAGTGAAAACTACCTACTGGATTTCCATTTCTTCCCTTATTTTGAGTTTCCTATTCATAGGACCTTTCTTTCCCTTGCTTGGGCATTTTTAAAAATTTCCCTTATGCAAGAAAAAGGTTTTCCACAAAAAATGGGAAAACTGAAATGGACCAAATTATATGGTCCCTGCTGACCAGACAAGATGATTCCAGAGAATTATCTAGCTCTAAAACCCTCTCCAGCTCTGTGCTTTTACCCAGACAAGGTTGTCAGAATGGTCAACATATTACCCTCCACCCCAGCTCTTACATATAATGTGGATATGCCAGTGCCAGGTACCCTGTGCTCAAAAGATCTGCATTGGGAATATCTTGTTATAAATGAAGCACTTTTAACACTTATTCCTAAGCCACCTCCAACTTCTGTGGGTTTAGAAGCAGATGCTGTGTCACCCCTCTGCTGACTGGGCTGCAGCACTGCTGGGACAGCCTGAGGAGTTAAAAACAAGATAGGGAGCTGTGTTTCTCCCATGATACTTTCCATTTCATCAGGCTCTGCTGACAGAATTAGAGCTTTACTGGTTCTACCAAAATCGGTAAAATAATAATAATAATAAAAAGACAGATGTGACAGCAGCAAGAAGGGCTGCTCAAACATGCAGTGCTTGGTCCCTCACCTGCGCTGGCAGGGCATGGCTTCCTGCAGGACTGGCTGGAGCACTCTTGGATAATTAGTGAGTGAGTTGCACAACAGTCTCAGTGTCCAGTGTAGTATCACCATTAGAAATATGATATGTGTGTCTATTTAGGAAGACTTGCATATTTTTACACTTAGCTAAGCAAGATGAATTGCAGAATTTCAGGTCAAGCCTGAAATTTGCCCTGTCTCCAGAAGTGCAAGGAAAGTCAAGTCACTGACTTGTAAAGAGTACAACTGTGTATTTTCTTTCCTTTCTTTTCTGATTGATCCCATTGAAGCCAATGTGAGCATCTGCATGAGCTACATAAGCATTTACCTTTGGTGGATGGATTCTGGTAAGGAAAGCATATGGAGTCAGCTACTCAGGATGTTGAAAACAGTGCTTTTCAATCTACGGGCATAAATTAATTTTCCCCCCACCAAAACAGAAGGAAAAATAGTTCCAACACTGACAGCTTATACTCTGTGGGTATGTCCAAAACCTGAGGACACAATCTGTTTCAAGAAATGCAGGTGCCATTTATCTCTTTTCCTGGCCAGTCCTATCCTTGCTGGTAGTGTTCAGCCATGACCAGCCCAAGGGTACAATGATCCTCCCCTGCGGCCGGTGGTGATTTGGGCAACAGGGCTTTAGTTTCTCCCTCTGCTTTGGGAAGGGCAGAAGATGGGGAATTAAAAAAATTTCTAAAGTAAGACCCACTAGAAGGTGGGAGGAGAGTCATGCATATTTGTGCATACTTGCAGTCCACCCACTCCTTCCTTCCCTGGGCTCACCCTTCCGCCCTCTGCGCTGTCCCCAGGGGCGCAGTGGCTCTGCCTTTGCTGGATGCTGTGGCAGCGTTTGGGGGGTGTCAGAGAGCATGTCCTCCCTGCAGGGCCTAGGAGGAGGGGCAGAGATGCTCTCAGGGCCTGCAGTCCTCCTCCAGCTTGAAAATGGAGTCATCTGTGTAGCTAAAAGTGATAAAGAACTTCCCTTCTACCAACTCATGTGCTATGTGTTGTTTGACAAGCCCAGGTAGCTGCCTTCCTCCTGTGCTCCAGGCCCAACAACTGCAGCTACAAATTCTCTAATATAACATATGTTTCTGGGTCATCATCAAGCCAAAATAATCTGTGTGGTGGGTTGAGGTCAGCACTTGTGCTAGCATGGAGATTGACATTCTCATGGGAACCTGCAGAGGTGGCATCAGCCTCTGGGACCACTGGAACAGCACCTTTTGTTTGCTGACCTGGTGGAAAGGCAGCTCTTCTGTGCTCAGCAGTGCCAGTCAGCAGAGGCCTCAGAGCTTGTGGGATCAGCACTTTATTCACATGAAAGACCTGATGCCTTTGATTCAGTACTTCTGTCTTTCCAGGATGATGACACCAAAGCAAAGGTCTCTGTGATCTCACTGTCTCAGCAGCTTTCACATGTGAGCTTGGTACACAGAGAGTTGCCCCTCTGGCATCTATTTACTCAGTGGAAAGGGAGCAAAAAGGCACAGGCTTGCCCAGGGTCACACAACAGAGGTGTCGCCAGCTCTTCGCAGTGCACTCTATTGCACCAGGTTTTAGAGTTCATTTTCAGTCTCGTTTCTTGCTATTGTGTGATAATCTGGTCTTTCATTAAAAAAAAAAAAAAGAAAGAAAAAAAAAAAAGTAGTGCAAAGGCCCTGTAACACCGTCAAAGAGAAATTAGAAAAGGTGCAGCTAAAGGACTAAAAGTATCATAATGCAAATAAGAACCAATGTGATGTGTAAAACAAATACGCTTTTCTCAATTTTCTGAATTTTCTGAAACAGGGCAACTCACAGTTTTAACATTGTTACTGGAAATGGTGAATGTTATGCTTTGAAGTCCTCTAATGTGCTGAAGATGCTCCTGTTCACATGCACAGTTCTCAGGGTTGCCCTAGTCACACTTTAACGGGGGAGATGATGTGGGTGGAGACACACACACAAAAAAAAAAAAAAAAAAAAAGACAGAAACCAAGGTCAGGAAGAACTCACACAACTCTTTTCACTTCTTGTCTCCTTTGATTTCCCACATGACCCCTGTTGCTGGTGCCATACTTGTTGGCTGATGGGCCAGCATGGTGCCATATTACTAGCCAGTGTAATATTTATGTAACCACCATTTAGATGGGGCAGGTATAACACCAAACCTCAAACCTCTGTGTATTCACCTAACAGAGCAAAGCACAGCATGAAATAGCCCGACTAGGATGAGATTTTCAAAAGTATTTGGTTTTAGCCTAACTGCCTCCAGTGAATTTCTGAATAAAATCCCTCCCTGCCTATGTGGTGGACAAAGCCATCCTGGCCTCCTCCTGGAGATTTGACTGTCAGCAATGTCTCATCCCAATAATAACACAGCTCAGTCTTCCAGTCAGAAAATCAAAGGAAGAGGTGTTCTTAGGTTAAGATTCAGAATAAAATTATAAATAGAGATTAGGGTTATAATCTCAAGTATACTCAGAAATAATAAAGGAGAAGCTATCACTATGTTTTACAGACTTCAATTTAAAAAAGGCTTAGGTTTGTTCAAACATTAAATGTTTAATTTGTTTAATTCAGAAGAGTTACTTTTACTTTGTTTCTCTAATTAAACAGAGAGACACTGTTCCCCACACGCCTCAATCTTGTAAATGCTTACTGTTTACACAGGCAACTGGCAGGATGGAAAAACAGATATGATTATGTCCTTGCCATCTTAGTCTGAAATAAATGAAATAAGTCATTGATTTTGTTACCATTGGTGAAGTCTATTATGGTTCTCTGATATGGCATAAAGCACCTCAAAACAGTGTAGATTTAAAACTGCAGGTCTAATTTCTGCTGTATTTAATTTGATCAATATCAGATGCAATTAATTCAGACCTTGGATTAGGGTGAATTACTATGCAAGGTGTGCAGAGTGAAGGAAGAATCTTTGTACTTGAAATTTGTCATGTCTGGTATAAGAAACCAAAGAATTCCATTAACTTTGTCAGTCAGAGGAGAAATAAAGTGAATAAAATCCCTCTTTAAAACAAAGAAATGTTCTACTAAAGAAAAAAAAAAAGAAAAAAAAAGAAAAAAAGGAGCTTAATCTTAAATACTACACATATATATATACACACTAAAATTTGGAAAAAGCAATAAGTGTGCTTTGTTTCCATTCAATGTCAGATTCAAGTCATCCTGTTGAGATATATTGGATAACTGTGCTATATACTGGCCTGGAAGGGGAAAATCATGTGGGTTTTAACCATATAATTATGTAGGTTTTAACCCATAAGGTAACATCAGAATTTTGTATTGATTTGAAATTAAAGCGGCATTAAAGACAGCACTTAACATTAACATGTACAAGGTCAAAAATCATGCAGCCTAAAAAATAAAATTGATGAATATACAGCACAGGTGAAACATGAGCATATAATAATCTCTTCGTGTTCCAGTGTAGAGGAGGGAGAAGCTAAACTTAATAAAGTTACAGCCCCCAGGATTTCTTATGAGGTCTGAGTTTTGCCTCAGGAAACGACAATCCTACTACTCACCCGCAACAAACAAAAATAAGGAACACAGGTTGTTTCTTTTTTCTTAGTTTACTCCTGGTCCAGTTTGCTCTCTTGCTTTCCTTCTGGAGGCCTTCTCTGAGGACTAATGCTCGGGTCCTTCTTGTCCTTTAGCATTTCTGAGAAAAGAAGCAGGTAAACGTATACGGTTGTAAGAAATTATTTCACCCTGCTCGGTTTTCTTTAGTTTTATCTTTCTCTCATTGTTTTGTTCTTGCCCTCTTTCTTAATTATCCAGCACTGTTGTAACTGCTGGAGGACAGTTGCTTACTTGGAGTTTTGGTTTGACCCAATATGGCCATTTTTATATTCCCCAGTTATAACTGTCTTACAAAATTAGAAAGTCTAAACACCGGGAGAAAATTAAATGCTTTGTATTTTTTATCAACTTGCTGTGACAGATATATTTGTCATAAATTTCTCTTCTTTTTATGCCCAAGTAAAAAAAAATCGTGTAGGTTCTCTATTATTGTGAGGGCAGGATTATCAAACCCCTATGACTTCAGTCCCTTGACTGAACGTGTTTCAGCTAGTGACACATTGGCTGCTTCTTTTGAACAATCTGTTCAAGGTATTAAAATGAAAGGGCAAAGTTCTGTCCACTGTTCATCACAGTTTTTTTGTAAAATAATTCAGCATCAATTTTAGAATGAGTAATACTTCCTGTTATGATAAAACTGGCTTAAGAAAAATGGAGCTAGCATGTATCTGTTTGTCCCTTCTGTCTGGAAAAACCCACCTGATTTTGCTGCTTTTCTTTTTTCAAAGAGAGCATTCACACATCCTAGTGGTCATGTAAAAGTCACCATAATTGTGTATAACTATAAATTCTCTAGGCAGCAAGAACAAAGGCTTCTATATGCGCTAAATATTGTTTCATTCAGGAAGTTATTCTTATGTGTATGTTTCCACAACTATTATCAGTAGAATTGAAGGGTAGCAGCAATATCCACAAGCTGTCTGATTTCCTTCCCACACTATCAAAGATTGAAAGAACAAAGATGAAAATGCCGGGGAAATGCCTTTAACTATGACATAAATTTCTTTCCAGGAAAGGTTTTAGGAAGTTGCCTTTAATATATTGTTTATAGTATGGCACTCCTGCCTGAAAGGGCTTGGTTTTGTTGGATCTTCTAAGCATTTCCCAAGCCTGGCCTCAGGATGTCCTTCACTGGGTTGTGTTCTGCTCTTGGTCATGGTAGTGGAAGCTCAAAGTTCCTGCACTGTTTCTATGTTGTTTGTTCTGAATCCGTACTGATGCATCTGAAATCGAGCTGTGGTAAATACCTGTAAAATGTCAGTTCAATCAACTCCAGAAAGTTCTGAGAATAAAATGACATAGGAAATTACTTCTCCTACTGTATTTATTTTATTTTGTAAAGTTCCATGATTAATACAGATTATTCATTATAGTCACTCCTCTCACAATGTTTGCTAGTGTCTGTGCCTGGGGTATTATGCAGAGGGAAACTTAAAGAAAGAGGAGCTGCTGAACCCTGTGGCACTGATGAGATGTTGGAGCCTACATTTTTAGCTCCTGTTCCTGTCTAGGAAAGCTCTACTAATGCAGGTCACTTTCGATGGCAATCCATGCCCAGTGAATGGTTTGGGACATTGCTCTGCTCCCTTTTGTGTGACTTCATCTTGTCTGAATGTCATGGGTCAGTTTCATGCATATCCTGGTGTAGGAACTGAGAGGAAGCACTTGGCATGCTAGCTAGTTGGGAAAGGCAGTAAAATTGGACATCCAGATGCTTCCTTGATTAGGATCTCCAGACTGGTGTTCCCCTGGCGTCTGGGAAATGATGAAGAACTGAACTGTTGTCTGCCAGGACACAGGTTACCTTTCTCCTCCAAAGAACTTCTGTGCCATCCTTGTCACTGCTCCCACTCCTGGGCTTCTGCCAAGGCAGAACAAAAACAACTGCAGAGACGTGTGAGCCCCTGTGAGTGAGCTGGACACAACGAGATCCTGAAGCAATGTGTCACCAGAGCCCTCAGATTTGTTGTGAGACAGTGTTCCCATCCCCTGTGGTTGCCATCACTGTTATCCTGCTGCAGGGTCCTCACAGAAATACCTGATTCTGATGAGCCAACTTTCTGGGTCAATAAACCAGCATTTCTATTAGTGGTTAGAAATGCTTGTGAGCAGCAAAAAAAGTAATCCCTCCCCTAGCATCAGACAGAAATCTCGTGAGACAAGATACCTAAGATATGTTGAGGCCAGCAACAGTGGTCAGAGTGGGAACGGCCTGCCTGTTCATACACACAGCAAAGGGTCAATGCCAGGGAAATTAAATCTGCCCCCACTATTAAGGGAAGGAGCTGCATTACACACTTTTAAATTTCAATGCCTCAGTTCTGCCCAAGTCTTTCTTGTGTGTGATATTTTTTCCAAAACTGAACAGTAGACATTGCCCAAAGTCTGAATGAATGAAATACAGCATATTTGGAACTAGCTGAAAGAAGAGTTTGGACTTTTTTTTTTTTTTTTTTTTTTTAAGCATACGTTATAAATAACTGGGTCCTCAGCTGGAAATTTTTGAGATATGAAAAGAGAATTTCGTACATTAGGATGTTAAGATGACTTCTGCAAAAAGAAAAAAAAAAATTACGAACACTACTAATACTTAAAACAGGTGAAAATGAGTACACACCAAATTTTACTTGGTGTACACAGGTGCTTTGTGCACGTCAGCTTTTGTTACCTCTCTGGTGCCACCTCAAAGGGCCAGGTTAACTCTTCGTGATTTCGAGGGCAGAAGCATCTTGTTTGCTTGTTGTGGGGGAGGCTATAAAACCACAAGATAAAAATACTTAACAGCCAACTAGCAACTCCCTTTCAAACAGGTGAGATCTGAATATCCATTACCCCACAGTGTGTGCCATCCTTCACGTCAATACAAAATGGTGTGAAGGAAAGCAGAAGAGCAGGGTCTATGATAAGCTGGGTGTTAATCTGATTTTTACTGCTCTATACAGAACAGTAAAGTATTACTTTCTCCATTGCAGTATATATTTTTGCAAGATTTCCTCTGGCTTTAAAGCAATGACAAAGATTTTTGTACCCTTATGTAATGTATGTTTGTAAAACGGAATAAATCAAATACTTCCTCCTCCTTCAATAGCATTATAGTTGTAGTTGTTTTCCCAGCTGGGAGTGGTATAACTTAACAACAGCCACACAGGGCTCCTCTTGACTTGTCAGGGATGACAAAACAGTGGCTCCCTCCTGTATCTTGTGACCAGCAAGATCCTGTGCAGGGTGCAGAGCCCCACTAGGGACAGGACAAGGTGAAGACCACCCAACACCCTGCACCCTCAAGATGTTAGAATCTGCTGGGATTGTAGCCACATCTAAATCCTACCTCGTGCCTTTCCTGGGTTGCCTACCCTTGTTTGTCCCCATCAGACTTACAGGGTGCCTCCTCAGGGAGGGTGCAGAGCCCCACGGGTGCTGCTCCTGCGTGCTCTGCTCTCTGCCTGTGCAGCAGAGCAAGCACTGGGGTGGCTAAGCAGCTGCTCATTTGCCTAACCTGCTAGTAAATGCTTCAGGGGACATTTCTTAATGTTCTGCATGTTGGTCACAATTGATTTATTAATTAACTTAGTGGTGGAATCAAGGAGCAGTGGCTTTGTTTTTCTGTTTCCCTTCCACGAACTTGCTTTTTACTGCAGGCAGACGATCCAAGCTCTGCCCACAACCTCAATCCTGTAAACCAGGAGTGATAATACCTACCAAAGAGCTGTTTGTGAGCTTTGCTGAGCTCTTTAGCATCCTCAGCAGGAGGCAGCATAGAAACATACGGCAAACATACTATTTCAAAACAACCCGGTTTTAAGTCATTGCAAAGAGCTTCCACTAAGCCCGGGCATAGCTCTCAGTCCCTTCCTGTTGGTTCCACCAATCTTTTAAGAAGTTGCAGCCAAAATAGTTTTTCTGGCCCTTTTCTCCACAGTCATTGTTCCCACATACTGTGTGAAAACTCCTGCCAGTTAAAACGAACCATTTTATTTGTAGATTTTCAGGTTAATTTTCAGCAGAAGTTCCCTGAGCTAACTGTCTGCATGGTTTCCTGACTGATCATACTCAGAAGAGAACACTCATCTGAGCAGGTTCAGGGCTGCATCTTCCAGTCACAGCAGGCATTCAGGTGAGCTTAAATGTGCTGGGAAATCTAAATTTCAGCAAAGCTTCTCTAGGTAATGCTAGGTAACCTGAGCAATCCCTTTGAGGCACATAACCGCACGATGCTTGTTAACCATGCCTCTTAACCTTCAGCGGAGGTGAAAATTTGATGTGAGTTAGCTGAAATTCAGTAATCTACCACATTAGGAAACGTTATACACAAATGGAATAATCAGCCTTTTTCTGGCTGTCTGGCTAGAGGAAGAAGGGAAGCAGGTCTGGCTTGTGCTCTGACACAGTTGTCTTGGTACCCCTGTCTGAGCCATGGCCTTGCAGAGGAGGAACAATCTTGATATCTCAGCTTTGTGCTCTGGGTAAGCTCATTAAAAGCTGCGACTCAGCTGAGGTTTTCTGTAATCCCCAGGTGAATTGGAAGATAAATGGGTTATATAAATTTGTGAAAGCCACGGAGTTAAGGAACTTTTCTGGGACAGTGACAGACTTCACTTAACACCTCGGAGCCATAGTAAAGTGAGTTAAATAGAGTATCAAGAATGTCTCACATAGTTTTCTGTACTGTTGAAGACCTCACTCCCAGATAACAGGATAATATAAGCAAAGTACGTGAGCAGCATTCCTGGCTGCTAAGGTAAAGATCTAGCAATAGTGTCCATTATTCAAAGTGGTTTTTCTATCATAAAAGATGGGAAAAGTATTGAGTTCTCTCTCTCTCTCTTTTTTTTTTTTTTTTTTTTTTTTTTTAATTACAGAAGTATTTTTTCACAATTACTTTTTTTTAAAATTTTTTTTTTATTTAGGAGTGTATACATCCCAACAGCAGTGGATGACCTGCATCATAAAGTAGTGCACCATTAAACTAATGTAAATGTGGAGAAAAGGTTTAAGCAAACGCTGTGACGTTTGTGAAAATGAAATTGATAAAATGGGTTTACTAACTAAGTGTCCCAATCCAGACAAGATGTTACTAAGTGTTCCCTCATAAAGTAAGAGAGAGTGGTAAGGGGTTTTGGTGCCTGTTTGTGTGAAGGTTGCTAGCTTTTGTTCAGCTAATGGTAGCTGGAAAAAAACAGTCCACTTGTAATTAAAAAGAAAGTACTGCAAATGCAATTCCTGCTAAAACGGGTCCTGGGTAGTGATGCCTGTTTTCTCATAGCTAAGTGTGCCCATTAGTGTGCATAATGAGCAGCTAAAGGCATTAAATTACACTGTTGAGGGGCTAACCTTCTGTGACGGACTAATGTGGTGCTTGACCAAGAATTGATTCACTTCAGGTTCTCTTCAGGTATCAAAAAAAGTACTACAAGATGGCAGTTGGTTGCTTTTTGCTGAAGTTTAAATAAATTACACTTGACTGATCAATGTCCAGAGAGTCCCAGGACTTTTCAAGTAGGCATTGAAAACAAGCCCTGCCACTACTCTTGGCTTTAGCAGAGTAGGTCTGTGATAACATTATAAAGGTCACTGCGTAGGAAGCATAGACAAATACTTCATTTTTGGGGTATGTTCTTCACTGTGCTGAATAGTTCTCTAAACCCAGTGGAATTACATGGTCCTAGAAGTCTACTTCAAGGAAAAAGTTCAAAATTGTCTATTCCTATGCAGTTATTAGGAGATCCTGCCATGTCTCCCAAAGTATACGAATATTATTCAAACTTATTTTCATATTTTGTTCTTTTTTCTGTACGTATATGATGGAAACAAAGTACACACATCTCATAGGTCATGTTAAAAGGACCTTTGGAAAAGTTTGAGATGCTCTCGTTTCTTTGGTGTGACATGATTAGGTTTTCGTCCTGAACAGAGATACTGGAAAGCTGAGTTGTATCACAGTAGTTTGCATTATTCTTTTACCTTCTTGATGGTTTACTTTCTTGATTAGGAAACAGCGTCTCCCCTGGGAGCTTCAGACAGAGAGTGCTCTGACAGGAAAATATGCTGAATCCTGTAGATCATTGGTTTTTGCAGAGATAAAACTGTGTGGAGAGATGAATTGCTAGAGAAGCTGATGATTTTTTTTAAACTTGTACACAAGACACAGGTCTTTTTTTCACAGGTTTGGGGTTTTTTGTTGTTGTGGTGTGGTATTTTTTTGTTGTGTGTGTGTTTTTTTTTCCTTTTCCCCCTGTTTGCTGAAGCAGCTTATTCAGCTGTAAAGATTTGGGTTTGCTGCTTAATTAGCTTTTAGAATTGTACACTTTGCATAATCACTATTTGACTACACTTTGAAAAAAAAGGAAGTTCAGTCTATTCATTACTCAACTAAAACAACCTAAAAGGCCAATCATACTTTCTGGTTTCTCTTCATTGCAATGGAATTTTGAGGTAACTGATTCTTCTAGTCAAAGACACTGTGACTTCTGCCTGATCAGTATTATTTCATCCTTGTGCATGGTCTTATCTTTCAAATAGAATTTTTCACAAGGGGAAGTCGATATATTTCAAGATACTGGGACATGAGTAGTTTACTTGACTTGTGGGGTATGTGTGGAAACAGCAAACTGCTCTGCAGTGTTCAGTGTAAGAAATCAAAACACAAACTGAAATGCAAGTATGTATGTGAGCTCTTAATTTCCAAGATTTTTCCATTTATGCATATAAGTGTATGTGTATTGAGGTACATAAAAACCTCTTTAAAATGTTTGGCACAGCTTGCTCTTCACACTGCAGAATGATCTGAGCACACCTGCAAAAGTTCTTACTCTATCATATAAGAACAGAAAACGAATATTTTCCCCCAAATTTTTAACATGTACATATCTTTTGTAACTGATAGCACAGCTAGTTTAATGTTACCAGCATTTCTGTGGCATTCTCAGTGGCTCTGAAATGTGCCTTAAAGATTAGCAGGACAGTTACAGTCTATTCTGAAATTCTCTGTCAGATTATATTTGGAAGAACCACCTACATAACTACAAATGCTGACCAAAACGGGCTGGGGTGTGAGACAGTTTTAGAGAAGCTCCAAGCAGAGCCCTTTCTCTGCCATCCTTACACTCAGATTCCTGCTCCGAGCTCTCCTCTCATCCCGTGTCTCTTTGTCCTTCCATTGCAGGCTCAGCTGGTGCCTCCTGCCCGGCCCTTGCCCCTCCCAGAGGGGCAGCAGCAGCAGGATTGGGGCCTGGGCACCCTCTGCTCTCTCTCAGGGGCATTCAGGGTTCTGCCACTGGCTGAAGACATGGACTGAGGGGGAATGTAGGAGCTTCCAGGCAGGTGCTCGTAAAGTTTGCAGCAGTAGTCCTGAATTCCTGTTATGACTCTTGTCTATATTGATGAAAAGCGCCTTTCATGACAAAGGCAGGAAACTTTTAACATGAAAACGGTCAAACTGTTGTCACAATTCAAAGCAAATATGGAATCTGGATAGAAACACAATATAAACATTCCCAGGAGAGCTTTTTGAGGCTTGTTATGCAGAGCAAAGTTGGCACAGCATTCCATTTGCAACACTAAAAATCAAATGGGGTTTTGTTTGTTGTTTTTACAATATTTAAGTGACATTTTATTTATTTTAAGGATCAGTTGCTGACGCACAATATTCCTCTGTCCACTGATTCACATCAGATGAGCACTGTTTCTGTAGCCACAAGTGTCTGCACTGCAGGCTTGTATTTGCAGCTGAAAAATCAATAATTAATTCATAGCCAAGATAAAGAGCTCAAGCCCATTAAGAGATTACCACCAATGTGAAGATTTTCAGTTGTATTCATAGTAAAGGAGGAGGAGACTGAGAACGTTTGCCATTTATAGTTTAGTGTACTACCTATTTTTGTTCCTTCTAAGGTGCCTATCACTAGGCTATCTAAGTAACAATAAGCTAGTCACTCAAGTGTTATACTAAATATTGGTTTCAAGATAACTTAGTATAATGAAAATGAAACTTGTTTTGACAATGATAAAAATGTTTGTTCAATCATTTTTACCACAAGTCCCAAGTGAATAAGCAGCCCTTGAGTTCCCAAAGAGAAGCAATTTAATTTTTTTTTTTTATTCAAAAACAACTTGCACCTGCAATGTATAAATTGTTGTCTAGCTGATTATATTAATTCATCTGCAAGAGAAATCTCTCCAGGGAAGGGAATGTACAAGAGCTTAGAATAAATTTAACAAGTATGCAAGGTTAAAGGGAAAGTAATCAATTTTGAATTTGATTAAAAATGAGTGAGTTTTCATATTTCTAATATAATGTAGAGACGATGGGAAAAGGCCTTAATTGACAAGCACTTGTGTATTTTACTGTTTATTTTAATTTTTTTCCTTATTGCTGACACTATGATAGTTACTGTCTCATAAATCACAGGAAGCCTGTAGTCACCCACAGCATTCTCTGCTCAGTTGTGTGGCTAAGAGGCTATCAGAAAAAGAATCACTGGGCCTGCTATTTTCTGCAGCCACATTCCCTGACAGCAGAGTTATCAGCAATCTGTGCTTTCATTTACCATTTCTTCAGAGTCAAATCTGATTCTCCTGTGCTCCTCCCTGCCTGATGCACAGATTGGTGCTGGGGCTGTGCCCCATTGGCATGGCTCTGCTCTAGCCCAGTCTCCTGAAACAGGACACATAAAAAGGCTGCTGAAAAGGTGTTTTGTTTTTAATAACTTGGTGTTTCACAGTCTGAAAGCCCTGTATAGCTCTGCCTTGGTTTGCCTGGGCTCAGCACAGTTGTGCTGTGGGCATTTCAGCATCTTCAGCACTGCTCTGACCATGGCTGCATGGACACTGGTGAGGTGTGGGTTGTACCCCAACCAGCAGCATGTGGGGTACAAAAGGGACCGGAAGAAATGGTGATATTAGAGCTTTTTAAGTGTCAAGAAACACTGTACAGGGCAAGTCCTTGAGAATATCATCAGAAAGCTGTCACATTAATTTAATCAATCATTGTGCTTCCCTTATTACTTCTCAAAATTGCAATAACAGCAGGAATTGGTTTGTTTGTTTGTTTTTAATGTTTCAAAAATAGGTAGCATTTAATTGATTTTTAATATACTGCAATTGCTTCTCTCACTTGTAGCACTACCTGACCTCCTCAAGAAATAGTGTAAAGAGAAGGTTAAAAAGAAATGCACAGAACTGAAGAATGTTAGCAAAGATACTTTATACAGAACAGGTTGTAATGGCCGGAGTCTGGAGCCTTCTGGTCCCTCAGAAGAAGGACTCGATGTCAAGGCTGGCTCTAGGACATCCCCATGTGAGATGAGAGTAGGTGTCTGCATAGTGTGTGACCTGTTGTAGAAGCACCTGTGGAATATCTTCCAGGCTTCAGTGATTTCTCTGTGCTTTTGATAACGTGTAAGTATTTTTCAAGTATTGGTTCACCCCTGAACAGTTTGTTATGAATTCTTGATACTTTGTATTAGAAATTGCATGTGCTTTGGATCTTTAACTTCTATGGGTTTTTATTTTGTGCTCTAGTCAGTTGGTACATGAAGGAATACCTCCATGTTTCAAACATTTTCTAAATTCTAATAAAAAACCCAAACAATTTCTGGTGTATGTTAAAAACTCATATTTGATTTCATTTCCCCCACGACTTTGTGTGAAGAAAATCTGGCTGCTCAAACAATCACAAAATGAATTCAAAGTAATTATAAATATTTTAAATTTCTTGGAATTGGAGGTGACATTGATGCAAAACTGGGAGGAAATCCCATGAGAAGGAATTAATACTATTTTCTACAGGATTCTTCCCTCATAGAAGACAAATCTAGCCTTATTCGTTAAACAACCCCTCCTTATTTCTCCATTCGACTGAAGTTTTTAGTTTAGTTTTCTTTAAAACTTTCTCTAAAATGTAAGTAAAAATACTAGCCAGGAGGTTTCTGAATTGCAGGGCTGCAGCACAGAAGCCTTTGGGAGAACATGGATCTGGAGCTCAGAATTAAGTGCAGTTCCTCAAAGAATCATTTCATCAGTGTGTGAGTAGAACTGCTTCGCAGCTTACTGAATCTTAGTCACTCGTGCTTTGGCTTTTGCAATAGCCACGTGAAAAAGAAAGGGTTATTTATTAAGAGCAGAACAGTTCCCTTTTAGTTCTGTAGCAATCATGTCTCTTTTTTTCCAGTCCATGGAAAGTGTTATCTCAGGCAGCTTTGTGCAGGAAGTTCTGTTTATCACTTCCTCACAGTTGCAGTTTGTCTAGGACTTGAATATATGATATCAGATTGCATCAAAATGTGGGCCTTTGTGTGCTTAACTCATCAAAGGAGTGGACCCTCAGGACTTGATATCACTTCACTGCATATGCAGTCATGTAGCAAAACAAAGTCTATCTAAACAGGACAGGACTATTTCTGTTGGTAGGGTAGCAAAGCTAGCAGAATTGGTGTAGTTTCAGGTATCTGCACTGTTTCACTTCTTGTTTTTAAATTTATCACTTTTTAAACAGTGACATGGTTTGCCTGTTTTTACTATGTAAACTACAACAAAAACAAAAGTATTGCTTCTACAATCAAAGAAACTCAAAAACCCCAGACTCAGATGGGGTTTACTTGGTGTACACTGTTGGGGTGTCTGCTTATGCTTCAAAAAAAGAATTATGAAGTTTTTGGTCCTTGTATTTTCAGCTGGCTATTGTTCCCACAAATCTGAAATGGTAGATGGTTATCTAGACAACTATGTGTCAAATAAGCTTAATGAGGCTGTAACAAATAACAACAGTTACTGTAGGAGGTTGGCTACAGGTTACGAACCTGCTTTCCCACCTTCCTGGCTCTGTTTCTATTTTCTGGGCTTGCCAGAGGAGTTGCCTTTCCAGCACAGCAGGCTGCACTGCCAGATGTTGTCTCAGGGCAGCCACAGGAAGTCTATTCAAACTGTGTAGCAATACTTCTGCTCCAAGCAGCAGCTCCTCTGCGCTGACTCTGGTTTTTAACACCACCCTGTCCCACGCCCCTTGCAGTATCTTGCTCAACTGAATTGGCCCTGCTGCTCCTCACAAGTTGGCTTCGTGTTGGCTGCTAAGTGTCTGGGCACTGCACAGCCCAGTACCCGCTTGCCGGGCTGGGAAGCTGCAGCTTCATGTCCATTTCTGCTCCTTTACACGTTCCTGGTGTGTGTTTTAACCATGTGAGAGGTGCAAACCCGAGAATACGGAATTAGGATAGCATCCACTCTCAGGTCCGTGACGTAAACGACCTCTGATTAGTAAAACCTTCTAGTGCTACACAAAGGAGGAAAAATAATTGAAATTACTCAGCAGTAAAAGATAAAGTAAAAGTCTCTCTTCTCTCCATGTCTTTTTTTTCACCTGTGAAAGAAAAAGAAGTTGTTATTATTAGAAGGTGGACACAGAAACTGATTGAGGGCTTCTTCCTTCTCCTTTTCCCAATTATTTTAACTGTGTATTAGTTGATGAACATGATCAGGAGATTGCTCCAAATCCCATCAAACAGTTGCTGAGGGAGCCAGTCAGCAATGTGACCTGAGCAGAGCCACCCCTCCTGAACAAAGGGGCCCCAAAACCCAAACCTGCAGGGATGACTCGATCTCCTGGCAGACGCTGATAGAATCCTGTCAATCCTTGAATGCAAGATGGGAAATAATCGAGTTTTCTAATTCCACTCTTTTCCACTCTGCCTTGCTATGCCAAGGAAATTCTGAGAGGCACTTTATTTTGTCTTCCTGCCTTTGGTTGCTGCCTCCTACCACTTTTTCCACAGAAGGGGTGGTGTGGGCCTTAGCACTCAGTAGAGCTGAGGAGATTTCTGAAAAACGTAGGACATGCTGCTGTGTGCTGTCATTTTGAGCCTTGTTGGTCCTTTGTGAGGAATGAACTTTCACTGCTGGCCAGAAAACAGGAAAGTGCATAAAACCAAGGACTTTTTTTAAAGAAGTTGAACTTTCCTCTCCTTTTCTTTCAGTTAGATTATATAGCAAAAGTGAAAGTCAGGAACCTACCTCAAAAAAAAACTTGTCCTGCTCTTCAAAATAGTTTTACTTCGAAAATAACTGTACTTTGCAGGAAGTAAACGTGGACTGTTGCCTCATGAGGAGTAGGTCCATTTTCACTGGGCGTGAGGGAAACCCTGCTTTTGTTAGTCAATATGGATAGTCACTGCTGTGAAAAAGAGTTTACAGCTACTAATCAGCCGTATAGTTTTTTCACATACACACATTTGCACAGTGAAAACTGGAAGTTTTGTGTAGTTCTGCTTTGTGGAACCTCACACTACCCTACAACTGCACTCTACAACTCAACTGCCCTTTTTAAAAGTTTTTTAAATTTTTTTTTTGAGGGGTGTATTCATAAAGTCTTAAGTGTTTAAATTGGTGATGGTACCCTAAGCGTCACTGAGGATGGACAGCAGGTCCACGTCCCTGGAGAATCTATGGCTTGTGGACTCATGAAGTCGAGTGGGCACAAAAGATCTAAATAACTGAATTACTAATTAATCTTTCTAATTAGGCCTTTAAATAGAAATCGTTCGGTGTTCTTTTTAAAGTTATTAATTTTAATTTTATTTTTAGAGGGGTTGTATTGGGCGGGGGGGGGGGCATTAGTGCCATTCAGTTTGGGGTTTTTGGGTCCTGATTCAGAGCCCATATCTCTCTTGGAAAAGCGTTAAGGTGATGTCAACTCTGCTTAAATCCAGCCAAGGTTAGCCAGGAGGAAGAAGCACCAGCTTAATCATTTCTTGGCTTGTGGCTGCTGTAGGACTCCCAGAGATGCTAATGAATGTTAATTTAAACTTCTTATCACTACACTAGCAAGACCGTTCACACATTTTCCGGAGCCACCACAGGATTTAGGCTGTTGTCCTAATTACCATTGTTCTGGCTGCTAGCTATTATATTTACCACAAGCTGTTTTCATCTTGTTGGGAGCTTGGTGCTAAACTGAAAAACACCTATCTTGGCAACTTGCTGCCTTCTGGAAGCTGAAGCAATTACAGTTGAGTATGCAGACAAGCTTCTACACAATGTGTGTAAATTTCTGTCTGTGGTTCCAATAGATAAATTTGAATTTCTGGAACCTTGTACCTGATTAGAAATGTAGGCTCCACAGCAAAAAGCACAGCACACAGTCTTTCTGTAAATCTTAAATTTATTTTTATTTGATTCTTTTTAACATATTAATTATAACAGACTTGCCAAGATGTGTGTGATCGTGGTAAATCATCATGCCTGGTCTGACCTATCCTACAAGACAGTCTCTAATGGTGGACCCACAACCTCAGTTTGCATCTGTTTTTACTCAACGACTCTGTCATAGATGGATTTCTCTATCCCATAGAAGTTGTAGCTGCTCAGAAGACCACGGCATTTGCACAGTCATGGTGGTACCAGTCTGGAAAAATACTTCAGGGAAGTAAGAGCAAAGGAGAGAAGCCCTTCTTCATCTCAATCCGAAAAAAATGGGTCCCCTAATCTGGGACCAGATTTTTCTCACATAGTGGAGTTTGGTGTTAGATGAGCTACTTGTGGCAGCTACATGATATGACAAAGCACAGCCCCAATTTCAATCTTTGTGCCACAATATTCTGCTGCTTTTCGTGCACTGGGAGCAATGGCTGTCTGACCCAGCAGTCAGCCAGCTAGGAGAGGGACAAATAAAAGAAAAGCAGCTGTATCCAATATATTTTCTGCCATTCTCATTGATCCAGTTTATGGAGAGGTCAGGAAACTTTTGCCCTGGGCAACAGATCCAACACTTTGGGCAACAATGCTCCATAAGATTATGCTCAGCAGTAAATTAAGATTGAACCTCGAATGTCTGACTTCCTAAATTGCTTTCTTCTCTTTCATATTTTTAAGTACAGTTATTAACCTGCTTTAAAAAGGGAATTCATATCACAAGTCACAGACTTTTATTTAGAGATTAATTTGTCCTGGAAAAAACCTTTCTAAGTTTAAACCAAGCTTAAGGTTGCCAAAGAAGTTTGGTTACATGTGTATTTGGTTACATGTGAAAAACGAGTTTCATTTTTCATGCTCATCTCCACTTCCTTCTTTTGCTGGAATATTTCCAACCTCATCAGAACCCAAAAGTACCAGAAATAAATCAGAGGCACCCATTTTTTGCAAAGCGTATGTCTATTTGTGCTGAGAATCCTGGGCTAGGACTTAGGAAATCTGGGTTGAATTTTTGGCTTTGCCACTCATTTGCAGTTTGATATTGGATAAGGTATTTAATACAATCAGTCTATGCTTCAGGCACCCATCTGTGAAACAGCTGGTACCTCCTTCCCTGGAAGGAGCAGTAAAGTTGGATGGAGCAGGATGCTCATAATGCTGAGTTCACAGGTTTAATCCAGGTACAGGCCATTCACTAAAGAGTTGGACTCAATGATCCTTGTGGGCCCCTTCCAACTCAGAATACTCTGTGATTCCCAGTAGTTAATCTGTGCTTCCACACTACTGTGGTGGTAGAGCTCACACTATAGAGCTGTTTGTGAGCACAGAGAGGCTCTTTAAGAACAACAATAACGTGCTGTCACATTTAAATAAACATAGGATTAGTTTTTGTTTCCCAAATCATTATTTTTATCTTGTTTCAACGTGCTGGAGAACAAGCTGTTGTATTTGTTTCTGGAGACATATTATCCCAGTCCTAAGCAGCTCTGTGTGTGTTGTGACAGTGTCACTCCTGGCCAGGTGACCCGGAGTGGGAAGTGCTACATGGCCCATCTTCAGTGGAGCTTTTATAGGGACTCACTGAAGATGCACTGTCTTCAATAAGACATTTGTAATTTTTTTTTTTTTAAGCTCTAAAATTAGCAAATCTTGAACAATGAGTATATTCATGTTTGTATTCAGCAGTGTGACTTGCTGGGCAGTGCACCTATAAGGTACATTTCTGGCTCTGAATTCAAGTAGGGAAGGGATGATATGACCCTAAGATTAGAGGTCTTGGCTCTGTAGATGAACTTGTCATCTCACATACTCAGTTTCTGATGAGCCAGTCTGAGTGTTCTGCACATGGGGAGCTGTATTCCCAGATGCACACGAGAATGGTGCATTTGAAAGGTGGGACTTAAATGAATGTCTGAAGGTAGCCAGAACTTCTCATCAACCTTGACTCCAGTTAATGATCTGAAGAATGTTTTTGTTATCTTGGAGAATGGTGAATCAATTGACCTGCATGTTTTATTGGAAGTTTTGCTCTTAAGAACTTGTATTTAGAAATATTAATAGAATAAGTGTAGCACGGAAGCCAAGTGTTGACAAGGATTTTTTAGCACTACAAGAATCCTCAGCTATTACACTAAGACCACATCAAATTCCATGATCTTTCTTCAGTCAAAAGAAAGAAGGTGTAGCAAGGGTGTAACTTATTACAGGTATGAATAAGAAATTATTAACACATTATCTGTTTTCATGAGTTAGCACTTTGAATATATCCTGCTGGATTTCACGACTCAAAATTTTGAAAGGGCTAAATAAATAAAAAAATTAAAGCACTTAATCCTGGATATGACATTAGTTATAAATTCAAACCATACAAACAAAACTGATTGCAGCAAACTACTCAGCAAAGCACATTGCAAAAGAAAGCCTTACAAGTAATTAGATTCCCAGAAAAAAATTAATCACAGCTGCCTCAGCAGGTGAAAAAGACAACTATCAAAATTTATTATAATATTGCTGTGTAATGGTTTACATATTTCTTCATTGTGCTTAAGAACACAGACTTTTAAAATTATTCTCAAGAAAATGACTAAGCTCTTTATTAAGTGCTGCTGTACTCACTGAGTCATTTGTCTTCATCATTAGAAAATGACTAAGCTATGTACCTGTATAAATACATTACCATATTATTCTATTTTAAATTTTCATAGTATTGTCCACTTTATATTATGTGGTCTTTGAAACACTATCTACGAGAAAGAACATCTGTATGCACATGTGAGTTTAGCTAAGAAGACTGAAGTTGAGGTCAAAGGCATTTTCATTGCAGTATGTTCTAATGATGAATGAAAGATTACTTTGAACTCAAAGCCAATTGGACATCCAAAACTAAGTATTTTCGTTGTAGATGCAAAACCTGGAACCTTAAATTGTTGCTACCTGCTTCAGAAGCACTAAGAAAACCAGAAGGTGAGTAAGCTGGAGTAAGATGATGTAGCTTTCAGTGCCTGGCACACCTATAATTCTTAGATAAATGTTTGCCAAAAAAAATATGATTGTCGGTTACTGAGGTGCTGTGACATTGTATAATTGACACAAGACCTTTGAAAACCTAGGCAAAGAGGTTTGGGTTATGATTGGATATGTTGCATAGGCCACATATGTTTCTGCATTGCATTACAGAAGTAGTGGGTGAGGTCCTAAGATCGGATTAGATATGGAATACAAACCAACATCAAGAACTTCAAAGTTAGTTCCACAATTTTTAAGAGTTTGACAGTAGTCCTTGTCGGAGGAAGTTCACATCTTCTAGACCTATGCCCGAATGGTTATGAACAGTCTGAGTTATGAAAATGTGGGGGTTTATGCTAGACAAGAGCTTTTGTGGGTGACAAATGTTCTTCAGCCTTGTAAAGCTGTTTTGAGGAATTGAGTTTGGAGGTTGGTTTGGAGGTTGAGAGTTCTCCTGTTTGAGTAAATCTCTCTGCTTCCGGTTTGTGAGTACGATGCTTCTAAGCCTATAAAAACCAGGACTCTGCTAAACACTCCCTTTTTTACAGCCTGTCTAGACCTCTAGAGATTGGGAGTGTCCAGCACTTTAACAGCTGATGGATGAGTGTGTGCATAGACGTGGTTAACTGCATAAATGCCATCTCAATCCTTAACTGGGAATTCTTGGCACTAGTCAACGAGTGATTTACTCTTAAATTAACCAGAAAGTGCAGTGAGGAACATCTCACCAGGTCTGCTGTACTGTACCACTACCAAGAGGTAAACACAAGTACACCAGCCAGAATCGTCATAGATTCATAAAATACCCTGAATTGGAAGGAACCCACAAAGATCATCAAGTCCAACCCCTGGCCCTGCACAGGAACATCCCCAAGTCAAATCATGTGCCTGAGAGCATTGTCCAAATGCGTCTTGAGCTCTGTCAGGGTCAGTGCTGTGACCATTTCCCTGGGGAGCCTGTCCCAGTGCCCAAACACCTTTTAGGTGAAGAACATTTTCCTAATATACCTCCCCTGACACAACTTCAGGCCATTCCCTCGGGTCCTGCCACTGGTCACCAGAGAGAAGAGATCAGTGTCTGCCCCTCTTCTTCCCCTCACCAGGAAATTGCAGTCTCTTTCAGGCTGAACAAGTGACTCGAGTCACTCCTCATACAGCTTTGCCTTAAGGCCCTTCACCATCTTTGCTGCACTCCTTTGGGTGCTCTCTAATGTCTTTATCACTTTCTTACATTGTGGCACCCAGAACTGCCCCTGGCACTGGAGGTGAGGCTGCCCCAGAGCAGAGCAGATCGGGACAAGGACAATTCCTCCGCTTGCCCAGCTCGTGATGCTGTGCCCGGCGCCCCCCAGGACAGGGCTGGCCCAGGGCACTGCTGGCTCATACCCAATGGGACATCCACCAGGACCCCCAGGTTCCTTTAGCTGTGCTTCATTATATTTAGGGCAGGGCCTTCTTTATCCACTCCAGCTATGAGATACCAGCAGTGTCCCCTTGCATGACTGTGTGTAACTATGACATCAAAACAATTAATCAAAATATGCTCATGTGCTGCCTGCACAGGGTTTTAGCAGAGCAGAATAGTTCTGATCTTGTCAAAAAGATGTCAGCTCTATGTCCATAGCCAACCTGTTAGTTAAATGCCATTAACCTGAAGAGAGTACATCTTCATTTTACTCACAGGTGCTTCAACACATTTAATTATTTGATGCCAGTTATATTATTAATGCAATCTGAATGTTTTATCTGTAAAGTATTTCTATATTTTCAAAGTTCCCTGGATTTTAACAATTATTTACCAGTTTACAGAAATGTCACTACACTATTTTGGTAAAGAAGATCACAGCTACAGTTAATATAGTTTGGGTTCTCACAAGGGATCATACAGAGAGTGGACTGGAGAAATGCAAGGTTTCTGCTTTCTTAACCAGGCATTTTTGAATTCAACAAAATGCTTCCCTGCCACCCTCTTAAGAAATTTAAGAATTAACATTAAAAAGAATTAACCAGAACAAACCAGTGGCCTATAAATGTGAACTCCGCTGTCTCAAAATCTGTAAGGTAAAATAAGCAAAAAGGAGATGGGATAATTTTCTGAAAGAAGGGGCAGAAGATGAATTTGATTCTTTGCATTCAGTGTCCTACTAACATTGACAAATTTGCATGTTAACTTTTGGGAACATCAGATGCACAAAGTCATTTACCAGCTTCCTGGTAATCACACAAAATCAGAAGGCATTATGACCTTGTCCTCATAATAGAAAACAAAAGTGACAAAAATTTCATTTTTTCTGTAAGATAAGAGCTTGTCCTAATGTACAAAATGAGAATTTCTAGGAAGAGACACAGCAGGGAGAGTCTTCCCTCTGCCACAGAGTCCTTCAGCCTGGGAAATCCACACAAATCCCAAATTCACCTTCAAGACACATCTGGCCCAGGCTGGAGCAGCATGTGGTGGCCACCTTGGAGGTTTGGCTCTCCTATGAAGCAATGGGAGGGCTTTGCTTCTCCTGATTCTTTCCTTACCTTCCTCATAGGCATCTCCCACATCTGGGTGTGGGGATTTTAAATACTGAGAATTTTTTGTTTTCCCCATGACTCAACTTAGCAGAGTTTTTGAGGGAGGAGAGCCTGGTTAATTTGTTCTGAGACCCTGGGAAGGTTTTTGACCTGGTGAAATAATTAGGGACAGGGATTACAAGGGTGGATCTTCAGCAAATCCTTCCTTGTACACTCTTGGGGAAATGATGCCTGTTGGTGGATTTCTGAATTTCTGATCCTTTGAAAATTTGTACTTGTGGGTGACAGTGGCCACATCAGTATCCTGGGTGCAGCTGGGTGTGAGCTCATGATCATCTGCCTGGCTGCATCCATGCACCAGGACAGGGCACAGACTTGTAATGTCTGCTTTGGTTTATTGTCACCTGCAACAACCAGTTTTCCCCACTGCAAAATCCAGGCATGTCTCAGGGCATAGCAGAAGGCACTGCTCAGTCCAAGCAGTCAGGAAGAATGAGGCCATTCAGGGCAGCAGCAGATTGGATGTGCAGGCTGAGCTGTGTTGTGCCCACAGAGCCCCCCAGGGAATCCCTGCCTAGGTGAAAAACTTGTGCTGGGGATGCCCAGGTGAGGGATGCTGGACCTGCAAACAGTGCTGCAATGACCCCTGTAGCTAAGGAAGAATTGGAGGGCTCAGGGAAAAGTGTTCTGAGACTCTCAAAGACATTGGCTGCCTTCAGCAGGGGACTATAAGAGGCCCCAACAGTAAGCATCTCAGTGATGAACTCAACTCTTTAAAGTGATCTTAAAATTCTTGCTATTTTGCAACCAGTAGAAATGTTGAAGTAGCAGGCAAGGAGATGGGGTCACTTATTTTTCTGTACGTTTTGGAACTGTTTCAGCTCTGACAAAGCAAATGCCATTGTGAATGATGAACTTTCTTTAACTCTGCTTGCAAGGGTTCATCCTAAAACTGGGAGGTAACCTGTCTCTGTCTCTCTGCTAAACTAAGCTAAGGGCTTTAGTCCAGCCGCCAAAAAGGAAAGAAGAGGGGGAAAAAGGAGAGGGGGGAGTTTATCAAGGTTATTGAAACAAAACAAAACAAGAATATTCAAATTACTTTTTTTAAAAAAACACTTAACTGGCTGGATTTGAACTAGGTATTTATTGGCTAATGTTTATTTTTTTCTCTCTCATTTTTAATCCCATTGATGATGAAGTATTTTAAGTAGTATTGGTTAATTCTTCTTATTAGAACATTACCTCCTCTTCCCCTCTTCACCTCATGTTTTATATTTACAGAGAACATCAGGTAACGAGACGAGCCTGGCTTCTGACCAAAAAGGTATTTTAGCTAGAGATTCATTAGTGTGTATAAAACCAGCCAGCCTTGTTTAAAGGCACTTCTTACACAAGAAGAAAGGGGTTCAATTACCATATTTCATTTAAAGTGAAGACTAAACATCTTTACCAGGATAGTGCACTAATCCCATGAATCCTATTTATGTTGAAATGTAGTGCTATTGGCAATAAACAGCAATTTGAGAAGTCATAACCCAAGGAAATAATTGTCAAGTGACTTTAGAGCTCCCTATAAATTTCCTCTTCATGACTTTGGCAGTAGTGTTCAACAACAGAGTTAAATATTTGTTTTAGGTGCTCCTGCCTTTAACAGACTAATTAAAAAGATGGAATTCTTTGATTCTATCTCAAATAATTTTACTTCTAATCTCTCTCAGTCAAAGTCAGCTCTGTAAATGGAACTCAACATATTTTTTTTCTGAATAGGGACTTTACAGTATAGCAATAAATTCAAGCACTGGGAAAGTAAATGCAACTGAAGTACCCTTAATGATGCTATTGTGTAGTTGTTATGGTTTTAATCCCATTAAACAGACCTTTACATTGAAGACCATAAATTCTTTGAGAAATAATTCTAATGGGAAGGTGTATGACTTAAACATTATGCTTCAAAATCATGAAAAAGATGATTTAAGTTTGAAAAACCAAGTCACACAAGCTGAAGTAGTAATAAAGGAGGGAGATTAAACTTCTGCCTGTCATGCAAACCTTCTAAATTTGTATTTCCTGAGAAACTGTGCAATGGAGCTGTTCCTGGAGCTACTCCTTGTTATTTGCATCACCCACATGCCTGGACCTTGCCATTAAGGATCAGGGCCCCATCCTGCTCTACACCTGCAAACTTAAAAACAGTACCTGAACCAAAAATTGTCAGTCTAAATAGCTGACCCAACACCAGTGAAGTCAATGGAAGATTTTTCATTGATTTTAATGATTTAGTTCAGGAGCTAAGTAAGTATTTCTAAGACAAAAATCAATATTGTCCCACAGTGGTAATGTTTTTCATGTGCTTTTATTGATCCTTTTGACACAGATTACAGGATACCTTAGCACTGTCAACATACCAGGTTTTAACAAACTGATTTGATTTATTAACACCATTTGATTAACATCTGAAGTAGCAAGTATTTATCAAATGTCAGCAAACAAATGTTCATCAGATAGATTACCACAAAAAATGACTTGTTGCACAATGTAAGCTGAAGTTCAGTAGGAAAAGGCTTTCTGTAAAATGGGTTTATGTGAGAGCCCTACCATGATATGCACAGCATAAGCTGGGTATTGAGAAAGAGGGGTTTTTTTAACCAACTGTATAATCAGGCCTAAAAAATGCTCTTACCTCTCCTGGACACCTTAACTTACCTCCTTAACACAAATGGTGAAAGAAACATTGCCGTGACAGTTGTAAAAATCATGCCAAATTTTTAAATCCAGTGGAACTTGCTTAGTCTGTCAATTATGCTTTATCATTTTATAACCCACCTTCTAAATAAATACATCCATCATTCTCTTTCAGAAAGACTGCAATCCATTGCTGTGTTTGAAGCATCTGACTTAAAAATGGAGGTTCTGAGGCATCAGAAATGGGACTGGTTGTCAATACAATGTGATTGTTTAATTGACAGGCCTGTAATTTAGTTTTGCCACTTTATAAACCAACCAAAACCCTTCAGTCATTTCTTGAGAATGATTCTGAAGTCTCTAATTCAACTGGTTTTTGTATAGCTACTTGAAAAATAAATAATTCACACAATTTAACAATTGTAGAGTAGTAGTCTAATGTGCACACCTTTTTACTACATGAAAGAAAATCTATTCTTTTATGACATCAGACTCTTCCACATGATATTATTTCTCAGTTTACTAATGGTCACCAGAATGATCTCCAAGTTTAAAATATAATTTTCTCTCTTTGAAATGGTCTTTTTCTCCTGGAAGAATATTTGAACTCATTCAGAATTTTCCTGATCCAAACCCCAAACTACAAGTTACATCTGACACAGACTAGACTACATTCATTTGTATTTTCCAAACCAATAAAAAGCCTAATTTGCTAATTGAATTGGTAATCATTTATCACACACGACCTGTTACAGTATGAATATCTCTAACAGTTAAATCGATCATAACAAAAATGTGGATATCATGTAAATCTTATCAGGATCACTAAAATAATGGGACTTTTGTTTACAAGGTGTCGATTGGTTTTAGAAGCTTTGATAATGACTCCAGACAGTCAATAAATACAGAGACTTTTACACAGCCAGTAGGAGCCGAACTAAACTATCTAATCTTTTTAAAATGACAGACAACACAATGAACTCTGAACTTAATCCCCTCCAAACATTAAGGAGACAGTTCAGTGCTTTAAGTACTATTCAAACTCAAACCCCACATTAAAACAAAATCATTAAGTGTCTGATTTAAACACACAGGAAAATTCAGAGGTAAGGCTGATTTTCCTTCCCATTGTGCCTGGGCAGTGGTCTGTGGTGGGCTCCAAGTCTGTCGGTTGCTTGTTTTGGGCAAGGAAATTACCTCTGTGCCTTTTGAATGTTTTTAGTCAAAGCATTAAAAAACCCCATAAAACTGAAGACTTAAATGCTTTTTGTCTCTATCAGGCAAAATTTCCCCTGACATTTTGAAGCAGACATGGGAGACAAAGTTATATACTACATCTCCCGTTGCAAAATTTACACTGTTGTGCTCATAACCTCTGAAAATGATACATTGCCTTTAAGAGGAAAAGGAAACTGTAAATGTAAAGCTTATGTTACAGTGAGAGTTGGGGGAGGAAGGTGGCAGGTAATGGCCAACATACAAGTTGTGTGTATATGAGCATATAAATATATTGATTTATTTCAGCTTGTCAGTTTTTGAAATAGATAATAGGACCATCTAAGTGTAGGACAGTTTCATCCAGTAGTAATAAAGTAAGAGATGAGAAAATAAAAATATCTTTTAAATTATCAGTTCTTCTGAGATAATTATTTGCTTTCTAACATTATTAGAATCCCTATTTGCAGTGCAAATCTGAATCCTCCCAGCACTGCTGAAGGTTCATTATGTTTTCCATGAATTGCACCTTGCCTGGGCCTTTTATCAAGTTGTCTTGTAATGTACCTCTCTGGATAATGAAAAGATGAATTAATCTATTCTAATCTTTTCAGTGCATCCCTCTTGCTTCCTAAAGTTAAGCCTGATGTGAAAAATATTTTTGTTTTATTCTTAACATGACCCAGGTATCTTTAATGTCTTTCTTGGCTAATTGGAGATAGGATGAGTTAAAAATCTGAATTTGTTATTAATTAATTTCACTGAATAGGTAATATTTCCTGAAATCTTAGTATCTCAGGTAGATTGCTGTATGCAAAGGGGGAAATACAATTTAAATAATCATTTGGACTTTAAAATTTTTAATTACCAAAATCTGCTTACATTGTAGAATGTAATTTGTTGTTCCACAATTTTGTGATTTTGTTTTATAGTATTCTCATTGTCTTGGTAAGTTTCAGTATGCAAATAGCTTCAAGTATTTTATGTTTTTAACAATGATTCTTAAGTCAGGAATTTCTGATATTCCCACTAGCTGGGTTTTCTCATGATTAATTATTTAATCTTCTCTTTCCGGCAGTGCTTGATGAGCAGACTATAGCTTCTTGTTGAGTTGTCACTCAGATGAGCTTCGTTATCAGGACAGCCTAAATCTTACAATGGATTGTTATCTGTGTTCTCAGGATGAGATCAACCAGCAGAAGTGAGAGTGTGAGTATTTATTTGGCATCCATGTGTGATATTTTTTACCATTTTCTAAAGTCTGAACTTACATTTACTGTATACAAACTCTATCTTGATTTCAGACTCCAGTTATGCTAATAGATTTTGCTTACTGAACACAACATTTCAAGATAATTTTAAAAACCCTCGAAATCCTTACTTTTGAATATTTTTATATGTTTGACTGGCAGGTTTTTGATTACCAGTATTTTCTCTGGTGATCATTTGTGGTACAATTAGTGGAATTCCATGACAGCTTATTACACAGCACTTTTCCTTAGCAAGAGTTGCCTTTCCTTTCCATGGCTGCCTAATTAGTGTTTCCTGAATAGTGTTTCAGAGAATAGCTACATGTTTCATAATAATAAAAAAAAAAGGAAGACAAAGAACCAGAGCTCTGCCAGGTCTGTGCTGAATGAAAATCCGTAACTGCCAACATATTTGGCTTCTGGGTTTTTCCTTCTTAAATTCTTTAAAACTTTTCTTAGTCATTTAAAAGATTGCTTCCTCCTAAATCTGCCTCTGAGTAGTTACCATGCATTTGAGGACAAGTACTGCAGAAAATCTTACAATAGGAAAGTTTGTGTTAAAGAACTACACAACTGGTTGTGGATAACCTCTAATCCACATTGCAGCTGGAGCAGAACTTACAAATGTCTGTAAGATATACTGCAGCATCTGCTCCTTTGTACATGCTTTCTCTCCTGTTCTCTTTCCTCTACCTGGAGTTTCCAAATTCACTGCATTTGGGCATTGCCATCACACTTCAAGGTATAACTAAGACTAGTTGAAAGCATTTTTTTTTTCTCTATTTGTACCAGTGGTAGCAATGAAAGTGTTTAAGAAAGCTGAATGTTGCCTGCTGGCACTGGGCCGGATGGCAGAGGGCTCCCAGACTCACCATGTCCCCTTGCTGTGGACTGTCCCTGGTGCACTTTATGTAACACAAACCCCCAGCTCTCCTCAGCATGGTGGAGCAGTGGGGACCTCCTCCTTGGCTGGCTGTGCTGCTCAGGGCACAAACTGTCCCCATGCCATGGGGCGCTCTGGAGCGTGCTGCTGGGGCTGGCCTGGTGACATTCATGTCCTGGGCTGTGGGTGTGCTGCTGACTTGGGTCTGCCTGCAGTGATTTGCTTTCCATTTTTAAATCATGGAGCTCTCCCATCATTTGTATCACGGTGTTAGCCTGCAGGGTGGCTCAGTACTGGTGCTTGTGGAGGTCCTGCTCTCCTGAATGGAAACCAAGTATTTCTTTTTGGATAAAATGCCAGGTGTGCCATGGCCAGTGAGCTTCTGAACCAAGAAGAAAGATAAAGGTGTGACTTTTGTTTCCTCCAAAAAGAATAGCATTTACTTTATCTTTAATTCCAAACTGTGCAGCAATTTCACAAGGAATACTTACCAGTTTTACAGTTTTTTAATTGATCAGACCCTGCCCTTACTTTGCCTGTGTGTGTATTTATAGCAGTGTAACACTAAACCAGATTTGCCTTTGTTTTTGTGATTTATGCATTTTTTTCTTGAACAGGAAAACATTCATTATCAAATGTTGTGAGAACAATACAGTAACTGGAGGTTATTTTATATGAAAATATTGTTGATTGTTCCTTCCCTAGAAATCTCTCTTGGCAGCTCACTTCCTGCCAAATGAATCAGCAAAAGCTGCTCATGAAAGTTGTTAATATATAATACAATCACCCAGCACTGCACTTGCTCCTTATCTATAAAGTCCTTTTGTGATCAATGATTCACATCACCTTTTGATTATAGTCTCTGAGCACAAACAGTTTCTTACTATAAATTAATGGCCTTGGAATTTCTAAATAAACATTCCCTTTTGTTTAGTATCATTTCCTATTTTCGTACCAAAACAGAATCGTATTGTAATTGTTCAGTTTTCACTGGAAAAAGTGTTTGTGGCCTGGAATGTTCTCAAAAAACAAGTGGTTCCTCTCAAAGCTAATAGTGTTGATTTACAAGGTCTAATGTGCCATGTTAATTGAATATAGCTAAGAAATATTACAATAGTGTGGTGTGATACTTTAAATAATGATTCTGGTGCTCAGTTACTGGAAAAGAGATTTTCTTTTGAAGGATTGTATTATTTGGCAATGTTGTCTGCTTAGTTGGTTTTTCTTTTTCTTTCACAGTAATAAGACCCAGCTATCTAAGCAGCAGATAGTCAAGGTACTTCCTTTAAATTTCCTGATTGCTGCTAACACTACTGAATAGACACAGGCTCTTCAGCAAAATGAATACTAAAGATTTCCTCTAGCCAGGTCTGACTAGAAGGACAATTAAATACCAACCATCATGCAATGGTAACCTAATGTTAACTGTTCCCTCTTACAAGCGTCAGGGAAGCATGAGTGGAGAACGTAGCAGAAGCATAAGCCTGACCTGCACAGAACTGGTGCAAAAAACTCTCTGATAATATTCCTTTCTACGGCAGAGTTATTTCACTTAAATCAATTAGGTGGAGTTCTAACTAAACGGAAATAACAACCTGAGAGACTGAAAATGCCTATGGAGATATTGAGTTTAATTAATTATTAGCTAAAGTGATTCAAGCCTATATTCAGACAAGGCTGTTGTGGTTTGTTTTTTTTTTTTTTTTCTTTCCTGAAGTATTAAAGGAGTAAAGGCCGTGATAAAAATGATCAAAATTCTGAGTGGGTTGTTTGTAGTAGTTTCAGTTAAAGCATTTCAGTTTGCAGTGAGAACAGACTCAGAGTGGGCACCGTTTCTGTCACTCACTGTGGCTCAGCTGACACAGCAACTCATCAAGCTAGGATCACTTGGCCATCACCAGTCAGATGTCCATCATGCACTCATCCTAACCTCAAAAGTACTTTTAATTTCCGACTCCTTCATACTCCAAACTAGAACCAGGGCTACTTTTCTCAGGAGAGTTCTCCTGGGTTACACAAGGAATATAAATACTATGGCTATCTAAGACTGGATACTCTTAAAAATGTGGACAGAAAAAAAAGCCCTCCTGTTCAAGGAAAGTAATGTCCTCCAGAACAATATCTGTAATAGAGCTCCTCACTGCCTATAAAGAAGCAAAGCCCTCAGGCTTCCATGGCATGTCCTTGACTCAGGGCTTTAGTCAATGTCTGTCCCTTAAAAGCATTGGTAAGCTGAGAAATTTTTTTATGCATCAGTGTTTTGTTCTGTAGAATGATAAAGATGCTACTTTGTAGCATCATTCAAGCACTATGCTGAAAAAATATGGTTTGTATGTTGCAATGAATATGAAATAGTACTTGTGCTTCAATGGCACCAAGCATTATATAAACAGTGACAGTGACTGTGGCTCTCTTCTCCTTCCCACTGCAGTCAGACAGAAGTGCCTCTATGCCAACCAGTAGTTTTGATGCCTTTATTGACTTTCACAAAGATAACATCAGCATCATCTGAGGATCTCTCCAGATATTTTTAGGCACTCGTAAGATGTCAGTGAAATGTCAAAAGCATTAACTGATGCACTGCTCTAACAGGAGACATGTGTGCTGTTCTGACAATTTACCATTAAAAACCCCATGTGAAATAGAACACTGCTCATTCACTATTTGGTGAAGATTGTTATATACTGTCCAATTCTTAAATCTAGTGTAATTAAAACAAAAAAACACAATGTATTTATTATTTTGACTACTACTCAGAAAACATAATTCTTTCAAATGTTCTGAAATTTAAAAAAAAGGTAATTTCCCTGCTGATATTTAATGTCCTGGCTGTATATTAGGCAAAAAGGTAAAGGGCAAAAATTGGCAGTGGCAATTCCATCATCTCTTTAGCTGCCTGTTTTCCCCAAGAACCATTTGAAATAGTTGTTGCTACCATGCTTTGTCTGAGAGCCAGAAATGGGTCTGGCCATCAGAAAAGCAGGCACTAGGAGAACAGGAGCAGCGAGTTCAATTTCTAGGGAGAATGAGCTGGTTTGCAAGGGTATGACTGGGGATGAGCCCAGGAAAGAAGGCAGTAGCAGAGCAGGAGATGCCAGAGAAATGACTAATGGCATTGTTGTCCTTGTGGAGGGATGTAAAGAGGAGATATCTGGGCAATGACCAATGAAGTAATTTGTTATGGATGGCATTGCATGTGAAAATTATCTATAGTAATTCCATTTGAGGGTGGACGTTTCCCCCCTCCTCTCTTTTCCATGATTCATTCAAAATGGATTCCAATCTAACTGGGAAAGAAAATTAAACAAACTCAAAGCTGCTAATAGTGCATTGGCAATTTTTAAAAAAGGAAGTAATCTACACTGGAACTGCATACCCATTAAGGACCCTATTCAACAGTACACCACACTTTTTTCAATGGTCATGTGGGTAAAATGTATTTAATTTGCCTGTCAACACAGGCAGGCAAGATTTAAACCAGCAGTTCTTGGCCCTCTGGTATCCCATCAGGTTGGGGAAGAGTAGGAATTAGGGGAGGAAGGGGAGAAAGGACGTGGTGAAAGCGGTTTTGCTTTAGATAAGCCCCTGCATCCTGTTTCACAATATTGTTGATAATTTGCCTCAATTTCCCCCCTTGCTCTCTTCTGAGCTGTGAAGCATTTTTACACCTTCAGCAAGAAATAGGTGCTTTGGATCATTTTTTCAAAGAAAAAATCTCAGGATGATTGGAAAGACGGCAACAGCTCTCTTTATAGCTTACAAGGCCTGAGGTTTCTGCCTGTCCAGATAATGAAATACTTCCTTCACAGAAATAGTGTGAGTTTAACCAGTACAGAAAATATCTTCTCATTTTCTGCCAGGGACTTCTAGAAGATTACTACTCTCTCAGGCTTCTTGACTTGGTTAAATCTGAACTAGTACAAGTATGATACCTCAGAAATTATAACATGTGCTGTCCTTTTCTGCATGGAGAGTACCATAAATTAAAAAAAAAATGCTTAGCATTGTGTTTGCTGATAAACTGTTTAGTTGCTGCCTCCAAGTGTCTTATGTATAGTTGTGAAGCAAAGAAACGCTGTTCTGCCAGAAGCAGATGTTAAGTGCCTACACTGAACTTGTCTCTTTGTCTTTTTACAAAAAATACTTTATTTCCTTGAACAAGGAAGTTCCCTAAAGCCTTTTGAGAGTGGCCCTGAGCTCAGCTGGTAAAATGTAAAGCTCCTGTATGACTGAAAGATGTAGATGTTGGGCACATCTAATCAGCACTGGAATTATAGTGGGGAGGAGCAGATGACAGAAGTGGGGAAGGGGAGCACAGGTTGGACAGACAGCAGAGGGTAGAAGCAGGGTCACCTACAGCAAAAGAGCTTTTGGCAGGTGTAGATGTACTCCTGCCCATGGATCTGAGGTCAGATACAAATCCACCACTGTACCTTGGATCCTTCTCTGGATGTCATTGTCTTAGATAGGTTCAGTGGGGGTGTAAAACACTCTGGAAAGCTGAGCAGCTGGGCCTGATGCAGTTTGGTCTGATCCTGTCTAGACAACCAAGGTACTTCAACACCCACTGCCACAACTGAGGAGATTGTAATATCTGCCCATTTCTTGGTCATTCACTTTTGTGTTTGTTTGCTTCTTTTTACATTGTTTTGCTTTGTTATTAAATATATTTATTTCCAGACAGCTGTGATACCAACAAGAACAGATTTGCACAACAGATTCAGAGTTCTGTTTATTTTGGTTACCTCATTTCCTAAAGCAAGCTACTGTTTAAATTTTTGGGAAAGGAGGAAGAAGAAATTTTACCTAAAGCCTCTGTAAGATTGAACTCATTTAAAATCACATAAATATATTCATAAAAGCATTTTGTATAAATGGTCATGCTTCCATCATTGTATTCTATTTTTATTGCCAGCCACAATGTGTGATGTTGCTGGGTGTAGATATCTGAGGCATCTCTGATGTACCTGCCCTGCCTCTGCTCTTCCACAGTGGCAGTAGATGTACTTTCTTCTATCACATGAATAAGCTTAAGCTAATTTGCAGTTGTATTTACAGTTTACTTTCACAGTGTAGCCTCATAATTGTTAAATTAATACTGATTCTGGTGACTGTTAAGATTAGAACGAGTAGTTTCAATACCCATCCTTTCATCTGCGTTCGTGTGACATCCAGTGGCTGAATGAGTCAATCACAGGCTCCCATTTCTGGTGAAAAGTGTGAACATTACTCACAACTCCATGTAGAACATGAAAGCAGGAAATGTATTGCATAGTAATGCTAACACAGCAATTGCTTCATTTTGGTTCAAAAATAATCCGGTGATTAAAGCAGCTCAAGGAAAACACATTGCAAATTTGTATGTAGCCTTAATTCACTGCAGCCTTTAGTGTTCTTTCCCACTGCTACTAATGTGAACTCATCTCCTCAGTGTTCCCACTGGGCACAGAGAAGTGAATAAATTGTTTATCACCCTGCTCGAAAATGAGTACTCTCTGTTTCCCTGCATTTAATTGTTGATGGCACCGTGAGTGTCTGGATTCATCAATTTTGTCAGAAGCAGTACTGAGATTAGGAGCAAAATTTTGATTAAAATCCTTGAAGTATTTTAAAAATAAAATATATTGATTATCCAAATTATATTGAATTAGGTTTCCAAAAAGTAGTTTAAATTTAAAGATTTAGAATTCTATTCTCATGTTTTAAATAACTGCCTGCAATTAAAGTATTTCATGGCAGCTGTGTAAAGTGTTTTCTTTGCCATCATCACGAAAACGATGTGACAGAAGCACTGCTCTCAACATTTGTTCATCCATTTTTTCCCATGCAGGTAATAAATTAGTAACAGCTTTTTTGGTGGGTTTTTTTGTGGTTTTTTTTTTTTTTTTTTGTGTGTTTTTTTTGTGTTTTTTTTTGTTTGTTTTTTTGTTTGTTTGTTTGTTTTGGTTTTGTTGGTTTTTGTTTGTTTGTTTGTTTTTGTTGGTGTTTTTTTTTTTTTTTTTTTTTTTGTTCACACATATAAATCCCACAGTTATCACAGAGCATTTTTTTGCAATTTGTTATTATAAGTAACAACTACTAATGCTGAAAAGGAAAATGATAAGAACATAGTTGTTTCTCTGTTTTTCTAATCTGCTTTAGGAGATCCATGAAGCTTTTTCATAAATCCAGGTAAGTCCTCGTGTGCAAACTTTTTATATAGCAAAAGGGAAATAGAATTTTAAAAAAAAAATCTCATAAAACTTAACAGAGAAATTAAGCATTGATGTCTAGTGTCTGAAATTCCTTTAAAATTATCTTTTCAAAATGACTAAATTTCAGGTTTAATATTTATTTCAATGATGTAAAAATATTATTTTGGCAGGAAATTTGTTTAGACAAATATATATTGGATGCACACACACACACAAAAAAAAAAGACTGTGCAGCCTTTTTTTTACAGGGTAGTGCATACGAGGCAACTGTTACCAGCAGACAGGAAAAGAGCAGCTGTGCACCATTCTTGGACACAAAGTCCTCAGGAGTCACGAGGTTAGCACAGGATCTTTTTTTTTTAATGCCTGGTTTTGCTGACTACAGTCACTTAGTCAACTATAATAATCAGAATAAAAGTCCTCTCCAAAAGTTAGATTATTTTAATGCTACACTATGGCAAGGAAAACCAAGTCAAATCTCTCAGAATTGTGTCTAGAAGAAAATAAAGATCAGATATATGAAAATGCTCTTGCTGAGATCCAGTCCTTTGAGCTGCCTCTTGGAACCACAATAAGGTATGCTTCTTTTTAATAATATTATATATACTCTTCATGATGGATGTGTTCCATTCTATACCTGTTCTTCCAGCCAGCACAGTCTATTAGAAACTTTGTTTTCCTGACCTGAAGTCTACAGGAAAGTTGAGTTTAATTTCAATCTGATTGGCCCTAAGTGAAAAAACACAAACCAAGGTCACCTACTCCGCTCTTTCTTTTCACCAGGACAAAGTGATCTGTTTCTGATGGCTGGCTGCAGATTTGTGAAAAAGTAAAGTGCTCTTAAAAATGAAACCAGGAGGAAATATTCTCTTTTGTGTAGCAGTGTTTTTAGTTTAAAGTTAACAGCTACATTTTTTTAAAAATTAACTGCTTATTCTTAATTTTTTAATAAAAGCAAGTTTTGTTTTAATCGCCAAAGACACAACTACTTAAGGTTTTACTGTTGATATTTCTAAATATCTGAAGAATTTGTTTTTTACATTTGTAGCTTATGGAAACTGTTTAATGGTAAAAGTGCAACTGAAAAAATTCCTCGGCATATTTGTCCTTAGAAAAAGTAATACATATAAGATTGCAATGTAATTTGTCTGGGTATATTGTCAGTATTTGTAGAAGAGTTTTAAAAATAGTCTGGCTGGCACTGTAGGCATCAGGTTGCAGTTACGATCAGGCTAAAAAAAGAAAATTAAATTTACCCTGAAAAATGTGTCAGTCTATAATTTCAGTATTTTGGTTATGGGGAAAAAAAAGGAATGTGGGAAGATTGTTACTGTACTTGAGTGATTTCTTGGAGGAAATACTACAAGTGGTAGGATTTTTCCTTTTTTTTTCTTTTTTTCATCATGCACTTTGTAAGCACTTGTCTACATTAGAATAGTCCTTGTTGATTTAGTAGGTGTCATCAGTAATGATTCATCTGAGTCAACACTGAATATGATAAAGGCACAAGCATAGACAAGATGTGCACTGTCTTCGGTGCCATTTATTAACTTGTGTACAGGTGTAGTTGCACCAGGGCAGGAGAGATGATGAGCTTGACAACAGTAACTGGAAGGATGCCAAATGCAACTGTAGACCTTGATGCATTCATATTTGATAAATGCTGTCAGTTCCTTACGGGAAAAAGTAGCTACACATCACCCTGAAGTTTTTCATATCTGGCCTATTTCTTTACACGAGCTTCCCGCTTGCGTGCAGACAACTTTGCCCAAAAAGCAGGTGCATCCTGTCTCCTGAGCATGCAAAACCCAAGGATCAGTTAATCCCTGCCCACAGGCCACAAAGTGTAAAATTTGAATAGAAAATAGGTTATTCCTCCTTCACCGACACTCGAAGCTTTGCTGTACAAAGCACTAGGAAACATTATGTCAGCTTCTAGTGAAACGCGGCAAGCCGCTGCACATAGAGCTGCACGTTTGTGTTTTGGCTTGGTTTTGCTCTGTTTTTACCCCGACCCCTAAGTTTCTATCACGTAAAGAATGGAAGGAATGAAGTCAGTGACATAATCTGAATGCAGAGAGCCCCGCAGAGCCTCCGCCTCAGGGCTCGGTGCCTCCCCGCCGGGACGGGCACGGCCCGTGTGTGCGGGAGAGGTCGAATCAAAACAAACATAATAACAATAAAAACAAGACCACATAATGAAACAAACCAGAACTAGCTCAGTGGAAAAGGCCATGTCGAACCCCATAAGCCTTCAAAGCGTCTCTGCAGCGCGGCGCACCGGGGTCCGTCCGGGACAGCGGCCGCATCTTGCGCGTCCCTCGTTTGTCACAGCGCACCGAGCGGGTCGCGGTGGCTGGCACCGGGCACACGCAGCTGCCCGCGGTCTCTGCCGGACACCAGCGGCCAAGATGCCATGGGGACGGAAGGGCTTTGCCGGGCGTCCCCGGCCTAGCCCTGCCCCTGACAAGGGCAGCGGAACACAGCCGAGACGGTGCGAACCTGCGGGGCGCGGCTCGGCGCGACCTGCGCCCCCTCACCTGCCCCTGCCCCTCCTTCCTCCCCGCCGCCCCGCGCCCCGTGCGAACCGGGAAACCCTCCCCGGCGGCTCCCGCCGGCCCCCGCCCGGCTCCGCGGCCGCTCCTCCCTCGGCGCCTCCCGCAGCGGCGCGGCCGCCGGGTCCCTCCCATCCAAGATGGCGGAGAGTCTCCCCGAGCATGATCGGATCCTGCAGGAGATCGAGAGCACCGACACGGCCTGCGTGGGACCCACCCTGAGGTGCGGGGCTCGGGGGCCGCGGCGCCGCTAACGAGCGAAGCTCCCCCGGCCTGTCCATCCGCCGGCCCGGGGAGGCGCGGTGCGGCCCGGCCGCGCTTTCTGACAGCTGCTCCCCAGGGACGGCGCGGGGCCGCCCGCAGCGCCGCCGGCGGGAGCGGCCGCGCCGTGTGCGGAGGGGACGCGCAGCCCCCGCTGCCGCTCCGTGGGGCTCGGCCGGCGCCCCCCGTCCCGGGCGCTGCGGGGCGGAGGGAAGGGGCCGGTGCGGCGCCGGCAGGGAGCGGGGCTGTCACGCCGTGCCGGGGTGCTGACAGGGAAGGGGGGCCGAGCGCAGACGGCGGTCGTGGCCCGGCTCCGGGCTGGCCGCTCCCTGCCATTGTCTACCGGGGAAGCAGCCGGGCACGGCCCGGCTCCGGCGGGGCCGGAGTGCGGCCTCGGGACGGGGAGGCCCTGGGCCCGGCGCAGGTGGCCGCGCTTGGGCCGCCCGCCGTAACCCAGCGCCGGCCCTTGCTGCCCGCACTTGGACACGAGTCGGGTCTCGGGAGCTGTGCCGGTACCCCCGGTTCTGCGCTGAGAACGGGGCCGAAACCCTATGTGGGTGGGTGTTGCAGGGCTCCACTATGCAACCTCTAATGGTGCGGTCTGAAACCTACTACCCTGGTCAGTTTCCTTGGAAATGTTACAGTGTTTAGAGCGTTTCTGGTATGCCATGGCTTCAGTGGTTTGGTTTTCTGTCGTTTTCCTCCAATTCCACGTCCTGCCAAATGGCTTAGCCTGCATGTTGAATAAAAGGTTTTGCATAACCTTTCCTGTTAGAGGCGAATGTTGAAGTGCATTTCACTTAGAGCTGGGGAGGTAAGGGCAGAGCCTGTGGTGATTGAATTGGGTTATAGATGAAACACAGGGGAAAGGGGATCTTCATCATGAAGCTTTTCAGGTGTTCCCCAATTAAAGATGTCTGAAAGAATTAAAAAAGCATAGGCACTAGCCAGACAGGGAAGAGAGAACTGTGAATTTGAATGTTGATCTTTTTGAGAAGGTACAGTGAGCCTGTGTGCAGAAGACTGGAAAAGGCAGTTTGTGTGGCAGCATGCTGCAAAGCAAGGAGCACGGTGCTGCTGGCTTTTCCTGCAGTGGGAATGGTGCCTGCGGGAGAGTGTGGGCACGGCTGGGAAAGGGTGAACGCGGGCTGCATGGGTGAGGAATCCAGTCCTTAGAGCTGGTGGAAGAGAAGTTTCTGTTACATGCCAAATGGGTCATTTTGCACATCACAGCAGTTGATTTTGAGGTTGCCTACGTGTGTCTACGCTGGATACTCCAAAGCTGTGTGGGAGGTGGCAGTCTGGGCATTTGTGGTAGGCTGGGGCTAATCAGTCCTCTGAGAGTCCTTATGGGGAGCGTGCTGGGGTCCTCTAGACATCACACGGGGACTGCTTGCTGGCTCAGTCTGGTCTTGAAGGTCAGCTTGGAGCAAACTGCACTCTGATCTCCCCTCATGTTCCTTAAACACAGCTGCTGTTGGGAATGCAGTGTGGAGGTGCTGAAGCTGAGCATCGCAAGGAGCCTCACCTGTGAGAGTCTGTGGGCTTAGGCTGAGAGAAAGTGGCTGGGATGCTTTCCGACTTGAGTTGTCCCTGGAGGCAGTTTCACCATGTTTCACTTAACAAGCCCAGGCAGGTTGAAGCTGATGCCTGCAAAAACCACAGGAAAATATTAAATATAATTGCAGTTTTGCCACCATCTTCAGTGTAGAGCTTATATCAGAGGAACCTGTAGAAAGGACAAACAGAGTATTAGGCTACACAGCAGAAGGCATCCACAGGTGTGGATGGGGAAGGGACTGTTTTATCTATATTAAGCATTTAAAATGTACTGATGTTTTTTAAAGACTAAAATTTAATTTCTTTTATTTTATGTTCCTGTCCTATCACTGATTTTTCAATAAAAGGATTCTATATTGCTGACTTTCAGGATTTTTAGGGGAGAAGTGCATTTTGATCTGATTTAACTTCTAGTGTTCAATTACAAATAAAAAGCAGTGAGGTGAAAGAGTGGTTGCACCTGGCTGAGTATTTTGAAAGAAGTCCAGCAAACACCACAGAAATATGCTTCTACTCCCTAAGAACAGTAGTGCTGAAGATCAAAACTTGAGCTGTCTGCTCAGCTCTGTTACAATTTGTGAATTGCTGTGTGAAACTGGAAAGTCTGAAATCCTACATCAAATTGCAAGATCTATTTCAATGAAAAAAGCATGAGTGTAAAATGGAGCATTATTTTCTGCATGAGTTCTAGGTTTTACTTGCTAAACAGTATAAATCAAAGAAATGAGTTGAGTAATTCCATGTGCAGTTGCATAAGGCTACAACATGAAGTGATCCATTGATTTCCAGTCACAGAAGCTATTGAAGCCAGTTGTCTAACGTAATGACTGAGATTACATAAATTTCATTATGTGAAATGGAATAATTTTGTAATCTCTGGTTTGTAATGGTGGGAGAATATTTATAGTATTGCCACATGAAATAAAGTACCAACATACCTACTTAAATAGCAGAACAAAAGAAGGGACTTGAGGCGAGTGGTTCAGATAAGTAGCATGAGGTAATATTAAATGATGAAGATTGTAGGATATGCAAGATCTGACTTATCCTTAATTGTTAATATCAAGCTATTAATGTCTTCCTAGTACATCCATGCTTCGCAAAGGAAGTGTACTTTTTTTCTTGTGGGCCGTATGTAGATTCCATGGAAACACGTTTTTGCTCCTATTTTTCTTCAGTGTTTTGCTTGCTGGTTGAGTATAGCTGTCCCTGCCAGGGTGCTGTTTCCTACCCTGTTGTAAGAGTGGCAGCACTTGTTCTTACAGTATAAAAATAATAGCATTTATTGATACGTAATGGTTTTGTGTATCATTTACAAGTAAGGAGTAACATATAGATTAATCCTGCAGATGATTTTCTACTGCTGAGATCTACCCATAAAGAGGAAGGTGAAATGCAGGTCCTTTATAGGAGGAATCAACATATAGCTAGTGCAGTTGGGATTATTTACTGTTTATGAGAGTTAGCTCATAAAGAATGCCCTGCATCTCAAGAAATGAAGAGATTGTATTGGATTAAATTAATTTTCTTTTTTGATTTTAATTGGATGAATTTATTGATTTAAATTTGCTGCTATTTCACTTGCATCTCTAAATTCAATAACACATGCTGAATCATTATAAATGAGACTTAAGCCAACATGCCTTTCATTAAATAGGCAGACTGTGTATTTAGAAAGCCAGGATTATTTTTTTTTTCATCAGACTCTGTGAAGCTTTTATCAGCATCTTTTTGACTTTAATGGCTAACAAAATGAGATTAATGATAAAAGTTGTTAAAGGCTCATCACTGTCACCTATTTATATAACATGTTAATATCATATAATTCATGTTGCATACATACTTTTGAGCTTCTCTCAGGGAGAGCTATCACATTTCTAATCTTTAGAAAGGAAATGGAAAAAGACAAAAAGAAAGAAAGGTAATTTCCATAATCCTCTCAACAACAATGACAGAAAAATGAGAAAGCTAATAACAAAAAACTTAAGGTCCTCACTGAACTCTGTGTCTTAACACTTCTTGAATAGTCAGTTGGACATGCTGTGGTAGCATGCATGCAAGCATGTAAGACAAATTCTCCTCAGAAGAAGATAGCTGACCTTATTTGATAGTTAGTTTATGGTTGGTTGAAAAAGGTCAAAGTGGAACTTGACAGAGTAGAAGTTGTTCTGCTAGTGCCCTGTGTACTATAGATAGGAGTATCTTTTGAGTCTGTAGTAATGTGTAATATTTCGAGCATTTTTAAAAAATAAGTGAATTAACTCTTAAACTATAGCCTGGCAATATATTTCATAAGCATATGGTAGACTTTCTCTAAACACTTCATTTTGTGAGCTTTGCATCACGAAGTCTGCAATATTCTCTGATTCCCATATACTGCCTGTCAGGGGAGTACCTCCATGCCCACAATCCGTTGACTATAAAAAAATACAAAAGTAAAATTAAGTATAAAAACTGTGGAGGATTTGATAATGGAAATTTTGCTGCTAAGGTGAAGTTGATAAGGAGGTGCTATGTCTATTGATGTATCTATAAGTGGAATGTACTCTGTAGCTTTAACCCACAATCACATTGGAAAGTGCTCCTCAAAAGTCAGTGTAAAAATACTTTTAATTGAGTTCTCTCTTCCTGAAATCTGTCATCACTAAGCTGTTTCCTGGTAGATGTTAGAGCATCTTCTAGGTTGCTCTAAGTTGTGCTGGCCATGAAACTTCTTTGTAGAGTTCCTAGGGAGCCTCCTGTGAAGACATTTCACGGTCCTGTTGTCTCTGGCTGCAGCAATCACACCCACAAGTACCATTCAGTTGATGCATTTCTGCCTGATGCTGCAGTATGCTGCAGTCACCTTCCACTGATCTAGGACTGCATTGCACTGGTGAAAGCAGCACTGAGCTGAGACTGCAAAGCAAAGTAATTTCTGTATAGTGGTGTGTTTTTCTCATTTAGGTTAAACAGAGTTTGAAGATCAGACGTCATAAATGAGTTTGGCTGAAGTGTTAGAACCAATTGATAGCTGTTCATTCTGAACTTCTGCCCTTGTGTTGCAGAAAAGCCAAAGGTAAAAGTTACACTTTAGTAAGGCATCATTAGAATGACTATTTTGTCCTTTACTGATCAAGGTCTCTAAGAAAATTCAGAGTTAGAGATACGGAGTGAGAGGCTAATTCTGCTGTTTTTACTTTGTTGTGGTACACTTTGCAACTGTAGGTGCTTTGCCCAGACTGGGGTCTGTAATTTGTATTTTGGAAATATTCTTGTATTCATTCATTGGGGGGGGCCTGTCCAAAATAAAATGAGCAAAGTGCCTAAATGTTATGTAACTTCAGTTTTACTGGAAGTGTACAGTACAGTTATCAGCAGGCATGATTTAGGTATGTGATTCTGTGTCTTCAGTACAACAGTTAGTAAGTGGTAACACAGGCAGTATGAATGAAATCACAAAATGTGGGAAGATTTTACAGTACTAATACAGTTGCAGTCAGGGAAATACTTTTTCTGCCTCTGGCCTATTGGGATTTGTGATGTGGTTATCCAATAACAAAATGTGGTTGCCTTCATTTTTCTCCTGTGGTCTAACTTGTCTGCTAGGATTGTCTAAAGTAATTTTTCTTTGTTTTCATTATTTTGGTTTTGGAGCATGAGCCAACAATGAGCATTTTTGTCTATAGCTTAGTCTTGTTTTAAATATAGAGCAGATGTAAGTGTACTGCTCTGAGATCATCAGCCAGTGCTTTAGATGAGAGTTTTAATGGCTTGAGCATATATTTTGATTTCAAATAGTATGATAATCTTTTACAGAATTGTAAGCTATTGGTTTGAAAATCAGTAGACCCTATCTTTATTAATGGTCTGTCTTTTCAAGTTAATATGTTTCTTTCCTGGTTCCCTTTCAAACAGAAGTTACAAAATAGCTCCAAAGAACTGGAAATTCCTTGTGTGATAACCCTGGTCCCTTTTGGATCAGGAGTGTACTTTCATGTATATTGTTGTGGTTTAACTCCAGCTAGCAGCCAAGCCCACCTAGCAGTGTAGGGGAGAGAATCAGAAGGGTAGAAGCTGGAAAACTTACGGGTTGGGATAGAAACAGCTGAATAGGGGAAGCAAAGGCTGCACCTACAAGCAAAGCAAGGAATGAATTCAGTGCATCCCATGGGCAGACAGGTGTTCAGCCATGTCCAGGACAGCAGCACCCCATCACAAGTAGTGATTCCTTTGGAAGACAGAATCACAGAATAAACTAGGCTGGCCTAATTATTGAGTCCAGCCTATGACCTAACACTTCCTCATCAACTAAACACTGAGTGCCACATCCATGTTTTTTAAACAACATCCAGGGATGATGACTCCACCACCTCCCTGGACAGATGATTCCAGTGCCCAATCACTCCTTCAGTGAAGAATTTTTTCCTGATCTCTCACTTAAACTTCCCCTGGTGCAGCTTAAGACTGTGTCCTCTCGTTCTGTCAGTTGTTGCCTGGGAGAAGAGACTGACCCCCACCTGGCTGCAACCTCCTTTCAGAGAGTTGTAGAGAGTGATAAGGTCACCTCTGAGTCTCCTTTTCTCCAGGATAAACACCCCCAGCTCCCTCAGTCGTTCCTCACAGGGCTTGTGTTCCAAGCCCCTCACCAGCCTCATTGCCTCCTCTGGACGCACTCAAGAATCTCACTGTCCTTCCTGAACTGAGGGGCCCAAAACTGGACACAGCACTCAAGGTGTGGCCTCACCAATGCCAAGTACAGGGGAAGAATGACCTCCCTGCTCCTGCTGGCCACACCATTCCTGATCAGGCCAGGATGCATTTGGCCTTCTTGGCCACCCAGGCACACTGCTGGTTTGTGTTCAGCTGGCTGTCAATTAGTACCCCCAGGTCCCTGTCTTTTTTGACCCTGGGCACTGTCCAGCCACACCATCCCCAGCCTGTAGCGCTGCAGGGGGTTGTTGTGGCAAAATGTTATCACTCAAAATGTCTCCTTCTTTCCTCCTTGTTCCCCCACTTTCTGTACTGAGCATGATGCCCTCTGGTCTGGAATGTCCCTTTGGTCACTTGGGGTGACCTGTTCTGGCTGTGTCTCCCCCCAGCCTCCTGTGCACCCCCAGCCTCCTCGTCAGCGTGGCAGCACGAAGAGGCCTTGGCTCTGTGTGAGCCCTGCCCAGCAATGGGAACATCTCTGTGTTATCAGCCCTGTGCTCAGCACAAATCCAGAACACAGCCCCATACCAGCCACTGTGAAGAAAACGAACTCTACCCAGCATATATATTTTATTTATATATCAGTTTATTGTAATAGCTGACTTCTGTTTTGTAACTGGGTTGTTACGGAGTAAGGAGAATGGCCTGCTTGCTGTGAACCAGCATATCCTAAAAAAATAGAGGATTGCTTGTAGTGTCAGTTGCAGATTTTGTTACTTGGTGCAGGATTTGACAGTATTCCAAGTATTTAAGTTGAAACACAGCAGTCATGTAAAGCAACTGTCTATGTGAAGTATACTGCTATGAAGGAGCAATTTTTTTTATTGTCAGTCCATTATATAGAGTCAAAAGGGTGTATGAAGAGTAGTGCTGTAGACTGATTAATCTGGCATTCAGCAGCAGAACTGCAGTTCTGATTTTTCTGGAGCCTAGTTGGATTTCCCAGTCATAGTGAAAGTATTTTAAAAGGAATCGCTTATATTGCTGCAAGTTTCAACATATTACTTCTCAGGTTTTTATAAAACCTGGAACTGTTTGCAGGTCATCGTATCTGCACTGCTTTTTTTTTTGTTGTTGTGAAAAAATCTTTAGGTTCAATGCTGATTAAGTTTGTCATGAAATATGTGTCTGCAGATCAGGTTATCTTGATCTTTTAACTGTTCATGCATCAGCTTCTGACTCAGTTCTTGCAGTGATTTCCAAATGGGCAACTGCCAAGTGAAGCTTTAACCTAGCTAGTAACCTGTGTGAATCGTTCTGAAATAGCTCTCTCCAATTTCACAGGCATTACCAAGGAGCTTGAAATTGTCCCAGTGTTTAGGAAACAAGTTTCAAAATACACTAAAGCTTTTAAAATAGGGGAATCGTCTGATACATCATCATCAGAATAGTATACTTAATAGACGTTTCATGCAGTTTGTGTCATTGTCTCATTTAAATTCAGCTTTCTCTTCATATGAATGGTTTATGCATGTGCACTCTTACATCAGTCAAATTCAGAAAAGTCAGTTTTTATTCCTGTCATCTCTTCATTGACTTGTTCCTCAAGGTGATTTTATTCAGTGTCTGGTGACCCAGATTTTGGACCTGCCATGTGCATAGGAAGTGCATAATTTTACATTCTTCCCAAATGCCAGTCACACAGGTGCTTACTTCCTTGTGGGTTTTTTTTGGAAAGCCAACAGCGTAGCCTGTGCTCCAGCTTGCTCTGAGACACTGCAATTTCCTCAATACAGATATCTACCCGAGGAGTCTTAGCATAATTCAGTTAAATATAAGCCTGGCTTTGACTTAAGTGCTGGTGTACTCGCAAGTTTTGTCATGTTGCATTTTATGTATTATACTACTAAAATGAGCTCATTCAAACTGAAGAAGATTAATATGTCTTAAATAATGCTTTTAAGATAATGCCAGAAAAGGATTTGCAAATAGGAAACAATTTTTACAGGTTGTAATAAACTTTTAAATACTAACTCATTCAAAAATACAGACCTAGCTTTGCATCAGCATCAGGTAATCACATGGGATTTTATCTTGCTGAAGGGCTTGCTGTGGCTGGTTGTAAAATCTAGCTGTGGCTGTCTTTCTGGCTATTTTCTGGTGATGGTTGAAATGCCCAAATGTAATCCCTGTCACCACAGAGCTTGGTATAACAATAATAGTTCAATTTGAGGCTCAGCTTGGTGAAGTATTTTCAACAAAACATCTCTTCCTCATCTTGTACATGTCTATTACAGAACTATCTGTACTCCTGACAAACTGGGTCCTGTGCAGGAAGGAGTTAATGATCTCTCCTGGAGCCTGGCTGAAGCCCTTCCCATACCTCAACCTTTGCCAGTAATAGCAAACTAGTAGGGAACTTAATCCCTGATGGAGGTGTTATGAAGGAATGAAACAACTTTTAGGGTGCATCAGCCTTGGTGGAAAGATGTGGGATTGGACAGAGAAGACCTAAAGGATGCTAGGGATTTTTTTTTTTAAGTATAGCATGAGAAAAATGTTCAGTTCTAATACTGCAAGTGGGATTTTCACTGTGTCTCAGGGAAAGTAATTTGCTTGCAAAATTGCAGTGAGTGTAACTTGCAATTCTCCTGTGAATCAGAGTAATACAAAATTAATAAAGCATGTACTGTCATATATGTGCCTGGGGGATACTTTTGAGACATTTCAGCTTCAAAAGGAAATGTTTAAACTGTCAAGTTTTGGGACCTTCACAGTTTGCTCACTTCCTCAGGCATAGAGTAACTTTGAAGGATTTTTTTACCCCATTTTGTTCATGGAAGCAATGTTTTCTTACAAGTTTTGTTTTCAGTTAATTTCACCATACTATAAACATAGTAGATACTGTTTTATACTGTATATTTGTTCTGGTTTGTTTCATAAACTTAGGAAGCTACAAAGAAATGAACAGATTTTCTTAGTTTGTTTATCAAGCAGGTAGAGAACTGGGGTTAGTCAGTTGTATCAACACTCTTAATGGCTTCCTAACTGAGAGAAACAGAGTTTCAGTTCAGCTTCTGAATTGAAAACAGACTTTTTTAGAAGTCGTGTTTCATTTTCTTCAGTGATCCTGGGAGATATGCAAAGAATATACAGCACAGGCTGTTGTTTTACACGAATTAAATACATAATGTTTTTTTATGTATAGGCCATATGAGCTTATAGAGTTAACAAAAATGAGTAATATAAAAATGTTGTTAAATACATGCTCTGGTTATATGCTTGCAGAGGAATGTGATGCAGTGAAGATTTGTCTGGTTTGATCTGTATTAAATAGAATACATTTTTAATCCGATTGGTCTTGAAACTTTTTAATTATTGGGTATTTTATCTGGAACTTCTGAAATTTCTGAAATAATGTATTTACATCAGTGTAGCATTGATATTCAAAGCCTATTGAAATAAGTAACTTACACATTCCTGACATTAAATATTCTGTTCTGTTTCATATGTTTTGTGAAGAGACATATGAGATGTTGAAATATGAAATTAATTTTCTTCCAAAACAATTGGTGTGTATTTATCCCTCAGGTGCTCTAGATAAAGTTGACAGATTAGCTAGAGGTAGTAATAGATGCCTGATTATTTCTGGTGCATGTGTAATAGAAATCTCATCAAATTTTTTAAAAGAACTTAAAAGTTCACAATTTGGTTTACAGATGCTCCTAAAACATAAAAATTCATGTAACAGTCTCTGGAGATATTAAGGGAAGATAAAAATATTGCTACATGGACTTCAGTTTCTTACTTTATATTCTATGAAACAACATAGTTTCCAACTACATCCACTTGTATCCATTTAGGTACATGAAACAGATGGCCAAACTTGGCACTTCATTCTATGGCCATAGCCAGTACCAAAGCCAGTGACGCTGCCGTTTCCTTTGCTGCCTTTTTATCTACTATTACAACACAAAATTAGGAAAAAAAGTGGTAGCATAGCACTTGTTTTTCAGTTTCTTGCTTCATACATCAGTAACACACAAAGGCTTAGCAGGAAGAGGCATCTCCTTGGTCAGCAGTGTAAAAACAGGAAGGAGGAAGTCTATTGCAAATCTGGGTGTACTGATTATCAGTTCATGTTTCTCTGCAGAGGATGTCCATTAACAGCCATCAGCGTGATCCGTAGCTTATCCAGCATGAACAATGACTGCTCTAGTGCTGCTGCTACAGAATAAGGACCCTGCTTATAGGAAGTAATGTTAACTAACAAACTGTACTCGGCCCTTTCCTGCTCATAGAAACAGGATACTATTAGTGAGAACAATTCACAGAAATTGCACATCCAGGAAAACCAGGCAAGCAAAGCATAACAGCTAAACTATGATTAATAAAATCTTTTCTCTGAATAGACCATAGCTGTGTTCTGTGTTGTTCTGGCATGTAATGTGAGCTTTTAAATAGAGTGATGAGATGTAATTATGGGTAAGAATGGCAAAACTGGAACATAGGTAGCGTCTGGCATTGAAAGGTTACTTGGGTTTTAAGAAATATGCTTATTACCATAACTGCAATTGAATTACAGGAAACACCTGGACATTATTTTATAAAGCTTTTTAGGGTGTATGCGGCCACCTATATGAAATTACTCCATGGAAAAATCCGTACAAAGTTTGCAGCTTGTGTAAACAGAAAATATCTTTGTATATTGTAGGACAAAGGAAGTTTCTGCAGTGTTTCCTGTGAAACTGCAGCTCACATGGGGTGTGTGATACAGTATCATGGTTAGGGATGCCATGGTTATAGTCACAGTGTGACAGGGCTGTTTTAAGAGCAGAATCTTAGTTTTCATTGTCAGTGTTTTGTGCTTGCACTGATCCCACTAAATTCATCATGCAAATTTGAATTGTAAATATTACTTTATTTTTAAATTTTATTTAGTATGGTTCGTTGTTGATGTTTCATTTTTGGGATTTTTTTTTTTCAATGAAAGGAGAAATAGGGAGAGCATCTAGGGGGTCACTTCTTGCAATGTATATATGGGAACTAGTTGAGAGCATCTCTAGCATCAGGACAAAATTGGCATTGGTAGCAAGATATTAATTATAAAAACATTATTATCCATAAGCACAGTGTTTTCATTTGAGAGTTGGTTTATTTGTGTCTGTGTTTTGTTCAAAGTATTACTTTGAAAAATTGAATAAAAAGTGCATGTTTAAGGGGATTTTTTTTATGCCTTCGTTTAATTGATCAATCAGTAATTCCCCCCCTCCCTCCCCCCCATGGTGCTTAATTTGCAGCTCTACAAATGACTCTTTTTCTCTTGCTTCTGTTGAAGGTCAGAGGTTGCATGGTCAGATGTACATTCCATGTCAAACCTGTACAACTGTTGTACAGATGTGTGTAATTCCTGTCATTGTCACAGCATTCACGGAGTTGTAACTGATTGGCACTTACTGAGTGGTTATCAGTGTCCTGAAAGGAATGTGTACATACAGTTTTTAATTGCTTCATATGTCTTGTGTAATCAGGAAATGAAAGACTTTGTGGCAATATAGGCAGGGGTGGGGCAACCTGCAATTCATCCTAGAAATGGGACAGAACAGGATGGGTTGGGGGGGTGTGAGAATGGTGGAAGGTGGCAAGTCCTTAATAAGGAGTTTCTTTGTCCTGTAAAAAGATTGCTTTTTTTTTCTCATTTTTCTGACATGCTTTTTTGCTATTTTAAAATACATGATATGTTTTAAGAGTCTCTGCTGCTGCTAGCCTGTTATTCTAAATGTTATTATAAACTACTAGAAGGAGAATTGTTATCTCAAAAAGTTTACAGTAATGCTCCATAAGCTCAGATTTGACCTTCCTGAATATGGATTGCAATTTCAAGTTGAATCAGTGCCCATTTAAAAGAACACACAAAACAATCCCCAAACCTTCAAGAAATAATAATTTTTTTTAAAACTCCAATGGCATTTGTTAAATATTACTTTTTTCTTTCTCTAGTAGACTATTCTAGTAATGATTTTTAAGTGAGAGAGTTATCACCAACCAGGAATTTCTATTATCTTCTGAATTGCTATTTTCTTATGAAAGTAGGGAGATTTTATTTTTAATAAAATAAACTCCTGAAGTTCATTTTTTTGGTCTGAAGTCTGAGTTCCTGAGCAGCTTTTCTCTCATTTGAAAAGTTACAGCTATTGCTATAGATATGAGACAAAATTACTTTCGTTTCCATTCTGATTATTCTTGAAATCTATTTTTCCATGCTAAAACAAGAAGATTACAGTATAAGTTGTACTTAGGTCTGGTTATTGTAATTTTCTAGTCTAGAGGCCATAGTTGTGGAGATAGACTGGAGATGAGGAGGGGGAAAAGCAAATTTGAGGTATTTGCTGAACTTCCAAAAAATGATTTTGAGCTCCTGCCCTTTAAAACTTAATAGTCTATCTGCACTTCCATTGTCTGCCCTTCCAATAGTCTAGTCAATGTATTAAATTAATTTCTGGGCTTATATGATTTTTTTTTTCTTCTAACTTTTTATTTCCTTCCTTGTTGGTGAAATTCTCATCCTCTTTTACTCCGACCTACACTCAGGTATTTAAGAACATACATCCTGATTGCATGCACAGAAATATTTGTATGAAATGGTAGCAGAAATATATTTTTGGAGTGAGACTGTAACCATTTGTGAAGACATTTATGATGCTCACTTAGAGTGATAATTTGTATATATGGAGTAGTCATTATGGAATAGATCGGATGATTTCAGGATAATTTATTTTGAATAATATTTTTTGAAGGGTTGTGTGTAATTCTTGGCATGTTAAGTTTTACAATTTTTGGCTGAATTTTAGTTCTCTGGAGATAAGCTTTTTTGCTTACTTAACCGTTGGTATTTTTGTGCATAGGATGGTGCCCTCTGGTGCTTCAGTATATTCTTGCATGTACACAAAAAGTCATCAGTAAGATCTATTAAATACATGCTTTTCATATTGTGTTTCAGTTTTGAAAGTGAAAGTTTTAGGGAAGTTTTTTTACGGTATAAAGTAAACTTATTTTATTGTTTTCAGTTGGAATATTGGTTGCATAGCTGAAAATCCTCCATTATTTCTTGAGACCTGAATTCAAATCTGTTTATGCTTGTCATTCTCCCTTCAGCCTACCTGGTAAGAAAGATCAAGCTAAAAATATCCCTATTGCAATAAAATGTATCCAGTGAACTTAGATATTTTTCTCCTTTAGGTCGATCTCTAACTGCTCCTAGTTGTTTTGTTTTGTTTTGTTTTGTTTGTTTTTCAAGTACTTTCTACACTGTCTTCTTTTTACCTAGACTGGTATTAATATGGTTCATCCAATTGCTGGAATGAATCAAAACGAAGTGTCTCAGTTTATATATAGAGTTCTGGGAATACAGACAGATAACCTGCTGCACATTACCAGGAAAGTTGTTCAGCTCTGCTTATGCTCTTCATAGGTTCCCTGTTTGCCCCTGGTTAGGAGACAAACCAATATCTGTCCTATCACTGATTTGCTGTACTGATGGCTAAGTAGTCACTCAAGTTATAGTTCTCTCATTCCAGATTGAAAATTAACGTGATAACGTGTTGGTTTGGATTTTTTGGGTGCCAAAATCAAATGTAAACTTCTGTCCTCAACATTAATGATTTTCTCCTTTTTTGGTTCAATCTGAAGACTCATACCAAGAAAAAAAACTTCGTCAAAGTTTCATGGTATGAATCAACCACTAGTAGTCTGTGAGTTCCTACAGTTGTGCAGGTCAGAGGTTGAAAGCAGTTTTAATAAAAGCTGATCATGTCTTTCAGTTTGACACAGTTCAAATCTGTGCTGTATTTTAGACCATCAGCATTCACTTAAGGGGCCCATACAGCCCATACATCCTTGAGGCTCTTCATTCAGAGGTGTATAAATGTAGACAAAACCTGAAAGAACTGCCTATTGCACACATAAAAATTCATTTGGTATCCTAGGCACATTTGCCCCTTTTTATGACACTTCCTACTGCTGGATGTGAAGCAGTTTGCAGTGGGAGGGAGATTTTTAGGGTGGATATAATTGCATGTAATTGTCATCTCCTGAAGAAATGGAACAAGACGGGTTACTACTTCCTCACCTGCTTTCCAACAGAACTCTGTATGTGTTGTAAATTCAGTTAATTTTGTCTTGTAATTTTAAAGAATTATCTCTAGGATGCTTTTAGGATTTCAAGTCTCTCCAAGATACTGCAGTATTGGTCATTTGTCTGCCTGATAATTTAGCTCACACAAATGGAGAATTGTTATCAGCATCTCTTGCAGTGTCATTATCTGTTGAAATGTACACTTTCAGATAATTATTAAGAGGTAGCAATTGCTTTATTTAAATAGGTGTGGGTAATCTTTGAAATAAGTGTATGTATGGAAAATGAGCTTCAGTATCAGAAATAAGCTATCACGTGTGATGTTCCCTAATGGGTAAATCTGGTGTGTATTGTCTCAGTTGTATTTGCAGATTTGAGAAAAAGCCTAATTTCTGTCCATGGCCAAAGATGGCCTGGCTCTCCAGTGTATACTTACATTTTCAAAAAGCCTGGTGTTTTAGGCCAGGCGTTTTTCTGAAGCCACTGAAACTGCATGTGTACAGTGTCCTCAGAGGACAGTGTCCCAAGGGAATCGATAAACCTGTTTATTCATCTTCTTCTCATCTACATGAGAAAGTTGTGATACAAAGTGTGAATTTCTTTTAAATACTCTGACTATTTATTTCTGTAAAGGCAAGCAGTTCTGTCTCAGCGTTTTTTTCACTCGTGCTGACGAGCATTGATTTGTTGTTCCCACAAGATGGAGCTGTTTACGTTTGTAAGTAACATGGAATTTATACTACTGGTGTGTCTTAGGGAGGTCTGTGAAAATACGGGTTTAAATCACAGGTCACAATTTTATTAGTATCCTTGCAGAAAAGGGTACAATGTAGAACACAAAACAGTAACTATTATTTTAAGAAGGTAGGGTAATCTTGTGATTAAGGTATTGGGAGGTAAACAGTATTGCTTTCTTCCCCCTTATTTTTAACATTTATTCCCTGTATTATTTTCAATTAAATATTGTGATAATACCCATGAGATTTAAAACCAGTACTTCAATTATAATTAAATTTAAGCATAAGTGGCCTTAATATTGGGAAAAACACAATCAATACAGATTTTTATAACAGTGAAAACTTTATTGTCTGTTCTACATTGTATGTACTTCCAGAACTTCTGGCTGTGTTTTCTGGATTTTTTTGATAATATTTTAAAGAGAAATCTTGATTGCAGAGGATTTCCTTTTGTCAGTATTTTAAGAGCCTGTCTGAAAGTGTTGGCACGGACATGAAATTGAGAAAAAGTTACCAAGGCAGCTATTGGATATCCCCAAATCATCAGGCAATAAGTCCAGAAACACAGTGCATTGCTACCATCAAAGAAAGTTTGGTGGTACAAACTCATGTATGGAGTTCCTCTTGTACCATCTTTTTGCAGTCTCATTCTCATTTTAGTTACATTTTCTTTACTGAGTTTTACTGCTGTTTTCATTTATGCTTACATGACAGAATTTACAGTTTGGGCACATGGTGACAGATAGAAGTCTCCTATCTTTGTGATAATGATGCTCCTTTCTCACCTCTCTTTGAGAACACTGGAAGGAGACCTGAACTTGGAGGCTTCTTCCACCCTTAAACAAAAAGGCTAAAGAAAGCAGTAATAAATTGAACTTTTTTTTTTTTTCTGTGTATGATTTTGGGTGGGTGGGTGGTTTTTTTTTTTTTGGTTTTGGTTTTTTGGTTTTTGGTTGGGTTTTTTTTGTGTGTGTGTGGTTATTTGTTTAGATTTTTGTTGGTTGGTTGGATTAGTTGCATTTTTTGTTTGGTTGGGGTTTTTTCTGTTTTGTGGAGGTTTTTTAGTTTTGTTTTGTCTTGTTTTCTTTAGCAGTGCAGTATAGGTGGTGAGTCCAGCCCAATTTGAGGAGGCTTAGGCTTGCCACATACCTGTGAAGACCCTTTGATGCATCTGGTCCTCCTAATCTTTTTTTCTTGTCCAAGAACTCTGAAGACAGTTGGATGCCCCTCTGTGTCCACCCTGTAGCTTCCAGCATCTCTGACCCTTTTATTAATAGAGCAGAACTCACATAAATTTAACGTGTATTTTGGAGTGCTACCACATCAGTCGTTGAACCTTTTTCTCACCCCTTTCCCCATTTCTTTGCAGGTGACAGTGCTATGGTCCACCTGCTTGCCCCTGTATCTTCTCATGCAGAACATCAGGCTGCCTGATGAGGCCTCACTCAGTGCCCACTGTGTCTTGCACCTTTCTTTCCTCATAGGCCAGGATGCTGCTTCTCCCTCCAGCCAGCACTGGGTTCTGCATGTGGGTGTTTCCCCCTGGTGATGCAGATCACTTCTGACCATCCACCACAGCCTTTTAAAGCTCAGTCATCCTGGGCAGCCTTGAGGGAGCTCTTTCAGGCAGTCTGACAGAAGCCTCAGGAGGAAAGACTTATGGGCACGTATTTGCTCCTTCCAGCTGTCATTTCAAACTGTGGTGGTAAAAGTGGTGAGTGGGGAAACCACTGTATGGGTCAACAATCTTATTTTTCCCCTGATGCACTTTGGAGGAAAAAAACTGCTTTCAGTACTATAGCCTTATTTTCCTATCACAAGCAAAAGGGGGTATTCTTGGAAAATTTTATTCAATAGATTTTTCCCCTGAAAAAGTATCTATAACAAGCAGAATATAAGGAACTGGCTTTCTTCCTTTGACGTGTAGGACAGCATATTGCCTTTCTTCTGTCACTTAAGTTCAGTTATTTCTCTGAGTGTATTGTACAAAGTCAAAAGAAACTCAAAACGTATAAAGAATCTTGTTGCAAGAGTCTTTTCTGCATCCTTTTCTTCATTGAAAGGTCATGTTCCTGTCAGACACTCAGGTTTGTTGTGCTGATGATGAGCTCAGATCTCAGCAAAGCCCAGATATCTGGTTAGAAAAGAGAATCTTGAAGAATATGGGAAATCACACTTCTCCAAGAAGACTGGGAGGGAAATACTTTCTTGCTACTCAAGAGGCTTTTACTTATGGTTGCTCAGATCTTGAACTTAAGACTGTACTTCTGCAAGTAACACGGAACTGGAATTTCAGCCTTTTCTTTTCCTCATGTTAACATTTTTTAATTTTTATTTTTTTCTAAATCAGCTTCTCCTTATAAATATCTGGAGCAAACTTTGTAATTGTGATAGGAAATTAGAGGCTAAAAAAGCAATTTAAAGATTTTTTGATCACTTTTTTTTAAAAACTTGCAGTTTGCAGTACAAATGTGTTTGTATATGTATGATTAAATCATCCTTTTATTGCTGCTCTCATTCTATGTGAAAAGCTGCTTCAAAACTACCAGTATTTGCTGTTGTTGCTGTATCAAAGTATTAATCAATCTTTGGAACTGTCGGTGCCTTGCCTTTGTTGGGAGACTCCATACCTTTGGTTTTGGTACAGTTCTGTGTAAAACCTCTTCTCTTGCTTACTCTGCTGAAGTCTAAAGCTTTAAATTGCCCTGTGCCTCCTTTGCTCCTTCTCATGCTTGAGCATTTCTCCACGCAGGTTTCACTTTCTGATGCCGCTTAACAAACTACACCAGTAATTTCTCCCAAGCCACGTTTGCTGTTGGAGTTTTCCAAGTGAACTATTCAAGAATTAGTAAAATAAGCCAGAAGACCCGATTCTAGCCTTTCCTGACAGTTAGGTGCCGTGGGGGAGGCAGCCTTAGGTGTGTGCATGTCGTGGTTTTGCACTGGGAGCCGTTGGGCATGAGCGGGCGAGGACGGAGCCTTGGGGATGGCCTTTGCCAGGGGTCCGGCTGCTGCCGCACAATGCTCCGGTCGTTCCGGCTGGAGTCATCCGACCCTGATTTAGTTGGATAACTCTGCTGTTAGGAATACCAGGAAAGCAAATTTGTATGTTTGCACTTCTTTTTATTTAGCAAAGAGTGGAATTTGATGGAAAAGCGATCCATGCTATTTGAGGTGGTTGGAGAAACTGATTCTTTTGTACCCAAATTTGAGCATTAGGGCATAAATAACAGACCAGTGAGGCTCAGGTCAACCATGATGTAACTGGTTAAGCACCTGGATTAATGCCATAAGGGATGGGTTTTGCGCCATCAGTTCTCAGTTTTGTGCCATCTTTTTTTTTAATGCTGATTTTGATGGAGTGGATCCATGAAAGGATGCCACTAGCATCAAGTTTGCTTGCTTTTATTTTCTCGTTAAGAGAGATAGGTTTCCAAAAAGATTGTTGCATATGTGCTATTTTCAAGTGGGCATAAAAGTAAACTTTTATTTTCTTATTTGTATTTAATAGGTCTGTATATGATGACCAACCAAATGCACATCAGAAGTTTATGGAAAAACTTGATGCCTGCATACGTAACCATGACAGGGAGATAGAAAAAATGTGCAATTTTCACCATCAGGGCTTTGTGGATGCTATTACAGAACTTCTTAAAGTTAGGGCTGATGCAGAAAAACTGAAGGTAAGGAACAAGTTTTTCAGAATTTCATATATCATTGTCTTTGAATCTAAAAGAGAGAACTGGACTATTCTACTGAAGATTAATTTAGTGTTTATCACATGCACTCCAATGTTTGCAGCAATTTTTTTAGAAGTGAATTGAACAGGGTTTGTGATTAGAGCCGTGTTGCCTGATATAGTGATTTATATTTACAAAGCTGAATATTTTATTAGATCCCATTCTGATTTTTTTAATGTATGTTTTCAGAAAATTGTACTAAATTATTTTGCCTTTTTTTAAAGGCTTTCTCAGAAGGTGAAGGACAACAAATGATAAACACAGTATTTCTTAAATAGGTCTTCTCCTAATAATTTGTTTATATGTCAGACCTTAGAAGAATTGAAAGTCTTTATTAGAAAACGAAAAATACCCCAATTATGCATGGAAAACCCCCCTGTTCTTTACTTTGTAATGAGCAGGGGAGTAGGTGATGTTAGTAGTTTTCATGAGATATGAGAACCAAGACTTCCTCGCAGATCAGAATGCAGAATAGTGAATTATGAGATCCGTCCCTTTTAGCTCTCCTTACACTTTTGAGAGCAAAATATGCACACCAGACAGAATGAGCATAGTTCATCAGAGGTTATGATTAGAAGACCATTATATAAAGGATATTCAGATAACAAGAGACCAAATACAGCATCAATGAGGTCATTGAGCATCTTTGTTCAGAAATTAATGAGATTTTTAATAAACTAGAATGTGCTTCCTTATTATGATGACCTAATGAGTCACTTACTATGTGGGAAAATCTGAGGTTGAGCTTTGCCTGCACCTGCAGCATTAAAATGTTGCTGTGGTTTGGAGATTTCCACGTTTGATGTTAATCAACCACCCAGTGTTTGCATTCAGCAAAGTATGAATGTTTAATTACCATAAAATGCAATCACCATTTCTTACAGACAATGAATGGCCCATAGAGCTCATTGAGGTTATCAAAAAGGGACCAGTGGTCAATTGGGTCAATGATTTGAATTGTTTGACAGACCTACAGAAACAAGGAAAGTTCAAAAATCCCAAGTAAATTTGAGAAGTTTGCCACAGAATCTGTTAGAAAGAACTGTCATAAGTAATTGAATTTAACAAAAGCCCTTTGCGATCAAAAGTTCAAGTTCAAGCTGTAGAGTTAATTTGAATTTGCATTTCTTTGTTCTAAGTTTCTCAGGAAGCATGATCTGATTACAAGGGTGAGCAGTCACATCAGGGCAATATATGCATATTTGTCTAACAAAGGTGAAATTATTTTTAAGGTCCAAGTTACTGATACCAACCGAAGGCTTCAGGATGCTGGGAAAGAGGTGAGAAAATGGTGCTTCCTATATGGGAATTATGAATATTTGTAGCAAAATAAATTTATTTGCATAATTTAAGTTTGATTTTCTTTCCTTTTTTTAAAACAAAAACCTTTAAGGTGATAGCCCAAACAGAGGAAATCATCCGATGTAGAGTTCAACAGCGGAATATTACAACAGTTGTGGAAAAACTACAGTTGTGTCTTCCAGGTGAGTGACCTATAGCTAAATATTATGACAAATTAAATAAAGTCAGTCACAATAGCCAAAAGGACAAATCTTCTGGGTTTTTTTCTAAGTTCTGGTCCTGTAACGTCCAGTTTAACGAAAAAATTGATAGGTTTTTAAAAGATGTCAACATGTAGGTTCCATGTCTTCTGCAAAATTTGACACAGAGCGATTGTGACAATTTCAGAAGACAGTGAGACAATTGAATGGCACAAACAGTGTAGCCACATACAGCTTTGAATGAACTAATATTTTTAATATGGTAAACAATTAATTTGTTGCTTGAGAGGGTGGGTTTTAGTGTTTGAATACTGGGGAAAATACTAATCATGCTCTTTCAACATTTGTACTTTTAGCTCTGTGTCACTACAGCTGTTTTGAAATAAAAGAGCTCTAAATGTTGTTTCAGGAAGGTAATATTGTAGGATTGCACACAGCTTCATAAGGGTTTTATCTTGGTTGTCATATTAGTGTAAAGTAGATTTGAGATTTTTTCTTTGTGAAGTCTTCTTGTTGACATGTTTGGAGTACAGTAGGTGGTACTGTTGCCTTTTTATGGAGACGGGCCATGGACTGGTAATACCGATCAGGTTGTGCCATGTAGTAAATAAATGAATATGCTTGCTATGTATAATGTTGACTGTTTTGTTAATCTTAATTCTTTTTAATTGAAAAGCTGTTAAGAGTTCAGTTATCTTTTTCTTTTTTAGCTGCATTCTAGAAATTTTTTTTTGCTAGGTTTTTCATGCTTTCATGGTTTTATGCTACAGTAGGAATTAAGTAAGGTAAATATAGCACATCCTTTGCTATTTCTAATTTTGTCCTTTACCATACATATTTTCCTTTTATTAACTAAAGCCACAGTAAGACTCACAAGTTAATCTGCTTGCTTTTATGCAGTGCTGGAAATGTACAGCAAACTAAAGGAACAGATGAGTGTTAAAAGGTGAGTAAACTTATTTCTGTGAGAAAAAAATATAACATTTGTAAGTCAGTCAACAGTATAGCAAACACTTATGTAGATAAGTAAGTGTTCTTAGTCTGTAGCCTGATATATGTGTAGTTTTTGTTTCCTAATATTGGTTTGTATTTTAAGAATATTTGAAAATGTTGTATTAAAGAACTTCTAGGACCTTAGTGATTGCCGTGAAAAATAATGCTTACTTAAATGAGTAGGACATGTAGTGAAATTATGATTATAAAATGTGAAATAAAGCTTACTGTTTTTTATTACTTAGTTTAAGTAATAAAAGCAGTTTAAGAAACAAGAAAAATAAGATCCTTAGGGACCAAAGGTCTTTGAGAATACATTAAGATCTGATTAATATATCATGATATATTTAAATTAAATGCATAACACCAGAAGAAAGGACATTTCACTCCTTATTTCTTTCTTTAGACCTGTCTGGTTTCTCTATGCTTTTTGTGTAAATGGAACAATGAGAATGAAGTGCAGATAATGTATTGGTTTTGGTTTTTCCCTCCATGACAAATTGACTTGTTAAAAAGAATTAAAACTAAAATCTAGGATAATAGTTTATAACTGGTACCTGACCAGCTGCTCCTTCCTATTGTGTCTGCACTTTTCATTTTCTCAGGGAGTCACTCACTGCTGCTGTAGTCCCAGTATCCCCAGTTCTCCCTCCCTCCATGGAAGCTTGGCTGCCCCCTGGCCCCCTGCTTTAGCTGCATCCTGTCCCACTGGGGCTGCTGCCTGCACCTTGCACACCCATCCCAGCAATACCACTGCTGCTGTTTCCTTCTTCATGATTTCCTTATCACCACTGTCACTGTGATCCCTGCCTGCTTTTCCCAGTGCCCCAGTCACACTGATGCTCTGTGCCTGCCCTTTCTGGGTTCCTGGTTGCTGGCAGTGCCTCTTTGTGCACTTGGCACGACTTCAGGGAGCTCCTGCTGACAAGTCTGTCTGGACAGGACTGTTTCCATTTGGAACTAGCTGTGCACAGTCAGTTGTCTGCAGGGCTGCTATGTAGTACAGATTTACTTTTGGACTGTTTTTCTGGATTTCGATTTCTGAGTAGCCAACACCTCCTACCATACTGTTGGACATCTAAAACTCTCAACAGCAGCCACTGTGTGAGCAATCAGCTCTAAAGCCTGTGTGCAGACATGTCCAAAATGCTTCAGATTAACTGTACACATCAGAGCTATGAGGATTGCAGCAAATTGGATGCATCTTTGCCAGTGATATATGCACTACATGATACCTATGCATGTTCTCTGGGAGGTCTTTTGCAAAAACACAAAAGCTCTACGAATGACCTTACAGTTATGGCTGTGAGACACTTATGGTGTCTCTTATTACAATTAAAATTTGCCGTATGTGAATCAGTGTGGTAGATCTCATCAGCTTGACTGCTATACAATGTTACCTCTGAACAGGACACTGGTTCAGCATCTGCTTAGAGTAGCTGGCACGTAGTAGTAGTTGCAGTGTTCTTGGAGCAGCTCTGCAGAAAGATATAAACAGTCCCCTTGCTGCTCCAGTCAGAGATCAGACCGAAGATTGTGCTGTCTGAATCACACCATTTCCCTCTGCAAGGTCTTCCATGGACAGTGCTACGTTTAGTGTCCTGAAAATGTTGAAAACACTGGGATCAAGGCCTGCATTCTGCCCTACCCTTGCTCTGTCAGGCAAGACAAGCAGCATCCTGGTGTTAGAGTTGCAGGGGAAGTTGTGGTTCCTAACGTCATCATGTAAAGATCATTTAGGTGAGATAAAGTTGCTGATGGTTTTTAGCATTTTGACTCGGTATTTGCTAGTGCTTTTGTAGAGTCCACTGATGGTTGATGTGGTTCCCTAGAAACCATCAGTACTCTTCAAGTCTTAAAGATTTCTATCTGATAATTTTCCCAAGGAAGTTGTTGCCAGACAGGAAGTCTTAAAAGTCAAAGGACTCCTGAATTGAGGGGTTTGGACACATTATTGTCATACCATAAAGAGATCTAAAGGAGAGGGGAGATGCCATAGCTTTGATGTACCATGCCTTGAAATCACATAGAGTGCAGAAGGCTTAGACTCTGCTGCAGGCTACTCCTGCAGCTCAGATAACTCTTTCATTAGCTACGCTACAGTTACTGTTTTGCCTGTGACTTTACAATTCCCTATAATACAGCTGACAGGTGGCTATCCCATGGAACTTGCAGGTAATTCAGCTAATAATTTCCTTGTGGCTCAGCAGAATGCATATGGTCTGGCATTTATCACTACTAAAAGATTGAGCAACATCAGGAATATCCGTAGTGTCAGTGCAAAGACCTGACAGCTGATGTGTGCACATACAAGGGATTTCAAAATTGATCTTCCTAAGTTTTGCTGTGAAGCTTTTCGGTGGAAGAGTCAGAGAGAGTAGCAGTCACAATCCGAGGCATAACAAAGCAGGAATGTTTATTTTAGGCAAAGATAATTTCTCATAAACCTTCATTGACGTTTGTTAATGCAGCGGACCTTTCACTGCTCTTTTTTTATAAAAAGCCGTCTTCACTTAGAGAAAGTGAAAAGGCTTGTGGCCTTTTAGAACATATTTTTGTTATTCCATTGTCTTAAAGTCTTGCACCATGAATAAAACTGTCAATTCTAGTATTTAAAGGAAAAGTATGGATATTATATATCTTTGGGCGATAGTTGTTACAGGAAAAAGATTGGAATTTCATTTTCTTTTTCTGTGGCAGACCTCTTTTAAGATAATGCAGGATTTTGAATCTGGAATACATACTGTTTTGTGCAGGTGGAATGGAGGTTTACAGAGAAGTCCAAAAAGCCATCTGTTGATAGCAACTTTTGGTCCTTTACCAACATGGGTAATGTTTGAACTGATGACCTAGAGGTGAAAGGCTCTGTATCCTATTTATCTGTCTCCTGAGCCATGGATAACACAAGTTGACATGAACTGTAGTAGTGAGAGGAAGTAACTGCAGAATCTGCTCTAAACAGACACAGTTGACTGGAAAGAGCTACAGAGGGTTTAAAGTCTTAACTGAGGAAGCACAAAGGAGAAGTGTGGTTTCTTTGCTGCTCGCCCAGCCACCTAGTGGGGGCTATGCACTTACACAATTGGAGCTTGAGTTGTAAGTCAGAGATAAGGTCATCCCACATTTCATACAGCTCTGTTGCATGGCCTTGGTGTTTGGATTTTGATATGTGTCTTGGGAGACAGGTCCCGGCTGCTTCAAGTGGTTGTGGTCTAACTGGAAATAGTTACAACTGGTGTTTTTGCAGGTCTTTCTTGACAGTAAATATTACAAAAAACCCAAACCCATCATACAATGGAAGTAATTCAATAAGTCAGTCTGCTAAGGTTGTTGCTGAATCTTCCCAAATCTTCTGTGAGAGGGACTGAAGAATGGGTATAGTGTTTCAGAGTGAGCTTTTTGCCCTGAAAGACTTGGATTTGGTTTTTGACTTTGTTATAAGCTTTTTTTCCAAACTGTGGGAAAGGCAGAATTATTTAGGTTACTAAAACTCACTGAGACCGTCATGCATCCTTTCTCTTCATAAACCTTCCAAGCATCCAAATAAACCTTAAGATTTCAAAGATGCAAATATGAAAAATTCATAATTTGTATAATTTGGTTCTACCCGTGTTGATATGGAAGAGATCAGAAACAGGTAAAACCATGGTAATTTGATTTGTTTTTCTGCATTGTTTTGGAACAGTGTCAGAATGAGGCACTGTATTTTACCAATAGCAAATCAATACTTCCCAGAGGTACCATGGATCTGGCAAAAATCCCCATCAGAATTTATTTGATAGTTATTTGATACTGAAATGTCAGCTACTTTCTTTGTCACCATTTTCAAGCATTATCAGTCTGCTAATTTCACTTTCAAAAACATTGTCTACCACATCATTATTGACAAAAAAGATATTCCACATATCTTGGTTTTTTTCCACACAGCAGCTCTTTGATCTGATTTTCAGAAATACTGAGCCTTTGATTTACTTTACTGAAGTTTCAGAGTTAGTAGTGCCTCTGTCTCAGTTCGTGGTCCTTTGGGCAACTGACTGACAAAATTTTTATGATGGGAAAGTTTAAAACTTAGGTTTAAAGTTGGTAAGGCAACTAGATTTAAAAGCAAAACAAATACTTGTGGTAAAAGGATTTCAATTGCAATTTCAGCATGTCACCTTCAGGATCTCTCTGAATATGATTTTTCTGCCGAATTATTGAAAAGTCCCAAGGAACTCCCTTAAATGTGTTTGATAGCAAAGTTTTAGGTACTTACTCAGTGGAAATGCAGTAAGCAAGAATATAAAGTATTTCCTCTAAGGGAAGAACTAAAGCTGGAGAGGACTACTATTTTTTCTTTGTAAACTAAGTTTGTTTCCTTAATTAAAATAAAATGAGGATTTTGTCTTTCATTTTTAATTCAGCAGGGAATTTTGGGATAAAACTACACTTTTTTTACTTAATAAGCTTGTGTGCAAATAAATTATTCTCAGTAAAATTCAGTCTTCGAGTTCATCTGTGTAATATCTTTACTGCTGTAGTTTAACTTTTTTAGTAAGGGGCATTTTTAGTAAGTTATGGTATTTCTCTTTACTGCCTCCAAACAACACTCCGCTGATAAAAATCTTTAAAGTTCTCTTTGTCATTTAAAGCATAAAGGAATACTTCATGTACACTAAAGTAATGGTAATTTTATTTTAATTTGGAGGTTTTGTGTTTTGATGTTTCATATTTTATACAGATCTGACTGTTTTGTGCCTGGGGAATTTTGCAAAGAATAAGATGATGTAAAACACTAATATTAATCTTCGGGGGTGAATGGGGGGTGGCTGTTTCTTTGTTGTGAGGTTTTTTAAATTTACTTTTGTGTTGTGTGTTGGTTTTTTCTTTCCTGGTTCCTGCTGGTATTAGAAGGTTCCGTTTTTACAGTTTGGAGATTTTAGTAAATTTGTTGTGCAGTTTTCTTGTTCTGGTGTCGAAATGGATCAGTTCTGCACAGTCTTACCATATGACCCATATTGGTGTTTCAAACTTGTGTCTTCAGTTTGAAAAAATGACAAATTTTGCATCGAGGAGTATATTCTCATTAGATCAGAGTGAATGCTCTGATAGACAGAAGAATGCTATATTTGTATGAAAAAATTACTTTGAAGATACTTCTTTAATTCATTTGTAGTCAAATGGGCAATCTTCACCTTATGTGATTGATAATACATGATGGGAACTAATACTATAGTCAAAACATTCAGCATCGAGTTAAATCAATGGAAAGTTTTAAAATCTAAATACACAAATACATCATTATATGAAATGATATGCAAAACTTTCTGGTTTAAATCCTGACCTGCAGATGACCTTCAAATTAATAAGACTTCAGTGCTTTATCAGAACAGATGTTAAAAGGGCAAGGTCCTGAGCTCCATATATGTATAATTAGTAAGGGACTCTAGAATGGATTTAGAATGGATTATGTTAATTCTGATCTTAGAGCCAGCAGTCAAAAACCTTCCAGATGAACTAACAGTGTTCTGATAAGCTGATCTGTATAATTTAAATAAAAACCTTTTATACGATTTTGATGCTATTATGGTTTTATTCCCCAGAAGTCTCACCATGTGGCACTCTTGGCCATTTTCTATTTAGAAAAACAAAACCCACACACATAAACCCCCCAGACCTTTTCTTATGTGCAACATTCCCGTCACCTTATGTATATTTTATATAAACCAAGCATATAACAAACAAAAGCTCCTAATTTACACTTGAAACCTCTTTATTTGCAGTCTTCTGAAAGCCGCTCTGTTCTGGAATAAAAGAGAAGATTTTTCCCATCCTCCAGCTATGCTGAGTTGTTAACTTAGCAATGTCTTGATTAAGAAGATTCAAAACAGAGTGTCATAATTTCAGAATTAAACAAGAAGTCATGGCTCTAGTGTTAGTAATTTGTTATTGTTTGTCTACTGAAGGAAACCAGAAACTTGAATTACATTTTTGAAAGTGTTTACTCACTATATTTACAAAGTAATGTCCAGAAACTAAGGAACTGTAAAGGAGACTTTCTAGGTTTTTTCATTTGAAGGGATTTTTCTCATATACAGCTTTTTTTCCTCAAAATAATTCAGTAATTTTTCAAAACAGATTATGTTGGACTTTGGGGAAGAAAAAGGAATTAAAATTATGGAAGAAAGGCTGAAAATAGGTTAAGGATATTACTTCATATTTGTGGAAAGAAAGAGTTGGAACTAGCAGCAACTCCATCTGATCTGAGTGTTTGTGCTTTTCCCGTTTAAGACCAAGGTAGAAGGAATTGGTTTACCTTATTCTGTTCTAATGGGACAAACTAAATTCATTTTCCTGACTCCCTCCAGGGCTGAGTAGCTGGTAAGAATACTACATAAAGTGAAATTATTGTCACATCTGCAATTGACTGCTGTCCTACTCATATTTAGCCTGGTTCCTGTGCCTCTCTTTAAACTGTGGTTGAGATCACAGGTTTGTTGATTATGGTACTCTGTTAATTCAGTGTAGTTGTTTTCTGCGTGGGATAGACTGTATTTTGTCAGAAGAGTTAATAGGTTTGTGGTTTACAGCAAAATATGATATACTGCTGGAAAAAAGCAGTCAGGATATTGGTCAGGATTAGTGTCTTTTCTGACAAAGGATGGTAGAAAGAGGGTGGGTGTAGATGTGTGTTTGTGTTGACATATACTTGAAGAAGGCAGATACTTGCAGGCATGCTTTTTCAAGATTTGTTTTCCATTTTTTGGTGCATATACTGCAGTGCTGGGTGATTGGTAGTTTCTGTTTCAGAAAAAAACCCAAATCATAAAAAAAAACCCTGATCAGTTCAATCTAGAAGGGAGGATAATGGTCATGGCTTCAGTGTCTCCATTCTGCAGGATGCTGCAATGTGGTACTGGGGCTATTGATCAGAACAGTTAATACTATAGGAGTCAACTTAGTTGTGACTTGGCTGAGTCATTCTGTCACTTCACTGGGATTTTTTTCAAACTAAACCATTATATGGATGACCTTTTGATTGTTAATTTTTCTAAGAATAGAATAAATTAATTAGATGCATATTGATTCCATGTGTAATATTGATATATATATTTGATAAATTATTTTACCAACTTTTTATAAGAAGCTACATAATTTTATTTAATCTCTTTGTAGATACTATTCTGCTTTGAAAACAATGGAGCAGCTAGAAAATCTATATCTTCCTAGAGTTAGCCAATACCGCTTTTGCCAGATAATGATAGAAAATCTTCCAAAACTACGTGAAGAAATAAAAGAAATATCCATGTCAGATCTGAAGGACTTCTTAGAGAGTATTCGAAAGCATTCTGACAGAATTGGAGAAACTGCCATGAAGCAGGTGAGCCAGCTGAACAGAATGTCTTTGGTCCTGCCTGTTGTTTACGGAAAATTTCAGTTTCATTAGTGTCATATTATCCCAGAAGGTTTATTCAAAGATTACAGTCATCCCAGAGACCTCTGAGTAAAGATAGAGAGCTGTGAAATGTGAACATGTTGTGTGGTTTTTACCAGTGTCCTGGAAAGAAGTAGTTTTTTCCCTGAGAAAGGAAGGAGAGGTGCTATGTATCTCAGGTTTCAAGAAATTATGAAGTACTTTGAGTAGTCAGCTCCTGGATAGTCTGATCTCAGCAGCTACTGCACCAAAACAAAGAGCAGCCTATCTGGCCAGCTGGCCAGGATGAATTAGACAAAAGAGGTGTTGAGATAACTGCCTAGTTCTCTCCAAAGTGCTACTCCTGCAAAAGACTAAGGTAAGGGCCAGAAGGAGACTGAGACAGCTGGAGCCTGCTCCATCACAAAATAATCTGCCACTTCAGAGCACTACTACTAGGCAAGGTTAATGTTTTTAAAATTTATTTGGAGAGCAAATACCGTTTTCATTTGACTTCTCACTGACAGAATTCAGTTTGGGTTGCCATTTTGTCATCTAAAGTTCTTGTAAAATGCAGAGTTGATTATTATAAATGAAACTTAATTGCAAGGTTATGCTGTGCTGCCTTCAATAGTAAGGGCAATATAGTGCCTTTGACTTCTGCAGCTGACTGCTCACTTAGACTTAACTGAAGACAGCAAAAAAGTATCTGGGAACTCAGATACCTGTACTTCATTTAAATATTGACTCTCTACAATTTATGATCAGAAGAATTATGGATTGATTTTTTAAAAATTTTCTGTCTTTAAAATTTCATTCTGGGGATTAGGGAAAATTATCCAGGATTCGCTATTGAATTCATTTATCATCTCAAACTGATTAAAGGCAAAGTCGCTGGTGTAGGCTGAGGGTGTGCATGCACCTTCCAGTTATACTGATGTGTATTCAATTGCACCACCTGTTTTTCATGCCCTAGCATATACTCATCAGTGATGACATTTGAATTGCATGCCTCTTAATTGATTCTACTCTTAAAACAGGCACAACAGCAGAAAACCTTTAGTGCTGCTCTTCAGAAGCAGAATAATGTAAACTACGGTCGGAATATGCATTTAGGTAGAAACAGGATTTTGGAATCCAAGAATGAAATCACATTGAAACGAACATTTGAAGATGAGGATGAACATGAAGAAGAGGTAACTTTTTATTTCAAGTGAATTTTGTAGGTTTATTGAAAAAAACTCACTGTCTTTACACTGTTTCTGGATAGTTAACATTAGTTAGAAAGATACACAGAACACCTTCAAGGTGTACCAGTCCAGATCAGCATTTCAGGGTGAAAAATTAGTGCTAAAATATTAGTTGTATTAATGCTAGTTTTAGCATTATGTTTGAAGACATTCAGTTGGACAGGACTTGCAGTTATTCTGTAATTCAGTTGCAGCTTATCTCATATATTACCTGCCCACTGTTGGTGCTGTGTGGCCCACTAGAATATTCTAATGTTGAAAAATTCTGCATTTTGGTGTTGAGGACTCAGTATTCTGAAATTGAATAAAACAGTGAATATTTAGACCTTTAAATCTGATGCTCTGGAAACACAGAGGAAGGAGTGTGGTGTTGTAACACCAATGAAATTTATGATTTATGCAGAAGGAGGAGAGATTAGAGCAATTGTTTTATTGTTTTCCTATTTTTGAGTCCTTATTATGTAGACAAGTTCTGTTGGTAATATATCCCATTTTGCAGATTATATGCTTATTCATGTTTTGTATACTCTTCTTTTTCCTTTCCTTTCCTTCTTCAGGTTTTAACTGCCCAAGATCTTGTAGACTTTTCTCCAGTCTATAGGTGTTTGCACATCTACTCAGTCTTGGTATGTATTAATGTGACCTCAAAAAGAGTTTTAAATTTTTGAAGTTACATATTCATTTTCACATTGTTTATACTCCTAATAGTTCCCAAACAGGCAGTTACATTGCTTCTAGTGTTAGTAGTTCTGGATGAACCAGCCGAAATGGGTATGGGTACTCAGGGCATGAGCCCATGAGTTCTTTTGTATGCACTATATAGGACACAAGGCATTCATTACCCGGCTGTTTTTAAGTGAAATATGCATGCTTGCCTTAATACTGGTATCCACACTTGCACAGTTCCCACAATTGTTCCATGCTACCCGAGTATTTGAATGAATGTGACAAAACATAGGAATATTCAGTCTGAATCTTGTGGAAATCAGAGTAGCAGCAAAAAATAGAAAGCAAAATCTGGAGATTTTGACAGGGTGTGCCCAGGCAGATTAAATTGGATTCGATGGCAGAGACACAATAGCCTATTTTAGCTTCTGTAAAACAGATTCAGTGCACAAGTTTACAAGGATGAAAACTTATTTTGAGAAACATGGTATCAAATTATTTGTTGTTATCTTTCTGTGTCTCAGTTATTTCTGAAGTCAGATTACAGAATTTAAGTATCAGTGACACATCGATGATGTGCTTGTAAGTAGCTAATCCTACAGTCTCAGCTGCACCTGCCTTCAAGTATTCAGGCTGGGTTATCTTCTTTTTATGGAATCCTTGCAGCTGTGTTACATGAAAGCTTACGTATTGAAATACTGTTTAAAATGTAATTTCACTGTAACTTTTTTTTTTAAGAAAAAATGCAAACAAAACCATCATTTACTGTTTGTCTCAGTGGAAAGTTGGGAGGGACAGAAAGGCTGCCAGAATGATTGAAAGAGTGGACTGCTTCTTTTAACAGAGAACAGTGTGAAATAACACATTGAAAGGGATGTATAAAATAAAGCATACCAGTTGACAACAGCTGCTAATTCTTTCTTTAGTATAATAAAGGAACAGGAAGTAAAATTGATGGATGACATTTAAAAGTAATACGTAATTATATTTTTCACTTTGACAAGAATCCTGACGTTGCACCCTTGATCCAAAGATAAGCTTTTGGGGTTTACACAAAAAGTTTTCCAGATTCCAAATTTACTGGAGACAGAAAACAATTTGGAGTGCTCCCTGATATCAAAAAGGGTTGTTGATGTAGACTGCTGTATTTGTGGCTAGCATCATTTCCTTGATAAGCCATGATAGCATTATCAAGAGTTGTGCATTAGCCACTTTTGGGAATCCTTCTCATTTATCTTGTGTTGCGGACTATCACTTAGGAGTTTAGAAATCTTGATGATGGCAAAGAAGGGGAGTTGATACCAGATGAGTTTTCATTTCTGTAATAAGGATCTTATAGCAAGTGTTACATTCTTAATTAATTCCATCTCTGCTACAAAATTGTAGAAAATAATCTAATTTCACACAGGACAGAAGTTTTCTACTCCGCTTTTTCATATTGAAGAGGAAAGCACAATTTTTATATACTTCAGAATATTACACAGCTTGTGATTCCAACCTGGCTGGTGATGGCAAGATACATACATACTGAACATAGACTGTATTTATGGATTAGTAACCTTTCTTTAGACTGGAAACTTATGAGAAGTGTACATAAAGATCTTTTTTTAGTCCGTGTATTATGTGAGATGCTGTATATTCGAATTCTGGAGAAGATACCTCTGCCCATTTTGCATGTAATGTTACCTTTTAATAAAACACCATATCAGTGTAAAACAAGTGCATCTGTGGTGTCAAATAGGACTTGATATATTAACAATAGTCCTAAAATTTATAATTAAATATGAACTGATTTATTGTTTCTGTTGATAGAAACTGATGTAATTTTGGAAGCTGGGCAAAACAAATGCATTGCTTTGTTGTATTTTATCTTGCCTAGGCTTTGCTGATTCAGTGAGTAAACCATGAGGGTTGTTGGTGTATTCTGCTGATTGCTTCAGCACATCTGAAGTTCAAACAGTTGTTATGCCTGAATTGTTAATCACAACTGCATAGTATAGCGTGGTCTGTAAATAATCATGAGATATTTTACATCTCCACTTGTGTGGATTTGAGAAGAACAGCTAGAAAGGAATAGTCCTTTTCACTTGAGAAGCTTTTGTCAGGACTGGGTAGAGGTTTGATGCTGGAGTCAACAATCTGGAAACTGCACTGACTTTGGGTTGGAGGTGAATGGTTGGTATCTGTCATCATTATGTGTTTGTATGAATTGGAGCATACTGTATAAAGTTCTACTGCAACAGACAGTTACTGTTAGTAAATTTATAGCATTAGTAAAATTGCATCTTGGTTTCAAGTGAATTGTTTTTGTTTTTAAGCAAAGTCTCTCTTTTACTTTCAGGCTTTCTTAGGTTAACAGTATTTCTAAATATGACTAAATATTCATTATTAACTAAATATTCATTATGAACTAGATTTATATCTTATAAAGGAGTTAGGTAAGTAATGCTGGATTAGTAAGATAAAATGTCTGTAATAATTTGATTTGGAGATTTTTTGGAAGACCAAGTAATGGAATTCTGAATAGCAGTGGCCTAGGCTCATAAAGTAAAAACAAACCTCAAAAATGCTAAGCTGCTTTATTCTGTTTGCATACAAACTGCATGTGGTTTGGTAGATAGATGAGTCAATGTAGCACTGATTTCAAATGGACAGATGGTTTCTACTGAATGGTCATCTTAATGAGATGAGTAGGATGTCACTTGAATTCCTCATAATATAATCTCTAGGCACAGAAGGTATTGTATTTTTGAGGATCGTGATAGGAAAAAATCCAAACTAACGTTGATTATAAATCCAAAGAGAATAAGTAAATATTCAATAAATCTCATGTGTGTCTTTCCTCAGGCAAAGCTAGTGCAGGCTGTGTTCAGATCTGTCATATATTCGCAGAAGCATTTTTGTAACAACTTTATAATGCAGTTACTTTCTTGAATAACCTAGAGAAGTATTTTAGGAGACAATGAGTTTCAATTATACAGTAATAGGCAATGTGCCTTGTCTATGAATATTAATACACTCTGAAAGTTGTAGTTTAAAAATGGACATACTGTTTAAAATGCATAATGTTCCTTGGCAAAATGTAGGCATGTGAGCAACGTTTCTATTTACAGTACAGGCTGTAAGTTTCTCTACGGAAAAAGGTAATTTCTGCATATTTCATGCATGAAATATGCAAAACTTTGCTGGTGTCAGCTGGAGGTTTGCACGTGGAATAAATGCAAAATATGTGCTTAGTTTAAGAGAATTCTACCTTTAAATTAAGAAGGGCCTTTTTCACACTTAGGCAATATTCTTTTTTGACTACTTATGTCTTTTTTTAGGGTGATGGAGAAATATTTGAAAATTACTACAGAAAACAAAGGAGGAAACAAGCAAGATTAGTTCTGCAACCACAGTCAAGCATGGTAATCAACACTTTCGGTTTTGCATTGATCTGAGTTGAAGCTAATGCTCAGTGGTATTTTTGTTCCTAAACTTGCTTTCTTTTTCATTGAAAGCATGAAACAGTAGAAGGCTATAGAAGATACTTCAGTCAAATTGTAGGGTAAGTTTTTTAAATGAAAATTTATTTCAGTTTTACTATGTTGATTCTTAATTCAACTTGTCTTTGTCCATTGTCCAAGAACTTTCTTCTGCAAGATTCAGTTTCTGCACAAATCATGTGGGTGGTTATTGCTGGATCTGAGCAGGAAAGAGCATCCAGATCCTACCAGCACAGTGCCCTACAAGGACCCTCCAGCAGCCTGGCCTCCAGATGGCATGAAACAAACTCTTCACTTTTTTACTTCATTCTGGGTGAAGCACAACACCAAACCTACCGAAGTATCACTGCTCCCATGGGGAAGGTTTTGGCTGTGCTTGGGTATGAAGGGTAGTGTTTGCTCTAATATTAGACAAACTTAATAATTTAAGTATTATTTTGTTTTAGTTTCTTTGTAGTAGAAGACCACATTTTACATGTAACCCAAGGACTGGTAACTAGGACATACACTGATGAACTCTGGAACATGGCCCTTTCCAAGATCATTGCTGTTCTTAGAACACATTCAGTAAGTGAGAAGTCTTATCAGTATTGAAGTTTAAATCCTTTTACTTCAGAGCTCTATGTATTTAAAGCTGGGATAGCAACAAGGTGAAAAATTACACTGCTCTCATGTTTTCTTGTGATTAAAAATTGCTCAGATTTGGGAGGGAGCCTGCCAAGCTTTTGTTTTTCCCAACAGTGTCAGGCTGTGATCCACAGCCATGGGCTATTTGCATAATCCTCCACTGATTTACAACTCACTGGGTCTTCCAAACCTCCTCTTAGTCCAGCAGTTTAGAATATGCAGAGTTAATCTGCTGTTATTATTGCAATCCTTCCTCATTAGTCTCAACTGACCTCTTCATTAGATCAGATTGAATAGTTCAGCACTGAAAGCACCACCAGGAAATAGTTCCTAATTATCATTCCAAATGCTGTGTTTCCAAAATAAACTCCACCAGCAAAACCCTTGCAGCTCTCTCTTCAATGCCATAGTAGTGTTATGTTTATGTTGAAGTAAAGGTGTTAGAAAAATTCCTTATCACTCGGGTATTTCGGTGCATTCAAGTGTGTCTCCTAAAGTCATATTCCTACCTTAGCTGCAGTGGTGCTGGATGCTATTTCTTATTCCTCTGTGGAAAACCAGTGGAATACACATTGTTCACTCAGACTGATAATAAATTGATTCACTGTTTACTATTGGTGTAACTTTTACTGTCGGAAAAAATACAAGAACTTTATCTTTCCCTTTTGAATGTTTGCTCCCAGCATTTCCTTTATACAATGTTATTTTTTTAATTGTTACTAAAATTGATCCTTAATTCAAGAAAAAAAATTGTATTTCATATATACTGAGGAAAAATGGGGAAGAAGTTGAGATTGCAACCATAGTTATCACAGGACTTTTATTAGCAGGGGTACATGAGACGTTCTCATTCTGTTTCACTTCTTTTGAGAGGATTATTGAGATATATTCATCCAGCATTTTTTAAAGCTTAATACTTGGCTACTTAATTGTCTCCATTTGGATTTATACACCTATATGAGAATATGATGATTTAAAGGTTGAAAGCAATGTAATCTCTGAACAACTCTTCAAAGTCTTGTCGTGTTCTTGGTCACTATTTCATCTCTATATGCATAACTCCCATCAAACCCAATTCTATCAGATTATCTCTAACATCATCCTACTGAAGACTAATGTTTAGATAAATAAACAAAACCCTTCCTTTTAATGAAATATGCTAAGAACAAAACTTTAAGAAAGGTGAAACAGATGTATGTCATCTTCAACCAATACTATATTCTCATGGAGCTTTAAATTATTTTAATAGAATTTTTTTACTTTATTCATTACTTCAGATAGCGAAGCTGAGGTGAAAGCCTTAGTTGTATGACACTACACCTCTGAAAATGAAATTTGAGTTTCAGTCATCTAGTAAATTACTTAATGTCTTGACCTTTTTATCATCCAATTTAAATTTGTAATTGTTTAGAAAATATTTTATTAAGTTTTACCCATACACCTGGAAAAAACTCTTTGAGGTGGCACAGTGTTAGTTAGACCCAGGCTTGGTGGTCAAAAGAATGTCCTGTGGAACCTCTCTGATACTGATTCAGCCAAGTGTGCTTATGTTCCACTAAAATAAATGTTGTTTGCTGATTTTCATTCTCAGTACACCGTGCTAGTATTTATTGAATCTCTATTTTAGTTGACTTTTTCTGGACTTATACACCATTGATAATTATACAGAAATTTAATGAATACTTTTATATATATGGACTAAGTGAAGACAAACAAGTCTAAATTGTTTTTCACTAAGGCTGGAGAGTTCTACCTGTGATACTGTTCTTTGAAAATGTTAAATCCTTTTAATAAAACCAGAATTTCTTGCTTTCAGTCATATTGCAATGATCCTGACCTTGTTCTGGAGCTGAAGAATCTCATTGTAGTATTTGCTGATACTTTGCAGGTACATACTGTATAATTAATTTAACTGAAATTCTTGTAGTCAGATTTTAACTTTTGGTGACTGCAATGTTTGTGTTCTCATGAATCATATATACAAATCAAATCCCAAATTGCACAGTAATATTAAAAAACGTATTTCTTGCCTTAGGTCCTCATTTTCAGTATTATGAACTGAACATATGTGTTCTGGGCTATCCAGCACGCATCAGTTACTCATATCTGTGCAAAATTGGTGTTAGTTTTGTAATTTGTGTGCACTCTTGTCTTTTAAAAATGCTTTATTTCTCATCTTAAAAAAATAGCATTCCAGTTATTATTAACTCTTTTGCTGAAAGACTAAGTGAACATCCCTGGAAAGTATTCTTGCAGTTTTTAACAAAAAAGGAGAAATAGGGTAAATTTCCAAATGAACAGGATAAATACTATAGAAAAAATTTAATAAATCAGCATGTAGTAGTGTGCTTCAAGTACTATAATTTGTGTTATAGAGATGAGAAGGTTGAATATAAGTCTCACCTCAGACTTCTGAAGTGTTGTGATAGGAATTGAGTGTATTGGTTCTTGAACTATCCCCTCTTCATTTTCATCCTTTAGGGCTATGGTTTTCCTGTGAACCGACTATTTGATCTTTTATTTGAAATAAGAGACCAATACAATGAAACACTTCTTAAAAAGTGGTCTGGATTGTTCAGGTTAGTATATTGAAATAGTTATGCCTTTTGTATTGCATCTATTGTTTTTGTTTGAGCTCAAGTTTTTATGATGTAATTCAGAAAGTATTTGTTAACTCAAGTGTTGTCTATGAATTTCAGGTCGGTTAGGACTAAGACATTTATCACATGTAACTACTAATTAGAAGAAGAGACATCAAGTAATGCTTCTATAGTTAATGGAAAGAAGGAAGGTCTCCAAAGGGGCATTATCAGACAAACATGCAGGAGAGAAACATCTGTTTCTCTTCTTTAGGAACTTTATAATTCCAGGTTATTGCAATAGGGCTTTAGGTTCCTAATTTAGTTTGTCTTAATGTTTACTGTTGGCTGATACGCATATCTGCCTGACAGACTACTGACATTGTCACTATGTCTTCATGTTTTTTTTAATGAAGGATGTTCTCCACCAGTTCCTTGGGATCATTTGATTGAATAAAATCTAAACCCAGGAATATGTCAGTCTGAGACTCTACTCCAAAGCCTCTTTGCAGATAGGGTGTGATGTCTCAATGTGCAGAAATTGTTTGCCATAAAATGTTTTATTATGGAAAACCTTAATATTGAATTGACCACTGAAGGTTCTCCAGTTCCTTGTGCTTCTATTATTGACATTTGACTAGTACAGAAGTGCAGAGGGTGCCCAAACAATGCTGTGGCCATATTCTGCTTGAAGTTCTCTCAGTCATCTCTGCTGACCATATGTGTAGCACTGGTGCCAAAGTGAGACACTCTGAATATCAGCTTAAGTGTAGAAAAAGTGCAGGTTTCCTTAATTAATTGGTAAATTATGGTTTACTTTGGAATGGATTAGTTGCTCTAAGGCTCTAAGATTCCTGTGCTGTATTATGCACATATGAAAACACTTTAGTTTTTTTTTTCTCTGTGATTAGACATACTGTAAAGAGTTAACAAATATGAAGTTATTTCCAAAGCAATCAAAAATACTTGAGGTGTGTAAAGTTCTTAAAACTTTTTGAAGATGCAGACCTAAGTGTGATGGTAAAATTTATATTTATTTACACATTTTAACACCAGAAAATATTGTAAGTTACCAAATTTTTTTTCACTTATTCACCAGGGATATTTTTGAAGCAGACAACTACAGCCCTATCCCAGTAGCAAATGAAGAGGAATACAGAATTGTTATAAGCAAATTTCCTTTTCAAGATCCAGAACTTGATAAGGTAAGGGAAACTTTTATGTTATTAAAGTTTGTGGAAATCTAGTTTAAGACACTAGGGACAGTAATAATTTCTATAATTAAAAAACAATTAAAATTTGAAAAGCTAGGTTGATTAAGAGGCTAAATCACCTTCTTTATGTGTAATTATCTAGTCATAAGTAAATATGAAAATGAAAGGTTGAGTCCTTTGCTCAGATGTTTGTGTGAATAATGAAGCACATTGTTTTGTAAACAAATTAATAATAGAGTTTAATTGATAAAGTCCTTATGTAATTATAATGCAATCTGTCTTTAGCTAAATTTTGTTGCAACTTGTGTTTAATTACTCAGTATACTGTTGTATTGCAGTGTAAAATAGAGATTGGTTAGAGACAACAATTTCTGTATTTTGCTTTTAAATTTAAATATTTGTGTTTGGGCATGTGGGGCAAAATAAACATAAAGGGACTGTGAATAATTCTGGTGTAATTGCACTGCAGTAGGATGTCCTTTTGTAGTCTCAGCCATTCTTTCACCACAGACTCTCTTCACAGAAAGGTGATGAACCCGTTCTGCTATTCAAGTATGATTTTAGAAATATCAGTGAAGAAGTAAGAGGCTCATGATGGAGTCTGTAGAGGGGCACTAAGAACCACATGACAGTGGGAGTAACTGCTGTAGGGGGGAAGCTGTTTTGTAAGAGATCCATTGCTACAGATACCTGCAAAAGTGAAAAGCTGTTTTAATTCTGTGGTTCAGCAGGGATATGCCAGCAATTGTAACAGCTGCATGTCATTAATGCAGTGTTGCAATGAAGGTGAAAAATTAAATGAGGTTTTAATGCTGATTTTTGAATGAGATTCCAGAGTGCTTTCTGGATGCATTGCTCCATCAAATTAAGTTACTTTGCCATAATAGTACTAAAATAAGTTAAATAGAATGGAAATCCCTTACAGTGTTGGAAGTATACTATACCCTGGATACTATTTAGCATGGCATATTTTGCTAATAACCTGCAGAAAATTTTGTTTTGTACTACATAGTTTTATCTGCTCTACATATATGTGTGATTACTACAAAGTTTTGGCTGGTGTTGATGGATGCTTTTTTCCTAACGAGAAATTGAATTATTAATGGATGATACCAGTTGTTGATTGTTTTTCTCATGCATTAGTCATAAACAGAAAAATAATTTTTTGTAAATGTCAAAAATTGTGTTCAGTGCAGAAATACCTATTTAGTCTGTGTAGATTTAATTGAATTTATTAACTTTTGTGAATAAATTTTGTTCACCCAGATACAGTATCAGCTTTAAAATCGAAATACGAAGCATGATTTTATTATTACAAACTTACTACTATTTCCCACATGTTAATCCAAATTCCTGAAAAGAATTCAAACCCCTTTGGTTTTGTGAACCTTAAAAAGTAATCTAAGCATTCTCAAGATACATTGAGAGTCCCAGAAATGTTGAACTTCTCAAACTTTTTTTTGCACTGCTTTCTTTGGGGAAAAAAATAAGTTTGTATTTTTGAACCTCTTATCCCAATTACTTCTATCTTGTTCATTCAGATTAAAAGCACTTTGGTACTTGTTTTTTAATGTATGTTTGTAAATTGCTTTCTGCAGGGGCATCTTGAATTACATAAAACCTCCAAACTTCATCATCATTTAAAGAAGTGATAAAATTCTATTTGGCTTCTACATCTATTTACACCAAATGTAGAAGTCAGCTCAACACATGCAGCTTTGTGTTTGATGAAAATCAGAAAAGGTTTAGATAGATTAAAATGTTGATAATGTTAAGTGGCTTTCTAATTGTTGTATTTAGTACCAAGCTCTTGTTGGAATCAGTTTCAAGTGTAAGATAGTATTGTCTTTTATTTTCTCAGCAGTCCTTTCCAAAGAAGCTTCCAATGTCTCAGTCAGTGCCTCAAATTTATATGCAAGTGAAGGAATTTATTTATGCAAGCCTTAAGTTTTCAGAGTCACTTCACCGCAGGTGAGCTTGAGCTATCAGGAATGTGGCTGTAAAGTAGCTTGTAACTTTCAGGTGACTTAAAAATATATACTAAAACAAAAATACACTTTCTTGTGTACTTGCTTGCTATGCTTGTTTCATAATTTACATATGTAATGCTTCCTATATATTTAATCTACGATTCCCAATCCTGTAGCACATATTTATACATATGTGGATATGTATATCACTATATATGTATGTGGATATGTATATGTGTGCATCAGTGAGCATGGCTTGGTGTGGTAAGCAGTTTAAACACTGCTGGGGTTCTTTAAACAGTAGTGACCAGTTTGAATAATCTAGAGCATTTATTTATTTAACAAAGCATGTAAAGATTGGGAAGTATACTTTGATACTGACCATTTCAGAAGTAATTGTTTAGCATCTCTGATTACTTCCTAGTGTTTCCCTACTCAGTGCTTTGAGTTTCCTTAGCAATGATTTCTCCTGCAACAGAACATGCTGCCTGCATGTTCACTCCCTCTCCTATCCCACCTTTTTCTGATGGAAAACATCACAATTTACCTATTTCCTTTCCTCTTCTGGCCTTCAAAAGCTTAGTTTTAATTGCATAAAATAGAATTCAGAGATCTGAAATCTGGAAGGTATTTGTGGCCTTGTCACCCACTTCTGCACTGTTAAAGATGTAAATTACTCCCTTTCACACATTCTTAATTGATACTGTTTATAATTTACACGTACTAATGAGCACATGTTGACCTCCTTAGTAACTCATTAAAACCCACAAATTAATCTTTATGAACTGCTGTGTCAATAAACATGTCCAAAATCTAAAAATAACAGATTTTTCTTCAGTGTTGAAATTCAGTTAATGGATAATTTGGTAGGTGAAAGAGGTGTTCTATCTGCTAGATCACAGAAAACTTGGAGCAACCAGAATTTAAATGCGCATAGAAAATTCCTAGCATCAAAAATTCCCTTTGCATGGAAGAAATTAAGATTATTAAGTATTGCTGTCAAAGTATTGCTACATACAGCATAATTGTAAAAATAATCTTCTTTTTTTCAGTTCAACAGAAATAGACGATATGCTCAGAAAATCTACAAATTTGCTGCTTACAAGAACTCTAAGTAGTTGCTTACAGAACCTAATTAAAAAACCTCATATAGGTTTAACAGAGGTAAGTTTTGAAACACATATTCAAAACTATGGATTTTAAAACAATACATATTAAAATTATTTTTGTAAATGTAGCTACACAGATATTGACACCACAGTATGAGAAAATCAAGTGTGGTCTTTGTTTTAAAATTAAAAGTAAGTCTACTACAGACATAAGAACAATACAGTGTTGGGTCTAGTTGGGCCCATGGATGCCTTTTGAGAGACATGACAATGAAAGAGTTTTGTGGTTTTTATGATAAACAGAGAGCTGCAGGAAATAAGCCAAATATATTCACATTTTTGTTTACATGCAGAGTATGATTTGTGTGTTCTGCCTAGCAGTTAGTACCATTATTGTTGTATTTCTCTTTATTTCTATGAAAAATAGAGTGGAGTGGGATATAAGATATACTTGAATGCATCATTCTGCAGACGATGTTAAGCCTTTTTAAGAGCAGTAAATTTAAAAAACAGTCAAATGGTACAATTCAGTGATTATATTTCAGCAATATATTTTCCTTTATTTTCCCTTTTTTGATTCTAAACTATCAATTGGATTTATTTCACTGGGTAGCTGTCTGAAATCTTTGTTTTTGAAATGGTGTAATTTGTATTTAAGCTACATTGTTACTCCTTAATGGTATTTGAAAGCAAACTTGAAAACAGGAAATAGGTGGTAACCTGAAATACTGAAATGAATTTCTAGTACCATTGTTCCTGAAAGAAGTAACCATTTACAAAATTAAATGACAATAGGTGATATAAAAAGATTTTTACGAGTGTCTTTTGTCTCCTGTAGCTTGTTCAAATTATCATAAACACAACACACTTGGAGCAAGCCTGTAAATACCTTGAGGATTTTATATCTAACATTACAAATATTTCACAATTGACTGTTCACACTGCAAGACTTTATGGACTCTCTACATTTAAGGTATGGTATATCTCATCCATTATATGACTGTGTCTGAAAAGTTATGTAAATGAAGCATTTTAAAACAAGAAGATTGAGAGCAAAGCTGCATGTCTTCTCATCTTTGTCTCTAAAATAATTCTGCTTATTAATTCTTAAGCGTTCAGTTGTAACACTGAGCAGATAAACAGTGTTTTTTTATGTTATTAGTATGATCTGGAATATGTCAGTATGTGAGAAGCCTCAATATTATCATTCAAGTGCATTTTTTAATAAGTTGTGAAATGGCAGTCAAAGCTTAACTTCACTGGAAGCTTTTAATAGATTAAGCTCCAGTTTGTGTAACTTCTCCATTTTTCTGAATGGAATCAAGCAAAACAGCTACCTTAATCTAAAATGTTTGTATCTATTTTTTATTCTACAGTAGAATTATTTTATGATGTATTTTCAAAAGGTGCAAGTATTAGTATAAAAGAAGTATTAACAACTAGTGCTTGAACTAAAATTATTCTATGACATTTTTAGAATTTAAACCACAAAACAAAAGTAAAAGTCATCAGGGATTGATTCTACAGCAGCTGCAACTTGAACTCTAGGTATTTGGCCTTTTTTTCCATGCACACCAAAACAAAGGAGAGTGATTTCTTGTATTTATGGGATAAAAAGGATTAATCCTATTGAGAGAGTTCTGTTTTCTGCAATTCATTTTCTCTCTTGATGCAATATGTAGCCTATCCTACTGTAATATACCCTCTGGCACAGCTGTGAAAAGGTGGCCGAGGTGGGATAAGCTACCATCATTGCAAGACACTTCATATTTCCAGCCGATAGCTAACGATGCTCCCATTAGCTGTTGCTTGTTTTGCTAAGGTGTATAAGGCAACATGGAAAGGTTGTGGCCTGGCAAACATACTTGGTTACCATTGTCCTCCCAGAAGTTTTACTAATTTTGGGACTAGTGTGCCTAGTTTGCTTGTTTACCAATAATGCATGTGTGTCTTGGAATTCGTGTATCTATAGCTATTTTCCTCTAAGGGCAATTCATTATCTTATTACCAATCAAACATGCACTCAAAAACACTAAATACAGCCATAGTCTTTGATATCATTAAGAGGAGAGATATTCTTTATCCTTGAATTTCATTTAATAAGTGCATTTGCAAGTTGTGTTATATTTTTTGTAGATTGCTTATGCTGTTTAACGGTTATGTTTAACACTCCTACAAATGAAGTTCTGTTGGAGGGATTCAGTACTCTGTCTGTTCTTAGTGAGTTTAGCATGTATGCACTTTGGAAAAATGCAGGATAAATGCTGACAAACAGAAGGGGTTTTTTGTGTGTGTGGTTTCTCTCCTGTCTACTTTGCCTGGAGAACTTGTTAGCACAACATTCTCCAATTATAGTAGAAAATTCTTTTCTTGTTAATCCCCCTTTTTTTTTCCCCTCTCTATTGTAATGAAAAACTGCTCACAGTTCCCCAACTGAGCCCTCACAGAGTTTGGTATGTTCTACTGTTATTAAATTCATCTCCTGGTGGCAAATTGTGTCACCTCCATTCTTTCAGAGTGGTCAAAAATCTCCTTTTATTAGCAGCATTGGTCACGTTTGCATTCCATGAGATGAGCTTTTACATCTACAGTGTATTTTTTTAATGCAAGACAAAACCAGAAGGCCTAGTCTTGCCATTGCCAGAAAATCATTTTAACTGTTAAAGGTGATACAACCACTCCACAAATTACTTAGATTAAAAAAATAAATAAATCCAAACCCAAACAAAAAATATTGAAGCAATTTTGCTCTAAACCTAGGCAGATATATTTGCAAGTCCCATCATTATAAATTGCTGCAGCTGAGGTTTTGTTAATAGAAACTTTAAGTGTATACTTGACTTTAATTGAAACTTTCATAGTCGTGGCATCTACAAAATTGTGGATATCCACATACTCCTTTGACAGGCGACAGGTTTCCAGTTTCTTGCATGTTGGATTTGGAGAGCTGTTCAGCGGAGGCTTTCTCAAGTTGATTTGGCAGTAAAAATGCTATTTTTAGGGAATGATACTTCAATATTTATTTACGGCAGGGCTGCATACTTTCTTCCTTACTCCTGGAGTGCCTCTCAGCCTAGGGCCTGATTGAAGACTAAATTTGGCACACTCAGTTTGAGGACGCCTTTAAGCTCAGATAAAAGCGAATATTTTTATTTTTTCTTTTTGCCTTTCTTATTTACGCTTTTCTCAAATGCCATGGTTTTTGGATGGCTTTTCCCTAGAGGAAAGTAGCAATGGGAGTTTCATCTGCTTTTTTGCTGCTTCAATATATCCAGGCTATTTTTACCCTCTTAAAACCTTAGCAACTGATCCGTTTGGTTTAAATCAGATGTCTTACCTGAGTTATTTCTCCACATCAGTGAAGAAAATTTTATGTTGAGCCCAAGTTAGAAAGATACTCAATATCTTTAAACTCCAGGCTGGCAAAAGCACAGCTTTCCAGCAACACACACACAAGCATCTGCTCATAGATCCTGTTGCAACTCTGAGGATGTCCCCTGTACAAACGAGGCAGAGACAGCATTGTAAACTCAGTTCACAGTAAATGCAGAACTTTCTGTTCCAAAAAGTAGAATCCAGGGTGTGGCAGAACAAAAGTAGGAGCAAGTAGATGCATGCTCTGCATCAGGGTGTGTGATGATCAGGATATTTAAAGGAGGATGAAAAATTATGGGTATTCTTCAGATGTGCAGCTTTAAGACTGTAATTGCATAACAGTCATATGATTGCTTGACCTTTGCCCATAAAAGACAAAATTATTAGGTTCTTCTATAATTTTCTTTGTAAAAGAAAAATCAGCTTTGTGTCAGGGTTGATAAATTTGTAAGGCTGAAATAAAGGTGGTCTTTGTGAAAAAAATAAACAAATTGCTTTGTTTTCAAATCAACTTGTCTGAAAACTTTGATTATTCTGTAAACACTCGTAGTGTTATAAACACTCATAGCATGCATTATGGGAGTGTTTTAAAAACCACAGCCTCAGATGGAAGACAGACATTAAAGTACCAATTTCAATAAAATATTTTTTAATCTAAGAAAAATGCAACACTTCAGTTTGGTTGATGGATATAATTTTTATCTGCATTTAATAATAATTTAGAATTCTGAGAAGCATTGCACAATTTTTTTTTTCAGGATGCAAGGCATGCTGCAGAAGGAGAAATATATACAAAACTTAACCAAAAAATAGATGAATTTATTCAGATTGCTGATTATGATTGGACAATGTCTGAGTCAGATGGAAGAGCCAGTGGATATTTAATGGACCTAATTAACTTTTTGAGAAGCACGTTTCAAGTTTTTACTCATTTACCTGTAAGTGTTCAAAATTAAGTTTACTTTCGAACTATTTGAACATAATTTTATTTTAAAACAGTAAGGTTTGAACAAAAGGTTTTGTTTCTTGATTTATGTACTTGCTGACAGAGGTATTTTTAAATTTTTCTCAGCACTGAAGTATTGTCAAATATGTATGAGTATGTTGATGGAGCTTACCCATCAGAATACTTAGAAAATACTTTCAAATACTTTAGTCTTAATACTGTTACCAGCAACTAATTTACAAATAGTGGAAGAACTCATGCAGTTTCCAGAGCCTTTTTGGTTAATTATCTTGGTTTTGTGTGCACATGCATTGGTTCAAAAAATGCAGAATTGGTATAAATCCTGCGTTTGTGCATAAGAATATGGAGGTCTTGTATTCTCCAAGGTTTTTAGCTAAATATTTTAATCATAAAAATTTATTTGATTCTAGTTAACAGAGCTTCATTGAATGAATCCTTGTTCATATTTAAATATATCCTGTGTGGTTTTGTCCCAGGAAACAGGGTGCTGTTAATCTCTCTTTTGTATGAATTGTTACATTCTGTGATCTGATTTCCCCTTGCTTTCAGATAAAAAAGACTATTTCTAGTTTGGTTTATCATCATGATATCATCAAATATCGTGATATCATTATGATATCATCATATAGATTTATAGGTCTGGAGTAACTTCAGTAAGTAATTCAAGCTACATCTGCTTTTTATCATTTTGTGCTTGGTTGTTAGTCACACTGATGTCTGAGTGCTTTGCCCACCTGCAATGTTTATAAAGAATAAGTCCTCAATGCATAGGATGTTTTGAGGCTTCAAACTGAAAGAAAAAAAATCGTTATGTGCACAGCAAGATGTTGAAGTTTCTAGCAGGCTTATCTTGTCTTCCAGGTCCTACACAGGGACTGTGATTCTTCAGTCTCCTGTTCTTTTAACTGACTCAAAGACAAAGCCCACTCAAAATGTATCGTGTGGTACTGATGTGAATGTGTCATGTGAGGCATGTGCTTCTGTGCCAAATCAGTGGAGCGTTTTTTGATAAAGAATAGCAAGTTTGTTAGATAGTGTAATTCATTGTAACTTAGTATACAAAGCAAAGTGAACAAATGGCCCTGGTCCTCGGTGGCCATATGCATATGGCAGTTAAGGGATGTGAAATTTGTAGAGCAGGATGTACAGAAGTCTGTTGTGAATGTATGTTGCTAAATGGCTGTTCAGAAATGAGCCACAGACAAAACGAAGTAATGTGTTAAGAGGAATTCAAGGAAGCAGCTGTGGCATTAGGACTTAAGAAGTGTGGAAGGTATAGAATTATGTGCCTGGGGGTACAAGTCAGCTTTTGGAGAAAGCTCGTTTCTGTAGAGAGGTTATTCTGTAACTTCTGGTTGGGTAACAGGCAGGATGTAGAACTGTATGGACAAATAGTCTGCTGTGGCAAGAGGTTTCTTGTAATTTTTTACTAATCCTGCATCTCATTCCCTATTCTCTCTTGGCCAGTTGTAGAAACATACAGTCCTGTGAACGTTGTGTGTGAGCTGTGGAATTTATATGAAAATGTGTGCACACTGTAGTGATTCTAGTTAGATTTGTACTAGTAAGTTATTTTCATTAAGAGAAAATTTATAGTAAAAGTATTTTCCAAGAATAGCCTAGAACCATGTTCTATAACTCATTGAAATAGTAAGTGTTCTGGAGTGATAAACTGAGCTAGATTTTCACATGCTATAATTAGGGTTTGGAATAGTTTTAGAATTAATTTTCATTAATGAATTATTCCTTTAATGTCATAGTGTCATTCCCATAATAACTTTTGTATGGCTGGCAGAAATATTCCACTGCTCAAAATAGTTTATCAGAACCTTTTCTGTAATTAGAAGTCAAAGAGCAAATTCCTAGCACACTGGCCACAATTCTAGTAAGCAAAAGAGCGGGACAAGTAGAGAGGTCTCTTCTCTTCTGCCTTCACACACCCATTTGTGTTAGAAGGCATTGGGCTAGGACTGGGGACACTAGTTGGCCACACTAATTCTTTGTTGTCATACTCCAGGATCACTGGCTTTCTCTTTGGTATTGCTTCAAACCCTAGTCTGCCTGTAAAAGTGTTATAATATGCTATTGAACAATTTTTTTTTGTTGCAGTCCTTGGGTTCCTGTCATTACAATCTTGTTTTATTTTCACTGTATGTATAATGCTGTGTAAATGCACAGGGATGGGGCTCCCTTTGTGCTTTCATGTGGGGCTGTACTGAAGTGTTTCTGGACCAATGTAGGCATAACTTTTCAAAAATTCATCTTACGTTGTGTATCTGTTTTATGCAATTTGTATTATTTTCACTGGAATATTAGAGCTCTAAATCAGTACCAATTCTGCACACAAAGTGACATAAATTAGCAGGGGTCTGATGTCTCTGTTGAATCATTGGAAATGTCTTGTGTCTCCAAAGCTTTTTTTCCCTCTCAAGTTTTGCATGTTAGTTTTCTCCTTTGTGTTTACTGTACTTAAGAAGCAATTTTGGACAAGAAAACAGCTTTCTTCAACCCTACAGTTATATTGCCATAAGTTTTATGTTAAAATTTATTAATGGGTTGTGTTATATTTAGATTCTTTCTATCCTGAGCCACTTTAAGTCTTGCTTGAATAAAATATGTTAATAAGATACAGATAGCCTCTGTAAGCCGTAATGGTAAACATGGCATTTATTTTTTAACCTAAGACTTTTGGAATATATTCTTTCTTGTAATGAAAAGTTTCTGGAAAGGCATTTCAGCGGGCACTTTGTCATTTGAAGTTTGCTACTTTGATATTTTGGCATACAGTTCCTTATTACAGAAAAATACATTCTTGCCAAATTAGTACTCTTTAAGTTATAATCTTTTTGTTACACTTCATCAAAATACTATGTAAGTTCAGAGTTTTTTTAAAAAAATACTGTTATGTAGCTGTAATTGTTCTTTTTGTAAGCTTTTTCTTATATTTTATTGCTACCAATTTTTTATTCTTTTTTTTTTTTTTGAAGTTGACAGTACATCTTAATTTTTTTGTTTTGATTGGCTTACTGGTTTCCTTCTCAGCATAACAACAATGATCATGCAGCTATGTCGGTAAGTAGATGCAAGATGAAGAAAAAGCATGTGAACAGAAAAACTATTAACTGCCTGCAGGCTTATTGCTTCAATTTTTAATCATTTAATAAAAAGATCCTTTCTGTTTTGTTGATAACTTGCTGTGTACCTTGTGTAGATGCATGCAGGGATCAGGTTAATGACTAACATTGGGCTTTCATACACTGGGACAGACAGCAGGAGTCCTAAAACCTTGCAGAAGGTTGATGGGGTGTGCCTTGCATCCCAAATGAGGTAATTTAGAGACTGAGACCTCTTGAGAGAGAGGTCAGGTATCAAAATACAGCTATGAGACATGCATACAGAATTAGGATAGAGTGATAGAGCTGAATAAAGAATCAGTGAAAGTTCCATCGTTCCTCTGATATGTTTGTCTTGGGTCAAGGGAATGTGTGTGCTGGTGTTCTTTATTTGCATTATAAAAAGAAATTTTAAAAAGCTGATGAATTGCATTTCAGAATTCTCCTATCCCCTGACTATTTTCAGTTTGTAATTTTTTTCACATGAGGAATTTATTTTGATTTGGCATAAGCATTGCCGTGATAATGAAAGTAATGAGGTTAATATTAATAAAAGTATTAAAACCTGGAGAATGGACCTCGCAGTTGTTAGGAGCCTAGAGCACAAGTGGAGGTGTAGGGAGGTGGAGTATTTAGTCTGTTAAAGAGAAGGCTGAGGAGAGATCCAGTGGCAGCCTACAACCTCTTGGAGGACAAATACAAAACTGATGGAGCCAAACTTCTCGGTTGGACTGACAAATTCAGACGTGGCTGTGGCCACAGGTAGAAGCTTGGGAGGTGGAGCTTTGATATTAGGGGGAAGGTATGCTTGAACAGAGTAGTGCAGTGTTGAAGGAGATTGTACAAAGAGGCTGCTGAATTCCCATCCTCAGTTACTTTGAAGGGTCCACAGGAAAAAAGGTCAATGGACTACCAAAGTAGTGTTGGCAACACTGCTCCAAGTAGAAGGTTAGACTAGATTCCAATCAACACTTCCATCATTTGAATACTCAGCAACCTGGTGAACTGTTAAGCCAATAGGTGTCATGAGTTGTGTTTTGTGTAGAAGTATTTCCTGTTGTTATTGTATAGGTTTCGGGCTGCTGGTTATTTTATGATGGAGGACTAGCAGAATTTCAGCAATGTAGAACACAGAAGCTGTGTGGCTTTTGGAAGGTTATAATTGGAAAGCCATGCACTTTTAAATGGTTCTTTTTTCTGAATTCACAAGAATTTAATCTTTGAAGATCATGTTTATGTCCCATTTGAAGTTCACCTTGCAGTTTATAGTGCCATTAGATGCTTCGAATCAAAAAGCAAATTAAAACTTCATTATAGAGCCATTAATCTCATGAAATAAATTGGATTATCAAATTTGTTATTAAGGAGCTACCTTTTTTTAGTTTTATTTTGAAGAATTGGGGAAAAACATTACCTTGTATTTTCAGATCAGTTAACTGGAAGTTATAGTGCGTCTATATGTAAGTGGTTTTAATCTAAGTTTAGAATTAGCTGAAATTTTATTCTAGAATGTGCCTTGTCAATGCAAAGTTGGAAAAGAGTAGCCATTGAAAAGAAACTGTTGCAAGTTACTTTCAATTAGGTAATTTTAATTGTTTCAGTAGCATTTGGGGCAGAGACTGGAAGAAAAATCGATTCCTAAAAATTCCGTTCATGTTTTTAGCGTACTTGTAATCTATCAGTAGTTCAAAAGTTGGAGTTTTTAATCTTGAGTGATAAAATTTATTTGTTTATTTGCATTTCCAGAAAGAATAACATGTTATTTCATATTGCTAAATTAGTTCTTCACCTTAGCATCTTAGATCTAAGTTTTGTTATTTCCTTTTTATGCTGAGGATGGCAGTTTGTGTTATTTTATTGTTTCTGTGATTGGCAGCAAAAGCCTCATTTCACAGCTTGCAGTGAGGGTGAAGGGGTGGTGATTTTCTGCAGCTATATTCAAAAACTGTCAATCAACAGCCTCCACAGGCTACTTAGAGAATGGGTTTTCTTACTGACTTCTGCAACTGCTGCTTCATGCTGTCTTTGATTGGCACAGCCTGGCAGGGAGGATGGATGAATCTGTCACTGGCTGGTTAATTGTGTTGCTGGTCTCAGCCTGACATCAGGTCTTTGACTCCTAAGTGGCTCAATACAAAACAAATTAGCAGATTGTAGTCATATTTCTCATTCTATATGCTTTGACTTTGTTGAATGCAGTCCATAAATCATACTGACTGACACCATAGTGAATGATGAAAGCTGCTTTTGAGACAGCTAGCATGGGTTTTAGAAAGCAGCACCGCGAAGGTGCCGTGGAAGGATGCATATGGCTGACCCTTTGGGAATTTCCTAGGAGCCAAATGTTTCTTTACTACAATTGTTCTTAGGAGAAAAGCTTTTGGGTCCTATAAAAAAGGATTTAATATGTCAGCAGATTCTCTTTACAAGCTCCTTTGAAATATAAGAAGTTTGTCTAAGGGTTTTCTCTTTTTACAAACTTGTATTTCAGCAAAATGTGAAGGCTGGGTGAAAAAAACAGTTGCCTTTAACACTGTTAGCAGGTGTTTTTGCGTACAGAATAGGGTCCTTGTTTCCTAAACTTTACACTGATTGAGTGGAAGAATAGGTTTTGTAGATAGGAGCAATTAGCATAGGCACAGCAGAGACAATAGTAGTGTCTCCAAATGGAAGGCAACTGGGGCGAATGTGAGAAGCCTGCTGAATCTCTGCGTGCTGTTGAATATAGGTATTTAATTGCTAGATAACCATGGCCACCCCCACTCCCTTAAATAATAATAGTAATTTAAAAAAGCAAAATTAACAAACATCAAGACTGTTTTAAAAATAACTGACATTTGTTCAGTCCTGAATAAGAAATGCTACTGCTATGTTCACAAATCCTTATATTTCCTCTTCAAAATGCTTTATGAAAAATTGGCAAGGAATTGATGGTATGGTAGATGTTGTAAATTTTGATGTGAATATTTAACTAGATACTATTTTTCAAACACAAATGTTAATTTCATTCTTTTCTGGGTATCATACATCCAGTGTATTTTGAACTGGGAAGCACTGAATTTTGAAGAGGATAACAGTTCACATTTCTCTTATTTAAAATTCAGAGTTTTGATAGATATGCATAGCTTTATTTTTTCTCTAAATTTGAGAATATTAAGTGATTTTTATTAAGTATCAACTGTGTATAGTAAACATGTAGTATTTGTTGATGTGTCATTTGAACAATAAGCCTGTAGTTCAAGTTACATAGTTGGTAATAACTTATATGTTAGGATGTTTCCATTCTATGAAACTTTAAAACCAACATTAAATGTACGTGTATTGATACTTACTTAAAGTCTGAGTGGCTTTAGCTGTGTCATTTCTGTATTGTAACCATTATTTTGTGCTCCAGTACTATTGATATTTGCCAGATTGTAACAATTAACTACACATGCTTGTTAGAAATATAAAATTCTGTCATTTATTTAAGATAACAGAGGAGTCCACATTGTTTCTATATGAAATAAACAATATTAAAAATTTTCATGACAACCTATTAATCTGGATGAACTTTTATTGCATTATAGTGGCAGCATAAATAGGACATGGAGCTGATTTGATGGAGCAGTACATTAAACAGAGATGCACTAGTTGTTCCATTAAATCAAAATGACATTTCCATTAAGTATTTCAAACGCACTACACTGTAATTACATGAACTGTGGCCCATTTAGTCCCCTTCTCACCTCCCTTTTTCCTTCCTTTTTTTTCCTATTCTTTTTTTCTTCTTGTTCCCCCATTCATATTGATATTGTTCTGCTTGGGGAATAGAGCTGCATGTCTCCCAGTATAATTGCTGTTGGGTTTGGGAGACTTTTAAGCATGCTGTTCTTGCATTGTTTCTTACATTCTTTGTTGTCAGTTCATCTATTTTGCTCAAATATGTTATTTGGTTTTCTGAGATTTTCAATTAAGAAACTGACATGTCATTTTAGGTAATAAAAAGCTCCTTACAGTTCAAGGTGTCCTAATGCTAAAAAAGAATTAGCAACAGCCATTTAATGCTTCAGTGTGAACGTGAGGAAACTTGAAGGCTTTCCATTGTATTTGCTGTATTTTATTACCTTTTAACAAATAATGGATTTTTAAAGCATGAAATATTTGGGGCCAGATTTGCTTTCTGTACTGAAAATTTTCTGCACATGAAAGTTCAATCATCTTAGCAAGTTGACTTACTAAGAACAAGATCTGGCTCTTCAGATGCTGGAGCAGAACTTTACAAACTTTTTGGGACAGTGAGCTGTCCATTATAGTTGTTCATTACTTTTATGTGTTTCTGGGAGTCAGGAGTGAATTGATCAACCTGACTTTACAGAAAACAGCTGGGGAACAATTACTTTAGAGAAACAGGTGACATCACTGTAATGATGGATAGAAATAAAACAATAGTGGTGTGTGCTCCAGTAGCTCTGTTATGTTATTATGATTTCTTTTGTGTAAATGTGTTGCTGCCTTTTTTTCAATATCATTGTAACATGCACATCAGTTGAAAAGAGTGGTTTCAGAACATTAAACTACAAAGATTCACATAGTTGCATTTGACACCCAAGATCACTCTGTTTTAAAAGATGGCAGTGCTGTGAATAGAATGGTGCCATCTGGTTTGGTATCTGGTCTCAAGTGGTTGTCTTAATTTTAAGGTAGAATTTTGTTATCTTTAAATTTTTCTGTACTAAATTTTAAATAATTTATTCAGGTTAATGTCCTACTCTGTGTTTTGTTTTTTGATCTCATGTTGGAAAAATTGTCTCAATTAAATGTAGATAATACAGAGCAATATTGCCAGCTAGACTGTGATTGGGAAATTATTTCTATTTTGTACAGCAGAGGGCTGCATTTCATTTTGTGAGTAGTTGATCAGTGACAGCACTGATTTATTAAGCACCTGAGATGATGGATAAGCTTGAATTTTTAAAATAATTTAGCAACAAACTTTGAGATGGAGTCTGAGTAGTTAAACTACTAACCATTAGCTCAAGCTCTTACAAGAAATGCCCCAACCAATTGCAATAATTTTGGTTTATATAAAGTTGTTTTTTGTTTGGTTTTTTTTTTAATTTGCTATTGTTAAAAATATGCAGCATATTGATTTTCATTGCATTCTTGCTTACATTCTGTTTGGGTTGAAAATGTTTAAGTAACTCCACAAAGCTGTTCATATGCTTCAGCAACTTAAATTGTCATTGTTTTGGAAATGTCCTTGTATTCATGAAGACTGTTGGATTGCTGGAAGAAATAGCAATAATTGCTTTAACATCTATTTGATCTAGTTCTCTGATCTAATAGAAACAAATCCAATAGGTCAAAGAAATAACAGGAAGTGGGATCTCTCTCCTTCTAATCTAAATTTTGTATCATTAAGATTTATAATGTATATTAAAATCAAATCAGATGAGCAGTTCTTTAGTGGCATGTCATTTGTTTCTATTGTAAAACTTGTTGCTTTTTCTACTAGGGAAAAGTGGCCCAGACAGCTTGCATGTCAGCCTGCCAGCATCTTTCAATGTCCCTAATGCAGATGCTACTGGACAGTGAATTAAAACAAATAAGCATGGGAGCAATTCAGCAGTTTAATTTAGATGTGATACAGTGTGAATGTAAGTATATATTCCCATCTGTGTTGGTCTTAACATTGAAAAAAGTTACTTAGTGTAAGCTATATAGTTATCCTTTTCCATAATCTATTAAAACTTTGTCTTTTATTAAAAAAAAAAAATTACAGTACATCTTCTTGTAAAAGTATTTATGAGTAAGTATGTTGGCATTCCTCGGAATTTTTTTTTAATGAAACTTTTCTTTTAACTAAAATATCTAAATTGGAACATGCATTGTTGTTACTGCTGATGGGATCATTATCACTATACCCAGTAAAGATTTGGTTTCGTACAAAATTGCCCAAAACTATTACACAAATATTATGTTTTAATGGTTAAGGAAAAAGGTCAAATGTCTGTGAAATTTTAATGTTTCCTCTTGAGTTCATCTATTATGATACAAATTTTAAATCTGCTGTTATGTAGGGCTTCCTCACTCTTGGAACTGCTACTGCCTTACTGTGCAGAATAATAGTACTCATTTAGTAAACATCAGATGTTGTTTTATTGTCACTGTTTAAAACATGGTATCTGAATTATTTTATAAACTGGTTTAATACAGCAGTAAAGGCAGAATTAATTACCTCATGTTTTGCATGGAGCTCATGGGTCTGGGTGAGCTGTTAATCTGTAGGAAGGAAGTTCCATGAATAGGTGTTAGGACTGATTTTATAATTGATGACTGAGATGCAGTGGAAAGGCTCACTAGAGATTTTTTTTTCAATGTGTATTTTCAGATTCCTCTGCTCTGGGATTTTTTTTTTTCAAAATATCTTTCCTCTTATGTGTTTGAAGCATAGGTCTCAATGATTTTGGTGACAGCTGTAAAATGGGGCAGTTATACAAGTCATATCCTGAGGCTTTTAGTTTGGATGCATGAAAAAAATTGATGACTACTCCATTAGAAGCCACCTATGGGAAACTGAAAATTTAATTTCAAGCAATTTGGTTAACATCACAAAAGGTTCTTACAGGAGTCCAGAGACAGACTTAAGGGGCATTTTTGACATTTTAAGTATATACTTGTCTCTTCTTCTCCTGCCTTATTTGTTACATTCCAGCTGAACTCAGTAACAAGTAGAGCAGGCATCTTTCTGACAGACCCTCACTGTCCAGCCTTAAAGCCTTTCAGCACATGGCACAAACTGACAGGACTATCACGGTCAAATGGATAGAATAGTTGTGATTGTGACATTAAAATTCTGTGATTGGGCAAGTTAAGCAAACAGATCATGGTTTGACTTTTCTTACTTTCAGTATGCTTGATGTTGGAAATTTAATAGTGTATACTTTTCAGGTAGGTACATAGGAGTGTGTTTGTGCATTTGTGTAGTTTCCTAGATGTAAAAAAGATACCAGTTGTTAAAAGAGAAATTATACAGTATTCATAATACTGACATCATAATCATTCATCTTAACAAGCTGAATTAATGTAACCACTAAACCAGCATGTGTCTTCTGAGCAAATAGTGTAACAGTGAAGAAAACTTGTCCATTACAGTATTGTTCTGTTTCTAATATTTAAAACATCAGCTGTGAACAACACAGTACTTCACTGCTCTCTGTAGATTACCAGTGCCCTATTTCACCCTGGGATTTCTAGCAGTACAGGAGATAACAATGCATGTCTTGCAGGTGATTTTCATAGTATGAACAGTATTTTCACAGCAAAGAAGGGAGAAGATCCACTGTTTCCAGCTGTCATCTGGTCTTTGGGTTGTTTTCAGATCTTTTTCTTCTCAAGTAAAGGCTGATATGTACCCTGATTAGTGTCATCCTAATTTCTATTACCATTCTGTCTACCATCTTTGGTTGAGGCACAGCAGAAACTTTAATCAATAAGCTTTAGATCTTATTTGATCTAAAATTATATTGTTTTTAAATAATATTTTCGTTATTTTAAAATAATGAAATAATATAACTGTAAGATGACATGGTTTTTCATATGTAGCTGTCATTCTGAGTATATGGCATGGAAAGGACATTCCAAAACTTTGGCCAAAATAAGAAAGTTTTAGAAAGCTAGTAAATTAAAAACTGAAAAGTGCATTCTTCCACCACTGCGTAATTTCTAGCATGAGCTATACAAGTGCTAATAGAACGAACTTTGTATCTTCCTTTGTGAAAAGCTTTTAAAGCACGTTAGAAAAAAAAAAAAAAAAAACGCCTGGTTTTGTACAGAAACCCTTTGAGTAGTTTAAATATGATTATGGAAGCTTGTCAGAATAGTGTGTTGCAACAAACCACATTTGCAGTCTGTGGAATAAAGGAGTGACACAAGATTTTGCTCAGACTGCTTTGCTGATGTGGTTTCATTCATAAGGTCCATCACTGGCACATTCCAGGCCTCACTGTGATGCCTGTGATTTATGTTCTTGCTCATCACCCTCCCCCAGCTTTATTCTTTGATGCTTTGGGATTAATGGATACGACAGTGACATTTCAATTAGTGCTTAGAGTGTGCAAATAATTCACAACTGTTGGGAGTTTTCTCCTGTATTGTATTAATGGGTTTGACATTTTACTTACAATAGAGTATACTCAGATGAATTTTGAACTAAAAATTTAGATGAGATGTAGAAAGTTATTAATATGCAATGGTAAATTTTAAAATTTTTTGCCAATGTTGTAGAAATTTTTTTCAGATCTTTAACATTATAGTTTTATTCTTTCTAATATGAACTGGAGATATCTAAATAAAATCAGAAATATTGTGATAATTTACTAGTTTTTTTCTTTTCTGTTTAAAAACAATCAACAGTCCAAACAACAATCCAGCAATCTGTTAAAGTCAGTAAGTGCTCTGCTTAGTGGCAAAGGATACGTAGACTGATAAGTGGACTACCAAGAAAGGAAGGTGGAAGGGAAGGGAGTGATCTGGTGGTGAGCTGTGATTTTTGTTATCCTGAACTAAATTTTCATACAGTGGAGTATCTATAATAACTGACTTCAAAAAGCAGAGTAGAAAATCTGGAAATACCTGATATTTTTGCTCAACAAAAATAATAGCATCAGTTGGGTCTTATCTCATGATTTGTAAGGGAAAAAAAATGATCATCATCTTGCTCTTCTTCTAGCATGTTTTTTGTTTCCTTCCAAGCATTCCAAAAGATTTCAGTTTGTTCTGTTCTAATCAAAGTATTTCTCTACTTGCTCTGCAAATTTTATAATCTAGAGCCGTGTTTTACCCCTGTATTTCGTACCATTCTTTCTCAGTGGTTATTATCAACTAGAATGGTTGAGATTCCTGAAGCACTGTTCAGAAAATAGAATGCACTAAGTCCCATTGAATATCATGCAAAGAGCAGTTTTGCTTGAATATTTTGTTTTGCTTCCCCAAGGAAGGAAATGGGTTGGGAAGGGAGTGCTTGCTATATCTTGAAGATGAAATTCAAATGTGGGTTACTGTATCTCACTTTACGGGAAGAAAGGTGTACATAATAAAAAATGAGCTTTTCAGAGACATCATCCAGATCTACTTAGCTTCTTATGAAGGAATTAGAACTTGTCTGATGTTGTAATTGTTGGAAGAGCTAAATGTTTTGGGGTTTTTTATGTGCTTTAACGTAGATGAATTGTGAGGCAGGATTAGTTAACAGAATGAAATATGAGTGAGTGGGCATCCTTCTTCACCCAGATGTGAAAGGGTGAAAAGGTTTTGGGCCTTGCCTATAAACAAGCAAGGCTTAGTGGAGAGGCATGGCTTCCTGGCAGTCCCTCCTTTCACCCACCGCGTGGAGAGCGGCAGTGTCCAAGAGCAAGCGACGTCCTAACCAAAGTGTTCTCTGCTGAGCACACACAAAAGTAGTCTCCAGGTGGGCGTGCCAGAAGCTGAGGAACCCAGATCCTGTTTCTCCTCGAAAAGGCACTGTGTTCTTCCCTGGAGGCCCCTCGCTTTACCTGCCTGCTCTGCCATCTGGGCAGTCAGGTTAACTTCCCTGGCTGGAGGCCATCCTTCATCTGCCGCTCACATATGGCAGCACGGGCGGGAGAGGAAGCAGCGAGACCTTGCTGGTGCTGGGGGCTGCTGCCTGGCCAGCTGGCAGCTCCCCCAGCAAGGCTCCCTCCAGGCGTGTTTGAACAGCTGGAGCATCCAACAGGGCTGCAAAGTGGCTGAGGCAGCTGAGATAGTCACCTGATTCTCTGCTCTTCCTTTAAAAATACTTTGGTAGCTTTGCTGTCCCGCCTGTGAATCAGTGCTGTGAGACTGGAGTTAAACTGTCCTAGTTTAGCTTTTGATTCAAAGCCTGGACTCTGGTTTTTAATTTCTTCAACAGCAAAACTATTTGTCAAGAATTAGGTACTGAATTCCCAGACCGACAGAGAGGCACAACCAGATGATGTCTAAAAGATGGGATTTTGAGACAATAAAATTAAGAGACCTATTAATAAATCTAGAATTGTGTAGAAATTCAGTGCAATTTACAGTTAAAGATGTAAGGTTCCATTTAGTAGATACAGCCTTTATCTTAAGATCTCCATTACTACTTACATATATGTATGTCAATTCTCATATAACCTGTATACAAAATGTAATTATAAGATCAAAGCAGAATATTCAAAAGAAAATGGACTGAAGTAATCTTTGCAACATTTATATTCACCATTATTATTTATGTGTTACCTCTCAGCCTGTTTTTGTATTACTACATATTTGTTTTATTTGATCCTATCTTATTTTTATTCCTAAACTACCTGTTAAAGGAGGTATGTTGAGATTTTACATATTGAGGACCCACGTTCTTGTTCTATATACACAGTATCAGCAAAGCAGAGGAAGAGAAGATGTTAGCAAAAACCTTGTGAATACCAGATTCATATAATGTATATTTTCAACTGATTTTTCTCAAACATTTGAATTTCTGATTCAAACTGCCGAACAGCCAGTTGTTTGTTCTTAAGAGTGACATTTTAATAGTGATCTTTGCATTTCATTCTCCTATATTATAAAATTCCAGAATGCTTTTATGCACATTAACCCAAACAAGCAACCAGTCCCCTACCCCTACAAATCCTTTTTAAGCCTAGAATGATTGTAGGGGGTGAATATTTTAAAAGATGTATATGTGACAGTGTTTCATTACTATCTAGAAAAGGGCCCTTAGGACAAAGACATTAAGAATGTTAATCCTGTTCTTATATCTTCCTAATATGCTGTGCAGTAGAAAATATTTAATTAGCTTTGCAAAATTGTTAGCAAAAGCCCTGCACTGAGAGCGGAGGGGGAACTGTCTGACTGTTACCATAAGTAGATTATCTTTTTGCCCTCTGAACTCTTGAAATTATAATAATGAAACAAATTCTATTGTAGTCACCTGTCAGAGTGTTCCAAATGTAAGAATAAATGTTTGTACTATAATGAGTGTCCCTAATGTTGTAAATGCATTCATAATATAAAACTGTAGTTTAAGAGAACAAAGCTTATACAACAATTAAGTTTGGTACATTGTGTACTTCTTGTTCAATAGCTGGAGTAGTAGTAGGTATTACGTAGAGAAACAAAATTATTCTGCATTATTTAATGCATTAGGATAAATTCCAAACTCTCTTCGCCTGATGAGCACAGAAAAGATGCAAATATTTGCCCTGTGGCATGTAAGAGTATTCTGCTGCAGGAAGATACCTCCCGAAGTATACAGTGCCAAAAGCTAGCTGAAAAGACTTTCTGAAGGTCACACTTTTCAGTTATATTTACTTTTCAGTTCCATAACCCTTTTTTTTTTTTTTTTTGTCATTGATCTTCTCTTTCTCCCTGTGCTAGCTACAATTGTGGAGTGTCTGGAAGAGCTGAGATTCAAGTGGGGGAAGCTGGTGGCAGTGTACTGTGTGTTAACAGAAAGTTAGATTTGATGGGCCTTACCTTTCTGCTTTAGAGGGTGTGGAAAAGACCCCTTCTGACCATCATGTGTATCCTCCTTATTAATGTGCTGCCATGGCTCACAACTTATGTATCTCTTCTCATCTGTTTGCTGTGGAGCTTTGCTTAGGATTCCCTGCTAGAGTGTGATGTTCCATTTTAAACTCTGGGTTTGGCTGGGCTCAGAGCCCAGCTTCACTGTCCTTAAGAAAGGGTGTTCCTAGTGGCCATGAAATACCTCCAGAAGACAGCCATGTAGTAACACAGGCCTTTAGCCTGGCTTGCTCAGAAGGATGCCCAAGGTTCCTAGGCTTAGGCATCTTTGTAGTTCTGCAGGTTGGTGGTTGTACAGGCTAATTTGTCTGATTTAAAGAGTTTATTATGAGAAAACTCTCCCTATAAAACTCTCCCTATCCCTACTGAGTGTAAGGTATGATTTTTCTACTGTTTTTTTAGCTTTCTGTTTTCTTTTTTAAAGACATGTTTGTGGTCAATTAAAATTTCTTGAAAACACCTCTAGAAAGTTGGTGTTACCTTTAAAGTAGGAAGACCAGACAATTTAAAATTCACCCTTGAATACAGTAATCAGTGAGCATTTGCCAATGTTACCAGTACTTGTCTGTGACACCACTTGTCTGTGACATTACAGTGGTCTCCCTAAGGAATTTATTGCTATTTTTTATTTCTTAAGTTGCTAAAGAATAAAGTTGTATTGCAGATGAATTCATTCTCCTATTACATGACTCTCATAAAATAACTTTTGCACTAGTGTAATACAAGTAATAATTCTGCTTCTACTGGTAAAGCTGTTACTCTAGTACTCTATCCATCTATTACTAAGCTATTTTTAAGTGTTCTGAGATAGTCCTAGTAGTTTTTTGTACCATTTAAGTAGGAGTCTTTATCTAAAATTGTGTTCCATATAGTCATTTTTAGACTTGTGAAATAGTCTATCTGTATTCATTAGTCTGCTTTAAGTATAAACCATACATTCAGAAGTAAATGTTCCAGGCCATTATTTTACCATCGTGTTAGCTCAGACACCAGTGGTTTTATGGATTTTACCTCCACATAGTCCACATTTTCTAACTAGCCATTTAAAACAATATATTAAGGCTTTCATATTACTTCTTAATGTTAGTATTAGGAATGGTAGAGTTAAGTACTGGGTCTGGAAATTGAATACATATGTTTTGTTTCCCTTACCATGGAATGACCTGTTTCTCAAACTTGGGATAAAAACATTACCTTTCACTGCCTCAAATGGTGCTTCTCTAAAACTGTTGCAGTAGTATCTGCTTTGTTTTGTTGGGACCTCTACCTGAGGAGCATAAGGAAAATACTCTTAAGGTCTTTTGAAATAAGATATCTAACCTGAATGGGATGTGAGGCAGTGGTTGTTTGTCTTTGTTATTAACTTGTGATTGGGATAATAACAACAAAAAGTGTGTTTAAGTTTAACAGCTACTGATTTAAATAAATAGCTGACTTTCTTTCACTTACTGTGTTGCCATTTTTTGTATGACAAATATATTTTTGCCTGCCAATTTTGACAGCCAGTTTGGGGTTCAAAATGACCAGAAGATCATTACTGATAACCAGGCTAAAAGACATGAGCGAGCATTTCAGCTCTGCTCTGACTGTGGCACACAGGGCTTTCTACCTCTTGTCTACACATAAAGCTAACTCCCACCTTGCTCTTTTTTCTTTAATGCTGTTTGACTGGAGGTGGAGGTTTGATAGAATGAATGCTGTAACAAAGGCAGATGTTTGAAAATACATTGACAGCCATGAGGTTGGTATTATTTTGAAATTCTTCAGTAACCGTGTACCTCAGGCTAAAAAATATCTTGGTTTCTGTGGTCATAACATTACTACTGGGTTAGAATTTTAAGCAATATTTCTAATAATTCTCCTAAAAGTATTATTCTTTAGGATTATTGGAAAAACTGTCCAAAGGTTGTTTGTTGGTTTTTTTGGGTTTAATCACTGTGAGTTATTAAACTATTCGTATGAAACTATGCTACCTAGCATTTACATTGCAACAGAGCTTGATTTTTCTGTTAGATTTTAAAAAAAAAGAAAATCTACATCCGTAATATTTTAACCTTCTTTTTTGCAGTGTTTGCTAGTTCTGAGCCTGTGCCAGGATTCCAGGGAGACACCCTGCAGTTAGCTTTCATCGACCTCAGACAAGTAAGACACTAGTTGGTGTTTTTTATCCTACTAATTTCCCCTTCTGACCAATGCTGAAGTTATTAAATTCAAGAACCTTTCATGTTTTTGCATTCCCATGTAATTAATTGTGAAAAGCAGTTATTTGAAGTGTTGTTAGTGGCACTAGTCTCTGTAATGTAGCATAAAACTGTTTCTCCAGTGTGTGGTTAGGGGGCACTGTGCTACTGGTAGTAATGTTACAGGAATATTGGATTGAATTTTGGTCCTGACAATTTTGTGAGGATCCCATGACGCCTTTTTGCAAGAGAGTACGTGTTATCCTGGAGTGTGCTGGCCTGATTCCATTCTGAGCATTTGCTCCTGTCTACAAAACTACTCTCTGGATAGCAGAATCAGGCATCGTATTATTTAACATTTTCTTTCTTGAGTTTGTTACATAGAATTCTTTTAAACTGCTGGAAAGCAGCTTTATTCCAACTGGATGATCTTTATTCTACATAAAATTTAATTTCATTTTAAATGCTGTAATATTGGAAGCACTTTTCCACAGATCTTGTGAAAAGGAAGGTTTTCCCAGACTAAAATCTTTGTAAATTTGGACATTATAACCACCGTAACAAATGATCTTCAAAACCTTTTCATGCTTGAAGTTAGCTTTTACAAAGGATTTATTATTTCACAAAATTGTAAGTATTATTTAAATAGTGAAATGAATCATTAACTGCACATGGAGGATCTGTAGCCTTCTGCAGATGTTGGTGATATTTTTAGCACTATTATGAGCCTATCAAAGTCATTAAAAAATAAGAGAAAGTAGAAAGAATTCTATACCAAATCATCTATGTAATAAGAATATTTTTGCTTTTAATAATTTAGTAGGTTTTTCACAGCAAGATTATTAAAGGGCATTTCAGAAGGGAGGATTCTTGAGGTAAAAGTATTCAGATTTCTCCTGGTAGTTAGAAAGGACTTCATTAAACTGTCTTTTTGAATGAAAGAGTTAAAAGGTTCTCTGATACATTCTCACAGTAATATAATAATGAACAATATCTGCAGTGGGAGAGGTGTATACTATGTGAGAAGGATACAGAATTATGGCTACAAGACTTGTTCATGCCACAAGTCTTGCCTTGATTAGGAGCCTTCCTCTTTTGGATTCTTTTTTAACTCTCTTTTTATTGTCAGTGTTAAAAGAGACTAAATATCTTCCAATTTGTACTTAGATCATTTCAGTTGAAGGGAAAGGATGTTGAGATTTTGGCACCATTTCTGTCATCCACCTAAGTGGAATCCTTGGAAGAGCCTATCTTTGTTTCAAGGGATAACATGATTTCCAGCTAAGCGAGAGGGCAGGGTTTGTACATACTTGCTACAGGAAGTAAAGATTTTCTTATGTTTTAAGCACTAAGCGGGGAGTATGTCACTTAAATAGGTATTATGTTGTTTATGATAGCTCTTAGCTTATGTTAGCAACTTATATTTCAAATTCTCTCAAGCACTTTATAGAGGATTCTCTGTATGCCATGTGAATTTAGTTGACTTAAGGTACTTTATAAACGGGAAAAGTTTGGGCAACTCCCTTACTGGGTTGCAACTGGAGCTTGCAAATGTAGAATAGAACAGCTCTAGTGTATTTGGCTTAGTTTGGTTTTTACTAAATTTTTGTGTGCATCACCAAAAAGTATTGCAGGCACACATCAAAAACTTCTGCCATTTAGTAAGAATTTTCAGTGCTTTCTCTCTCCTCCTTATTTGTGATCCATTTCTGTCCTAATAGGGTAGATGACAGTTCTTTTCAAGAATACTTAGAAAGGCAACAGAGCCTTTTTCAGAAGGTTCTTATAAAAGGTCATGCTTCTGTTTTTTAGTTTGAATTTGATACTTCTTCATGAATTGCAGGATATGAAAGATAAGGAAGTAGGTCCAGTGGTCAGGTTTTACCTGCCCACCCGGGCTGTGCCCTGGGGTCAAACTCCTGATATTGGCTGTTTGGTACAGAGGAGCTGATGACAGGTAGGGGCTGATACAAGGGGGAAAGCTTGAACCGTATCAAAGCTAAAAGGCAGGAGATTTGGGACTCAGTGAGAGACTGTAGCTAAAAGATGGATCAGCAGGATTGCCCTCTTCTTAAAAAGCAGCTGACCTGCAAGGGAAAAGACTTTATCGTGCTGCCAATCACATGGTTGCTAATGGAAGCCAGTTATCTCAACAACAGCTCCTCACTCCGTGCTGTACTAGTGCAATGTGTGAGATTAATGATGATTGGGCACTAGGATCTTATAGCATGTTTTACTAACGAAATAAAGTCACTCACAGGGAGCCAGCTTGGAAGACAGAGAGAGGAGCTACACTTGAATGATTACCATGTAGGGAGGAGCAGCTTTGAAAAGAATTGCCATAGTTATTTTCAACCTAATAGTTCTTGCTTCTCTGTCTTTCCTTCAGGACAATGTGTAGGCAGCATGTTGTCCCAGCAAGCCCACTTTCCTTCTTCCTTCTACAGACATAGAAGAGCAAACAGAAACAGCTGGCATGAGAAAGAGTTGTGTCTAAGAAGACAACAGTAGTTAGTAGCAGGAAGCTCTAAGAGGACAGAAATCACAAAGGATTTGCACTTACCAGTGTTCTGTTTGAGCAACCTCTGTCTCTTTATACTATTCTCCACCTAGGCTTTTTGGCATACTTAACATGCTCTTTAAAGATCTTTATACTTTGAAGAAACCCCAGTCAATGAAGATTTTTGTGCTGTTTCCATAACCAGTGTATCTCACACAGGTGACTTGGTGGGGTTAGCTGATCACACGTGATCATCTAGAAAGAAACTTGCAGCTTCGGCTAATTTAGCAGGTAGAAAATTAGGGCAGATTCATGGTTCTGTGCAGCTGCAGTGATTGTGTCATGCCTTATGCCACTTTTCTTAGTGTATGACCTGAGGTCACACCTATGTGCACCCTTTGACCCCACTTAAAGCCATTGAGGGGCCATCTCAGCAAGGCAATTATCAAAGTGGCATGTGCTGCTTCACAGAGACTGGTCTCTGGCATTTTGTGAAGATGACCCAGCATTCCTGCAGCTTGCATTGCTCTCTGACAATCATTTCTTGCTACTGTCTGTACAGGGAACCTGGGTAAATACTGCAGGTCCAAAGTGAGGGGGAATAAACTTCGGGGATTTTGCCACCAATTCAGATCTTAGGTCAATTGGAATTAACCTTCTAAAGTGAACAGGTCTTAGTTTGTCCTACTTGAATCGTCTCTGAGGAGGAAGCACAGCCTCTGACGTGAATTAGTTTTTTCCTGGTTATGAACTGGTCTTTAGTGTCTAAAGACTAGGGTTACAGTTTTAGAATGTGAGGCAATTTCTTGTGTGTCCTGTACACTTAGGTAGTGTGAGGATAAGACATGAATATTATAATTTGTGTGTTATTCTTTGGAGAGCCAGTGTAGTATGTAGTGGACAAGAACAATAACCTTGTGGTAGGCTGAGAGTTCAGCAGTTGCTGTCCTAGGCCAAATGTCCTGATTCTTAACCAAGTGGGTGCTAACAAGTACCTCTTCTTGAAATCAAATAATTTGCTGCAGAGATATAACTAAGCTGCCAACATGACTTTGTTTCACTTTTGACTTGACAAGTTGTTCCTGACGTCTCTCTCCACTGTCAGCACTGCTTAGGGGCTTCCTACTCTACTGTCTCATCTCAAACAAGTACTCAGCTAGCTTGATGATTTGTGGAATTTCCTTATTTTGTTGGGCTGAGGAGAACTTCGTCTTATCTGTGTTCTTTTGGCACTTAAGTACATGTTGTTAACACCCTCCAGCTGCTGTCAGTGTTGGTCCTGCAGCAGGCAGCAGTCTCAAGTGAAAACAATCATATGCTGTTGGTAGCTCCAGAGTTAGGCAACCACAGTAGCAGTATCTACACCCACATGGCAAACAGAGTTTACAGTCTGATAGTGGTGTCCTTCAGATGGGAGATCAAGGGCTGTGATCCACAATGTCCATAAGCTCTGCTTAAGCATGGGGGGAAATTCTAGAAGATTTTCAGCAGTTTCTGTTTGTATTTTCTCAGTGATAGAGATAAATTGGACACAAAGTCATGATGCAATCAACATCACTAATATAGAGAGTAAGTAATCATAGAAACATTAGAAGATACATTTTTATCAGACTTTTGTTTATGATGTGTATAAATAAGCATGTGTCACTTCTACAAACTGAAGTTATTGGTAGTACACAACATATATTCCAACTGCAAATTGATACCTGATATTTAGAAATATAATACATTTTCTTCTAATTCCGAATCATTGATAGTTTATTGGGTTGCTTGTCCATTTATGTTTTAATGTGTTTTCTGGTGAGAAATATTACTAACCTTGTGAATTGTAGTGTTCCATGCAACAAATGTAATGTAAATTTATTTGAAGAGGAAATTGTTATTACTGCGTAATATAGCCCTCTTCATTCTTCCCATTCATTACTGAGACATAGATAACATTGTTCATCTGATAAACTCAGAAGTAACTACTTGTAGGTAGGAACTGTGCAACAGACCACTGGACTTCACTGGACTTCAAACCCGGGCACAGGATTTTCTGCTACTGAAGGCAGGGTGACAGTTCAGTCTTGCCCACTGTTATGTGTGCAGTGTTTAATTTGAATTAATTTCCTGTGGCAGTAACTACATTTCAGCTCTGGCTTGTCTCCGATTCCCAAACGTGCAGCCTGCCAAAGCTCTTGCCATCTGTGTTCCCTGTGGAGAATGCTCTTGAGCCCTTCAGTAGATCTCAGAGAATAAGTTGCAGCCTGTTCCCAAACTTGTTCGTCGTAACTCTTGGAGGCTGAAGGCTCTAAAGGTGTGCTCTGGCTTCCTTTACAGGCTGCCAGCCCACAGAGTACCTAGGCTTTGGAATTAGTGGGGTACGCCCACCCCCGACCTCTGTTCTCAGAAGGAGTCTTGAACTGAAAAAACATCAAGAGTTTTTCAAGAGGGAGAAATCCCCAATAATATGTTTATGAGTCAATCTTAAAAACTTCAGAGTTTGAAGATAAAAGTAAGATGTTTTTTCATAAGGCAAGAGTTTGAATTTTTAATTAGAAAGTAGTATAGAACACTTCATCTTTTGCTTCCTGAGGGAAATGGTTGCTGAGACTTTCATCTTCACAGAGGCTCTTTCACAATGCCTGTTGATCCCTTTCTCCCTGTTATGCACTCCCCAGCTTCTCTGAACAAGCAGAGGAGCATGTTACATCTGTAACATGAAGCCCAGCCTCAGGGTGCTATGTAATGGGATTTGTGCTTCTCTAGTTTTCAGTGCAATGCTGCTTATTTAGCTAAAGAAAGGAGCTCAGGTTTCAGACAGCAACAAAACAGGAGTTGCATCTTCCTGGATTTCAGAGCATAGATCCTCACTTTGCTGGAGGAGGAAGGCAATTCTTCCTGGACTTTCTGTTCTCCATAAGTTGACTTGGCTCTGAGACAGGAGGGCTTGAGACACACTGAGCAGAACAGGCACAAGGTTCAGTATGTCATGTATTTGCATCATACAGTGGTAACATACATTGCATCTCTGGGTTTAAAATGACACAGTTATTTGAGTAGGACTGCAAGCAAAATGTGTGTTACCTGGCTTGCAAGGAAGACACAATTTCTTCAGAATACTATATTCTTCCAAGTGAACAGGAATTATTCACACAAATGTGACAACTTGTTTGTAAATACTTATATTCGCCAATGGAATCTCTTACTTTTGATTTCTCCCTCTCAGTTAGGTTCTGCAAAACCTGTAGTTAATCACAGTAGGCTCAGATCACAAGCTGTGTGTATAGATATTTGTGAGGAAGATCTCAATCAGTGCTCTGTACACAGAAGCAAGCTGGCTCATTACTAGGATGGGATCTTCCTGCCAGCTGGTAAGAATTAGGAAGCTTGGGAAACAAATGCACAGAAATTAGCAGCAGGGGGTCAAAAACAAGCATGGCTTTGGATTCACTATCTTGATAAGGATTTGCAGAATCAAAGCAGAATGGCAAGTTAGTAATTTCCTGGTAGTAGGTATTCCTACCCTGTTAGTGCCAGAAACTAAAAGCACACATGCTGGGTATTTGGTGTCTATGTATTCTGTGGGACATTAAATCATTCATTAAATTCGGTGCAAAACAGATTGTGTCCAGTTCATCTAAATGCCCCTTTTTCAGCAGAGAAGTGTAAATAACATGCTGATCATGTACCGGGTTTTTGCTCTAGATCATGGTACTAGTGATGAGGGGGCATACTTGAGGGCAGGTTTGAAAACCTCAGTGTACAAATGCTGTTACTTCACTTTACTAGCTCTAGCAAAACCTCACTTAACAAAAATTATATACATATGGCCACAAGATACCCCATTCCATTTATGGCAAAAACCATAGCAGTTTCTCCAAAGGAAAGTATAGTATACTGTACACAAAAGGCTCTGAGGTGTAAAGCTGTAATACATAAACAGAATGCCATCTCTTAATTAACACTAAAGAATGGCATAAGTACCTAAATCATGGAGGTTACAAAAATTAAGAAAATTCCTTTTTGTTTCTTTAAGCTAGTTAACTTACAGGATACAATTCTCTGAGTTCTTCTCTTACTTTACAAGATACACACAAGAACTAAATGAGCCAACAAGAAATCTCCACTGTGTATTTAGAAACTACACAGAACTGAGGGCATTGACTCAGCTTGACTTAGAGACCTGCAGATAACAGTCTTTGAATAAGAACATAAGCCTTAGGGCATTTTTTATTGTTGTTTTTAGGTGAATTTATAATTTTGGGAACTGAGACAGGAAATCACATTAATTGATCTCATTTGTGCAGGTGAAACACTTGACTTAGAACTGTGCAGGGAAGTTGCTTCTTCTAAATGCTACCATCATGGAAATCACTAAAAGTTTCACTGAGAGGTTGATCAAAGCAGATATGAAGAAAAAAAAAAGAAAAGAAGAAGTTGGCAAAAGCTGCTGTCAAGACTATTTAGATGGACATATCTGAATCCCTGTCTGAATACTACCAACTGTCACATTTAATCAGCTTTAAGCTCTTCTTGGTCATCATTACTTTTGCAAGACACAGTTTAGAAATAGTTAATCAATTAATTCAAAACCTACACAGCTGTTGTTATGATGAAAACTTCATATCTCTGGGAAACGTTTCCATTCAAGAAAGCTCATCCCATAGTTACAGAGAAAATTCCTATAAGACTGCGATCTAAATGGAAATAAATTTTATCCTTGGTAGTTGAAATGAAATCCCAAGAATACTCTGCACATAATGTTAGAACCCAGAGGCTTCCGTTTTCTTGGGCATGACACTAAATTACTTTAGTAACTGACATGCTATGGACACACTGTGAAGCAGCCATTTCCAATGACATTATGAGAGAAGGCATTAAATAAAATAAACTTTATCTGGAGAAGGTTTTGTTCTTTTGCAGAAGGACCTGTTGGTAGGAAAGTTTCAAAAGGTTCACTTCCAGGTAATTTCTTAATTAACAAATAGAAGTTGATCTATGTGCCTGTTATATTTGTAAAATCCTGCTTGCCCTTTGAGTCACTGATACATATTCCACTGACTGAAGGTTATTCAATGAAATGAAGATTCTCTTTAGTTATTCTTCTGCTAGCATTTGATCCCATTCAGTCCTTGCCTTTGTCACGTAAGAAATTATGTACATTCAAGGAAGAAAGATCTGGGTGCACAACTTCCCAAAGTTTGTGAATGCATTATATCAAGCTGTTGTCTTCCTGCTGACTGCAGTTGCTGCAAGATCTCCCCCCATTGTGTCTGGCCCTTCTGTGGCCTCCATCATCCCAATACTTCCTCTGAATTCTGTGAGCAATATATGGGGTTCCTATGAGTAATGAATAAGAATTGTTAATTGAGCAACACAAGAGAAGAAAATTACTGGTTTCCTTAGAGTTACATGTTATTTGTATTCTCTTAACGTTTCTAATATGTAGTCTCTCATCAGGGAGCCATGGAACTGGTAGCTGTGTATTAAGTAATTTCTGCCCCAAAATCATTTACATTCTCCAGCCTTATATAAACTGGTAGTAGCACTGGTATATAGTATGTACTGAACAGCACTACTAAGCCTTTAACCCTACACATTTGCCTTCAGTATTTTTTTCAGTTGCATCAATCAGCATACTTAGGTTCCATTCCTTTTCTAAATTATCTGTCAATCACATGCACCAGACAGAATACCCCATTTTTTTCCTTTTGTTAGTTTCTTCTGTAAAAAAGAAAGTCCACCTCATCTTTGGAAGTCACTGCAGGACAAATATAAAATCCAGTAAAATCAAGGGAATCTCTTACATCAGGAAAACAAGACCTTTTCTCTGCTTCAGAACAGTAACAACACAAGAAAGGAATTGCATGGACATAGTAAGGCAATTACTTAAATTGGTGAAATTTGGATCATAGTATCTTGGGAAAAAAGGTCATATGTTCAAAAGTGTTTGTATAGGATGTACCATAATGTGACACTGATCTGCAGTTAGCTGTCTTAGAATTGCAGAAATACAAATTAAAAAGTATTACTCTGTCTAGCTAGACTGCCTTCTGTCAGTCAGTGAAATTTGGGAAATGAAGTTAATACAAAGATACCAACAGCTGGGCAAAGAAAGAATTAAATTTCATCCTGGTTGGTTATAACTAAAATGAAATGCACTAGTTGTACTGTAAGCAATATGACTGAACCAGCATGTTCTTAGGCACAGCTTATCATATATGTTAACATTTATGGCTCTCGTGGGTGTGTCAGGTCAGAGCAATTTACCCTTTTACAATTTGTGCTGTTTTAAAGAATATTGAAATAACAAAGTTCACATGCAAGATTCACATATAGACTGTGTCCTCCTTGCAGAGAACTTTCTTTAGAGCATTAGTAGTACAGAAACAGTGCAACTTAAATGACCCTGCAATTACAGAACATGTGAATAAAGCATGAATAATAACAGAAATGCAGAAATAATAAAAAAATGAGTAGATGGAGGCATTAGATCATGGGGAGAAAAGAAGAAAACAAAAATATGGGATGAGGGGGAAAAACAAGAAAATGTCAATTTGTGTCTGTAAATGTACTTTATTATTCTTACCCTTTTCTTTCTGTGTTTATAATTTTCCACGGTTTGTGCTGAGACCCAGTAAGAACATTTCTTTATTAAACAGTAGAAATTTGAAGAGATGTTTCTATCTGAAGAAAGGAAAGACTTTCAATACACAGTTAGTGGTGTATAAAGTCCATAAAACCATCAGGTTGCCTTATTCCCAGGAGAACTCAAGCTTTCCCAGTTTCAGTAGTGTGCCTCCAGGAAATCCTTCAGAAGGATACATAATTAGCCCACACTCTTCCAGAGTGCACAGTGTAACTTGATGCAGTTAAAGCAGAAGACAGTTTTCATCTTTTGACCCTGTGTCAAATGTGTCAGTTGAGTAGCTTACCTGAGCTCTGTAAGACAACGTAGGCAATCAGGTCTTTTCCCATAGAAAGGAGCATGCTGTAGGACAGACTCAAAACCACAATTTTAAAACCTGACTTATTTTGAAAGTAGCAGAAAAAGTGGCCGTTGTAAGTGGCACAATTTAATGCATGCAGATTCTGTTTCTTTTTGCCAGTATGAAGTTTAAAGAAAAATGTTTGCCCTTGCTTAGGATGCATGAAAAGGACATTAAAAGTAGCTCTTCCACTTTAGGCACTAACAAGATAGAGCCGTCTGGAAGGGTGAATGCGATACTATCATTCCACATCCAAGTGATAGTTCTGGGAATGGTGAAATCTTTAGTATAGTGTCTACATCTTGCATCCATTGACATGCAGAGTAGTTGAGAAAGTTCACAATGAAATGGAATAATATTGAATAACTCCTAGACAGAAATGCCCTGGTAGCTGTGTTGGCGGCTGGGTGGTGGTGGCTTGTGTGTGTCAGGGTGTGGCAGCTGCAGGGGGCACCTGCCCAACTGGTAGAAAAGGCACAAGCTGAAAACTCCAATGACACTGTAAAACAGCTCTCATAGCTTAATTAAATAAAACCAATAATGCGATTTAAACTTCTTTGAGTTAAAATTACTTTAATAAGGGTGTTAATTACTAGAGGATTAACACTGCTTACATGTGATAATAGATCTGGTCAGTCAATAAAGGGGGAGAATAATGTTCGTTTAAGAAGCCAAAGAATCTAGCACAGGATTACTCATTAGAAAGGGATAACATTTCAAAGTGGCAAGTAAAATCAAGAGAAGATGTTTTCAAATTGCAGGAGGCATTGCAGGCTGAATTGTGCCATAATTACTCAGCAAAAGTTCTATGTGTACTGGGATCTGTTGGAGCTAAAATATGAAGAGTAGTTATTGCAAATGACATATAAAATAATTTGTATTTATTTGGTCTTCCAGGGAAATAAGAAATAATTTTTTAGATAAAACATTTAAAGAAAATACTGTCTATAGAATTGAGAAGAAAATGCATAATTCTAAAGACCATCTTCTAAGGAGAACAATTTCTTGAAGATGTATTTCTTGGAAAAGAAATTTTATTGAATTATTGCCTTTAAGCAAAATGGGTTTTTTCCTAATATGTCCGCAAACAACAGCCAGAGGAGAAAGATCTTTGCAAAAACCCAATTAAAAAAAAAGGAAATTTTGAGGTATCCAGGTTGCAGCTTGCTGGGCATGGAAGCCTTTGTTAAACCAAGTTACCTAGACAAGTTAACAAAACAAAACCAGGATTTTATATGGGCTATAGTATTTGCTAAAATGTTTTGAGAGTCATTTGATAGATGTAAATAGGGAAGTAAATGTTTTCTTGTAGCTGAAGAGGAAAGTGAAGGTTGTCCATGAAAGAATATGAAAGTTTTTTCCTAGTGATTTTGGCTTTCCTTTTAACTTGTCTCTATTTACATTCCTGAGCTACCGATTGTGGAATTCCTTGTCCAGAGGTTCTCAGGTCTAGCATAGCTTTCCCTTAGGGATGTAACTTCATCTGCTATGAAGTGGTTATGCAGCCATACCCTGAGTGCACTGCTTTGGAAGAAGTAACTATCTGTTTATAGTAAACTTATGATGGCCACATCTGTAAGTATCTGTGCTTTATGGATTGCACTGGATTTTTGTTTCTGGATACAAACAGAATTATGCTGTTTTGTGGCCTGTTATGTCTTGAATTTCGGTGGCTTTTCATGTATTCTAGCTCAGCACCCGAGATCAGCTGAGATACTTACATTGAGCAGTTGCTGTATTTGTATCTGCTTCCTGCAGAAGCTTTTCAGAGACATACCTTGTATATAGAATGCTAACTGTTTTGATGGCTGCCTAAGAGAAAAATCTGGCACACCGTGGCTGTAATTTTTTATTTTAGACGTGCAGCTTTTAAGAAATGCACAGATGCTAAAATAAACTAAAGCAAAAGAAAATTGTCAAAAAATAATTACTCTGTTGTGTTGAACCAAACTGTTTCCCCTTACCTGCTGTAGAACCTCAGGTCATCTCAGTGGAAATAATATGATTCATAGTATACACTGTAGATCATGGACTTCTGTGGAGACCAATTGCTGCAGATTCAAGAGTTCCCATAAACCTTATAGACCTGAATGTAAATCCTCCTGTTAAATTGAATCGATCTCTGTAGCAATGTAATTTCAGCTTATTTCATGGGTGTAATTTTCTCTGGTGTTTTTGTCCAAGTCAGACTATGACAAGAAATGACTGGGAAGTTGTGACAGGGAAATGCCCTGTTCACTGAATCCTTACTTCCCAGCAGTGCCTGCATTGGCAGTGTCCTGGGTCTGCTTTTGAGCTGCAGCTTCACACAAAGAGTTGAAGTCTTCTCTTCCTCTGTAAGCACAAAGCTGATGCCATGGAGCTGTGCCATGCTCACTTGTCTTCCCATAGGCATCAAGTTTGCATTTGCACATCAGGGCTGTGCATCTAAAGCTCCTTCCTTCAATCCTAGAAGTAACTGGACTGAAATTTAAACTTGGAGTTGTACACTTGGGCAGACCACTGCAGATGATTAGTTCTAGGGTACATCAGCCTGACTGTCTAGATTAGATGCATGTGTATACAAGGACAGTTTTGGGGTAAAAACCAGCATTTGTCAGATAATGACTTCTTGTGGTATGGTGTATATACATACTTATAAGACTACAGGCATCTGGAGTTACTCTCATGGATAGTGCTAAATATTAAATGTGACAGATGGGACAAGAGTGTTCAATTCCAGAATGCAGTATGGAAGTGGAAGTGAATGTGTTCTGTGTTTGAATTTTTTTCTAGTTACACCAAATTATATTAATTTAAATTAGACTCACCTCTAAACCAGAGAAGATGGTTAAAATTGAACTTTAGATTTTGAACTTTTTGGTGACATTTTTATAGTGAATCATCTCAGATGGATTGTTACAGGAAGGATTGAGACAAATGATACAGTTTTAATCCCCGAGAAGCTTATTTTAGGCTACTGTGATTCATCATGTGCTGTTTATGTCATTATTTCATAGACAAGTGAATAGTTTAAAGCAAACCTGTTGTGAGTTAGTGCAAGTAAAAAAAAAGTGCCTATAGAAAATTGATGCCCATAGGGAAACTTGATGCCTATGGGAAGACAAGTGAGCATGGCACAGCTCCATGGCATCAGAATAAAGATTAAATAAACTGAACTATAAAATTTCTTTTTGGTAGATGCCAATATTTAAGTAGTATTGGCAAACCTTAAACAACCAGAAACCAAGTGAAAGTGCCAGAGAGATTAAACTGCTGTATTAAATGCTTCATAATTTTTAACAGTTGAAATTGTGTTTTCGGGGTCTCATTCAGGTGAGAGGCAGATGGCCTGTTTTGGGAGGCTGCACTTGTTACCCCTGGTACTGTTTGAGCATGTACACCTCTGCGTCAGGAGCTCAAAACCAGAAAAAATGGTGAATGACCTGACCATTGCATAATACACAATTTTTAATCCACACAAATTTTGCCATTGACATAGTTTTATGCTTTGTCTAAAGGGACTTTGTGTACGGACTAACACGCTTGACAGGAGCAATTTGGCCCGAGCCCGTGCCCTCTGGAGCCTGACTGTCTGCCAGGCTTCTGCTTTTCAAACTCTTCCCTGCTTCTAGACTCAAAAGATGGTTCTTTTGCTACTAGTCCAGCTTATTCTTTAATGATGAAGAACAACACACATCATAATAAACATTTTCACTGTAATTAAACAAATCTTCTTTGAAGAGGTATTACTTGTTGCTATATTGTGTGTTTCATAGGGCCTAGCTATTTATATTTGTCTCAGAAACTACTTCTCTGTGTCTTCAGATGTTGCATCCTGGGCTGCTTGAAGTTTTAATGGGATTTGTAAAAATTATACATTGTGAATGCTTTTCTGGTTATGGTAACAGCAACAAGCTTGTTCACGTGACTTCAACAGCAAGCATTCTATTTCATAGGCAGGCCTAAGTTCATTTTGAAGTGCCAAAGATTAAAAAAAAAAATCCATGAATGTAACAAGAGAAGGCATCTCTCAAAGTGTACCATAAGGTCCAAACTTTAGGAAAGAATTCTGCCCTTTGCAAGGATTTTTTTCTTACAAAAGATATATGAATACAAATAACTTCTTTTTTTTTCTTAGCATAGCAATAAATCCCTATGGTTCAGCTGTCATAACATTATACATTGTACATTTATGAATGCGTTGAAGATTGTCTCCCAACAATCAAGATTGTGACAGATACAATTTCACTTCTAAATTTGAAACAGATGGTAGCATTTAATTACAAAATTATTTCATTCTTGTGAACATTTCAATGTCCCAAGTTTAGACACAATTTCTAAATGCATGGTGCTTAAAAGGAGAAGGCACGTTTTAATGCAGTGGCTTAAAAACTGAAAGACACTGCCTTTCTAACACAGACTATCCTTCCTTTGAAAATCCAGGGCTCAGTTTTCAAAGCATTGTCTAGGAATTTAGCCTGCGACCCCCATTGACACTAATGGGAATTGCATAGCTAAGTCCCCATAACATCACTTTGAAAATCCATTTGTTGTACCAATTCAGAAAAATAGCATAAACTGCAGGGAGACGTTCACAGATCAAGAGATCAATGTACACTTTGAAATACAAGACCAATGTACATTATTCCAGTTATGTGATCAGTCGGGGGGATTCAGAAATTCACCACATTCACCAAATAAGCCACCAGGTCTAAATAAAACAAAATATTTTGGCAAGTGGCAGGCAGACTTGCTAACCAGACTAACAAGATGTTTGTCAGCAGTAATGAACACCTACTGATTAAGTGATAATTGTGTTTGCTTAGTATGGTGTTATTCTACAGTTAGCAAACTGTCTTTTTGTCTTTCAAGCTGGATTTAGGTATCTATATTTTAAGTAGTTCTGTTGTTCCTTTGCAGCCAAGAAATGTTCAGAGTAAGCAAGACTTGTCTTTGTCCGGTTTTTATTCTGATCCTCGTCCTTTATAGTTTGTTTTCCAATTTAGTAAATGCTTTCATAGTGTGCATGCTTTAATTAACAGGAGCATAACTTGGTGAATAATGATGGTGTTATCTTCATAGTCATGCAGATGGTTTTTAGTGGAAATAAGTGTATACCTGTGTAAGGTAAGTTCATGTATGCTTGTGCATGAAACCTAAGCAAAGGTTTAAAAAGTGTTGTTCTTGTTGTGTAGCTGTGTTACTGCAGTGCCTATGAGTCCCAGTCATGGACCATGGCCCCATTATGCTGGGCAGAATATAAATAAGTGTTTTAACAAAAGAAAGACAGTGCTGCCTCAGAGTTCCCAAAGCAATGAGATTATAGCTCCACTGAAAGGTTAATGTTATGTCAGAGATTATGAAACAGCACCGATTCTGGTTGACAGGCTTCCTTTTGGATCCTGAAACCCATTTGTCCTTCTTACAAGGTGGGATGGGTTGGTACAGTGTGTGCTCCTTGGAGTAGGAAATGTTGAGGACTGGAACACTTGTGAGTGGCTTTTTTGAGTTTACTGTGTTTAACATGAAAAAGTCACCTTCATGTTTGGTGCTTTTTAGCTCCAAAGCCCAATAAAAGTAGTAATAATTGAAATATTTATGTGTTTGCTCTTTTCTTTACCTTAGTGACTTAAATGACACATAGCTAGCAATAGCCTTTTTTTTTTTTTTTTTTTTTTTTTTCTAGGCCAAAAGCCATGCATCCTCAAGGAAAAAACTGTAATGTTACTTCTGTATTCTTTCCTAAGAAAAGATTGGGTGTAGCTTGCAGTTGTATATGCTTGGCACTATTAATTTCTCAGAAGAGTTCACCGTGTTCTAGGCTTTGGGTTTTTTTAATTAAAGAGGTCAAAATCCATTATATCAAAATTTCAAAGAATTTACCAATTAGCTGTAGTCTGTGATGCCCAGCAGGTGGCTTTTATACTATTAAAGGGAGATTGTTTCCATCTCTGATCAAAGCAAAAGCAAAACAAAAGAAAATATAGAATATTTTGCTGTACACAGTGCAAACCACATGCTGTGTAAATTGTGTGAAAACTGTACATGAGAGACTGTTCAGTCATCCCACTTCAAGAAAAAGTTCTCTATATTTTCACACTGGTCCTCACAAGGATTTCAATGGTAATATCTAAGTATGTTTAGATTACTGATTAGCTGAGAAGGTTGGACAGCTTGCTGTTTCCTAAAATGGAGACTTTAGCATTTTTCTTATTTAAAAGTAAAAACGCACAATTAAGTAGATAATGAATTTACTAGAAGTGAAATTAGAAAAAGCTGAGTGTGCTGGAATGTTTCAAGACGCAAAAAAATTCCAATTTGCACTTTCAATGAATCTAAACTTCCCCGATTTTTGCCTACTTAAAAGAATGTTTGTGACCTTTTGACCCTTTTGTTATCCCTTACTCAGAAAGGCCTTTATTCTGTAAGACTTAGGTATAAAAAAATAAAAAGAGCATTAATGGCGTAACAGTCCTTTCTGATCACCCTGTGTAAGATGTTTATGCAAAGTGTCAATAGAAGCAATTGGCCTAACAGTGTGACAACCTGCTTTGCTTGGAAATGGGCTAATCTCCTGTTTGGGTTATCCAGAGGTCAGGTAAGGATTTCTTTTTTCGCACTCCCCGTAGCGCATGGGTACATAACCTGCAAACACTACAGGGCAGAAATCAGAAGCAATTGAGCCCAAGGATGCCACAAAGCATTTTTAGTTAATCCTGAGCGGCTTGCTTTTCCTGATGTTTTTTTTTCCCCTGCCTTCTTTTAGTTTTTCCGTTCCTGGTTCCATCCCAGAGAGTCTGCTTGAGCGTATAACACATAATGATGACAGGGACTCTACCAATTTCATTATCTGCTGCTTCATTGTGTTGTTTTTCCCTTTTTTTTTTTTTTTTTTTTCTTTTTTTCAAACAGGCATCATCCCACTCTTTTTTGAAGTTCACGTGGAAACCTACTTTAAATCTCAGTTTTTGAGGGCTGCCCCCTTTGCCCTGTCACAGCAGGCTGGAACTCAATAAGAGCTCAGGCAAGCGTAGCGGGCCGGGCAATGGGCCTTGGCGGGCTGCACGCTGTGAACTCCTGCCTCACTGAATCAGCTTCTGTGTGTTTTTATAACTGCCTTTTTTTTTCCCTGTTAATTATGCCCCAAGGCTGTGGAAAGACAGCATTTATCTGTTTCAACAGACTAAGCAGCAAGTGTTCTGACATGTTTATCAGGCAAATTGTACCTGACAAAAGGTAATTACATATGCAATCAAGTCCAGAAGTAACTGGGTGATTAGGGGTTAATAAACTGTCTAGCATAAGAAATATCCAGCTTGTGAGCAAGGAGAGTGGGCCAGAACTGACATAACTGACAGTGATATATTAAAAGAATTATTTTTCTTTGGATGGAATATTTGACTTTTCTGAAAGGTAACCAGGAAATTAAGTGTACAACTCAGTTTTATCTCCAGCTCCTCAATCACTGCTGCCAGCTTTGTACAACCAAAGCTATTTGCTGATGCTCATGCTGCTTTAGAAGAGATTCCAACTTGCACCATTCCAGTTTGCACTAAGCTACCTTGATAATTTACAATTAGGATTTTTGTAGTATAACCAGCACAGTGTCTAATGGACACTGCCCCCATTTCCATCTGCAAAGCTCATGTCTCCTCCTTCTGTCTGTTGCTGTGTTCACTCTGTGCACAGCTAGTTCCCAAAGTTGCGTTCTCTTCCAAGATTATTCCTGACAGTTGCCCAAAAGTAAAAAGGAAAGGGCATCTGTATGATATCTGAGGATGTGACAAGAGGCTCAAGTGGCATTGAAAGGGCCGGATGGTCGAATCCAGCAGTTCCCAGTGCACAAAATTCTCACGTAATTACAAGATGGCCTAAATACAGGACTATGGCTGAGCTGTTCTGAACTTTAGGTAATACAATACAAAGCTTTAGTGAGCAATGATGAAGAGTAATTTCTATTCAAACACGGCCATATCACCTAGATACTGGGAAAACGGTAGCAGTAGAGTAGTAACTTTGAAGAATAGGTAATAGTACCCTATTTGAAATCAGAATTCTGTCCCTAAAAGTTTAAGATCTTTTTCCCTCATAGCATCAATATTATAATGTTTTGCGTTAACTGATCCTGTTACCTAGCAAGGTCTTACAGTAGAAGCTCTTTTAACCAAAACATAGTTTAGTATCTTTTAAAATAGAAGCCTTAAAATTAAAAATAGCAGTGTTATCTGTATAATGTGAGAAATTACTATAAACTGTTACATAAGTACCTTTGTTTTCCAAGTGATGGTTATTTCTACAGAGACATCTAATGTTAGACATAAAAGGCATTTAGAAAATAACTGCACATGAAGGGAAAATTACAAAATCAAAGGACTGTAGAGCATAATTCCAGACAAAAGTGTGGTACAGCAACCAGAGGCTTAAGTTATCCACAATGTTAGAAGTATGTATGTGACTAATAATGTAATGGTTTGGGAAAGCAACGCTGTTGCACGTACATTATAAGAAACACGCTGCTCTCTGATGATCAGCCCTCATGGTTCCAAGATGCTGGATAGAGGCTTACCCTTATATCACACTTTTAGAAGAGGCAAAATCCTCTAAATAAGGTGGAAGTATGTAGAAGACTGTATCTTGTAAATGGAAGTAAGTGGACAATATATAGGATGTTCTGTGTGGTGTACAGGAAAAGCTAAAGCTTGTTCTTTTTTTTTTTCTTCCCTTGTTCCTTGCTTTTTTTTTTTCCCACAATGACTCAGACACACACACACACACACACACATCTCTGCAAATTGTTCCTAGTCAGAAGGGAATAATTGCTCCTTGCTCCTAGGGAAGCATATTCTGCTTCATTATAAAATACTCGGGTATAGTATTGCCTGTCTGAGCTTATTCTTATTTTTCATGGTTATTATGGGATAAAGAGCACAGCAGTGCCATTGTTCTTGGGTAGCAGAGTACATATATTTAGTTTATTCTGTGCTTCACAGTGTTTTGGCTGCATGATAAGCTGGTTCTGACTGAGCACCCTTGGGTGGCTCCTCTAGGTGGGCCTGAGTATCTTTCTAACAGCTGAAATGGGCTGTGCTGCCTCCAGACTCTGAGCAGTGAGGGAGACTGCCTTTCTGTCTGAAGTTTTTTCCATACGTGTTAACTTAGGAAAGATGCACGTGCAAAATAAACATTTTTCCTATTGTGATTTCAAGGCAAGCTGTACACAATCTAACCTTGAAGGAGTCACAGCCACTAGCACCAGTATGATGTGATACACTCTGTGGCTCTGACTGATTTTTGAGTCTGGGAAATACTTACTGCCCAGACCTACTGTTTGCCCACATTTATATTTTGACAGTGTATGCCAGTGTGGAGCATTCCTTGTTAGACAATACATCTCATTTTCAGTTGTTGTCTCAGTAATAGTGCTTTATTTTATAGTATTTTAATAGATAAAATAGTACTAGGGAAATGTTGCTTTAACTTGGCTTTTAATAATTTTTGATTCTAGATGCTGCAGTAAAAATCTATGTCACAGAACTAGCAAACTGTCCTGTGCTTCATGTACGTAATCTGCCTGTGGCCAAGATGGTCCCACTTTTTCTATATCAGGGAGAGGAATTAAAATTGTTAATTTAAATAGGGCACACATGTGTAGCAAAAGATGGCATAGATCAGAAGGGAACAGAGCAGCAGAAATTGAAGCAGACTGATGAGTTAACACCTCTGCATTGCTGCTGTGGGAGTAAAGGTGAATTCGGTGTGGTGTTGTGCTCAAGTGAAGCTTTGCATGAATGGATTGGAGTTATTTCCCATCACCCATGTGGTGGTCCTGGGGCCAGTGAGTCATTTCTGCTAGACTGTCCTCTCTGCCACTGGCTGCTTGCCAACCTGCTCCCCTCACAAAGCGCCTGCATGGGCTGGGCATCCACTGAGCCTGGATACCAGGGCAGATGCTGGTGATAGGAATGGCCAGGACACAGATCCCGGGAGCTGCACACCAGGCAGCTCTTGCCCACCCCACAGCATGCAGTACTTGCTGTCAAAGCCCACTGCATACAGCAGGATGCCACGGTGCAGAACTGCAGCTGTGAATGGGACAAAATGCTCAATGCGTAATCGTGCACAGCAGCAGTCGGGTCTCCAGCAGTGTCTGCAGCTCCCTGCCACATTTAATCCAGAGCCAGGATGTGATTGTCACACTGCAGCCTCTGAACAGATGCACAGAAGGAGAGAAGGGACTGTCACTGAATGGCATGTGTCATTTGATTGCATGTCTGGGCCTTTGAGCTACCTGCCACATTGTAATGACAGCTACTTGAATTTAAGACATTTATTAGCATGAGGTTGGTTGCGTGCAGCTCTTTGACCCATGCATAGAGCAGGGAAGAAGCTCTGGGTACATCCCCTTTGACAATAATGTCTCTTTGCATGTTCATTCTTTAGGGCCAGGACTGTCTTGGAGCGCACAGAATATACTTCATGTTTGGTGTGACTTTTTTTTACCTCGCGTTGAAAAACAACAGACTTCATGGTCTGTTTAGAGCCCTACATGCATACCTGTGTTTGGCCAGGTGACAAATGAGGTGTAATCTTCCAGCCATCACTGTCACTGAAATTTCCCAGAGCCATGGCACAATCAGTTGAGTCAACCATTGAAAGTCTCATATGAAACTCATTCATGCAGTATTGTCAGGGAAGTTTCTTTGAACTTGTCAGCACTGTAATTGTGTCAGTCATCGATGGCTTTGGGCTGCACATTGCCAGCAGGATATCTTGAGGTACCTTTCACTCCTATGAGCTTCAGGGTTGTTTAGGATTTACCCAGAATAATCAATTTCAAAGGTACAATAGGGATAAGAAATGTAATCTTTCATCTCTGACTCACTGAATACAACTACAGGAACATTGGTCCATCCTTATGTCCCATGTGGAGCCCGTGACAAGTAGCACTGTAAGTAGCAGTAAGTTATTAATGACCAGATTATATAGTTTGGGTTCCTGTCAGCTTTATCTTCACAGCTTGTCTTATGCATCTGCCTGTCCTATCTCTCCACTCTTTTGGTTGTGCTTTAAAATACCTCTGTGAGGACTGTGCACCATGAACTGTGTAACACAGGTAGTAACAACTGCTGAGTAACATACAGTAGCAACTGAGGCTGTGAGTTTCACAACTGATGCTAATTTCTGAGTTATCAAGCCTTCCCGAGTCTGTTTGCTTGGTGACTGAAGGCATGTTCTCAGCAACTCAGTAAAATTGGCAGTGTCCATCTTGAGAAAGGGCTTTGTGGGAAAGAACTGTTTGAATTTGACCTTGGTGGTTATTATGGATATCTAGTTAGCAGAGCCGCCTTGGGTTTTAGATTCTTTCACCCCATGAGATAGTTAAGTGTAAAATGTAAGTGTCATTGAGGTTTGTAAAGGTCCCCGAAGGTCTTTGGGATGACAGAGCAGTAGGTGTGTGTCAGAGGTCCATTATAATGGCAGGAAATGTTGCTACCTAGTACTAAAAGACTACATTACAAATGAGGAAGGAGTAATTAATTAGAAAATTATGTATTTGAAATAGACACTATATTTGAAAGTATCATAAGAAAGTAGTTTGGAAGTGGAAAAAAATGCAGAAAAGCATAGAAACTGGAAGCTGGGAAGACTGGATCTATGCTTTTTTTTCTGTAAATAAATTGGTGTTATGGTTTTGGGCATTACTGGACACCTCTGACAGTTTATCAGGCTGAGACGTTTGAGTAAGGCAAGGTTCTCTGGGGTGCAGTCCTCCTCTTGGTGTAGCCTGAGAAGTCAGAGCAGCAGGCGCCTGCTGCAGCTCTGCCTGGGAGCAGGGGCTGCTACTGCTGTGTCCCAGCTGTAACAGCTCAGGTCTGGCTTAGCAGAAGCAAATGTTTGAAGTGAACAGGATTATTCCTTGAAATAGCAAAATAGTGTGACTTGCAGTAGTCTGTTGTTACATTTTAAAGTGGTTCTGTTACACCAAATCATGTTCCAGCCCACCTTTCCAGCATTACTGATTCAGCAGGCCTCCAGGGAAGCAGGGCCCTAGGTTACACTGAGGACCCAGCTCAGCAGAGCAGGCACAGGCACTGCACGCTGGGGCAGAGTGTTGTTAATGGTTCCCAACGCTTATTTTAACAGTAGGTTTGGCTAACACGGGCCAGCCTGAGAACAAGCCCTTGTTAGCCCTCAGCAGCAGGACAAGGCCCGGCGGCAGACGCAGGGGGAAGCTGGGGCGCCCCGCCATTGACGTCAATGGCCGTGGGGCCCGCTGGCCCGCAGGTAGCCGTGGGAAAGGCGGCCCCGAGCCGGGCTGCCTGTGCCCTGGCCCCTGGCAGCCTGGGCAGGGTGCCCAGCGGTGCCTGGCCTGCACCCCGTGATGGTGGACGGGGAATTAGGCTTTGAGGGCTGTGAGGGTGCTGCTGGCTGCTGGAGGTTCGGCATTGCATCTGATTTTAAAAGCAGGCTGTTTTTTTTGTTGAACAGCAGCTTTGAGTGCATGAGTCAGAGACCCGATTTGAAACTGCAGCAAATGTAGGACTGTGCTTGGAGACTTTCTATTCCTCCACTGAAGTGTTTGGGTTTGTTTGGGCCAGAAGTGTGCCCAGGGCTTAGCGCTGAGTTTCAGGGATCAGTCACAATGGAGAGTGCAGCCAGGAGGTGTTTAATTCACTTCGTTGAGACTACCTGAACCTCTCCTTTAAATTACTGCGAGAAGCAGCAGACAGGAGCATCCCTGTCTTGCTCCCCCACGGTAAAGCAAGTTCCCAAATACTAAAGCGTGAAGCCATTAGCATCCCCTCCTGGGGCCGAACCTGCGCAGCCGCCTCCCTGCACACTGAGGGAGGTGAGAGACGTTTAAGAAAGAAATGGGCAGGTGAAGTGAAGGGGGGTGTTGGCTGGGCTCGGCGAGGGGCTGCGCCCGGCCTCTCTCCGCAGAGCCGCCCCGCACTCCCTCATCCGCCTCTCTCCCGCAGCTCCTGGACCTCTTCATGGTGTGGGACTGGTCCACCTACCTGGCTGACTACGGGCAGGCCACTTCCAAGTACCTGCGGGTCAACCCCAGCACGGCCCTCACGCTCCTGGAGAAGTAAGTGCGGGGGCCGGAGCTGCCGGCGCGGGGATGCAAAGCGGCGCCGGAGCCGGAGCCGCCCTGCCGGGAGCGGCGGGGCCGGGGCCGCGGGAGCAGGCAGCGGCTGCCCGAATTGCCGCTCTAGGGACGGGAAGGGAAGCGCTGAGCTTTGGCCGTGGTGAAGCCGGTGCGAGCGTTTCGGCCGGCCTGGCGGGCGGGCAGGGTGAGCAGGGCACGTTACCGACAGCCCGGTACCAACCTGCTTGTAAAAACCGCATCAAAACAGCTGCGGTTTAAATACGCTTTCTAACAGTGTTTTCTTTCCTCTCCTGCCTGCGATGAAAATGTCTTTTGCAGAGTTCACAGAGGGTACGTATCGCCTCTATAGTTACAAAATATTGTTTCTGTAATTTACTTAATTTCCCGAATTTCGATTTTATATCCGTTGGTATGGGAAATCAGCAGTGTAGATGCCCGTTATTGACGGTGAGCAAAACTTACCCGTTCACCGAGTCTGAATTTACCATGGAAGGAGATGATACTAACGGGTTTTCTGACTTGCTTCTCTCCTAAGGCAATTGGTAGGATCGGGGTCCTGCTGAAGGGGTATTTGCTTAGTACTTACAGGTTATTTGTGAAGTACTATTTGTTGAATCGAATTCTACGTTGCAGAAATTTAATTTAAGAAAAGATAGTGGACAGGTTTTATAATCTTTCAGTTTTTATTAGCAGAAAGATCGAAAGAGGAACAGTAGTAAACCAATCTAAGTAGTTGGATTTTTCCTTTTTCAATTTACGTTTCTAATGTTTTTGTCATTTGCTTTTTTATTTCTCTAGAATGAAAGACTCCAGCAAAAAGAACAACATTTTTGCTCAGTTCAGGAAGAATGACCGTGACAAGCAGAAGCTAATAGAGACTGTAGTAAAGCAACTTAGGAGTTTAGTGAATGGTATGTCCCAGCACACATAGGCCTCTTAAATCGACAGTATCTTATCACAGCAAGAGGTGTTTCTTAGCCACTATTTCTACTAAGCAAATGGTGATACCAGTTAGGAGTTTTGTTTGATAGAGAGAAGGAAAAATGCAGTAGATGGATTCTACATGTAGTCTTCAACAAACAATTCTTTGTACGTATTTTTAATGGATCGAATACTATTTTGTATAAACAAATGGTGAAAAATAAGGTTGTACAATAAAAACCAGCGCAATCGTATTGTACATGGAACAGCTAAACTGTAAATATGTTATTTAAATATCTGCAGATATGGTGTCCAAAATTTTGCTGCAAGTAGGAATTATTTGAGAAATGATCCCTTAGTTGCTGTTTTCTTGTTGAATCCTAATTTAATGTTTTGAAGCATTGAGATACTTGTGTTTCAGATGCCACCTATTGTTTTCCTGCATTAAATGTATATTAGCCTTAAAGTGATTGGACATAATTTTGTATACCAGGTTTTGTAGTCTGGAGGTATGAAAAAGTCTTCTGATTTTTAGTACCTTTGAAAACTACCTGAGAACTAGACTTGATATCTATTTAGCATTAGGACTTACAGGCTTTGTTCTCCAAAAGGGTTTTAATCTTGAGGTTGTGAATGTAAATAACCATTTGAGCTCTTTATTATGTGACATGTTGTTTCGTTTTGGTTTTGTTCCTCAGGGTTACTATTTCTAACTGTACTTTTGTAAGATCTCGGGTTCTTTATCCCACGCTGCAGTAAGGAATAGGTTTGCCGCTGTTGGTTTCGTGCCGCATCCGTTTGTTAGTTTGCGCTTTCTCCTGCCAGCCCCATCCCAGCGACTAGCATTTTGTCCGACTATCGGTCTCTTTGCACCGTCCCCTCCTGGCTATTTTAGACACTAAGAGAATGTCTAACAAATACAAACCAAATGGAACGTGTAAAAATAATGTACATTTTCACTGTATTTTTAAGTTATTGACAGTCTAAATACAGTAATATAAACCTCACCCGCATTCCTGTTTAATTTCACACACCGGAACACGCAGCGGAGCCGGTTTCGCGGGACCTGTGCAGGTCGCGACTCCCTGGTGATTTACCCCCGGGGAAGGCGGCCGGGGATCCGCGCGGCCCCGACGGCGGGGTGCGGGCCGGCAGCACTGCGGGACCGCCCCGCCTGCCGCTGCAGGCCGGCAAGCCGGGGGCGGCGGGGGCTGCGGAGCACGGCCGGGGCGCTCCCTGCTCGGGGGAGCCCGGGACGGGACTCGCTACCTGGGCAGGCTGGCCCGAGGGGGCGCCGGCAGCTCCCGGCGGGGCGGAGAGGGTGCCCCGCTGCCAGGGGCGGCCGTCTCGCCTCCGGCGGGGGCGCCCCTCGGGTCTGAGCGGGGGCGGGAGGGGGCGCCGGGCCCCCAGCCCGGGGGGCTGCCCCGCCGCCGCCCCGAGCCCCTCGGCCGCGGTCCCCGGCCCGCCCGCGCCAATCACCGCACTTGGCCGCGCTGCTTAAATATGCAGCGGATACGTCATCTCCGAAGGTGGATCGGGCGTAAGTGGCCAATATCTATATAAATGTGGCCGAGGGGCGAACCGGCAGCAGGAGGCGAGCGGGGCCGGGCGGGCAGCAGCCGGCAGGGCCCGTCGCGCAGCGCCCGTGGCCGAGTCGTGGGGCGCCGGCCCCCCGTGCCTGACAGCCGCCGCCGCCCGCCCCGTCCCCGCCGCCGGAGGAGGATGTCGGCCGGGCTCTCCTGGCCCGAGGCGGCGGCGCTGGTGCTGCTGGCCCTGGCTCTGCTGGTCACCCTGTGCCGGCACCTGTGGGCGCTGCGCTGGAGCCTCAGCCGGGACCGCGCCAGCGCCCTGCCCCTGCCCAAGGGCTCCATGGGCTGGCCCTTTTTCGGAGAAACTCTGCACTGGCTGCTCCAGGTAAGGCGCCGGGGGACGGGGCGGGGTGGGAAGGGGCTGGCGGGAGCCACGGGCTGACCCGCAGCTCGTCCCCAGGGCCCCCGCTTCCACAGCTCTCGGCGGGAGAGGTACGGAAACGTCTTCAAGACCCACCTCCTGGGTCGGCCGGTGGTGCGGGTGACAGGCGCTGAGAACATCCGCAAGATCTTGCTGGGTGAGCACACGCTGGTCAGCTCACAGTGGCCCCAAAGCACCCAGATCATCCTGGGCTCCCACACTCTGCTCAGCTCCACTGGTGACCTGCACCGCCAGCGCCGCAAGGTGAGCCTCACAGCCACCCTGATGGGGCGCGCAGCCTAGGTGGCACCTCTGGCCCAGGCCTGGGCCTCGGTGGCATGTGTGCACTCCTTGCTTTAACTACCTGCCTCTCTTCCCCCCTTCTCCTTCTAGATCCTGGCCAGAGTCTTCAGCCGTGCCGCCCTGGAGAGCTACCTGCCGCGGATCCAGAAGGTTGTGAGCTGGGAGCTGCGGGGCTGGTGCATGGAGCCAGGCTCTATCGCAGTTTATTCCTCTGCTAAAACCTTAACTTTCCGCATTGCAGCTCGGATTCTGCTGGGGCTCCGCCTGGAGGAAAAGCAGTTCAAGGATCTGGCCAAAACTTTTGAACAGCTGGTGGAGAACCTCTTCTCCCTGCCCCTCAACATACCCTTCAGTGGGCTGCGCAAGGTACTGCTGCCTGCACTGCTCCCTCTGCCCGGGGGCAGGGCCTGGGCCCTGGCAGCACAGAGCCCCTGTCCCTAGGCCCACCAAGGGACATATCTGATGGGCCAGGACCTCCACAACACCCCATTCTAGGTCTGAGGGCTTGGTATCTTACCTACTCCAGCCATTTCCTCTTCTCTCTGCACTTCTCACCTGCTCCTGGCTGGCTTCCAATACCTCGGGGCACTGGCTCCAGCTCATTGTACAGCACAGGGCTCCTCTTCTCCCTCATCCCATATGTTGCCTCTGGTGAGTCCATCATGTCTGACCCTGTTGCATCTTATCCCATCTAAACTCTTGTCAGCCCATGACAGAGGGGTCTGTGGGTGTAAGCACAAAGACAGGTGGGCACAGCACACCTCAGCTTAGCACCCCCTCTGCTCAGGCAGGCTGAGAACTTAAAACCCTCTTACGGTCCTCAGTCCCTTGTAGTCCAGCAGCCCAGAGACAACCCAGGGAGAGGGACAGTCTCTCTCTGCCCCTTTCAGCCTGCAGTTTCTTCCCGCTGCTCTTCCCTCTTTGTCTACCTCTCCACACTCCTGCTTTAGGTATAGATCCTGTGTACCATACCATTCTTCCTCTCACATTCCTCCCTCCTCTGGCTTTGGGTTCTCCAACCTTACCACAGCTGAAGTCTCCTGTCCACTTTTTTTCATCTCTTGTTTCCACTGTGACTTCTGCCCTGTTGGATCATCTTACCCAGCCAGTCCCAGTTCTCCCCCAGCCTCCCTGCTACTCTTCATCAAAGCTCTTGTTTTCCCCGTCCAGTTTCCCTTTGCAGGTTGTTACCAGTATGAGCTTTCATTCCTCCTGCCCTATCCCTCCCTACCCTCCTTCAGGTCAGCCAAAGCCTGTCTGGCCCCAAACCAGCATCTTCAACTTGCCTTTAGGTCCCTTTGTGTTTCTCCTTGCTCCCTGCCCTGTTTATTTTGTCCAATCCTTCCCACCTCAAATCTAAGCCTTTGTATTTTCTTCCCAACATCTAACCATGGCTATTTTTTAATTTCAAATTTCTGGTCCTTCTGGATTTTGCAGGAGACATTTTTACAGAGCCGTATGCTCTGTGACTCCATGCCCCCCACTTTGCAAAGACATTGCTGATCACTTGACTTGCTGAGATCTTACATGAATGTTTTGCTGCACTGGACTGCAACACACTTGAATTAATGTGATTAATGTGTCTTTATCCACTACACCCTTGTAAAACCGTTTGTGCCTTGCTGTCTGGACTCATTTTTAGTGTTACCTTTTCTTGTCCCTTGGGATAAGCTTCTTTTGGACCTGACACAACTGTAGGTTTGCTCAGTGCAGATGCCTCTGAACTTGGTATCATGGGTTTACTGCTGTCTTTTCCTCCCAGAGAGTTTCTTGGGACTTGTTGCATTTGATTCACAACAGCAAGGCAACAGAATGTGCAGCATTTCTCCCAAAACTACTGCCTCTTGCAAGGCTCTGGGGCTGGGCAGCAGATTAAACAGTTCTTGCTGTTACAGGTCCTGGGATTAAGGACTGCTACACTTGTGTTCCCCTGGTCTCTCTAGAGAGGGGGGCAGTTCCTAAGGTTCTCCTGAACTGTGTATGCCTCTCACAGGGAATCAAAGCACGGGACATGCTACATAAGTTTATGGAGAAGGCTATACAGGAAAAGCTGCAGAGAAACAATCCAGAAGACCACAGTGATGCTCTGGATTTCCTAATGAACAGTGCCAAGGAGCACGGCAAAGAATTCACCATGCAGGAGCTAAAGGTAAGGAGAACCTCTGCCTTGCAGTGCCACTCCTGACTTGGTGGCTATTTGAGAGGCATGGGCTGAGGGCCAGGAGGAGGCTTGTGTGGGGACCACCAGCAGCTGCTGCCCCCCTTACCAGCAGTGAGGACACCAGCTACTGCACAAACAAGGGAGCCTGCCCTTGGCACTCTCTTATAGCCTTGTGTCTCTTTGCATTAGAAGGGACCCTTTTAAAGGGGAATGAATGCCCCTCCTGCATTTCCTCTTCATGGCCACCAGCCTTCAGCCTGATGTACAGTGCTGGTAGGGTTATGTGGCTGCATTAAGGCTCTGCACATCTGTGCACTCAGTAACCTCCCGGACACTCTCTTGGAAATATTTAGAGCTATTTGTGTGCTTCTCAAACACAGCCCAGCATCCAGCCTAGGGCAGGGTGTAGGTCATGTCACTGGACTCCTCAGGGCTGTGAGCCCAGAAATTTCTGAGCTGATAAATCAGAATGGGTCCAAGAATGGAGCAATGGATTCCAGGTCATTCCCTATCACCTCCTGGTTCATCAGATCATGTAGCTTGTGGATTGTTGTGATGAAATATGATGTATGACTCTGACATAGGGATGAGCTCAGTAGTTATTGCTGAGCCAAAGCCACCAAGTGAATGTGATGAGTATTTTGCCAAAGATCTTGGGAAAAAAAATTGTCATTACTACATCATTCATAGTTCCAGGTCACTTGGTATCAGTGAATGATAGATGGCATTGCATTTATATGACAAGTTTTAAAGCAGTTTTGCATGAGTACAGCAGCTGGATATGATTTTAAAGTATTTGAATATAGTTTAAAGGTAGATTTACTGTTTATTTAAATATTTCAGGATAACTATCCAAAGACTAATGTTTTATAAATATTTTGTAAAAATTCAATCTCTAAATCAAAAATATTTTTAAAACTTTGAGCAACTATTAGATATAATTATAACCAACATGTGTCTCTAAATACATTTTTAAAATTATTTATTATATTATTTATTCTAACAATGTTTTATTATAATGTAATTTTAAAAAATAATTGACAGATTCAAAATGTGGTTAAGATTAATTAATCTCTGTTAATAGTCACATGAATATTATGCAAGAATAATTTCACAATCTCTCATCATGTCCCTGGCTCTGATCACAAATGGAAAAAGGAGATATTAAATGTAACATGGATTGAGTGACATGGCAGCAACCTTGGGCCAGCTGATTCAAATTAAAATATATTCATGTGTTGTTCTGTATCTTTATGGTTAGAAAATTTCTGTATTTAACAAAATTACTTGCAAACTGAACTGCCTATGCTTGCAATTATGGCAATATTCTCTACCCAGTAGTAGAGGTCTCATTTAATGAAACTGTGTAATTGGATAAAAAGTCCAAAGCCGTCTCACAGTTGTGGATATATATGGTCTGTGGAGAGACCCTCCAGACACTGGCACAAACTAGCCTCTAATCTGCTTTTTTTTTTCAAATGATCTGGAAAGACAGTTTTCCCAGAAATTTTCCTAAGTACCCTGTGATTTGTACTGCTGCCATGAACTCACCAGGACCCTTGAAATGTAAAGGTCATTAAAAAGATATTGCTTTGCCAACAATACTGTTTTAAAATATTTTAAACTTTGGGAGGATTTAAAAAAAAAACAAAAACCGTCCCGCATAATAATGCTGTCACTGGCTGGGTGTAATGCTGCCTGTTCTGCCTCCCAGGACAGGGACAGTACTGGTGAAAAAGCTTGGGAATATCCTGCCTTCCAGTCACTGGTTCTGTTGGCCTTGTAGAAGGCAGGGAAGGTTGTGACAGCAGATGTGACACAACTTCTGCAGCAGCACTGTCAGAGGTTGATGCAAAAAGCATAAGGGCTGTTATTTCAAACCTAATAGGTTGCCCTAAATTCCTAGCATGCTATTGAAATGTCTTGGGGTTTAATTGCATGTGGTGGAACTGAGAGGTTTCTTTTCATCTGGGCCTGCTATCTTGTGAATGTAAAAATTCCTGCTAATGTCTGCAGGAGGTGTGATAGGGGTTGACAGGGATCTGTTGTTCCAGGGGTTTTATTTCAGCTGAAAGATGCCCTTGAGAGCTGCACTTTGGCAAAAGCATCTAGTCCAGCCAATGTATGGCACTAGGGATGGTAGCAAAGTGCCATCTCTGTTACATTAACTTTATCAGACTTGAATCCAAGTACCTTCAGTCTTCAAGTGTTCTCTGTGTTCATGGCTTCACCTCTCTAGAACTGGTTGTGTCAGATCAATTTAAAGTCCAGGCACAGTCATGTGAAAGGAAACTGCTCTATGTCCCTGGGGGATTTTCTCCTCTTTGCCCCTGGGCTGGAGCAATTAGTGCTCTGTAATACCAGCCAGGTCCCAGGCCTCCCAGGGGGGCAGTTCCTGGTACTCCTCCCTTCTGCTTCTCCTTGCCTTTGGCCTCTGGCCTCAGCACTCCCAGCCCTGTGCTATGGAGCCACTGGCACCTTCAGATGGTGCTGTAAGTTTGAGCATTATGTTTGCTGTCAGAGATGTGTCATGCCATGAACCAGCTCTGGGCAACCCTCAGCTTTTGGAAAACCACTTGCAAAATTGGGAACCTAGCATGTGCTGTTCCACATAGACCCTGCAGACAGCCTCACAAGTGCTAGGAGGCTGTGAGGAGACCCCTGACCTTGGACAAGGCACATATTACAGATTTGACTGTGCTGTGGTCCATGCATATGAGCTGGTTAGCTTCCTAACTTGTTGTGCTAGCATACACCTGCTATGGAGCTATTGGGAACTCTGCTGTGCTTCAGACTGTACAGCTTGAAAAGCAAGCAAGTCCTTTGCCTGGTGTGTGCTCCTTGCTCTAGCAGAGAGGCCTTTATGCTTTTGACTCTTGCCTTGAGTCCCCTCCCAGATAAGATCAATCATAACTGGAGATGGACCAAATGCAACTCATTTTAGCTGCCAGCACATCTAGAATTTGTGCATAAACCACTGCCCGTATCCACTGCCTGGGCAGAAAAGTAAAAGCTGGGTGCAAAGGGGAATTGGCAGATGAAGATAAAAAGCATAATACTTTAAATGGACTTCACTCAATGTGCTATAATGCATGCTAAAGTGCTGCCTTAAATTGGTAAATGTTGTGAGGAAATCTTAGAAGAGCTGGATTGGAGGTAATGTGTACTCATCCCAGCTGTGGTTCTGCATCTGTCTTGCTGCTTAGCAAGCAAATGTCCTGTTCATACAGAAATGCTTTGGTCCCTGCCAATCCAGGATGGGTGCGGGTTTGGGCAGAGCAGAGTGGCGACCAGGACCCTATGCACAGGGACAAAACCTGCAAAAGATGAGAACAGTCTGAGACACAATCACTTTGAAATGTTATTCAAACTTGTCATTTTCATTCCTCTCCCAGGAATCAGCAATTGAGCTCATATTTGCTGCTTTTTTCACCACGGCTAGTGCTAGCACCTCTCTGATCCTCCTGCTATTGAAGCACCCCTCAGTGATTGAAAAAATAAGGCAGGAGCTGATGTCCCATGAGTTGTACCAGCAGAGTGAGTGCCACCCTGCAGGACTCTGCCTGGACATCCAGAGCAGGGATAGAGAGAAACCACTTTCCCACTCCATGGCCACAGACATTCACAAGGACCAGAGCCAGCCCCTGGCCCCAGTGGAGGAAGATTCCCTCCAGTCCAGTGCCCCGCTGGAGCCCACTGTCCCCCGGAGCGACCCCTGCACTGGCCCCCAGCTCCCGGCTCCACCAGGGCAAAGCTGTCACTGCACCTCAGACATCAGCCTGGAGAAGCTGAGCCGCCTGCGCTACCTGGACTGTGTGATTAAGGAGGTGCTGCGGGTGCTGCCCCCAGTCTCCGGAGGCTACAGGACGGCACTGCAGACTTTTGAGCTCGATGTAAGTGCCTCGCACTCTGGCAGGCTGCTATAGAGCTGCTGCCTGCCGTTGCGTGCAAGCACCCTGTGTCCAGCACAGTGCTGGTGCTTGGCAGTGTAGCTCAAGGGAAGTGTCACCCTGCAACCTCTGTGGGTCCCAGTTGGGCTGGGGAGAAAAGGAACTGTAGAGCAGGTGGGCAGTGCAGTGGGGCTGCCTGCAGGCACCCTCTGCTCACCCTCCAGTAGCACAGGTGTGTAACAGTCCTCTCCTCCCTCTTCTCTCCCTTCCCCAGGGCTACCAGATCCCCAAAGGCTGGAGTGTCATGTACAGCATCCGTGACACGCATGAGACAGCGGCTGTCTACCAGAGCCCCCCCAGCAGCTTTGACCCAGACCGCTTTGCTGCCGGCCGGCCGGAGGCTGCGGGCCGCTTCCACTACATCCCCTTCGGTGGAGGGGCACGGAGCTGCATCGGGAAGGAGCTGGCACAGGCCATCCTCAAGCTGCTGGCCATTGAGCTGGTCAGCACGGCCCGCTGGGAGCTGGCCACCCCTGGCTACCCTGCCATGCAGACCGTGCCCATCGTGCACCCTGTCAATGATGGGCTGCAGCTCTACTTCCACCCATTGCAGCCCAGCCAAGGCCACCAGGCCTGAGCCGGGGGTGCGCTGCTCGCCCAGCCCTGGAGCCCACGCCCCTCCACAGCTGCCAGGAGGAGGGCTCTGTGGCCTCGGGCTGGGTATGCTACTGGGTCACTGCCGAACAGAACCTTAAAGGTCTTCCTCTTTTTCCTCTCCTGGTGTACAGGTTGCTAGGGTGTGCAGGGCACTGCAATAGGGTGTCCTGCAGAGTCCCACTCCTGAGCACTGGGGCAAAACATGCTGGAGCTGCTGGCAGGGTGCATATGCCATGAGGACTCGGTCAGCCCCTGCCCCATACAGGCCCCCAGCTACCAGGGATGGGGAGCAAAATTCCCAGACCCATAGCTAAGACTCCGAGGGTTATCTCCTGTAGGTGTGTTATAGGAGAGGCAGGACAAACATCCTGCACCCAGTAGCTTTTTAGATGAAAAAAGAGGGAAGGTGGGGGGCTCTGCAGGAAAACACAAGCCAGAGTTGCCCAATCCACAGCATCAACTCTAGCTAGAATAATAGGGTGTAAAGTGGTTTTTATTGTAAATATTTAATCTCATTCATGCACTTCCCATTAGAGCTGGCACAAAGAGCATATCTCTCATTCACCCTCTAGAAGTAGCTGTGTGCGTTGTGCTTGAACACTGTGCTGCTGCTTGGGGTCAAGCCCCCTGAGGTCCCCCCAGGATATTCCCCCCAGCCACAGCCTGCCCATGGGATTGGACTGAAGCAGGGGAGGGGGCTTTGGGGAGCAAATGTTTAGAAAACAGACATCTCTGAATATGTAGAAAGTCCCTTGTTCCTGATGCTGTTCACATTGCAGAGGGGACGTCTGCAAGGTGACACAGGCCCTGTGGTAGCTGGCTGGCTGGCCCAACTGACTCTGTCACCTCCATCAGCCCAGCTCTGCCAGGGAAAGTGTCAGGACAGCAGCACCACGCATCAGTCCAGGAGGTGGTACCCGAGGCTAAACGTGGGTGCTGAGGGCACCCTTTCGGATAGCTTTTGAGTATGCCCACAGGGTATTTCTTCCCCATATAAAATAAAACGAAGTGAGTTCTGTTGTTTGTGTACTGAGAACAGAGCTGGCCCCAGGCCCTTCATCCACAACGATCTGTTTATACGTCTCTTTTAGCTTCATTTCTGCTCCCCACTGTCATGCGTTCTGTGTGAATGCTGTGGGAAAATAATCGTCCTTGTCCCTCCAGAGCATCCCATGCCTGCTGGTGTCATATGCTCTGCGTGAAGAACCAGCTTGACCTGTGAGGGCCAAAACATGGCACAAAGACAGTGTCCCTTTGGAAAGGCTCCGGGGAGCTCTCCATTCTCCTGAAACTCTGTCATCATCCTGCTTCAGTGCTAGAGACAGCCTTGCCCTGGCCAATCCCCCTTGCCTGTCCATGCTGGGGCACTGCAGCAGGGTGTGTGCTGACATTAACTGTCGGAGGGCTGTCAGAGGGCTGTGACCACCTCACTACCTCGGACAGAAACCTGGCTCCCAAATGTGACAAGTCAAATCTGGAAGAAGTTGAACTGCGGGGCTGAGTTAAGTGCTATTGGCAAGTCGACCCTGTAGTGAACCACAGCCTCTGGCCCTCCTGACCTTGTCCTCAAAGGTGAATCCTTTTGCCTATCAGAGGTGAAATCAGTAGATGGTGGCTGCAAGTGGCAATGACTAACTTTAATTAGCAGGAGCTACTGGCTGGCTGAGACCGCAGGCAATTCAGGGTCTCACCGCGGGCAGGGCTTGGGCAGGGCTGGGCCTGCAGCATCCATGGGTGCAGGAAGGTCAGGGCTCCTCCAGCAGCGCACTTAAAAATTACCCTGAGCGCCAACAAGCCCGCTGAAAACTGTGACATGAATCTAGTTAAAAAAAAAAAAAAACAAACCAAAACCAAACAAAACAAGAAAAAAAAAACCTGATAAACTGATTTTGTTTGCAGATAAACACGAGCATTTACAAATGAAGTGTAATAATTGTTACTTGTAATCAAAGTTTGTTCATATTAGGCTGTTAATTTCTTGACCCTCTTCCAAGATGTTTTTAATTATCCCTTTCACTCTTTACCATTTGATTCTTTTCAAGCCGATGGCTGGGGAATACACAGCTGGGGAGATAATAAAGCCTTCCTGTGGCAATTATCGGTGCTCAGGCCACCGTATCTCGTTATTTTGATAGACAGTGAACTTGGCGCGGTTGCCGGCCGGGTTCACGCAGATGTCACGGTCCGTGTTGTAGGTCACAAGCAGGTCAGCGCCCGGCAAGGGGAGAGCGCCGGGTCAGGGCGCGGCCGCCGCTCCCGGCCAGCGCCGGCCGGGCCCCGCGGAGCCGCCCGGGCCCGCGGCGAACCCCGAGGGGCTGCCGCTCCCGGGGCCGGGGGAGTACCCTCCGGGGGGTTCCCTCCTGGGCAAAGGGGCTGCGGAGGCGGGCAGCCCCGCTCCGACAAGGCATCGTATGATCGGCATCGTTGTGTCTCGTGTGATGCGTTGATTGTTAGAAAAATAATAATTAAAAGCGACATCGCCCTCTCCCCTACACAGACACACACACAAAACTTCCAGCGTTTATTGAGCTTGTCTGAGAGCAAGAAAGCAAAAGGAACAGGGAAAAGTATCGGGGAAGAAAAATATAAATACCGTAAAGAAAAAAAAAAAAAAAGTGTATTGGCAGCAGCCGTGGCCGGCGGAGAGCTCCGCGGCCCCGCAGCCGCGGTCCGCGCCGGGCGCCCCTTCCCCAGCGGCCGGCGGCTCCTGCGCCGGCACCCAGCAGCAGCAGCAGCCCCAGGCAGAGCAGCCCTCCCGCAGCCCCGCTCCTCTGCCCGGAGCCGCCGCTCCCGCCCGGGGAGCAGCGCCGGTGCCCGCGGCTCCAGGCGGGGTGCCCGGCCGTGCCGAGCGCCTCTTCCCGGCCGCGGCAGCCCCGACGGGATGCCGGAGAGCCTCAGGCCAGGGTGGGCAGTGGATCCCGGGGAGAGGAGCTGGGCACGGCGGGTTTGGTGTTTCCTTTCCGCGCTCACCTCCTTTTCCCTCCGTGACCCGCGCTTGAACCTGCATCGGGAGGCTGAGACGGACTGCTGCCGGCGGCTCCTTCCTCCGCGGCCGGCAGAAATACAAGCCGTGCCTTTCGAGGTGAACCAGGGGACAGCGGAGGCTCCGCCGCCGGTGGGTCGGCACAGCTGCGGCTCTGCTCAGGGGGTCTCCGAGCTGCCCCAGCAAAGTGGATCGTCCTCTCCGGCCGCCCCACGCTCCCGGCCCGGCGTCTCCCGGGTCCGGCCGCTCTCTCGCCGCTCCCAGCCGACGGCGGCGGCGGGCGGGCGAAGGAGCTCCGCAGAGCGCATCGGCGCCGGGCGGTAGCGCCGCGGGGTAGGTGTCTCCGGACAGCCGAGCCTCCGGGTGCCGCCGCGGGAATTTCTGGGCGCAACCGCTGGTCTCTAACGAGCATCGGCGATAAATCCGAGGACGAGGAGGCGGTGGTGGCCGACCACCGGCTGTCAGCTGTCGGGGACGTCTCGCAGCCCATTCGCCGAGCGTGGTGCAGGGTCAGCGAGCCCGGAGCCGCTGCCGCCGCCGCCCCCGACAGCACCTTTCCTTCCCCGGCAGAGGTCTGCGACGGGTAGGATGCACTACGCAAAGCAAATAGTTAAAGATTTCGGGGGAGGAGCTAGGCCGCAATCCGCAATTAAAGATGAACTTTGGGTGAACTAATTTATCGGACCAAGGTAGGGGTGGGCAGCAACCTGGGAAGGGTATAAAAGGCGGCCCGCGGCGAGCCCAGCCCGCGCACTCAGAGCTCCCGGGGGGCCGGGCGGGAGTCGCTCCCCAGTCATGGGCTTCTCCGCCCTAGTCGCCAGCGCCCTGTGCACCTTCTTGCTGCCCCTGCTACTCTTTCTGGCTGCCGTGAAGCTCTGGGACCTGTACTGCGTGAGCAGCCGCGACCCCAGCTGCCCGCTCCCGCTGCCCCCGGGCACCATGGGGCTCCCCTTCTTCGGGGAGACGCTGCAGCTGGTGCTGCAGGTAAGGCGAGGCGATGGCGCGGGGAGCGGAGAGGCGCCCGTCTGGAGCCAGAGCTCCTCTGGCTGCAGGGGAGGGAGATGAGCGGTGACTTTGACAGGCTCCCGTGCCCAGGTGGGGAAGAGCTGCTCTCCCTGCCTCTTCCTCTTATCCTTTCTAAAATTTATTTTATCATATCCCCCCTCTCATCCCCTGTCTAGAGGCGGAAATTCCTGCAGATGAAACGCAGGAAATACGGCTTCATTTACAAGACTCACCTCTTTGGGCGGCCCACGGTACGGGTGATGGGCGCCGAGAACGTGCGGCACATCCTGCTGGGCGAGCACCGGCTGGTCTCCGTGCAGTGGCCCGCCTCGGTGCGGACCATCCTGGGCTCGGGCTGCCTCTCCAACCTCCACAACGGGCAGCACAAGCACCGCAAAAAGGTACGGCCCGAAGGCGGGCGGGGAGCGGGCGCGGTCGCCCCGGGCGCGGCGGCTGAGCCTCTGTCCCGTTCCTCCTCGTCCCCCCGGGCAGGTGATCATGCGTGCCTTCTCCCGGGACGCCCTGCAGCACTACGTGCCCGTCATCCAGGAGGAGGTGAGCGCCTGCCTGGCGCGGTGGCTGGGCGCCGCCGGGCCCTGCCTGCTCGTGTACCCCGAGGTGAAGCGCCTCATGTTTCGCATTGCCATGAGAATCCTGCTGGGCTTCCAGCCCCGCCAGGCCAGCCCCGACGGCGAGCAGCAGCTGGTCGAGGCCTTCGAGGAGATGATCCGCAACCTCTTCTCACTGCCCATCGATGTGCCGTTCAGCGGGCTCTACCGGGTAAGGCTCACGCTGGGCCAGGAGGAGAGAGGTGCCCCTGCGGCCAGGGGGAATCGGGGGGGAGGGATGGCAGTACAGCCTAAGACCCACACTGCTCTCCCTCCTGCGGTCAGGGCTTGCGGGCACGCAACATCATCCATGCCAAGATCGAGGAGAACATCCGTGCCAAGATGGCCCGCAAGGAGCCTGAGGGTGGCTACAAGGATGCGCTGCAGCTGCTGATGGAACACACACAGGGAAACGGGGAGCAGCTCAACATGCAGGTAAGGTTCCCCAGGACTGGATTCATCTCTTTCCCTCAGGCCATCTGAGAACATCACACTTGCCTTGTGGGGACAAAAGGAAAGAGCAGGAGATGCTCTGTCTCTCCATGAAATAAACCAGCTTGTGACCCAGCACTAGGGTGGTGAGGCTGCAGTCAAGCTGTTGGATGGGGAGACATGTCCACAGGGAGCATAAGCACCACCACCCCCCCCATGCTGGCCCCTGGGTGTCTGTTCCAGTTTGGGAACAATGTACACCATTGCAGTGGTAGAGTGGGCCTGGCAGACACACTGTGTTCAAGGCCTGTTTCTGCCTCTTGTATCCTTTGTGTAAGGAGTTGAAGGAGTCTGCCACAGAGCTGCTGTTCGGGGGCCATGAAACCACTGCTAGTGCTGCCACGTCGCTGATCGCCTTCCTAGGGCTCCACCACGAGGTCCTGCAGAAAGTGAGGAAAGAGCTGCAGGTGAAGGTGTGTGTCTTCCCCAGAGGCATTTCACAGGAGGGGGCAGTGGGAGGAAGGTACCTCCAGGACAGCTATCCCAGACAGGGCTCCCTTTGGCCCAGGTGGTGCCCTGCTTTTAGGGGTGGCAGGAAAATGCTGCTTGTAGCTGAGGGGCAGCTGCTTTGCAGTGCCAGGAGCCCTGGCTGTGTGGCTCGTGGATGTCATGGCAGCATTTTCCTTTCTAGGGGTTACTGTGCAGTTCCAACCAAGAGAAGCAGCTGGACATGGAGGTCTTGGAGCAGCTGAAGTACACAGGCTGTGTCATCAAAGAGACCCTCAGGCTGAGCCCGCCTGTTCCAGGAGGATTTCGGATTGCACTCAAGACCCTTGAGCTAAATGTAAGCAAGGTTTGGGCACAACTCCTCAGAGCATCTGCAAAGAATTTTGTGTTCATGTAGCCTGTCTGCCTTAGAGTGAGCTGCAGGAAGCCAGGAGGGGAGGTGGGGTGCACTGATGTATCTTGTCACTTGTCATTATTTAACACAGCAAGGTGCTCCACGTCTCCTTTCTGTTCTTTTTTATAGGGTTACCAGATCCCTAAAGGTTGGAATGTTATTTACAGTATCTGTGATACACACGATGTGGCAGATCTCTTTACCAATAAGGAAGAATTCAACCCAGATCGCTTCATGTCTCCATCTCCAGAGGACTCCTCTAGGTTCAGTTTCATTCCTTTTGGTGGGGGCTTGAGGAGCTGCGTGGGCAAAGAGTTTGCAAAAGTCCTTCTAAAAATATTTACAGTGGAGTTGGCTCGGAGCTGTGACTGGCAGCTGCTGAATGGACCTCCTACAATGAAAACGGGCCCCATAGTGTACCCTGTGGACAATCTGCCTACCAAATTCATAGGCTTCAGTGGCCAAATCTGAGAGCTCAACATTCACCTCTGACTGGATTTCTATATAGCATTTAATATGTACATAGTAACTTTTTATAGTAACAAAGGCCTTTAAATATTTAAAACTTGTAAATGTACAATAGTTATTTATGTCTTCTAAATATTTCAAGAGGCTATGATATTTTTCCCCCAAGCACTACAATTATGGGTCTCTGATTCATAATTAGATAATGTTATTTCTATAGAAATAAGTTTTCCCCTATTTAAAAATATCACCGAGAGCTGGCCAGCTAAGCATTTGAAGACATTTCAGGATGGTGTATGTATTAAGAAATATTCAAAAAGCAATCAAAACAATGGTAACTAGCTACTCATCCAAATTACCTGAAATGGTTATTGTTTGAGAATGTTTTCAGTATTATTTGTGTCTAGATCGTACGTTTAATGTGTGAATTTTAAGTTTGATAATAAAGTTTATTTTTGATGATCCTCTGTATGAAGATCTATGTGTATGTTAGAGAATAACTGAATGGATGTGGATGTGGATGTGGATGTGAATGGATGTGGATGAGTTTGGATGTAAAGACTGAACTGCTTTTGTGAACGAGGTATTTGCTATTTCTGTGTTCATAATTCTCCCCTCTTTCTCTTGTAGTTGCTTGGGAGTAGTTAATTGTTACAAATTTTAGCTTGTAAGTGCAAGAACAGTACAAAACCACATACTCAAAACTGCATGGAGTGATGGCAAGTGCTACAGGTCTCCTTATCAGGCACATCACGTTGAGCCACAGTAAATAAGAAAGAAAAAGAAAGCGGAATAATGTCACATAGGTCTTCCTCTGGAGCTGGTTGAGGAAAAAAAAATCATAAATGCCCTCTCCTCCCATATTACTGCTGACCTGTGTAAACAGACCACTGAATCTTGTTCTGTGTTCAGCTTGCTGGCTATGAATCTTTACTTACCAAGGTGTCTCTTATCAGCTGATAGAGCAAATAAAATCTCCTTATTTCTCCTTGAAATGCAACAGCTCTGCCTAGGTCAGAGATAGAGCATGCATTTGGTTTAAAAACTTCTTCCCTGGAATTCAGCAAAGTGAAAACTAAAAGGCAGGCACTAATGTGAATTGATTAACAGAGAATCAACTGTTGAGATGCAATTCCCCAGGGGTGTGGAAACAGGGCAGATAAAATGCCCTAGGCATGACCCCTATTTTGGCTTAACCATGAGGGGTTTTGTGGCCACCCCCGCTTACTACACCTATTAGTCTTCCCTCAAAAGTCAAACAACATAGGCTGGCTCTATAAACATCTACAAAGTAAACCAATGTAATTCAGTGTCACGAGCACTTGTAGCACCATATAGAATAATTAAATGTTTTGTTTGCTTCTGGAAAACAGTCACTTTTTTATTTTCTTCTCCTAAGATCAAAAATTAAGGATGGAGCTAAGTTGCCCAAAATAGCTGCAGGTGCTTAATAGCAGCTGTGAGGTTTGGAATAATTTTTAAGGGGTGTTTCTATAAAGCATTTGATATGTTTCCAGATAGCACTTTAAACACAGGAACTTCTAACTTATGGCTTTAGATACAACCTACATATGAGCATAACTATCAAGAATTTTTCATATTCATTTTTTTGTAGCCTCAAAATGCATTTTTTTCAGATTCCACCTGGGTCTTCTTGGCAATGTTTAAAACCTTAAATATTTTTTCTTGTGCAAACTTCTTGTACCATTATGTTTCTCAGGGACTTGACGAATAACCTCAGTTTAAGACTCCTTTATTACCAATATTGTAGTGGAAAATTCCAAACCTTGATCCTGATTTGGAGGTGATCTGGAGTCTGGAGAACAGTGGGACTCTTGTCTTGATATTCTTTACTAACATTTTCTGCTGTAACATCAAAACATTCTCCAATCCAAATAGGTGTTGATATTCTTTAAATGTTCTGTTTAGTTTTAATTAAAGTCTTTTATATGTGGGAACTTTTTGCATGGTCTTCATATTATTTTAGTTTATATTTTTATTTTATAAAGAATAGGAACCTAAGTGCTATCTGGAGAATACAAATACTCCAATACAAATGCAATACTTTCACAGTGTAAGTCTAAGGTCATACATGCAAGTTTTTAATTTTTGGGTTTGAGTCAAGTTTGCGTGGCTTTTATGTTCGAAGAAGAAAACAAAACAAAATAAAAAATCATATACTTAATTTGATTTTGTCTGGACATCTGGGGGCACATCCTCAGCTGCTGTAAATCGTGACAACATAACCTATGTTAGGTACTGCCCCTGTAATAATTTATCTCTGTAGCTAAGCAGTCTGTCACTGCTGTGCAATTTAGGCATCCTGGAGCTAGCGTTAAACAAGCTGGCTTGAGAAATGGTAGCAGTGTAGCTACAGTAAAACGGAGCTCAGTGTGGGTTAATTGCTAAAATATTTGCCCAACTTCTTGAGCAGGTTTTACAACCCCTGCTAATCTCCTGTATGCAGCTGTATTTTGACAGCTTGGATGCTGGCTGCAGACCAGTTTCAGGTGAGCTCTGGTGTGAGTGTAGCTTTGCCTGCTCAGCAGAGGCTGGGGTGGGCACATGCTGAGACTGTGGTTGCTGTTTAGGTGCTGCCTGTCTGCTGCACCCTGAGCCCCCACCCCTCTTGTTATGCTGGGTCCAGGAACTGATTTTGTTGAAAAATTACCTATCAAAAAACTAACTCCTTTTTGGGCAGACCAGGTCCTCATTCCAGCTCCCCACATGAGCATAGTTTGTGCTGGGGTGCTGCACCAAGACAGGAGGCAGGGTATTTTGTATTCCTCCTCTTGGTTAGCCCGTTATTTAAAAGAAAAATATTTGACCAGGTCTCTCTTCGAAAAATCACACACAATTTAGAAGGTGCCGTGCTTTGGTTCTGGAGTAAAAAGCCATGATTTATATGGAGCATGCTGGTTCTTCCCTGAGGATGTTAATAGAACCCACACTTCTCCTAAAACCATGTGAGTAACAGCTCCTGCCAGCCAGCTGCATCTCTAAAGCTTAGAATTTCTGATCTATTCAGTGCTAAGTGTGTTGTTCTTAACAACACACAGTTGCATCTAGTATTTAATCAAAAGTACATTTAAGAATTACACTAATGTAAATTGGCATTGAGAAATGATACTTGACAAATCAATACTTGATTGAAAGGTAAGAACATTTCCAGATAAGGTCAAAACAGCTAAAAGTGAATTTTGCTAATGATTATATGACTAAGAAAAAAAAATCCCGAAGACACATTGGAAATTATTAAAAATAACTCGATTGGGTTTATTTATTTTGTCCTTGTGAAACAAAGATGTCTTACTTGCATGTTGCTTTCAGCAGTGGAGCTGGGAAACACTTTCTTTTGTTTTGGTTCATAGAAGAACCTATTCAAGGGACAATATAATTTGAAGTCTTGTATGCTTAAAGTTTTTAACTTACTTTTCTGACATTTTATTTTATTACTTTTCTTAAAGGAATCTTTTCCTTGACCTTGCAAGATGAGAGGCTGATAAAAAGATTTTCCTTCTTTCTACCCCATTTCAGTCTAGTGTATGTTTTCTTAGTTTATTCTGTTCAGAGATTGGAAATAACCTTTGGAGAAGTACCAAGAAAAATACTTAATAATATGTAAAATACTTCATCTTTGATTTTCAATTTGTACTTTCCTAAGTGCTATAGGAAGCTTTTAAAAATGTTTTTACAAATATGCATCTAGCCATCTTTGAGAACGGAACAGTGCTCTGTTTTGTTAATTTTGCATGTCTGCAGAGGTTTCCAGGGTGGATGCTGATATAATAATATGCCTGTCTTCTAAAAACTAATGTTCATAAAATTAGAACCCTGGATCCAACTCCCTATTTTTTTTTAAATCATTGGAATTGATTTTATGATGTATAAATTCTGAAAATTTGCTTTCTATCTCAAAGAAAGCTGCACTGCTTAGACTCCCTGAAAATCCAATGTTACTTTTGATATAGTCTTAAACACAGATTAAATAGCCTGTGTGCAAGCAACCTACTGCTGAATTTCTTTACCTGAAAACTGTTGCATCTCATCTTTCCTAGAACAGTCTAACAGGATTGTATGCAAGACTACTGGATCTTTTACAAGGTTATTCAGGACATTTGCATAAACCAAACTTTAATCTATTGACTTTCAGCAAAGATTTAGGAATTTTAAAATGCAGACACAAATCTAGTGTTTGAGATATACTGCTGGTATGTTCCAGGCCCAAATTAGTGAATTTATTTATGGCTTAAAGGTACTATGTTACACGTAGTCGTACTCTATTATAACAAAAAAGAGTAGGGTAGGTTTGGATAACATTTAATTGAGATAGTTTTGTTTGCCAGGTGGTTTGTATTGTAAATTCTCTGTCAAATTATACATCCAGCATGCAATGCAAAACATATACAGATTAGCAGCAAAAATTCAAAAAGTTTATTAGTTGCAACCATTAGAGTGATAGATTAGGAGAAAGGAAATGTAACTGGCAGCAAGTTTAGAGAAGACTCATTACTAGACTGGCTTGCTTCACTTGTTTAATAATGTCTTACAAAAAATGTTATATGAGAAGTTCAATGAATAATGCAGCCTTCATTAAGTTATGTAAATGAATGTAGCTTCGTGGGTGGGTTAGAAATAAAATATTTAACAAATCTGTTTACATCCAAAGAGTAAAAGCAGCGGAAACAGCTTCTAAAGAATCTGAGATTTAAATATTTAAAAGGTGACAGACAGGAGAACTTTCGTAGTAGGACATAATAGTGCTGTTTTAATAGGTGTTTACAGCTTGCCTCTCAGTTGCAACATAGACAGGGCAAGATATTAAATATTCTCAGTTAATTAAAGTGTTATTTGTCCCTTTATCAGCAATCCCAACATCACAGTTTCACTTGTATGCTGTTAGTGCCCCGGAGACATGCAGAACTTGTGTGAATTGCAAGGCTGGAAGGATCATTTTAGCAAAAGTGACTTATGGCGTACTTGTTTGCCAGGTCATTTTGTTCACAAATACACAATCATTCATATGTTGCTAGATTTCAATGCTTTTCTTTTCCCCAGTTTATGACCATTTTGGAAAGCTTTAAAATTCATGGGTTAAGACTAGGCTGCTGTGCAGGATAACTGTCACAACATGAGAAAAACATAAACCCAGGACTAAATCAGCCATAGACAACTAGTTCTCCTACCACACCCACAAATGCCAGCTTTTCTTATGCTTCTCCCGAAGCAAGTCCTTGGATTTGGGCCTCACAGCTTGTGCAGAAGGTCAAAGATTGTTGGAGGCTGTTTTCGAGCAAAGGGGGGAATAAATTCCAGAGCTGAGGGCCTCTCACAGGATCTCTCTAGAGATAAACGTAACCAAAATGTAGTCAAGTACCATTCCCACTCTTGAGTAGGAGGCAGGCTTGTAACTTTCTGAGGTGGTGGGAAGCTGGAAAGATTGGTGTCGACACAGAGATGTGGGTCCTGAGCAGTGCTCTAGGTGCAGTTTAAGGAGGAGATGCACACAGGCACACATCTACCAAGACTTGTTAAGTCATCTTTGTTAATGCTGCTTTAAATGAAATAGCTTCCTCCAGGAATTGCTATTTTGAGGGGAAAAGCAACAATTTAGGTTTGGGATTTTTTTCTGCTTGAGCTCTATGAGATCAACACCAATTTGGTGTATATCTCAGAAATATACTGCATTTGTAAAATATCAGTGAAACAAACACATTTTCAAGACTGAATCTGAAATTTCCATGGAATTATAATAGGTCTTGCTTTCCTTGGCTTGCCGACTTAATTGAATTAAAGAAGCAAGAGGCTGTGCTGTGCCTTACCTAATAGCCTTTATTTTCTATCTGAGCCCTTCTGAATGAACTAACAGCTTGTATCCTTTGGGAAAGCAAGGAAGGGACTGCATATTGCCCTGCTAGCAAGAGTAGTGCCTGCCTATGTGAATGGAGTTGGGTTTTTCCCCCTTTTACTTAAAATCTACGTAGTGCACCTACTCATTAAACACGCTGCTTCTCTCCAAAGCTTCCCTTAGAAGCCTAGGAACCCCAGAGTAATCGGAAACTGCTCCCTGACCTGGCAATAGCCTCCTCTTTTGTGAATTGTCGTTAACTTTGACAAGAATGGAAGGAGATAGGGTGGGAACAAAAGGGGAACCAGCAGTGAGACAAACAGCCCCACTGCTCCAGCGCCGCACTACTGCCCTGGCTGCCTGACACGCAGGTGATTTTCACCCCGGTGTCATCCTCCTTGTCCTGCTGTCTCTGGCTCTTAGTGTCATTATATTAAATATATATTATTGATGTTAATGATGCTGCCTACAGCACTGCAGCAAGCTAGCACATGCATTATAAATCCAGCAGTTAAAGAGAAAAATTCATTAATTTTGCTTGAAGTGATGGCATGTCGTGATCTTTTTGCTCATTTTAAGACATGAAATGGCTCATATTTGTGACATTTCTGAGGGAACTTTTCCTCTAACTGGGACTAAGAGCATGTTGGTCTCTGAAGTTCACTAATTGTCAGTCAGTATTTCTAGAAAAAAATCGCAAATTTCCACCATAAGGACATGCACAGCAGAGTACATTTACAGAGACCAGTTACTTGCCTGCAAAGTGGAACCATCCACTTTTTATGGAATTATCTTATTATTATCTAGTATTACCTTACTAGCATTCTGCTAGTAATTTTTTAAATCAACAGTTTGGAGATGTACTTATTATCAAAGTATTCAGGAGGAGAGAAAGGAGACAGGCTGAGCATGCTGATGTGGAAATCCAAGAATCCTTAAGCAGTCAAAGGTACTTGTTTATTTTGGTGGCTCCTTGGTGATTGTCCTTTTCACCTTTTATTAACCTGCAAATGGATTAGTCCTCGTAAACTAAAGAGAAGAGACCAGTGCACAACCCACTGCCCCAGAGATAAGGTCACAAAGAGGGGACGTGTCCCGAGTACAACCTCGGAGAAGAAATAGAAGTCTGAAGGCATTTACACTAGGCTGCCATCGTGCTTTACTAGCCCTACTGTGATTTACCGTACCAGTTCAACTGCTGACACCTTTATGTCCCTCCCTCCTATCCCAGCAGGCCACAGAGACACAGTCCATGATAGATGCTGGTGAACTTTTCCTCTGATCACCTTCTGAAGAACTTTCCCATAATCTATTGTTTTCTATCACAGTGGAAAACAAAACAAGGGGGTTTTTTTTGACTTTCAGTTACCAGCTATTTTGCCCTAACTTTAAAGCAATGTACTGAATTTATTACATCAGTGTGAAAGAAGTTTTAAACTCTTGTCTCTTTATCCTACTCCCTGAACTTAACATGGTCCAGAGTAAATCAACGTAATTGCTGTTAGACCTACATTGTTGCAGGAATGTTTTATACTCCGTGTTGTCAGTTATTTAGAACAGTTAATTGAAATTGCAAACATAAAGAGAGGAAAGCTACAGTTAAGAAATTAACTTTTTTTTGGTGCCTGTGGCTGCTTGTATGAATTACATAAAGAGCTAACACTAATGTAAGACCAAAAGTGTCTGGAATATCTAAAAGGAAAAAATACATTTGTGGATTCAAGGCAAGTATTTCCTTTAACTGACTGATAAAAGTGTAAGAACCCACTCTGGACTGAGAGAAGCAGCTGACCTATTGTTCTTTGTGACTCCAAATATTTACCAAAATTTTGTATTTGCTTCTAAATAAATAGATGCCACGGGCTACACCTGGTTTTGTCTCATCAAAATTCAGCACCAGTACTTCAGCATGAGGGGGAAAAGAAAGTCACAGCAACACTAACAAGGGGTATATTGAAGAGAGTGCACTTGGAAGAAGGGGACACTGTGCCACAAACTCTCCTGAGGGTGTTCTTCCTCTGAGCATACCCTCAGCTGAGTTCCTTGCTCCTGCAGCCTGCAGAAAGGCTGGGAAGTGCATCCAGAAGCATCAGTACCTGTGTAACAGGCAGTTATGGAGTGGCTGGACTGGGAGGGAGATACCAGGGAAGGCCAAGTCAGCACTTGTCAGCAGTGTCCTGACTACAGCTCTGATCAGCTTCGTCCTTTCTGCAGAGAATTATGCTTGAGGATGTCTACCATAAAATGCTCCCAAGTATACTTCCCCAGTCTTGTGCAAGACTCTCTGTTCTCTCTGGGTTGTGAGTGTTGCAGACTCAAAGTTGTTGGTGTTCTGTTTGTTTGTTTGTTTGTTTTAATTATTTTGATAATGGCTTCTTATAATTAACATTGCTGTAGAGGAAGATTTGGCCTAATGTCTTTTAACAAATTAAGTATTTGTCTTGCTATTTTTTTCTTCATATACTGTACTTCATGCTCTCTAAGCCCAACTTCTGAGCTCTGCTCTATCAGCATGGCTGGATGTGGTTTTGGAACCATTGTTCTCAGCACAAGTGGCAAAATTACAGCTGAGATATTATAAACCAATCTTGTATTCCCGAATTCCTTAAAATTGATCTGGCAGCATGAAGCCTGCAGTCAGGTTAGACATAGAAATATTTACTCACACTGTATGTGGGCAAATGTATATAGTTATACATCTAGCTGTATAAAGTCAGGTAGAAATACGAAAAATTATTTTTAACTTCATATTCCCTACATTAGGCAAAGAAATACAGATGCACTGTGGATTTGAAGCTTAAGCTGTCACCTTTAAAGCACAGTGTGTGTCCCACCTGGCCTCTGGTCGTTGTTTACTTGCTTTTCCTGAAGGTTGGAGGAAGGACAAGAATTTTAGCAGCAGCTTCTTGATCAGAACTGTCCTTGCAGCCACAGCAGAAAAGGGGCAGGAGTGCAGTCAGGCCACCAGCTTGTGACAAGGTCAGGATAGGTGCTTTCGTGCCTGCTCAGCTTGTTCAGATGGAGGGGACATAAGCGTGCTGAGAAAAGAGCAAGTGGGGAGCACGGAAACCCAGCCCTTTGCTGCTGGTTCTACCCAACACTTGTGCACCTTGCAGCTCCGGTCACCTCCCTCCCTGTCAGCTTCCTCCTTTCCCATCTTCCTTTCATCTCCTGCACGTCTCTGATCCCTTCTATCTGCTGCTGCACTCTGGCTTCCCTTCCCTCCTGCCAGATACCGTGCAGAGGGTAAATGCGGTTCGCGTCCCCTGGTGCTCCCTGCACCTCTCCCCCTGTACCAGGTTTCCCTTTCTCCTCGTGTCCCTCCGCAGGGCTCACGGTGGCCCTGTGTCCCTGTCGGTAGCGTCCCACCATTCCCGTCCGAATTGCCTTCCTCAGTCTCCTACCCCTAGTGAAGGCAGACTCTCCAGTCTTTATTTGTCTGGGAAATGGCTCATTTAACTGGGACAGGGAGGATGGGCAGGGATGAGAAAGGGCCATTGTTATGCTGAAAGCAGCTAATGGGTGCCACCAGACACGTGTGCGATCTACAGACCGTAGCAGGAGTCCCTTAAGCAGTGCTGGTACTGCCCAGGCCACCAGGGTTTCCCACTTCTCCCTTCTCAGCTTTCAAATTTTCGTCCGATTGACGCTGGTCTGGCACCATTCCTTGGCATTTTCTTATGAATTTGTTGGGGTAGTCAAACCACACCATACTACACCCTCGAGTTGAGAAAAGCCCTTGTGATATGCCTGTTACCAAAGACCTGAGGCTGTGCCTTTGGAGAGCTGGCAGCCCCTCTCCTGGGTGGGAGGGACTGCTGGATGGAGCTGCAGACAGGGCTCCCTCTGGCTCTGCTTGGAGCCACCTGAGCACTGGCCAGCTTTGTGGAGAGAGGCTGGGAATTTCTGGCCCAGGCCCTTACTTTCTCCTGAGCATTTAAACATGCCATTAGAAAAAAAAAAAAAATCCACAATTTTCCAGGAGAAAATATTTTTTTTACAGGCAGATGCTCGGCCTTCAGCAGATGTGTAGGTCAGCTGCGTGGTCTGAGTGTCTATTTGATTAAGGAGGTCTTCCTTTGTGTTCCTGTAGAAATTAGGCTTAACTCATGATTGGACTGGAGCTTTTATGGTTATTAGGCAAAACCAGTCAGTTTAAAAGCCTAAATAGCTCAGGCTATTACAACAAAAATCATTCATTGTCATACTACTTCATGGGGCTGCCTGTTAGAGGCAATGTGAATTTTGGCTCACTTTTTCAGTTGTGCTGTGTGGAGACTTGAAAGTTACCTTAATTTTCACCCATTCCCATTTTGTTTCTCTTTCTGCCTCACCCCATCTCTAGATCACACGTGCTGACTTTAATGCTCAACATGAGCAGTAAGCCTCTCAGAGTTTTCCTGTGACCAAAAAAAGTGAAAGATGAGTAAGATTTTGCTGGTCAGAAATTGACCTGATTCATTGAAACAAATCCAAGCTGCTGGAATGTCTGTAAATATGCCATAATGAATCACTAGTGACCTCTGAGGGGAAGATAATGTGTCAGAGATTGCCTACAGATACATCTTGTAGACTGGTATGGAAGATGGCTGTTCCCGTATTTCCCGATAGGTACAGGGAAGGCACTTGAAATAAATCTTACAAGAAACAGGGTGGCTGGCATATGGTGTTATCCCCCTTCCAGTCACATCTAGCTCAACTCAGCAGTGGCTGGCGCAGTTATCGTTGTCCTTTAATGGTCCATGAAAATGAACTTTTGATCCCAGTCCTGTTTTAAGTAAACAGATGACCCCATCAAGCAACACCATCCCATTTGGGAGCTCAGCAGAGGCTAAAGCTAGCAGTAAAAGATCTGCCATTTACAGACACTGCTAGTGAGCTGTGAACTTTCATCCAGGGGGTGATGGTGGTGAAAGGACGCAGGAGGAAGTAGGAGGAGTGACACTTGGGCCTTACCAATTTATGGTCAGATTTTTTCAACTCTAGTTCCTTCTGTCAGAAGAAATGTTGGCAAAGAAGGATATTATCCATGAATGAACTCGTGAGGAGGAAAACGTTAGTAACCCCTCCTGCCTCTCCTAGGGGTTGCCTGTGTAGTGGCAGGAGAGAGTTCACATCTGGTTCAACTGTCCCCTGGCTGCAGTGGCAGTCCAACACCCCGCTGCTTTTAGCCGGAGTGATGCTGAGGGATGGCGGTCAGCACACGTGCAAACCCCGGCCCCGTGGAGCTGAACTGGGTGATAAAGTGAGTAAGTGCCTCTAGCAGAAATTGTGTGCAGACTGAACTCCTTCCCATTTCAGTGCTAGAAACCATAACTCTCTTGCAATATGGTGTGATTAAAGGCTGCCGCAGGCCACTTTATATTTGGTCTTTAAAGTGTTTATTTCGGGAACAAGAAAATTCACTGTCCATAAACCTTTTTTTTTTTTTTTTTTTTTTTTTTTTGCAATCTTCTTTGTTAAGCCAAATTCATTAGTTTAAACTTAAGGACCGCCTTATACCATAAAGCTGAATAACCTTTTTTTTTGTTTGTTTGTTTGGGGGAAGGGAAGAGAGCTGCACGGCCTTTCACCTTCCAGCTTTACAAGCAAAGCCAAACTTCTGGGCAATCACTGCAAAATGGTTTTTCCCTCCCCCTCTTCCAGTGGTGGATGCAAACAAAGGTCTTTAGGGCTGGCTACTCCAGACTTCAGGACTTTTAAAGGTCTTTACTTGACTGGAGATCAAAGGTTTCTCCTTAAAGAGTTTATCACTCAGACAACTTTGCAGTTAGCATTTCAAACTGGGTTTACAAGTCAAATAATTTAGCAATTTCTTCTAACCATGTGGCCTTATGCAGAGGCTGCTGGATGCCAATTATAGCACCATTATGACATGGAGTGCAGCACTATCTATTGACAAATGTGTGTACCCTTTTCACCATTCTTTACTGCAGAAAAAAGAGGTTTCTGCATATTCTGAGTGGGTCCCAGACTGCTCAGCTGGAGCTCCCTTCCTGGGATTGTGGATTCCTTCTTTGTCACCTGGAGTATGGCTCTTCAGCTCTCTGTGCCCTGGCAGAAAATGTTTTTCTCCTTGGAAAGAGTAAAACCTATGAAGATAAGTAACTGGCTGGTGAGCATTATTATCATGGGTGTACAATGATAGTAATGTGACTAAAACGAGGTCTTAAACATTGTACAAATGCCCTGACCGTTATTAACCCTTCTCTTTTCAATGTTGCTATCAGACTGTCCTGACACTAGGAAGTAGAGATTGGTGTGTACAGGCCAAGCCAATGACCAAAATGCTGTTGTCAGCAAACCTGCACCAGCAGCTCTATCACATTAGCTGCTTGAGTCCAGAGCTCTGTTTATTTTCTGTGCTACGTTATCATCTGTTATGTTGTTGTAGGTTTCTTTGCTGTGCTAATCACTTTAAGCACCTTCCAAAAGTGCATTGAACAATGACACTAGCACCCATCTTGGATCTGCATAGCTCTTCCTCTCACCAGGCAAAGAAATGGAGACATTGAGTAGTTTTGGGGATGTTGAAATGTATGTTTCTGTTAGTCCTTTACAGTCTTTAGTCCTTTATAGTCACAAAAAGTATGTGTTTACACGTTGTACTTTATTTGAATGTAAAATTATGGTAGCAATATCAGCTGCCTGTTAAATTGTCAGAAGAATAATACATGGGGTTTGTTGAGGGGAAGGTGCCTAGGCTTACACAAACAATCAGCCTGTTGTAAGCAGAGCTGTGCAAGAAATATTATATATATCCCTTCTTTATGCACCTGGAGGGTGGTTTTGCTCTGCCTGCTAACTAAGGAGGCACAGGATCTGACTTTGGCTGGCAATTCCAGAACAGAAGCATTTTATGGTAGCAGAAAGTGAAAAAGTCAGTGGGTCGGGTTTTTCAGACAAAAGGCTGAATGGTTTCTCAGAGCTCCTGCACAACCAGTAGTATACACAGTATTTAGGCTACATTATTAGTAGTAGTTTAGCTGGCTAATTGTTTTCAGCTCAAAGGGCATGGAAAGGTAAGGAAAAACGTCAGCATGCTATGGGTAATTTGTGGCATATATTTTTTCCAGACAGACATTCTGTCTTGTAGATGCCAACCATGATGTAGGCTGATATATTCAGAATTATGGGTGACTGAGCACTCAGCAGAGGAATTGCATGTTGTTATTAAAGAAATGGTGTGTTCTACCTGCACCTATAAGTATGTGAAAGGCTGGTTAAGGATAGCTTTTTATTTAGGATAATTAGGTGTACATTAAGTACAAATACTCTCTCTAGATTTACATGACAGTAGTATCCACTCAGCATCCTGATCACTTAACAGTGTTAAATTCTTAGGGAGTTCTTTGATCATCAGGTCCTTTCTCTCACAAAGAGGGGGTTATTTTCTACATTATTGGTATTGCATAACTTCTATTCCCCAGGCTGACAGTTTCTACAAGAAGCCAAGGTCATTCACACAAACACATTGCAGAGGAACACCAAGGGTGTTGCATCCTTCTCCTGACCAGATTTTGCATGTTAGCCTATCCTTAAGCAGTGTCTACACCATGCAGAAGGCTTATGCAGACCAAATTGAAGACAATAATGATAGTGATATGATATCAAGCACTGTCTAATGCAGGGACCATGCAATATTATGTACAAAAGCAAGGTACAGTTCGGAAGACAACATCATTTGAGTTGATGAGCAAAATTCCACTTGAATTTGAAAAATCAGGCTTTATCTAGCCAAAGCATCTTGCAGGACTTCTCTAGCAACCTAATCTTTATGCAGGAGTCCTATAAAGAGACTCTCTTAATTATTTTATTACTATTAAAATGTCACAGCATCTAGGAATCTGTAGCATGAACTAGGAGTCTAAAACAGCGTTTTCCAATACATCTTTGTTCTCAATAGGCTACAAATCTTGAGGGCCCTAGATCCATTAATTTTTTACTAGATATACTCAGGATGTCACTCAGAGGAGGGGAAATAGCAATGATGTTTCCCTTTCATGTAATTGCCTACTAATGCAAGTTGCCATCCAAGACATAGGAAGTATGAGTCATACCTTGGCTGGGTGACACGCTTCACCCTCTTGCTGGGAAGATATTCCTAACCACAGAGCCTCCAGCAGCATGGTGAAGTGTTCAGCTCCAGAGCAGAAGTTCCACCCTACCTGGAATTGTGCCAGACCATGGTTATAAATATTCACTGGTCTGGTCAAAAAGCAGGATGCAATCACAGGAGCTGGAGTGCTTCTCTGAAAGTGAGGGGCTTGGCTGTACCTTTAATGAAGTTGTACATCTTTTGAAGAAAGCTTGCTCAGGCTGAGGATGAGGTCGGTGTCAGTTTGGTTACCATGTTGGTGAGATGGCTGCTTTAGCGTGGAGCTGGTGTGTTCAACTCTGCTTTTCACAGTGCCACCTGCAACCTTAGCTCTGTATAACCCAAGCTTTCTCATGATGAGTGTGCTTGATTTTTGAAAGAAGAATACTTTGAAATATGAAAGTTAAGCTCCTAGGAACCCTAATTCCAAAGGCTCAGGTTTCACTCTCTGTGATTTAGTTCAATTGTTTCTTGGGATGACAATACAGGCCAGTGCACTGGGGAGTGTATTTGCTCATTGCAGTCCTGGAAATAGTGGTTAAAACTGACAAGAGTGAGGCAAGGAACAGCAACACTGACTTACTGCAGAAATGCTCAGATTTCCTAATGGACTATCACCTTTTCTGTGCCTGAATGTGAACATTGTCCACTTTATTATCTCTGTCTGGAAAGAGCAATTGAATAAAAGATAGTCAGAGACCTGAACCTTTCTGAGTGATTTATCAAGTAGTAGGGGAATTCTCAATATGAGAGTTAAATCTGGAAAACAGCTGCGTTATGAACTGAATCAATGCAAAATACAAATTCCTTGTTCTCTCATACCCTATTTGGTTTGTTCATTTTATTTCAATGGTAGTAAATGGGGATCCAGTTTTGCATTCCTTACTCAAATGCACAATTAATGTAAAAGAATTCCCTTGTCTGAAAACAAGTTGTGAAAGGTCTGAGTTAAAACAGCAGGAGCAGGCAGTAAGTCATACACTGCAGAATAATAACTTCTTAACGTAATATCATCATGTGCCACAAAAACTAGAAACTAAAATATTCACACTGACCATAAAAATATCTTTCTACACTTCACCACATCCTAAGGTATGTTTTCTTTTGGAAGTAATGTATAATATATTCCTACCATTACTATTGCTTGGTGAAGTGGTTCTTGCAAAGTTTACTATCTGCTGCTGCAAGGTGGGGGGAGGAAGTGGAGAGAAAGAGCTTGTTTTTAAATTTTAATTTTGAGAGAAACTATATTAATATGTCAATAGCTTGCAGGAATTAATTTACAGATAGCTTTACTTTGGCAACTATGTGGTAATTTTTATATCAGAGCTAGTAATTTTTATCAAAAGCAAAAAATGTTATGGCACTGCTCTATAAAAGACCTTCTTTGGCACTGCTGTTGCAGGTAATTGCTATCTAGTCACAAAACCTATTCTCAAAATGTATCAAACTTGGCCGTCAAAACAGGTATGGTACCTGCTTCTGCTATTCCTAAAGCAAAACTCTCCTTCAATGTCTCTTTTCTAATAGTTAAAACCTTCTTCAAAATCCAGAAAAATTTGCTCAGAGCTAGATTATAATTATTTATTCTTGCACTAATTTGGTTTTAAAATTAATAAAGGTTTTTCCATTTTGAGTATAGAGAGCCATTCTAGCAGACTTCACTCTATTGCATCACACAAACCTTTTCATTCTCTTCTCCAGGGTCCTGTCAGTACAGCAAGCTTTCTCTTTAGTCATTCAATTGTGAACAAAGATGAATTTAAAGTATGGGCTAATGTGAACAGTATTCCAGATGAGGCTTGAACAACACCTTCTCCAGTGTTATGAATGTTTGCCTATTTCCACTGGAAGTGCCTCACCTCATATATTCCAGGATCACTTTTGACTTTTCACAGCCATATCATATTGGCAACTCAGTCTTTCCATGATCAGGTAATACCTCCTGACCTTTTATTTTTCCTTCAGTGGTTTCCAGCTGATGAGAATTATTGGTCTCATCTTAGTCTAATTTTAATTCCTGCTATTAGTTGCTAAACATTCCCTTTATATATTACTTTTCATGCCACTAGCACACTCCTGAGTGCCATTCTCTTTTGGACACTACTACCCTCTTGACTTTTTGCTGTCTTATGAAATGAGATGGTCACAGAACTGATCACAGTGAAATTACAGTAGTAATTTCTCACCCAACATCTCTGACCAAATATTACCTCCTTTAGAGCCTCCCCCCTAGCAAAATCCTCATCCACCTCACAGCTCTCAATTCCTACCTTCTCTACCTTAACTAGCAACACCTACAAAACACAGCACTAAGTGCTCCACTGCAGGCTTTTTCTGTGCCCAGAAATTCTGTTATTTCTTCAAAACGAACCATCATGAAATGCCTCATCCAGTCTGATATAATTACCATGAATTCTCACTGGTAGAACTGAGCTTCATATGTTAGTTCTGTACAACATCCTATGAAACAATCTTTAACTTGTCAGGAAAAATTTAAAACGTATGCATTTCAAATATGGAGATATTGTCAACAGCTGCAGCTTTGTGATACATGAGTGCAATATTCAATAGCTAATTCCTCCCAAAACAGAGGGGATAGAATGCAGAAGAAGCAGGATAATGCTTGTCTGACTTGTTTTTTTTTTTTTTTTTTGGTCTGTTTCTCCACTGAGTATCAAAATGATTAAATTCTTTCAAAGTGGGTGAAAAACATTTTTGTGACTACAGTTGTGTAAAAAATCTACTTTATTTATTGAGTGATTAAATCTTTAGAATACAGACCTGGTATAGCTGATCTGTCCTAATAAAAAGACAAGATTCAAGAAATATTAATATTCTCCTAATTACACAGAGATGATGTATATACCAACTTACAATGCATACACTAATACTTTCAATTCTGTACCATTTTATGACCTTACACTCTTTTGAGATCTAGATCTTTGTGAAGCACAATGGAATGGAGAAAGAAGAGGGATTTTCTCATTTTCTGGTATGGACAACTTAAAGCAGATATAGTTACCTATATAAAGCTATTTATACACTACTAAAAAAATAGAATTTAAATGTAGAGAGGCTTCAAAAAGTTTTCCTGCTTGGAATCTCTTGTTAAATACATTCTGTAATTTAGCCATTATGTTAGACATTCTTTTAATAGTGGAAAAGATAATTCCCAGATATAAGTTCTTACTTCTTGTTCCTATATGTATTTTTAATCAATGACATATTCGTTAATATTTTTTGGAAAAGGGAATATGTAGGTGGTTTGGACGCATATTTGGTCAGATGATAAATACATGTAGCAAGGCACCAAAATATTTTCTTTACGGAATGGAAAGAACCCATGATAAATGGGCTTTTTCTCCTCAAAAAACAAACCAACCAACAAAATTAAAAATCCCCAAAACAACAACAGCAACAAAAACCCACAAAAAAGCCCCAAGAAACAAAAAAACCCAACAGCACATTTATAACTACTGAAATCCAGCTAAAAATTATAAGAAGATAAGCATTTTTGCAGCTGACTTCAGACTCAGACACCTGGTTTTGCAGCACAGAACCACCTGTGCAGCCTTAAACATGAGAGGAAGGAAGTACAGTACACAAGGTAAAAAGTACAGGGCGAGGCAATGTGATGTATCCCTTAGGTCAAACAAGAGGCTGTTTGTAAATGACCCTTCTGAGGCAGGGTATGACTTCCCAGGACTGGAGCTCTCTACAAAGGGATGCATAAATAGCAGTTGTTCACAGCAAGGGTTATACTATATGGCTATTAGAGTGAATAGAAGCAACTCACTTCTTGCCAATGACAGGAAATAAGGTCAAGCAAAGATAACAGGTCTTTGAATTAGAGGTTTTCAAAATATTAGTCTTATGCCTTTCGTATGGAGTGAATGAGCGGTTCTCTTTAAAATATCCTGCTTCTGAAACTCAGGGGCATTTGAAACCAAGCCTATGAAACAGCAGTCATGAGGTTTTGTATCTGCCTGACCCAGCTTCACTTACCCCAGGAGCCAGTATGTTTAATAACATCGTCGATCTGAGTGCAAATAGTTTAAAAGGCAGCTGAGGCCTCATTCTGCAGGGCCTCCCCAAAAAGAAAGGAGAAGAAATCATGTAGTGTGTCAATGCTGTAATAGCACTGTTAAACATCTGACTTGCTTGAGAAAATAAATGTTTGTATAACAGCATCTTGTTTACTATCAATCTTTAATACCTGCATGTGCTGCAGGAATAGTTATCTTTTTCTACAATTCCTTAATGGATTAACTACATAATCAGTTTCCAGAGTGACCAAGCCTTAGTTTTCTTCTTAGGCATTTACTAAAGGGAAATTGATCTTTTCCTGTTACATGTTTCTGAATGTGACTCATAAATCATCATCCAAAACCAGGCATTATCATGTTTTAAAATGCAAGCATTTAGTATCAAAATCTGTTAGCTTTCCAGTGATTTCTAGAAGCTCAGTTTGAGCTACTGTCCTCTTACCTCTTCAAATCTTACAAAGTATTTTTTCCTGCAAGTGTTTTAAAAACACAAAGCAACTGGATCTGTGATAGATGTATGAAATCAAATCACAGGCAAAAACTTAAGATAATTTAAATTCTTATGTACACTTCTGATGTTCAACAATCACACAAAAAGTGAACCTACATAAACTTGTTCCATAATGGGGTTCAGTAGAGTGCATTCAAAATTAGATCTGCCAGCAATTGTGAGGACATGGGCAAAACATGAAAAAAAATGAATATACTGGGGTTTTTTGGTAGCACCTCTAGTAAAATAGTACCTCATGTTAATTTTGTATTGATATTTTGTAGTCAAAATCAAAAATTAAAAAATAATTGAATGTCAAATTACTTCTTACAGATATATAGCTGTAACAGATTTTCTCTCAGCTGTGTATGCCTCCTATGTTTAGCAGGTATGCAATTTGATTTTGCACATATGTTGTTGCTTCAATAAAACACAAATCACTGCTAAGTAATTTCTGAATAGTTAGTAAATTTATGTAGCATAAACAGATAGACTCCATAATTTGTTCTAGTGTTTGGATACACATTTGTGTTTCAAGTCAAATGTATAAAGAACAATGTGTTGTTTTGGTGGTGGTGTTGTTGTTGTTTTTTAATAATAGAGAGTCTTATCTGTCATTCTAACAAGAAAGTGTAAAAAACTGTTGATGGTCACTAATGGGTTAGTTGGGTTAAAAAAAAGGTTAAACCTCCTTTCTGATTGTCCCTTAATCATAGGCAAGTTCACTGATGCAGGGGTTTGATACCTTTCATAGGGATGCCAAAACGACCCATCTAAGTAGGTCAGCTGCAAGGCAAGGGAAGAAAAAAATTTCACACATTTGTGTTCCTTTTGTAATGCTGCAGCTCCTCCTTTAAAATGACATAAAGCATATTTCTTCTTGGGGTTCTGCATTTAAGTGGAAAATATTTCTCCTTTTATGTTGTATGCTTTGTTCAGTAATAAAATGCCAGTGATGTTAATTAGATAGATGAAGATTGTTTAATAAACAAATAATTTGTTTCTGGTAAAAATGTGTTGTTTAGGCAGAAGAAGCATGAAGAATTAGAATATATTTATTAAAACTAATGGTTATAGATACATTTCATTCCTACATGACATTCTTCAGTATATAGAGTGATCCACAATCAATAATGAGATCTGTAGTAAGGAAAAATGCTAGAAACTATTATACTTCAGCTACATTTCAAAGATTGCTGGTTTAAAACTGTAATAAGACAAGGTTATGTAGTCAAAATGTTTTCTTCATTACCATATGTCTCTTTCAATGGTAGGAAACAAGAGAAGGTTGTAGCCCTAATTAGGTCTATCACATCAAAAATCTAATTCAAATCTGAATATTCAGCAGACAAGTTATATTAAGAAGTAATCAGTAATAGTGGTCAGCTTTTCCCAAGGCATGTGCATCCAAACATGCAGTAGCAACCAGGACTGGTCACATTACTTCTGCTGCTCCTGCTCTGGGAAGGTTTCTCATCCTTATTTCCCAACAGAAATCTCCATGTCTCCAATTCCTTTTGGCCTGATTGAGGAAGAGTTAGAAGGAAAGCAATTAGCTTCTTTTTGCAAATCAACCTCGGGCTTCTTGTCACAAATGTTAGTTATTGTTTACTTTTTATAGTTCTCATACTATTTACAATAATGTTACAAATAACATTTACTCATTCCTTTTTTCCCCATTCTAATTTCATTTAATTTGAATAAAGGCCTTTATTGTGTTTTTCTTTAAACAGTGTGCAGAGTAGGATTAGCTTGAGAATATATTCTAGTTCTTTGTGGTTTTATATATATATATATATATATATATATATATATATATATATATGCAAGATTATCCCTCTCACATTTGTTTTTTCCTACTCTTCATTAATTTTAATGATTGTGTATTTTTTCCATAAATTCTGAGCTCTCTGAGTAGTGCCAATCTCTGAGTGGTGTTTGGTTTTCTTTCTTCCTTGGGTCTTCAACTTTTATTTAAATACATTTTATACAATGTATTCACAATGGTGCCCCATGTCCTTGCATTTGTCCCCTTGAGTTATTCCTTACTTGCCTTTTCACCCAAAGTTCACTGATTTTGCTCAGTCTTTTATTCATGCATTATTCCACAAAGGGTGGCATTTTTCCAGGGTTAGAATAATTTTTTTGGTAACTGTTTAAAATTAAATATTTTATGCTCTTGAGAGGTTTCAACTCCTCCACATTTCCCATCTGTACCTGGAGATGTATTAATTCAGTGAGCAGGCTGTGTTTCTGGGTGATGACTACACAGACCTCAATCATCCTTTTGCAATTTTCACTCCCAAACTAGGAAGTTTCCCAAGCAGCCCCATTTGGACCCCGTTTCACTCCCACTAGGTTGAGAGTGTCCTGTGTCCACTATGAATGTAATACCTGAGTACTGCAGTCCCAATGCATTTTCTTTATGTTTTTATTAATGAGGAAAAGAATTGTTGTTGTTTTTGTTTCACATACAGCTCAGCATGCTTCAGTTTATGACTGCCTGCATACTTCAACACAGATTTTCAACTCCTCATGTCAGAACTGCTGCAGTTTTAGTATGGTTACTGTGCTTTATGTGTGGTTTCCAACTCAAAACTTCAAAGAAGATCTCCTAAGAACATAAGATCCTGCATACTCTAAAATTCCTGAGTTTTTGGATGAAAAATGTTACTGCATTATTTTACAAATTTGATTACAAGCTTGAGTCCTTCTTCTTTGTCATATTTTCTATCCATAAAGGTGCATGTTTTTTTATTCTCTGGCTTTGTATGTATGGACTTTCTCTGCCTATTGTAGCAACATCCAAAAACATTAATATTGTATCTGAGGTGCCTGCTGAGCGCTTCCGACACTTACCCTGGGAGGGGTGCACATGTTAGTAATGATATCTCCAGCTGCTGCTAAATAAATCATAATGCCATCTTAAAAACATTGACAAAATAGAACCAGATTCCATATTGAAAGCTGGCCAATCTTCCATATGAATGCCTTTCACAGAAATTCCTGAGCACCTGTTATAAGACTTACTCTTCACTTTTAATTAAAAGATATCCATAAGTATTTTTATTAAATACCTAAAGACACATGGTCATCTCTTTTTATCTTTTGTTTCTTTTCCACGGAGTGTAAAATTATCTGCCAAGTATTATACTCCGTGCAAAGTTTGTGGTTTGGGGGTTGTGTTGAAATGGGTAACCAGAAAGATGAAAAAAATGGATGTACAACTAAGAAACTGTGTTCATATATCCAATACATAAAATGCAGGCACTTCTCTTTTATTTGTCTTGTGCTGCTCTCTAGAAATGAAAACATAATTATAGAATAATTTCTTGCTGGAGTATGTTACAGAATAAGTGTTACCATGTTTTAACAAGGAATGAAAACATACATGGGATAGGATTTTTCAATAAGTCAGTATTTTTTGCATATAGGTACCCAAATGAAATCAAATTCATCAACACTGAAGGTTGCTTCACTATTTTTCTGGTTTTCTATTCTATGGTGAATGGATAGGCTTCTGCTCTTCTCTGTAGGTCTTTCTTGTAATGTTTTCTGCACATTTTCATCTTTTATTCTGTATTACCTGACTTTTGTTTTCCCTGAGGCAAAATCCACATTTACAAAACCTACCACTGACCCAGAGCATTCAAATTTACTGGTAACTCTTAACACAAAGTGTCCATGTTCCTTTAGTGATTTTCTTTTTGTGGGGGGGGGGGAAGAAATCCTTTTTAGTGGTCTCTTTCATAAATATGACTTTGAGACAATTTTCCCCTGTGTGTCTGTAAGCTCTGCAGAACACAGTCTGCTTTCAACACAGGTTTTCAGGTAATGACGTCTTTTAATCCTGCTATGTGTTGTCCTTTTGAAACAGTTTATTGCTATTATTTTAGCCTAATGTCATAACAGAAGAGTAATGGCAGTTGTCTTAAGAGGAAATAAATTAGACTCTCAGGTGCAGACTGTGGAGAGAAGAATTTGTAGGCCAAGGAATGTACTTAAACCATTGGCTGTTCTGCACAGTGGGGGAAGTACAGTGTACGTTCAGAGGAGACCAAGGCTGTTAATATTAACCCACCATTTTCAGTGCACAAGGCTCCTGTCATGCTGAAATTCTGTGTCAGACAAGAGCTATTAAGAGCAAGCTTAGCAATAGGAACTGGTGGAAATTTACTTGTATTTGTTCTGATAGAAGTAACTAATGACTAGTATGTGTGTTAGTTTGAAATAATTTCAACACCGTGCGCGTGCACAAGTGAGAGCTACCAGAAGGAATCTTATATTGGGGTGGTGTACCACATATCTGTTAATTTGAGCTTTGTAAAACACATTGCCAAATCAGGATGCCCCGCATGCCTTTTGTTTAACTTGCTGTACATATTGCCTAACACCTCTAAGAAACTGTTAAAACACTGTTTATGCAAAGAGAATCCCTGACATGGTGTGCCAAGTTCAATGTTAGCATGGCTTACAGACTATTCCCATGCCCACAGGGCTAGAAATTCTGCCCAAGCCCATAGGAAGGGTGTAGTCTAGTTTGGAGTGACTTAATATGAGGCAGGATGTGATACAAGTACTGGATACTAGAAAGTAATAAAGCATTTTAGATTAAAGGTTGAATTTACATGTTTTTATTTTCTATTTTAAATGTATGCAAAGGAATGACAAGAAGTCATGGGGGGGTTGTTTGTTTTTCTTAAGTTTGTTTCCTTAATCTTGTTCTTAAAGCTTTTTTTACTTTGTTAATATTGCATAGGTAACCATCTATATGTTAGAAGCATATTTTGTTCGTTAGTCTCCTTTCTTTCAGTAAAATATGAATCTAGAGCTAAAATTTAATGGATAAACCACTGAGATGATTAAAACTGTTCCATATAATAAATAAAAAAAAGGGGAGTAAAAAGAGTCTGGGATATTGTCATACACAAAGTACGCAAAACATCTCATCTGCTTTCTGGCATTAACCCAGCTGAGACCTAGCTACCATGTAAAAAACAGATTAAACTAACATCCATCAAGGTGAAAGATAATTATTGCTTGTGTCAGACAACACCTGTTTTTGCAGCATTCCTCAACTGAGTTAAACTAGAGACATGCTGAAGTTTTCCACTGAATTTTACATTTGACAGTTGCCTGAAGCAATTGTGTCTGTGAAACACCTTCACCTCTTCCTTTGTTTACTTTTTGGATAGACTAAAAATGGTAAAATACTAAACAAAAAAATTTCAAAAATTAAGTAGAAAATTCAGCAGCAAAATATGTAAAGTTTTTGATGGTTGTTTATTGAAAAGTGTTGCAATACTCATTCTTTTGTAAGGTCTACATCCAGACCTGTTGAAAACATTCATTTTGTAATGAATTCTGCTTACATTACTCAGGTGAGTAATCCCACTTACTTCAGTGGAAGTTTGCAAAAGTTCAAGTGGCAGTTCCTAGATAATGCCAAAATGTACTCCTGCTCTCTTTAAGCAACACTACATAGGTTGTAAGGCAAGATGTTCATCCTATTGCATAAAGGGATCTGTGTTTCAGGCACTACTTTCACAACAAAGTCCTGCTTCATTTGTGACAAGACACCTTAGAATCCATGGATCAAAGTGAATTCTGTTACATGAAAAGCAATGATACATATGAACAGTACAGCTTTCACAGGTCACTTCACAGAAGGATTTGGAATTTTTTTCTGGTTTAGGTTTTGTGTAGTTTTTTTTGTGGTGGATTGTTTTTTGGGTTTTTGTTTTGTTTTGTTTTGTTTTGTTTTTCTTTTTGAGAGATGTAGGATAAAGTTTGATTTTGCAACTATCGTTTGAAATAGCCCTCTTAAAATAGAGTCACGATTATTTTTCCACTATACAGGAAAAAACAGAAAACTCTGTGTCATCAGCTACTCTGCAAGGTACAATCTAACTTGATCAGGTTAAATACTAAATACTAAGAGGTCCAATCCAGGATTCACTTAGGTCAGATAGGGTGATATCTGATAGAAAGGCCAGGTGGCTTTATGCTAAACAGTAGCCCCTAAATAAATATGATTGGTGTATTAATATGAATTGGTGCAAGTAATAGAGCACCGATCATCCCATTAAAATCAGAACTGCCAGCACAGGATAAACTATGATAAACTTTGTTCAAAAGGTAAAGAAAACTTCTTTGCAAGAAATGTGCTTCCCAAGAGAGAAACACAGAGGTCCATAGAAGAGAATGAGCTGAGGTCACAGATGTGATGTTTATTGGGGCAATAGATCCAGAGGCAGCACAGCATGGCTCATTGCAAAAGGAGGCAGCAGTTAACAGTGTTTGGTACTAGCTGCTTTTAGTGACAACTTCTAAAGATTGCACACAGATTCGAAAACAACTGTGATCAGATGGAGAAATGTGAAACAGATAAAATGTATAAGCCAAAGGCCCTAAAAGAAAAGCTACTGCTACAAATAAGTTAGGGTAGGCAGTTGTATCAGTACAGATAAAAGATGCACGATCATCTTGTGCGACATCTTTGCTGAATGATCAGGCAGAGGAGGTATTTGTGCTACCTCACCTATTCTTAAGAGTTTTATCTGAGAGCATATCAGAGCAGTATGGTCACAGCAGGGGCAGGGCTGATAGAACCACAAATAGAGGGTTTGGAGAGAATCCAGTGACACCTTTTCCATTGAAAACTCGTTTGGAGGGCAGACCATGGTCAGCAGAATATGTCCTGAAGAGAGTAACCTTACTCCTGAGAGAATTAAGGAAGTGGAAAACAGAACAAAATCAGTAGAGGAGACCACAAGTTGGCTAAAGTCAATGGTCATTTCACCAGAAACTTAGTGACCCATAAAGATCCTTGAGTTTTTATGAAGATTGTTGTGCAGGAGCAGTATTAGGTACTGACAGAGGAAGGACAGTTAGTGACAAAAAAAGCATGAACATTAAATAAAAAGGACGTTTGCAAAAATAATGGTCTTACAGTGGATGTCAGGAGGACCAAGAAAATATTTCATAATACTTTATCAACATCACCCCGTTAATTTTCTAAAAACTTCAGAAGAACGATGGATGGACAGAGGCCCAAATGTAACTTGACAGTACAGTAACCAGAGGCTGGAGTTAAGAGTATGCAAAGAGTAGGATTGTGTCTGTGGAAAGTGTTTTAGAGATGATGCCTCAGTAGAGGATGAGGTCAGTGGAGAAAGCTGTCAATTATTTGAGCTGGAAATCTGCATTGCTGTGAACTGTATTAACAATACAGCTGGTACTGATTACATAAAAGCACCACAGGAAATACCAGAAAGAGTAGATAAAAAAAATATCCTTTGGTTTAAATGTATGAAAAATACATCTTTGTAGTTATGGTGGTGACTGTGGATGGTTTTAGTGCATTTCTTTACATTTTTTTTAATGTATTGATTCTGTGCTTTAGAATAATTGACTTAGAGCATGATTCAGGTACATCAAACCTAGCTGCATAAAAAGTGTAACTGGTGATTAGAGAAGTGCAATGTGGTCAGTGGGAGGAACCAAATAATTAGCTTCCACACAATATTTTTCAGAGTTTTATATTCCAGAAAAGTCTAAGCACAGACCTTACACACATTCTTTCAAATCCTAGCCATAAAAACATCATTATGGTTATAAAACATAATATTCTTCGCCCTGCAGTTTATAGTCTTGAACTGTTTCAATGCCAAGTCTGTATTTCTACCTGTGTTAACATTTTAACTTCTACAACTGCCTGAAATAGTTCAAAACTGGTAGAGAAGAAACAAATGCCCAGGGCAACATACAATCTGAAGAACAAATCATTGGGATTAGCTGCCAAGGAGGTGATCACAGCTGGAGTCTGGTCCAAGGAACTGGTCTACAGACCATGTACACAGCTGAGTTCCATGTTATCAACCCTCACCCATTTGTCTGCACAACACCACATGCTCAAATTAGTACCAGTGTTGACCATGGTGCTATATTTAACTTACAGATTCTTCCTGATCTGTGACCTCCAGATGCCTACACGTCTAAAACCTTTAAAATTCTCACCCCCTCATATCAGTTTCTAACACATCTTTTTGTCTGGTGTTTACAAGTTCTGTTTTTCCCCATGAATTTCTGCTCAGAAAGCTAAAATATTGTTTTCTTATACTGTTACCTCATTCACCTGTCTCACAATCATTCTCTCCACAATCTAAGTCAGCAGAAGTGACTTGTCCTTTAGGGGATTCATAGTTTATGTAATCTCATTCAGCATCTAAAGGTTGACTCCTATTTTTAACCTGTTAATGATGCCAGTGTCTATTTTCCACTTGTTACATTTTCAAAAGAGCTCTAGAGTGATTTCATCCTTATATTTGGCAGAAGCTCCATTGAGAACTTTTAAAGAAATGCAACCTATTTATCTTCATTGCCCTTAGATACAATGCCTACAAAAAATTGCCAACAACAGACTGCTGGGGTCCTGGGACGCCTGCTCTTCAAGCTGATGAGAATTGTTCTGGTGTTCTTTTGTAAAGCTCTCTTATAGTTTGTGCTCTTTTATTTAATGGTATAGCTCCTTGGGACAGAGTCTCAGGAACTTTTTCTGCTTTGCATTTATGCTGCATTGCTGGGGCCAAATAACAACACTTGTACAAAACCTGTACACACAACAGCCCATAAATGCAAATAAAATAACTTTTGCTTGATCCAGTGGCTATCTTGAATTGCCTTGCATACCCAACCTTTCTTCAGCATCAAGCAGGGAGATTGATTAAAGATGTCACATCTAAACACAGACTTTAAGAAAGCTTTTGGTGTTTGCTGCATAGTTCCAAACACTGTGTTCTGCACACATTAGGTACTTTGTTTCTGCTTTCTCCAGAATTAATAAAACTGGTCCCAGCCTTTCAGTGGCACTGTTTGCTTCTAACTTTCTCCCTCCAAATCTCTTAAAAATGCATGAATCAACACAGCAGTCTGACGAACCATTTTAGGAGCTGATTTGATTGATGCTTCTGTAATAGGTTGCCAGTACAAGTCCTACAACAAATTAGAAAGAAATGGGAGAGCAGGGGCACACACAGGGTCTACAGAGCAAGGGTCAGCTTCCTAAGTCTCACAGAGGATTCAGTGTTTCAGTGGGGGAATGGGTTTGATATACTGTTCTGAACTTCCCAGAAGAAAGACGTGGGGATCTGAGGGATTAAACACATATTGGTCATCCACACCTGTCATTGTGAAGGTAACAGCAGCCTCAGGGGTGCTGGCAACAAAATCTTTCCTATCCATTATCATTCCAGATGCCAGAGCTAACTTTCTCTCTGGGTCATAAAATGGAAGCCAACAACCATTCCTCTAGTTCAGGGAGGGGCAGGAAGCAGCAAAATCACTCCCATATATTTGAGATGAAAAGAAATTCTCCTTCTTGCATGCCAAAAGGCTGCCCAGCAAGGCTCACTTAGCAGAGCCAGCTTGAAAACCGCGGGGGAAATCTGTGATGGCACAGTTGCAGGGTGTACATACTGCTCCTGGGGCCCAGGCTGGGTAGGGTTTGTGGTTCTTGACAGGGAATGCTCAGGATGTTCAACAATTGGGCAGGGCAATGGAGAAACTCAACTTTATCCCTTGGGAAGTTCAGAAGTTTAATTCATAGAGTATATGGGGTGTCATTTTTGATAGTTAATGGAGAATATATATGTTGTCACGGTTTGTGCTTGTCACGTTTTGGTTTCTGAAAATTCTGTTCCCAGGACAGAACTGCTAAGCAAGGTCATGCTATTTGTAAGCTAAGATGTTTTTCCACACCCTTTCCCATGGGAGGGACTTCGTGTGATGGTCTCTACAAGTGACCAGTAGTTCCGGGGGTCCCCACCTCTAAGGTGGGTGCTTTGTAAAAAGGTATAAAACAGGTTGGGACAATAAACCTCTGGCTCCTCCTCAGGAGTCCAACAGCCTTCTGAATGAGTCCGCGTCTCCTTCATTGTGTCCCACAGCGACATATATAGAATTAATCAAGCGCTGATTCAGGTGATTATTTTTCCAATCTCTGGTAACAATAGAATTAGTGGTGTGTACAAAATGCTATTGCTTTAGATCACAACCCTGTATGGAATTTCAGCTCAGTGTTGCCCTTCAACAGTGCCTCACTCTCAGCTGCTTCACATTTTAGGAGCACAGGTGGGTTCTGAAAAAGAAAACAAGCAAATAATAATAAAGAAGGGGATCCTCAGCCATCACGCTGGTTATGGTGGAGGGCTGGTTTCGAGGCGCAGGTGGCACAGCCCTTTCCAAAAGGTGACGCTGCTCGGGCCTCGCCCGCGCCGGGCTCGGGGCGCGCAGAGGCGGCCGCAGCGGGTCCCGGGGCTGGCGGTGCCGTCCCCATCCCGTTCCCCATCCCGTTCCCCATCCCGTTCCCCATCCCGTTCCCCATCCCGTTCCCCATCCCGTCCCCAACCCCTCCCGTCCCCGCGGGCCGGCCCCTGCCGAAGCCCGGCGGGTTCGGTGCCTTTGCGGGTGCCGTGAGAAGATGCCGGGACCGCGAATCGCAGGTACCTCAGGGCATCCCTGCGTTTGGTGCTTGGGACCAAGCGGGTGGGCAGTCGGCTTCGGGAGCCAGCTGAGGCGCTTCCTCATGGTTACCTACATCTGCGTACCCTGCTAATAGCCCGGCCAGGAGCGGGGTGAGGCTCCGGAGGGTAACGCTTGCGGGCTTTACGGGGCAAGGAAAACCCCCGGCGGGGCCACAGGCAGGAGCCGGGGACGGAACGGGAACGCCCGGCTGGGGCTGCGCTTTCCCCGCGGATCCTGAGGGACCCGGCCCGGCCCGGCAGAGGCAGCCCGGCTCCCCCACCCTTCTCTCTCTCTCTCTCTCTCTCTTTTTTTGAATGCCGCGAGATAGGTATTTCCTTTCCTCATTCCTGCTGAATGCTCAGCTCTTGGGTGAATAGAGAAAAAAAAAAAAAAGAGCAGATATCTTGGACGTAAAACTTGCCAGCAAAGGAAGTGGAAGGGCTAGAAATAGAGCTGTATAAGTACGCTTTGGAGTTAAATGGTAAATTTGGAAGACCTAGTTAGAAAAGAAAGTTAGTAATGCAAACTGTCATGAAATTGCTTTAGAATTTTCTAAATCTTGACTCTGTCTTCCTGTCATAGTTCAGCTGATTAAAAACATACAAATGCATTAGTGAGCTGCAACAGAGAGGTGATGTTAACTGTAAGACTGTTAGTGATTGCTACAGCTGCCCTTTGTAAGTAAACTCTGGGTTGCTTTTTCCCATTCTTTTGGATGGAAGTAATGAGTGACTCCAGCCTTACAGGCTTGTGAAATACAGGCTTTGTGTGGTGTGATTATTTTCACAGGGAATTTACACAGTTGTAGAAGTTTATCACTCTTCTTTGGATATTGTAAGGCTTGTTTGACCCCTAGGTAGTAAGCATTTTCTAATGTGGTCAGAAATATTTGTCATTCATATGCACCAGTGAGTTATGAAGTTGCTGTGAACTTGAAGTACAGAACATCTTGTAGTCTTAGTAATTTTAAAAGCCTCAAAATATTTTCCAGGTTTTGTTGGTTGATAGGTCTAAAACTGATAAAGCATGAATTGAGGCTGCTGTAGAATTTCTATTAACATTAAGAAGGGATGGTAATAGTCACGTGCATGCAGGCCAAGATTTAGGAGGAGCATCATCATAGGAATCTTAAATGCACTGTGTTTTCCCAGTTTTTCAAAGGCTTTTGCTGGTACATATCAGGTATGTAGCTTTTTCCTTTTGGAAAAAAGTATCTCTACTTCTCCATAATAAAAAGAATTACAGCCTAAACATCAAAATGAAATAGCAGTGCAAGGAGCCAAGTGAACTCATGTTGTGCAGAGGTTGTTTTGGTTTTTTTTTAACTAACTTTATCTGTGAACTCCCAGCCCTGGTGCCTATTTAAAATAAGATAGGAAGCTTCAGCCTTGTCACAAATGCAGCTACAGCTTGTCCTGGGGAAGCCTTCGTAATGGGGTCAGGTAAAGTTCAATGAACTACCAAACCAGCACTATTTCAGAAATGTTAAGGTGCTCTTTCCACTGATCGCTCCACTCTCTCTGCCTGTTATTAAACTGGTAGTTTTTACAACATCAATAAAGAACTTTCCTACCCAATTGCCCCAGACAAAGGCCTGAAAGCTAGGTTTAAACTATGAAAACTTTGTGTTAGGTTCATTTAGATTGTTTTGCTGTGTCAAATACTCACTTGAGTTCAAAAGTTCAGATGAACCATGAACTTTGTCATTTCACAGCAGGCAGTTCTACAAATATAATCCGAAAGTGAAAAAACATGGTATATTTAAGGTGCGTTTGTTGTTCTATGTGGAATATACTTGGAGTTCCGCATTTGCAAAGTTCTACTCAACTTAAAAAAACCTTTTAACTATTTAAAAGACAAAAAACCCCCCCAAAAACTAAACACAATTAAGCCAAGTAATTCCTTGATCCCTGACCTTTTAGGCTTTCAAACCAACACATATTCAGTGACTAATCATTACTGCACAAACTAAACCCAGCTAATCTTCTTAATAAATTGTGAAGTCTTGTATGTCTCATGGTTTCAGTGATGGCTTTTCTCCCTGTCTGGAACATTGCAGAATATCAAAACAAATGGGTCATGGCTTTATGTATTTGTTTAAAGTTTGAATCTATGTCATCTCATGATATAGTCTTGAGTTGAGGTGGTTTTACAAGCCTATGTGAAGTATAAGACTGGTAGGAATGAAAAATCAGTCAATGCAATTTTCACCTACTTGCTAGAATATTAAAATGTGTGGACAAAACCGGTTTGTGCAAAACTATTTTTTAAATGTGGAAACTTACCAGAAACTGAAGAGCCTGTAATAAATTCAGCTTCTTTTCCATGAAAAGGAATTCCTTATGCATACTTTCTTCTTCCTCCTAGTAGGTCTGGAGTCTCAATCTATCAGGAAGAAGCGGCTTTTCTTTTTTTTTTCCCCAACTTCAATTTGGAATTATAAGTAACTTTAGGCTGCTGTTCTTAACTGTTCATAAGTTGTAATTCAAGGCTCAGAACAGAAAAGCTTCAAACCCAAAAGGATGTTATTTGAAATTTATTTTTCAGTATCACATATATTTTCTGATTTTTGCATTACAATAATTTTGAATTTTTGCACTTTTCTTGATGCTGTGTAAGACCTAAGACCTCCTACCGGGGCTTTTCATTTGATTATAACACTCTAGGAACTTCTCATTTAAGGAAAGCAAAATAATTACAGATTCTTGATAAAATTTGGTCTCTGTATGAAGCATGTGCTTTTGGCAGAAGGAGTAATTTAATTGTTTGAAATAATTCAGGTATCCTTTTGTTACTCAGCAAAGAACAGATATGAACATAGAGAAGAAATTAGCAATCATGTTCTTCATGAACAGCAGCGAGTGAGGAAGCATCACATTTAGTAGACATCTGCAAGAGTTCACCAGCTGTGCTGCTAAGCCCATACTTGTAGCTGAGATTGTGACTGAGCTTGTGATGCAAGCTGTGATTACTACGAGGATCTCTGCCCTATCTCCTTCCTCTTTCTGAAGGTTTGTGTCTGCTGAATGGAAAAAATACACATTGTGGGAGAGTGCATTGCTTGTCAGGTCTGATAGTTGCAAATGTTGACTATCTTGGACACTTCTGCTGCAGCACCTTGACCAAGTACCCCAATTCCAGGGATTAGTGACACCTAACTCACGGGCTACCTCTGCTGCAGCGGGCATGAGCTCTCTTCCTGTTGGCAGGCTGCTGTGGAAAAAGCCAGGGAAACAAAAGTAGAATTTCCAGAATACAAGCCATGCATTTCTGTGGCAATAGCTTCCTACTAGTGCTGGCAGGAAGCTTTATGTCATGCATCTGTGATTTTCAGCATGAGCCACAAACCTACTCAGAAGTTTTGATTATAACCTAATTTTTATATATGTGTGTAAGTCTTTTCTCAGTCCCCTTATGCTGGACAAAATTCACAGAGCAGTACAACAGGTTTTCAGGATTTTAGATCTAGGTGAGGAAGACTGTCTTCTGAGAGCTCTCTTATCCTTTTTAGCATTTCTGGAGGTGAGTTGGTAGCAGAGGAGTCACTTCAGCACATCTGGGCAGCCTTCCATAACATGGTTAGCAAGTGACCTCAGAAACTGTGACACAGCCTGGCTTCAGAGATGGCTTTCAGCCAACTGAGCATTCTGTCATTTCTGTAAGAGCTCTCTGTAGAGGAGGTACAACATATGGACAGCCTTCCTAAAGTGCTGCATAACTTGTAACCTGAAGAGTATTTCAGGGGTGGTGGTGGCTGTTATTTGGTTGGTTTGTTTTTGCAAGGTGCATTTTAGACCAGAGTCCTGCGTAAGTTTCCCACTGAAGGAAGGATCAGCTAAGGATGAGGTGGCCCTTCTCTGATTGCAGTTGTTGGGGCTGGTACAGCAGTTGAATAGCTAGGAAGGATAGTCTACTTTTCTTCTATTCTGAACATGGCCAGTGACTGTAAACACAGTTTTCTTTTTCCATTTGGGAACATGAGCTTTACTGAAAAATATTCTACTGAAACCAGGCTGCAATGCTAATAATGTTAATGCAACACCATACCCTTCATTGTAATGTCTGTTTTATTCAACTTCAGTGAGAATAATACTTATTTACTTCTAGATATCTCTTGCAGAAATAGATGTTCAGGATCTAATTTGTTGTGGTGTGTTCTAACAGGTGAAAGCTAAATAGGGCTCCTGGTTTTATCATCACTTCTCCTAAATGTGTAGTAGTTACTATGCAGTGCATTTAATGTATTATAGAGTCAGACAGAAAATCAAAATCCTAAAAAAAAGGAGAAAAGTGCAACTCACGTTTTTGTTACATGCTTCTTCCTCTAGGTCATCTCAGTTCTGTGTGGGCATGAATAGCAAAAAACTGATAGTCACTGAGATTAATTACTAAAGCTATGTGAAAAAGGTCAGACTTCTCTAGTACCATTCATAAATTAGACTGCATTCATCTCATATTGTTTTGACTGAAGTAGAATAATAGTGGTGATAAATGCAATACATTTTTCTATTCAGACTGCTCTTAATGGGAGTGATCAAATTATTTAGTGACTGGAAATAAGTCCAGGATGGGAGAAAGACAGGCATAACAATTGTATTGCTCATTAAAGCTTGAATGACTAGGTTTTCTAGTTAATTTTAATTTGCTGTTTAACAACTATGACATTTACTAAGATTTGCTATTAATTATAGTTGTAATAACTAAGTTGCAATAACTTTATTTAGATTACTCATGATGAGCACAGAAAGCAAGCACATTGCCTGCTTTGAGAATGCTGAAATTCTGGGGTTTGTTGATTTAAGCACCTAAAATGGTGTCAGTTTTTCTCAAGCTTCTTGACACTTCAAATGTTGACTTGAAAACCTAAACCAAAAAGTTGATTTCGGATACCAACTTCTTACTAGCTCTTTTGCACATATTTGGGAAAGAGAATTTTCAGTGATATTTTATCCTTTTGGCTCTGCTTGCAAGTTAAGTAATATTGAAAAACCATTAAGGTGATTTCAGAAACGTTCTGTTTAGACTTGACATAAAAACATTTAAGATATTTTTGGATGACAATGGTGGAAAATTTGTACACTTTCCCCCAGAGTGGTTGAACAATTACTAATTCAGTGGTTCCTGGTCTTATCTATACAATGCAGTAGAGGCTTTGAACTTCTTTTTCAAATAGTGTCCTTTAAGAGTAAATATTAGTGTTACCTTTTTACTTCATAAACGCATTGTTACTTTGGTTAATTGTTAGATTTACTGGTCTTCTGGGGGCTGACATGGAGTTTAAAGTGAAGTCACTTAAACTGAACAACAAAAAGCTGAGGCTGCCACTGACATCACAGAGACCAGGCTTGTGCACTAGTGTACGTCTTTACTGTGTTAACAAAAAACACATCAAAGGTGCAGGAACCTGATCCTCTGACTGCTCAGAAGTCTGAAAATAATTTGGTAGTAAGGTGCCTTCCCAGAAGGGAAGTGGTAAACTGCAGTCCCAACTCTAAGTCACTGTGGTCAAGTCTTGCACTAGTTTGGGCAAAGAGACAGTGGCTGCAGGAATCCCAGTTTTGCCACTGGTCTGCAGGAGCGGTGAGATATTTCTTCTCTGGCTTGCCCAAGTGTTTGTGTCTCTAATTGCCTTAACAGGAGTGATGAAATACACAGCAGCATACTTGTGAATGGCAAAGAAGTAGATCTTGAAAAAAACAGGGAATAAATGAGAACGTTAGTTTTAAGAATTCCAACGAGAATTCTGTTTTGGTTTTTGGAATTCTCAAGTACTTTGACATCCTGCTAAGGATCCTGTCAAGAGAGATAGTAGTTTTGAACTTATTTCCCCTTTTCCTGTCAAAGGAGAGTCACTGACGGCAGGCTGGCCATACATTAATCTACGTTTAATATCCTCACCATCCTCAGATCAGGTACCTGGCCAAGTTGTGGTTAGCAGGTATGATTCTTTGCAATATTTGCAAATGCAAGACTATAGGTTGCCTAAGCCTTCAGGACTGCCTCCTCTCGGACGGTTGCTCAGCTACTACCCGCTGTTCCCCTGTTCTTCAAATTGCTTTTACTATAACTGCTAAAAGCATTTTTTTTAGCTTAGATATTCTCCTGGCTAGATAGAAGTGAGAAACTGTCAGTGCTGGCTTCACAGCCCATAAAAGACTCTGTGCTATTGATAGTTTTCAGCACAGTATTTTGGAAAATGTACTATTGTAGGGAACTTCCAGGGTGCAGTTCTGTACCCTGTGGACCTGCCTGAGGCCACACAGTACAGTGGCCTCCTTGCTGGTTTGTCTGTCTCCACACTGGGCTGCCAGAACTGTCACTGCCTTGTCCTGTGCCCAAGGATGTTATCCCACTCCAGCAAAACCTCAAGAGGACTCACTACTTCATTGTAATGACGGTGCTGCTGAAATGTCAGGGCATCCACTGCTGCAGTTTCTGATATGGCCAGTTTTTTAAACTCAAGTTCTGCGTGTGTTTGGTTTTAATGCTTTGAACAAGCTTTACCAGTTTCCACAGGAGCTGTGGAAGCAGTGGACTTTCTGATGGCATGTTTCCAGCTTGACCTGGAGAGTGCTGTTCATGCAACACTTCCATAATTGGTTTTGGCTTTGTAAAGTCAGTCCAAGGAAATAAATTTCTTCAAGCAGTTCATTGTGCAATCTGTAGATGACTGCCTCTCAGACTACTTCTTTCACTTGGTTCACCATTCCCTACTGTCACTGACTGATTTTTTCACCCTATATCAGGGACATCTGAACTTTTTGTAGTTTTTTGTTTTCTCTGAAATAAAGAGATCTCAGCTGGTGAATCTGAGAGTTTGTGGACTTGCTGGAGATCAGTATCTATTCCAGGGTCAAATAATGCTGTACTTGTTTCTTTTGCAGTTTGGATTCCATGTGCTTCTACAAGGTATTAATCTATAAGGTATAATTCCTTAAAATTCATCTGCTTCACCAGCATTTTCTTTTATTCCTTCTCACATGAGCCTCTTACCAACTGGGAATGACACAGCTACCTCAGCTGTTCTGTTAGCCTAGGAAATAAGCTTTTTCAGTAACACTGTATTTTAATGGAATGTCTGCCACAAAAATGCACTGAAAGCACAGCTCAGGCAGGGAATGTCACCTACCTCCACTTTGGGAGCTGGTCATCTCCTCACACAGACTTGGAGCAGGCTTGCTTGAATGCAAGTGGATGGAAACTCTGGGAAACAGGGATGGCTGCTTAGAGAAGTGCAAGAGAGAAGAAAAAGGTAAAATCAAGAGCTGAGAAATTTTTTGGCCTGAGAAGATGGATTCATCATATCTGTCAGTGGCACTTTCAAACAGTCCACCTTTTAGATGTTCTTGCATCTGTGATCTCTGCTCTGAAAAATCTGCACTTGCATTCTTTCATCTTACAGCTGGAACACTGAATAAGTGACCTTTTCTGACTCAGACACATTGTTGTCTCTGACCTCCTCAAATCATGGCTTCACCTTTGCTGCTGCCAGATGCCTGACTGCTTTCCATCTCCCCTCTCTCTGCGCCTCAAGAAGTGTCCTTCATTCCTAGCGGAGTCTTTCCTGTTGGTCTCTGTTGCAGAGCTGCTTTTCTCACCACTTGCCTCTCAGATCATTATAATTGACAGGCATTTATGTTTTATTCCACTTTAGGAAAGCGGCTTCCATATGGAAAACACATTTTATTTGATGTTGAATTTATCCAGGAGCTGATCTTAGTCATAATAACTGTTTCTCATTCAGGGTTGCTGCTTTTCTTTCTGTATTTTCCAGCTGGACTGTTTGAGGCATAGGAGGTCAAGTGACTTGTCCCAGACTATGAGTCAGTGCTGTGAATTTGGATAAGTACCCAGTATCCTAAAGGCTCCCAGTCTTCTCCTCTGACCATCACTAGACCATGCAGCATCTCTGAAAGGAAGGGCTCTATGGAAAAATACAAATTAAGAACACTGAGTTTGAATCTTTAATTCCCAGAATGTAGTTATTGAGCCTTGTTCATATCACAATGAAAACATGTTTTTTTAAGTAAATAAACCATGTAACAGCTTTTCGGGTTTTGGCTTTGTCTCTTTCTCTGCCCAGCTAAGTAGTGACAAAATGTTTTTTATCAGCAGCTGTAACAGGAAGCAAAACTTGAAAGGGAAGAAATCTAGAAATGTTTGGCCTAACAGTGGCCATGATTCAACAGATACTTTGGACAGACTGGCTCTTTTTGTAGCTTCTTGTAGTTGAGTGCCTCCTCCATTTAATTAGAGTATACTGCTATTTATAACTTGAGGTTAAATCCTTCTCTTTATTTGTGATATATATTAAGTTTTCCCAAGGGTACCTTCTGGAATTCCTAGCTAATATCTTAATTAAGATATTTTGTTTTCACAGAAGCTCTACAGTGTGAAGAGTGCAGGGAAGTTGGTTCAAGAGTTTCTGCTAAGTTTGTGGCTCCAGTCTGAGGTATTAGGCCTGATTCATTGTGAAAAAGAAAAGTTGTTGCATATGATTTAAAAGATTTTGGCTGTTATTGGCTGTTTGTTCACAGTAAAAACTGAATACAAAAATTACTTCTTTGTGAACAAGACCTAGGTGTTTCCACAAGATGCCATTTCATAGAGCTGATCCCACAGAAACGTCTGTCACAGGTTTTGAACTAAAAAGCCCCTATGGCTTTTTGTCTAACTCAGTGAAGATGACATGAAATCTTCTGCAGACAGGAAATCTTTTGCAGAGGTCTGATCAAACCTTTTTCTTTTCTTCCCTTGTCCACTGCTCCTCATCCTAGTCTCCAAGCTGACTTGATGCGAGTGTGATGTAGTGGTCTCTCAAGCCAAGTCTTAAGCCTTTGTTCTAAAGCATTCTAGTGCTGGCATTATCATCTGAATGTACTGAGGGGGCAAAGGTGTTCTTGTTTCAGGGAGCAGTGGCACAGTTGCACTGCAGCTTTCCCGAAGACGCTCCCACATCTGAGGAGCGTGAATGTGCAGACTAAAGAGAGTAGTGAAATTATGGGCAGATAAAAAGAGACTTTTATAGTGCAAAGTGATTCTATGATTCTATGCTTCTGGTTAGCTAAGCAGGTTCTGAAGATGACTGGTTCCTATGTCAAATTTTTTTGCCAACGGGAATTTGTAAAATAGTATTGATATTCATTTCTCTTTAGATTATCTCTCCTTGGTAAACAGCACTGTAGGAGATCTGAGACCCTTCCCCCATACATGCAAATTAGCTAACTTTTAATTTAATTTTGAATAAAAAATTTGAAGAGTTTTATAAGTCTCCATACAGGGGGAAATACAAATGCCCCTCTCATTGCTGCTTCCTAAAAATACTGAGTAAAGAGGTTTAGGCCCAGTGTAATTTAAGGTTATATTGGAAAAAACGGGCACAGATGAAGGGTATCCACATGCCATAGGATTCCAAGGGAAATATTTCAAGGTTAGCAATTCTTATAGGATGTCTGCTCTTTGAAATTTGATCCTTATGGAAATTCATATTCTCATGAAAATTTCAACCAACTCCTAACAGACTAGAACTGAAGAAAATCTGTCTGGTTTTGATTTTGAACAGTCAAAGCTGTTCTTTCAGTACTGAACAACTTTGAGGAGACTGACTCTCATAGCTGAAGCTGATTTTTTTCTGAAATGTTAGATGAATCAGGGTATTACAGTCAAGGTTCTGATTATAATGCTTCTCTAACTGACTTTGTATAATCATGGACACACATAACTTTTTAAACTCATTTTGTCTATATATATATGAAGAGTGAGGAAGTGTCATATACTGCAGAAGGGAGGGAGTCTTGGTTCCCCTTGATTTTGTTTTGTATAAGCTTGAATTTGAACTCTGGATGTAGGATTTTCCAAAGAATATCTGTCTTGGGTACTTTTGAGGCATAGACACTTGTGAAATGGAGAACATCTGGTTCAACATTGTTAATCTCCATTTGAAGAATGTCATTTAGTTATTACTCAGACTTTATGGTGAAAAGAAAATATTTTGGTTTTCAACATTGTCTGTTGTTTTTCTGCCTTTGAAACTTTTCTGGGATGGTGGAGTGGAAATATAAATATGATGAATGTGTTATGCAAATGATTTTTTTTTTTGTCTCTGTAACCGAAAAATGTTTTGTTTTAGTGCTAGCTTGTCTGTAAAGATAGGTTACTCTAAATAACTAATTACAGTTCTGCTTGCTTTATTGTGGGGCTATAGAATGCAAACTTGCAGTGTAAACTGTTGCATTCAAATGAGAGAAAATGAGGGCTAGGGAGGCTTGCCTGGTTTTTCACCTGCTGCAGTGAACTTCTGACTTCACAGAATTTGTGTAAAGCCTAGAAAAGCATTAAAGTTTTACAGCTACCAGTCTTCCATCAAATCATTGGTAGCAACCAGTGACTGAAATACTGGTTGCTCCCTTGGGTTTCATATAAGCAACATAAGAATATAATTTGACTTTCACTCTTTCCCATTTTGCTTTTGCTCCCATTTAATAAAAATTACCAAACACTTTGTAAAGTCTACATTGCAATGTACTTTGCTAGTCTCCCATAACTGTATCCGATAAAGAGAATGAAAATGTTTACTTTTCTCTTTCTTTTTCTCTTTCTTTTTCTCTTTCTTTTTCTCTTTCTTTTTCTCTTTCTTTTTCTCTTTCTTTTTCTCTTTCTTTTTCTCTTTCTTTTTCTCTTTCTTTTTCTCTTTCTTTTTCTCTTTCTTTTTCTCTTTCTTTTTCTCTTTCTTTTTCTTTTATCTGTCCTTTATATTACCAATGGCACATAACTGACATTTTTTCCTTCTTCCACAGTACTCTGCTAAGTGGGCAAATGATAATTTTGATCATGACATAAATTAAGATAATGTAAAGTACATTTTAGTAACATTCCCCATTAAATGATGCCTTTAGCTTTTGAATTTCCACTACTCATTTTTTTTTTGTTCCAGAAACTTTGCTCTTGAGGTTAGTTGCCAAACATAGGAAGAGGTCGTTTGCATCAAAGGGTCTGCTCTGTTATTGAAAAAGGTTAATAATATGAAAACACTCACTTTTTTATTACCAAGTTAAATTTTTATTGCACTTATCACTGAGCTTTTTTTTTGTAATTGATAAGAAAATAATTTGAATTAATTAAGTGAAAGCACAGCTTCCACAAATTTTGCTACTTTGAATAATTGGAAAAATAAATTCATCAAATTCTAATAGTGTTTTGTTTGGGGGGAGAGAAAAGTACCTATATGTGTAAGATTTTCTCTGAAGTGAGGGGGGAAATCTGTGGGAAATCTGTTTAATCTTTATTGATTTTTTTTTTTAATCAGTTATGACATGGTGCACCAAGAATGGCTATTTCACTCTCCCCCCACCCTCCATGAATTCTTCAACAAGTAGCAAATTATTTAAGATAAATGCCTACTGCTGTAGACAGCTGCCAGAATAGAAGTGAAAATAAACTGGTGAAAGGAAACTGCCCAGTTCATGGAAAGGGCAGCAACGATATAGTGCAGCAAGTCCATGACACTTCTGGATACACATGCTGAAAGACTTACCCTGGCTGGCCTGCTACAAATCTCCCAGTAATTCATTAAGGGGAAACGCTCCTTGCAACATTTCACTCCTATTTTAACACCCTTTGTCTTTACCTTACATACTCAGTGGGTTCATTCTTATGTCAAGTGAGCCTCAGTGAAACCAGTTTTTCATTCCTGAGAGAGCATACTGTTTTGCTCGAGTAGAAAGATTAGATGGATGCTTTTACTGTAAGTATTTTAGCAGTCTGTGGTATTTTTTCAAGGTTTGGGGTCAAAAGAAGGATATGATCATTGTGATCTAGTAAACAATATAGAATGCAGGAACTTGTCTAGTGACTGAAACAGGCAATGTTGTCATGTTTTCCCATAACTTTGAAGAAACAATTTTCCTCTAAATATAATGCAGTCAGACATGTATCAAGATGGAAGTACAAAACCACGTCCTGGTTGTTCTAATCTGCTTCAAATCTTTGAAATTACAGAATTAATTTATTTTCGTTATCAGGGGGCCAATTTACTACAACTGTCTAGGGAGGAATCCCATTAACTTCACTCTGATTTTTTTTTTCTGAATGCTGACCATGGGATTTGACCTGTTTAAACAAAGCAGCTTGCCATTTATTTCAGCTAGTATTTAGTTACATCAAGCGTCTCTATTCCTCCTTATGTAACTTTACTACCCTAAAGATGGTTGTAGTGGAGTCCTGGTTTAGTAATTTTGTATTTCTAAAACAGATTGGAGTGACGGGACAATGCTCAAATTTACACAATACTGACTCAAATATGTTGGCAGAAAACTGGGTCTGGATAACCTGAGTGTATCCACAGAAGCTAAACTGTCATCCTTTGCTCCTAGTTTACAATTTTATGGTATTAGACTGGTCGGGAGGGCAAAGTATGGCAATACCAGTACCTCTGGTATAGTGTTGGTGTTTTGTTGGTGTTAGTTTGGAGGGATGGCAGGGGGAAAGTTGTTTGCTTGTTTTCGAGGTGTTTGTTTATTTGTTTGTTTGTTTTTAAGTGTAATAGCTGCGTAATGGCATATTGGCATGTGCTGTAATACTTTGAGCATAGTTTGTGAATGGATCCACCAAGAGAAAGTTTCAGAGTGGTTCTATCAAGTGTGCAATTCAAGAAGCAATCTGTTTTACATTAGTGAGTCTCTGGCTACACATTGCAGGGTTTTTAAAGTCTTGTTGTTATTTCCCAGTTTATAAAATAGCTCATCATTGATGGTATTCTGTGTAGCTTTTGGATTTCATTCATAAACCTTTACAGTTTGATGGGATTTCCATGGCTGAGACACATTCCATTGAGCATATGCAAACATCCATACGTGTGCATGTTGCAGTCTTACCTATATAAAGGGAAGTCCTCTTTAGTGGACACATATAAATAAAACATTACCTGACTGAAAAAAATATTTATACTGAGCCAGGAGGGGTCTGCATGCTCATGTTGGTCCAGTAAGATAACTGACCTCTGTAATATTTGGAATATTTCCAAATATTTGGAATATTTGGTTTCCTGATTGTTTGTTTGCCTGTTTTTACACAGTTTTCTATAGAACTAGCCAGTGTCACTGAAGATGCCACAAGCTAGGCTGCTGTAACTCCTATTAACTCTTCTATGGATTTACACTCAGAAAGTTAGTGAGCTGCTGTTTCCTTGATTTTACACAAATGGTAGTTGTAGCTAGGATAGTAACTTCCAATGTTAGAAAGCAAACCCTGTGCACAGTAAATATTTTTTAACTTGCTGCAATAAGTTTGAGACCTCACCACCTTTTTAAAGTATAAGTGATTAAAAAAATTCTCATTCTTTTATGTGGATGTATGTTTGCTGTCCATTTCTTAAAAATCCAGAGGAATCCATGTTTAGCATGATGTGGAAGTGCAATGCTTGACACTGTTATTGTACACACAGAACATTGTTAAAGTCTTCTTTTCACCCTTACATCTTAGCATTGCTGTCTTTCCTCTGGGATTGTAGTCTATCTAAATATTGTTCAAAGTGCTATAATTAGTTAAAAAATCTCTCCCTGCCGTGACACATAAGTGTATCCCCTGCTTGATACCCTGTCAGGTGCTTTGTGCTTTGAGAGCAGGATACAGTTAAGTTTTCTGAAGTCCAGCAGCAGAGCTCACAGTATAGTCCCTTTGCACCATTTCTGAGCCTGAAATCTCCCATGTGTTTTATTCTAGTTACTTGTAAGAGCATTCTGTCACTTTGCTTTGTATGACTAACCCACCATCAGTATCCCAGGTTTTGGTCAGCTTCTGTTGCTTCTTTGGGCTTTTGGGCTTTGTTGCTTTGTCCCCTTGCATGACTCCTTATCCTGATGGTGAATTGCATCCTCAAAATAACAGCTGTCTACCCCTGTGCCATCCTAGGAGCAGCAGACCTTCAGAGCAATGCTAAACCCAAGTACTACTAATATGAAAAGTAAATGGCAATGAAAGTAGAAGAACTAAAGACAGTAATAAACTTAATAGCTAAAAGAGGAAAAGAAGAATGAGAGATGAGTTTTAACACTGTTTTAAGTGTGAATGCAATGGTTTTAGCTAATGACTTGCTATTACAAACATCTCAATGAAACAATGTACCTGGTAAAGCCATAGATTCCCTGGCTTTTATAACAACTGCAATTAGTTAAGCAGGGAACTACTTGCAAAGGTGTTTTGGTTTGCCAGTTGAGCTGTATTAGCTGGAATTAAAACAAAATCATGAGCATTTAACACAGCACAAAAATGAAGAATTATTCAAATGGAAATAAAAACAAGTCACTAAACTTTGGATCACAAGGATATTTATTTGCCTGCTTAAAGTATGCTGTTTATAATTGAGAAATAAACAGTTGTTTTATGAATTAAAATGTTAGATGAACTTAACAGGTCTCATCTAAAAGGTGTTTTCTATATTTCTCCTTTTCAGAATATTAGAAATTGACATATATGAGAACTGAACATTTTAGAGGACATGGTCTCGCTGCCTAAAAAGCAGTGATCTCCTGAAGTACAGGTAACAAGCACAGAAAGGAAGTAGCATCTCATTAGATGTGATTTTTTATATTTTTTCCCCCAGAATTCAGGTTTGGGCCCTGGTATACCCCCTAATTTATCTTGAATTTATTTCTTGATGGGAACACAGAGGCAAAAAGGTTTGTATTACTGCTGGGAGATGGGGAAGAGTAGTTTGTTAACCAAATTGTGAGGGAGACTTTGAAAGACTTAAGAAAAACCTGTGCCTAAATTTTATCAAGCCTCTCAAGGAGTCTGGCACCTAATGTGCCTTTACCAGAGATGAAATTTTCTCTTATTTTGTTTACCCACCTTATAAATGTAGGTTATTCTGTTTCACACTAAAAAGTAGACCCATTTCAACAATAAAATTAGCTACTGCTTTCATCCCTCTTGTTTTGTTTATACTTGTTTATTAATTACTTCTTTAGGGGTTGGCCCTAGGCTTAGATTTAGGTTTTTTGTGTTCAAGGCTGACAAAGTAAAATACCTCTACTTTAATTACCAGAAGAGATTAAGAATAGGTTAATAGGTTAAAAACTTGCTACATAAATCAATACTAGTATGCTTTGTAGTTTAAGGAGGGTAAATCTATTTAAGTGTATATTGCTTAAAGTTCAAGCCAAGAATGCCCAGTCAAATTTTATTTAACAGGGCACATACTTCACCTGTAGGGTGGAGTATCTATCTTAACAAGAACTTTTAGTTTGGCATAGTGAGAAAGGAAAAAAATTGTAATGCATAGTATGAACCAGTCAATGAGAATGATGAGCAGCATTGCTTTGCTGGTCATACTTCTGCTTGAGGAAGTCATCCTTCCTTTAGCAAGTGTCAAAAATAGAAAAATGCGAAGGAAGGATTTTTCTATTTTAGAAATAGGAAGAAGAATAACGGGAACAAATCTAATCAGACATGAAAAGAAGCAATGGTGTGAATTAGAAACATCAAGATGCCATAAAACTCCTTCACTGTCAAAAATGAAGGAATAAATAAGATTTCAAATGTGGAACTAGCATAAATCCAGTGTGCCAGCAGCCACACGTGTGCTCCAAGAACTGGCAAGAATTGTTGCTCAGATAGGAGATGTGGAAAGATTGCTTTCAGCATGCTACTTATTCCTTCTGGCATGCAGTGCCATTGAGTGCAAGGTAGGAAGTGCGTCCTGCTGTTCTGCTGTGACATTTTAAAAATGCCCAGTCTCACAAGGAATCTGAAGTTAGTGTACCCTGACCAATCAGTTACCATTTCATCTGGTAAAAAGGTGAATTACAGCAAATGCTAGGGAGGAAGGAGGACATGTGGAGAGCAGCAGGTTTCAGAAATGCTAAGTTTCCAAGTTCCAAAGCCTTGGAGATACATAGACATGAATAAAAATACTTGCAGAACAGTGTATGCTGAAGTGAAATAGCTGCATCTTTTCTGAATTAGGTCACATAAAATCCTGAATTAGCTCATCTCTACATCAGCCACTGCAGAAAGGAGCCAAGAGCCTGCTTGAGTTATCAGACAAGTAATCATGAGAGAGGACTAAAGGCACAGTGTAAAAGTCATGTACCCTTTTTTTATATTTGAAGTTCTCATTGCTTTGCTCCTGGGATTCTCCCTCCATCAGCTAGTTCTGCTGTGAAGAGCTGAGTATTTACCAAGTAGTAAAGGAGCAATTTACCTCTAAATTCAGGACACAGGACCATTTGGAATTGAGTCTAGGTTTTACAATTCCTTGTTGATAGTCATCCTTCAGGTGAGTTGGAAGCTGGCACAGCTTTGTCTCCTCGGTAAATAAAACTTTGAGTCTTGCATTTGGATTCCCCTTGCTATCATCATGCTAAAATGCATTACAAAGAAGCCAATCCCACCACCACTAAATTCTAGTAAAACTTTAGTAATTTATGAAATCACATGCCACACTTGATGATGGTTACCTAGTAAACAGAGAAGAGAACATAAATGGAAGTGCATTGCAAAGCAATCGGATACATTTAAATGGATGCCCCTAAGCAGGCAAGCCTGGTGTGAGGGACTCTGCTGGTACTGGCAAGTTAAATCTTGTTTAAAAGGACAGGTGGAAATCAGGGCATTTGCTATATCAGTAAAATAACACTGGAAAAAAGGATGTGTGTGGCTGAGTGATGAAATGCATCAAGTAAAGCTAAAGCAAAACCAGGTTTGCTTCACCTTTTTGTGGCTGTAGGTAAGGAACTGATCCACTGAACAGCGCTGCACAGGTACAGAACAACCTGGAAAAGTCCAAGCTGAACTGAAGTCACAGTGGCTGGAGCAGAGAGGGCCAAATCTTTTGTAGAAGTTAGAAAGAAGAATGAGTAAAGTTCTCTTCAGGACAGCAGTAAGTTGGGACAATGACTTACTCCTCTGCCTGCCTGACGGTGCATTTTCTTGGAGAAGTGAGCAATAGAAAACAAATGAAAAATTTGTCATTAACCTTTTTCTGTTTAGTTCTATAACTTATAGAAATTATTTCTGCTCATCCAGAAGAGCATTTACAAATTGAGTAAGAAAAAAAACCAAAAACCCCACCAACCCCTTTATTTCTGATCAGCTCTTGGTTAATTGTAAGAAATTTTATGTCCCACTGACTTTAATTATGTCTTAGTTTTGGGATGTTTTCCCTTTTTGGTTTCTTGCAATTTCCAGATATTTTTGTCCTGTTTTCCAGAGAGCATATCTGGTTTACTATGTCCCTTTTAACTTGAGTTACAAAGTTTTAGAAGATCAATAACAGTTTTTCTTGCTATGAAAAATGAAGTTCTCAATGAAAAAGGCTTTTATATGGTGATTGATAGGTCTACTGTATTTCTGGTTTTAAAATTCACTTTGTTGATTTTTTTTGTGTGAAGCAGAATAGTGTGAATATTACATTCAATTGAGACAAGTCCACTATAGGCACTCAGATGTCAAAATGTTTCAAAAACATATAAAAAAATAAAGAAATGAATAGAAGCTTCCTTGTTCCTTAAATTATTACTGTGTTACCCTGAACTGTAAGTGAACCCTTTTTGCTTATAAAAGAAGCAGCTGTTCATGCGATTGAAACCATGGTTCATTACAAGCTGACCTCAAATTCAGGAGTAAAACTTCCTCTATTTTACTACAACTATTCAGACATGGACTGGAGATAAACAATAATCAAAATCAGGATGAAACTTGACTGGGAAACCCTCTATACTCTTTGGCAGAATTATAGCAGCTTTTGGATCACCAAGAGTGATATAATGTTAAATGACCCTAAAACATTCCCTTCTCAAATGCAGCAGGTCTGCCAACTCTGTAGCAAACAAAGGCTGATTGTAATGACTCCTTAAGCATAAGAATATAGAATCGTTAATTATCACATTTTTTCACATTAAACATTTACAGAGAGTCAAGATGAAAATGGACCCGTTTATGATGATCTCCCACTTCTTTTTGGGTAAGCCATGTGATTAAAACAGATTTTCATTTTGTGTGTCTTATTTGAGTTTCATATCTTCGCTAAATGGTTTTGCTTTTTTAGCTGATTTTGGAATTGGGACTGGATATAAAAGTAACAAAAGTAGCCAATGCACCACTACTCTGTTTTGAAGATGTATGTCTAGAATAATGTCATACCATTAAAAATGTAAACTAAATTAATGCTCATTACTACCCAACTCTTTTATAAATGAAGTAGGGCAGTGACATAGTGCCTTGGATGTATGTTTCTCTCTTTTGGTCTATTGTGTTTGTTATTCCTCTTCTGTAGCTCCCTTGTTTGTTGTTGTCCAATTCTGAGACACAGCAGTGCTTTCTAGTATTATTCATGACCCATATAACAAGACTCAGAAATAAGATCCTTTACCATTTCCTAGGGGGCTATGGAGAGTCCCTAAGAAATCATGATCAAATACAAATAGGAGATTATAAACGTGTGTGTGTTTGCCATGATAGGTTTAATTACAGAGATTTGGGGCAAAAAACTTTTGAGTCAGAGTGGAATATAATATGAACCAAGTAGTAGCAATATTAATGATACTTGTTCAGTAAACCAGAAATCTTCCTCATATTACAAGTACGTTCAGACAAATTTTTTTGCTCTCTGACCTAAATTTCTTGTGGGGTTGTTAAACACTTAGTAATGGGAATATGTCTCTGGGCTCTTAAAATGCATTGTGGGAGTGTATTAAGAAATTTCTGAGGGGAAAAGAAAGAAAAAAACTGTTCTCCTATGCTTAGAAATCTGCTGGCTGGAAATGTGTAATATTGTTCTGGGATAAACTGATACTGTCTTCTATTGATAGTTTTCCTTATACCTTATTCATTCATCCAAGCCATGTGGGGTTTGGACTTTAAATCTGCATAAAATTTGTTGATTCCCTTTACCCAGAGATTTTGAGGTGTTTTATCTGAAGATGAGGTTTGTTTAATCTGTCTAGTATTCAAATGTTAGGAAAGCAAAAAGTACCTCTGTCAAAGTGTATTTTGAGGGATGATAATTCAAAAGCTAAAACTTTACATTTCTGAGAAATATTTTCTTAAATTTGTTGTATTTTCTTTGCTTATGAAATGTGCATTGCATTCAGTGCCTTCTTCCCCACTCCACAGAATTTCATGTCATCTTTATCCAGGTTTTTCCCCTGCCCTTCCTAAAAAGAAGCCCACAGGAGGCCCCTCAACTTGACATCTCAGGTCTCCTAATTTCACTGCCTGATCTGATCCCATTGCTCTGTTAGATTACTCATGCCTGCTAGCCGGGGGATCAAGGAGCCTTGTGTGAGAGAGGTCAGAACTCACTAAACTAGACTACACCTTTTTTTTTTTTTTAACTTTCTTTTCTTGAGCTACTGCCCAACTGGTGCAAATTCAGTTATAGTCTAAGCAGAGAAGAAAGAGGGAGAGACACTGGGCAGCTGCTTAGCTGTGACTCTACTGTATGACATGGAGTCATGCTTAACACAGACCATAGCTGTCTCTTGCTCCTCTCTCTGGACTCTTGGGGATGAAACTCTTTCAAATGCTTCATGTATCCTGTTTTCAGCTGGTCTTTACTCAGCCTGTTTTCGTTTAGCTGCTGGCCTCTCCTGACAGTTGTGCCCTCTTTTCTTGCTTGTGTTATAGGTCTTCACTCTTAATAGGCCTTTGTTCTCTGCTTTTGAACTTCTGACTTCTCTGTTTTCAAGACAGAGTTTCTGGTTTTGTTTCCTGTCTGGTCACAGTGCTAGTAATTACTCATTTCATATTTTCTGTGAGAGTGATAATATTTTAGATTTCATATTTTTTAACTATTAAGGGTCATAGCCAATAGTAAAGGATCCTACATTATCATATTTGATACTTGGACCCAACTATGTTCTTTTTGAAGTGACAGTCTGTAAGTACATTAACTCTGTAGGTGTGCAGTTCTGTTGTTCCTGAGACTGACCAGTTTTTGCCTTCACATGGAAGTAGTGGTCTTTTCAATGCTCTGCTATCCCTCATGTTCTTGTGCAGGAGGAGTATATCTATCACAATTCCTCTCAGCTGCCTGCAGGATAAAACATTCTGCTGAATAAGTCTCACATAGAGCAATCACGAAGATTTTGGTCCTACTATCATTTGCTGCTGTTTTATCACCAGTCTTCAGCTCATGTAAATGCCTTTTGAGGAAAAAACCTCAAACACAAAACCTGAAGAAAATTCTGTTAATAGCTTTGGTTGTCAATCTTCTCTTGTGTCAGCCATCTGTTCAAGTCCTCTTAGTTCATTTTTGGTGAAGGTAAGTCCAAGTGCTCTGCTTTTGGGATAGATGTGTTTCTGTCCCAGAACAGCACTTTCTGCTTCTCAGGTGCACCGAGTTCTATGGTTCTCAGCAGCATCACATCACAGTCCTTTGCCCTGTTAGAGAGGGCACCACTCAGTACTGAGCATATCCAGCAATCATCAGGCTTCTCTGGACACCAGTGTAAAAGCACCTATAGATACTGCCATTTCAGCCCCAATTGTTCATCCCCACAGAAGTGTGTACATTTCATCCACTGCAACTGCTTGATGTCATCCATGTGTCTGTAATCTTCTCAACCTCTGGGTGAGGATCTCCTGCAGAAGAAAAGTGCAAAGGCAGATAAAGACTGATTTCTGTCTTCCACTTAAGGGGAAAGCTGAGCTCACCCATAACCTTTTGGATATTTCTTCATAGTCCATTAACTGTTAGGGCAACTCTTCCACTTAACAAAGCTTTTATGGTTCAAGGCAACATCTTGTGTTTATTATATCCTCTTGTCACCTCACTATGAAACGAATCAGCAGAATGTATCAGTTTTCCACTGGGGAGATTGGTTTCTTGTTTGGTTATCTGCTCAGCTAGAAGTCTTAACTCAGCTAAGAAATCTTCACTGTTAACAGAAATACACAAATTTCTTAGTTGCCTTTGATAAGTGATCATTTCTCTGAAATCTGGTGTGATTGGATGATTACCAGACCTTTGGATGTTCATTGAGCACCAGCTCACTGGTCATCAGTGCTTTCCAAACCTCTAGTTCACTGAAACCAAGGATGCTGTGGTGGTGTTTCAGAGAGCTCCAACTAATTTCAGAATCTCTCTTGGACTATTCTAAAAAGAGCAGGTCTGTCAATTGTCTTGTAATTTCCATTTATGTTTTTGCTTCTTTAAGAGCAATTAAAATTTACAAAGTTTTGGAGCTTCCTTTCAACAACATCACAATACATCAGACAGAAATTGCTGGACATTGAGTAGGACAATGCTTTTCAATTGGAAAAGATTCATAAATTCATTTAAAATTACTTCATCTGCTCTTAAAACAGAGCCATAGCATTTCCAACGAAGGGCACGAAGGATATGTATTCAGTAGGAGTATAAGGAGAGTAGCAGAAAGAATTGTGCAGTGGAACAGATATATTTACCCCTCTAAATGTCCTGAAACATTTAATGGCCTAAGTGATCAGGAATATTGCTGTGCCTGCTGTAGCTGAGTGTTGGGTTCCATTGTTTACAGCATCCTGGATTGCCCTGTGTGTTCTCTTGCCCGTCCAGCTTGACAGGAAACTATTTAGGTGACTGTGATGGTACAACCTGCAGATAGTCTTTTACCTTCTGTTTCACTCTTCAGTGTCTCTGACTGATTTCATAGATAAAAGAACCTTTGTCCTTTAAATCTTTTTTCAGTTGTTTGAGTTAAAGATGAAGTGTTAGATGTGGGTTTCAATTTCCTGCCTATTTTCTTTTAGGCCAGGTCTTCTGGCATTATTTAATCCAGGTCATTTGGTGTTATTTAATCAGTGTGATATTTTAATGCAGCTGTTTACATTTGACTCTTGTTCTGGCATGTTTAGAAATACACAACATGCCTGCAGTATAGGAAGAAAATTGCTTAAAACTGAAAAAAATAAGTAAAAAAACCCACTTTTTTTTCTTATTTAAAAAAAACCCCAACACTTGGTTGTCTTAACATAGCCTAGAATGGACTTTGTAAAAAGATTACAAAGAGAGCCTGTGTTTGGAAGATGCTATTTTAGATATGGCTAATGCTGATGAGAAATAGTTTAAGATATGAGGGCCAGTATTACTTTAAGGAAGTTCTTCATATTTTGAGATTGTAAAAACCTAAATGCAAGAATTTATCACAGTCATTTGTTAACAGTAAAAAAGAAAAAAATATCCGTACCAACCCAAACTATTAGGATAAAGCCTATACAGAATTTAAATAGCTGCTTTCAAAGCTGGCAGTGAAGTATGCTGCTTGATGTCATTCATGGCCTCTTTTTAGGGAGCTTAGATTTCCCTGTGGTTGTATTAGATTGACTCAGGAAAACACAGAGGGGTCTAAACATCTCAGAGGGAGGTCTTTCTGTTGCCTGATGCAGAGGCTGCTCATTCAGTAGTGCAGGTTATGTTCTTTTCAAAGAGAGCCAGAACAAAACCACCCCACCATAACCAAAACCAAACTCTAAAACACCTTAAGTGCATCGGCCTTTCAGTGCCTTCTTTGTTCTGATACTGCATCTGCCACATGCTATACTGGGATTCTCATGAAGTGTTTATTTCTGTAGTGTCCAAAGTTTGGGCTATAGTATAGGTTTAAAAGCACATAAGGAGGTAGCACTGTGCCTAAAGATCTTAAACAAGCAGGAGGGAAGATATTTTGCCCTTTTTTAAAAAAAACTGTTTTGTTTTGCCCATTCTGCTGTTGTCTGTAGCTACTCTTATTTTCTAGTTGCTTTCTGTTATTACTGGGATTTAACTGCTCACACATGCTTTGTTTTTTTTTGTGTAACTTAAGCAATCATGCAACTTTTACAAGTTTTTCCATTTCATTTCAGCTTTCTCCTGTTTTTTGCACTTGTATATCTACATTTCTTTCAGCTGTAAAACAAAATTAGTCTGTATTCTGCTTCAAACTGCTTGTCACAGGCCTTTGGAGGTACCAATTCCCAGCCCATAGGCTCCTTCTGAAAATGTTGATTAGACTGCTGGTGATCTTGCTGTGCCAAGGTCACTGGGTATCTTAATTGTGAAAGATAAGCCTAAAGTGAGAATAAAAACTGTGCTGTCCTTATTCCTTCTGGTCTACTCTGTGCTTGCTGTTCCAGCCTGGAACCTCTTTCACTTGGCTGCAGGAACAGTAACAGTGTGACCTGCACAGACTGTGCAGTGAAAGGAGCAGTGTAAATGGAAATTACATGCAAAAGGGCTTAGAACTCAGAAGTCCTTAAAAAACCCACTTCTAAGATTTTGAATCAAGGAAGAGATTTATCAGGCATCCTACCTTACTAGCAGTAAGAAAAATTTGAGTCAAGACTTCTGGCCCAAAGCTCAGAACAGCAGGTTTTCAACTCCATAAAGGTGCAAGTTTTGCCTTGTTGTTGATCCTTGACAGAAATCAAGTGTAAGCACCCCTCACTTTGAGACATCAAGTGATGGTGTTGGCTCTGCTCCAGTAAAGGCAATATTCCAGGGAAAGATAGCAGAGCTGAGCAAGTCAGCTGTCTAAAAATGGTTGTGTTAGAAAGGAAGAAAGAGTGAGAATAGAGAATGTGTTCTCAAATTTAAGAAAAAAGTGTTATTTTAATAGTTCTTCTGACTTCCCTCTAAAAGTGACCTCAACAGTTTGTACATTGGCTCCCAAGGTTATTGTCCTTTCACTGGAGGTGACCTGTTCTAAGAAAAGGTGACTTAAAAAAAAAAAAAAGAGAGAGAGACTGAAAGAAAAATAAGGTGCTCTAGTTAAAATTAAAAAAAAAAAACAAAACAACAAACCAAACCCAAAACAACAAGGCAAAATATTTATTCAGCATGTCATCAAAATTTTATTCAATCTGAAATCCACCCCCTCCAAAGCTGATATCACAGAAAATAGCAACAGTTAGTTTACAAATTGATTCTTTAGAGAGATTTGAAATTCAACTTAATTTAGTGCTGATTTTGAAGTAATTGTTTTAATTTAGGAGATTAGATGAAAGAATACAAATGCATCTGCTTCTGAACCAAATATTTTCGCAGAAATTGTCACTTGTTTTTCTGGAGTGTTAATCCTGGGCTAATAACTTCCATGCAGCTGAAACATTGCCTTCTATGGCTTCAGTGCACTTTATGACAGTCTTTTCCCACTCCACATAGAAATGTTATTTCCATGGAAGGACAGTATCTCCTAGGATCACAGTGGTGGTTTTAATTCCTTCCCTAATACAGCTAGATATTTCTAATGACTTGGCACTACCTATTAGCTTGGGTGGTTTTGATTTCAAATTTATTTTCATGGAATTTCAGTAAGTCTAGGTTTCTTTAGTCCATTTCTGGAATTAAGAATACAAATTAATTAAATCCTGCTCAAATGAAAGACCTCTAAGGAAATTGTATTCAGCTGTAGTTCTCTCTGCTTTGCTAAGATTAATGAATTTTAGTGCTCAAAAGGCCAAATCTATGTTCCTCACAAACAGGAAGCACACAGGTGGGTGCCTTTGTCAGACAGGATAACAGAGTCTGGTGAAAAAGCTTTGATCTGTGCAGTGACCAGGTCAGATGTAGTCTGTGATAGTAAAGCTTGATTGGACAAGTGAGAACTGTAATAAGTGTGTATATATATGTTGCTTTTCACACTCTCTGAAGCATCTCTGGTTCATACAAAGACCCCCTATATGAACTGCCCTTCCCCCTCTCCCCAGCTGTGTTAGGTTTTGGGGAGGTGGGGATGAAGTTGAATACATGAAAAGACTTTGGGATTTTTTTATTTGTTTGGGTTTTGGCAATTCAGTGTCTCAATTTTGAAGAGATTTTAAAAAGGTCTAGCCTCTGAAACATTTTGTTTCTCCTGGCACATTCTAAAAATCATCAGCCTTTGAAAAAATTAAAATTCTAACTAAAACTTAGAGGTCTCCCATAAGGTCATGACAGAATCTGAAAATCTGTTGTTTTTATAACTTATGATAACAGAAGTGTTGAACAATTAATACTCTCGCAAATACAATCCAGGATTTGAAAATTAAACAAAATACTAAAAAATACTAAAAAATGCTAAACAATCCCACCACCCCCAAACCAAACAAAAAACCAAACCAACAAAATACCAACAACAACAACAACAACAAAACCCCCACAAAACCAAAAAAACCCCAAACACAACAACAAAAACCAAAACATGAAATCACCACTTTTACACACTTGGTTCAGTCTTTTAATATCTACTCAAGCCTGCATCTTAGAAGGGATTTGAAAACATTATTACTTTCTGGATTTGTCTCTCCTGATGTATTTATCTCTTTTTTATGCTGGCTAGTATAAAAGTTGTTGGCTAGTATAGAAGTACCTGAATCTGATGAGTTTAAGGTATCTTGGAAGTCACTCAATTCAGCTTTTCAACTTGTGGGTGCAGAAAAATTAGAAAAGTCATGTCAAAGCATTAAAATCTTGAATGCTTACGCCAGTTAGCTCTGGATTCCATGACTACTTCTGTCTCATTTAACCCTAATTTAACCCAAGCTCACTCAATAGGACAGAAAAAATAGTCCATGGGGTGAGCCATCAGGTTATAAACAGTAATAAGTGTGCTACCTCTCTCTGCCTTTCCCATTGCTGTTTGAATGCTCCCCATTGTGCTCCCAGTTTATGTTTTAGTAGAGATTCCCACTCCTGTTGCACTAAGGACATCTGCCTTGTTTAGCATCAGCCAATGATAATAGCACTGGAGCTGGTGGATCTGCACAGTTCAGCATAATTTAGTACAAAGACAAAGCTCTGGTCCCTAAAGCAGGATTGTGGTGCTGCTCATGAGGGACTGCTCGCTTTCTCAATGGTTTGTTTATTTGGGTATGGCACAGATTTGATTAGACCAGGAGAGTTTTCTTCTTAAAATGCACTTTTCAGGCAGTGGCTGTGCAATTGTTATATTGAAATCTCAGAGAAAGCTTCTTCTGGATTAAACCTTGGACCAGAATTTAATAAATTTGACTACTTGGGATCGTGACCCAGTTTGATAATGGTGAGCAAATAATTTTATTGCCGTGTGCTTGATGCTTACCTAATTAAACCTGTTCACATGCACTGAAGCTGGATATTTTTACGCATCAGAGCCAAGAGTAAGAGTGTTTCACTAGAGTGCTGGATGGCTTAGTCTGATGTGACATTTATCTTCACTCATCAGAAGTGCAATCAGTGGGGAGTTACCCAGATCTTTGTTCATGAAGATAAATGTCAAATATTATCTATCTACATTCTCATATGGTGTCTATCACCATGGTATCTGAATGCCTTCCAAAGCAGTGATGTACACAAATTAGTGTAAACTAATGTAGACTAAACCAGTCAGCAGATGATCATCATAAAGATGTCGCTGACAATTTTCTGGCAGTGCCTGTTTGCATCGCATCCCTCCTGTTTCCTTTCATTCTATAACAGACAGTGAGAGATAAGCTTGTTTAATTGGTGGGGGGGAGGGGAAGGGAGGGGGAATCATGAAAGATAGATTGGACAGTGTGATGGAATACTGAATTCATAATAAATTCTTCCTTTCACCTTCCTTCGAGTTTTCCTTTCTGCCCAGGAGGCTAAAGACACATTCTCTCTTCTAAAGTCAGTCTTGGAATAAGCAGTGCCAGCAAGGCCAGGTGTAATTTAAAAATATTTATGCATTGTCAGTTCTGGAATTAATCTTTCTTAATTGAATTGACATGAACTCATGTCTGCAGGTAATGTAAACTGTCAAACACTCTGCCAGTGACAGCATGTTGGTCAGGGTGGTGAAGTTAATGAGAGATCTAAATTATGATGGAATATCTCAGTGTTGGCTTTGGAGCCTGATGTTTATAAATGCATTAGTAACATCACATTAGCTACAGGCTACAGACTCTGGAGTTCAGAAGGGCTAATTACTTGTTTGCAGTTTCTAAAAGAACCAGGGATGAGTTATTTGTACCTCAGAGACACTTTAGTAGTATATTTGCTGCAGTGACATTTCTTTCCCATACATATAATGGAATTTTAAAGCATAATCTATTTCATTTGGCAAACAGTGCTCTTAGTGTCTGGATATACTGTTTAAAAAGACACATATTAAACTATATATTGATGCTGTCTGGGAGGGTCTTACCCATTTCCACCAACAGTGAGATCAAGCCTGTAGTTACCTGTTAGCAAAGCACTTGCTTAGCACAGTCTCATGATGATACCTTCCTTTCATAGCAAAATGGAATGATTGTTAGCTTTCTAAAATCCAGAGAGTGCAGAGTGGATCCTGGGAACAGAAATCATAGATAATTGTGTAGAAGGAACAAAATTAGCAGATGAGCCTTGGCTTGCCATAGGCAGCTGTTGATGAGAATTTCCCAGGATGCTTAGTGAGGCATCACGAGCTGTGCCTGACGTGCTCGGGGTGAGGCTGCAGACTAATTTTACTGAAGAGAGGTAGGAGGTGATGAATCCAGTCTGAATGTTCCATCTTCAGAGATGAGCACTTGCTTATGTGCCATAAGTACTTGAAAGTATAAAACTGCTTTTGGCACTAATTGGAGTTCAGACCCTTTTTAGTGCATGCAAGCTGGGCTCAAACAAGGATGCTGATTGCATTTTAAACAGCAAGGCTTTTATCTTGAGGTAGCTGGGTGATAAGAGAACCCCTGACTGATGATAATGCGTCCAGTGGTCCATTCTTCCAGACCAAAGGAACTGGGCTTGCAGATGGAGACCTGGGGACAAAAAGCTAAAATACTTGAATAGCATTTTGGTATTGGGACAGTTTCCCTGTGGGTTTGAGCTCAAAACCAAAAGGATCCTGAGAGTCCCTTCAGGCCTTTCACAGGCAGAATTTTGAATTGATGAAAAGCCTCTTTCCAAACTCAACAGATGCCTAACTAGGAGAACTAATGAACATGGTTTAGCTTTTCTGTTGCAATTTTTCAAGAGGAAAGATAATCCATTATAAAAGAAGGTCTCCTAAAATTTCATTGGCTTTGGGTTGTGTTGGACAAAATCATTTCCTGAAAATTTTGAGTAAAGTTCACAATTCAGATGTTTATAACTTTTGAGAGATATTACACAGAAATGTGGATTTAGCATATGCTGTCCTTTATTATTATGACAGTGACCCTTCCAGTCTTCATGTCAGAGGAGAGAGAAGTGAAGGAAGAATTCCTGTAGGTAAGTGAACTGAAGCACAGAGAGTTTGAAGTAACCTTGCTTGTTATAAATGTCAGGTAGCACAGTAAAAGTAACATCTACTATAACTTTGAGACATGTTTAAGAAATTCCTTACCTGGTGTAGCACTGCTTTCTGTAGATGGTTCACACAATGAAAGCACAGGATTGTTTGACACGTTTGGAGAAAATGCTGATTAAATTTAGCCACACAGCTCTTTGTTCTCAGCAGGTATACATCATGCTATCACTGCTATTCTCTGCATTTAATACAAGAGAATTGTTGTTCAAAGGGAAGTGGAGGCTCTGTAGGTTAACAGAGCTGCCTGGGAGCTGAGTCTGCTGAGACAAGCCTGGTCATGAGGGGACCTGGTCAGGTCGTTCTACTCTGGTGTTTAAACAGCACGGTGTGGGACCTGGTAACTCCTCTTACCCTGACTCTGCCTTCCCTTAACACCCTCAGGAGTAATGATGTTCTCCTTAGACCTTTTCTGGCCTAGATTTATGTGTAGTTAGAAATTTTGTTCTGTGAGATAAATGGGGGGGAAAGGAGGAAATTAATAATGCTTTTTACAAATGCTAATTTATTTTTTTTTCCTCTGGTAGCATAAGGGCACCATTTATGAATGTTCTTCTTACAAATGCTTGTTAGTCAAATTCTTCCTTTCCCTCAAGTCCTCTCTAAACCACACATCCTTCCTTCAGCTGCTTAGTGATTCTGTCCTATGCCAAATAATTGATTTTAATGGGCTAATTCTGAGTTATGAGGTAAGACAAATGAGTTTAGAATTGAGTTTTGTTTGAAATTCACCATTTTGCTTTAAAATCAGTTAAAAATTGTCATCTTTGTCAGACATATATCTGCAGAGACATGCACTTACCTAAAGGAACTAAGAAACACAAGTGGGGTAAAATTAAATAACTTCGTTATGCATAAAAAGAAAACAGAAGTTCATTGATCTTGACATTTCAGCTGAGGTGTTGTTCATTATACAGATACAGGGTCTGTTACAGCCTGTATCTCTGAGAGCTTGTCACAGCTCCAGCATTGCCCTGAGCTTGTTTAGATGTCACTGCTGTTCCCACAGGCAATTCTGTTAGCTTTCTCCTGCTTTTCACTGGAACTGCTGTTCATGGCAAAACCAAAAAGTGTGTGTTTTCACAGATGGGAAATGTTTTGTTTTGTTTTGTTTCCTTTTCTCCTTTTTAATTCCTTTCAAAGCAAATTTTCACAGGATTTAAAAAAAAAAAAATTATTGCACTCAGATGAAAAAAAGAAAAAAAAACCCGACAAAACCGAGGTGAAATTTGGTATTTCCAGTTTCCAAACTGGAAACTCAGCTTTTGAGCCAGTAGTGGCATGCTGCAGTGGATATGTATAAGAGAGTGGAAGCTCCACGGAGCAGGTGGCCACATGCTGAACAGTTGCTGTGGGAAGGTGTTTCAGCGGTGCATCAGCAGCTGTCCTGCCTGACCTTTGCAGAGGTAAGACTGATTTGGAGGCTGGCTGAATGGAAGGCATTTCCCCCATGCTCCAAAAAGCAGCAGATCAGTCACTAACCTGGTGCTGACAGCAGGGCTCTCCCACGGTGTGCCTGGCTGGCCTGGCTTCTGCTGTGCAAGAGAGATTTGGGGTTTCAATCCATTTTCTCCCCTCCTTATTGCCCTGAGCAGTAGTTTGTTTTCAGGGTCTTTGCTAGTTGGGAGCAACAGAACTAAAGTTCTCTTTCATTGCTTTGGGGAATTTCAATTCCCTTTTCCTTAAATTTTCTCCTCCCTGTTAATTGCATAAGAGAAGCTAAGAATGTTAACTGAACAGATAATTCTGGGTTCATGTATATGAGCAAGAAGAATTCAGATTTGCATGAAAATAGCTATCCTCAGGTTAGACCTTTGCATTTGGAAATAAGCTCTTTTCAGGTCTATTTTCCCTCCATTGTTATGTGTTTTATTTAATGTGAATGGTGGATGTTTGGGGAGGGACAGACGTTTGTTTGACTATTCAGATGCACTGGCAGGGTTTAAGTTGGCACAGCATGGATCAGAGCAAGAAGAGTGGAGACATCTTATGTCTATTTAAAAACACACCCACATATACTTGTGCAACTGAAGTAAAAGTAAATCCTTTCTCAGAACTGATTGCTTTTAGTGCTTTTACCTGTCTACTTTGTGTGTGTGTGTTTAGGCTCACAGCACAGTGGGACCACCCCATTTTGTTTCAGGATATTCCAAGGCAAGAAATAACAAAAACTTGGAATAAATCCTCTCTAACAAAGTCCCTGTGTGGCAACACCAGAAAAGGATTTTGCCAGGTGTTCCAGTTCCTGTCTTTCTTGCATAAATAATTGTTTCTGAGGTTTGTTTTTTTCTTTTTTAAACTTCCTTAATATTCTGACAGTAGCAGTTATTCATATATAATGCATGCAGGGTTTTGCATGAGGGCAAGTGGATTATCTGAAAGAATGTATAGATTTGGGGCTAGACTGCTCTGACGTGGGCAGGATTAGTTTTAAAAGTTTAATTGGCTGCCTCCTACTCCAAACCAGGAACTCTTCAGCTTTGAAAGCAGCCCACTGAAATGGATCTCCTCTGCCAGGCCAGGGAGCGCCAGGGCCCTGGGCAGGAGCTCACGGCTGGTCCCGGAGGTGCCGAGGCTGCGAGTTGCCTTTGGAGGCTGCTGTGGCTGCCCAGGAGGAGTTCGGGCTGGAGTGAAGGTGCCAATTAACTGGGCTATCAGTTCTCAGCCAGGGAGTTATCTCGGTTAAAACAAAAGCTTCATGTTTCTGGGAGTAAAAGGAGAGCAGAATCGTATAAAAAATATTTCTGTGAGGTTTCTCCCCTTGAAAACATGGAAAGGAGTGTTAAGAAATCTGTAATTTGCTGTAGAAGCCTGGTGCTCTTCTCCAAGGTAGATGATGTCTAATGTTTTGCTGCTAACCGGAGCCTTCATTGTTTTTCCACATTTAGAGTAAGTTTTGGCCTTCTTATGCATTCTTTATCTCAACTGATAAGTTGTCCTCTTTGCAGTGTCCATCCTCATTTTTGGTACTTATGTGAGCTGCTGGCTAAGTACTTTTTTGTTACCTTAATTTTGTATTTTATTTAGCTTTATTTTCTTTATTGTATTTGTCCTCCTGTGAGCAAATAAATTCTTTTGAGGATCTCTCCTGTGCTGCTGATGTATTCTTTTCTCCCTGAGTTTGCCTGTAGTCCTGAAGTGGAGTCTTGTGGCAAAGGAGCTTGCTGATGACTCAGTTTGAGAATATTTTGTTTAATGACTACATCAGCTTACGATATTTTTCTCAAGGCCATAACCCATGATTTCTTTCAGCACACCATAGTACTATGGCTGGAAGCAAATAAGAGGATTGTCTCACACTAAACAAAAACTCAGAAAGGGTGTAGGAAGGTTGGCAGTGCTTCTTTTTGTTTTGATTTTGTTAGTCAAGAGCATAGTAGTGAATGGCAATAAATACCTGAAGTTAGTCATGCCACCTGTGAGTGCCAGTGCATTGTGAAGCCATGGCCCAACTGGAACGGTGACTCTGAGGCTGGTCCATGATCAGTTCTTCACGGTATTTGATCTGATAAGCTGAATACTAAGCAGTATGCAGTTAGGCTAGAAAGCTTGGGGATTCAACAGGGAAGGACATCTTTCACAGCTGTGAGTGCATAATCCTCCTCTCAGAAGCACAGTGCTACCCTAGAGTGGAATGCTGTTCTGGGGATTCCAGTGAGGATGGGATGCAGTGAATTATCAGAGCTAGTTTATTCATAATGTTGTCCTAATATGTAAATGCAGGGAGGCATTGCAGGGTTTGTCTGTCCCTATTAAACTAAATAATATCTTCCGCCAGTATGTTCCAACAGTAACCCAAAATCTGCTCTAGAATGTCTCTTTTAATTTTTGTAATTTTTTTGGCTTTTAGTTTGAAGGTTTTGAGAACAGAAGTCTTCATGTGTGCATGTGCATGTTTTTAATATAGTCCTTGAAGAAATGTATCTGATTTATGTTCTCTACCTCTCTGTAGCCTACTTTAGACACTTGTTATTTTCTTGTTGTTCTGCCACTTTTCAGGCTAGTGCTGATGTCTCAAGCTTTTTTAGTACAGGAAGCCTTATCCTACTTGCTTGCTCTTGATTATTTTCAGTATTTACGTTTGAATCTTTATTCATTTATAATGTGCCTTTTTTTGAGACCTGTAGCAAATTAAATACCGGGTTTGAACATAAGAGGATTATGATTGATAGAACACTGTTAACATGGCCTGGGTTTATTAATTGTTTCCTGTTTGATGATGCATCGAACTCCATTAATTTTCCTAGCTGCTGTTTTGTAGAGAGCTGTGACATGACCCAACAGACACGCAGCTGTGTGAAGATGCACTGCTGGGAGTTCAGGTGCTTAGGTGCAAATCTGTAACTGTTCCATTACTGCCTAAGAGCACTTCAGGTTTATATAAACTCTCCAGTCCCTCTTGGTTCTGCATCTTCTCCTTTCTGGAAGTACGTGTATGTTTTTACAGCTAACCAGCTTGGCATTCACCCTCCATCATGATCAAAAGCTTCAGTATCTCCAAAGGCCTGGGCTGACAGGTTCCCTCGTACAACTGTGGTACTGACTGTGCACAGTTTCTCCTCGAAGGTGGTGCCAAGTGTGTCTTCTTTTGTTTTACCGTATTTGCTTAACAGTGACAACACCTACACAGGAGACTAGAAGGGAAGGTTCAGCTCACTTCTCTGCCTGAAAGGTTTAGACATAAATTTGGTGTGTGGCTGAATGCACCGTGCTGCTCCTGAATGCACCATGCCGCTCCCGAATGCACCATGCCGCTCCCGAATGCACCGGGCTGCTCCTGAAAGCACCGGGCTGCTCCTGAATGCACCGTGCTGCTCCTGAATGCACCGTGCTGCTCCTGAATGCACCGGGCTGCTCCTGAATGCACCGGGCTGCTCCCCATGCACCATGCTGCTCCCCATGCACCGTGCTGCTCCTGAATGCACCGGGCTGCTCCCCATGCACCGTGCTGCTCCTGAATGCACCGTGCTGCTCCCCATGCACCGTGCTGCTCCTGAATGCACCGGGCTGCTCCTGAATGCACCATGCCGCTCCCGAATGCACCATGCTGCTCCCCATGCACCGTGCTGCTCCTGAATGCACCGGGCTGCTCCTGAAAGCACCGGGCTGCTCCTGAATGCACCGGGCTGCTCCTGAAAGCACCGGGCTGCTCCTGAATGCACCGGGCTGCTCCCCATGCACCGTGCTGCTCCTGAATGCACCGGGCTGCTCCCCATGCACCATGCTGCTCCCCATGCACCGTGCTGCTCCTGAATGCACCGGGCTGCTCCCCATGCACCGTGCTGCTCCTGAATGCACCGGGCTGCTCCCCATGCACCGGGCTGCTGTGGCTTCCCAGCACCGCTGCTGCAGAGAGCAATGGAGAGGAGTGGTTTGCTCTGCAGGCCCCAAGAGGATGCTGGCACCCTGTAGCAGGCCGGTGCTGTGGGAGGCATGCTGGAGGCTCATTGTCGCTCATTGACCACTTCTGGATAGCTCTGCTAAATGCAGCGAGCACCACTCCCTTCTGTGCTGGCACTCCCGGATCCCTGGGAGGTGGCTGGCTGTCCCAGTGCTCGTTCCGGGTGTTTGTGTACCTCCTGCTGTGTTCTCAATGCCCTGGTGCTTTTTGCTGCAACTCTTGACACCTTGTAGGTCTGGGAAAGGAACAGAACTGTCTTGGGCTCTTTTATCAGCACCTGCAATGCATTCAGAGTTTTTGCAGGCTTCAGGAAAGTGGTTTTTCCCTACAGTGTTTCTCATCTTGCATTTGGCAGTGAATGCAATCTCTTAGCCATAGTAAAGGTTACAAGGAAAACAAATTTTTCAAAGGGTAACTGTGATCAGAGCATGGTCAGATTCGACAGAAATAATGTGTATTTCCATTTTGTTGGGGGTTTTTTTTGTTGTTGTTGGTTTTTTTTGGTTGTTTTGTTTTGTGTTTTTTTTTTTTTTAATATGAATTTTTAAAGAAGTTGATAGTTTTCCATTAAAAACTTGTCTTTGTAATTCAGGTCTCTGTCTGTAATATGACATGGCAGCTCTGAGCAATGGCAGGTACTGTGTAAAAAGCTGCATGGTATTTACTAGCTGAGCTAGCATTGACACAAGATGTAGCACTGAATGCTGCCATTTCACACTTTAGTACTGCTTTCAAGTTGCTAAATAGATTCTTAAGCATGTAGGGGCAGGGAGTGGGATACAACAGCATAGAGGTCAGTAAGGACCAGGCTTGGAGTCACTTTGTATATCATAGGTATGTCCCAAAGGGGCTTACAGCTGTGTTTTTCAAATACACTTAGAAGCAATGGGCTTGATGGGACTGTTTTCCCTTGATTATTAAATGTGTCTTGTTCATCTCCATATGTGAAATGTATTTAGGGTAGGAATAAAACGTAAGTACTGGAAAGCCTTTGTGAACACACGAGACTTGGGATGTCATCTTGTGGCTGTTCAAAGAAATGCAAGAACAGCTTGTAAGTGCGCCTGAGTTTACTGCCTCTTTACACTGAGCTGGTATAGGTGCAAGTTTCTCCAGATATTTTATATTGAATTACATGATAGCTCTTTGTAAAGTACATGACAGTAGCTGTGAACTTCCTTACAGCCCATGCAGGTAATCAGGGTTTGGTGTGACTAAAGCAAGCAGTGGTAGGAAGTCATCTGCTGCTTGGATACCTGAGTACAACCACTGGTGTTTGAACCTGTGATGGCAGAGGCAGGAGGACTTTGACATACTGCTGCTAGTTACCCATTTTTTGTTATAAGCACTTTCAGTTTAGCCTTTCCCTGGCTGTTCCAGCTGGCTGGCAAAACAAACTCCTAGGAGGAGGAATTCTCGGGGTCAAGTAATTTCCTGCAATAAGGAGGAGTGGTATCAGGCACATCTACATTCTGCCCTCTTTCCTGTGGCCTCACAGGCCATTTGCCTCAGCTGCTGGTAACTGGAGTGGTTCAGAGCTGGACTGGCCAAAGTGAACATCCCAGTCATCAGTGCACAGTGAGAGCAGCACCAAATTGTTCCCAAGACAGGGCCAAACCTTTGGTAACTGTTCCAGCTAGCCAAAAACCTGTTGCATGTTGGAGTCATGCACAGCAGCTGCACCAGGGATCACAGATTTGACTAGCACTGTATATAAATATAAACAATCACCTTTTCTTCCTTGTGAAGATGTGCTGTCTTTTGTTTGTTACTGGGGTAGGCTGGCAGATGGAATGGCTTCTCAGACTTTTCAGTTATGTTTTTAATAGCGCTGCCTAATTGAAGTGAAATGATCAAGCCCATGCATGCTTGAACAAAAATGCATCTGGAAGAGGGTGAACTCCACTCAGAAGGGCAGTACCTGCCACTCTTCAAATGTTCTTGTGAACAGGCTTGCTTGGATCTCTGCTCCACACTCTTTGAAGTTAAATGCTTTCTAATTACAACCCTTAGAAGCAACACACTTTTTTGTCTTGCATGAAAATAACTTTGCTGTGTTTTTTAACGTTTGTCAGATTTATGGCACTGATTGAGACAGATTTTAATAGTGGATGATCAAACATTTGCTCATGCAAATTGCTGGTTATTTCTGGAGTGCTATTTCATCATTAGTAGAGGGACAATCCATCTGGATAGTGATTAGTTCCAGCTCTAAGCTCTCTTTCAAGGGTCAAGATGCTTGAGAGTTTCTTGACAACAAAAAACTAAGGGTGGTGTTATGTTTTTGACAGGGTGACTGCTGCATGCTCCACTCTAGCCACTGGGACTTCACATGATGGAAGCTATCAAATGTTAGACCTTTACCCTAACTCCTCTAACTCAATAAGCTTACTTATTTTGCCTGCTTATTACATGCTTATTATTTTACAGTACTGTGTTATAAGAAAGTGCATCATTAAATACAATGACAGAAGTTTTAAAAGACTAATTATTAATTTTTGTAGTTATTTTTGACACTTTTGGAAGACAGCTGAAGTTTTTATCCAGTCAAAAATGTGACAATTACACCAAATGTTGATTTCAGGTTCTGCTGCATATTTCCTTTATTTCAAGGACCAGAGGATATTCAGAGGTGCTTCTGTGTCAGCCCTCTGTGAAAGTGAGATAGAATCACTATAACCCGATTTTTAGTGCAGATTATATTTTACTCTGCTTTGGGAGAGGAGATTGAGGCAAAATAAGATACTTCTCCTGTGCAGATCAGATTTCAAACAAAGGTTGATTCCAAGTCACGTATCCTCCTGTGTTTTGATTCATGATCATCTCTAAATACAAGGAGTATAGCGAAACTAGTCAACATATTTCTTTATTAATTTCCTAATTAATGAATAAATTAATGAGAACTTTGTGCAGAAATATTTCCTTATTCTTCATTGTATAGATAACAGTGAAATACCTTAGATTCCAGGTCTGTGACATTACATACTCTGATAGACACTACACAAGTCCTAATGCACTGTAGTTTTGTAATAGTTGAAGAAAACTGGAAACTTGCATTTTACTTGTGGATAAGTTTATTTAAAATTTTGTAATTATACTAATGTACAATGTACAAATATACTAATACAATGTATAATTAATTTCTACGTTTATGAACTTGTCAGGATACATGTATAGTGTTGTCAGGTCTACAGCATGGCAAATAAGAATTTTAAGCAGCATGATGATGAAAACGTTGGAACTAGAAACAATATATAACCTTTCGATTGCACTGTGATGTTTCTTTGGTAGACACAGTTATAAGTAGTGATTGATTTCCTTTAATTTAAAATGCAGAGTTTCAAAGTGTGCCCAACGAAAAGGATTCTCAAAAGAAAGTATCTGTTAAAAAACAGAGACAGCAATAGCAGGCAGCTCCTCTGAGTGATTTTTATGAAAAACCCACTTTAAAAGCAGTCAGAACCATGCATAGATACCTCTGAAGTAAAAAAAAAAAAAAAAAAAAATTAAAAAAAGGGGGTTGTGGGTTATTCCTTGTTTTCAAAAACTGCCTTCCATGACCTCATTCTGAATACAAGCAGATACAAACAATGGAGAACCTTGCTGATTTTGGTCCACAGTCTGGGGTGAAATTTCAGCACTATTTAAAAAGGTTAAGTAAAAAATCTTCATGACGTTGGTTTCACGATCTTCATTGACAAATAATTCTGTTTGGGGAGGAGGAAGGAAACAAGAGAGGTAAAATGATGTATACAAAATCCTTCAGTGTGGTTTTGTAAAAGACATGTTAAATATTAAAATGGATCAAAATGTATTTAGGGTGTGGTAATTTCAGTTAAAATAGGTAATGTTTTTTTCAGATTAATGTAGACTCGAGGCCAACTATTAGCTATGGTGTAGGTTATTAATTCTTCTAAAGCAGTTCCTTGTTCCATCTTTAATTAACAGGTTAGTTTTAACCTAAATTTTAATTGTTTCTCAATAAAAATCAGTTGAATTTTTTTATAGCTATAAGGATATAATCCCTATCTCCTGCTAAAACAGAGGTGATAGACTCTGTCTGAGTCAGGAGTGTATCCTGTTGATGACTCCTGTCTAAGCTCATCCCACAGCTGAGGAACAGAACATTCAGAAATTCTTACCGGCAGGGAATAGAGGAACACTGCTGCAAACAGGAGGAGAATCAGCAAGATGATAAGGCCTATGAAGAGCCATTTAAACCTGCGCCACACAATGAACTTCATGGTCTTGCAGGGATTTGTAAACCAAAGGAAGGAAGTATCTGGCCGGCTGCATTTTGAAAGAAGTGAGTGTTATTTATACTCTGAGACCAGGGAATCCTTAAGCATGAGATTATAACACTTTAAAACATGCTGGTCTGGAGGCTAAAGAAAACACAGTTTTGAAATGCAAGATAGCAGCTGGAGTAGACATGCCATTAGTAGTGAATCTACCTTTCATTTTATTCTAATGCTTGCAGGAGGAAACAAGATTGGCCTTTATAAATGGAGTTTTGCAAAGGATAACTGATGACTAATATATTACTGCATGCATCAGAGTAGCTAGATATTGGGTATTTCTAAAGCTAGTGGGATGAAAATATCTTACTTTGGTATATCTAGTTTGGGGTTCATGTTGGGTTCATCTCTTCCTTTACCAGCTGGCCTTTCCTCAGCTTCTTTTTCATTGACGACTTCCAATGTCATTTCAACTTTACCCTTCAGAAAAAAAGTGGCACAAGACAAGCGTTTTATTGAAATTGCACTAATAGGACTTGCCTGGTACTTACACAGAATAGGTGGGATCAGCTCTGTTCATCTGTGTTTTCGATTTCCTCCTCAAAATATACTGATTTCTGTACTATGACAGTGTCACAACACAGTATCAGGAAAAGACACATAGAAAAAACCAAATCACTGCACATAAAATTTTTCTGCTAATTCCTCTATAGTTCTAAGCTATATTTTTTTTCCAATTTGGCAAAACAAAAACAACTCTTCTCTTCTTTCAAGAGCAACCCAAGGACTGCATATGTTCCAAATGACCATACATCTAATTTTCATATTGCTGTAGCTTGTAAATGTTTCTGAATATTTTTCCTCATTTATTAAATTCCAGTAATACGGTTTTAAGGCAAAAACCTTAGAAAGAAGAAGAAGAATACATCTCTGAAAGACTCAATATACTGCAAATGATAAATATACATTTATACTTTCAGTAAAAGAGGTTAGAATGCTTTGGGCCTTCTGATTGCATACATAATCACAAAACTGGTCTGGATTCTCAGATTTCATTAGCTGTGTACAAAAACCCTTTGGATTTAAACACTTCTCTTTAGTCTTTAATGCATTCGGGATGTCTCTGATGTTCTTCTGAGCAGTAATGTGATAAATTAAAGAATCACACAATCATTTAGGTTAGAAAAGACTTCTAAGATCACCAAGTCCACCTTGTCAACTAGATCATGGCACTAAATGCCACATCCAGTCCTTTCCTGAACACCTCCAGGGATGGTGACTCCATCACCTCCCTGTGCAGGCATTACAATGCTTAACAGCCCTTTCTGTGAAGAAATTTTTCTTGATGTCCAAGCAAATCTCCCTTGGCAAGGCTTGAGGCTATGCATTCATTCACAGGACTTCATCAAATGCTTTGGCAAGACAGCATGACTCAACCTGGCACCACAGTCTTTCAAGTTAAACGAAGTTAGCAACAAACTACATAAAGGAAGTATTAAACTCACATTTTAAAACAAAAACTTGTTGCTGGGCCAAATTCCTGAACTTGTGCATAGCATGTCCTATTTACCCCTCCTCTGTCTATCCACTGAAGGCTCACAGGGAGACTCTTTACAGCCTTTCTTTGTAATTTGAAAAGTAAGGTGAGCGCGTCCGAAGTACTTTTAAAAGAAGTAATAACCTTACCGCTAAAATACGAGCGCCATCCTTTTCAACGTAACAGGGCCACCATCCTTTCATGGATTTCTGTTCAAAGAGAGAGGCAGTCCTGGGAGCCTTCTGAGAACTGTCTGCCTTGTATTCTGGAATCATGTCTATGTTACATCTCTCAGGAACTTTTGCTGGAATGATTGTTTTATGTAAATCAAGTTCCACAAAGCCTAGGAGGCAGATACAAAAACAAACACTGCATACAAAGCAAACAAACACTGCAAACACAAGCAACCACACAGCACAGCAGCTCAACTTCAGCCCTTGCTATCCTAAACATATACCTACAGGAACTACAGGAAAGGCAATCAACAGACACATTACATTCTTGTTTGTCTAAAGATGTTGTGAGGCAGGGAAGTGGCACTCATTGTGTTTAAGTGCCTCTTGCTGGTGTTGATAATTTTGATTTAGCAAGTTGGACTCCCTTTTCTTTAATGCAAGATTGCTTGATTTTTTAATAGAGCGTTTTTTTTCCATACATATCTAAATGGAAGATACCCAAATACAGCAATGTAATAAGTAATTTCTGACAGTTAAATGTGTAATTTAGCAAACGTTAATGATTGTTAGAAATCAACTACTTGTTTTCAGATTTTGAGGCCTATATAGTTTGTATGTAAGCTACAGACTTTGGAGCAGTCTTAATACAGGGCAGAGAATCCCATGCAGAGCAGTATCTCTAGGAAAGGTAGGGATTAATAACAGTGTGAAGTAGATTGCTTAAACCTAAATTGCATGCTATTGTCAATACCCTTATTTAGAATTGAAGTGCTCTTGTTTAAGTAATTTTACTTAAAGAAAGAAGCAAAGTAAATTTTCATGCACATGATCATTTCATGTGCCTTGTGAGAGGGTTTACCTGACTGAAAAGTATTGTGGTTTACCTGCCTTAACTGAGTGAACACTTACTAATTCATTCAGTAAGCCTGTGAAAGAAAGCTGGAGTATATTTCCATGCTCAGTGTCTCACTGTAAATGCAATCCTTATGCAGTAATTTAAAATTGTTTCCTTTGATATCCTTCTTTGAGACAATAGTAGCTATATCCATTCAAAATCTTACCCAGATAGTCATCCAAGGAGAACTTGTCATTATCCCATATTTGAATGATCAGTTTGGGTGGGATTCTGAATTCTGTCTTGTCAAGACTCCAAAAATGTTCCTAAAATTTTAAAAAACAAATACTAAGCACCTTTAAAAATTACTTATGGAAATCCAAAGCTGGGATCTGCTAGTACTCATGAATTCTGGGGTTGGTGGAAGTATTAATCTTAAAAGCAGACTGCTGTTGTTGCCAGAGTGTTGTTCCTGGCCCAAAGGCAAAATGAAACTGTTCACAACAGCAGTGTGAGAAAGTATATGGAAATGAGCCAAGTTGTCTCTTTCAATATGCAGGTACAAATTACCAGGCTCGCTAGAATCTGTATTCTAAGCATTGAAATCTTTAGAAATACTTACCTTTTTGGAAACTAAACAGAGTTGCTCTGCTGGGAGGTAGTCAAAGGGAAAAACAAATCTCCAGTTAAAGTTCCCTTCACCATCTAATGATCGGTAGTGGACATCAGTTTTCTGCTTGTTTTCTTCATTACCAGGCATCCATCTAAAAATATGGAGAGATGTGTCTGGTGTTTGCAGGGAGACAACACTGGTGCCTGTTTGTACTGGAACTGTGTCATTAAGGGGTTGCAGACAAGCTGTAAGAATTGCTCACAGAGGGCTGGGGAGTTTTTCACGCCCCTTTGCAGTTTGGTTCCAATTTGGCACTGTAAATAGGAACATCTGAACTGAATTTCTGATCTAAGATCAGTGCTGTAACAGCGGTGAATTGCTGAGTTCTTTTTTAGTGAGAAATTAGATCTGTCTGGTCGTATATTTCTCTGATTTCTATTGCTTTTTTTTTTTTATATTAAGACCAGGGAATGTAAAAATTATGAATCCAAGTTATGCAGTGCCAAAGCTAACTCTCTGCCTTTTCAGTTGCTGTCCATCTCAAGAGATGAAATTCTGGGATCACTTACCACACATTAATTGGTCGTGCTTTATCTTATAACACTTCTGTACTTCTCTGAGGTTAGCATTTGACTTGGCTGAACCAAATAATATTTGAAACCCACGGTCAGGGTATTCCCAAGACAGTCTGAATGTTATTCGTTGTGAATGTTACATGAGAGAATGCTCTTACCCCTTCACATAAATGTCACTCATTTCTTCTCCTGTGATGCTCTTTTCATCCAGAAGGACATCCTTGGTGTTCCAGACGATCACACGCAAGATATACCTAAGAGAGATGTTTGGGGCAAGAGATTAGGATTGCTTTGTCAAGGCTGCCAGAGGGTATGTAGCACGTGGGGATACTCACTTCTTGGCTTTGCGGGGAGTGATGTTGAACGGAGGGCCTGGCGGTCCTAAGCTTTTGGGGAACACATCCACCCACATCTGCAGCTTTCCCTATAGCAGTGAAAAAGATGGATGAGGGATTGTTTGTTGCATATAGGTTTGTCATGGCCCCTCAAATTTTCAGGTAAGTTTTCTGGTTTCTACAGAAACCTTCTTTAAAAAGATGTGTTTTATTATATTTCTAGACTAACCTGCTTTACATTTTAAGCCAAGCAATAATGACTTGTAGCCCTCTTCCCCCTGAGAGATACCACTCCATTAGCAACATGACATAAATTCTGGAATGCTCCAGAATATGCTTTCTGAGAAATCATAACCAAGCCAGTTCACAGTACCTGGGAGATGTTGGGCTGGAAAGTGCTATATAAGGTTCTTGTTTCTACATGTTCAGGTACCAAACCCTGGGTTCTGAGGATATGAAGGGCTAACCGCTCTTCACCTGGACCAAGATGCTGATGCAAGATTTTGTTAGCTTCTGAAATAAAAGAAATGGGAAAAAAACAGGGGCTTATGTATGAATTTGCATTTGGACTAAAAAAAAAAAAAAATTAAACAGATATTTAAAATTGAGCATAAAAGTGTGTTCAACTGGGAGAAAAATCAAAGATATTTTTCTAGTACTCCAAAAATATCTGGAAAGTTTTATATTTTATCAATGTGAATTTAAGACATACATATAAAATAAGTGAAACAACTCACCAGCTTCCTCCAAAGTATAGTCTTGACCCCCATAGTTAATCTTTCTGCCATTCTCAGAGAGGACAGGAGGAGCATAGCCTTTAAACCTGGCGACGTTTTGCAGTAACTGGGTGGGTTTTAGTTGATCACGCCAGGTATTCACACCTGAACTTTTATGAGAGCAAAAGAAACATATCCTAAAATTATTCACCATTCATGGCAATTACAGATCATGTAAAATGTATTTATTAAACTAGCTCAGAAAGAGCAGCACTGTAACTGCCTAGAGGGCTCTGTAGTTTGATACAGTGACATAATTTTGTATCAGCTCAATTACCTTCGAAGACAGAGTGTATTTTTATTATGTATCAAAATAATTTACACTCAGAGATGCTTTCATATTTACTTGCAACAGTAGGTCACAAAGTTCTGTTAAGCATGAGTTCCTTGGACAGAAATAACATACATTACTGTATTGAGAAAAAATAAAAATATTTGATGCCATGGTTTTCAGTGAAGGCTATTTGGAAGACTTACAGCTTCACTTGGAATTTAGGTGATGGAACAAGCACAAAAAATACCCTTGAGAAGCCACAGCATTGTTTTTTTAACCATAGAATTAAGGTTTTTTTAAAGATTGGGTACTAGGTCTTACAGATTAAATTTTTCAATAGACAAAATTACTTACATCCAGTACTGCTGAGGGATGCCACAGTGAGATCCATAACGAGAAAGGAATCTGTTCTCCAGATCAATTATGGTTTCACCCACTTTTTCATCACGAGTCAATGCATCGTAGTCATAGACTGAAATTTTCAGATCCTTTTCTTGAGGCAAGAAGCAGCTGAGTTCATACATTCTAAACATAAAATTTCCCTATTAAGGCTCTTTTGAGAAATGCTTCTTATTTTTGAGCTTAAAAATACAAATTGAAAAAAGCACTTACTAGTTTATTTTTGAGCAAAAGCCTTCAGAAGGTATTAAAGGATGCTTCCAAGTGCTGATAAATGTAGCATCAGTTATCTTTCATGCTCCAATTTCTATTTGCACTAATAAATAATTTCTTTTTTACTCCTCTGGATATTACCTCCCTCCTTTCTGCACAATGTATTACTTAGGTATTTTCTGTGCATCAGCTTGAATTGGGACTGAGGGAGGAAGTCACTTTGTGTCTGTAATCAAGTATCTTTGCTGTCTATTTCTTCGCATAATCTGAACAAATGAAAACCTGTAGCACATCATTGCAAATTATGCTCTTCAAACCCTTTATAATCCTTCTAATCCTCCTCTCTGAACCTTCTAAGTTATCAAAATCCTCCTACAACTCTAAACCAGACTGAGAATTTCACAGTAATTATGCAGATGATGTAACTTTTCATTCCTAACTGGTATTTTTTATTCATATATTTCAGTGGTGTCATTAACCTTTGATGGAAAGACCACTGTACTGGGAGTGCATGCTAAGCTGATTACTTGAAATCTAGTTTTCAGAGTTAAAACTTCTTCCATATTCCATAAGCACATTTTGTTATTCTTATGTGCCTAACACAGGCTGGTTTTAAGATATATACATTAGTGCAATTTACCCACATGAAAAAGAAAATCTGTGGATTAGCCAAACATCTATGTTTTCCAGTGATTTCAAAGGAAAACACCTTATCTAATTTTACTCACAATTAACTCTCAGTATATAACTATGAATAGAGCACTGAATATTTCAAATCATGGTTTACCTTAAAAATAGGAAAACATTCTAAAATACAGTAGATTGAAAACACAAAAAAGTATGTTACCTGCCAAAGATTGGGTTGAGGGTATTAGGCACATAATGATCTCTGTCTTCAATTACTTTTTTACTTAGAGATATTTTTATATAAGGATCGCACTATTTAAAAGAAGAAAAAAGAATATTGTTAAGACATAAGCAATCAAGACTAACTTCATTGAAAGTACAGGAGAGCAGTCAGCTGCCAGACAAAAGCAAAGAGCCTCACCAGCCCGTTGTTGTCCTGGGGCTGGAGCTGCAGGGCTCGGATGATGTAGATTCTGACGATGCACTCCTGGGGCCCGCTGTCCGGCAGCTCCCGGAACTGCCGCGGGGGAGCTGGAACTGCCGGGTCGTCCGGCAGCGCGTAGATCTTAAACGAGCCCTAAAAAAAAAATGGTATAAAGACTTGGTCAAGAGAAATGTAGAAAAGTCCCTCTGCTAAGTCTGTTTTTCCTTATTTAACCTACACATATGCACTCTGTTTTATGTAGGAATAGCAAAATTATAGCTTGATCCACAGTGACTTAGAAGTCTTTTGTTTTATTTTAGTGGGTTTTGGATGATATGACTAAAAAGACAAGGTAATATCCTTTGACAATTTAACTCAATTCAGCTGTTTTGATGTCAACACAATTACTCAGTTTTGCTCCAGCTAAAAATATGTAACAAGTACTTTGTACTTGTTTCTCTCTCCAAAAACATCATTCAAGGTTTGGAGGATTTTTGATTGGTTGGTTGGTTTTATCTACATTAACATCATATTAATCTTATTAATTTAATCTTATTAATTTAATCTTATTAAACATTATATTAATCTTAAATTAATATATACAGAAATAGTACAAAATACCTTTCCCAAAATCATTCTAAAAATGTGCTTTTTGGCATTTGAGTCCTTGAGAGGTTATCTGGAAAGGTTCTGTCCCATGTTTACTGGGGAAGGTTACATTAGCAGGAATTACTTTTCTTGTCAATTAACATGTAGCACACCTAGTGTGAGTGAGCAACGTACTTTCCTTGAAAAAGCTGGGCCTGCAGTTAGGAAAATAGGTTGCCCCTACTAATGCACAGATCCATATTTAAGCTGAAATGCTTGAATGTAGATCTACCTAAATAACCACTTACATGCTAAAGACTGCAACTAGCATTTGTTTGTTGCCCATCGTTTGAAATTTACCTTGAATTCACCAACCACTGATGGATCATCACTCTCCTCAGATTTCCCTCTGTAGAGTTTAAATGTATCACAGAAGTCTGTTAAGTTATTGAATTCAGGTACTTTTTCCAATTCACAGTCATACACCTTAAAAAAGAAACAAGGAAAGTTTAGCAATTATATGAATCAGTTCCACCATAGTGACACTGCAAAGTATTTTATGTTTGATGGAATACTTTAGGGAAACAAAGCTTTTGGAACTATTTTTATATCAAAGTGGGAGCAAATGCAATGTTTTGGAGAACATATAATAAAGCTCCATTTAGGCTTGGTTAAAACCAGAGTAAGTAGCATGTTATAAGCTTGTCTTTACGTTCTTTGTTAGCTGTATTAGATATGAAATGAAAGTAGTTTCACTTCAAATTTTAGCCAACAAAGAGTAAAAGTACTGATTCTCTGTGCTCATACTCTTATAATGTCTATGTTTATTTAGGATCTGCCTGCAATACAAAGAAGTCAAGAGTAAAATTCCCTTTGACTGAAGGTGAGATTAAACTATTAATACATCTCTTAATAAGTGTAGTTAAGTAGAAGAGAAGCCAAGATATTTCTTAAAACCTTCATTTAATCATATGAATTAGTAAAGAACCTTTGTAGAAAATAATGTTTAGTTACATTTTGAAGAGCATTTAAAAATAAAAAAGGGACCGTTTTGAACAGGTCTTGGGCCTATAAACTCTGAAATATGTTAACTTGTTTTATCCTGAGCAATACCTTTAAAGTGTCATATCCTTTTTTAACGTACTGTCCACATTTTTCATATTCTCCTATTGAAGCATAAAATTTGCTCCACCAATCAACAATTTCTTCCTCCTTAAAGAAAAGCAAATAAAAAAAGCTTTTATTGGGAGATAAAGACTCTCTCCTATCATACTGTACAGCAGAAATAATGAACAATTAAGCATAGTAACAAACAATATACTCTATTATCAATTAGGTAATAGTAAAGCTTTATCTGAAAGAAAATTAGAATATAATAATTAAGGCAGTTGCAGATCTACCTCATTGTTAACCAGATGCAGTTGAAAAGTAGTTGAGTCTTGCTCCTTAAAAATAGTAATTCAATAAGCCTCATGTCACCTAGATACTAGCAATCTATACATTCTACAAATGCAGTATTTCTGTGGGGTTTTTTCTATTTTTAAGTCTGATAATCACTGTTTAAGAAAGTGCTATTTTCTGTATTCACAGGGATTGCATAATATAATTATTTGCCCCTGATAACAAACTTCCAATGGTAATAAATAGCATTCATTCTCTGTGAATGAACAGAATGAATAGTATTCACCCACTGTGTGAATCTGACTTTTTTTTTAAGATTGTTTGGACTTATGGAGAATCTTAAAGTATTATGCAGATCATTAAAGGGGAGGGTTTGTTTGGGCTGTTTTGGGTTTGTTGGGATTTTTTTTAATATGTAGGCCTTCCTATTTCAGTCTTGCATATTTTTCCTAAATTGACCATGTTACAAGTTCACTGTAGGTTTTATATCAAACACTTTTAGAGATTACTGTTCTCACCCACATGCTTAAAATGCTAATTTGTAGGCAGTATTGATATACTGGTTTTCAATTGGAGAAAGCAATGTGTAGGTTTTTTTAAAGTAGTATACGTTACCTTTTCTGTGAGCTGCTCACGAAGATCAAGTCATAAAAAAGAGCAAAATAAAAGCAATGGTAAGGATATAATTTGTAGAATGTTATACAGTTAAATAGGCTTTAAATGTTTAGGCATTTGTATATAGTAAGTGTGCAAAGTAAGTTACTAAGATTAATAATTTAGAAATGCTTTTGAAGAATATTCAGACACCTTGTGTTTAACTTCATATGTTTATACTGTCAGAAAATCAGAATGTTCTAGATATTGAATTGGAACACACATATATATGTGTGTATATATATATATACACACACATTTTAGAAAGTGGGGTTTCAGGACTGTAAGACATTATTACCCTGTGCTTTGTTCTTCACATAACAAAAAAAAAAAAAAAAAAAAAAAAAAAAAAAAAAAAAAAAAAAAAAGTGTCTATAGATTTATCCATGTAAGTGTAAAAACAAAGTGCACAATCCAAAATGCTTCACCTGTTAAATCACAGATACCATAATTACGACCCATTAGTCCATGAAGAGCAAGCATCATGCATCCCATCTGGAAGCTATAATTAGCAAGTGTCATTTCTGCTACTTTTTATACATTATACCTTGTGCTTTCATTTAAAAGCATTAGCAATGAATTTTTGTGCAAAGCAGAAGAAATATCCAAAACAATTGATGAATACAAGCCAAATGCATCAATAGGTCAGGACATCACTCTGATATATCGTTCTCATTTACTCCCATTTCTGTTCTCTTAAGAAATTATTTCTCTGGGATGTTCAGGTCTATCACATTTCAGTAGTCTTGTCTACCTTCAAATTATAAATACATCCTATTCTTATCAGATTAGCATGGGACTGTCATTTTCTAAAGACAATTGGAGTGATTTTTTTTGTGGAAACAACATCATTAATGATTTGCAAAACTTACTGGCCAAATTCATGAGGTAATTTTGAATAGTCTGCCATATTTAAATTTCACTTTGTTTAAATACTGGTTTGTAATGTTGACGAGGTTAACCTTCGTTAGCTTGCATAATTATGCAATCATAATTTAAAGACCAAATTTAATACCTTTTCACAAAATATACTGTGTAGAACTCTGAATCTTTCATCAAAGTATAATGTTGGAAGAGTTTAAGTCAGGGGTTATGTTTTGGGTTTGTATTTTTTTTCCCTTGATATATCTCAAAATGTCTCTTCAAATAATGCACTTAGTAGTTTTGGGAAGAAGTAGTTAAGGAGAAAAAGAAATCAAAACCTTAAGATCTTCCTTAAAAATTCCCAGAGCAAATAATAGTCTTCAATATTCAGATATTATTGTTACTAAAAGGTTTATCAGGATGTGCTGACAGAATGCCATAACAGAACAAAATGCCATATGATAAATTAGAGATTTTGGAGTGAAATATTCACATGGTAAAAAGAATGTAATATTACTGTCCTTTTCAAAACATACCCAGTAACTTCACTGTAGATTGTTATACATGAAGTTGTCAAGACATTAACATTTAACTATTATCTTTTTGAAAAGTCTGGAATTATGGAAAAAATCTAAGAGATGCAGCGGATTCCTAGAAAAGTCAGTTAGAATTTTTTAATTGTAATTTTATTTTCCAGGAAGTAGACTTCTAAACAAAGTTTAAATATTAATAGCATTATGAAATAATTCCTGTTTATTTTTTTGCTTTTATCACACTAAGTGATTTTTTTTGCTTTTATCACATCTAAGTAAGCTGACACACAAAAGAAGTTTTTAGTAGTTCATATATATTGTATATGCATAGTAAGATTTTCAGAACAAAGATACCTTAATATAACTAATCCTACTGGACTTGTGAGTATCATCTCCTCCAAAATCTCTCTCTGGCAGAACTCTCAAGGCCCCCCAGGTTAACACTGCTCCCCATCCGACCCGTCCTGGCCACCTGCATGCATCAGTTTGGTACATACATGCACTGTTGTTGGAGAAGCCATTTTGCTGAGTGCTGTTGACATACTGCTTAAACACTGGAAATTGGAATGTAATTGATGAAATTTTGGCATTTTGTGTCCTCAGGGTGTTGTCTGCATAGCATTCACACTTTCCACAGTTTTACTTTTTTTTCTAATTTGTATTGTTCTGAGTTTTCATTCCTCTAGTATGGATGCTTTCACTGTGTCTAATGTTATGTATGGCTCGGGTGATATCAAACTGAAAGAAATTGTGTTTCTGCTTATGTAGCATTTAAAATTTTCCGTTTTTAGTTGAAATGAACTACACAAATATAATCAATTTTACCAGTGACTTTGAAGGGCTAAGTCTTCTTTATTTTCTAAATATTTTTCCTTATAATTTTTAAAGAAAAGATTAGTTCCCTGTTCCAACTTGTATTAGAATATAAACTGCTTATATTAGAAGAGAAAACCTATTTCAGATAAAAGTTAGGGACTGTTCTAAATTAAATATTAATGACGATTTACATGTATGATGACAGTAATCACAAGATCATGGTCTATGATATACTTAAATTAGAGTCTGAATATGATGACAATAAGAAGAGATTTAGTAAGAACAAGGCAATCATTAAAATATTCAAATGGCAGTAAAAGTTCGAAAGTTTAAATTAAATAGTATTTGCTTTGGGACTGCTGTAACAACATAAAATATTCTGCTTTTTCAAAAGTCAAAACTGTGGACTAAGAGCCTGCAAAATTCCTATATATTAAAGGGCATAACCTCTCTGCTTCCTTTACTGTAACAGGCCATCAGAAATCTATAAAAACACCTTCTAGGCAAGATAAACATTTCACCGTCCTGTAAGAATTAACAAATTTTCCTTAAAAATGTACTGCTTGGAATCTGTCTTCAGTCATGTTTCAACTCAAGAGTAAAATTCTGTAAGGAGAATTATTTTTTACCTGGAAAGTAAAACTGTATTGTGGTGGTCCCGAAAGAATCAGAGCAGTAAAGAGACAAGGCACAACAGAAAAGGAAAAGAAGTGTTAGTGAAGAAAAAAAATTGTTTCAGTGGTATTTGATTTGGATGGCTTCAGGGTAAGCAAGGCCAGTAAGTGAAGGGCTGATAAAACAAGGATAAAATGAAGGGCTGAAGGACCAGAGCACACACCTACTTCTAACTCCTTTAGCTAGAACTGGTCAGTCTGCAAAATCAGGCTGCTCTAAACACCATCAGTGGGAACTGGGTGATGCTCTATCACACACTTTCAGTAGCTATTGAACAAATGATTTAACTCTTAAGCTACTGGTGAATTTGACCAAGGACAAAAATCTATAGTTTGGTATTTACTATACGAAAACAAAGATTAAAATTATTAACAAATTTCCTTTACTCTTCTGTCACCAAGTAACTTTCTCCCATCTGCCTTTTCAGAAGGTTGCATGTGTTTCTGACAATTTTGCTGTCTAGATAGCTCCTCAGAAATCAGAGGTCTTAAGAACAAAGTCAAGCATGAAACTTCAAAGATTACCTGAGCTGTTAGGAGTGGCTGTGTGTCTTCCATATCAATTACTGTATCCAGGCGAGGTGCAGCAGAGAGCAGGCTAACTGTAAGCCAAAGGTTTTATTAAGGCAATGTGTTGCAGGAAAAATATCTTACTAAAGAGATAATCTTACATCAGATTTAAATACAGACAGTTACAGAAGATGTAAAATAATTCATTGGCTTTATGTTTGATCCTTTAAAGAAAGCATTTTTTGATAAAAACAGACAAAATACTTAGGTGCAGGATATGCAAACATTTCTCAAATATATAGAATTAAAATTAAGAGTAAAACTTGAAAAATGTAGAGGAAATGTCACCATTGTATTCAGACCATATTTGCTGGAATACTGAATCATTTCTTTGGCACTAGTGCTGAGGTGATCTGCAGGCAGTTAACCTCCAAGTTGATACTAAAGAGGAACTTCAGGGAATGAGCACATCAAGTCCAAGAGTGGACTCACCTTTGCATTATGCCCTCTTATGCTTCACAGAATGTTACACTAATTAATTTCCAATAACATTATCTCCACCCAAGTACACCAACATGAGATGGCTATTCATCAGTACAGCAGTCAGAGTAAACAGGTAATTCCAGCATCTCACAAGACAGTAGAACTTCTCATTTTCCAGCTTTCTACCTTTCAGTTGTGGGGCAATGTCCTGTTTGGTAGTGTAGGGGTCACAGCGAAAGCTTTCCAGTAAATCAATAGTGCACTGTCCCACGATGGGCTTCCGTCCAAAGGGCCTGTGGTCTATTACTTTAATAACAAGAGATGGACTGTACAGCTCCTCTTTTGGTAAAAGCTAAAAATAGAAAGTTAGAGGGGTTTTACAATGCAAACAGAAGAAAAAGAAAGAATAAAGATTTCTCCCATAAATTAGAGCTGTTACTTCATTTATTTATTTTTGAACTACTATGTTCTGTGGCTGAATGGTGAATGAAAACTTCTAATCTTATCAGTCAATAAATGTCAGTAAGAATAATTGCCCCAAATCCTGAATTTTCTTGACTCTTGCGCAGCGCTCATCCTAGCAATAAGAAAGTGGCCAAACATCTATAGGTAAATAGATGACTTTTCAAATAAAAAAATATATATACTGGACTGGATTGTGCATATAAATTTGTGCAACCTACCAGTGACTGTACTGACATGGTTACATGATCTTTATTACAGTTTTCAGGCTCATAAATTGCTTATGGTAAATGAAAAAGGATTTGTGAATTTTTCTACTCAGAGCAAATCCTTGACCTTTAAAATTATGGAGGAATTTATTTTGCTATAGATAGCTGGCATAAAGGTAACATACAACTTTCATGAAGAGAACAGAGGATGGAAAATTCGGTGTCTTTTTGAGGTTTTTGATCACCACAGATTCCACCATTTCACCCCCACATTCCACAATTAGACTTGGAGACATAACAGGTGCCAGCTGGTAGTTTTTCATGTTTCGCAACCCCCAGGCCAGAATCTGTAAAATAAAATCCAGTATAAGCAAAAGTGGGAAGGGATATTAATATGCTTAATATAACACTCAAAAGTAGGAAAGAAGAAATTAAATCTTTTCAACAATAATATGTGTCCAGCAAAATACTTCAAGGTTCTAGTTCTAGGAAAATTAACGGAAACAGTGACATTCACAAACACTTGGAAAAGAATATTTCTCATTATGGGGTTTTTTTTTTTTTTGTTTTCTGTAAGTAAATACACAAACTTTCTGTCTAGAGGATGGGAAGACTGCACTTTTATTCAGTTAGTTTAAGAGTAACCATACCTCAACAGCAGTGAGTTGAACTACTGGTCTGATTCCTTGAGGGACCATGTAAAGCTTTGGTGCCCTTTGTGATGGAAGAATTGGAAGGTTGGCACCACTCTGTTTAGACACAAACATGAGTATTAGTTTCTCTCATCTTTCTTAGGTGAAATACCTTGTAAGTACTAAGACAGTTCTTCCCATAATGTTTCACCATGAAAGAATATATGCTGTATCTTATAATATTACACATACATACAAAGAAGTAATATATACCTTGTCTCTCAAAATAAGTTCTGCAGCAAAAAGAATGTCTCCACTAGCTTTGCCATTATTTGTTACAGGATACCAAAGCAGTTTTGGTGTGATGTCATCTTCTGGGATTAATTTGACCATGGGGGAACAAACACTTCTTCCAAGGAATTCATCTTTACCCTGCAAACGAAAATAGCAAAAATAACCATTTATGTACTGTCAACTAATATAAATAAATAAAAAGCAATCAGGGTAAAAAGATTCACCTACCACTTGGTCACTGTCAAAAAGTTCAATAACAACATTAGGTGGGTTTTGGGCTATTGACTGTGGGTCCCCATAGATCTCAATTTCATTAAATATGAGAGTTTGGTCCCATGTAGGATTTAGAGTTGAATGAATGATCTCAGTTGTTTTGCTTTGATGGAGGAAAGAAACATGAGCATACGGATCTGAAACATCATACAAAGATTGAAAGCACAGAGTTACAAACAAAACCACATCAAGCCATAAGACACACAAGCACATTTTTCATCAAACACAATGTTATTTTTCTACTGTTGTTACCAGTTCTATAAGTCATTTTATGTAAAACAAAAATGAACCCATATACATAATTTACATTTAATAGAGCAATTTCCATTTGATTACTAAACCACTTCCTTTATATAAGGCTTGATTAACAGAGTAATAAATGAAAATGATAAAATATCTTGCAAAGCAGAAAGAGAACCAGAAAACCAGAATGAAACACTGTTTATACTAATCTTGTCTTCAATCTTGTCCATAGAAACTATTTTTATTGTCTCCATTGATACCCAACTGTACAGCCTCATAAATAATAGAAAAAAAGAATTCAAGTTCTGACTAGTTGCCAAACAACAAATTCTCCCAGGCTGTATTGCTCAGATCATGGTTAGGTTTCAAACATGCTTATTTATAGCAACCTCTTCTTGTGAAATAGCTGAATGATTGAAGTGGTCTAGGCCCAGTATTTGGCAAGCCTTTAAATCATGAAGAGCTCTGCAGAAGGTATCTGATGATGGCCATTAATGTTTCCTGTACAAATTGCAAGCTCTAAAGGCAATTTTAAAGGTTATCTTTAGGTCACTTTCAATAGATTCTGACAAGATACACGATTAGAGTTTTACAAAATTTGGCTAATTCTTCAAACTAATTTCAGAGGAAAATGTAGATGAGCTAGTTTATGTATGACTGCATCTGAGGTGCCTGTCCTGAATTATCCATATGCAACTTAGAGGCATTTGATATTGTTTCTTTGCATTGCTTTTAAGTGCTGCATATTGAAATAAGACCAAATTCACACAGGCAGCCATACAAACCCCCCCACATTTTAGAAAATATGACTAAAACTTGTAAAGCACTATGTGTTCTGTAACAGAGGCATTACGCTTAATTACAGAGAGAAAAAGAAGGATGCAAAAGGAGGGTAGTAGAAAAAGAAAATTCATTTCAGCTTTGTCTTTTGCTGAACTTCCTTAAAGGAAGTGTAAAGTCATATTCTTATACAATCTAAATTCAATTTGCTCTTTGACTTGCCAATGAAATTTTGATTTGAATTAGCAAAACCTGAAAACTGGGTACAAACTGGCCTGACTACAAAGAAGCCAGATGGACACAACACTGTTGGAATACCTAAGAGCTGGAAATAAACATGTATAAACAAATAAAAGACATGCTTATCAGTGTAGTGTTCTGCAAGTTCATTTCTGTAATGAATTAATATAAAACACTGAACACTGAGAGGCAGTTGGTGACATAACTAATGAAGAAACCTTCAGCTTTCTTCATCCTTGCTTTTGTGCAAGCTTCCTGCAGGACAAAACTGCACGTAGGCTTTAGTTAGAAGGAGAACCCAGGGCAAAAGGAAGGGCCTGGTCATGGGCAATTCAGATCTCATCTGAAATCCAATTCCCTCACTGAGAATTCACAGGCAGCAACTGGTACAGGACATACAGAGCACTTTGTTTGCAGCAGCCTCTGGGTCATAGCAACCAAATTTGGAACATACATAATAAAGCTGAGACTTTCCTTACGGCATTGTTTCAGTAGCTGGGACCTACACACAGACCTTAAGCAGTTTAGATATTCTACATCCAAATAAATCAAGCTACAAGTTCTTGGCAAAAGTGGGTTTTCTGCAGCTTTGAAAGGATTTTTCCATACCTGAAAAACTGTCTTTGTCTAAAGCCATGAGGTTTCTTGCCTGGTAGATGTAACAACGAAGGTGGTAAGTATATACTCCTGTATCAAATAAATAAAACCAGTTCAACTGCATTATACAGATTTCTTTTCTGTGATAAAGGTATTTTGAGTTTATACAAAGGCCTACACATTTTAATACAAGCACTGTAGTAACATTTTTGCTGATGAGTGTATTAATACCAATGAGCTAGCACCTGAGAACATTTGTTCCAACACAAAGCAGAAATAAAACAACAACAAAAACAAAACCCCACAAATGCTATTCGGGCTTTTTTATCATCATACAATCATCTAAAAATCCTTCTATTCAAAATTTTCTGTTTGAAACAGTGTGATAATCTAGTCATCCAAAGAGAATCAAGAACTGGGAACTCCTTTGCTTAATTTAAGTATTCATTACGGCACTTCCAAAGTCCTGGGTGTTTCACATTTTTAGCTCTTAGCCTATAAAGTTATTCCAATTGCAACTCTGTCTCTTTGGTTAAAAGATTAAAAAAAATTAACCACTATATGTTAGGTGGAATAGCTTAAAAAAAGATGTGAGAGATTCAAATGCAGGACCGTGTGGGGCTAAGTTACTACAGCTTTTCTTTAAAAGAGGTCAGGTGTGACCCTTTCAGCCCCTGAAAAAATCTGAGCCTCATGTAGCCTCACTGGGCTGAAACCTCTGACCTCTGGCAAGAAAAAGTGCCATTTTCCTCCAGATATGGTCATTATTAAAAAGAAACTTCAACAATGTTCCCGAGGTTCTGAAATATTTAAGAATTAGATATCCATTCTCAGCAGGTTGATCAAGTTCTGCAGAGTTCAAACAAAGACGAGTGTTCAGTCAGAGCTCCTCAAAAAGGATGTTAAGTCCCAGGATTGGCATCTATTCCTGCTAACTAGCACTGGTGGCTCCCATCTCAACATCTCTGCTTTTGTGATTCACATTATAGTGATTACAAAGAAATTAAAACCCATCCAGGTTGGCAAAGTTACAGTTTTGTTCACTTTGCCAACTCAACTACATGGTACTGCTTCCTCTGGGCCAGGCATTGTTTGATCCTGCACTGAGCTGTTTAAGTGACCTGAACCAACAAAAAAAGTTAAATTTAGCATTAAAATTCCTGTCCCATACAGGTTTTTAAAATATCTGTGTGACAGTGGACTGACATACTGAAATGACTAACTAATTTTTCTTTAACAACTTAAATAGGGTCCATTCAAGGGTCTGATAGTAATTACTACAGAAGGCATATAAAGCTAGATGTAAACCACAAATATTTATGATTCTGTTTGAGACCAAAACGAAACAGACAACATTTTTGAGAAAGGAATTGTTAAAGAACCTACTGTCAAAATAGCAGGAAACCATTGGTGTATTGGCACCAAACACTGTTGTAGCTGACTCCTTGGCTTTGTCTGAACTCTTCCCTTCTCCATCATCAACACTGTTGTCTGCTCCCTGAAATTACATACAGAGAAAAGTTATTGAGTATTTACAAACATAAAAGGAACTTGATAGAACAGGACTATGTGGGGGAATTTATGAGTTTCCATCTCTCTTCCAGCACAAGGAGAAATTTACTTCTGTGAGTAAATATACTTCAGGAGATGTTTACTCATGTCCAGAGGTCATTTCCTGTTGCCAATTAAAGTTCTGCAGAAATCTTATGCATCTTACTTCCAGGATGTCTTATTTCCAGAGAGGTACTAGCTACCTATCAGCTCATAGCGGAGGAAAGGTCACAGGTCTTCTGCACTGTGTTCTAAGGCTTTTATCCCAGCACTAGCCCAGGAACTATAGCTGTAAGCAGAACTGAAATAGGAATTATTAAACTTGGAGCAATCAAATTAACTGGAGGAAGAAAATGCTATCAGTGAACCCTTGGATAACATTTGATGCAAAACAGAGAAACAAACCAAGAAAAAAGTGTGAAGTTTTGTTAATGCTATACACTCAGAATTATTATACATTTTATAAAAACAAAGGAGCCTTCTCACGTTATTTGCTACAGTTTGTATTTTGGTAAATAGAGGTTATTTGTGAAGCTGTGTTAACCTCAAAACTTAAGGCTAACTGCATTCTGCTCATCTATCTGTGTCATATGAAATACTGCCTTCTTCAACACTGTCTTTTCTTGTGGGTTTTTTTTGCTATCTTTTCTTATTTGGTTGTTTATACAAGCAAATATTCATCAGGGGCAGCTTTTTCCAAGCCTGTTGTCTTTTGTGCTGATGTTAAAACATCTAGGTTACAGGCATGAAAAGCTTGAGCTATCTTTTCACTTTACTTCCAGGAAGCTCATCTAGTAATTTGGCCTTTTGAGCTAAATCTCCCATAATGCAAAAATAAAAATAATTTGAAAAATAAGCTAATAAGTGGGATTTTAAAAATATCAAACATAAATTATTTATAATGTGATACATAATGCTGCATATGTAATAAAAAATAAAAGAGCAATAATTTATTATTTGTTAATTTATTATTAATTATTACATATTCCTTTATTATTAAGATTCTCTACCCCTATTTTAATGGTCCCTTCCCAACTAAAAAATTTAAACAATATATACTGTATTAGCTTCTCAGTTATTCACTAGTTTAACAATTCAGGGGCTAAAATGTCTGATATATTTGTTTATTTACTGCAAATTAACAGGCTGACCTTTGAAAGATGTTTTTGATACTCTGTCCCTTACCAAAGCACCCTCAAGTTTAAAGATGGCTGCAGCACCATGTGTCTCTGAGGGAGCCATTTTTCGTCTCCATCGTCTTCGACGGAAAGTGTCAGAACTGCGTTGCTCCCAGTGAAATTTCCAGCCAATCAAGGAAGCATATTCCCACCCTTCTTGATCTTCATATGATGACCTTCCCTTGAAGATATAAATTCTTGTTATCCACAGTGTTGTGTAACTGTAGTGAAAAAAAGCGACATTTCCTCTGGCAGGCCTAAAACCCCCCCTTATAAACCAAAGCTAGAAACACCAACGTACAAAAAGATAAAGAAAAGGAACGTAATGAAAACATAAAAGGCTGCTCTAGATTTTTTTGGGTTGGTATTACATTTTTTCCTTCACTCAGGTAATGGGTAATCTCATGCAGATATAAAAAAGAAACAAACCAAAAAGCTCAAAGTGTTACAATGTGCAAGTCCCTGACTGGATCCCTCCCTTCTTACCCTTCCTGCCGCTGCTCCTTCAGACAGTTCCCTCCTCCGTTTCCGCACCAGCCTTCGTCGTCGATGCGTGTGGTACATCTTCTCTGCAGCAACCCACGACTTGGGTTTAGTGTCTGGAGGAATAGTAATTCCATATTCCCACCCTAAAACAGAATTGATGAGTTGGTATATTTTCAGAAATACAAGCAAGATACAAAGAAGAAAAGCATGGGGAATAGAGCAACTGTGCCTACAGAGGATGAAGCTTTATCACACAAGACTATTCAGCATTGCAGACCCTTCCAGCCCAGTAGCCAGGGGGCCACTGATGACCATTTTATAATGATGCTGTGTTGTAATAGATGTGACAATTAAAATATCAACATTAAAACAATAAATTTCAAGTTCTTTTCTTCACATTTTCACACTGCACTGCAGGAAAATCTAATGTGTAATTGTAGGCAAGAGTCAAATGTTCTGTGCACTCTTGTGACTCCAGCAGCTTTTCATTTAAAGAAGCACCAACCACATGAACTCTGATCATAAAACTTTAAGAACTGGTAAGCCTGTTACTGTATTTTTGGTCTATATATAACTCAGTTGCCAAGCATCTAAGGTTGAGAATTTAATTTAAATTAATCTAATTAAAAAATTACTGCAGACTCCTACCAGAAGTTCCAATTAAGACAGATATCAGTAATCTAGACAAATACAAGATTTTTCTAATCTAATAGCTAGCTATTTTTTTATTTAGAAGCAGTAACTGTTGTAGAGTTTTCATTTGGTTTAGAACAAAACGAAAATTCCTTAAGTTTTGCAAAATTTTGGGTTTTCCATTATCTGCCATGATCTTCCCTTTTGGTAAAAATTATTCAGTTTGTTTTGAAACCATCAAACCAATGTCCTGTAAATACTTTGCTGTGAGACACTGGCTGCTTTTTCCTATTGCTGTAGAATCCAAATTATGGTCTCGTGAGCCTGTTTGTATCACAACTTTCTGTGATGACAACAGTCTTAATTTATTGAAAGTAATAAGCATATTAGGATTTTGTAACCTGATCGTGTTAGTAATACGTACAATCTGAAAATCTCTGTCTAGCAGCACCTGATACTTCACAGAAAGATTTTGAATTATTTTTTTTTCATTTCAGAATTGCCTAATAACCAATGTTTCGTCCTGATCAGTCTTGCATGGCTCCCTTCCCACAAATTCAGTGCTGCTATTCTGTTCTCAGCAATACAGCAATCCTTGTGTAGTATGTGACCAACACAAACTGGTTCCTCACTCCCTTTAGTCCCCAGACCTCCTGATTGACTTTGTAGCATTATTTGGTGGCTCATCCCATGGCTAAAGGCTCACAGGTGAATTACCAGACAGATCCAAATCTGGCTTTGCCACATATTCTTGATGCAATTACACAGGTTTCAGGTCTCAAGCTTCTGATTTCTCTAAAATCCCCTAAATTGCTGCCACTAATCCATTAAAATGGAAATAGAAACAGATGCAGACAGTGAACACTTTCTCAATGTCATATTATCTGATTCCTTAAGCAACTTCATCCAAATATTTCCTTGGTGTTTTTCCATAGGGCAACCCAGAATATTGCTACAGTTTTGACATGCATCTTCCTTCATTATGAACTACAGCAGGGTGTCCTAATATCAGCGGATAAACAGCAAATCTTACCGTGTTCATCCACCGCTCGATTTAAATCAGATTTCCAAGCATCATCTTCCCACACCCATCCAAAAGGACATGTGAATTCACGGGGAGGTGGGGCTTTTTCTCCATTCTTTTATGTAAGGGAAAAATAACAGTTTTCTGCATTAGTAGGGTGTAAATACACGGTGCAGCAAAACATAGTACTTCTTTTCTTAAACCTTTACTTATCCAGTGAAGAATTTAACTCTCACCACATCTGTGAAACTCTCCTCAGGTGCTTTCCATTCCCCTCCAGGATAGCGACTCTCATTTTCATATACTTCATCAGTGAACTCAGTATGGCCAGCATCAGCTTCAGTCAACAGACTGCAATTCCAAAAAACCAATACAATAATAAATAAAACCCATTTTAGTTCACTACAGAAAACATTTAGAAACATAGTACAGAATGTGCACACATGGGGGTATTCTGGATTGTCCAGCGATCTGAAGGAAACTTAGAAAAAAACCACTGAAGAAACTCCAGTAGTAGTAAGCAATGCGAGGAACATTACTCATAAATATGAGTGACTAGCAGGAATGTTTAACTGCTGTTTTACTCAGGATCTGCTTTCAATATATACCCTTGGAGAAAGAAAAAACATGAAAAATTTAACTGTGGGAGACATGGACTGTGTATGAATCATATGGATCTCTAAAGCACATGCATCTATGTATTCACTAAAATCTGGCAATGTACTTAATTTTGTTTCCATTTATGCTGTTGACAAGGCAAGCAATCAGTTGGCTAATATTTTTCTAATTTGCAAGTAAAAGAAATAGGAGAACATTAAATCAGATAAAAGCCCTTTGCTATCCTTTGGTGGTTCACTGTGGTTCATATGGCACCAAAGCATGTTCCACACTGCCATTTGCTGGCCAAGTCGAGCCACAGATCACCTCCCAGTAGAACCAGCTGAATGGCAAAAATATGCATTTCAACAGGATTTGATGCAATTTCTTCATATTGCCTTATTCTCAAAACTATTTATTTAATATTAAAAAACCCCATCCATTCATACCTACAACTGATAAAGTTTTAAAATGGATCAAATAATAGCACATATTTTTCCTGCACCATTTTTCTATAGCAACAGTTCTGTATCTTTTTCACCATCAGAAGACAAAAATTTAAAATGGGCTAAATATTTTCTTTTAGGAAGAAAGAAAATAGTCTCTTTCTCATGCTGGTTTTTGTTCATGAAACAAATAATGTTCCCAGTCTGGTTTTAAGTGTGGCAACATGGTTGGACTGGTGCAACTCCACAGCTGAAAACCTCTGGCAGAGCAAGGCTGAACCTGTTAGAGCTGAGGGAGGACTGACACTTCATGAATTTGGTCTGCCAGGGGAGGAGCTGCCACATGGCACCACAAGTTTCTACTGAAAACAATGCCTGCCTTGAGTCAGTTTGAGAAATAACCTGGGTCAGTTGTTTAGCAATGGCAATGGAACTTTTCAACATTTAATGAAATAAACACAAAAGACCATCCAGTGTTTGTGAATGCCCATGCAAACGCTGTAATGGTGTTGCTGCAGCATGAACTGCAGATTTATATTGGATGCCAGGGTTAAGTTTCTATCCAGGGAAGATCCACCAGTTCAAGGGTTTTCTCTGAAACCACCACAGCAGGATCTGGGAACCTCACACAGACACGTGTGAAATATTATTATTTTCCCCTTTTAAATGACGAAGCACTGAGACCCAGAGAATATAAGCAATATGGGGACTGAAAAACTATAAGTTAGTTCTTAGAAATGAATGATTTCTTTCTGTTGCCTGTGTTACTTTTTTTAAAAAGTAATGTTAATTTTAGCACTATTAACTAGCTTTGACTATTGGCTGTATTTTGCTGCCCTGGAACATTCAGCTTAAAATCCTTTTCTCACCCAAGAAAACAGAGAGGAGCTTTTACTGAACACCACAAATGCCTTTATTCCTACCTGCATAAAATTTAAAAAAATCTGACCTTCTTTCAGGATCGATCATCCATTCTCCTTCCCAGTCCCAGCCCTTTGGGGGTAGAAAGTACTCTCTTTTCAGTTTGATTTTTCCTGTAACATCGGAAAACTTGTGGCGACCAACTAGTCCTGAGGTACCCCACTTTCCAAAAAGGAGAGCCTGATTTTCATACTGTGTGGGAAGAAAGCAAAAATCCAATTATTATTTAGGAATAATAAACAGCTTTTAGGAGGAAAAAAGTATTTATTTATGTAACTACTATGCTTGAAACACCTTAATATAAATTTACTTCCTCTGAAATTAAGTACTCCATTTCCCCATTACTCTCCATTTTCATCATCAATTTCTTTCTTTCATTTTCTCCTGTGCTGCCTGGTAAACTATCTTCTCACTGCAATGCCTCCCTACAACTACAGTAAAATTTTCTCAAAATTAAAGCTCTGTTAAATAAAATTCTGTTACATTATTCGAAGAAATTCCTTTTGTTCCCTAAATACATGATTCTGTCTTTTTTTTCATCTCCAGTCTCCTCCTATTTAAAATATATTCTTTTCTAACATGTAGAACCAAATCAAAATCAACAGAATCATACCAGGGGCATGATTCTGATGTCAGCCCAGTCTATTTCCCCTCATGGGATTATTTGTAGTTTATGATGGTCCTGAGTTTTCTGCCCTTATTCCTGTAAAATTGTTGGATTGTTGAAGACCAACAAATGAGACATTCAATAGCCTCTTAAACTGTACACTTAAATAATGGTTTTGAACACCCATTGCTTTAAGTGCCTTAGTACAGCACTACAAAATATTTAAGCATAGGTGCAACAGTGACATCACAGTAAAAATGTACTTTTATTAGCTATTTTACTGATACTGGATTATATGCACCATTAAGTGATGTGGCATATAAAACACCTGCTGCTTACCTTTACCATCCAAAACCTCTATTATGTGCTGTGGGACTATTTCAAGCATTAGTATTCTGAATTTTTTAATTCTTCTCATTGAAATGTTATCATATGATAGCATTTTGTTAGCAACAGTAAATTTTCCTCTGCTACAAAAGAACCATTATTAAGCAAAACCACTTGCATTCAAGTATAATTTGTAGAAGTGAAGAAACAATTAAAAAAAAAAAAGAATTATTCACATGCCAAAACATAATAGTTTGGATCTTAATCTTAATTACACTGATAAAAATCTAAAATAAACATATTTGAAATCACTGGAGTTAACTAGATTTGTACCTGACTAACCAGTTCAGAATCTGGTCTGCTGAAGTTCATCTGGTAGGCACAATGGACTTGATCATTAATTGCCTTGAATGGGTTCTACTTGTTTCCATACAACAAACACTACGCTCTCTCTCTGTCTGGCACGCAAAGAAAGTCAGAAGAGCTCCAGCTGCATCGAATTCCCAACGCTCACATCCAAGTTCAAAGTAAGAAAGCAATGATGGACATACCATTTCTGCAAAAACACTGAATGTTCCCTCTGCAAAGCTATTAAACTTCTTTTCAACTGCACTGAGCCCCAGCCAAATGTTAATTCGCAGCTCTGCAGGCATTTTGACATCTTTCGTCTTGTCCTGTGGGTACTGGCACACAAACAAAAATGTTATTCTTTGTTATGCTATGCAGGTATCAGAGCTTTCACTAAAAGACATACAATAACAAAGAGATATGAGTAACAATGCATATTTATTTATCTCTTCCTGTACTCCTTTTTTTTCAAAAGCCAGTAATAAGCAGTAAAAAGCAGTTCATTCTTTAAATGATACCTGCCTAGGGCATGTAAAAATCAAACACAATAACAGTAGTATCATCCCTGTTCCTGTGTATTCTCTCCCAAGTTTCATTCAGCAATGACTTTTTAGTTCTGACAATAACTTAAAACTTCAATCTTGATATTTGATTTTCTTGTTGGGAGACTCTGGAAATGCAGAGGTTAGCAGGGATGGATGGGGGTTTGAATAAAACCATGAAAACACAGGCTTATCTGCATTGAGGAATTCATGAATATAACTACTAGTAAAATGACAAACTCTGCAAGTGCTATTGTTTTACTGTCTGATTGCTTTTTTCTGGTTAAGATTATTTCACTTGAATACAGTGTCAGCTTAATGGAGAAAAACATTCCCATTCAGGAGTAAGACTCAATTCAGAGAGATAAATTCTGGGTGTAGATGTGCTCTATTGCTTACAGAAAACCATCCAAAATTTTGAATAGGTTTTTGGAACTTCTCTGACTTACACTTATTATTCCCTCTGAAAGTTTCCATTCATGTCCAATCCCCAAATCCCAACTCTAGTAATACTCCAAAAGTCCTATCACAATTTTGAGCTCTTTTAGGAAAGTCTTAAAGATAGGTTCTAATCAATCTAACCAATTCTGGTTCTAACTGGCTTATGATAAACTTAAAAATTCTCTGACATTTTGAAGAAGCTATATGCAGCTGGCTTCTAATCTCTCCTGAGTTTGACACCACATTGTTCATTGTTTGCATGTTTCACACTCATGTCAGGAGGTGGCATCTCAACTTAGGGAGTTAATTATTTCTTAAGGAGAAAAGAAAATAGTACCTTTAAGAAGATTGTTTGGGTCTTTCCACAGTATTTCCCAGATGCCTCAGGGCTTGTTGTGGAGTACAGAACTTGGTGTGCAGGAACACGAGCATAGGCCAGTCTTTTCTCCCCTCGGATCATCCATATGATTACATCAGGCATACTGTTTTGTGGCTGAGCATTATTTGTGGGGAAAGGAGATTTAAGAAGAGTAATTAATAGAACAATAAACTAATCTAGAGTTTAGAAAAGAGAAACCTAAATAAGGGCTTATGTCAAAGGATTTATCATTTAGAGTATGAATTATGACAAACTTAGGATAAATAGAGGGAACTGTTTTGTTTTGCAAGTAAACCAATATATAGTTCTGAAGGAATCATTAAAAATACCATTGAGATTTTTGGAAAGCAAAGTAAGTTTAATTAAAAAACAATCCTTAAATATTTTATAAATTTTTCTAGAGACATTTTGTATCTCGATTCCCTTATGATGATGATAGTGACTAGATTCCATATGCTGATGCTTTGGACTGACTTGCTACATACTGAAGTGCTTGTGATGCTTCCACATTAAGAGTATGTCATTGTAAGACTTCTAGCAGAAGACAGAAACCACCTTTTACCATTTTGGAGTTCTTGGAGTTCTGGCCATGTAATTGGGTGGGGGTTTTTTGTGGCGGTTTGTTTGTTTGTTTGGGGTTTTTTGGTGTTGTTGTTGTTGTGATTTTTTTATCAGTAGCTCTACAGAGCAGAAGCAACAAATTAAAATTAAAACCATTTCTAAAATGTTGTGAAAACCAGTTATGAGGTAGCTAAGATGAAAACAGAAAACATTGCTGAAAATTAAAAATAAATCCACAGAAACAGATTTAACTTTGTTAGAAGTTGATTACTATGGCTAACAACCTGTGGAAATCCAACATATACCCTCCAGTCCCTGAACCAGAACAGTGACTTGCAACTCTGGAAGAAAGGAAAGGACAGAATAGTCACTTCAACAGAACAGGGTCTATTCTACCAGTCACAGAGTGATCATTACCCAACACACATTCTCAGTGAGAACAGCTAACACATGAATTTTATTTAAGTAAATTGCAATTACAGAGGGGAACATGTTTACTTTCACAGCATCTAAAATTACTATTCTATGGAGAGTGGATATTGCTTGATCAGCAGTGAACTTTACACCCATTTGTGTTAGACAGGTATTGCTAAACCAATCACCAGTATTGAGAAGCACTAACCTCTTCACTCAGTTGCAGTAATCTATCCAACCAATCTTCAATTTCTGTCAGAGTGGCTTTCACATCAGTAGCTTCATTCCTCATCCTTGCTGCTGCTTCTCCAATCTGTTTGAGAGACTTGAGGCGCATTTTTTCTATCTGAGTGTCAAGGACTGTAATATTACATTTGCCTTCAATGAGGGGAAATGGTTTACTGGAAAGAGAATATTTGTTATGGTTAATAATCTAAGTGGATTTTATTTAGCTGCACTCTAAATGCAGACATGCAAACAGTGGCAGCAGATTGAGTGCCATCGTTTCCTGTGATTGAAAACCACTGGAACAGTGCTATTGCATCTATTTCTGCAGATTTTCATCTCACAAGGTATTTATATAAGCAAGGGAATGGCTGTACTTACATAAAAAGCACCAAGGTAGAACACCTTGAGGTGTTTGCTTTAATGCAATTGCTGCCAATCAAAGAAAGGAAAATCCATTTCTCCATATATTCACAGTAAGAAATTATCATCTCAAAATGTACATCTCAAACCAGTGCCTTCAGAACAAGGTTAGGTTCCTTTCCTTCACTGGGAACTGTATATTCTCAGCAACTCAGTATACAAATATGGCTTGTGGCTATGACTAGATTTACCTGACCCTCTGGCAAGAAAACATCAAAGAACTCTTAAAAGAAATCTGTGACACAGAACTTCTGAGTCAGCAGAGGGCAGAGTAACTATTCAATGGAACCAAGAAATCGTAGAATCCTGAATTAGAAGGGACTCTAAAGGACCATTGACCCGTGCCTCTGCTCAGAACAACCCCCCCAAAATTACACCATCTGCCTGACAGTGTTGTCCAATTCTGTCAGAAAAATGAGAGGAAGTTTGAGGAAAAGGCAGTTTCTCAAAGACCAATGACTGTATCCCTCTAGCAGAACTCATTAAAATGTCTTTAGTATGATATTTTACAAAAAGTTTAAAAATTTCCAAAGACACTGCCTAGTTTGAAACGACCAACACTCTTCTTTGACCTACACTGAATGATATGTTATGAACTTCTAAGGGTTTTGATTCTGTAAAACCTTGATACTGACTATGTGCCTTCCACTACAGTTAGTTCTGAATGCAAGGGCTGTCTGCCCTGGGAGCTACTTAGACATGAATCAAATGTACCAGATCAGAACCTTCAGAAAGTCACATCATTTTAGGTTTAAGTAGTGCACGGAAAACTCTCTCAAACTCCTAACTCATTTAAACCTTAGCACAGCAGGAAAAAATCTTCAATGAATTCAACACAGGAAACTATGTCTTAGAGGTTTTTTGAGTTTGCTGAAAAGAGCCCCCAAAAGATTGTATCATTGCATCCCATGAGCAACATGAAGTTCATTTGGTGGTTATAGCTAAGTGCTATTGCTCCATTGCTCCAAATTGTTGAGTGGTATTTTACAAAATAATGGTCTGAATTAGTAACAGTGCAAGTATGTGTCAGGATGAGGAACTGACCTGAAGTTTCCACACTGACTAGATGGCTCCATGGGACAATAGTTTGCCCTTCATATTTTACTTTCCTAGAGTTTTCCAGTTCTTTCTCTCTGCTTTCTTCCAGATCACAGCATTCTATCAAGTTATTAACTTATATTTTTGTGAAAGCTTTCTAGCATGTAATTCTTTGCTAGTATATACTGATCTCCACTGTTGGTTTTTCATCTGCTTACTTTTATATTGGCTTTACAACTTGATGACTTTGTTCTCACATTTCATGTTCTTTGTTATTTCCTCTTATGGATAATAACTGTTCTGTCATTTTCCCTCTTCCTTTTCCTGTGCTGTTTTATCACCCACTTGTTTACTCTCCCCATCTCAATATCTCCTTTTTAAAATGTCTCTTTCTCATACAATTCCTTCCTCTCTATTTAGAATTTATTCTTTCAAAACTCTAAATGCTGACTCCTGCTGCCTTCTCTGAACACCCCTATCCATATAGAGTATTGACTAGAGACTTATTCAAAATACAATTTTATGGCCCATAATCCCTGCATACCTTTTGACTTTTTTATTTTGGGCTTACCAGTAAAGTACTAGACTTTCTTCCCTCTTCAGTTTCAGAAATAACATTGAAACACTAGTAAACCAAAGGTACATGAGGAATTCTAAAGAAGGATGGATGGAAGAAAGGCAGCAGAGAGACCTAATATCCATTTTCAGAACAGTTCTCCCTCAGACTTTTTTTTCAAGAGATACTGTTTTGTTTTATCACTATCAGTAATAACACTATCCTGAGATAATGGAGAATTACACAACTGGATGGATTATTGCCAAATCCATGTTTTACTACTTTCAGACACTCATGGAATTTCAGTTCTTAGGTCAATTCATGGGATTAGTCAGTTTTATAGACCTCAGAATTTGTTTTCTGACTTAGCAGAGGCAATAACAAAGATTCTGAGCAGGCCTGGAATGATAACCTAAGAGATAAAAAAAGTTCTTTTACCTTATGTCTTCTGTAAGTTCATCAATCAGCTTCAACCACATCTCAGCTAATCGGTTTTCAGACACTTTGGCCTGCATTCCTGATTTTAAGGTGGCTAAGTTGGATTGCTGAGGAATTTAAAAGAAAAGAATTTGCACTTAAAAACTTCCATTGTGGTTTATGGTCAGTAGGGGTTTCAAGATTTTGAATTTATTTATTTGTCTGTGTAAAGGCCAAAAGAAAAAAAGACTCATGTTTAAACTTAATTTGCATTTAACAGGATTTATTCTGATGTTCTCCCCCAGTGTATTAAACAAAACATGCAAGTAACAGTCCCACAGACTTAACATGCTCCTAACCAACACTGAGGACCCTTCCTTCCTCTAGGAATTCCCTGTGGATTCAAGCAGAAGTGTATTGAGCCTTGCTAAACTACAGGCCTATGATTAATAGTGCCATTTGTTACACCAAGCAACTTTTAATTTTGACTAAGAAAAAAGGAGAGAAAGTATCACAAAATTTCCATTTGCTTAAAATATCACTTTTTGATTATACCTCTAAATGAAAAAAAGTAAAAAATTAAAAGCCTAGCAGAAAAATAAAGATTTTAAATGTCTTACCAGTCTTTCAGCCATGTTTAGGATTACATTCACAGGGTCTAATCTGTGACTTATGTCCTCCCAAAAAGAAGTCAGCGTCACAACTGGCTTTGTGTTTGCCCACGGCAAGTAGTAATAATAATTACCTGGTGGGAAACATTTGTATGTCAGATTTAGAATTCATGGCAGGAATACATACTGTATACTGTTGCTACATTCATATCATTTATATACTACAAATCAATAAGAACATACAAGCTACTCCAAATTCACAAAAGGATTTGTATTTTCAAGCCACTATAGCTTCTGTTGAATGGTAAATGTTCACTTCAAATCCTTTCAATTTTTTTTCAAAATCCAGCAATTTAAAAAAATATTAGCTGTTAACATACTCTTTCCCATAACATACTGATGTAGATGGCACATTAATATAACTTTATCTTTGAAATAAAATATTCAAATAATAATTTTCTAGAGTAAGTCTGATTATTTCATTTAATACACAGAAAAAAAACCCCATAAAACTACTCTGCAGTTAATTAAAAAAAATTATAGCCAAAATGTACTTTCCTGTGACCTAGCCAATTCAATTTCTTCAAGGCTGAGAGATGTATGGTTTAAAAACAAGTTATTATTTTATTCTAAATCAGAATATTCAAAGCGTGCTTTCCCTACTGAATTCTAGATACCTCTAAAATAACATGACTCCTTTTCCTTGCAAAGTTTGTGCATATCTAGTACATGGTCAAAAGATTTCCCTGAATTCTGCCAAAATTTCATTAATAACCTCAGCAGGCCTTGCAGCACGTATTCCACAACTGCATCCCAAAAGCTGTGAAGCGCCAGACGCTCTTTTCTGTCGCATTTTCAGGAAGTGCTCAGTGCACCTTGGGCTGACGTTCCAAAGCTACGAACAGCACCTCCAAAAGACAACCCCAGAGTATTTCACCCCCAAACCAGAGCATCCTTACCATCAAAAACAGCGCGGCTGTACTGGGTGGTTGATGCCAGGGGTTTGCAGGTGGTGTCAAACTTGTTGCCGTAGTTGCCGATGCTCACCTCGAACTGGATGGGCTCCCCGGTGTCTTGCAGCAGGGTGGCAGAGTGGAACACGGCAGCCAAGCAGAACTTCCGTCTGCGCTGGTACTTCTACCAAAACAACCCTTTCAGCTGCATTTCAAAACAGGCTCCGCAATTACAGAAAGCAATAGCAATATCCAAACGGAAATAGCGACTTTAATATTTTTACCGTTTTCTGAGAAGAAACCAAAAAATGTAACGTGCATAATAAATTACCGTATTTGATATTATAAAGTGTTTCAGATTAACACTCCTTGCTGCAAGGGCACAACATTTTTGTTGTCACTACCCCTCAGCCACCAGTAACCACCTCTCTTAACCTGGAGACTGGACTCTAATTTTACTGTACTAATTTTAGTGAGTTAGATCACTCTCTAAAAACAACCAGCCAAGGCACGTCTCCACTACCAACAGCGACAATAAAACAAGGATTTACCTCAACAACCAGTAGGTCATCATTAGGAATCATTTCTAATTTTTTTTTAACAGGCTTGCTTTCAGATAATGTAGATAGTTCAACCAGAATTCTCCCTCTATAAGCAACTCCTTCTCCCTGTAACATAAACACATATCAAATAAAATTTTACATATTTGCCCTAAAGAAGCGTCTATTTTTTTTTAGCTGTACACAATTCTGGCTTCACTGAAGTGTTCTCAGAACTCCTGCAGAGGCATGGATGTACATTTAGGAACAAGTAAAATAAAGCTTAATGCTAGAAGAGAAAAACATGTTTATGCAAAGAAGGAATACAAATTCATGCAAAGGTGCAGTTAGTGAAAATCATCATAATCATTGCTGCTCCTTCAAAAATACCTTTAAAAGAAAAACAGATAGGAATGGAAAATACTATCATACTTCCTTATTAATCTTAAATATAAAATACTATTCAAAAATAAAGAGCAAGAGGTGCGTAATGTGAAAAAAACACATTAACGTGGATTAATTCACTGATTAAAAAGAATTGGGTTAATTCTTTTATGAAAAACAATTAATAAAGAAACTTACCTTTCCAAAGTTTAATTCATCATATGGGTCTGGGAATCCAGTGTATTCTCTTGGACTTCCATAAAAGTTTAGGTAACAAGGCCCAAATGTTGGTAAAAAGCCAACTTCAGTTTCCCCAGAGTTTGCTAACAGAAGACATTACCATTATATCTTTGTTAATTACCATGTTGAGCCAGAAAGAAATACAGAACATTACTATCAAATCCATTAGAAGAAATGTTAGATATTAGTTAGGTATTAGTAATATAAGAACACTTTATTCTCTGGATATACCATATGAATTTAAAGTAATTATACCACCACTGCTGTATTTGTACCCAACTTCTTTCTTCACTGTACAACACTTAACTAAATACTATCTCATGCAGCAAAAATCCATAGAATAAGAATTTATGTCCCACTCCAAATATATGGTTTTAATTTATGTGCAAGGGTAATATGCTCTCATGCTAACAGAAAACATGTTTTCTAGAAAAAAAATGAAGCTGAGTAAAACAGTATTTGCAATCACTTAAATGCACAGGCCAATGATCAAACGAAAACAGCCACAGAAAAGATGTGCTCTCTAGCAGAAAAAAAAAGATCAGAAACAGGTCAACTTTGCAACTGAAACTGCCTGGAGTGATCTGCAGCACAGAGAGGGAAGCACTTATTTCTCAGAGGAAAAGAAGGCTGAGGTAAGACAGTGACAGTAAAGGGTTGTGCCTTGTGTGACAATGCCACTACTGAGTGACACAAGTGGATTGTAAAAGTAAATGTGATGTCTTGATGTAATTTCCTGTCAACACAGTGTCACTATAACCTGCACAATATAAAGATTTGCAGCGCTCTATTTTGCATTTGTCTACTTTCACATCCTTACCCCTGAATCAGAAACAGATCAAAATTTGGATGAAAAAAAAATCATTAGAATAATGCCCAATTTAAAAAAAAATTCTAAGACTGAACATCAGATCTCAGTATGACTAGGTTTAAGATACAAATAAGTGTTAAATTAATGCATTCACTGCTTACTGATGCCAATAAATTAAATAGAATATAAATATTAAAACATATGGACAACAAAAAACTGTCCAAAAACTGGAATAAAAATAATTTATTTTCTGGTTTTTTAAATTTAAAATTCAGTTGTTTGCTTTTAGAAGACTAATGGTCATGTATAATAGAAAGTGTCTCTGAGAAATTATTTCAGCCTCTCACTTAATATTACTTTATTAAGAAAGGAGGATAGTAAATGAAGTACCATGTGGATGAATGTAGATTACCTTTCAACTGCACTCCACTTGTATTTATTTCTTGTTATTTAAGTATTTACCAGAAAGTCTTTCAAACCTGGATGTCAACCTAGACAGTTATGGAAAAAGTCACCCCTCTAGGTAGTAACAGAACGAGATTTTATTTTCCAGATTTTGTTTATATAGCTTGCTAAGCATAAGCAAAACAGCCACTAATTGTTTTAGGCAGTTATTTACTTCTGCAGGGCTCTGCAAGTGCAAATATATCTGTTATCTCATAGCTAAGTTAAAAATTTCTAGCCATTGTTAGTTTAGGCACTCTGTAATTGAAGCAACTACATGCTCATCTCTAACACACAGCTTGAAGCACCAGCCAAACAGAAATATTTTCAAACCAATTCCAGTGCCAAAACTGGTTTATAGAGTTACTTATGTTTGATACCCTTTAATCACAATGATGAAATTTTTTAGACAAATTATTATTAAAAATATTTTTAAGTTGATGGAGTATCTTAGGCAATACTCTTCAGTTTGGGCAGTGGAACACAAAATCAGTAACAGGTGAAGATATAAACCTTCATACGATGAAGCCCCTGTTCCTGAAGATGAAAAATCTATATTATGAAAAAAGAAATAGTTATATGATGAGGGACAATAGCATTTAAAAAAACCCCCACAATACACAGCAGTCTCCTTTTAAAATAAAGTTGAAACCCTGAGAAAAAAAGAAGTTAATATAGGCTAGAATTTTGCCTCTGGTTAATATATGAATGTATTACTCTTCCTGTACAAATTCCAAAGGGGAATAAAACAGCATATATCTGACAAACTGTCTTGTTTTGCTGCTCATTTTTCAATTTTTACAATTCTCCTCCACACAAAATACAGATTTATTTTTAAAACTACTTATAAAATCTTAAGGACATTTAAAAAACCCACTGTGGACTATGGACTAGTTCAGTTTCACAATCCTTTAGAAGCCAGAACAGGCTTCAGGAAGAGCACCAAAGAGAAGATAACAGAAAGTTATCTATTCCAATGTCAGTACTTCAGCAGAGAGAGAAACCAAACCGATCCCCCCAGTTACTGAGTGCCTGGGTTTGAAATGCAAATGCTCTGTGACTCAGCTGCAGTTCAAAATACACACTCAGGGGAGCACAAGTGATCTCTGCAGAGCCGAATTTTCCCCAGCAGCCCAACCCTTCTGTCTTGGCTTTCCCATTGCCTTTTCTTTTGCTTCTGGCTGTGCATAGGATATATAAAAGGAATGTTTGCATGAAGTCTTACTTCAACAGCAATCCTTCTAAGAGGACTGCTTCATAAGCTTTTATGTACCAAAAATACAGTTCCTTCCAATTCTTGCCTCAAGTCAGTATAGGGTTGGAGCAACAAACACCTGATACAGCCACCAACTTAAGGACAAATTGGTCTGTCTCAGACAAGTACACATCATATAGCATTTATAAATACAACAGAAAAAAATTAGTCATTTAGTTTCTTCTTGTAACAATGGTGAAAATGGTTTTGAGACACTGTCCTCCAAACTAGTGTAGGTAGTCAGATAAATGTATGTCAAGCCTGTTTAACCTTGAGCTTTACAATTCTGTATGGATAACTAAGATGCCAAGTGATGTTCATTAAAAAGATAAAACAATTTTTCTGGCAAGTTAACACAGAATTGTAGTCTGAGAGCCAGCCCAATTGTATGAAAGAGCTTGCTATAAAAAGAGGTGATTATAGATATAGATCAGAAGGAAATGGTCAGAAATGATCAAAGAAATGATTCTAATATAATCACAAGATTATATCAGAATATAAATGTAACTTTTTTTTTTCAATATTTGCCAAAATATTGGCACAAAAAATATTTCTTAAAATATTTTAAAGAAGAGTTTTATTACAAAACTATTTTCCAATGGGAACAATATGTTAGCTACCTCATATCTTGCCTAACTTATTTTCTTGTAGTTAATCAGTTTTGGGTTTTAGCTGTATGAAATTACATATCCAGCCATCTCTACTGATTGAAGCACATAAATCATCTGCAATCACAGCAGTGCAATCAAAATCAGAGTTAGAAAACAGGAATATGAACACTCATGCAATGAGATGATCAGTGGCCTGCTTCTAGTTAGCCACTGATCACAGACTTATTCAAGTTCCCCCAGGATCTGAAAGCAGCCTAGTGGTGTCCAGGAAATGAGTATGTGGTTCTAGGTGTTTCCTTTAGGCTAACTACTCAGGCAGGATTCCACAGCTTTTAGGTTCTCTTCTCAGAGATAGAACAGATACTCTTACAAGGTAGCAAAAGGAGTCTTGTTTACCAGTGTCCAAAGAAGAAGTGGTTCTGAAGCAGTGACTCCAGATTGTCTTGAAATTGAATATCTTATTAAGCATCTAAGTAAATTTGCGTGTCTTACACATGGTAGATTGTGATATCACATAATTTTCTGAATTTGGGAAAATACAAATTTAATTCATTTAATTTTTAATTAATTCATTAACTTACATATGTGTATATATATAAAATGGAAAACTGAATCTTCAATTACTGCTATTTCCATGATGATGCGGTTTAGTCATTAAAATTTTAATACTTTAAAAAGTCCCATAGAATGTTTTCTAAGAGCATTGTTTTGAAAATTTCAGGAACAGACAATCCTGTTGCCAGGGAATTGAGAAACTATAGATAAATACATACTTTCTTAGAACACTGATCTTTGCCATTCTCTGTAATTTAGAAGAAGACAGTGTGTTACACACTTCTCAAGCAGTTACCTTCAATCTCTCCTCCAGAAGAAGCAATTTTTGAGAGACTTAAATATGTTGTTCCAACTACATCATTTTTTGTAAGTCGATCCCTAGAAAAAAAGAAAAAAGAAAGATTTGATTTAAATATAATGCTGGTCATCACACACAGTGGCACTAGACACACTAGTATGTACTAGTACATACATTTTCTAAGACCTGAAATGCTTCAGTATTACTAACAAAACCAGTAATGACAAGTTACACAAGTGGGCTGTAGACCACAAATAAGTCACCTGACTTTTACACTATCATTAAACAGTGAGAGTGCTCAGCTCTCACTGCACACAATTAAAAATTATCTCACGTTACACTAATCAGATCTCTTGTAAAGAAACCATAAAGGTACTTAAACACTTGCTTAAATAATCTCATGCACTGTAAAAATACCTGATGTCTATAGAACCAGACTTCTCTCTGCTTATAATCACTTAGCTTCTTAAGCAATTTGATTAAAAAGTCATAACTCACCAGTCAACAACTGAAAGTTTTATTTTCTCACACATTGAGGGAAACTGAAAAAAAAACAAACAATGAAAGAAAAAAGCTCATTACTTTTTTCACCTCTGTAATGTTAATGCCCTGAGTTCCAAAAAAAAGTCTGTTTACTACAGAAACAAGTGTAAAAAACTGACCTTGATTTGAAGATAAATAATTTGATTCCATTCTGGATTAGCATTTTTCTCAATTATATTTGTGCAAACCTGCCAAAAATGAAGTAATATATACAACACATCAAAAATAAAACAGAAGAAAAGTATTTACTATCTACCATTTAGGACACATCATCATCTGATTGGCAAAGTTCAGGGTAGTAGTCAATGAATCCTGGCTTAATGCTGCAATGAACCATTGATGCTCAATGAGTTTTCCACTGATAACTACTGTTAGAGCAATCTGCACATGCAGCATTAATGACTTTTGGAGGAAAAGAAAATACTGAAACAGTGTTTAAACATGAGATTTGGGTTACCCTACTTTTCATTTTCACTAGCTACAATTAAATGAAATTATTAAAGCTTGTTATTTCCACAAGCCACAACTGAATGTGCTTTTATCACAGCAGAGAAATAAGATGAAGGAATTACTTGATTCCAGCTTTCTTTATGCAGATTTTAGGGTAGAGGAAGAATATATTGTAGGGGAAAGGCTGCATTATTTGCTAGTCATGTCTTCTAAAGACCCTCTGCACTACTGGGTGTGGTAACTTGACCATACAGCGTATTAAATGACTGACAAAAATATTGACTAATAATGAATAGAAGTTGTGGAATTGTGCTCCAGATCAAATTTGGCATTCAAAGGAACACATCATTATTTGAATGTACAAATGTGGTTAATCTGTCTAGAAAGATCTGTATCACCAATTACTAAAAGCAATCAGGAGCAACTGGTAGGCAAGCAATCTGGCATGTGTCAGAACTAGCCTTTAGTCATACATTCCTTTCATTAGTTATCAGTTTTACACCCTTTCTATTGTACCTTGAAGTTTGTCATTTTACAAAGTTAACTTTATTTTTTCACTTATTTTTTTAATTCCATAATTCCAGTAATCTTAAAAATTCATGTTGGCATATGAAATCTTTTCTCAGGACTACAATTAGAATACAAAGGTTCAGATATTTACTAAATTACCTTTTTCCCAGCAAAAGAAACTTCTACAAATGGATCTACCAGGTTTTTCTTGTCTGCTTCTCCTCCAAATATTTCCTTGACAGTTTGTGCAAAAGCATCATCCACTGGAGAGGTGTCAAAGATTAAATTAAAGTACTATTATTATTACTAATATTATTACTTTTACTATTATTATTCCTAAATAATAAATTGCCTAAATTGTCCAACCTGATAAACAAAAGTCTGAAGCGTTGCAGGTAAAAATTGAGAATTTTGGCTTAGGAGCAATTTTAAGAACATAGATTTTTCAAACATCCTAAAGAAGTGCTGATGTGCTCCTGAATTTAAAGGCATCACGGTATTTGAAAAACATTATACATGCATTTGAAGAAATTGCTATTTGGCACAGATATAGGTGAGAAAATATGCTAGTAAGGGATAAAAAGTCACCTATATTCTACTCTGAACAGCTACCCCAAATAACTATTTCTAATGGTATTCAAACACCAATGGAGAAGTAGGGAGCAGCTACATACTTTGTGGAATGTCCTCAGCTCTGTAGATTTTGAGAAGGAAAGTGACCCATCGAAGTGCAATCCCAGCAGGTAATAAAAGATTGCTCTCCACATCATCATTTTCATTATCTCTCTCCCTTTTTTCAACCTGTTGGGGGATACAGTTGTAGATGAAAAAGACAAGGCGATGTACAGAATTAGAATTAAGGTGATTAGCTAAACTTCTGTTGATTAGCTAAAGACTGTTGTCAGTTTCATGATGAAGAATGATACTGTATCAAATTATCAAGCCACAAAAATTTAATTCTAGCTCAACTATTTTACTTTCAGATTTATCTCTAAAGTACTTAATTACAGGAACCCATTATAAACACATTTTCCAAGATCATTATCATCAGACAATGATGATTTTGGTACATGTAAAATGCCAACTCCATGCAAATTTCATACTTATCTCAAGAGAAGGCATTTACTACAACTTGAAAAGGCTTAAAAGTCTGGTATAACTTAGCAGAACTTACTGCTTCCCCATTTAAAAATAAACACAACACAAATAACTAGACATATCCTTGTGGTTTCAAGAATCATGAGGATAGACAAGATGAACAGTTAATATGAAACTAAAACCATGGCAATCTGCCATGGTTCTGGGGACTACATTACACTTAACTAAGAAGTAATAATATGCAAAAATATCAGACAGGAAGAAAAGCAGAACTTAAACTACAGGCAATGGTCAGGTAAGAAAAGCATTACAAGAAAAAATCACCTGTCTTCACTTTGACAGAACAGCAGACAGTGAAGGATTGAATTGCTAGAACTACCAAGTGCTTTTATCTGTATCAAATTACTTGTTTCTGACTTGTAATCATTGAGGAGTCTGATCTTCACCAGGAAAAATTTGGAGCTTTCTGGTACTCTGGTTTCTCTTTGGGCTTGTCTATGTTTTGTAGTAGCGGAGACATTCCTGACTTGGTCCTGAAACTGGTATCAGTGTTACTCTCCCTGCTCAGCTATGCTAAGGAGAATTACATATTAGCTTGCATCCAAAACCAGGCTAACACATCTCTGCTTTCAGTACATGGAGTACCCACAAATGGTAGATGTTGTTTAACTGAGCAGAATAACAAAACAACCCTTGAGTTAGCTGCTTAGTACAGGATGCCCTTGAAACCAGTAGTAAATTCTGTCTTACTTACAAATACTTACAAATACTGCTCACAGAGCAAATTATACATTGAAACAACGTTGGGGGGACATAAATAAATATCTGTGAGTTGGAGAGGGGAAGAAAAACATTTAAATTAAACTTACTGGTGGCTCATCTCCAGTTCCCAGGACAAACATGCTGACTTTCATATAGCCTTTGGCTCCTGAATTTGTATCTTCAGGATCACTCAGCAAAAGCCATTTTCTCATGACTGCATGGCCTGAAATAAAACAAACATCACCACTGGCTCCAGTAATATCTGTTACAAAATGGCAGACACAATATAAGCAGTGAGCTATTCCAAAAGTATGCTTTATCCTAAATTACCCTAATTATCTAACAAAATAATCCTGTCCTAGACAGGTCTCAATAGTGCCATCCAAAACAAGAAATCTAGTGTTAAACTCTTTTGGTGTACTAATTCAGGGACGTAGTTATCAAATATTTTTGCATTATTTTTCAAGTTTTAGGTCTTGTATAAAAAAGGGTCTTGTACTTCATTGTGAAATCACTGAAAAGAGTTATAAATTGTTGGATTTTTTATAGTTAATACTTAAAGCAGCAAACCTAAATAACTTTACATTAAGTTTCTTCTTTTACTTTAGAAATCTAATGAAATGTTTCAACTTGTAGTTTCAAGGAAAGAAGTTCTGAAGTAACCATCACTTACCAGGCTCGTCATAAACATAGCCAATGTCAATCTGAAATGAAGATCAAAGGCATTACCTCTGAAGAAATACCAAAACAGAAAAAGGGTTGGGGAACTCCCCTCATGTTTTTCATGGGCAGTACTACATTGTTCTCTTGTCACAAACAGAAGAGTTTACACAGACTATTACTAGGAGGAGAAAGAGAAAATGCCTTACATTGAAAAATGAAGGATTTCAAATGGATAGAGCAGCCAAGAAGAAAATGCAAGAAAAGATGTATTAGACACATATAGTTATTTTCTTCTTTTCTTGGATGCCCAGCTTTTTCATTTACCAGAGACACAAGATGGGGCTGGCTTACTGCTTCTTGAATTCCCTACGCTCACTCATTATTTTATGTTCAGACAGGCTTTTCAGAACACTTTTGTTCCTTTTTCCTGCTCACCATCTCATCCTTCAGTTCCAGAAATGAAACATGTTTGGTTTTTTTTAAACAAATAATATCCTTTTCTCTATTAAGAATATGACCATTTCTTTCCTCAGTGTGCCAAATCTGGACAAGATTGCCTCATTCATTGTATCATACTTGAAACATGTTCAGGAATGCAAGTATGTTTGCTCATGGCAGTTGGGGCTAGTATTCCTTGCAGGTAAAGTCTGAAAAGGTGATTTTCTAGGCAGAATTACCCTTGTGGTTTCCTGCTGGAATGTGTGCCTGCAGGAACAGAAAGTAGTTGAGTGACATGCTGCTGCTTAGTGAATAATCAGTCTTCCACAGAGCAATACACCACTGACTGAATCACTAGAAATCACAAAGAAAATAAGCAGTAAGAAGCAAAAAGCAACCACCTTTGTGGCAGGAAGTGTTTCATTTAGAAAAGAGCACTCTTCCCTCTCTGCATATTTTTGTACAAAGCTGTTCTAGAGACCTATTGAATTTATGCAGTACCAAATAAGCAAGCAGAAAAGACAGCCAGCACTGATACTGGAAGTGCTGTAACAGTGGATCCCAGCAGCCATTACAATTGCCATGGGAATTCTTGGCAGGCAGATGTCTACTTCCCAGAGTTGGCCATTACAAATCCAAACAAAGACCAGCTCACCAATATCATCAGAAACACAGAAACTACTTTAATTAAGTGAATTTTCCACCATCGTTTTTACTTAACTTCTGACCAAAGAAACACCTCTCCACATCATTTGAGAATGTGTATCTTTATGCCACCATACACATCACTATTCTGCCTATTAACTACCTAATAAAATTATCTCTTCAAACCCTATCTCATACCAAATAATCACCTAACTACAAAAGAAGAAAAATTTACCTGGATGCAAATTAGAGAGCTTGGTATATAAACCACACAAATCACTTTAACAAGTCTTCTACTCAAATAAAAAAAACCCCTGCTTACTAGTGCTTTGAGCAAATAGTCTCTAGCTTGAGAAGCAAGACATCATCAGGTAATTCTTTGGCCCCATGAAAAAGAAGTATAAATTTAAACTTTTAAAACTAGTACTTAAAAATTTTCTCCCATTTTATTTAAATTAGTCCAGATACCCAGTTTACTTCATACCCACCTTAAATTCACCCATTAGACAGTCCGCTCGTAGAGAGTGAGAATCATATACCTAAAAAGACAGAGGAGCATGAAACAGGAATGCTCCCAAACAACCTGGTGAAATGGCCAGAGGATGCTACAGGCATCCAGCAGCCTTGTGAATGAATATGCACTGGTTTGTCTTACCCGAATGCTAACTGTTTCATCAAGCAGCTCTAAAGGAGTCATGTGGACATTGTAGAAAAATATCTGTCAAGGTAAAAACAAACAAAAAACAAAACCCCCATTTATCTTAAAATCACAAACACATAATTACTTGAACATAAAATGCAAAAGCATTATTTTAAGGGGCATGTGAAGCATACCTGATACAGTACTCTGCCTCCTTGCTGGACATCATATGTGGTAATTTAGTGCAGAATTAAAAACTGAATTTAGTAAGCTGACTCAGTACAACACAGACAAGACAGTCACAACTTCCATTTGAACAAACTCTGTCAGCATAACTGTGCTGGAAACTTCCAGTACTGCCCTTTGCTCCTTGCTCTGCACTTCATATTTTTCTCAGGGGAACAACTTCAGAAACTATAAAGTTCATTTGCCAGAGCACTAAATCCTGGTCTAAGCATCTCTGTTGTAGTCGTAAAAGAGGCTTTGTTTAGGGTTAGTGGTGATAGTGATTGCAATGATTTGAATTTTTGAAATTCAAGGCCATAGTGATAAATCTGATAGTTTGATAGCATGAAGATATATATCCTATTTATTAGCTTGTTTTCATAATAGATCATGCCTCACTAAGCTTGGTCTTTGAGTCCAGCTATATTCCAGTCAGTATTTTATACAGAAAAGTGGAAGGGTATGTAAACATGGACCCTCCCATTCCAGTTTTAGACTACTATGGATATAGAGAATGCCAAGGAATTCTTTCAGTATAAGGTGCAACTGCCTTTCCACCCTCCCTCTTTTTCCCATGGCTTCATCAATCTTGACTGTTACCTACAGCTCAGTTCAAATTTCAAAGTTTTATAAATTCCTTGGTCTTGCCTCTGTGTGTTAAACATGCTTGCCACGCAGTTCCAAAATCTTCGGACTTTTTCACACATGCCCAGAAAATGAGTTATCTTCAGCATTTTCTCTATTACACTTTAGTTTTGCAACATTAGTCTTCCAGCTATGGGATCATTTTTGTGTCTCTTAAGTGGCTTTGAATTCTCTCCTGTATTTTAGTGTTTGATGTACAGACCCCCTGTCCGGACAGAGAGATCTACTACTTGTGCTTCTACAAATCATGGGGAGCAAGGCAGTGACATTTCCAGATTCTGTGGCAGTCCTACGACATTGCACTGAGCACTCATCTGCACACACTGTAGAGGTCTACAAAAATTTCTAATTAATTTTTCTGTGATGTTTATAACCTGCACACAACTATTCTAAGTGATTCTGTCACATGGCCAACTGCACCGAAGAAAATGTCCCCTGTGTCTCATATGAAGTTTGACTTCCTTCTAGATGGTTTTACCTGCTAAGGCTGTCGGTGACAGAGGTGTGTTTAGTGATGTGAATACATAAAGAAAGGGACTGGAAATGGTATAATGCATGCTAGCCATAATTACCCACAAATATTAGTAAATTCTTATTAATTGATCATAATGAAAGCTGTATTAACTAGTTCTCTACATCTGACAGCCTCAACACTTCAGCTAGAGTGTTTTTATACCACTTACCTCATCAAAAAATGGGTTATTTCCTCTTTTGATTCTTGTCCGGTGTGTCTGACCACAAATATGAACTTTCACTACTGGTTTTATGTTATTTCCAGGCAACTGACGACCTTCAATGATTCTAACACGGATCTGAGGAAAAAAAAAATCAAATATTTGTACTAACTCATTCTCTATACTATCTGTGATCCTGATCACAACAATTCCTTATACCATCAAAAATGTTAGCCAACACCTGAAGTAGCTGAAAGATATAAATCAGACTTTGCAAGCTTAATTATGACAGTAACTAATTTTACAAGACAAGTTAAGGTTAATTATTTCACTAGAGTTTTTTCACTTGTCTGTACCACTTATTTTTAAAGCTGCTACAGTAGTTTGAAATCTATACAACTATACAGTAAATAAGGTTCATCCCTATTTCAGTCAGAACTGTACAAAGTCAGACATCTCAGTAATAGGAACATTTGAGGGATAATTTTGAAATACTGGCTTTCAAATGAAGAGGCTAATTATCTCTGTGGTGCATTAGAGAAGCTGACATTAAATTATGCTCAGGCTGTGTAAAAGGAGCAGTGTCACGCTCAGCAGGAAAAGGGAACATGCAATATTTAATAAATCTATTACCTGAAAATCTTGTGGTTTGTTAGAGAGGATTCTCCGTGTTTTCTTTCCTTTGGTGATGCGTTTAGCTAGCTGGGCTTCCTTTGTGCCACTTGGCACTGTTGGTGTAATACCACCAATTGGATCATCCAACCCATCCTCGTAACCTCCATCATCTTCTCCATCTCATACAGCAAAAAAACAGTGCAAGGAATAAATAAATAGCAGAACTTGCCGTTAAAGTTACAGAAGTAAGAGTCTGATATCCAAGATATCTGATATCTGACATTAGCTCACATTAAGTTTTTTTGCCAACTACATGCTTCCAACTACTTTTGAAAGCTAGTTATTTTAGCCTGTTTAAGAACAAGTTTATATCCTAAGCAAACTAACTCTAGATCAGTCTCTCTTCTGGATGCAGAGTGGCTAATACAATTCCCATACACATTTTTAATCCACCGATTGAAGTTCAGCTGTAATCATCCTCCAACTAGTTCAGAACTCACCAAAAGGGATTAATTTTATTGCAGTTGAATAAACATTGCTGTTGAATGAATCTTGCTGTTTGCCATCACCAAGACTAGGCTATAGCACAGCATTGTTTTTTAGTTCAGAATCTTGAATGCATGAATACACTTAGGGTCTGCCATCTAAAATAAAACTGAATCCTTCTCCACAACATTGAAGTGTGAAGTAAGTTCTTCAGTATGGCTCTTTGACAGTTCTGAAATCAGCATACCTCTGTGGAAGACAGTTCTACAACCACATGACTCTATAATACTCTGAGATTCCAGTATTGCAAAATGGGTTCCATAAATATCTAGACCACAAAAGTGGTCACTCCCTTGTGTTTCCAGCTTTTCTTAACCCAACAGTGACTATGGTAAAATTTAGAGGAAGAATGAGCTGTGTCCCTGGTGGTTGGCATTAACAGAATGTATACTGACTTCATAAATTGCAGGCTGATGACCACTTTGTTTAACAAAGTTCTTCATGGTCCTTGTAAGAGATGAATAAAACCAGAGAGACTGACATGCCATGTATTTTATAAGTAGAAAACCCCACCCACCTCTCTAGCATCTCTCAAAATGCATTTGCCTGAATGGATCCGTGCAGCTAACTGATTGCATACCCTAGCACTTAATTTTTAGTTTCTGAAATTGAGCTGTAGCTATCTCAGGAAAAGCGATTTCATTTCATGGGAAATGAGTATTTACAATAAGTAACTAAGGGGTGTTTGATAATTCACACTGAAATAATTTTCATGTAGCTGCTGAATACTAAAAAACCTGCCATATTTTATTTTATCTGTATATTATATATATTCAAAAACATTTTAAAGGCTATCAAAATAATCTCATATAAGTGAATTTGCATTTTTAGCCTTCAAGTCCACATTTCTATAAAATTATTTTGAAGAGGAGGTAATTTAACACCCAGCTTTTGTGTTTATATTGCTTATCCTTCCACTCTCCAAGAACACCTCTAAGAGAAGCCAGTGCAATCAAAACTTCCCTCCAGAAGACTCTTGATTTCAATTTTTTTCTTCTTATGTTATTACCTATCACCAAATAATGGTCAAAGTGATTTTTACTTCTCCTCAAACACAAAACACTTATTAAGCCTCCTTCTTTCTGCAAAAACACAGCCTTAACGTTAGGTTTACTATTTTCCAATCAACTGCAAAAGCTTGTTATTTCACAGCTCTTTTAAGAGTCTGGAAAACCAGATCTCAAAAATACTCTTAGCAAAAACCTGGTTAATATGCTATACAGGGGGTCCAAGAATATTCCCTACTAATCATGTATTTCATTGCCTAGTCAAATATTAACCCAATATAAAACAGCGTCTTCCAAAACTTAATTGTTCTACAAGGGAAAAGAGGTTTAATTAGTCAAGAAAATGTTTTCATCAAGCTCCCTGCCACTGAAAGTAATAGATGGGATGTCTCTGTTTTTTGGTTAGCCCTAGAATTGCAGCAGATAATTGCTATTTCCTTGAACATCCAAAAAACCTTTCTTTCCTAGGCAAAAGCCATTTTGAAATGTTTTTAGGTTAACGGAGAAAATTATGCTAAAATCCATTTTATGTCAAGAAATGCCAATTTTTTTCTTCGCTTATGAATCATCCTTAATTTCTTTAAAATAACTATCTGGCAGTTTTGACATGCTTGCTTCTGGTGAACAGTGCTGCTGAATCACTTTCTTGCCTTACCTCGAACAGATCCTAGAGCTTTTAAAAATAATGTTCTGAGAAAAGCTTGAAATACCTTCCTGTGCACTGGTCCCTCCTGGATCAGTTGGATTTGCAGGTCCAGCTGGTGGCTCATATCCTACTACCAAATCAATTGTTGCCTACAGAGAAATAGTTTTTTATGTAGCCCACAGTATTCACAATAGCTGATTTAAAGCAGTAAGTTGTTCTAACACTCTGTATGAACAGTTATCTATTCATGGGCATAACAGTTTTATAAAGTTTCAGCTACTAGTAAATTAATAAACTATTATTAAGCTGTATATACATACAAACAATAAAGGTTACACAATTTGCAGCTAATGGACTAGGTTCTAAAATCATATCTAACAACTGGAGTCACTGCATTTATATTTAGAAAAATCTGTCACAATACAAGCATGCAAGATGTTCTACAAATGTTAATTTTGGTTCCACAATATTCATGGCAGACAGATGTGGCATTCTGCATTTGCAGACAGAAAAACAAAGGCAATAGAGAAATAACACTATCTCGTCAACAGCTTAACAGGTCTGAACCATAAGAAAAATTTCCTATCTGGCTTTTTTAATTGCTTGTTCATATCTCCATCCTGGAAGAAAAACACTACGTCATTTTCCATTCTAATTATAGAATTGTCTTTCTGGTGCTTGACTGTGGTTTTGGAGGTTTGAACAAACCATTATTATTCCTAGTTTCCAGAGTAACATGAGGAGTCAGCAAAAAAAAGCCCAACCCCGTGACCAACTAATCATGATATTAAACTGCAGCTGATGAGAGACTGAAATTACGCTTCAAGTCTCTCATTATTGAAGTGTACTAGAATGCAGTATGAAGTGCCTGAACAGCTACACTGCACAAACACAGTAAGGTCCCAGGTTCCAAAAACTACTTAATTAATAACTAAGTTAATAACCATTTAAATCTAAACATGTGCTAAATCAAGTTAAGCAAGTTCTTGTGTAACTTTCTGAATGGAGTTGGCAGTGAACATGGACATGACCATGTGCTTTCCACAATCAGTGCTATGACACAGGCAGCTGTTACAAAGCACAGGGCAAAAAAAGAAGCATATGGAACTCGGAAAATGCACTTTTTCAACATCAGGCTGATTTCCATGCATACTCCGTGGACTCGTAATATTTATAACACATATATACAAATACATAATATATACAGAGAAAACAAAATTGTATAGACATACATATGTCTGGTTATAAATTTCCTCTGTCTGGAACTTTTGCTAGAAATTTCCAAGAGTTAAATTGACAATAGCCCTGTTGCTGGAGCATTTTGATCTAGAATACAGTAAAATAAGAAAATGTAAGTCACTCACTCCAGTTTCTTGTCCCCTTTCATTCAGTAGAGGTATGAGTTTGAAGGGAAAAGATCTGCTTTGGTTACCTACAAGATCTTTAAGTGCTACAGATGCACTTCCAATTAATCTGAAATTAAATAAAAATCATTATTAGAATGCAAGTATACATCAAACAGAAATTCCCATTTTTCTTTTGCTAGCATCTGTTAGTCTACCAAGTAACTCCAGCCATGACTTGGAAACTCAAAGTACAACAGACCATTGCAAATGTCATGTAATGATTATTTACTGCTAATTTTTACTTTCTGTTTCACTACACTCAAATGTATTGGTGTTCTTTATGGCAGCCACAGCTTTAACCTAAAAGAGGTTAAAAAATGAAATTATTTTTCTTGTATTTTTGAAAATAATTTTCTGTATAACTTCCAATGGCTATGTCACTTATTTCCACCACTGAATTCCCATTTGTAAACTAAAGAATATAAAAATTTCTTTCCCTATACAGATTTGCAAACTCTCAGGTGAGAAGAAGTGAATATAAACTAGGTATAACAACTGTTGTACTAAACAGAAAGAGACACAAAAACAGACACATCAACATCTTTGTAATGAAAACAGTGAAACAGAACAAATGCAATCAATGTGCTTACTAGAGAATTACAAAATTAATCTTCTTGCCCATACTCTGCATTTTGGAATAGGTTCATCTTTTTGCTTCTAAATTCTCAGAATGTTTCTAAATGTTCTAGAGCAGCCTACCAAAGGAAGGTTTCAAAAGGATCTGACATGTGATAGACTCTTCTGAGCTACTTCTGCCTACTTTGGGACTGCATCTGTCACTCGCACCCTCTCCCAGAAAGATGAAAATTGCAGGTACTTTTAACCCAAGAGACTACTTTTAGTTTAGGCAACATTTCTTAGTGTGGTACTGGTCCCATGATACCTGGCACTGTATTTCATTCCCATGGTATGTAGTAGCAGTTTACTCCCATACTGAAGTGGATTACTGGAATAACTGAGATTTTTTTCAATGAAAAAAAAAACCAAGATAATTTTACCCTGTAAATATTTCAAAGAAAATGTATTACAAATAAAATACCAGCTTAGCTGCCAACGCGGAAAAAAGTTCTGTACACAGAGAACCTAACTGAGATCCCCTGAAGTTACAGAGCTTTTTCATGGAGCAGCTAAGGATGCAAGGATGTTTTTTGACATGAAGCAAGAACACTATTACAGCTACTCTTGCACACTGTGTCACGAGAACATAAATTAATTTTTTTGCAAAGCACATTAGGATACCTAAATATAAAATATCAATTTCCTGCAAATATACCTCCCAGATATCACACATCACAACTTCTGTTTAGCTGCAGAAACTTACACATTTTGAGGTGCCATGGAAGAGAAAAACCCAACAAGACTACCCACAAGTAGCTAAGCCAAATCTTGATTCTAGAGAAAGAAAATATTTTCCTATGCATATTTGTAGAAAATTTATGTAGACTTGACCCTTTGATTTGATATGAGTTGGAGTGACTTAACTTCAAAAACATCATCAATTCAGAAGCCACCCAAAGTAATCTCAAATCATCAGGATGAATGTTTCAGCAACCACACCCTCCTATCTGGTGACATTAACTCAAGAATTGCTGTTCACCTGTAGTGCTTTTGAAATTTTCCACTTCTACATCCTCATCTGCCCTGTAGAAATGATTACTGCACACATTTGAATGCATGGTAACCATTTTAAAAACAGTGATCACCTTCAGCAAACTGAAAAGGGAATCAGTTACACAGGCTTCTTGCTTGCAACCAGCTGGCTCTATATATTGCCTCTATATCTATATGCCTTTATATCCCCTTCCTTTAGCAGGCTGGGCAACAACAGTCTCCAGTCTTTTTCCACTCTAAAAAGACTGAGAAATTTAATATTCAGTTTACAAGCAGTCTTAGTCCACATCTAGACTTTAGCCAAATTCTAAGCTTTGGGCAGTATTCTGCCTTTCCCAAAGTCAACTTGTTCACTGGATTTGGGATGTTGCACCCCTCCCTTATCAGAACCACGGAACTGATGAGGTTGGAAGGAATCACTCAGGATCATCTAGTCCAATGCCTCTGCTCAAGCTTAGTCAGCTAGAACAGGTTACTCATGACTATGTCCAGTGTGGTTTTGATCATACAGCTACTCAACAACTGAAGTAATACATTCCGAATTAACAAGGAATGCCTCAAAGTCATCCTTAGGTGTCATCTTTGTCAGTTGCGTACAAGTCTTAGAGAAAGCCTTTTTTCTGCCATGCTTCTCTTGAGTTTTTAATCTTTGGGCTAAATCAGCTAAGACAGATCTAAGGAGCTGTTGTGAGATCACACAGTTCATTGTGATTTAGTTCGTTGATGTTTAGTGCTTTGCTGCAAAGTCTGCTCCTGTACTTCCCTCTGACGGGTAACTAGACTCCAGTTCTCTGCATGGCTACTGTGAAGTTGCTAGGTTCCTCTAAACTTTGAAGACTTTTACCTTCAGGCAGGATTGCATGTGATCTCCATCTGAATTCATGACTTACAAGATGACAAGGAATCCTTTCCTTCCAGCATACCTGAAAAGAGTTTCTACCACCTGTCATCGTCAAAGAACACTGTTCTTTGCTGGACCTATTTCAGCTTTCTTCCTCTTGCCTGAGCAGACCAACACTTGCCCATTTAATTCCAGATCACACTAGTCTCTTGACACCGTCAAGTGGGACAGTTTCTGCTACTGGAATAGCTTCATGCATCCTCTGACCTTTTGTTCATCAGCTGTTTTAGTAGAAGACCAAAACATACGAGTATTGTTTCTTAAATGCTTAAGTACCTTTTTGGCCATCCCTAAGACTTCTACAGTTGTAATGCCCAATCAGTACGGTCTCTTAAACTTTTCCAGTTTTGCTTGAGTAAAGCAAAAAGCCTGTCCTGCCACAAGTAAAGATTCTGGTCTACCACTGGAGATGACACCAAAAATAAATGCAAACTCAGAAGCTGATTTTGAACCTCACCAGGCCTATGACAGTTTCCCCACAGTAACCAAAGGAAAATATCTAGTTTATAAGCATGAAATCAAAATTAAACACTGAGCTGCATTTGTGCCAAAGCTAATTAATCCGTTAGTGCTGTGGTTAGTACTTCCTGCTAGCTGCCTAAATAACCAAGTGAAGTGAAACTTCACACCCATGTCTGGATCAGGAAGTGCTAACTCACAGTACCAACCATTTTATTATTCCTCTTGGTTTGAAGGTAGCAATCTATACTAAATTCTTTAGCCTATCATGTCCTCTAGCTGCTTACATGCTACTTCTACTGGAAGCCCCAAGGTTTAAATTACTCAAGAGTCAAGCATTTAAATTCTTTTCATCTATTTTTAAGAATTTATTTTGGCAGACATTTATATTTATGATTCTCATCAGCAAACTTGATTCTCTGCTGCAGTTATAATTACTATATTCAACTTTTCTTTCTCAGTGTGTATATTTCACTATAGAGTATGCTACAAGACCCAACACCCACTTCTCTTATTCCTGCTATGTTTAACTATTTTTATTAAGAAAAACCTGTATTTTATCTTTACTTATTTGATAATACTCTTTGCAAGAATATACTTTAAAAAAGAAACAAAACATGGATACTGATCTGAGCAAGGAAGAAAAGCCCCAAACTGAATCTTAAACTGTCTAGATCTTGCATACAGTGGGCACAAGGAAAGCCTGCAACTGTACTAGTCACTAGTCACACTGTAGACTGTACTAGTCACACTGATGTGGAAAAGAATCCACAAAAAAGGCACAGCTGTAGGAGGATTTAAACAATCTGGAAATTATTTAACTATGAGAAATCTTTAATAATGATTAAACAATTTGCCACGCTGCTCATTTGTAGCTGCATTTTTCTATTCAAGCAAAGGGTGTGCCCAATCTGTTTTTCCTGTCTCACTAGGTTACCAACTACACAAAGGACATGGGGAAACACAAAGTCCCAGCTCATTCTCTTAACTGCACAGGGACAACTGACATTAAAGTGGGGGTTTTGAGATTTTTTTAACTGCATAAAGATTTGTGTTCTGAGAATTTGAAATCTTTCTACTAACAGTATTAGATGTAATAGAAAACAGATGTGTTCTCTTTTCAAACATCTTTATGCCGGAAAATCTAACTAAGCATGAATCATGAGTCCTCTGGTTCATTCCTGTGCTGTTTTGTCTGTATACAGTGGTTTGCTTTATTTATCTTTTCCAATTATTGTGACTTTTCACCATGAAGAGCACTCATTAACCTATCTGCAAAAGCTTAGCGATCCTGTAAATGAAGCAGTAAATTTTCTCTCCAGGAAAACAAAGAAATGGAAAAACATCCAAATGTTCTCTCAGGCTTAATTTACAGAAACATGCCAAAGCAATGAGTTCAGTGCCTTGGCACAGTGTAAAAGTAGAATAACATCCACTGCACTCCCCCTCCTGCATGTTTAAAAATGGACTGGATGAACAGTTGTATCAGCTTTTAGGACCTGCAACAAATCATGTCTTGCAATGTTCTGCTCTGTTGCTCCAGAGGGTAGTACAGGTTCTGTAGTCACCTCTTGGGCAGAACAACAACAGACCAGGTGTCTGGAACTATTAGTCAGGACCAAGAGTGCATGGAACAGCAGAGTGTGTATTGGCCAGGAGCTTTGTGAGAGAGGAGCCAGAGAGGGAGGCTGGGCTGAGGAACACAGTGCTCTGCTTCTGCCCTATAGACAGGAGCAGAACCTTTCAGAGAAGGTTGTCACTACCTTGAACGTAACATCAGGAATCCCCACTGCTTATTTTCCTCCAGAAGAAAGAAAATAAAGCCAAAGGCATGGTGTAGGTTCTTTTCATTGCTTGTTCTCAGGCAACGGAGGCCCCTAGACATACTCCTTACACTCAAAAACTAAACCCAAATTCAATCTAGATTTTAAAATAAAATATATAAAAACATGAATCTCTAAAGGGACGATTGCTGATTTCAAGTCAAATCCCACTTAGCTTAGACGCCTAATACACCCCCAAGTTAATGGGTCTACTTGTGAATGTCAAAAGCAAACACTGGGTTTCTTAAACTGCCATTAGAATAGCTCCCAGTAGTAAGGGCCTTAGATAGGCATTGTGCTCCACCTTTCCAATCCTGAACTAGCATGCAGACAAACCATGAGAGTGTTATTTGCACACTCTCCTACTGAGCACCGTTTTGAAATGCTGCAGCACTTCAGGCATGTATCTAACTATAGACTTTTTCTTAAGTATTAAAAGAGGATACCGTGAAAAAGTAGCAAGTCTATGATACCGTGGTCCTAAACCTCTCTGTAACTCAGTAAATAGAATCAGTAACTCTACAGAAATACAGGTTATGCATACATGCAATTGGTAAGTGAGAAACGTTCCACATTACCTCCTTTCATGTACTCTTTCATCTAAATTAGAATGTTCATCAATATCAAATCTCTTCTGTCTGCTTTGTGTCTTTAAAAGAACTACAAGATGCTATTTCCTATTACCATGTTACAATCAGGATGCCTGCTCATGTTCCTCATTTCTCACCCCCTTATCCTGTTTCCCTGCCAATATGCCTTCCAAACACACCACATATTGCAAATATAAGGATGTTATTGAGAATCTATTTCCAAAGAGCATTGCTTTGAAGGTGTTACTCTGGCTTTGGTATGAACAACTTTCTGTGCATAAACCCAAGCAAAACAAACAGGCATTTGCACAAGCTGGTGGTTAAGAGTTACATACATGAGTCTAGATGATATTTACAAATACAATTTGAAGAAAACCAACCACATGACTGCCTAACTTTGAATCCATGTACAGACTGAAACATTTTAGGTGCTTTAGATAATCAATTTCCTTTATTTTCTGATGCATTCATTATAAAGTCCATTACAAAATTCTGATTACTGATAAGCTTTCCTATCTCAAGTTTTGAGATCTCCCTAAAATCAGAGGCATGCAATATATTTCTGCCTAACTGACCTGCAGGAATCTCAAGAATGAGGGACCTGAGGGCACTGGCTTGATTCACAGTGGTTTCATGACAGAGCTGTTAAGAGTATTGTAAAAGCCAGAATCCACATGTTTGGAGGAGGCAGTGAGTAGTAAAGAGAAGCTAACAATGGAATTGGGCTACTATGAGCAAACATGAATGTTTGCCTAACACACATGAACTCTGCCATAAAAAAAAAAAAAAATGACACTTCCTTTCACAATAGCAAAGAGAACACTACTTGGCATTGACAGAAAAGAGAGAGCACAGCAAACAGCAGCTGTCAGCTTCATTTCCCCCCTGTACTTCTCTATTGAAAGTTGTGTTTAATACTGGGGTGGGAAGGTGTAGGAAGAGGCAAAGAAGGAACATACTTGTTTTGTCCAATTGTTTCAAAATCCTTCACAATAATTGTTAGGGAAGATGAATTATCCAGAGCAATTCCTTTCAAGTCAAATTCAACAATCTGAACAACAAAAAAAAAAAAAAAAAAAATAGACCAAATCCAAATTAGTGACAAGTTATATAAAAGTTAACAGCGGAGTAGCATATACAACAAAATTTTTGCATTTAGTAAGAGACCAAGTCCAGCTTACATGTGCAAAAGTAAAGTAAAAAATGCTCATAGCATGTATTTGATTTGCTAATTACTAGCAACAATAGCACAATTAAATTGTTTAATAGTGAGCCATCATTTCTTTTGCAGTTCCACTTCCTCACACTAACATACATATTGTCTTGTCATTCATAACATCTGATATTAATCCCCTCCAATATTGGCTGAACTCAGTTGCTATTGAATTTAAATGAATAGTTGTATGTTCCCTTTCTTTATAATTCTAATAACAAAACTTAAGAAAAATCTTTAACTTTCATTTATCATTGTGAAAAAAACACTGCTAAGAAAACATTTTCCCCAAGAAAAATATTACTAAAGATGTAACATAAGACAAGGCCTACAAGTAAACCATGAGGACTTTCAATACCTAATTCCTTTTAATTCTGTATGGTTTTTCCTGGTACGTAATAAATTATCCCATTATGTTCCCATACATGTGGCTAAACAATGGCTGAGTATCATTTTGATTGAAAGAAAGTGGGAACAAAAGCAGACCACAAACTCAGCAGTTATCCATCTAATGTTCCATTAACAAATTACTAAGGAATTGTAATATATGGTGCAAGATGAATCCATTCCCTGCATTCACTAATACCTTGAATGAACACATAGCACTAGATCCTCCTTCCAACAACACGCTCAGCTGTTGAAAGTGCCTTAATGACCTTACAAGCATTGTCTTAAAATGACCAAAGATTTATTTTTTTAAAAATTACCTCATTCCAAACAGGATTGAGTTCATTTTCAATTTTCTTTGTTTTCTTTTTTTCATCTGCAAAGACAAACAAAGAATGATTATTTGTTTTTGCTTAAGCACTACAAAAATATCATATTTTTCCTTTCACTTTTCTAAAGAAGGTTTGAACTTTAAAACAAACATTCCAATTCTTTTCTATCTCTTCCAGAAATTGCACGTTTTACCATCAAGAAGTCCCCTGGGCAATTTTAGTAGTTCAGGCTTTTCATTGTTTTGTTTAAGCATAGCTAGATGTATTTCCAAAAAACAAAATAAATATTTAGGTTTTGCAACCTTTTATGACCCTTAGCTTCACCTTCAATAATGATGAAAAAAGACAGACTGAAAGACTTGGAGACATCAAACCAAACAGTAACCCTTAAGTGATAGCAGTAAAGTACTACTTTTGAAAGTAAAATGAAAGTAAAGAAAATGTGTTACATATTACCATATTTGAGTTACAAAATATTTTTGAATGTTTAGCTCTGGAATAAAATCACATGGAAAAAACATCTTAAGAAGATATGCTTACAGTGTCAACACTGTCCGGTTTAAATGAGCAAATATTAGAAGAAATACACATGCATGTAAGAGGAAATGCAATCCTTCCTGAAAAAATGGTTTCCAGAGGTTATGCAGATATGACTTCACTGAATTTATTGTGGCCCAAAAATTACAAAAATTTGCATTTGGGCAAGCTACAACTCATGAGAATGTGGGGTGTGGTGCAAATGATACACACCTTGGCATTATTTTTCCTGTTCAATTACAAGATATGTATATAGCTCCAATGGAGGATGAGTCTTTTGACACTCAGAAGCACGGAAGAGCATAGATAAACACGCAGCTCTTTAAATAGAGATTGCATATATTAGTGATAACAAACAATCATATTTAAGTATAGGGTGTAAAGCAGCTGCTGGTCTCCAAAACGCTCAGACATCGCAAGAAGTCCAAGCTTCAGACACACTCCACATCTTTAAGGACTCCAGTAAAATTACTGGATTTTTTTTTTATTTGAAGTTATGACTGTACTTAGCCTGGAAAATGTTGCAAAGGCCCGGGAAGCAAGACTAATGATATGCCAAATGGACAAGTTCATATACCCACTAGTCAGGCTGCTGACTGTGGTGGCTCTTTTTATTGGATGAGAGTGGGATGCACTGAAAAAGTCAGCTCATGCTGCAAATTACAAGAACTGACTCCCATTTATGTAACAGGAATTGTCTACAACTCATACAGGATATTGACTCACATTATAGGACAAAGGAAAGAGCTTTCATAACATACCATACTGTGTCCTGACATTTTGCAGAACAAAGCACTAATTAACAAGCTAGTGAGAGAAATTCAACTTTATGCTATCTAATAGGAGAGAAAGCATTTTCAAAACTGGGTATCCCAGAATATCTGGGCTTGGGCACTGATACTCCAAGTACCTCGAGAAGCTGGGAGATGAAAAGATGTTTTGACTGCCAGTGAAAAAAAGGAACAGTTACTGCTGTTTGTAAAGAGGATAGTAAATTACAGAGCCGATTCTGATGGAACTAATGGATAAAAGTCCTATGATCCCTGCCTAAGCTAAAATGTAAATCTCTAAGGTGAGTCCTGGCTGGAACAAGAGTCAGAACAATTCTTGACTTTGAGCCAAATTTTCCACTCTGAATTATTCATTTTCACAAAAGCAAGATTTATGTTTCCATTAATATGCATATTCTAGATTACACTGAGAAAAAAAACCACTTTTTCTGTTACACATCCATGTGAAAGTTAGATGAAAAAACACTGGGAAGCACAGCTTACATTGGGTTTTAGTTGTAATTTTAGTCAGAGTGTGGCATTCATATTCCTCAAGGAAATATTTTGCATATCTTCTCGTCTCTTTACTGACTTCCTTTTTATTACACTTTTATCAGTATTTTAATGCACTGTGGGGTGGTGGTAATTTTTTTAAGATCTTGGCAAAGCTCTTTCTTCTTCCAATCAAAAATCCTCATTGCCAAGAAGGGTGAGGTGGATTGCTCAGTTATTCCAGGAGTTCACAAAAGTTTCAGGTCCTCAGGCTGTTTTCCTCTGCTGGTAATGATTGCAGCTATAGCAACCAAGACTAAACCACATCAGGAAAAATTGTGCAATAGGGCCAATCACCATTTCTAGTGTGGCCCTACCATGAAATAAGGAATTATAGTGGATACAGGTAGAACATTCTATTCTCGTTTCTTTAAAAACTAACTACAGAAACTGTGGTACTGTAAGAGAAATTACTATTTGCTTTATCTTGATGGAGGCATTACATTACCTTATTTAATATACTGGTTAATATTCTCAGGTGGAAATGACTGTAATAAGAATTGAACGGCTCAGTGTCCAAGAAAAATTAGGCTGAGCTGTTTAAATAATAATTGTTCCATCATTAAAAAGATTACAGTATAGCAAAACATTTAATGTTTCCATCTTAATTTTTTTCTATTATAACCAGCAGTTTAATCAACATGAGCAAGTGGGGAATAGCAGAAGCAAACATTATCTTTAACAACAGTCCTAAGTCTAAGATTCAAGAGAGAATCACATTTCAGTTAACTAAGTATCCCATAAAATTTTGTCAAAGGAGAATTAAGATTGCATGGTGGCAGCAACTTCAGGATCCTCCAAAACCCTGGAAATTAAATTTAGATAATTTACCTCTCTGCAAAACAGAAAATCTAAATCTAGTGAATAATTACACTCCAAAACTATTTTCTTTCACACACTGAAATATAAACTAAAATAGCTTTGAACTACTGCAGGCCTGCTGAAAAGATCTTAGATTAAGTACAAATAGAATCAAGTTGGATCAATCAAATTAAATGCCATTTCACCTCAATTTTTACTACATAAAGTGGAATGAGGCAGCCAAAATGAATGATCAAAGCACTAAATATCCTAGCACTGACTGCATGTACAATTTTTGCACACTGAGACAAGAATCTAACAAACCAAAACAATTCCACTGATTTAAACATTATAATTTAGTGTCAGTTTAGCAAATGGCAACAGTTTTTATATTAATTTGGCCAATGAATTGTTTCACAGTGAGTGACAAACTCAGAATCCTGCAGGAACAGCACCCAGTTCCAGATAGTGATATTCGTTTACTCTCAGGGTGTAGTTCTCTTTGAACTGTGAGCTGTTCTTAAAGTAAATAAAAGTTCCATCCCATTGGACTGGACATAAGTGTGTAAAAAAAAAAAAAAAAAAAGGGGTGGGGGGGGGGGGAATGCTTGCACAAAACTCCTCTGCTATATCAGAACAGAAACAGCTGCCTATTTCCTCCTAATATGCAGCTAATATATATCACTGTAACAACTATATTAATTGCCTAGTCTGTAGCCAGTTTATTTAAACAAATTGGATGAAATCTATTCAATTCATAGATGAAACCATATTAACTTGCATGTCTTAACATAATAGAACACTTGCAGTCACTTTCATACTAACAGTTGCAGTATCATAAGCTTTTTCTTCACAGCATGGCTGTAAAGGTCTGAGACTGAAAGACTGTGTTGCCATGGGAGGCTTAAATTTACTGAACCTGACATCAGCAAAGGCCCTGTAAATTAAAATTTGAACAAAATACTGTTCTAATGAAATGCCAACATCCACAGCAATTTTCTGTCAAATGAGTGCTGTTCACTAAGACTTACTTCACCAAGAATACTCCAGAGTCAAACAAGAGCACGAAAATGCAGGGCCATGGCCACAGTCCTGCAGATGCTTGAATTTTTCCCAGTCTAGAACATGTACTCCCAAATGTGTTTTTTATGTCCCCCAGGATTTACACTGGGTAGAGACTAAAGTTAAAGATTAATGCCCTTTGACACAATCTTCCCAAAATAAAACTGGTTTCTTATCTCTACACATTAACAGGGTGAGGGGAGAACCAGCAGTGTATACTTAAAAAAAAAAATCTATAAACATAAACAGCTAGAAGTCAAACATGTATCAGATATGACTTTATGCCCTTGCACTTGGTAACCAGGCTCTCCACTTACAAACCAAATCAGAGCTGCTGGTAAAAGCCTGGTATTTTCTGTCCCACTTGAACCACTATGGACAGGAAGCAAAAAATCAGACTGTTGGTATGTAATGAAATCACATAAATAGACATGACAGGATAATGAGAAATTCAATATCCTACTAAAAACCTGTCACAATTATGAAGCTGACACTGCTTAAGCATGTTTGGGAACATTAAAAATCCCAATTAAAGTACATAAAGGATAAATATAAATTCATTCCTTTAATGTCTGTTGTCCAATTCCTGTGTTCGGATTACTGAAGGACTGAAAAACAAATCCAGCAATGAAGAAAAAAAAAAATCTGTAACTTACAATTACCAAGTAGAAGTTAACTGCATTAGAGCACATAGAAGGAAGAAAGGCTTACAAAGAGGGATTAAACAGACACTTAAGCATAAAGAAGGGAGGGCATAAACCAGCTCTGGAGTCTGAAACTGCAGGAACAGAGGCAACACAGAAAGGCAAAACTGGCAGGAAAGCAAAGAAAGACAAGGGAAAGAGGAAATGGATACTTAAGAAGCAGCAGAATGTGAAGCAAACCAGAGAAATTACAGAACATTCACTTTTTGTAGGGCAAGTAAAATCATATTTTAAGAATTAGGAAATTCCAAAAGCTACTGAGACAGACTCTGCCACTTGTTCTAACACTCATGGTACTTAAAAAAAAAACCCCAAAACAAACCTTGAAAAAAAGGAGGAAACTGAAGGAAATGGAACGATTTCACATCTTTCTGATGCTGAAATAAATGTATCTGAAAACTTGTTACTTTGAAAGTTAAGATTCTGAATGTGCAGTGCTTTGTCCTTTCCCAGCCTACAGCTGTCATGATTTCAGATTTGGTTTCTAAAGGTGCCAAACTCCTGCAAGGAATTTTCACACTCTAAAATACTGTTTGGATTTCAGTGCACAGTTAGGAAACCAGGTCACCAGGAGATAAGACACCTGTTTGTCAGTTTGGTTTGATGATTCAAAATTGCTTAAAGGTTTTGGCACTTCAAAGATAAATCAATACCAGAAATCAAGTTCCTCTAGTCTAGCCAAGTGAGGTAATGATGGCAACAGGTAAAGTATACTGTAAAACATAACTAGCTTTCCATATAAATGCTAACTTTATCAAAGTTATATATTCTCACATATACAACTGATGAGCAATGAAAGTGAAAAATACACTTTCCTTCCAAAATTTTGTAATTAAATAATCTCAACAGGAAAATTTTTGATGTGCAATTCTGTCTGTGAAAAAGAAAAAACAACAAATCCAACCAATACAACAACCCCCCCAACCCAAAATAAACCAAAATCAAACACCTTCAGAAAATAGTACTACTGTTTTTCAAGGTACTACTTGTAACAACAATAAATCATATTTTTATTTTATGTATGTGACAGTGAGCAGTGCCTGTTCAAAGTAATCAAGACAGGAATGATTTTTCATATGGAAAACAAGGTAATCTTCAATATCAGAAGAATTAAAAGTGGGCTCATTTATGCAATTAGATTAATTTTTGAAGCAACAGTCTAATCCTTTGGAAAAGCTTGTAAAATGTGGATCCTGAAACAGAAGCACAGCTGGTCAGAACAGACCAATGCGCTCCACCCAGTTCAAACTTCATTCAGGTAACTCCTGTCTCTAATTAAAAAGTCTTCCCTAAAATTACATCAGATGTAATTTCAGGAAAACATGTTTTCCCAGGTTTTCAAATACTTACAAAGGGCACTATCTTTTACAAAACTTTTCCCCTGACTACATTTATGAGAGTTTTGCTTACCTTTAAAAATAACAGAAACGATAGGATCTGGTTTCCCAAACTTGGTTTTAGGGATATTGGTAGCAGATTCCACAATCACCCGAAGCATTGTTCCCCCTCTTGCCTAAATGCTGACTACTACCGAAGGAATTAAACCTCCAGTTTCACAGTCCTTAACTTCTGGACTGAAATGCTAGCAGGAAGAGGAGGCAGGGAATTACTGGTTTACGGCAAAGGAGGTCTATGGGTGGATCTATGACGGTCTAGCTACTCAAAGCTCTGGGAAAAAAAAAAAAAAGTCCTGTAAATTGACACCAGGTCCTGTCTTGCTGCACAGAACCTGTGAAATCCTGTAACAGAAAGGGCACACTGCAAAAACTCAGACTTCTTGTTGCTACTTTTCTTCTTAAAGCGCGTGATAAATCTCTCGTCAGAAACCAAGGCAAGAATAAGCATTAAACAACATGAACATTAAGCGCGACTCTAGAACTCGAGCCAAACCTCATCTGCCTCTCGGTATACCAAAGTATGAAATTTCACCATGGCTGATATCGTTTTTTCCCCATAATTTTTAGAACTTCATTGTTTGCAAATGCTTTTGGTTTGTCTCCGTGCCAGCCTAGTCACAAACTGGCGACGATCCCAAAAAACAGTGTAAGTCCTCCCCCTCCTGTTGTATTCTGGAACAACGACACTGCAGCTTCCTCATGGCACATCTATAGTAGTAGGTTTCTTGAGGAATTGTTGAGATATGTATCCATAACTAAAATTTTAAAAGTATTAAGGAACTGTGTAAAAAAAAAAAAAAAAAAAAAAAAAAAAAAAAAAAAAAAGGTGACAAGACCCTCTGTATTGCTTGGACACATATGAATGTTTTATCTTACCACAAACGCTCCGGTAACATGAACTAGGAAACACTTACATGGCAAGCACAAGAGCACAAGAGCTCTGAGCTTCCCCATGCTCAGCGTTAGTTTTTCTCAGCTGTGAACAGAGGTAAAAACCTGAGAGGTTCACGCTGCCACTGCCACATGTGTCCCTAAGGAGGGAGGAGAGGGGAAGCCAGAAATATGGAACAAAATGAGTCAAAAGTGAGAGCAGTTCAGTCTACTTTTTACATGGTCACATGAGACCTATCCTAATTTAGTAATTTCTTGAACTATTAGACTTGGGGTAGATGAAGAGGATTTCTGGAGAAGAAAACCACACGTGTTCAGGGAGGAACGAGGACACAGAGACGTAAGAGACAGCAGTGAGCGGGCCCAGCAGACTCGTCCCGAGCAGCGGGGCGCACCGCGCACTGCACCCTCCCGCACGGCGCCGCGGGCCCAGCACTGCGCTCACAGCCGGCGGGCGCTAGGGACGGCAGCGGCCGGGCGGTGACACCAGGGGGCGGCGACACCAGGGGACACCACCCCCGCCGCCACCGCCCCGCCGCGACCATCCGGAACGCCCGGAAGTGACGGCCCGGAGCCGCGGAATTCAAACTCCCGGAAGCGGCACGGGCCGGGGCCGGGCGGAGCCGCTGCTGGGCCGCGTCCCCGCTCCAAACCGCATCCCCGCACCCGGCCGCGTCCCGCACCCGGCCGCGTCCCCGCTCCGTGACTCGCGGCCCCTCGGAGCCCCGCGGAATCCGGGAAGGCCCGCGCAGCCTGCGCTCGACTCCAGCTGTCGGAAGCCTTGTCCTGCCCGCTAGAAGGGATCGCTGTTCCGTAGCGCCTCGTTTGGTTTGTACAGGCGCCTAAAGATGATCGCCAAGACCGCCATAGATCGAATTATTGGCAAGGGAGGCCTAAAGTCGGGCAACTCCAGAGCTGACAGTGGGCTCGAGAAGGGCGAGCGGGAGGGCGCGGCCCGGCGACAATCCGTGGAGGAAGCGGCCAGAGGCAAAGGCAAAGTGACGGAGGCGGAGAGGAGCGGGCTGCTCCAGGTGAGCCGGGCTCCCCCCGGGCCAGCGCGGGCCGGGTCCCACGGCTACGGCACTCGGCCTCGGGAGCAGGAGCCACACCTTTCCTCTCTAAACTTTCGATGTCGCGACAGTTTTAGACCAACTTTTTATTTTCACGCTTTCATTCTCAGGTATTTTCCAATGACAGCTGAGCTAGTAAAATCACACCCTGACAAGGCTGGTAAATACAAAGACTTGAAGCCAGAGGTGCCAGTTGGTCCATTAAGATCTGTCCTCAGGTCTCCAATGGAACACGTCTCAGAGAAGTATTTTAAGCACTTCCTGCAAAGGACTTTACGTTTGCAAACATTTGATTAAGGACATGCCAAAAAAGTGCAGTGTGTTCAATTGTCAAGCTTCCACTCAGCTATAGGCAAATGAAACTGTAATCGGGCTGCTATGTTAATCTTCCATTGCAGCTAAAAAGCAGAAACAAAGACACTGCAAGGTATCAAAGCATCTGTATATGACTGTTGCACTCGAGATAAACCTGTGGTTGCAAAAGAGAGAAGTTCAGGACTTAATAAGTGACCTAGTCACAGGCTGTCAGGCTTCCAGAAGGACAGGGAAACTTTAGATAGACTCTAGAAATGGATACAACTAATGTAGACTAGGCACACTAATATTTCTAGGCTGATTTTTTAACAAAAGGGCTTGTCAAAACGTCAGTTGAGAAGTCCTAAGGCAAGGATGAGCTATGGCTGGACAGCTCATGCAGAGTGTTGGCTAAATTCCTTAGTGCATTTGCTGAGTCTGTTGGTGTTTGTTGTTTGCTTGGTGTTGGTTACTTAATACTGGTTTCCCATAAACTAGGAAAAACACGTGGAAAATCACCATCATGTTTGATATACTGGATACTCTTTGGTGTCACTATTTTAATTTTAGTGAGCAGTGGTATTCAACCACTCCCTAACTGAGGATCTCTCAAATTCACTTTCTTTCAGTTTCTCTTTCTAATGACTTGATGTCAACATGCCGGATTTCAACATCAGCCTCCTTTCTCAGCAGAATTAAATGCTATCGCATCTGAAGTTCATGCAGAGCTCCATGGCATCTGAAATGCTGTACTAATTCTGTGCAATGATTACCTCTGCTGGGGGACTACTGGAAAAAGAGTGCATGTTGAAAATATCTACTATGTTCACAAGAAGGCTCTGCTGCTTCCCAAAAGCTACCAAATGCACTAAGAAATGTACTAAGAAATGTACTAAGAAATGTACTAAGAACCTCTGCTGGAGTGTTTTGGAGTTCTTGTACTGGTTTTTAAGGCTCCAATACTTGACCTTTATTCATATGCAAAACAGAGTACCTACCAAGCCTGTGAAACTTGGTTCTTTGCATTCTGTCTTTGTTTCATCTATTTCAGATGATTTTGCTATCACTTGAAATATTTCAGATGATTGCTCCAGTATTGTTTGCTTTGAGTTAAAAGTAATTTTCTCAGCTAATTAAAGGCTAAGAGAGAACTTTGAAAGTGACTATCATAGTGAGCCTAAGGTCATAGAATGGGTTGGGCAGGAGGAGACCTTAAAGATCCCCTAGTTCTAGCCCCGCTGCCGTGGGCAGGGACACCTTCCACTAGACCCTGCTGCTCAGATCATCTCAAACTACTGTAAACTTGCTAAAGCATTTGATGCATAGACTAACACTTTTTTATTCTGTTTTATTTAGAAAATACTTTCCCTTGAGAAAGAAAAAGAAAAATACAACCATCTTCTTGGAGAGAAGGACAGAGAAATCCAAAACCTGAAAGACAAACTTAATTCCAAAACCAAGAACAGTGAAGTCTCCTTACTACAAAATCAACTAGAGGAAAAAACAAGGGAAGCAGAAAGGAGAGAACAGTTACTTTGTTCTCTATCAGAAGAAATTAACCGGTTAAAATGTAATTTATCTGCAGCCATGGCAAAATGCTCTGATCTTGAGAACAAAGCCAGTAGTACCTCTCAGGCGTCCCAGGTAAGCACTGAAGAAATAATGCAATTGCAAATTGGAATTTGTGCCCACTAAGCACCAATACCTGTTATAAAATAGGATGGGTTTTAAATTTTCTTATAAGCTGTGTTGCATGCTGAAATATTCTTGTATGAAGCGAGATGGTATCCAGATTGAACTCTAAATGGGGAACAGTCAGAGAGCACACTTCATGCAACACAGCTGGGGAGGGAATTCTCTCCTGCTGTATTGCAAGGTCCCTTGTTCAAGTTCACACTCAGGCAGAGTGACTTGTGATACTAATGGGATGATCCACTGTCACTTAGGCAGGCACTGTGCCCTTCTCAGATTTGTGTGCTCAGTGAACAGTGAGAAGGCAGCAGTGATAAGAGATGTGGGCCACTAATAAAGACAAACTAAGCTCCTCACCTAACTCAGCTTCAGTCATGAGAATATCTTTCTTCTCTGCTCTTATGAATCCTCATTTATGTCTCAGTTGTTAAAACTAATTGTCTTTACCTTCTATGGCATCACACATGGTAAATTCTTCAATGTGACCCAGGATAGGACTGGAATAATGAGTTTCTCCTCTCACATGAAATGGTCAATAGGCATGGTGCCAATCCTTGCCAGTGTTTACAAGTCCATTAAGGATTCTACAGTTGTTTTTCCAACCCTGCCCCATTCTAATGTTCTTTGGAAAATGCAGTAATATCTCTGAGGGGCACAGGGAAGTTGTTTAGGCACAGGTGCCTAAAAATGGGTGGCTGTAAGTCTTTCTTTTCCAGCTTTTGACCTGCAGATGGTGCTGGTTCCCTGCACTCTACATGGGAGTTGAGCAATTTCTAGAAATTCTGCTGTAGCCAAATACATAACAGAATATCTTCATCTACTGCCTTTGAATGATAACACATGTATATATACTGCTTCTAATAATGCAGTTTATTAAGAAATATCACTTTAAATGCAATGTATTTGTTTTCAATTTTAAGACACTTTAAACTTCATTAGAGGTCTTAAAATGCATATTAAGTCATCAGATTTTCATGATTTTTTTGTCAATTAACCACCAACATATGTATTACTTTAAAATCATAGTTTTCTTTTAATTTTTTAACTGATTTATCAACAGAGGACAATGATGTTTTGACTGGATGTCTTGGAGAACTTGAAAACAAGTCTAGCAATGCTGCTTGAAACTGCTAGGTGGCATAGGAGCTCTGAAATGGAAACAACAGTTTTATGGCACAATTTTGGGCAAGTTTTTACTGAGGCAGGATTCTGTTCACAGAAACAAGTTCAGTGTCTCTAAATCCTATTTTTATTAGGAAGTGTTTAAGTTTAATAATTACATTCAAAGTTCTGTATTTTTCAGCTATAAATTTTATTGTAAATCATGTTCCAAGATCCACAGAAAAATGTTGAAAAAATGTAGTTTGGATTTGGGTAGTACTCTACTTTTTTTTCCTCATTGAAGTTCCCTCTGACTTACACCTACACAATTTCATAACCACTTTGTATAATGCAGAGAAGATATACATGTCAGAGAGGAAGAGATACGACTGTGTAGCTGCTCTGCAGTTTTAGATGGGTCTCATACATGTACATAAGTCATACTCACTGTACTGGGGATCAGGTCTCAGAAAATCAGGCAGTTTGTCCTTATGCTTCCAGGCAGGCCTGCACCATTTCCCAGATGTTTACAGTCTTCCTGAATCCCAGGGAAGCATCAAGGTCTCTGGCTTTCCCCAACAACTCCTGTCTGTCTGGATCTTTGCCATACATATGAAGATACAAAAACAGAAGAAATGTTTACCTCTCCTTGTGTACTTAAATAACATCCTTAAATATCTTCATTTTTCAAAAGCTCTTTGTGGAACACCCCTCAGACTTCCAAGACAGCAGTTCAGCAGACAATACATTATGGTTTCCTTAGGAAATGTTTTAATGTAACTATGAGTTGCAGACTTATGGAATAAATTCCATGTAAATCTTTGTCCCATATTTTGCAGAAGACTCTATTTTAAATATATGAAATGGCTTTCTACATAACTTGGATCCTTCAAAAAATCTATGCTATTTATGTGAGATTAATAGTTGTAGAGGAGCAGCTTTGCTGTTTCAACCATCTATTTTAAACAACACTAACAAGTTGTTCTTTGTCCTCAGGAAGCTGCAACAAACAGCACTGAAGTTGAAAGACAATTGAAAGATGTAAGTTTCCTGTAAATTTCAAGCACATACCGTCTGTATTGAGATGCAGCAGAATGTAAACTATCATCATGTACATTTTTGGGTAGTAGGGGACCTCAGAGGGTATGTTTTTTTCTAAAATATAATCCCTAAAATTATTTTGTGACATGGCAATAATTTAAATTTAAAATCTCAAAAACTTGCAGAAGAAAAAATTAAGATTTCTATCATCTTTGAAAAACCTTGCTTGGAACATCAGAATAAAGTGGTTGCTGACAAATCAGGAGCCTGTAGGAACCTGACACTGCCTGGGACAGCATGAGGTTGGATCAGAAACCTCCTGAGGTCCCTTCCAAGCTGAATAAGTCTATAAGCCAAGCAGCTAAAAAGTCCACGTCCTTGTTCTTACAAACTAAATTGCAATGATAGAGTTTTATTTTATTCCATTTTCAAGGTCTGTTATTTTATATTTTATTTCATATTTCAGATTGAAAAGTAAATTCTTCATAATCTAGGCATGAATCATGAAAGCCTTTGCTCTTAAAGTAATTTTCCCATTGCTGCAGTTTTAACTTATGCTCAGCATCCTGAATTAACTTTCCAAATGAAGATGGATTGATTTATTTATTGTACAGATTACTACAATTTGTAGCAGACTTAACTAGCTTAAGTTAAGTCTGCTACATGTACAAGTACATGTCTAATATGTAACTTCTAATATTTTGAAGACATAAGAGAAATACTTTTAAAAACCGATTAATTACCAGAGACTTTTTTGTTGTTCTTCTCTTTCTTTTTATGAAGGCTCTTGAGAAAAACCAGCAGTGGCTACTGTATGACCAGCAACGGGAAGCGTACGTCAGGGGATTGCTTGGAAGGATCTTTGAACTTGAACAGAAGACAGAAATAGCTAGCCAGCAAGAACCTAAATCAAATTCAGAAGGTATCACTTTTATTTTCACCCCCACAAGTGACCCAAACCATAATCATCTGTAGATTAAATTTTCTGGGAAAGAATTATAGCACACTTAAAATCAAGACTTCCTTCTCAACACTTTGGCTGCTTAATGGTAAAACTTTGTTAAATAACATTTCCCTGCTTCCTGTTATCTAGCTATGCTACTTGACCAACAGTACTTCCTGTTCTTATCCACTTCAAAGATGGTTTTTAACAGCCTTGACACTCTATTAGCAACCTCTCTGTTTGTGGAAAGCGTTGAGGCAAACAGATGTACATCTCCCATCCTTCAAAGTACACTTTCAGTCGACATAATGGAAGCATTAAGGATTTATTAGCTAGGTGTGGATCAGATTTTTTTAAATTTACTTTTTTCAAAATAAATATTATAAAAGTGACTCAAGATTGCCATGTTCTTTACTCACCTGAGCAGTTGTTACAGGGCAAGAAAGCCTGTGATAGGTTTTGGCACCTCTCCAAAGCAGTGTTTCACAATAAGGATCTGGCCACCTCCAGCTCATTTCCTTGCTGTGCAGTTCCTCAATAAGGCACACCCTCTCAGTATTAGTAAAATTAAAATCATATCGAGCAGAAGAACCAGAAGGCATTGACTTGCTTTTCTGATTACCAAATTATTAATTTCATACATGCTGCAACTGACCTGCCAGGTAAATTCACTAAACAGAACTAGCATGGTGTGGAGTCAGAGCACACTCACAGACTTGCCACTAGTAATTCATGTGCAGTGGTTTGGTTTCTGTATTGCTGTTGGAATCTTTCTGGAAAACAGTGAAGTATCATCACAATCTTGTTTTGGTGCTGTTCAGGAATCTATGAACAGTATTTTTAGAGGGAGGCAGACTCAGCTCACCAGGAAATGCACCCCAGAGTTACTGCAGTCAAAACTTTGCCAGAAGAGCAGCCAGGAGACTTTAAGTCAGGGTATAAGAAAGTTCCACTCTTCAAGCAGCTAGGAAGCAGCAGAAATCCAAGTTTCTAAGAACCTAGCTGTACAAGTTGAAACTTTTTCCAAGGAAAAACTTGGCCTGTCTCTGAGGATGCCACTGCCCTATAAAGGAGTTATTATTGCTAATGGGAATGTAGGGCTTAGTTTATAGCTGAGGGAAGGGAGAACAGTCAAGCAGGAAACTCTCTCTAGTAAATTACACTTTGAAAACTTAGGGGAAGGCTTCAATAGGAAAAGTATCAAAGTCACAAAACTTACAGTGTCAAAAGTCAGCAAAGCCTATGAAATTCTGCATTCCCCTTCTGCTTCCAGGTATCTTTTGTATTGCTCCTGAGCTTTTGCAGTCTACTTCTTAATTTTTTCCTACTTACTAAACCTTTCTTGGGCCAACAAGCAAAAATTCTCTAACCCTGGTTTAAGTACTAAGAAGCAAGCATTTTTAATCAAAAGAACTATTCTAGTCCTTTATATTTGCTATTTAGAAGTAAATTATGGCACACTATTTGGAAAAGATGGTCTGCAAAAGACAGTGGAAAGTCTGGCTTTGCTCAACAAGGCTGAAGTAGAATCTATCACATCCCCAAGGGTATCTCTGAGGAGGGAGAAATGCCAGCAGCTTGGCTGAAGAGCCTAAAAGTGGAAGTAGGAATCCAGGTCAGATTCCCATGTGCCAATATAATAAGGCATGAAGCCTTAGAAGAACTGTGTTTTTCAGTAAGTATATTGGTAAGGGGACTTAATGTATTATAAATACTGAAAGCTATTTCAACCAAAGTTTAGTTCTAATCTGAGCTGTGCAATAGCCTACTATGTCAATTTCTATTCAGAAACCTTAACGTGCTGTTAAAGATTTAATGCTCTGATTTTTAAGTGGGTTTTTTTCACAAACTAACTCAATTATTTCTGACTCATTAAGGTCATCTCCAAGAGGAAAAGCAAGAATACTATGACCAGCTGTTACTAACTGCTAAGAGAGATCCTGAGACTGAAAGACGCACTATAACCCAGCTGAAATCTGAACTTAATGAACTTAAAAAAACCTATGAAGAAACACAAAGGGAAATGATGAGTTTAAATGCCTTATTGCAGTCACAACAGGTTGCTGAAATGAGGACTCAAGAAAATGAGAATAAAATTAAAGAGAAAGCACAAAGACTAAAACAAGAAAATGAAACTATCAAAGAACAGCTCAGAGAAGAAAAAGAAAAGTCTGAAGAACTTTTATGTCAGGTAAGTGAATGGATTTGGAGGTTTGAGATCATTAGCAAAGAGTCAAGAGAGATGAAAATTCACAGTTAATCAGAATGGACCATCCCTGTCTCTGGTAACTGTTCTTTATATGGATCTAGACTCATGTCCTTATGGTTGAAATTGAATTGTTTAAACAGGAAACTTCTTTGTTCATTTATTTCCCTGGTCTGAAGAGACACAAAAGAGAAGGGAGAAAATATTGAGTTGATTTTAATATAGTTCATCCTTGAGACTAATAGTAAATGAGAACAGGAAAGCTAAGAATTCATTTTATCATGTGCTCCTAACTATGGAATACCACTAATACTTGCTGTCACCTGACAGCTAAAATACAACTGATATATGAAATAAGAGGATAAAATTTACTAGACACCCAGGTAGGCCAAAACCAGAACAACAGTTAAGCTCTCTGAAGACAGGCTGGTTCTCACTGGTTAATAATGATTAAAAGATGTTTATTTTATTAGTTTAGTTTAGTTTTTGAAGATGAAAAACAGCATTATCATAAAAGTTGATACATGCTGAAAGCAAAGGATATTTGATGTTCATATTAATGAATATGGTACTTTCTGACCCTTAAACTTTTTCTCTTACATTAAAAAAAATGCATTGTTTGTTTTTATTAAGATCATATCATGTTAGTGCAAACATAGGTTTTGTCAGCATCCTGGCAATCACCTAGGAGGCTTCAGTTTTTGGTTTTTTTAACAATAACATCCGGCATTCCCCGTTCTCGGTGCAATAATAATTTCTCACTAGGGTTTTCCTTGGGGAAGTAGTGATTTGAACTGAGTTTGGTTCTTGCATAATGGGCATACATTTTCTGTTGGCATTGGAATGTAAGAGTTTGCTTCCATCCCATTATAAATTAATTCTTTTTAAGCTTATTAACTGTTGTATGTGGAAGTTGTTTGATACAAGTGTTCATCTGCCTTGCAGGTGCAACGTCTTCGTAATTCTTTGCTTAGACAGGAGGCAGAACACACAAGAATAACTTTGTTGGAACAACAGGTACACAATTATGTGCTGAAGTGCTGGTACTTAATCTGTGTTAAGCATAAAGTCCTTCTAGACTAACTTCACATTTAATGATCACTATATTAAATAAAGTAATGCTAGGCATGAATATTCAACTGTGCATAATCTCTTGATGCTTTCAAAAATTTTTGACACATCTGTCAGGATACAAATCTGTAACCTTGTACTAATAAGAGGGTATGATCAAACCTGATGTTATTTTCTCCACAATCATTTGTTCAAAAGGTAAAGCCTCAGATAAGGCACAGGAAAGCCTAAAACTGATCACCTAATTAAAGTTCTTTAATATATTTTTGATAGAGTTATAAAAATACTTGCATTGCCATATTTTCTGTTTTCTTTCTTTGAAATTGAAACACCCTCCAACCAAAATAACTTTAAACTGCACCTCTGCTAAGGGAGATTTTAATAACTGGGCATGTGTGAATTTCACTGTAATGAAAGCAACAGCAATTTTTAATTTTTCATTTAAATTTTCCTTTAAATCCTATTTTAAGATGTTATTGCAGAGCAAAACTGACTTTAAATATATAAATGGGAACCATTCCTCCCAATTTGTACTAACTTTGACTTTAATTTTTTCCTTTGTTGGGCTGCCAGATCCAGATATGCACCACAGACTTAGAGAATGGAAAGCTTGATCACCAGAACTTGAAGCGTGAGTTAAACCATGTTCTCAAGGAGTTGCACAAGACCAAGGAGAAACTAACCCGTCTGGAACCTCTGGTATGTACTGAATAACTTGCAGGTGAATTTAGTTAGGGATTTTGCATAAACATACATCCTCTTGCTTTGGAATCTTATTTCAAGCATTGAGTTAAGTGTCCCTCCATCCTTTATGTGTTTCCCCAAGGTGCAGAACCTCGTGCCAGGCAGGCAGGCACTGCTTTTCTGTCCAGCAAGCATGGAGCAGGAGCACTGCAGCAAGAGCTCCCCAACAGTCAGGGTGCTGAGCAGGAAAAACACTCATTTTGTATCACAGTGTGTGGCCCAGTTTTGTCTCTTGCACCATGACAAAGCTGCAATGTGCTTCCACTCAGACTTGTTGCTGGTGAACAGGGCACAGTCCTTAGTGCTGTAACACACCCAAGGCTTGTGTGCCATCAAGCCTTAATATATTTTCCTACAGTATTTGATCAGTGCATGCATGCCTCAGTCTTACAGTGAAGCTCCTCCTTTTCCAGAAACTCCGGGAATCTGGACATACAGGATCACAAGATTTGCAAGCTGTATTTGACAAGAAGCTGACCACCTATGACAGAAGTCCTCCCCTGAAGCATTCCAGCTGCCTTAATGAAAGTTTTCTTGAGTGTCCCAAATGTAAAGTGCCATATCCAACAAGCAGGCATAGAGAATTACTAGCACACATTGACTTCTGTACAGCTTGAGCTCCAAATGGACTTACTATCTTTGCTTCATGTATGCTTGGCAAAAGATCTTTTAAAGCTTTTTTCTTTCAGTTGTGTAAACAACAAAATGATAATTCAGTTCCACAAAAACAATATTAACATTATAATTTGGCCTCAGTATGTTACCTCATGTTTTTGCAAAACAGCTACTGCATTTTCTAGTTGCAAACAGAAATATTTTTAGAATTAGGAATATTTTAAATAGTAAACTACTGACTTTTTTCTTCTTTTTGCACTATTAAATGTAAGAATAGTAAAAGCACAATTACTGTGTCAGACTATATTTTAGTTTTGGCATACCTCATTCTTGGTTGTTGGATCCTGATGATTGTGCTTGTACCTTAACTGACAAGAATAGCTGCAAAAGATTTTTGGCCCTTGTAGGTGCACTATATATATTTATTTATACATGGTGTGTGTGTATAGTATATACATATATATAGTTTATATATGTGTAGTGTCTATAGTATATACATGCATGTGTTATATATCATATGTATGTGGAATATATCAACATCTTGATACATAAAAACTCAGGAGGGCCATGTTAGATCTTTGCTGTTTAAGATTGATGTCCAAAACGTCGATCTTAAGTAGCTGATTATCCTGAACCACCATCAGGGGTGACTAAAACGCTGACCAAGATTTAATCTCAGAAAAATCAACTTCCTAGCAAACATAAACTTCCTTGGTGCTGAAGAAAGTTTATATTTCAGACAATGTCAGAGACCATTTTTGAATTTTTGATATAGAATTACACTGACTTAAACTTGTTTTGCTTCTGTATTTTAGAAGTTAAAGTTGGGAAATGTCAGTTATTCAACCTTAGATTTGACAAATGTCCCAAAGTGCAGTTTTTAACAAATTGCTCAAGTGGATTCAAAGTGTCACTGTATTTTGGTATTAATACAAAACACAAGTTAATGACAAATTCTGGCAACAAATTAGAAACTGGCAAAAAAAGATCCCTAATGGATTTGCAATTGCAGTGTTATTTTTTTCTAGCACCTACTGTAAACTTGAATGTGTTGTGAGCGTTTTGTTCCGTGCATATGTAATGAAGTCCCAACAAGGAGTTACTTCTGTGGAAATGATTAAAATAGGGAAATTTTACAAGGATACACTAGTTAAGAATAAAACTGCACATTTTATAAGTTTGTGGTTTGCTGAGGACACAAAAGTACCCAGGGTGTATTTTTCTTTGGCCTGCTGATTCTGCTCAGTATCAGCTTTCTCCATTGTGCTTTGCTGCAAAACTGCACACATTTACCCATAATGTTCACCTTAATCCTCGACGGTTAAATCTTATTATTAAAAAAGAAGTTTTTTCCAAGTTATTGAAAGTAATTGATAGTATCAAGTGATTTTATTCTCAATTAAATCCAGTGTTCATGAGACAGAAAATATTAAAAGGTATTATCATTACATCTGAAATATCTCTGCCAGATTTATTGTATTAGCCACTCTCTATCCACTTTTCAGTTTCACTGACTATGTCTCAGGCTAATCTTTGTATTTGACAATTTGCTCAATTGCTAGCAACAGGTTTTCTGACCAAAAATATGATAAGCTAATGAGTAAAACAGAAATTGTGCTTCAGAATCTCAAAGTTTTGCCATGAAGGAAATTATCTTAATTTCATATATTTTTAAAAATATTTTCATTCAGGATAATAACTGTGCTTTTCATTGCAGCCTAATAATTTTAGTCTCTAATTAAACTACTTTTGAAAGTTTAAGTTTGTCTTTTAACAACACCTTAATCAGCTAGTATTCTATTCCCAGCTGCATACTCAGCATAATTTCTGCAGAAGAAAATCCTGATCTTTTATGTATTATAAATGAAATAGGTTTGCCTACTACAGGTCAGCACTCTTCAGTAGTTCTGAGGCTTTCTTAAATTAGCATAAAGCACTTCCACATTAGAAACTGGTACTGTAGAGGGAGACTCGGAAAGTTCATAATGTCATAATGTTTAAAAGTTTTGTTCATTCCACTTTTCTGAACTTTAACAATGGATTTAGTCCTTCCTGATAAATATTACACTAAGCACAAAAAAACTCCTTGCTGATAAATTTATACATGTCCTTATTGTGGTATATGTTGCAAAATACCAAAATGACATTACAGTGAAGTAAAACACTTGGAAAGCAGACCCACAAATACTATTCTCACCACCTACATGTAATCAAAACCAACTCCAATTTCATAAGGCATGTAGATCATATCACTGCTTTTCTTCCATTCCTTAGAAGCTAAGAAATCTCAAATAATTTCTTTTCTGAAAGTTAACGAAGATCTGCTGCTCCTCTCTTTAGTTATATGTGGAAAAGAGAAGTTTGTGCCTAACGTGCTCACCTTTCTGGTAAGAATTAATTAGCTGCAAGTACAGTTCTTTGTAAGGCAGGAAGTAACAGCAATGTTTTCATTACTTCAAGCACTTTGGATTTACAATTCCCGGAGCCTTTTTCTGTTATGTCCCTTTCAAGTAATTGAATTTCAACCTACCAGAAAGACTGCATTATTTGAAGCTCTTGATCTTCCCAAGGGGAGCTTGAGGGCTAATACAATGGTTTACCAATACTAGCATATTTATAAATCCTAGCTTACACACTGTTCTTTTTAAACAGCAAATTAAATGGTTTTGATGCAATGTTGGGTGGCTGTAAAGACAGCTAAAACTCCACAATTTTTTCTTCCATAAGGAGAGCTGCTTGTAAAATAAAAACTGAAAGATGGCTCTGTTATCTTTTTTTAGATCCATGAATCAACTTCTAACACTCTACTTGCTTGTGTAGCTTTTGGTCTCAGTTTTGATAACTATCTTTCACATGCTTATGTTGATTTTGAGTATTGTAGTTCAAGAACAATTCAAACTAATATGAATATAGAAGTCCTTCAGATTTCTGATCAAATTCATGGAAGAACCAGGCTTATCCAGTCTAGAAAAAACCAGGGAAAATGACAGACTTTCATACAGAGGAAAGAAAAATAAGTCTTCCAATGCTCAATGAGAAGAGTAATGTGTTCAAAACTGCAACAGAAAAGGAAAACCTTTCTGGTGGTTGGAGTAGATGAGCAGTGAAACACATTGCTTACAGAGGCTGTAAAATCACCACCACTGGAGATTTATGGGAACAGTTATATAACTACCTAAACCATTCCTGCCAGGCAAGGCTGCCTTGGCTCAGGGATATCAGCCACTGATTTCTCACAGTGCCTTGAAGCCCTGTTTTTTAATCACATAAACACCTGTGAGAAAAAAAGACATGATAAGATTTAAATAAAAAAGCCACAATGGTTCTTCTGCATTGACTCTTCTTCTTTAATGAAATAACACTACTGCTAAATCAGTAGCTACTACATCAGAAGTCATTAAAACAGTTTCATCTCAAATGACTGGTATTATGTCTGTATGAATTTCTAGTCTAAGCAGACAGAATACCATAGAATACTGCTTCAAATCAGTATTTGCACTCATGCATCACTATCCTGCTGAAAAACAAGATAAATGACACAAACACAACTTGGTGTCCTGATTATTGGGAAGTGCATCATTCCTACCCCGTTTTAACAAACAGCACCATGGTGTCTGATTCTTTGGTATTTGGAGTGTTTAGGCTCCCCCACATAAGGTGCTCCAGGAAGAAGATTCAGAAAGCTTGTGTCCTGAGTGGGAGTTGGCCAAGCCAGCCAGTGAGAAACATGATTGGTGCTCTAGAGGAGTCACAGGTGTAAATTCTCTTCTTCAATGTCAAATGCATCTCTTGCAAAAAAAGCAGACTTCAAACAGGACGTATCAATGAAGTGAGACCTCGCCTCACACCAGCCCCCCTTCAGTCGTGGAACAGAGCTCCCCACCAGCAGTGAGGGACAGATACTCATTTGGTGGTCTCTATGACCAACCAAAATTTTCAGTATTTTGTAGTGAATTAACAGTTCCAAAAAGATAGACCAAGATAAGATGCTTCAAAATACCCTGTATGAAAGAAGCCTGGGACCTTATAATGGTAACATCCAGCGGGCTTCTTGATGGAAGTGCAACCAGGTTTAATTTCCCTCATCGATCCAAAACTGGTGAATGTGCACACTGTGCCAGGGAAAGTGACAGTTTTATCCATGTAACAGGCCTGAAAGGGTTGGTATTATCTCATGCAACCAGACAGAAAACAGCCTAATTAAAGCACACATGCTCTCCAGAATCAGTTTATGGGAAGCTCCAAGTCACATCAGTCATCTCAAATGGCCACTGATAATGAAAACCATATACAGTGTGGGAAATAACATGAGTAGCATTATATTAGGGAAGCTAGAAGGATTTACAGCAGAATTTAAAGCATTATATGAACTTTCATTGCTTTTGCAAGATTGAGTTTTCTGTTTCTCCAGCCCTAGCTCAATGCTAGCTAAGGGGAAGCCTGACAATACAGACAGATGTTCTTTGCAGCAGACAGGCACTGTAGACCTTACTTCAGAAATATGTGACTTTTAAAAGTAAAGCTGCTATCCCAGTTTGGAGCTGAAGAACCCCTGTTGCTCCCAACAAGTTACTCTTCTAAGATGAGACATCAGGGAAAGAAAAGGGATGATTCTCCTTAAACACCATGAATAAGAGCATTCTCCAATCACTGGGTTCTTGACTATGAGAGGAAACAATGGTATCTGTGATCTCTGCACAACGTACAACCCAGCAGATCAATGTGTTCAGGGAATGTCTGAGTACATCTGAGCATGAGAGGCTGGTGACAAGTTTCATTTGTAAATCCTTCAGACGTTCACCACAGCTTTTGTTTTGATGTCCCCGCATCAAAGCTCATGAGCAGGAATGTAAGTCACTTTATGCACACCTGAAAGTTATGCAAAGGTCCAGTGGCACTTTAACATCCAACTCTGCAAAAAACTAGCTCAGGATCTCAGTTCCTTGGTAAGAGTGTTCTGCCAGATCCTGCATTGTCCAAACTAACCTCTCTAATACTCTGTATTCACTGATCAACTCCCTAAATCCATGGGCTAGATGTGTAATACAGTTTCTAAAACTGTTAAGAAACAACCTCAGTTATAAGAGTTTAGCTGGAGCTGAGTCACTGGTGAAGCTTGGTTAGCATGCAGCAAAACAGAAAATGTTGACCATCCAGGGGAAGTCTCTTACGTGGATTATGTTCTTAATTTCATTTGGTTCAGAGAGAAATCCCTTCCTTACTGCAAGCCACAGTGCTGATGTTGGCAAAAGCTCTGGTGGTCTTGACAACTAAAAGCTGACCCAGCTTTTATTAGAAAGCACATCTGACAGTTTTATTGGCAGCTCTGCTTTTGGCCGAGGCCTTAGTCAGTAATGCTGCTGCTACCGCTTGAAACTATAGCGCCACTGGCACTTATCCCAGGAAGCATGCCAGCTTCTGATGGGTACTGACCACAGCAAAATGAGACTTCCCAGAAGAAACAGTGACTTGCTCTTGTCCCAGAAGAAACAGGAATTGGATTTTGACATCATGCCATAAGTGAGGCATCTAGCTATTTTCAGTGGACACAGGGATGTGTGAGCTTGCTACTATATGTAAACAGATGCATTTATATTTGCACTAAAAGTTAAAATTGTCCCTCACACACTGGTGTAAGCACGTCAGTTCACTAATATGAAAGTATAAAATGGGTGAGCAGTTAGAAAACTTCCTAAAAAACAAAATAAATCAAAACAGACATGTATTTGAAACATACCTTACAATGGTATAACATCTTCTAAGCACAGGATTTGTAGTATCTAGAAGCAGAACAGCTGCAGTGTGATGTGTAAGAGCAAAAATGAAAATAGAAAGCTAACCTTGGTTGAAACTTATGATAAAAACCTTATTGCGCAGACACATGAGTAATCTACAAGCTTGCAAACTCTTGTGGAGACAGAGAGACAACATTTCTAATTAAATGAATTTACATCACTTAGCAAACATTAAACGTGCAATACATCTGTTACAGAAGTCAGTGCTATTTACCCAGTGTGATACAGGTGCACAAAAATACACCCAAAGACTTAAAACCAATCTACATGCAAGAAGATGCATAAATAAGGCAAAAACCTTTACTAGATTATGTCCAAATGGAACAAGAACTCCTGTCTCCCAGAGACACCTACCCAAGTGGTCCCTCTCTCTGGGAATATTTCTTAATGCTCAAAGGTATAAATAAGCTGATCGATCCCCATCTGTCACGACAGTTCATGGTTTCCAGGGGAACAATCTGAAAAACAGAGCTTGACTAATGGTATCAGGTAACACAGCCCTTATCTGAAACAGAGAAGGCCAAACCTTGGGCTTCATTAGGGCTTTCACTAGGGCTTTCATGAAAAAAGAAACAAGATTTTCCCCTGCTAGGTTAGGCAAATCAGCTCCACAAAGGTCTCTGCAGCTTTCATTTAACTTAGAGCAATGAAATCAGAGCTGATTCCATGTTTGACTCTGAGCATAAAAGCAAACATAGGTTAAAAAAAATATATAGGTTAAGCAATCATAACAGGTTTCCAGGCATTCTTTAATCACTTCCTTGTCATAATCACGTGGTTGCACATACCACACACAGCATCCACCTATTACGGTAAAGCCAGAGTAGCTCTATGGAAGTTACTGCTCCTCTCTTCCTCAGATTTTATGTTGTGATGGTTGCTATGATTAGACCTACCCAACAGCAAATACAACTTTTGTACTTCATGGGAAGGAAAAGAAAGTTACTCTTTTAGATAATGGATCCATTAGACCCATGAGTAATCAGACTACTTTTGCTCCTGCAAGGAGCCCCCACTTGTTTGATTAAACCTGATGGAAATGAGCATGTTTCTTCACACCTCTGCTGTCCTCAGGCACAGGATTTTGTACACAGGTCAGTGTGAAGTTCACTCACTAGCAGCATACTAAAAGCAGCATTTTGGTTTTCATGAGCAAACAACAGGCTTATGTCAAGTAAGGTTCTCACTCACACCTAAGGACCAAAGCTAAAGGTGATCCTTTCTAAAGAAGATCAAAGACCTACCCAGACACTTCCACACATCATCTGATTTTCAACCGTACTTCTCCTCTGCCATTTCCTTCCTCCCCGACTAAAAGGATCTTAATTTCTTCAATAATGCAGCTTGGGATGTTTCACTCTCTGTTTCCTTTCCCCTATTCTGTTTCAAATATGTTTACTTTTACCCTGAATTGATGGGGGCAGTTTCTAATTTAACTTTCCACTAATGTCAAAGGGAAAAAAAATTTCTTCATAATAAAATTTGCATTAATCTGTGCTACCATTTCCAGCTGCCCCACCTCCGCTCCCCATGTCCTCTTAATGCCTCCCAAGTTTTCACACAGATACAACCAGACTATTAACAATAGCTCTTTCCCAAATCCCTGTCATTATTTAGAGCTGACCACACCACAGCTACTGCCAGCTGCCCAGAACTTTGAGGCTAGCCTATTAGCTTGTAAAAAGTCCCAGACCCGTGAGGTTGTGGCAACTGGAAGGTGTTGCTATATTTCAAAATTCACTAATCATTTAAAGAATCAGTTCATAGCAGAGCCAGCATAAATTGTGGCTAGATATGCCAAGTGTTGATCATAAATACTAACAAAAAATCAGTCAGTCCACTAAATGTACTGAAATTTTTGTAATATGGGTGCAGATTTTTTTCTCCCATCAAATAATGTAGAAAAAAGTATCTATATCAAGAGACTTGCCAGTCACTTGTGTTGCTTGCTGAAAAAAGCTCCAATTTCTGTGAGTTTTCTTATTGTCTTCACTTGAGTTCATAGCCCATCCCACTTAACAGCAATTGTGCCCAAATTTGATACAGTCAGCAGTCAGCAGGAGTAGGCAGGAGCATATCATCCACCTGCCCTGCCAACTCCTTGTTTGATGGGACTGCATGGACAGTTAGAAGCCCTTATAGTTCAGAAGAAAATATGCTAACTGAAATAAATGCAAATTCTGCACAGGCAAAGACATGGGAGGCAGTCCAGGAAAGATGTCACTCTTGTCATCCCTCATTAGGAGATTGCCCCTTCAAAGAACCGAGTTTCTGGAATCCCCACTAATCTGGAATCCCCGCTAATGCCGTTGCGTAAATGGTTGACGGCAGGGTCACTGCAGAAGCACTCCCTGTCACCTGCTCCCTGTGGCACACAGGTTTGGAATAACTCTCACCTAAGCAAAAGGTGTAGGTCCACACACTGAGCCTGTAAGTGCACCCTTGAGTGCCTGCACTGGCACTCAGCCAAATGAATTCACCCAGAGCTGTCTAAAGTTATACAACTGTTTACATACTTTATGAAAACATTTTATCTTCTTTTATGAGACATTATCTGTCTGTCTGTGACAATTTACATGCTTTACTCCCAGCGTACTTCTAAATCATCTGGAGTGAAGAGTCTGAGTGGAAAGCCCTACTTTTGTTTACAATCTGAGCAACTGCTTCTAGTAATTGAAGTTCAGAGAAAATAAGGTATTTTCTAGGTTTGTGTTACTTTAACAGGCTTCTCCAGCAAGAACTCATAACACACTTAAGATTCTAGATCAATTTCATAAACAAATACTCAAAATCATGTCAGTGACACTTCTCCAGGGTTAGGACAAGCAATGCACAGGTCCGCTGTTTCCAAATGCCACTGTCAATACAGGAGGCAATAGGTAAATTTTTTTTTTTTTTTTTTTTTTTTTTTTTTTTTTTTTTTTTTTTTTTTTTTTTTTCTCCTCTAGATTAGTCTGGTCATCGCAGGCTCCTGAGGAGAGCTCTCAGAGTGGTGTGGCAGCTATCCATGTTTCTAAGCCACACACAGCCCACTGGATGGGAGCAGACTGGGTGGCCTCCCATAGGCCCTGGCACCCCAGGGGCCTGCCTGGAGAGCCGAGCAGACCCTGGCTGGCCCTCGATGAGGTGGCTGGGCCTGGGCATCTGGGCATGGAGATGCCAGTGTGCTGACCCACACCCTGCCCAGGGAGGTGTCGGGCAGCCCCTCACTGCCCACACACCGCAGCCTCGCCTTTGTGTGAGCTCCACCGTGTTTACTCTCCCACTTCCTTGTTCCACTCCAGTGCGAGGGCCATAAACCGCCTGGCTGAGCCCTTGGTAGCAGGGCAGGAGGAAGAGAAGGGAGGGGATGGCGGTCATCCCCTGGCTCTGTGCTGGGAGAGCACCCCAGGTGCCTCCGTGGTGGTTGGGAGCGCAGCCCTTCCCCTAGGGCTGGTGCCACCATCCACGGTGGGTCTCTCATGTCCACTGGCCACCCTCATGCCGGTGTCCAGAGGCACACCAGGAGGGAATAGGACCTATTTCCCCTTCTTCTCGGACTTCAGGGGCCACAATGTGACGGCCCTGCGCATCGGCGAGTCATCTGCCCTGGCCTTCATCTTCCTGCTGTCGTTGGTGGGAAACATCTGGGGTATCTGCCTGCTGGTGAGGCGGCACCGCCGGCTCTGCGCCGCCAACTGCCTCGTCCTCAACCTCTTCTGCGCCGACCTGCTCTTCATCACCGCCATGCCCTTCATCGCCGTCGTGCGCTGGACCGAGTCCTGGGTGCTGGGCAACGTCGTCTGCCACCTGCTCTTCTATGTGGTGAGCCTGAGCGGCACCGTCATCATCCTCTCCCTGTCGGCCGTCAGCCTGGAGCGCCTCGTCAGCATCGCCCGGCTGCGCCACGCCGCCTTCCGCCGCCGCAAGGTGCTGGCCGCCGCCTTGCTCCTCATCTGGGGCTTCGCCGCCCTCGCCACCCTCCCGCTCTGCTGCTTCTTCACCGTGGTGCGGCTGCCCGCCCCCGCCGGCCAGGTGAGGGCGAGCGCCGGGCGCGCCCGCGCCAGCCGGGCCGGGCCGGGTGGGGCCGGGGGGCGCCGGGACCGACGGCGGTGGAGGCTGTCCGGCTCTGCCACGGCGAGACAGCGGTCAGCGAGGAGATCCCTTGCAGGGCGGGCAGCGCTCTGCGTGCCGGGCAGGTGCGAGGCTGTGCCCGGAGGAACGGCCGGAGCTCCCCCCGGCCGCCCCCGCTCTCCCGGCGGGCCGTCCCGTTCGATGGGAAACGCGCAGCGGCTGGGATTCTCTTTGCGTTCCTCAGGGCGGCTCAGAGATCCCCTTTGCAGCTCACTTCTCCTTACCGAGGGATCAGCATCCTGGGAGAGCTGCCCAGCACCCGCAGCCCCCTCTGTACAAAATGGCACAGATTTCTTTGTTTAATATTTTGAGATGCATACAAAAGTACGCCCAACGTGACACTTGAATAAGTGATTAAGTGTAGGGTCTGTAAGTTTCAATTTTAAAGTTGCCATTACCATTTAATAAGAAAGTAATGGGAGTATTCCAGTTATGGATGTATCTATTTGTAATTGTATGGGCTTTTGAAACCATCAAGTAATATATTACTTGATTGCTTTGTCTAATTAGAGGGTTTTCACCTTGATTTAGTCTTGGTTTAGCCATTTTATTCCATAAGCATAGAGAGGAATAAGGACAATGCTGTACTGAAAATAAAGGTACAATATTACTTTTCTTCTTCATTTTTTTTGTAAATAGGATATTCAAATTTGCACCCTAGATTGGCCCAACACTGCAGGAGAAACAGTCTGGGATACGACCTTTGCCATTGTTTTCTTTCTGATACCAGGATTCGTCATTGTCATCAGTTACTCCAAAATCTTACAGGTATGTTTTCCCTTTAAATTTTGTTGTAAAACAGAGGGAAGTACTCACTAGGCATCAGCATATTGTCATGGAATACAAATACATGTAAGGGGAACAAACATAATTTGTTCAATAAATTGTAAGTATGTGATATAAAATGAAGCATTTCAACCTGCACATAACAGCCCATACATTTCAATTAAGAACATGCTTCAACAGCACATTACCAGAGGCCTCTGCATGGTTTGTCCTCATTATATATGGTATTAAATACACTTCTTCATTTATGTGCTGTTCGTATTTAAAGATTGTCAATCTCCTAAATGCTGAAAGAGTCAAGCATTTGAAAGAACTAAAAACTAGATTTTGCCTTCCTTGATCCTAAACTCCAGTCAAAAGGGATTTGTAAGAAAGCAAAGAAAGGCAGGAGTAGGAAAAAAACCCCATCTGCTTTTTGATCTACTGGCTTTCTGCATGTGTCTGTAGTACACTTATCTCATTATATTATATTTAATCCTCCACAACTTCAAATATTGTAAACAGAACCTGTAAATTAAACCCTCTGCTTCCACTTTCTTTCTAAGTGGATGATGTTTAACATATGTGCTGAAATGTAAGCCAAGCCACACAGAACCACAGAGTTTTAATCTATAGTCTAGCAAGATTATATAAGCATCTAAATTCCTTTTAAACTATCCAAAACCAGAGTGAGAAAGATCTAGAAATCTTCAAACCAAGCACTTCAAACTCGTCACTGCAATGCCTAGTTTTTAACAACCACCCACAAGATGCTTGATTCCTTTATTGGGCAATTAAACTTCTCATAATATGTATAAGAAAATTATAGGTTTTGGAAAGGAACCTCAACATACATGGATTATTGAGGGAGGAGTTAACTGATGAAATGCTGAGCACCAAAGGGCTGTGGATGCACATGCCAGACCTGGATGTAGGTGTAAATGAACCTAGGGCCTGGAATCCAGTCTCCACGCATCCTTGCCTATTGATCAAACTTAAACTTGTAGTAAAAGTCACAAGCCTGTAGTTTCTGTACTGCCTATTAGCTCGCTATAACCTTGAAGTAAATGCATTAGGTGAACCTCTTCTAGTGAAGTTTAAGCACTTGCAACTACATATTACTGTAGGCAAAGAGTGTAGACTAACTCAGTGGAGAGTGTGAGTCCTTTGAAAGAACTGCAAAATACTGCAGGCCAAAGAATGCCACCGTTCTTGGTCAGAGGCCAGGACAGGAATGGTTTGTCATGTCCTTGCAGACTCCAGATTACAGGAAAATTTATAAAACAAAATGGCACATAGGGAGCTAGAAACCAAAAGCAGCGTCTGGAATACTGGATTACAAGACATCCCCATGCTGCTCTGCTCCTGTTTCTTTTCTAACTTGCTAACACAACATACCACTGCCACCCCATTTGTCTTGAACACTTTCTTAAGATGCAGTTGTGTATTATTTACCACAGTCCTGGTGATTCTTGCATTCTTATTTCTAGTCTTTGCAACTCCTGCAGGAAAGACAGAAGGTATTACTATGGGACATATAAAAATGTATCTGATGAGGACATTCTGTAGCAGTTTTGAACAGTGGAGACTGAGAAGTGCACACAACCCAGTTTTCCTGCTTTTATATTAGAAGTGGATATTAGTCTTTTGTGAAACCTTCATTCTTACTAAGACAGGTTAGGCAGTCTCTGAGAGCAACTCTCAGTTTGGACTGTTTGGAGCAGTTAACCTAGATTCCAAATTCCAGATGGTACAGCAGAAGATCATCAAACCAGAACAGTTTTACATGCTCAGGACATCAGAATTCCTCTTAAATCAGGGAAGCAGCTAGTGATACTGTCCCCTTCTCAGCCTCAGAAGCTGCTAAGAAACCCATTTTTGGTTCATGGGGTTTAATTTATATGCCTATGTTCCACTGAAATATTTAGAAGATGTCAAGATTCTTAATGAGTATTTATCTCTGTGACAAATTCAAAAAACTGCAAACAGAATGACAAATTGCTTTCTCTAAACATTTTCATCCTTACCTGTACCAGGAAGTTAAAAAGTGTTGCTAGTATTAGCATTATTCTTCCTGTAGTTTCTGCTAAAGGGAAAAGTGGCTGGAGTCTTATCTTTTGACTTTCTTACAGAGAGAGCTAATTGATCAAGGCATTTGAAAACACCCCTTCTTAATGCACGCAAGGGATAAAGTGGCCTCTCAGTTATTTAGCACAAGTCTTTGTTTGCTAAATATTTCAGTTTTATTTTATTTGCATCAGTTATATGAATGTAACAAACTTAATTGTGCTATGCCAACTTCAGGGAAGGTAGGGATGTAGAGCAGGGAATTTAGAATTTTCTGCAGGCGACTGGGTTCAATATTCTGCCTAATGACAGATGATGCTCACCCATGAATACTAGATTTCCAAGCTACCTATTGTCTAGTTTATTACATCAGAGAGTACTTTTACAAGACACAGATTTTTGTAGTAACTATAAGGATCTGTAAGACTTCATGTTAGTTCATAGAAAGCAATTGTGATTACTGTCTGAAAAGCTGTGTGACACAAAACAGTGCACAGTCTCGTTCACATTTAAAAAAATTAATTGGGATAAATTCATGCTCCTTCTAATACCTACCTTATAATATCAGCATGGCCGTAAGAGAATTGGATCGCATTCCTTCTTGCGCATCAACAGCATTGTTATGTTCCAGTTTGCATTTGAGAAAAAAAAATCAATGGGCTTATTTAGATAGAACAAATGAGGTCATAATGTGAATTTAATGGGATTTCATGAGTAATTAAGACTATTTTATGCTGAAAAGTATTTGTGACTGGTAGAGAGCCATGAAAAGAACAACTGCTTTGCCTAATATATGAGTTCACAGCTGAGAGGAAAAAAGAATTGCTAGTGAAGTGAGAACATTTGAAATGGAACCATTGACAAAAAAAAGTATAAATGAATTCTGCAATGCATTTTTTGTAGTCACTTTCCAAAAGAAAACATCATGTGCCAAGATTTACTTTTTCACTTGTAGAAATGTGTTTCAGTGAAAGTTGCTTTCTTCTCTTTTACTGCAGATTACAAAAGCATCAAGAAGAAGTTTAAATGCTGGTTTAGCCTACTCAAAACATCATCAGATTCGTGTTTCCCAGCAAGACTACAAACTATTCCGAGCCCTTTTTCTGTTGATGATCTCTTTCTTCATTATGTGGAGCCCAATAATAGTAATTATTTTTTTAATATTAGTTCAGAACTTCAAAAAAGATTTAAATATTTTGCCATCAGTTTTTTTCTGGATAGCAGTATTCACTTTTGCCAACTCTGCTGTCAATCCAATTCTGTATAATGTTGCCCATTTCAGACGTAAATGTCAGGAAATTCTTCTCTGTTGTACAGGGAACCCTGAAGGGCATGGAGCAGGTACAGAAACCACTGCAAGAAGAAGTAACCGTGAACAGCCACATTTGTCTTTCATTACCAGATAATTATTTAAAGTCTGATCTGTGCCACACTTCGGATTTTGTCTATGGTATCCCAGGTCACATAAGTCATTATGTTATAGTATTACATGCCAGAGAAGGAGGGAAAAAACTTTATAGTAAAATTTTTTTTAATCCAGTTTTAAAGGGGAACTTGATTAAACAGTTCAATAACTGGCTGGCTGAACATAGGTTTGAGCAGACTAACTGAAACAAGGTAATGAATATGTGTTATCACCAAGTTTGATTCCATCTCAAATTAAAAATATGGACTTAATTCATGTGAATTTACAAAAATAAATAAATAAATGTTTCATTGTCATGTGTAAAATAGTTCTTTTGAAAAGATGCATATTTTTTATGTCTTCACTCGTCATATAATAAAGTTAATTCGTGATATATAGGGTCACTGAAATTCTTTTCTAAATGATTTCTAGTATTTTATAGAAAAAATGTAATGTTCTATTTGAAAAGAAAATACATATACTTAGAGGTTTATGATAAATACTCTTTTATCAGAAATTTAAAACACTAAAAAAAAGCAAAATTAAATTCTTAATTATCACCATGTGTCACCAGTTCAAAATAGTGCACTAAGATAACAGGCTACTAATGAAACTAATGTCTGCATATGTACAGATTTGCATACAATTTGCATCCCCTGTAATCCAAGTTTATTAAAATGTTTCATTGGTTTATTAACAAGGTGAGCTACACAGCTCAGATAAATATATTGAAAATCTAAATGAAGCCATTTAAAGCATTTTCCAGAGGACACATGATCGATGTGTTAACTTTACATTCGTGGTGCTGTTGCATTGTTTCTTTCCATAGGGTTGGATCTCCTTAAGAGCAAAATCCTGAAACACACAAAAACCACAGCTGTGTTTGTCAAACATTCTAGACAAAATTTAATTACATGAATTTTTGCCAGATTTAAAATACATACATATCTAATTTCTTTAAAATGCTCCTGAGTCCAGCAGTCTGTTACTTGTAATAATAATGCCATTACCTTATTCGGCAGTTAATAGGTCCAAGGAATTTTCAACTCAGAACAAAACAGGAATTCATCCAATCTGTTAAACCTCTCCTGAGCATTTTTATACTTTTGCAGACAAGGTACTGGGCAGATCAGTGATAAAAGAGTATCTTTCAGTGATAAAAGAGTCTATACCTTAACAAGCTTCTATTTGCCTAAAAATAATTAATTTAAGAATGTCTTTCAACAAAGTAAGAATCTCCTGGCCCCCAAAACTTGTAATGGCAATGGTAAATTAGCAGAAGGAATATACACTTCTTTATTTCACAGTTTTTGCTTCTAGCAAATGCTAACAGCAGATGCAGCTTTCAGCTCTACTGACATGGCACTGTATTTACAAGTACTCTCACTTAATATTGACACTGACATTTACACAGCTTAAAGTTACTTGAGCTATTACTCTGAGAGACTTAAGTGTATCAGAGCTTGAGCTGTATTTGAGAAGGAGCTGCCATCATAAAGGCAGCGTAAGTTAGAACAAAAAACTTTAATTTCCTAGGCTTCTCTTTTGCCTTGAACAGCAAGTAAAGATATTTTAATTTTTTTTTTTAGATCAAGGCAAGTTTGGTATGTCTGTTAGTTGAGGGGGTACACACACACACACACACTCTAATTACTTCAAGACCTAGGCAGAGTATGCACAGTCAGCAACAGATACTAGCCTGTTCTTGCACCATTTACTAACTTCAGGCAGAATTTTATCACAGTAACAATTGGATGCAGGTCAGTTTTGGTAATAATTCTGTAGCTCTTAATAGCAGAGTTAAAACTAAAGTAGTAAGGCTTCCAATCCACACATAAGGAATTAAGCACATCTTGAAAAAGTTTCTGACATGAAGCTTCCAAGAATTTTTTTTTTTTTTTTTCAGTTTAGCTCACAGTTGTTCCCTCAGTCCCAAATGTGCTTGCTTTGCAGGAACTTTGGCTTATTGATACTGGAGAATTCAGAATCAACTAATGATAGGGTCCTGATCAATAAAGGGGAAAATGCAAATTGCTGGCTTTAAGTTCAATTTATACTTTGATGCTGAGCTTATAAACTCTAGCATAATCCTTAATAAAAGAAGTACCCAGGCTCCTATTTTTTATTTGCAAATTACAGAACTCACACAGTCATATCAGACACTGCACTCAACACCTAACATCTGAGTATAAATTAGGATAGCAAACAAAGAACAGTGTGACTTGGTAGATTAGATATTTGATATCTATAACAAACTGGAGGAAGCCTGATCAATTATTAAATTATCTTAGATTTAATAGAATATCCCTAAACATCTGATTATTTTGCTCTCTCATTTTCAAAAAATTTTGTTCTTGCTGGACATCATTTGAAAAGCGGGAAATGCAGGATTCAAAACAGAAAAGTATCATCAATTTATATAATGATATAATTTCTATCCTACCATTTATGCAATCATTCACAGAAGGTGATTCCATTTGCATTTATGATGTCTCTTATTCTTGACTGTTCTAAGTCTCAGCTGACTTATGTTGTCTCCAAATTCTCCTTCAAGGCAATTTTTTTTTCTTTGTTGTCAGACACTTTTCCTGGGTCACTGATCAGTACTGTAAACACCACCTACTTTTTAGCAGAGTAGGTGGCACCCTGTTCTTCAAGGCACCCTGTTATCAGCATACTACTTTACAACATGGTAATATATTACTCTGTGTTTATAGATCAGATGAACAGATAATAGAGCCACAACAGCTGACTTTGCTCATCTATTCTTTCTTTATAAGACACAAAAGTTCCTTCAGTCAATCCCAGTTTGTTCTAGCATGTCATTGAGAAAAGCCTTTAATCTTCATTTACAGATTTCAGTGATGAAGAACATACAACAGCTCTTGGTAAACTGTTCCAAAGGTTAATAACCTTTGGAGTTAAACAAATGGCTGTTTATTTCTGCTCTGAATGTGTCCAGTTTAAAGTTCCGTCCATTTAAATTTATTATTTCTGTGTTTGCAAGTCCTTCTCTATCCAGTTCCTATTGCTTGTGTGGACAAGCACAGGCTTTGCTCAGGTCAGCCTTTAACCTCTTTCTAATGAGAAAAGATAAAAATCTTTGAAGCACTCCCTAAAGGAAACATTTTACAAACTTTCAATCATTTTCTGTGCTATTCTTTGAAACTTCTAATTCATCCTCAGTATCCTCACCAAATGTGACACAGCAATTAGACCCATGCCAAGCACAACAATCTCATGTGAGCCCTGGTTTACGCACCCAAGATCACATTAACTCGTATCACTGCCTTGGGAGTTCCCATTCAGCTGATTCACCAGGCAAGTCTTTCAGAGATAGCATGTCTGCCAGGATATGAGGGGTGGGAAGGGAGTAGGGAGAGGTACTACTATTTTATTTGTTCTAAATATTTTGATTTTTCTCCTTTACTGTTTGCAATTACCCACTGTGCATGTAATTCTTATCAGTAAGTACATTATGGTTCCTTATAGATGATTACCATTTGGCCTTTTGTAATATACTTGAGCATAAGTGAGCTAATTCCCTGTGTTGTAAGCTCAGCCTGACTGTATGATTCAAGATAGTGTCATGCTTCCAGTATGAGGGCTATGTCCCTCTTCCACAGCTCTTTGTGAAAGAGTTGGCATGAGGACTTGGGAGAAAGGGTCTTCCATAAGGTATACTTTCCAAGACTTCTAATTTCCTTAAAAGCCTTTCTGAAGAATTTCTCAGAAGAGAATTTGAACAAAGGCAAAGGGATCAGATAAAAGCCACCCAATTACTTTTTACCGTAGCTATGAAGTTTATCCTTACCATGTTTACTCACACTACATTGATTTAATTGTTTTACAACTTCCTCTAATTACTGTTTCAGCTGATCTGATATGCTGCATGAAAATCTATGCATCTCAGCTTTCCTTCAGATAAGGGAAGTAAAAGTAGGAAATAACTTACTACAAGCTCCAGTTTTCAAAAGACAATGTTACAGCCACTAAGTAAAAGACTTTATGCATTTGATATCTAATGAGCAAGAGAATCCCAGTGCTTTAGTCCTTAAACCCTGAAATAAAATTCTTCAGAAAAAAAATCTTACCATTATGAGCGATAACTCTGTATTTTCTGTCCAAACAGAGGTCCATCTGCCTTTGTCTGATAATTTTCAGTGCATCTGGAGGCAATCCCTTGGGGTCCCGGGAGAACACGAAGGAGTAGCTATCAGCACAAGTGCCATCTGCATTTAGCTGGCGGCAGGAGTAATGAAGAGCATATGTATCGTAATCTGTGTCCACTACCCAGTGATCATCATCTGGGAGAAACCACAGTAAAGAAGGAATAGTGTTAGAGACACCAGTGAAATCTAGTAGATCAGAAAGGATTGCTGCTATAAATCTAAAGAAAATACTAAGATGAAGATCGGCACAAATTATAACAGATTGGCTTTTCATTTATTCCTGTTTCCAGTATTTAATTTCATGTTTATTTTTTAAAAGAAAATAAAGACGGACATGCTAGGCCTGCTCAAGATGACTCAAACCCACAAATATTTTCCTACCAGCGATGTTACTAGGACTGCATTTTTAAGGAAAAAGATTATAATGCAGTTTGCATGTGTATTAGAAGTATATTTGCTACAAGTTCTGCCATAAACCCTCTTAAAACACTATTCCAACTTCAGAGAATTCGTAACTATTTAGCTATGTAACCTGACAAAAACCTAGTCACACAGGTACTCTGTTCTAACAGAAGGAAGGTTGTTTCAGTGTTTGCAGTAAAACCTGACATATCTGCACCTTCCTCTCCCCAAGCAAAAGATTCTCGCTTGCAGTACATCTGCACTGGTGAAGGCAACACTCTGTTGTCGTCCCCCTCTGTCCTGTGGGGGGACACCAGACTTTTTAGAAGGACAGAGTTTGGGGTCAGTCAGCAATCTGAAGAACCCATGACTTAGCAGCATATTGTGAGAAGATTTGGGAATTATTTAAGACTAATTGGTATCCAAAACATGCTTTGTAACTGTGTCTTTGGGTGGAATGGGGCTCTTGTCAGTTCCAAATTCTACCTGCTTCTCTTGGAAACAATCCAAGGAAATGTCTTGAGCTATAGAGTGTTTGAATCTCTACTTGGCTCAAGAACTGATTTTGCATAGGGTGTGAGGGATGCCAATATATACATATGATCATATTTTTCTCTTAAAACAGATAAATCTCTACATTTGCAGAAACAAGACCAAACAAAAGAACATTTTCTAAATACTCTTCCCTGCTTGGCCAGCTCTGACATCAGGCTTCAGACAGAACAGAAGCATCTGGTAACTGAGTTCTGAACTAAAACAAGTCTTAAAATACTTTATCTGCCTTTCATTTCTTTCCAAACAGTGGCCTTCAATTGTATTGTTGGGTAACAAACAAAAGAAATACAAAGATGTACAAAGGCCAGGTCTTCACTTGTTTAAAGAAAGCCAACCAGCTGTTCCATATAAAAAGTAGTGATTACCTTGCTCACATTAGGCCTTGCAGAATGATAGTTATTATGTCTTTTAAGAGTGTTTAAGAAATTCAACAGTACTTTTTCCTTCTCCAGCATGGACATACAACATAACTAGTCTTCCAAGTAGTTCTGCATCTTCTATAGTTAAGTACTCACTTCCTTTCTGCAGAAAAGAGGCGACGCCCCAGTACTTCATCTTGAACTTGGCAGGATCCTCTGTGTCAGTGAAGGAGCCGATCATGTCAGCACAGATATCCCAGTTACTGTAGCCAGAGACAAAGAAATTATCACATTCCAATCTAAGAGCACAGGTTCAGTGTGACTAGCACAGAGATAGCAGGTAGGATTGGAGCAGTAGCTTAGTGAAATGGAACAAGAGGAGAATGGCAAACAGCTTACTTGAAGAGTCTGACTCTGCCCTTTGCAGTGGCAGTCATTTGTCCATTCTCATCTACTGTGAACTGGGCTACCACATTGTCCTGCAGAAACAGCCCCTCAGGATCTTTTTTTGCCATAGCATACCAGGTGCCACTGTACTGCAAGGAAATAAGAAAGGCTGCAGTTAGACCTAGAACAATGGAAATGTTACAACCAGACAATACAGAATAGGGGAAGTGACAGAGGGAAGAGCATGCAGATCTTTGACACCATGCCTCAAAGATGAACCTAAAAAACCAACGTAGCTCTTTCAACAGCATAAACCCATCAATACATTCCAGTGAAATCATAATTTGTGGAAATACTGACTCTTTTTTTGGTAATCTTATCTGTATCTGCAGCTGTCCAGTATAAGGAATACAAAATTTAGTGGAAAAAGGAATAATAACTGGCAGATATTGACAGATCTACGTATATTTTTTCGTTGCAGTGGAAGGAAAAATGTCTGAAAACAGCAAAGTATTAATTCTTCATACAAACAACCAAGTCAGTACACTGCTTCTGCTTATACCCTACAGTTTGAAACCAGTCTGCTAAAACTGAGTTTCTGCAGCATTCCTTTATCAGGTGCATCAGAATCCAGCATCTGTGGAGGTGTGGACATCACACACTTTAGCTGTTTCTCAGTATTACAGTGGCTTCAAAATGTGACCACACTGGTGCTACTGAATGCCAAATTTTGTAGCCTGGAAAGAGCTATGCAAGACACCACAGATCCAGGAGAGAAAAAGAAGATTTACCCTGGTCTTGTCGAAGTTCTCCTTGACTTTGAAGCTGCTTACTCGGCAGTCCCTCTCTGCAGTGCTGCTACCCAGCAAAGCCAGTGACAGCAGCAGCAGCCAGGGTAGAACTCTCTCTGTGTGGGCCATCCTGTCCCTGCAGCAAACAGAGAATAGCATCAGAAACAGACTCTGTCACACAAGTGAAGGGGGGCAGGCTGCCCTGATAGGTTCCCAGGGTGTCACGCAGCTTTCCCTGATGCATGTGCAGGCAAGGCACCTGGTTGTCCCCAGCCCCACAACAGCAGGGTCCCTTACAGACAGTGCCGGTCTCTGGAGCCTCTTGAGAGCCCAAGTGCTGCTGGCGGTGCCCAGGCAGGGGCAGCTTTATGTACTCCTGGGGCTTTCGCAACCGGCCGAGCCGCAGAGGCAGCACTGGAGAGGGCAGCAGGGAGGCGGCTTGATGGATGCTGCCGGCTGGGGCCCCTTCGTTACAGCCTCTTGCGTAACACCCATGGGCTCAGGTGGTCTTTGACCCTGGTCTGCAGCCAAGCAGGCGCTAGGAACAAATGCCTCTCTTTGCTTTTCCCAACCCAAAAGCAGAGCTCGCCCCTGGGGGAAGGGGTGTGCACACGTGTGGGGAGAACAAACGGAATGAGAAGCATCCCACCTTTGCATGGAGGAGAGTGAACTGCCTCCACCTCCCCTGTGATTTTACACACCTCAGTCCAAAATCCATCTTACCCAATATGCTCGACCCAGTTACAAGGTGCAGACTTGTTTCCTCCACCTCCTCCTCAAAGTCCTTTCCTCTTTTACCCTGATAAACATTGGCAAACATAATACTTGCAAGTTTCTGCTCATGTTTCTGAAAGCCTGGTCATGCCAGAACCTCTTCAGGTCTTCATGACTGGTTCCCTCTTGCTTCCAAAAGGCTCTCTTGGGTACTAAATCATCTCTTGAGCAGCTCCCAGCAACAGGAATGGAGGCCCTGCAGATCCTCAGGATGGTGAAAGAGCCATTTTATATGGCAGCAGGACTTAAGTGTGGCCTGCAAATACCCAAGTGCGCGTACACACCACATCTGGCCATTTTGACATCTCATTAATTTTAAATCAGATATTCCATAATTTCTATTCCGGTTTTGGCAAACTGTTTTCAGTTATATAAACCATTCTTTTCTCCTGTCCAGGCAAGCTTTGCTGCCTCTCAGTCAATATTTGTTCTCTAGTTTCAACATCTTTAGGAAGCATTAGAGAAAATCTGTTAATTATTTTCTAGGCATGTAACCAGAGCAGGATAGGAATGATTGCTACCAAGAGAACTAAATCACCAACTTTTTTCACCTCCCATTTTTTTTAAAGAATAAAGGCAGAAGCTTTTTATTCAAGAGGCTGGTTTCATTATTTCAAAAATCAAGTAAAAATATAATTTAAATATGCAGATACCTATGTAGTATAAAAAAATACCTCAACAGTAGCCAATGTACAGCTTTAACCAATTTATTCAGCATGGCCTTTCCGAGAAGTTTACTTAATATACCTTTCATACATTCATAAAAATATTAGAATTCTTACTGTTGCTGTCCTTTACAATCTCTTCTCATATATAATGCAAACAATCTGATTGATTTATCTTCCTTTTCTGCTTTATGTTGGAGGCTTTTTGCACAGTGAAAATGTTTTGTTCTCTTTCTCAAACATCTATTGCTCAGGGCTGTTCCGTGTCTGCCTTTGATTTCCTGGATAACATCAGACACTAAAAATTCCACTATATTTAATATTAAGCTTCTATTCATAGTAAAGAACATATTTAACACAGGGAACTAGAAGGGTGTATTAATTGTCCTGAAGCTTTCAATGGTAGCTCTGCAATAAGTCAACATTTCCATTTTTAAGCTGAGATTTTCAAATTTCCAAATTCCTACAAAGACCGAAGAGAAAAAGGAAACTCTATTCTTCTGGTGACTTTCAGAATCTTGCTCTAGTCTGGCAATGGTGATACCACTGATACATGTACATTTTTATAAAACCTTTGCAAAACACTCATTGGTCTTAATATATGAACTCATCATATGAACAAGACCAAAATCAACATGATTTGTGTCTCACATGTTCAGTGTCTCACATAACTGATAGCAATAAGACGGATTATAGCTTAATTCACAGGCTTTGAATCTATTACTTTATTTAATACCAAAGAAAACAATTATTTATTTTCCACCATGAAATATTGTCATTTCTCCTAAGTTTGTCCTGTTCAAAAATCTGCATACTGCTTTATATTACCAGAGAGGTCCTTATAGGATCAAATCTATTCCTATAAAGTTTTTTTCAATTGCATAATTGTCTATGATGTTTTCAAAGGAGTCTACTCATCCATATAAGTCAAAACCTGCTCAGATTTGACCACCTCTGAAAATCTAGGTCAGTGTTCCTGTTATACATACTGCTGTCAGAAGATTTACAGACAGGAAATGAAACTAAAAATTACTTCTGTTAACAAGTTTTAGTAAGGTCAGTTCTAAATGTGTGCAAGAGATATTGCAATCTCCTAAATTAATCTGATGTAATAAATGTAAATCAGAAACATGTAATTTTTTATAAGCCATAGCACAACATTTCTTTAATTGTGTATCTCCACTGATCTCTGCAATATTTGGCAACTCATACCTGGTGAAGGTGCTTGACAGACTTAGTAATTATAACTTCTACTCATTCAGGATCTCTACAAACTCTAGACAATGCCCAAGGAAACTCTTCCGTTGACATGCTATCCTTGGGAATTTGGGGCAGTGCAGCTACAGTGAAATCACACCAGTATGTCCCAGTCAGATTTTGACAAGAGCAGAAGGGAAACTGGGCAAGTCAGAATGACATGAAGGTTACACAGGGAGTTGGGATCTCTGCCTCCTCTGCTTTATCTCCAATACTGCCTACCAGAGACACAGCTTACATCGATGAAGTCCTTTCAGAGTTACAGAAGAAGCACTTCCTTGGTTCAGTGGGACAAAGTTTTTAGGCAAAAAGTCTGCTCTGTTGTTGGTTATGTGTAGATCAGGGTGTGTTGAGGGAGGAATGGAAGGTTTCTGGCAGACTAGCATCGCTGTAGCAATCCAAGGGTGAATTCTTCCTCATCCTAAGAGATACAGCAGCACCAGCAGAACTGTGTAAACTCATAAACAGTGTCAACTTTGCCACAGTTAAATATCATTTGGATTGATTGAGCTCTGGGTGCTTGAAAAATGATGTCAGTGAGTGATCCTCATCCAGACCTAGATACTCACCTTGCAGATGTATACTTCTCATGCAAATGGAAAGGAACTTGGGCCAGGATTTCAATTGAATCTGAGAGGAATATGCATAGATCAAGTCAGTCATATCCAAAGATTTCTAGGTTCTGGGAAAGCTCAGACAAGTGTATTTAAGATAACTATTAAAATATTGATAAATTATTTAAATACTGATAAGTTTCATACATGACTTTTGATACCTGAGGCTGGCAGCATATTATGAATATTACAGAATTTTTTTTAAAGTCACTATGTATTTTTTTAAAGTATATTTAATGAAAGCGAAAGAAGGTCTTCTACCTTTGAATTTTGCCAAGAGGACAGAAAAGGGGCTAACTTCTGGCAGTGATTCTGTGACTGGATTATTTTCTACAATAGCATGTAAAATTCTGCAATATTCTCAATTAGTTATAGCAAGGAAAAATATATGGAAGGAAATGGCTGGAAAAAAACTTCCATTGTAGGAGTTATTTTATCTTTATTATGACATTAAAAAAAAAGGAAGAAACTAGTCAAATTACTATTTAAAACATTTTTAACACTGCAACTTTCAAGCTTTACATATTAAAAGAACTAAAATTTTATTTTTATTCACAAGAATAAGTCGAGCTCTTAGGAGAAAGTGGATTCAAAAACCTCTGATAGGAAATGGATCACCCATTTCCACCCAGACTACACATAGATTGAAAGAATTTCAGATATCTTCTCTTGATGTTTAGTTATAGAATGCCATTCACAAACATGGGTATCCATTAAACTCTCAGAGGCAGACTTGCAGGCAGATGAATGACCACTGTGTGCACAGAGCAGGGGATGCAAGTGTAGCCACCACCCTGTGACAGCAGACTTACATCAACAACAAATGGCACGAGCTGAGCCAAGGAGCTCCGTGTACTTTGTAAGGGACAAGAGTGTACACTCTCACCATCACAACTGTTCCTCTTGGTGGCAGTCTGAGTACAGAGGTCAAGGACAGAATGGAATAGAAAGGATTGCCCTTTGCTCCATGCCAGCCTGGGTACTACCTGTTTTTGTAATTTAATGACGTGACACTTTGTTTAGGGAGTAAATTTACACTGATCCCTTTACAAACAGTATTTACTAACAAAACTAGTTTAAAACGGTACCTCTATTTGCTTTAGCATGTCTTTCTGAGGATTATGATTCTGAATTGAATTTTTTTCTGGGCATATTACTAAAATGGAAACAATTTGAAACAAAGATCTAAAGTTCTCCAACAGGCTGGCCAGCCAGGTGAGACGAGCTCTAAACCATAAATGATGGAAGAGACAGACATGATGAAGTGAGTCCAGCAACGAACCACAAGGATCACAAAGCAATTGGAGAATCTGACAAAAACAGAGGCTGAGAGAAGCTAGGACTCTTCAGCCCAACAATGTTTGAGGGGATCTTAACAACATACATACATACCTGACAGGAGGGCATGAAGAAGACAGACCCTTCTCAGCAGTGTTGAATAACATTTGCAATATTAAAAATTTGTCAACTAACCTAAGATCAGCAGGGAGTAAATGTGAGAATGGCTGAGATTAAAAGGCTGCTGCCTTTTGCCTTAGTCTGTGTACTAAGCTATGAGGAATCATATTGTACTATGCCAAGCTATGAGGAAATCCATGCTTGGTCAAAGCTGCAGTGCATCTGGCAACCCAGGTAAACCCCTTCACACTAGACTGGTCATTTACTTCAGGAAATCTCCCCCAGAGTCTGTAATTTCTGTTGATTACTAATGTCATGATTCCCCAGAGCTAATAATTGGTAGTTTTGAGAGAACATAAACATTTGCTGCTCTATGGAAAAAGCAGTTAGCTTACTATCTTCAGTGTTTATGTTTTTAAGATTTGTTTTTTTTTTTAAGAAAAGGGATGGAGAATTATTGTAAAAGAAACATGAAATTAAGGATGTTTATAAGGTTTCCCAGAAGATATCAAGTCAGTGACACCAAAACATTTCAGTGCCAAAACCTGGCTATGTTAGGGTCACAGAGTACCTGTTGTAAAAACCTACAGAATCTATTCTCACAACCTATCCATTTAGGAAAAAAAACCCCAAACAACTCTGAATATTTATTTATTGGATTATACATATGAATCTCCAATGTCCAGACAGTGACCATGATATTAACCACATCAAAAGTCATGCAATTGAATTAAGTATGTTTCATCTGTGTTTTTTTCAGAAAAACCTAACTGAATAAACCACATTAACTGCTATCAGGATGGGCAGAGATGTTCACATACAAACACTGAGCTGAACTGGGAAACCTTATAAATGCCTTTGACATTTACGTGCTGCTTGAATCTATTTAAATAACCATGTCTGTCAGTTATCCTTCTTAGGAGTTTCCATGTATCACAAGGGCTCAGGAATGGTCTACTACTAAGAACTACTCCATAAATAGTTTGATTTCTGTAGGTACTATGAACGTCAAAGGCAAACAACATCATATGTATTAAACTCACAAAGCGCACATACTTCTAAGAGTCTCTGAAATTAAATTAAGTTTAAATACAAATGTGAATAAGCTTTAATAAAGATAAAATCCAAAACTGTGTGGGAGAAAAAGGAGAGTAAAGGAGATAGAACAGAAATGTCATATTCCATCAGAGAAACTTTAAAATTCATTATAACATTTGAAAAAGAACTTCTATTGGTTTCTGATATTTCTTTCCATGTCATTTCACACTTGACAGCACAAGAGTGCAATTTTAAGAGTGAATCTAAATTAAGGAAAATACAATAAGAAGTGCTTTATGACATAAGAATTATTATGGACAGCCCAGCTACATCTGAAATATTTTATTACAAAGAAAATGTAATTAGGTACAGTAGTACCTAATTTAAAATTTTATCTTTATTTGTTATCTCAAAGTACAAATAGTTTAGTTTATCCTTTGTAAAAATGGATGTGCATAAGGGAGATTTGGTGAAAGCATGATAAGCATTTTAGATGATCTTGCACAAAGAAAAAATGATATTAAAATGATAATAAATTTGTTAGTTTAAAAAAAATGTAAATCCCCAATCTCCCTGCCCCCTCAAAAAATGGTATCAGTTAGGTTGCCTGTATTCACTTATTCTCCCTCCAGAGAGTGACATGCTACTCTATTTCACTGAATTAATGTGATCAAAATATAAAGAATTGATGTTTAAACTGATTTATCATGTGATAAAGATGAATGTGTGAGTCTTACATAGAAGTTAATTTTTCAGAATGTTTTAGCTGGGCATGAGACAGATCCTCTATAGGTGCCTTCTACTTCAAAAAAACTACTATGTGGAATGCTCCAAAGTCAGTAAAAAATACGACTGGACACATAATGCAAAAAAATGTTACTATTCCTTCACATGATTTCATTGAGGCTCTTCTTTTAAAGCACAGAATGAAAAGTAATGAGCTAGAAATTAGGAAGATGACAAGAAATAATTTAACTCTATGTGTTTACATATAAAATTCTTTTCAAGTCTCTACTGCTTTTATATGTACTGATCAAATATTGAAACTACTATTATTGAAATTGAGTAAGAATAAATGTGCCCTTCTTCTGTTGTTTTCTTGTAAACTGTGCATGTGTACAATGGTGTTTTAAGTCTTTCATATCATGGTCAGAGGGAAAAGTAATGTTAGGTGTCACTGAGCATCTATCAGTGACCTGTTCTTTGTGCTGGAGTGCATCTGTGTCAGCTGCCCATGTTGATTCTTTGAGATCTGTTGATAAAAACAAACGACGACACACTGTGGCTTCTGGCAGACAGATGATGTTGTACTTTGGAAATACTCTTTTCAAATTAAGAATGGCCAAAGGGTGTATGTTTTATTTTCTTACACGAAGAATCTCTCATTGCTTCTGATCTATGTGGATGCCATAAACAGAAGATTAATTGTATTGCAGTCCTCCTCCTGTGCTGGAATTCAGATCAGTTTCAATGAACACAAATCATTTACTGTCATAGTTGGCACTTAAATTCAGCCTTCTCACTCAAGTAACTTTGGAACGTTTGTTCCTCAAATTCAACACATTTTCCACCATTCCTTTTCCATTCCTGTGTGTAACGTTGAACTTCTAATGGCAGGAAACTTTAAACATGTATAACCATATATCTGTATCTACATAGATACATGGTTATCTACAGTATATTTATAATCAGACTCAAGGTTCCCACTTTGCCTAGTATTTGTCAGTTATTACCCTTTTTGTGCTATTTAATAGAACAGACATCTCCAACTTTTTCTGAAGAAAGTGTAGACACTGACTGGATATTTATGCTTATAGAATAAAAATTTTACTGTTTTGTCAACTTGGTTTGAATTTAATCACTTTTCTGATTTTATCCTTTCTTTTGGCTCTCTCTTTTTGAAGAAAAAAAAATAAGCCATATCTGGTTGTGCTAAGTCAAATTCTAATTCTTTTATTCCATCTTCACCTAGGTAAATCATTTGAGTTCTTGGTAAGGTCTTAAGGATTTCACCCATTTTATTCATGTATAGCTTCATAATTATTTACTTTTAGTAATCCATTTTCTATCATCTCCTGAGTATTTCAAGGAAAACTATGTTCTACCATTTAAAAGATTTCTCCACAACATTCTGTTTTCCCACCCTTAAGTGCCTCTCACAAATACACGTGTGTACATCTGTGCACGTGTATAATGTGGGGTAAGTGTCTTGGTGGAATTTCTCATATGAAGCTTTAATAGGAACCTCTGTGTGCACAGTACAGTATATATATTGTGAATGAAGGAGGTAACACACAGGTATACATATCTACACATCAGACAATTTTCTAAGAATTAATTGGTTAGTTTAAAATGTTAAAATGATTCCCTGAGGATTTATGAGCTAAGAATGCTCAAGGTTTTAGTGTCCTGACATCTCTTTAATTAGCGGTCTCCAAGATCTCACACTAAGAAGACGCTAAGCCAGTGCCTTCTGTCATATCTCAAGACTATCAGAAGGCTTGGAAGCCACAGAGGAAGATGAATGTATTATGTCTGTGAGCTATACAATATGTACAAAGTACATTTTTCTTACTAGTAACAGGTTAGGACTTCTTGCTACCATTCCTGCATTGACGGTGATGCAGTTCTAAAAGAAATCCTAAGAAAAATCCAGCAAAAATGGGTGAGGTAAATAAAGATGCCGTTGAAAAATACTTGGAGAACAATCCCCAATTTGCCAAGGAGTATTTCGACCGAAAAATGAGACCAGAAGTGGTGGGAAGTATCTTTAACGTGAACCCTGGAGATGTGAAGGAAGGAGTCAGCTTCAAAGACATGTCCCGTCTGGAGGAGAGTAACATAATTTTTGAGTTGGTAACAGAAATTCAGGATGAGGCATGTGTTATGGAAAAGATGGTGCACAAGGCCCTGCAGAGGCTGGCACAGCTGCTGGCAGCTGACCGGTGTAGTCTGTTCGTTTGTCGTTCCCGAAATGGTACTCCAGAGGTAGCCTCCAGGATTCTTGATATCACTCCAACTTCCAACTATGAGGAGAATTTGGTGAAACCAGAAAATGAGACTGTTTTTCCTCTGGACATCGGGATAGTGGGATGGGTTGCTCATACCAAGAAGTTTTTTAATGTACCTGATGTGACAAAGGTAAGTGACTTCTCTTGGGGAATGGGGGTCTGTGCATTTGCTTACTGAGCTTTCTGCCCAGGGCATGAGGTAAAAAGTTGTTCTTCAGAAAAATCTCAGAAACAGAAATCCAGACCAATAACAGGAGAAAAGCATCAGCAGAGATGACTTAAAATCCAATAGAACTACATCATGTAGCCTAGTTAGGTGTTCTCAGTGTCCTTGTAGTAGTTGTAATGTCAGTGACCATAATAATGGAGGAGAATATTAGATTAATAGAGGCCATTAAATGCCTGAGTTCCTGCTGAACAAGGCAGGCTTGTATTCTGTTTTCCATTATGGGCTTGCAAGTGTTCTCTGTTATTATTCCATGCTGCCAGGCATGCATCTCTGAATCATTTAATTTGCAGCTTTTGTAATGAAGATGTATCCTTATTAGTAAGTGAATGAGGACAGAGGAAGATGATGTCAACATACATGTTCAGCTTCATGTCAGTGTTTGGTTTGAAATGGGTTTGATTTTGAGTATGTCTGGATCCAGGGCTTTTGTTCAAAACCATCTATAGAAGAAAATTATTGAGTCAGAGCTGTTCTGACATTTTTGAAGTTCCTGTTGAATCTGCGCTGAATCACCTTGTTTCTTTAAGGTGCTGATAAGAGTTTGTTATATTATTAACTCATTTTATTTAAATCTTTATTATTATTATTTATTACAAATGCTAATTAAAATTATGACTGACCAAACAAAAGTGAAACACGCATGTATGAGGTCTGCTTGGGAAACTGCTCTGAAATACATGAGGAAATGTAAACATGCTTTGAATTTTAAGAGTTCTTTAAAAATAACTAACCTGGTGTCATCGAATGCTGGCATCTTCATTTCTTTTTAGTCCTATGTTGAAAATCTGGACATAATCAAATGGTGCTAAGATAACTATCAAGATGACAATCTGGATTCTCAGTATTTCCTATACAGTCAATTTAAAATTCCAGAATATTTTAGAGATAGAAACCACTACAATGTCCTAAGCTCTGTGTAAATAATCAAAATATTTATACACTGCAATTAACTGTTTTGCAGGAGGTCAACAAAAATAATATATTTTATCATGCTAAAAGTTATAAAGGACTACCTTTAAAGCTCAGAAACAAATGAATATTTATATATATGAAAATAACATTCCAATATACAGATGTAAGTAGGAATCACAGGGGCAAACAGAAGACTGACTGATTTGAGAAAACAATCAGTTCATTTTCAACTGACCACTAATATCCTTTCTTCGATGGCTGCTGTTCTGACAAGAAGTGTCTGATTTACTGCCTCTTACCACCACGTGGGGAGATTGGAGGATAATCTGTCCAAGTTCATAAGACAGATTACATGAGAAAAGATCAGGAGGATCAAGAAAGATGTGCCTCCTATCAGACACTGCACTGCTTCTTAATATCATTATGTGAGAGGCGCCCAGAGCAGGGCTAACCAAATATTTCTGTGTTTGCAATAGGCTTTGTTCAAAATTTTGTGACAAATGTTATTTATATATGCTTAAGAGAACTTTTCTGTCCATCTGATCCTGCTAGGTGTTTTGTGCTCATAAATTAATTTATGTCAGCTGAGCATCTGTTACTGTTGAATCATTCTAAGGTAATCTTTACTTAGGCACCCATTTACTCTCTTAGGATTACTGAGGTCTATGCCATTAGGCACACATTTAAAAATGCAATTCAACTATGATCCCATTAATCTAAATTTGTTAACTAAATATCATCAGAATATCGACAGTTTATTGGATAATTGCAAAATTTCTAGAGACTTTTCTGGGACCAAGGTTTGATATTTAAAAACAACCCTAAAAATCTCAAAAATGTCAGCATTTTCATTGTTTGTGTACAAAAAGTCAATGTCCAAGTTCACACTCCTCACACAAGAGCTCCCAGTTATGTCACCAGAATGTTTGTCTCCATAGCAAACACAGGACTGCAGCCAGAGTCAGAAATTTTTAAAGCATATAATTACTCCATGGCAGCAGAAATATGCAGCCACTGGACTCTTTGTCACATTTTAGAAAGGATAATTATTTTTCAGTTCACTATATACATGCACACTTCAGCCAAACAAGATTGTCTGCTACCCAAATTCTGAACAAAAAATGACAGGAGGAGTTAAGCCAGAGAAGAATTTTGCCCCTAGTGCCTTGTCAAAATACAAAATGCATAATGATTAGTTCTAGTTGGCTATAATACTTTGAAAATGTTATGTTTAGCCACTTTTTAACTGTTGACACAGTCCATATCCAAACAGCATAGTGTTTTTTAAGTCTTAAGTACATGACAACATTGACAAACGCATGGTGTGACATTTCCATGCTTCAATCATTACCCCTTTATAACAAAAGTAAATGCAATAAAAGATCACAACGGCAATAAATCATTGAAAAAAAAAAAAAAAGACTCCACTTTTAGTGCCTAGCAACCAATTCTTTAGAGATTATCTCCTCCTTCTAACTGGAAAGGTACCAATAAACGTGAGGAAGCTCCTCATCCTGACTAATGCTCCAGAAAAGAAAAGCAGAGGAAAAGATACAGACCTTCAATAATTAACTTAGTAGGCAGTCTCCTCCCCACAAGATTATGGACCTGTTGACTGTGAGAGCTAATAGCATTTAATCCAGGATTGAATAGTTGTGAGAAACAGGAGGCCAGGCAGGACCATTACTCTAATGATTTGTCTCACATTATTCAAAGGGTCTAGCAGAGTATATGCCTCAACTATTGCAAAGTAAAATAATAGGCTGTGAAAAATTTGATATGTACATTAATATTCTTTTAACAGTAACTGATAACAGACAATGTTATAAAGGAGAGTAAAACTATCTTACATTTTTCTCCAAAGCATTTCTTCCAAATAAAACTAAGAACTGAAAGATAGTTCTACAAGGAGTATGTCTTTTTGGTAGAATCAAAATCTCACATTCTCTGCTTGTAAAAACCAATAATAAAGACTTTTTATATTTGCTTTAATCCATAACCTATTTAAATTTTTGCACTGTTCCTTTCAATTCAGAGGTATTTGAAGACAAGGATTTAATTAAGGACTGGAAACTCAAGAAATAATATTTTTGTTTTAGTTGAGTATAAATTTATAAAAACGGTGGAAAAATGCTTCAAAAGAAGTGGAGGCCTTTGAATTAGATCTATAAAGAGGCTGAAATATTTTGATGCTGAAATAACCAGCCCTCATTTTTAGAGGTCTTGCACTGGTTTTCAAAATCCCCAGTGAAGTGAAGAAACAAGAGACCATTGGAAAGTCCAACTCAGATTAAGCAGCCAGAAGAGTGATTGTTGTGGCACCTAATTGAACTACTAGAAATCTATGGTCCAAATCAACTTAAACACATCTTCAAGTTGCAAGCATTGGCATCATCCCTTTGTAAGCTAATCCAGCTTCGGAACAGCAGCTCTACACTTTAACCCAAGAGTGGGAGAGACTTTAATTCCATGTCTGTCTAACCTGACAGGAGTTTCAGATTAAAGTGGATGTTCTGGTCCCCAGACTCCAGGCTGTCTGAGGTAGCTTTTTGCATGGGAAGAATGTAAATGCATATGCTCCTCCATTTTATCTTATAATAAACACCAGATTGTCAGAAACATACTTAAGAAACATTAACTGGAAAAATGGAAACGTGTTCCAATCTTCTATAATGGCAAAGATTTAGTCAATTTACCAGAAAATATTTTAACACTCGAACAAGTTTCTATTAATTGTGCCTTCCAGAAGAAAACAGCAACCAATTCTTTCCTTTATTTACTATTCTAAGAGGAAAGTTTCCAAAACTGATTAAAAAATGTACATTAAAAATGAAAATTAAAAGCTCCCTTTTTTCTAATTTTCTTGTTTCATGTGAAAAAACACTTAATATAATACAGATCCAATTTCAAGAAGTTGCGAAATAGTCACTACCTACGGCAAATAACAAGCAGGAATTTTAGTGACATAATTGAAAAGTTCAATTACCCCAAGTGCTGTTAAATATATATTATTTTCTCCTTGATTCAGTTTCAGAACTCTAGTCATGTTGACAATAACAAAGTCAATTTGTTCTGTAATGCTAGTAAGCTGCATCTTAAAATAAATTTACATCGCTGACAGTATGTAATTTTTGGAGTGTGGCCTAAGATAGGGCCAGGTAGATAGTAGTACGTGCTTTTTATTTTCTATTCATACTCAATTATATCATTATGAAACAAAAACATTTGTGAGCTGAAATTAGGTTAAGTAGAAGTAAGAGATGAAGCATTGCAGCACATTAATACCACCTATCAAGCGGTTACAATTTTGAGAAATCTGAGCCAATGCAAGACAATCAATGGAAGAACAAAATATCAGGAAGAGAAGAAAATACTATAGAGCTACCAGAAAGAAAACCAGAAACATGTGGAGATAATGCAAAGAAATATGTGCTGATAGATGTCTGAGCTCATCTATCCAAACCAGAACCTTCCACCAAATACGAGCAAAATAGTCATAACTGCAAGGGGTCACAGTAACCCCTTCTTCCTCTGTGCTTTTCAAGGGGAAAGAGGTGGAGGAAAACAGGCATTTGCTGTCTTAGCCCTGTTGCCTCACCTGCAGGATTAAGTCTTATCCCTTGTTGTCTTGGGTCACTTCAGCTGCAGGCAGCATTGCAGGGAGGAGTGGCTGGAAAGCTGCCTGGCAGAAAAGGACCTGGGGGTGCTGATCAACAGCAGCTGAACAGGAGCCAGCAGTGCCCAGGTGGGCGAGAAGGCCAAGGCCAAGGGCATCCTGATCAGAACCAGTGTGCCCCAGAACTGGGGCAGAGATTGCTGCCCCGTACCATGCAGTGGTGAGGCTATACATCGAATCCTGCATTCAGTTGTGGGCCCCTCACTACAAGAAACATTGAGGTGCTGGAGCATCTCCAGAGCAGGGTGACAAAGCTGAAGGAGGAGCTGGAACACAAGTCCTGTGAGGAGTGGCTGAAGTAGCTGAGAGTGTTGAGCCTGGAGAAAAGCAGGCTCAGATGGACCTTATCACTGTCTACAAATCCCTGAAAGGTTGAGGTCAGCCTCTTCTCCCAACTAACAAATAATAGGGTAACAGGAAGTGGCCTCAACTTGTGCCTGGAGAGGTTCAGATTGGATATTAGGAAACACTTCTCCATCAAAAGGGTTGTGCTAGCTGGTCATGCTGGCTTCCTGCAAATCCAGGGTATGTTGCATAGCTTAGAGACTATTTAAAGAACTGATCATTGTATAGTTAATGGCTTGGTACCTCAGCATTTAATGGAGCTAGTAGAAAATGTCTGCAAATGTACTACAGTTAGGGAGTTAGCAGCAGATTTCTTTTCCATAATTCTCTTTTAAAGCCTATTTTGTGATTTAACTGAGAGCTGAAAGTTTAGAACATTGCTCTAAAAGAGAGTTTGATTCATAAGATCAGGCTCAAGTAGACTAAGTGTCCACATTCATGTAATCATGGAAGCACCAAGATGTTCTTCTGGCTCTGGTACTGCAGACCACATTTCTTGCTTATTTGTCTACGAAAATGATTTAGATATAGTGAAAAGTGATTTTCTTCAGAAAAAAACAAAGAGCTTCCCAAGAGCAAATATTTTTAAAACTCCATTGGAAATAAAGGCCTCAAAACACCTAGAAATTATGTATAAAATATTCAATAATGAAAAACCTAAATCAAAGCACAATGTTTTGCTTGTATATGAGAATCATGTGAGACAGGAGTCTTTGTATGTGCTGTGGGAATGCTGCCAATGCATTAGAAGGTATTTTATCTTTCTACTTCACACTATCTAGGCACTGGCTAGCTTGGTTACTGAACTTTCTGTTTATTAACAGAGACTTGTATTAAAATGTTTCTATCCTTTGCAAAAATTGCATGACCAAAGTGCTTCTTCTGAGCACTTTTGATCACCACTGCTTATACCTTCGTTCTGGAATTATTAGACAAAGCAAGACACAGCAGCTGAATCCTGCTGGTTCAGCTCATTTAGTGTCTACAGATCCCTTTTAAGTGTCCAGAAATACAGGAGTGTCTGAAATGTTTACTTATTCCTTCACAGCAGAATAGAGAACCCTAAACCCAGGAACCTGGGCCTTGCCAGGAACACTAGATGCTCTTAGTGACACAGAGGGACTACAAAACAGGATCAAGTTACCTGTCTGATTTACTGGGTTTTCAATGGCTAAAACAGTCAGAAGCCCAAAACCTGAAGCTCAAAACCACACCTGAGTCCAAAATGGTTGTGTCAGTAGATAATACATCGCACAGAAAACTGAATATTTCTATGTAATAACATACTTGTTTAGCAGGCTGCAGGACAGTTTTTGAGTCTTACACAGAAGAGACAGATAACCTGGCATTTTCTCTGGGTGTCTGTTAAATGAGATACTCCTATACATATCTCTGAGAAAAACAGAAAACAACAACTCAGGGAGTTTGCTGGAAAGAGTGAAAGCATCCCCTTTTCACATGAACAATATATTCAAAAGTGGCTACACTTTCCAGGAACCTAAATAGAGCCTAATACATTGAATGAGATTTATGGGGATGACACAGGCTGTCCTTAAGAGAACCAACTCTCTGTAAGAGAGCCCAGGGCATAAATACAATATTTAAGAGTTACTTCCAAACATTTAATTTGTTTCACTGAAATGCAGCCCTAGAAGAAAGTATAAAATGCAAACATAAAAGATGAACTGCCTAAAGACTATAAAAAACAAGGAAAAAGCCCAAACCCTAATACTTGGATGACACAATAAAATTCTATCTTTTTTGTTAGAGTTGTATATGCTATAAATTCAACATATACTAGAAACAATTGCTTGAGGGAAGGGGGGCAAAAAGAAATTAAGAGGAAAAAATCTAAATATTAGACAACTTGAGTTCTGGCATTTCCAAGCATTGTCATGCTTGATTTTAAAACCTAGAAAATGCTAATTTGTTTGGGCTTTTGTTTAAGTAGCTTTGTGTACAATCTATGAAAGCTGAAGTTCCATTATGTGGCATCCTGAAACATTCTCCAGCCTATCAGCAAGGAAGACATTTTGGGATGCACCATGCAGATCCCAGCTGCCTAAGCTAGTGCAGTAAGGAACAGCAGCAATGTTTGCCAGCTCTGGGGATAAACATGCATTATAAGTGGGTTGAGTGCTCATCTCTGAAAAAGTTTGAGTACTGACAGGTTAGCAGTGAAATGTGAGGGGATGGAAAAGGCTCCGTGAAGACAGAGTCTGGCTATTTTAGCTGCTTAGTAGAACCACGGCATTTCTCAGTATATCAACAGATTTCAAACCTCCAACTCATAACTCACCTCATTCAGATGCATTTTCTTAATAATACAACAAAACTTAACAACCCTTGACAAACAGATTTCCCTGAAAATGTTTAAATCCCTTTTTTATTAAATCAAAGAGAATACTAAAGCCTCTGAAGAAAACACCAAGAATTCTGAGGCTATGAAGAAATAAAACAGTTCTCCACAAAGCATGAACTAGCTTCTAAGTAGTTTTACATAAAAATTAAAAAATAGCTTTTGCTAAACCCTCCTCAGCATTTGGTTTTAAGGATGAAAATGTAAATATGGAGTAGAGAGTTGTGGCTCGTTTATTAGTCACATGGCCTTATTCCTACACACTCAACAAAAGCAGCTCTGGCCCTATATCCTATATCCTATATGCTATATCCTATATCCTATGTCCTATATCCTATGTCCTTCCCTTTCACCAGAAGAGCCTGTAGAGCTGGGAGCCACAGGGATGGGAGTGAGTCAGAGAGGAAAGAATAAGAAACAGGTCAGCCAGATGAATACTTGCTGGGGATACTTCTCTGCCATAAGTATTTTGATACAGGACAGGAGGTACTTTTAAATATTGTATGAAGGAAAGGCATAATGAATTTTATTTACTGACATAATTAAATAATAATAAATACTAACATAGCTATTAAGTGTTTCTCTAAAATGCAAGCCATATATATTAGATTTGCAGGTATTCACAAGGTCATATTGTTATTTCACTTATTCTATATTTTCCATATTTTTAATTCCTCAGTGTTACAGTAAAGACCTGCACAGAACTTGGTTTCAGAAGCTATTGTCATAACCAATGCCTCAGTTAAGCTTGTACATATGACTCTGCAAGGTTGAGTTAAGTAATCCTAGTGGGTTTTTTTCAAGTATAAACCTACTGCACTGTGAAACAGTGCTCACAACATTGTAAACACCAGTTATGAAATGAAATTATCATTTGCTCTTGGCATGGCAATTGTTGTGCATTTAACTTGTGATTTTTTTCCCCTTTTCTTTCAGAACAACCATTTTTCTGACTTTATGGACAAAAAAACTGGTTATAAAACAGTCAATATGTTGGCAACTCCAATTACACAGGGTAAAGAGGTGCTTGCTGTTGTGATGGCACTCAACAAATTAAATGCCCCTGAGTTCTCAAAAGAGGATGAAGAGGTAAAATGTCACCCAATAATACAGTTCTAAGTTCAACAAGTTGTTTGAGTGACTCTGTATCTTAATTTAATACTTTTTTCTTGTTTTTGATCTTTTTCATTTTTAGGTATTTAAAAAATACCTCAACTTTATATCTTTGATGGTAAGAAATAATCATACGTCGTACCTCTACAATGTTGAATCACGAAAAAGCCAGGTATAGAAGCATTTTTAAATAAAAATACTTCTTTATTTTCTCTGAAACGTTTATCATTCTACTATTTTATATTCTTGCAATCTTATTGAAGTAGGGATACAATCTATTTGTTCTTTTAAAATTTGTTAACAGTGATGCACCTTATAATTTCATTCTGGAATGCCTAGGATTCATATGTTTATGTTTTCTTACTGTTCTGAACATTATCCTCTTTCTCTTTTGTTGTTAATAGATGCTTTTGTGGTCTGCCAACAAAGTATTTGAAGAGCTAACAGATATAGAACGACAGTTTCATAAAGCACTGTATACTATTCGAATGTATTTGAATTGTGAAAGATACTCTGTTGGTCTGCTGGACATGACTAAAGAGAAGGTAACAACTGTTTTTCCTGCTTGCTAGAAACTCCTAAGGTGAAGTCTCCAAGACACAAAGTTACCATGCTTCTTAACTCTTTGGGATAATTTATATAAAATCTAAAAATGTTACAAAGATTACATGCAAAATGTAAGTATGGCAAAGGATACAACCAAAATAAACATAAAGGCTAATTCTGAAATAATTTTTATATTCATAATTCCATGAGAAAGGGTAGTGGTGCAGGTCTGATTGTTGTTTTAGAAATATCCACCTGCTAAAAGAAAAACTTAGGTGTACAACTGTTTAGGGGTAAGATTAGCCTGCAATTTGCTGGCAAACATTTCTTGTCTGGAATATAATTACAAATGTTTTCTTAACATTATCTGAAATATGACCATAGTAAACTATGTAGCAATAAAAATCAAACTGTGATACAAAGATGTGATGCTATCTATGAACACAGAACTGATTTGTTTTTTCCCTTTTCCCTGTGTATCACTTTCTCAGGAGTTCTATGACGAGTGGCCAATCCGGCTGGGGGAGGCAGAGCCTTACAAAGGCCCCAAGACACCTGATGGACGAGTGAGGATATTAATAATTCTTTTTCTGAATCTTAAGCTTGACATTAAAGTTCTACAAGTCACCTAGATGTTTTTATATTTTTATTTAGGAAGTCAACTTTTATAAGATTATTGACTATCTGTTACATGGACAAGAAGAAATCAAAGTCATTCCGTGAGTATTCATTGGCAGCTTGTGAGTGTGTGGTAATTAGGTATTGCTGGGATAGAATAGCATGTCTACATTGTAGAAATAAATTAATTTCATTGTCTCTCAAAAGGTCACCTCCAGCAGATCACTGGTGTCTTGTCAGTGGATTGCCAACATATGTTGCTGAAAATGGTCTTGTAAGTTCATAGCAAAACTAAAACCAAGATTTTAAGTCATGCTGTTGTTCTGATTGAACAAAAACAAACAACCAACCAACCAAACCTCCCCATGACCAAAATCCTCTACAAAAATACCATGATGCTTCCAGTACCTTCAGTTCCTAGCAAAATCATTTGAATCAGTATTTTGGATGGAGACAAGGTCTCAGCACAAATGGTGAAAACAGCAGGATAATTTCCCTCATATTGTGGTGATATCAGAGGAACAATGTGTGTGTTTGGTGTCACTTTCCAGGTGTGCTAAATGTCACCAATAATGTCAGAGAAAGAAAATCATCACAATGCAAGGTTTTAAATTTTTCTTAATTTCCTATATCTTTGGGTATAAACATAGTAATTCAAAGTCAGGATGTATGACAGCTATGAGTAACCCTGTGGCATTTGTGATAGAGCCCTTAGTACTCCATTTTTTTTTCTAGAAACCCCCATGTCATTTTAAACTGGGAGTGATTTTCTTAACCATTATGCTTTTGCACTGTGAGACACTGAGGGACTTTGCTACAAACCTTCCAAAATGATGTCTGTTAGAATAATCACTTGTAATTTAAGAGGAACAGTTCTAGTTTCTGTAGCTAGCTAGGATGCTCACTATTGCTAGCTTAGAAAAGAAATATTCTTCTTGAATATACTAGACCAAGTTTTGAGGAACATTATATTCCATTTAAACAATGTGTTGTTTTCTTTACGCTGCAGATTTGTAACATGATGAATGCACCAGCAGATGAGTACTTCACATTTCAGGTAAATTCAGTAATGTTAAGAATTATAAAATATCATAGAAAAATATTCTAGTGCTTGCCACTAATTGGTTATACAGTTGATTGTATGAATAATTTCTCATTTGATTGTGATGCACGAACAAAATACTTTTGTTACATTGGTTATGTCCATAGCTGTCTTATTACTTTCAAAGAAATACACATTTCCTTGTTTTTTGTTTTCCTACAGAAAGGACCAGTGGATGAATCTGGATGGGTTATCAAAAACGTCTTGTCATTGCCTATTGTCAACAAAAAAGAAGAAATTGTGGGAGTTGCAACGTTTTACAATAGGAAAGATGGAAAACCTTTTGACGAGTATGATGAACAGATCACTGAAGTAAGTGTAATAGGATTAGAGGGCTTGAGAAGCTATGTGACGTCAAAAAAAATATTACAGTAAAAAGTCTTCTTTATATGTCAAAAATTTTTCAAATAGGCCATATTAACATCTAGCCAAATGTCTACATTCTTCAAAATGCAGTTTCTTAAGAATCTGAGATTTTATCTCCCTTTAGAAAACTGAAAAATTTTGAGTGATCATTTACATTCCAGTGATGAAAAAAAGTTGCTTGTAATTTTATTTTTAATCCTTTGACCTTTTTAATGATGCTCAGCACCCCCTAAGTAGCAGTTGGTAAGCAGCTATGGTGTGCTGCTTGCCAATGGATGCCAAGCCTGCGATCATGGGAGTTCACAGAGCATTCATAATCGCAGGCACTCAGGCAAGATAAGATGCTACACAGTGTACCCAAGTCCACCTACCTGACTTAAGCTTCATAAGCCTCAAAGTCCTGTATATAAAATGGGAATATTAATTACTTAATTACTAGGCTGAGCCAAATGTCTTTAAAAGCTGTGAGTGCCAACAGACCTGGCTGAAGGAAGATAAAGGCCTCTAATAAGCAGAGTAGCACCTTGCTTTTCAAAGGACACTAAAAGAAACGAGACTTTATGAAAACTAATTTCAAATCATCAGCTTCATTCTGTTGTCATGGCATCATCTCTGCTTTCCTTGACTTTGTTGCAGACTCTCACACAGTTCCTGGGGTGGTCTGTTCTAAATACTGACACTTATGACAAAATGAACAAACTTGAAAACAGGAAAGACATTGCTCAGGAAATGCTTATGTACCAGACAAAGGCCACCCCTGCTGAAGTTGAATCTATCCTGGTAAGTTTCTGTTCACAGCCACAAAATTAAAATGGGAACCTTACTACAGAAAACCTGAATTTTCTTATTCTCTTTTATTTTTTAGAAATACAAGGAGAAATTAAATGCAAAAAGCTTAGAGGAATGTGATCAAAAGGATCTAATCAGGATTCTGGTAAGTCATTAAACTGAAAATTCTGGTGATGTATTTGTATCAGACAGTAAAGTGTACTCATCATAGAAAAGATTGTGTATGGTGAAATCCTGATTAATACAATCAATGTTAGCTATGAAATCCTGATTAATACAAACAATGCTAGCTATCAGTTCCACAGGCTAGATAGAGTTGATTTAATATCACATCCTCAACCTCTTCTCTCCTTCTTTGTGCAGACCCCACTGGGGACACGGGGAAGCATTATGTCCCAAATGTACTTCAAGACACTTGGACAGTCAGAGTTACATAAAGCAGAGTTACATACTTTTATATTCATTAACATTTAAAGTGTTAATTTTTTTAAAATATTCATAGGGTAAATGCTATCTCTATAACTGGATTTAATTCTGAAAATAAAAGAAGGGATATTGTGGTGAGGCCACTTCCATTCTCGGTAAGAGAAGGTAGGTAGGAGTGTCCAGTGGAACAAACTTACTTTCAGATTACTTTTCCTGCATTTCCGTAGGCAGAGAAGTCTAAAGACAGCGACCCATGACTCCACAGGGACAAAACAGATTTGACCTAACGAGTTCTCTGCTCTTCCACTCTGCTACTACTAAAACAAAAATGAGTTTGTAGTGCAGTCCTCTGACTGCCTTAGTATTTCAATCCAGAAATTGTGTCTTTGGAAGAAAGATCTCTTTTTGTCCATTTAGAGCACTTCAGCTGTCGTGGAGCACATGAATTGGCCTACTTTATCTGAAAAAATCCTCAAATTCAGAGCAAAGACGTGCTCTGAATGAAAACACTCAATGAACTTCCACTGTTAATGGATCAAAACAGAGCTAGTTTGAAGTAAAAAGGTCAAAATATACCCAAATCTGTTGACTTCCAGTACCAGTCACTTCACATATTTCCTCCTATTACACCACATTTGCTAATGTACACACAGCCACAGGGAAAAGATCTCATGAAACTCTTTTTTAGTTATCTATATGGGCATGCTGGAATGCATTGGTGTTAATGTTTTACTGGCTTCCACACAACAGATGCTCACACAGCTTGCATGTGGTACAATAAAAAAACATCAACAGACAGGGTGTAGTTTCACATGCCTTTTAAAGGAAATATAATTTAGCAGCATGAAAATCTTCAAAAAATAATTGGCATTATAAAATTTCTCTATGGGTAGAGCACAATCTGATTATTCTGATACAGGCTCCAAATTTAAAAACATAATATTGGTATGATATAATAATGATAAAACATAATATTGTATGGTCTACAAAAAGCAATTTGTTCTTTCAACATTGTGGAGTCACAAATTCAAAGGTCTAGTATCTTCTGCACTGCCAAGGCTACATGCAAGTGCTTTATCCTATTATAAGACCTGGAATCCCAGATAACTAATAGGATAAAGCAGGTGTTTCTAGATCTGATGATTCACCAAGTACTGGGTCTTAAAACAACACTGGTCTAGGTTTCTTTGTCCTTGATCTCAGATCTGTATAGATATAAAGGAATAACCCAGGGAGAAGGAAAGGGACGATCAGCCTTATTTGTTGAAATATATGCATACATTCAGTGATCTTTTTTCTTTCCCCATAAAGTGAAAGATCATTTATAGACAACTGAGGAGGAAGGGAGTCATTGTGGTAATATAAGCTATTTTTTGTGTTGCATTAGGCTTCCTTGAAGAATTCTTGTTTGGATTGGAACACATTCTTTAAAATATGATGCTAGTCTCCCTAGGCTTTGAGAGAGATGAAGTGTGTTAGAGAACAGTTCACTAATAGCACTATTATTAGTTAGGTTATTCAGTGTGAATCTATATCATATATAAAAAAATAGGCAATTTAATTTGGTTGAGAAAAAGATGAATGTAGCCTTGAGATCAGGCTAGAAGTGGGAGGATTGTGGGATTTTATACCAGGGAAGAGAATTTCTAAGGACCAAGATTTCTGAACTAAGGTAATGTTGAGATGGTCATAACACGTTGTGTTGGAATTCAGAGTAGGAATTGACCAAGGCTTTTATCTATTAATTTTGAGAAGAAAGCCAGCAGTATTATGATTGTATTTCATAATTTAATTCACATTAGTTCATACTGGCACCTGAGACCTGTGAAGACATAGTAAGCATACTGTCCTTGAGCAATATTTCTACTGAAGAAAATTAAAAAAGCTTTTCCAACTTTGTTCTTGACAGAAAACCCCTTGTTTTTGATATTTCCTGACAGAAAGAAGAATTACCTGATCCAAAAGATTTAGAACTGTATGAATTCCGCTTCAGTGACTTTCCTGTTACAGAACATGGCCTGATAACTTGTGGAATACGACTGTTCTTTGAGATAAATGTTGTTGAAAAATTCAAAGTTCCAGCTGAGGTCTGTTTTATTTTTCTTGTTTATATTTACTTTTAAATAGAAGAAAAACAGCTGATTTTACATACTTTAATCTAGATGCTAAATATTAGTGGTATGGTTAGCAATCCATTCTCAATGAAATACTTACATATTTGTCATAAAAACATAAAATCAATCCTAAATTGTATAAGCTAGGCAAGGAATTAAATCCACATGCGTCTATGTAAGAAAAATTTGCTCTTTCCATGTTTCAATGAAAAACATTTGTTTCCAAAGAACTAGCACAATTAAGTAATTTCATAATATATTCTAGTCATTTGATGGGAATTTCTTTGTTCTTTTTCAATTAACAGCTGTCTGACCCACTTTTGTACCCACTAGGTCCTTACAAGATGGATGTACACAGTCAGGAAGGGTTATCGGGATATCACTTACCATAACTGGAGACATGGATTCAATGTGGGACAAACAATGTTTACTCTGCTGATGGTAATGTTGCTAGTATTAACCCCAAGTTCATTAATTAGTATTCTTTCAACTCCAGATGGAAAATTCAGGAAGACACATGCTCAGAGTTCTCTGTTTTCTTTTACAGACGGGCAAAATAAAGAAATACTACACTGACTTAGAAGCCTTTGCCATGGTTGCTGCTGCTTTCTGCCATGACATTGATCACAGAGGGACCAATAACTTGTATCAAATGAAGTAAGTATAAGTGATCAAATATAGGGAAATGTACTATTTTTAGTGGAAAACAAACACAAAAAAAGTCAAACTTGCAAAAATATAAGGTATATATTCCATACTCATCTGGCATGAATATATATTTATGCTACAGAACATTTCTGCCCCAGGATGCTTCAGGCAGCTGAAACACAAGGACAAAATGCAAAGGCAGAATCTTAGAAGGATCTCCTGAAACTGCAATCCATTTTTAAGACTCTAGCATTTTAAATCTCTAGCGATGCTTGGATTGTAGCAGACAGAGCCTCATGCACATGATGACACAAAGAAATTAGTAAAATAAAATAAAATCCATAATTGGATTACTTTTTCAAGATAGGGCATAAGCACTTTTCTGGAGAGGTATTCAAGATGTGACATAGACAAGGGCCAGTATAGAGGGAGAATGATTTTTTTTCTCTGTTTTCCACTGACTAATTTGACTAGTTCAGTTGTTCCTAGCCCACACTCAGTTTCTTGATATAGGTCCTTTCCTGAGGTATAATCTCCTCACGTTATATGAAAGTCTGAGTCAACAAGCTTGAGTTCCACTGCTGGGTCCACAGGCCCAGAAGTTACACATCATGAGGTTAAAGCTTTGCAATTCATGCTGTAATACGTTCTGAGAAAATACTCTAAAGGATTTCTTTGTGGTTTTTACCTTGTTTGTTATGAAACAAAATTAATTCATTTATATTTCCCTTTGTATTGAAACATTATGTATCACGATGAGACCCACTCTTCATGAGTGAACATTCTACCATTTAGTCTTTTACATGTTCCGTGAGGGGTTGTTTCCGTGTGCTAGCCAGAGAACACGTTTCTCAGATTGTCATGTGTACAAGATTATAATTTTCTAGCTGGTTTCCACCAACCATATCTCCAGAGTGATTGATCCTACCCCTCTGACCCTGAATCCACTCCTCACATTTCAGCCTTTTCAGCCTGTGTGCTAGAGCAGTGACGCAAAGGGATTTTCTGATTATTCCCAGGGATTCTCCAGGTGACGTAGGAAAGAGACTGACAGAAGCTGGTTCTTATTCAGTGGACTGCCTCTCATCCAAACAAGTTTAAGGGGGGTTGTAGCGGGTCGGGTTTAAATCCTCCCACTGTGGTCTTCCCTAGAAGAAAGCCCTCTACATGAGGTCCTACGCAGTACAGCTATTTATAGGGCTCAGCAGGCTTTACCACGACAGTCCTAATCACATCAGAAAATATGGGTGCCATGTAGCAATTCTCCTTGGGTTATCTGGGAAACAGAGCTATAAACCAAGGGAAAAAGGAGGAAAATACGCTTTAGGGCATTAGAGGAATTAAACTCCATTATACTGTTACTTTAGATTTAAGTTACAGTTAACTAGAATGCCAGGGCACATGGCCGAGTCATTACAGATGTACAAGAGTTCAAAAGCCATGCCACAGAATAAACACCAAAAGATGGATAAAGGCTATTTTTAAGGTACATGAAAGGAGCACAGATTAAACAAACAGCAAAACTGAACATGTAAGACAAAATAAAGGCATATTTTAAATACCAAAGTTTTTGAGTTTTGAGGCATCTAACAATGACTTGGACTTTAGTGGGCACTGATCATCCAGTGCTCTCCAAGTTCCATCATTACTCAATCACAAAAATGAAGGGAAGCAAGCTGGGATTTCTTTTTTTTCTGCATCATACCATTAACTAATGTATACAGATTACACTATCATACCAGTAATATGAAACCTGATTAAAAAGTAGTGCCTTCAAATTATATATATATATATACACTCTCTCTAAATAATTGCTTGTTTTTCCACAGGTCAGCTGCTCCCCTGGCAAAACTTCACGGTTCTTCCATTTTAGAAAGGCACCACCTAGAGTACAGTAAAACCCTGCTGCAAGATGAGGTATGTCATGGACCTTCTGCTCACACTAATCAACACTGAAGATCCAATTAACTTACAGTGTTCCAAATTTCACTGGGTCTCATGCATTTCTCTAGGTCCACATAAGAAAAGCTAAATTTCAGAAGTTTAAGACAAATTCTTATGCATTTTCCACTTTTAGAGAAACATCAGTGATGCTGTCTGGAACAGATTCACCCCAGATAGAAAAGCTTCTCCTCTGGGCCTCATTCACACTCCTCAGGTTTTTCTTCTGTTTGCACAAAACAGTTGATGTTGAAACCAAAGCAGAAAATATAATTTATATATATACCCACAATCTTGTCATTAAACGGCTGTGCCTGGTTTATGACGCCTGAATTCAGCTGCAGGCTCTGGCAGCTGAGGGACAAAAGGAGACGTTCATGGAGGCCGCCTTGCCCTCAGGCCGGACCCGCGGCACACTGTACCTTGTTCACAGGGCCGGGCTTTGGCAGGCTCTTGCTGCAGGCTCTGCTGCTGCAGGCTCTGCTGCTGCAGGCTCTGCTGCTGCAGTTCCGTTCCCGATGTTCTGCGCTGGGCAGCCCTGCTCCTGCCCGTCCCAGCAGCGGGGCTGATGCTCCCGCCGCATCCCCAGGCTCAGCTGCCCTCAGGGCCCTGCTCCTCCGTTGGGCACCGGCCACCCTGCCCTCAGCGGTGTCAGGCTCTGGCCCGGTCACAGCAAAGGACACTATTGGCACTCTCTACCACGTGTTTTGTGGGATGATTTAACAGCAGGGCATGTACATATGCGCCCCTTCCATCCCTTGTTTGCAGCAGCAGGGCAGGCACCCACTTCAACCTCATCTTCCACTTCTAATCCCTGTGGTGATACTGTCACCTGACCTCATGAGGCCACGGAATAAATCCTTATGCTAAGCAGCAGCACTATGTTAATAAAAACCTAGAAATGATGTTATGAAAACAGACAAACAAAGACCTTTCCCTTTATTGATGGTGATGTACTTTTTCAAAAGTGAGATGCCAGGGACTGACTCCAGGACCTCTAGAGGCTCTCACCAGCAGCATCCCTGTGCCCTGGCCCACACAGACCACAGATCTCTGTTAAAGAAGGAAATAAAACCAAGACACTTAGAAAAATGCTGTGTGATGGTCTCATTCCCTTTGCCCAAGGAAAAGGACATTGCATGTACCATGGTAGGTCCCATACACTGCAGCAGGCAATTGTGCCAACCCAGTTTAAGACAAAGAAAAAGGGAACTGGGAAGCTTTAAAAAGTCAGGAAAATTAGGGTAATGGAATGTGAATTTTTAATTTTTATCATTATTTTAATTTAAGCACTATAGTTGGCCAATTTTGTTACCCTGTTCTGTGAGACAACCTGTATAGTACAAACAAAAGACAGTGTTATAAAAGGAATTGAAATCCTAAACTTTCCACCTTGCAGAGTTTAAACATCTTCCAGAACCTAAATAAGCGCCAGTATGAAACCGTTCTACACTTATTTGAAGTTGCAATAATAGCAACTGACTTGGCTTTGTATTTCAAGTAAGTACTAAATTCTGTATAACTTCCTATTGAAAAAAAATCAATTCTGTCGAATGTATAACTGTAGTTTTCAGTTGTTTATATGCAGCATACAAAGATGTTTATATGCAGAGAACAGAGCCTAATTCTTGCAAAAACCAAGACATTCTTAGTTTGATTATAAACTTTCAAACTGGCATGAATGCATGTTATACTTAGTAGGTAATACATTTAGTAGGTCACTCCAATGTTCTTTTAGTTACAGCAAGCACTATATTCCCAAAGTGTGGATTCAGTAGCCTAATTATAAGGTTGTGTGCACATGTGATATTTAACATACCATACTCAGAGTAAACAGGAGCATGCTGAAAATTAAAAAAACCCAGCAGGCATCTACTGATTCCAGTGCTAAATATGCCAAAGACTCCAAATATCAAACTATCAATTCCGTTCCTAAGTTAGTGATGAATTAATGTGAATAAGGGGTATCTTCCTTAAAGATATGTGGAGACTTCTGTTTTATGACTGGGACAATTTAAAGTCAGAAGACAGGTAAAAAGTTCAGGAAATTGTTGAATAGCAGTTAATATTTAGAGAACAGTAATTCCATTATTTCATTCATTCTAAGCAAAATCTAGAAGATTTATGAAGCAATAGCAAGACAGGCTTATGTTTTTGAAAGTTCTTTTCAGTCAGGTCTTAGTAATTCTTGGGATTTTTGACAGGAGGGAGTGCAGAGCATCTATTAGTACTTGGTTCACTCTTCCCAATTCAGTATGTTACAGGAAGTAACGAACATGTAACACTAAAAAATGAGAATGTTGCCCCAGAGAGTTTAATCTGAAAAGGCAGGAAATTGGTTATTTGTTTCTTTGTCGGGAACTCTGACATATTGCTTCACATGTCAGTGGTATGTAGCAAAATCGAAGTGTCTAGGTTACCTAAAAATTTTGCATTCAACAGCAGGAAAATATTACTTTGATACTACTATGACTAGGATGGTACTTGGGAAAAGCACGAATATCATAAATGTGATTTTATATTTCATTTTTACTGCAGGAACTCACATTGAGTAATATGTGCTTTAATGGCTTGTTTTAACAGGAAAAGAACTATGTTTCAAAAGATTGTGGATGCAATTGAAAAAATGGAATCAGAAGAGCAGGCAATTAAGTATATATCTATTGACCCAACGAAAAAAGAAGTCATCATGTAGGTGGCTAATATTTTACTCCTTATTCAGTTGATTATCTAGGACTAGATATTAAAGGAATTTTGGCACCTAAACATTCAAATTTGGGCTAGTGTTATTGTCCAATGATGAGCATAACTATGATTTTAATTTAGAAACTGATGCCTATAATCTTCTTAAAATGTGCAAAATATTAATTCATTTGGCATCTTAAATTCCTTTAAATGTAGACCTTTCATTTTTTTATAATCATCCTAGCACTGGATAATTAGGGTTGGTAGAGACCTCTGGAGATCATCCTGTGCAACCCCTCTCCCAAGGTGGGTGACCTAGAGCAGGTTACACTTGAACAGGTCCAGGCAGGTTTTGAATGTCTCCAGACAGACTCCACAACATCCCTGGGTGGACTGTTACAGTGCTCTTCTACCCTTAATGGATATTTGTTCTTCTTCATGTGGAGGTGGAACTTCTTGTGGTTTAGTTTATTTTCATTTCTCCTTGCCCTGTTGTTGGGAAGCACTAGAAAGAGTCTGGTACCATCCTCCTGACTGGAGGGTCCTCCTGACCCAAAACTATAGTCTTATTTTGTTTTTTTGTTTTCAAAGGGCTATGATGATGACTGGATGTGACCTGTCTGCAATAACCAAGCCCTGGGAAGTGCAGAGTAAGGTATGTACTTTTGAAGTAGACAATACTGCATTTACTCTATGTTTTATTGCCCATTTGGTGCATGATCAATTAAAAAAACCCCAAACATTATTACTTGGTACATATTTAAGTACCTGTTGCTTCCAGAAAACAACTTCTACCTTTCTGTCACTGTGAGTGTAGGTGGTCAATAATGTCTCAATCACTTTAGAGCTGTCAACCCTTCTCTGCTTGTCCTTCCACTAAAACTGGCACCACTGATTCTGGCAGCTGTTCTAGCTACCCTTAAATATCACTCAGTTATTTCTTTGCTAGACAACTTTTGCTACTTTCCAGCTGTTTTTAGGCACAGATTTAGCAACAGTGAATTGTATCTATTCCATAGATCTTGGCGCTATTGCAAAGCAGCTTAAACACACTAAAATTCTCTAATACAGAGTGGCAACCTAAGTACTTCAAGTACTGCAGTATTTATTGACCATCCTGCTGAAGCTCATCAGTTAGCCTAACAGGAATATGTTTTAACAAAGCATAATCAAAATACAACTGCAAATACTTGTTCAAGTTATACACATTACAGGTATTACAAGACTCTTACGTTGCTAATATTGCCTTGTTTCTGTTGGCAATAATCTGTTATTTACTCAGCATGCATCAGAATATTGCTAGTGATAATTTGCTGGGAAAAGCCTTAAGTACAGCAGGTAGTGTCTATATGTTTTTTCCCTTTTTTTGGAAAGCCTTGTTTTATTTCTTTAAATGTACTACTTTCTGCTGACAATTCCACTGAATTGTACCTATTCAGGTTGCCCTCATGGTTGCAAATGAATTCTGGGAGCAAGGTGACCTGGAACGAACTGTGCTACAGCAACAACCTATTGTAAGTACTAGATAATTTAATTGTGTTAAGCAATATTAGCTGTTATTAACAGCTGTTATTAACATTATTTATTCCATAAAACATGGAATAAATAATGAACCATGATGCTTATGAGATCACTAGAGCAAAAAGCATGATATGTACATATTCAAAATTACTGCTTTTCTGTTCTAGCCTATGATGGACAGAAACAAGGGAGATGAACTACCTAAGCTCCAAGTTGGTTTCATAGACTTTGTGTGTACATTTGTGTACAAGGTAAGAATAACTGGTTTTGTTTTCCTATTCCAGCAGTTGTGATGGCACAATTAGTGACAAGATGCTGCAGTAAAAAAATTCTAGACAGCAGCAGTACTCTTGATCACAGGGTGAACAACTATCGCAACCACCATAATTTTTCAGTATTTTGTTTCACCAAAGAATTGTTCCCATAGAGGAAATTCAAGAGATGCGAAGCAAATCCACGAAAGAGGAAGATCCCAGTGAAACTTCAGGGTGCTGAGGTTTTGTTACTGCCTTGAAAGACTGAGTTACAAAGTCCAGCTTGATTCTTCCCAGTCCCATTTAATATAAGCAAGCAGCATGGATGGTTACAGAAAGCAGTTAGTTGCACAGCAAAGGGAATAGGAATATGCAATATTTGGGGCATGTAGATATGCTGTTTCTTCTGTAAGGCACTGAAATGTCCACATTCTTAATCCCTGTCTAGTTTTCAATATTATCCAAAAATGTCAGGCAAAAATGTGATGTGATTTTTTAACATTTCTTCAGAAATAGCCTCATCTGCTTGGAATATATTACCAGATAATAGATGTTTTAATTGGATCCTGATAATAATATGATAAAATATCATGTATCATTGTTCTATTATATGAGTCAGGCTATCATATATGGGATTAGGGAAGATATTAAAATATGTTGCATATAATTCCAATATTTTCCTAACAGGCCATGTGCACAATAGAGCATTATTATCCCAACACAGTATTTCCAGCAATATGCTTTGGAATTAGATGTAATAGAAAAATGAAATGTTTTCTCAGCAGTATTTCCACAATTTCAGACTTAACAATTCATCAGTGCTTACAAATTTCTAATTTACTATTTTCAATTGCTTGTACAGGAATTCTCAAGGTTTCACAAGGAAATTACACCTATGTTTGATGGTCTTCAAAACAACAGGGTTGAATGGAAAACACGAGCTGATGAATATGAAGAGAAGATGAAAGCTATTGAGGAACAAAAGAAAAAGGAAGAAGAAGCAGCTGCCCAAAAAGGTTAAGTAACTTCTTAGGTTTTCATTTACATATATTTTTACGGCAGTCAACATTCTCTCTCTCTCAAATTCACACACGCAGTGCAGTTGTGCAATATTAAACTTATACTAATGGTATGCAAGTTCTGAATTAGCCAAATTAGCTTTATCTTTACTTGAAAGAGAAGTAACCTTTAAAGATTACACAAATCCAGTACACTGACCTCATTTTCTGAACTGCAGAATTATATAATATGACCACCACAAAAGTGAAAGGAATGTCACATTTCTTCTATCTAAAGACTTAGAATTGAATGTAATTAAACACTTGCTTATCTGAAATACAAGAGATGTATCAAAATTCTGTATGGCATCAGCCATACAGGTATTGTATGGCTGATTTATTCAGGTGCTTCGTTTTCAGTTGAAAATGCAAAACATAAGGGAACAGAGAAAATGCATTCAAAGGAGAACATAAAAAACCAGCACCAATCCCCACTTCTCTTCCAGGTTTAAGATAAAGCTTTTGGCTCTCGTTCCCTACCACCCATTTCTTGGCTGAAATACACTCTCTCACATAGCAAATTCAACATTAATCTTCCAAAGACAGAGCAAGTCCTAAAATTGGAAGCATGGTTCTGCACAGCATAACATAGAAGAGAATCTGATTTTATAGAAACTTGAAACCTGTCACTCAAGTCTAAGCATGAAATGAGTCAGTTACTTTTATTCTTTGTATTGCATGTGGAGCAGCAGGTCTACAGCTCTGCCAATTGACTGAGATGACTGAAAAGGTTCAAAGATTAAAAAAACCCATGTGTGATTAAAAGAGTGACATATGGTCAGCTAGTTTGAAGAAGAAAAGTTAGTTTACTCTGTGTTTTACACATCTTTAAAATATAGAACAGTACTGAATAATTTATTTATTCATCAGTGTCTGTGGGAAATAGGTGAGTATTCTTCACATTTCACACAAAAGAAGCTATTCCAGACCACCCATCAAGTTACTGTCAGTGTGTGAACTAGTTATTGTCTCCTACAAAATTGATACTAAGTTACAATAAAAATAAATGTAAAACAAAAAACCAAAAAGTTGTTGCAAAGTGGTTTAAGAAGTACTGTAAATTACATGATTTAATCAAAGCATATTTTTGAGAGAGTTTAATAGAATGAGTCAATTATCTTGGCCTGCTCACACCATGATACTACTTACACACATTTTCACACAAATTCCACCCTCGTATTTGCTCCCAAATTTATTTTCAATGACACTTTCATTTTTTTTGAAATCATATAATTTTATTTAAAATTCATTTATTGCTGGGAACTAGCTGGTTGTCAGTATGTTTTTCCTTACACTGGAACATAACCATCTGAACTTTACAGAAATACCAGCAAAACAAAGCAAAACCTGGGACCTCCTTACACAACTTCTAATCTCCTTATACATTTGCTTTCTCAGCAAAGAATATTACCAAAAAAACGTTACCAAAGTCAGATCCAAAGCTCCTAAGCGTAAGCTTCTTAAATAGAAATGAAATAATCAATTTAGGAAGAGTCAGGTATTTCTACTCTCACTTGGAAGTTACGACCATCCTACATCATTGGTATTTTGGAATCACTTAAGTCACTGAATTAAGAAATATTTTCCTTATAGGAAAATAGGAAACCTTACACAGGCAAGCATGGACAGACTGATTTGCAGAAGCTGAGGATCTGGCCTTTGCTTATCATAACTGGTGACACAAAATAAAAGGGAATTATTCTGCATCCTTTAAAAACACACACTGGAATGAGGCCATGGACATTTGTGAAGAACAGATCTGACACTGTCAAATCAAGGCCATGTAAATATATGGGTTTGTTAAGTCAGTTCATACAAACAAAGATCTGATACATGCTGAACCATGGTGGTTTCTCTAGAACACACTGACCTGGCTATTCTTAGCCATTCAGTAGACACAAAATAAACATGTTAGCTGAACCACTACAGTGGAAAGTTCAGAACTGAAGTAAAGCAAAATACAGTATTCAACTGAGAAAATCAAATACATAGTTAGTAACATAGTGTTGATTATATCCACGAGTTACAGAGGGTAGGACACTGATTATGTGACATGTTTCAATGCAGGTGGAAAGGGTCGAAAATGACCTAGTAACATGGTGATCCACAGCTTTCAAATGTAAGTTTTAATTCTAATATTGGTATCTTACCTTAATTAAATCTGGAAATGTAATTTATTACATTGAAAGAATCTTAACTATGACCAATGAACATCTGTGGCATCATTTGAGAGAGAGTAACAGGATCAGTAGCTATAAATAAAAACATGAAAAGTGTCTCTCTCTCTTAATTAGTAATTACAAAGGGATTCATGCAGGGTTGGAAAAAGATTTATGAAATTAGGTCAAATTAAAGTTTTTGTATCATCTGCTTCAAAAATAGATTCACAGATTTTATTGATTCAAGAGTTTCTTTCTTTTGCATGGCTTGCATACCTCAGTTTTGTATGTGTGGGATGGAGTCATATATTTAAATACTGAAACTTTCCAGTAAGAGTGGTTCAGTGTGTGTTTGGTCCCTTAAGAAATGTTGGTATCAACTCCTACACTATTTGCACATATGTATATATAACGTGTCATTGTTTCTTATTCCAATATCCCAGACAAGCACTAAAATTTCAGACAGCCAAACATACATAATATGCATAAAATAAAAGCAGCACTCCATAATAAGGAATTAGAGCAGCTGAAAAAGCTTAACAGAAAATACTCACTTTACTTTCCTTCCTTGTATTTTAACAGAAAGTGCTGCTGCGGGTGGAGGTGGTGGTGGTGGTGAAGAAGGAAAATCCAAAACATGTGTAGTTTTGTAATTCTTTGTCTCAGACACTGTTCCTGCTACAAGAAAAGACATCTAGAAAGAACTTCATTGAGCCCCAGTGGATTTCTGCTTTGCATAGAATAGTATAGATCAATCTCCTAATCCTCTTAAACATTTGCCATTTGTTGGAAATAATTTTTAATGGATTAAAAAATGATTACAATTAAAAACTGGAAAAACAATGGTGCAAAATGAGTTAACTGTGTGCTCTAGGTACTTTTTTATGTCACTCAATTTACATATAGTACTTTTATTAAAATATGTAACTTCTACACACTGTCCAGAAAAAATATAAATAATTTTGACAGATGTTATATGAAATTACTGAATGAAATCTAAGATGTAAAATGAAAAAAAAAATTGCAATATTTTTAACTTGAATATTTAGATTTGTATATAATGTGTATTTCCCTAATCTGTAATTCTGTCATTTTGTTTTATTTTCAATACTATATAAAGTCCTAGAGTAAAACATTTCCTTCACTTTAGGAATGCACAACATAACTTCTTAGCTCTTATCTATAAAAAGCAAGCCCATGGTACACTGTATTTTTTCCAAACTTACCAATGATAAATCTGTAAATTATAGCCATTGTAGCCTTTTGATTGGATGCAAATTGCTCTCTCTCCCACAGTTCCTGAACTGTCCAGCTTTTATTGTAAAAATCTAAAATAGCAGACCACAAACATCATACTTTACACACAATTAAAAGTTTACTAAGATACACTAGCATATCTACATCGGGATCTGCATTCAAGTACATTTTAAAAATCTGACACATTCCCAGTGCATCTCTTTCAAAATGCAATAAATTAAAGTATTTGAAAACCAGTTGACTGGCACCAGTTTAATCTTCTGAGGGAGAGCAAAGCAGAAGTAAAGCACATCAAAATTCCCATTACCTGTCTTTCTACAAGTAGACAGACTGCACACAAACTAGCTCTTCATGAACATTGATCTTCCTCCCCAAACCTTCAGAACAAGTCCACTCCATACCTTCCACTTGGGAAGCCAGCTCCTCCTGCGGATGGAGGAAGGCAAATGGCCACTCTGTAGGCACAGACCTGAGTATTCACTGGAACCAGTTTCAAATCTAAGGGGATGGATGTCAAATGCAACTCCGCAATAGGGAAATTCAACATTCAGGCTGAATCCTGCCACTTTTCCTGCTCCTTTAAACAAAGCAGATGCACAATTTTATTTTCCTCTGAAGGACCCTCCACATCAACATGGAAGGGAGAATGAGCCCTTTGCTCTTTACAAACCCTTCTAAGAATGCTTTATGAACAGAGATACTGTGTATATTTATCACTCAAAATTAAAGGAATCCACAAAAGAAACTCCAAGCACCTACAACATTGACTTATAAATGGGCCAAATATTTTATGCAAACAGTTATGACATAAAACTGGGTATCATGTTATTTTCTGTATTAAATGTTGCAACTAAAGAAAACCATTTCAAGGTTGTTTGATAATGTAATTTTATTCAAACTGTATTAAATTATGTATTTAATATGTATAGTGTAACTTTTTATAACTGTATTTTAAAGACCCAAAGAGAAGCTAGTTATTCAGAACACATACTTAATATACAATACTAGAAGCAACAAATATAGCAACACAGTTGACAAAAACCCCTTTGGGCAAGTTGCACACGTTTAAGCAGATTGCTGCAGATTGGATTTGACTCTCAGCCAAGCTCGCAAGACGCAAGATGACAGAGAATTAACCTTTAAATCCACCCTCTTACCTAAAGAAGCCTTCATGCAAGGATACGTTTATTTCTTACTCAAGGACGCCCTAAATATGTCCTTGTACTGTCATTTATTATGTAAGTACAAAATGTTTAAAATGTAATTATGTTAAGTAATACTTGTAAATAGAGTTCTCAACTTCTTCATATGAGTGCATGTGAAATGTTCATAAATACACTAAAGCCATCTCTGCTGTTACATTGTCCACATCAAATACTTACTAGAAATACTTTCTATACCTGCAGTGAGAAGTGCTCATCAAAAATATATTTTATACAACATTAACTTCCACAGATTAACATGAAATTAACTTTTTTTAATTTTAAAAAGTCTGACCTTCGTATCCACACTGATTTTCACCAGACAGAAAAAATATAGGAATGGTACCTACTCATGTTCCTTTGGAAACATGACTGAATGAATGTTTAAAGATGTGTTGCAACTCAAAGAAGAAAATGAAACCAGTAAGTTTCTCAAGCAATATACATGCTTTATTTGTGTATTTAGGATTACCCATGAAAGAAGGATTAACGTTCAGTCAATGGAAAGGAGATCAGAGGGCACAGATAACATAAAAGTCACGTACATCTCCAGTAGAAAGCCACACATTTTTTACACCAAAAATTTCACCAACCAACCAAATTTTTATAGGTGGAATTGTAAGACACATCACTTTACAACTAAAATTTAAAAGAAAGCCACAATAAATGGAACTTTTTAAAAGAGTAGGAGAGATTTAAGGTATGGTTTACTTAATTCAAGTAGAATACATATTTGACAAAATTTGAACTTCTCCAATAGCATTTGAAAATATTTACAGAGACTAATACCCAAATATTGAAGTCTAAGTATTCAATAAATTTAAAGCTATTAATTCTTGTTTAATGAATTAAAAATATAAATATTTTAAAGTGTATGGCTTTAAACTACTCACAGAATATTACAAAATGCTCCTTTACAAAAATCTGGTAATAACTGAAGTTTGGGACAAAATAAAAGCAGTGAACTTCCTTGTTTTAATGTTAATAAACTATATTCTTGTTTGTTTAAGTTTGGGTGCCATATATATTTTGCACTGGACTGAAAAAATTATTTCTCCTGTTTCAAGAGTATGCAACCTACTACAAGAAACAGAAAGTTTTTAGATTTGAAGCCTTCTACAAAGATAATCCACCCAAATGGTCCATATAAGTGACTGTAGAAAAGGTATGCTGGCAGATAGAGGTCTCTGGAAAATTGTGACTCGATTTCCAGACTTCCATCTTGACAACTCATGAAGAAAATCAGCCTACATCAATTGCAAGTTCTAGAGAAATAAGTCTTGAAAATACTCATCGAACTCCTCTTCCCTGTAACAAGAACAAAAAATAAAAGTCAGAAAGTTCTGCTTTGGATTTCTACCTAGGAGATAATTTTTGTATGAAAAAGTTTTAGCAAAGTTCTGATTAGAATTGTAGAAGGAACAGATAATTTTGACCTACTCGCTACATTCCAATACCCTTCACATTTCCCTGTGTGAGCTGACTCTTAGGACCTACTGCTAAGATAATTAATGGTATAGTAGTGGGTAAGGCAGCAGTGGGATGGTAGTGGCTTAACAAAGGTTTTCCTCAAGAGTTGCTTATGTCTTCTCTTTTAAAAACACATTTTTAGGTTCACCACATGGAAAGAGATTTGATATAACCTCTTATGTGTGAATACTCATTGAAACACTCAGGCCAACTCTGTCTTTGCAGTTCTGAATGGACCCTTTATGTTTCAGTAGCTGCAAGTTCACCACATCAAACTAACCGTGATTTTTCATCTGCTTTTCGTAGAGGACCTTTCCAAAAGTCAGCTTTTGAAGGACCATCTTCTGCATTGCTCTTATCTAAATCTGTTGAAAAATTTAAAATGTTTATTAAGTAAATTTAAAAATAATTTACCTTTTTTTAAATTAGATGGTATATTACTAGAAGCAATGATTAATTGCAACCATGAGAATAAACAGAACACTTTGCACAAAGTGAAAATGAAAATATTTTGCAGTGTTAATTAGTGTAGTATCAAGAAGATTCTTAGGTATCACACACCAGTGTCTTGGTCAAACATAACAACAATCATGTCAAAACAATGATCTTGATACAACAGCAACATAGCATTTTTTCCCTAACACTAAATAATTACAAATCCAGAATTACAACACTATTTCAATTTATGAATTAATCAATTACCTTCCTTAAATGATAGTTCTTATCAATTGTGATTCATCAGTGAAATTGTAAGAAAACATGGATTATTGCATAACTATTGCATATTAGTAAATAGGAATTTCATTTCAGAAGCCTCCCCCTTCCCCCAAATCTTCCAGTAAGTTTCCTGACAAAACAAATACTTTGGGGATGGTCCAAATAATAAGAAAACTGCTTCAGGTCTTCCTGTATCTAACTGGGAAAGCCTAGGGGGTGAGGACCTTCCAAAAATGTATAGCAGAGCAGAGCAATCAGTGAAAACAGTCAATCACTTCTAGACAGTCCACAGCAAGAATTGGCATGACTGGGAGATGGGGGCTGTTTCACAAAAAAAAGGAACTGCAGACTGCAATCACGGAGATACAAGCAGTGACTAAAGAGTCACTGAATGCATCCACCTGCAACAACTACTTCTCTGAGGTACTACAGGTGGTAGTTGGAAAAGACATTAATTAAAGCCTAGGATTTATTTCAAGTCTTTCTTTTTTTTTGAGCAGAGCACATATCAGTATAACTCCGTGAAGGAAAATGTAGCAGTTATTATGTCAGAAAAGTACTATCTTTACACAGTGCAGACTACACAGCATGAAATTATTAACAACGTACCTATTTTTGCACCCTCTACTCTTTTGGAACAACCTGACATCTCATTTTTCTGGTTATTTCCATTCTGTTATCTGCCCACATTTTTATTTTTTTCATTAAACAATTTCCTCCTTAAAATTCCCTGCACTTTTTCTGCAAGATATGTAAGCCATTCACTCAAACCTTTGTATTTCTGTTTATTTTAGACAGCACTGTTATATAAAATATTAAAACAGACAGCTAATAAAACTAAAATCAATTATAACTGTCTATGATATTATACAACTTATTACAAAACCATAAAGTTTATTAAAATACCTTTATCAGAATCATCTGAATCATCTGAAGAAACCTGATCTGTAAAGAAACACCAGAATATAAAAAACCCAATAAGCTTCTCTTGGTTTTATCTGTTATCTTAAATTGTTTACAAAGATATTTCTATCACAATTTATTACACTAAACATGTGCAAATGCATGCACATACCACATTCAAAGAAAGCAAGCAAACACTGAAATAAAAGGATTTTTTTTTGCATGAGTGCAAAGGTCATCAGTTTGTGCCTAATTATGTCAACCCAAGATGTCTGGTGTGAAAAGGTTATCTAACATTTCCAAAAGGCTCTCTACCCCAAAGCCTCAGAGAAGGAACTACTTCACAGCCCTTCTTAGTATGCAACATCCAATGCTTGCACAAATGTCCCTTGAAATGCATATTTTTCAAAAGGCTGTCCCTCTCTGTTAAATACAAGAAATTTATCTCTTTTCTGCATTTAGGAAATTTTACCTAAGAAATGTAACCTTTTCACTACCTGTGCTGCAGTCAAGGAAGTTATGTACCTGTATGTATAACTAAATGTATTTATACATAATTATATGTCTCTATCTATGCAACTGTAGCAAAACTAAGGTTCAACTCACCGAAGTATTTTAACAACTGAAGTTTTAAAGTTTAAATTTACCTTTATGGGTCTTTTTTTTGGACTTCTTTTTTGCTGAACGAGATAATTTTGTCTTCTTATTTTTTGGCTCTTCAGTGTTCTGCGCAGCTGTGCCTCTTTTCTTGCACGTTTTGACTTCTTTCCTCCTTTAAAAAAGATGAATGTACACCTCCTCTATTACATGTACTTCTTATGCAACAGTAAACCTGAAGTATTTAATTCAGTCAAATGTGTCATTTTTTCAGACACCTATCAGTAGTTAAACTGAAAAAAACTTTTCAGTTTAAAAAAAAAGTGCTATTAGAAACAGAAGAAAAATAATCAGTGGGCTGAAATTAAGCAAATGAAACTTCTGTGGTGCTAGGGATGGAATTCTTCCAGTCTGAGGGGTTCTGTGCTGTCATTAGCACAGTATCTTAGCCCTCAACAGTGACAAGTCAGTGGTTTTATAAGAACTCCAGAATATTTACGCTATTTCAGGATAAATAGAGTTCCTAATCATCTCATTGATGTTTTGTCCCTGTGTGCTGTTCATCATAATCATAACTTATCAATAATTCAGTCCCTATTATTTTCAAAATATTTCATTACCGATGATGGAAGTTTAGTTTGTGGGAACATTCTGGACATAGTCCTAAAAAAAGAGAAAATGAGAACATTGCAGCCAAGAATCTGATAAGCATAATAAACAAAACTACAAAACTAGTTAGAACTAGATCTTTCAATATCAGTAGCTTTTCCTTCAGAATACTAATTACACTGTAATTGCAGTCAAGATTGAAAAAATCATGTAAGTCTCCAGTACAAACCCAGATTTTACTAAATGTGAAGGACAATCACAAATTTAGCACTGGCAGCTCTTCATTAAAGAACTATCAGTGCTTCTCATGTACAGACATCCCATTTATGCATCCTTGTGGACAGATCAAACTCTTCTGCAATTATACCGGAGAGGTGTAAGTCTCTTAGAGCTCTGTCAGAGACCAAGTGCTCTCACATGGAGTGTCTTGTGAACAAAATTACTCTATCAAGTAATTTTACATGAAGTAACCATATAAACTGTACCAAGTTTAATTATCTGATAAACATATTATCAAGTACGCAATACTGAATTGGAAAATCCCAGTCAAGATGTAAGAACGGAAAATTGTTTAAAGATAGAACTTTTGTAAGAAAATACAAATATTTGAAATAAAATCAGTAGAGCTGAAGATGTGCAAGAAGTTGTCTGATCCAAAGACCCAAGGACTTCTAAGCCAAGTAATTGAATGAACAATGACAATGCTGAAATTCTCCTTGCAATGCAGTATTGTCCATTAAAACTACAAGTGCTTCTATACGAAACACCTTATAGCTAATTATTCTAATTTTATGACATGCTAATTAGAAAGAATAAAGTTCTTAATCTGTAACAACTTTGTCATACATAATGATAACAGCTGTTCTCTCTAAATCAAGAGCACCATACTACCTACCACCTGTGATTAATTCAACAAAATGATCTCCTATTCCACATTTGTCATGAACTCATATTATCATTGGGTCTCACTCGATACCATTCAAAATACAAGATATTTGTCTTAAGTGTACATATCCAAGAAAGGCTGACTTACTCAATTTCACAAGTGCATTCCTCTTTTCGCCATGTTCAACGTAACCAAAATTCACCTCCCAGCTCTTCAGGCCTTCATTTTCATCACAGTGTTTATTTCCACAGGAAAACTGACCTGTAAAGAGTCAAAACCAGCAAACAGTGCTTCAGTGATTAACATGAATAGATATGGGGTTGTTATTTCCAGTTCTGCTCCATTTTTGCTTTTCATTTTTCATTTCTTTCAAATAAAAAACCCTCACAAATCTAAAAATAACATCTAGATTAAGGGAACAACAGGGAACAACAAAGCAATCAATCATACTCGTCCAATATTGCCTACTTGCAAAGGAAAAAACATAACTGTGTTTTGAAATGTATGGATGAAGGTGTACATTATGAAATAATAAGCCTAATATGAACTGTGAAAAAATGAATGTCACTAGGATACATCCTATACTCTAAATGATTACTTACTTAGCAGAGGATGATGGATCAGAAGTTGTGATTCTGACAAGCATCTTTAATGACATCAAACTATTCAAAGTATCACGTTTGTACAACAATGAAGATGCCCACATGCTTTTTACATAACTAGTCTACCTGATATACTGGACATACAATTTGTATTCTAGTGCCTATCCATAAATACCTTTCTTTTAAGAAAAGGAAATCAACTTTGTGAGAAATGCTATGGAAAAGCTTTGAAAGCTTCCTTTGGTTTATTATGTGAAAGCAACACTGATTTTAAAACAGATCTGCACATAATCAATTTTGTTTACACCACTGAAGGCCCAATATTGGAGTAATAAAGATACATGCATTCCCTTTGCAGAAGACTGATGTGTATGCAGAGCAGCAGAAAGAATGTGTATTAATAGGCTCACAAGCAGGACTGCTGGTGAACGATTAACCTCAGAAAATTCTGCTTAAGCGGCTAACTAATGGATTGGCAGTGTCCTCAGATACTTCAGTTCTGTAATGAAACACCATTTGCAATGAAAACATTTGAAGTAAAAATCCCCCAGAACTCTCATTAAAAAAGCAAGTTTCAAATTAATACACAGTAAGCATGTTTAACCCTCTGCAAGTATGGCTATCAGAACCCTGGGTCATAGCAATCTCCAACAGGACCTCCTTTCAAAACACTTACGGCAAAGATGGAAAGAAAAGAAGCCAAAGAAATAATTTGGCATCTACAATTAGTAATGCAAGTGTCACCTCTTCTTTCACTTATCTTTGTGACCATGCAAAGACAGCCACCAAATGCTGTCTTTGCAAATGTGAGCCCTCCATTCCTCCTGCAGTCCCTTGTTACCACCCCCAAACCTCAGTAACCGGCCGTGGTTCTCACCACCACTGTACTGACACAGCGACATCAGTACATACCATAAGTACCTACACTGCTAATGCTAATTATCAGACAGGTAGGTATCGATGTGTCATTACATTTCATTAAGGCAATTTATATGGCTGATTTATATTTTAAAAAGGCATAAAAGACCCAGGGCTTTTTTTTAAAGGATTGTTTGGAACTGCACTTGGAGAGTGTCCGGCACCCGCAAGAGGGTTGGGTTCTCGCGCCCCCCAGTGGTGAAAGAGAGGATTTATCCACTCTTGCACTCCATTTGCTTGCTTCTCATTAGGATTCCATTAAAAAGCTTGAAATATATAATTCTGCACCTTCTTCCACATTTTAAAATATGAAGTACCACATATTAAACTTAAAAAGCTATAATTTTCCCCCGATGAAGACATGAAAATATTTTACTTCTCATTTAATTTTAATTATCTTGTATTCAATAAAGCATGTAATTCTGTCAAAAGTAATTATCTATTAATATAATGTGTAGTGCTGAATACAACATATGAATGCAACTACCTTTAGAGGCTTTAATATTTACAGTTTAAAAATCCCCACCATTAATGTTCATGCTTTCTACTCTGAAATGCTATTTTTTTAAAAAAATCATAAAATGCATTTCTAACTTTTTGAAATACATTACAGTACAGGTGTTTACAGAATGCAGCTGTTTAAAGAACTGTAACTGAGTGAAACTGATCAACAGTACAATGCTCTGCAATTTTCTGGCATGTGTATCCATGACTTCTGAAAACCACACATGTATGAGAATCCACCCCAGGAACAGCAATACCTCATTCACCTAATTGCTTGCTTGTTCAGCAAGTTGAAAAAGCCCAAGCACCTCAATCATGGAACAAGAATCACTGTGCAAAGTCCCAGTAACACACTGGTAAGACTTCACACCCAGAATTAAGGTACTGATTTAGAGAAAGGATTGGGAGGCATGATACTCATTCCCACTGAAGCTTTCAAAACCAATTTCGACTAAAATAGGTATCACACAAGAAACTTTAATTAAAAAGTTAACGTTTTGCAGAACAGCACTGGAGAAACTGCTAATCAATAAATTATTTCCTGAGGAGAACTACTGAGAGACTTCAATTACAGGTATAAAAGGCTAATGAGGTATCAGAACTACTGGAGAAAAGCAGCTAAAAAGCCCATCCATTAAATTCTGCATTATCAAACACATTATGGTGGTGTTCATTAAAAACTGATCTAGTGAAAATAAACTGTATGCTCTTTTAATTGTAATACATGCAGACTGGTGTGCAATCTAAACCTATGTGGCATAAAATAGCAAAGCTGGAAGACAAGTCAATTTATTGTACATTATTATCTGATAAACTTCCCAGTACCATCAAATATTATCTAAAAAAATTATGTCAAAAAGCAGCAAAAGGAGCACCAAGAAAAAATGTAACATAACATGAAAGACTGCATTACCTTTTCCTGAAATTACTTCTTGCTCATGTCGCCATCTAAATCCAAACTGTTAAGATAAGAACCAAAAATTGAGTTGTGAATAGTCAACATATTAAGCTCTGTAAAGACTAATTTCAGTTGATTGATGTCCTGTACATGGTTCATCCATTTAATTCTGATCAGGAAAAATTAATTTTTTTCTCTTTTAATTAAAAATATCTCTCTGCCTCTGCTCACCAGCATGATATTTTTTAAAAAAATACTTCAAATGTTTTTATTTTTATAGGAAATCGTCCATGCTGAAAAACAATTACAAAAGCAAACACACTAAGATTTCCACGCAGAAGACAAGTTGGCCTAGAAATCTGGAAATAAACACAAAATAATAAAATGTATTTTATTGAATGACCAGGTGTCAAACAGATTTCATTTCTTAGTAAACAGGAGACACTTCCAATCTGTTAAGCTACAAAACAAAGTACAGAGACAGCAAATAAGAAATTCTCTAGGAAAATAAGACAACAAAGGGAACATTTCCAGTTCAGTGCATATCAAAGTAAAACCTAAATGCAGAACACCCTCCTGTGCTGCACTGCAAAGTTGACAATAGAACTGAACTATCTGACAATACAGACGGTCGTTTATCAGCCTCAAAGTTGCAGACAAGATGCACTGAAGGTTCAAAGACAACCTTGACCTAGAAAATTCTTATCTGGGGAAAATGTCAGGAGTAACAGACCCAGCACAAGCAAGAGCTGCCAGAACACTCTTTCACTGTCTCTACGTAGCCCCACACCAGAGGTTCACATTGGCATTTCTGATTAAAAGCACACACCAGTGAAGACCAAGCCAGACTGGTCATCAGCAGGTGAAGCAGCCTGGGAGCAAGAAGGTTGAGTGGGTCCCCAGCTCTGGCTGTGAGAGCACCTGTGAATCTCTTGGATATGAGAGCAGGGGAGTCCCAGCTGCGTGCGTGTGTGTGTGTGTGTGTGGTGTGTGTGTGTGTGTGTGTAAAACAGTCTGGATCAGCAATTGGAATGTGTCCTTGGCCTCAGGGGTGCATATGTCTTGGGGCTTCTTACTGTTTTCTTCTGAGCTTTGGTCATTGAGGAGGTGGTTTTGCTTATTTTTCGGATACTCAAAGGAGATGCTCTCATGAACCTGGGCCTTACCCTTACCCAGTCCTTCATAAAACAGTAGTTTACTTCAGAAGAAAAGTCCCTAAAGAGATCTGAGCTACAATCTCTACACAGAGATCTTTAAAAAAATTATCTGACTGAAGATTTTGGCTAGGAGCAGAACCATTACAGCTGTGGAAAGACAGATGAGCACATAAGTGCAAGTCTCAATCTGTGCAATATATGTATTTAAAATGTCACAAAATATGTATTTAAAACTGAGCTCCAACTTCTGCTTTGACACCAAGTAGCACAATACAGAATCACAGAATCAAAGAAGAACAGCTCAGGTTGGAAGGCACCTCAACAGACCACCAAGTTCAACCTTCCATGGGGAAGGGAGCCCAGATGAGATATCTATCACCCTGGGCAATGGCATCTGAAAAACCTCCAGCAATGGGGATTCCACTGTGCCACTGGGGAGCTTGTTTCAGCGATTGAATGTTCTCACTATAAAAGAATTTCTTTCTTGTGTCAAGATGAAGCATCAACACGTATCATGCAAAAGGGCTGACTAGCTGAGAAGCTATTATCTACCTCTCATAGCACCTCTCCATGCATAGGACTGCAAAACAGAAGGCACAGGGGGCTAAAGATATCCAGCTTCCAGTTTCTGGAAATGCAGAAAAAAGTGAAGGCAGAAAAAATCTGAAAGCACAGACTGTATTCCATCAGTGCAAATAGGATGAGCAGCTTTTTTAAGACTTCCAAGAAAAAAGGCTGCTTTGAAATCCTTCTGTACCAAACATGGGCACAGATAAATCAGTCACTGAGAAAAATCTCGTATTTTTTTCTATTTTTCTAAGAATGTCTTAAGAAAGGACTTTCATATGATCAGAACATATTTGAGAACAGAAAGAATATATATTTTACAAATTGCATGACACAGCAGTTATGCTAACATGGCAATTCCAAAAATATAGGTAATGTCTTAAATGGGAACAGAGAGTGACCTCAAAGTTAGGATAGATACACTTGAAGTCTGACAGGGAAATACTGTTCACACAACAAAACACACACACAAAAAAAAATCTGGGCCAGAACAGAAGTTTCCCACAAAAGACAGCAAACATATGGAAACTTGGCACAGTAGTGAGAGAAACAAAAATCTGTAAGCATGCTCAAAGGAAATAAGCTGGGGGGATGGGGGGATGGAGCAGACATTGAGCGATATGAAATAGCTACAGGAAAATAAAATCAAATTTACTCAAAAAAGGGGGGAAGGCTTCTTCAGCATTTTAGTTTTTGTTGATTTAATGAAAATTTTGCATTTTAATTAAATGTCTTAATTGTATTTAGATGACTGTCATATTTTCTTCCTAATACAGCTAAGCCCAGTCTTTGCAAATATTTACCAGTGAACGTAATTTTCAATACTATAAACAGTCAAAAAGAAGTATATAGGCTGGGTTACTGCGTGCTAGAAACACTGAGACACATCTGAGTTCAGCACCACTCTTTGGAAAATCACAATAGAAAATTCATGTATACTCTCTGACTAAGAAGTTAGTCAGCCAAAAACCTGGAAAAAAAATGAAGGCAGTTCCAGTCAAGAAGAAAACCTGGTGCTGGAATTGGGCTGTTTCTCTCAGGAAATTCTATTTATTTACAAGGCACATACAAATCCTGTTTCCACAAACAGAAAAGAACAACCAGCAAAAGATGCTGCTTTAGAATAGACTTCCAAAATTTTCTGCCAGCATTCAAGTACGAAACTCTTTTTAGACTTTTTTTTTTTTTTAACAGTAACATTCCATGGGTTTTTAGGCTTCATCTACTGCTCCTCTCCAAGCAACCTCTCCAGCCTTCCTTTTTTAACCCCTTTGCATTTTCTGCCTTTCACGCACAATGTACCTCTTCATAAAACATCATCTGACAGAAATGTTCCTATTCCCACAGAAGCACATTTTTGAGGCAGTGACAATGCTTGGATTCAAACTGCTGCTTATTAAGTAACTTCACAAATTCTCACAACTCCCTTTCTATGGAAGGGGTACGAACATTCTGGTTTTACAACATATCCACAAACATAAGGCAATTTTTAAAAAGGCTATACTTCAAAACCCAAGATGATTTACACTATGAAAATACCTTATTCTCCTTGTATCTGCTGAGATCTGCTATACAGTATTCTTTGAACAATTTGTCATAATATTTCTTTGCAAGCCTCTTCTCCCTAAAACAAAAAGTTTTATTTTTTATTAAATAGAGAAGACAAGATAATTCACTTTACATTGTAATCACGTTAGCAAGACAAAGACATTGTTTCAGTGAAAGAACACAAGTTGTAGACCTAGAAATGCAACAGATACACAGTCATTAAACTAAGAAGTAATTTCCATAAAACTGGAAAAATAAATACAAAATAAATCCACTGTACATAATAAACTGTATTTTTTCAAACTCTGCTTTCTTCAGAGTTTTTGAACAACCATTTGGATCTCAGAGAATCACTATTACTTATTAGTTCTTTCTGTTATCAATTCATGTTGGCATTTGAGCAATATTACAATATGAAAGAACTTTTAACGGTCTTTCGTTTTCAAACACATCGAAGAATGATCACCAAGTATGCACAGTAATTCTTAATTAGTAAGGGAAACCATAAATTTAGTACAAGTGATCTAAAAATAACATATCCTATAATAGTTTCAGGTACCAATTCATGTCTGCTTCATCTTCTTCATTCCACAGGAATCTATGGTTTTCTCTAATAACATCAAGATCCGTCTTGTCATTTGCTCTATAAAAGGACACATTTTTTTAGTACAATGTAACATTAAAATGAAAATCCATCAAATAATAATTTGGTAAGCATCAATATTTTACAGTTCTGATCTGTACCTCACAGCACAAAGGAATACATTTCTATGAAATAAAACTATCGAAAATGTATTCCCTGGCGTATCCTGTTCCCAAATAAAAAAACTCATGATGGAAAATGGCCACTGAAATTGTGATGATGTGATCCTCTCTGAAAACACTTTTTATACTCTTTATTGAAGACAGTGATGTTAAAATGCAATTATAGATAGCTCTAAAGTTGTTATTCTGGACAATGGATAGCAATTCTGCACATTCAGAAGTATTTCAGACTGTTATTTTGAAGATACTGACAGAAATTTCTCAATGTACCCTTTATTAATGATCACCTGTCATCCTTCCTTTTACATAACAAAACAAGAATAATTCAGCTCATGCCAAGTTCTTACCTAAAAATATGAAAACAAAATGAAACAAGGCAGTTTTGTGTTTGGGTATTTCCAATTACTGTAGTTACCATTTCCAATTACTGTAGTGACCAAAAAAACTTAGTAATTTGATACACAGCTACATCCATCTCTGCTCCCAAAGCTATAACATGTATTTAACAGCTTTACATAACAGGGGAGCTTTGAGGTCAGGAGGGGAAAGGTTGCAAATGGTTCTCACCCCGATCTTCGGAAATCCTCTATTTTGCCACCATAGTATAAAATGTAGTCATGCACAAACTTCTTGTGTCTTTCATACTGAATAAAGCAATTAAGGATTGTTTCAGAACTTATTTCCTTCTACCACAGTTTAAAACAAAAAAAGAACACCCAACCAAAATGTTTTTATATATTTAAGAGAAAGACTTTGCTTTACACAAAGAGTTCAGCAATTAAAAAAAAAAATTAGAAACTTAATAACCTCTCATAGAAGCTAATTTCCAAATACAGGAATTCAAGGCAATTTCATCTTTAAACCCTCATTCATCACTTATAAAACTGCCCTCCTTTATCAAAGATGCTCTGTATGCATATACACAGAAACTTGGTTCATTTTTTCAGCTGTGATTTAGACAACAGCTTCTTTGTACTGCAGTTATGGTTTAAAACAAGTTTGTGCTTTTCTATTATAAAAACAGTCTGATTACTAAAATGGAATAATTTGTTACATTTGTACCACCAACATACAAATTAAAAGTTGTATGTTTTAGTTTGGAAATGAAAATCATGGAAAAATATGTAATGCTTCTTAGAACACTTTGGCCTCAGTGTGAGGCCAAAATAGAAACATAATTTGAAACACATTTGTACCATAATTTGAGCAAAATAAGTAACTACTTATTGAGAAAATAAGTGTCTTCACGAATAAAAACTTTATACATGGTTTCCTTAGAAGATTCTCAATTAACTTTTATCTTAACAGCAAAAAGAAGCTCCTCTGAAGAATGAACTCAGTATCTGGTGCTGCACTGTCACCTAATGTGATAATTGAGAGATCCCAGTATTTTGCCATAATGGATAACCTGTGCTCCATATTCAAACTTGAAAAATGAAACAGAAGGATACAGCATCCATTGATATCAAGTGAAATCTTCTTTTTTTTGCTTCTTCCCTGTTAATAACAAACATGTTCCAGTGAAAACTATGTTTCCATTAAGAGTAAAATGTCTCACAAAAGCAATATGTAAAAGATACCTATCACATTCTTCAGCTGCAAATTGTCTGTGAACCACACTGCCTTGTTTTGGTTTTTGGAATGGCTTTATCAGAAGGGCATCTTCCTGTATTCTAAAGGTAGCAAAAAGGAAGAAAAGTTAGTCAAGAACTTTTCATAAGCAATAAAATTTTCATATGCTAACCTTTGCACTCTCCTGAGTATCAAAAACTGTTATATTGCTATTTTTGACAAGAATAAAATGAAACTTCAGAACCACCATCAGCTTGGACCTCATTTGCAGAACAAAATTAGAAAGTCATTGGCTTCCAGCTGGCATTTAAAGTCAATTGCCTAAAACAGCAATTTGTAATATTTGTTTTTATTAATATTATCACTATAGAACCACAATGATAAAACTTGGAAGACTTCTCAGTTTCACCCTGACATTTAAAGTTCTTTACAAATCTCAGCTACAGAGCAAAGTAGGAACAGGAAGGACAGTGCATTCACTGAAAGAGAGTGACTGGCAGTAACCCTATTCTACCCTTTCAGGCCAATGTCTCAAAACCTCATTAAACAGCTCTGCCTCTTGTAGTGCAATCACCAGAATCACAAATTTAAAAGTCAATTACCATGTAATGAATCGTACTTGTCAGCAGGCAGCTAAAATTACTTTTAGAGTTCAACAAAGTAATAAAAAGTTAAATATATACACTTTAGCTAGTAAAAGCTATGTTTAGTTAATTTCATTCACAAACTGCAGTGAAGAAAATATTTTTTGCCATAATTATCAGCAGGCAGAAAGGATGGAAATCAGAAGCCTGAAGAAAGCAAGCCACAGAATTTGTTTCTAGCTATGGAATATAGGACTCTAGAAACTTAAGGTATCATTTACTCAAAAGGATCTGTAAGCACAAAATTCTCATAAGAAAGGTCTATAAAACAGCAATTTGGAGAGAATTTACTACTATTTTCCTTAAAGTGAAAATAAATACCATGATAGAGCAAGAAAGGGAACGCACATAAGAGCTCTACTGGGAACCAGCAGTGGTGTGCCAGAACAAGGATAATGATGGTATTTTTGAAAGGCTCCCAATGGTTAGTTAATATTCCACCTAGAAAGTGGAATGGTAGAATGTGCAGTGGCATCTAAAGAAAATGAAATCTGAACAAAACCAGTCACTACTTTAATAGAGAACAGCTATATTCGTAAAATAAATGGAATGGCACAATGCCTGCTATTATTCCAAAGATTAAAACACAATTTTTTTCCCCAGAATGCAATCAGACACTCCAAAGTCCCTTCTTTCAATTCTTCTATAAAGGAAAAATATGCAAGAGTCCTAGGAAAGTTTCCAGAAAGTCTTCTGAAATAAAGTCCAACAAAAGCGCAAGGGACAAACAGGAAAAAGTAAGAAAAGTAAAAATAAGTTCTTCACTTTGCATCTCTATGTGTTTTATATCTACAAAGCCTGCTACCACTTGGCCTTTTTTGCCTTGCTCTCCTAGCAGGTCCATTTGTCCTGATGGATCACAGTGGTGTGAACAGCGCTGCCAAAACCCAGCAGTGGGTACTAACGCTTGGAAAAACAAAACACTCTGCTCCAAGAACTGAGGGGCAAATACACACCAGATGGAGATGGCAGAACAGACCTTAATCAGCTGCCCGTAGGAGATGACAAGCTTTGGCAAGCTTGAGATGAGGAGATTGATTTTTTCAAAAACCGTTTCAATACCAGACCTTAAATGCAACAGCATCATCTTCTATGCACACTAAGAGGCCATTTGTAGAAAATACATAATGCAAAGTGTTAATTCTATACTACATTACCTTTTAGTCTTTTGCAGAGACTTCTCTCCACTCTCCTCATCACTAAAATCAGAATCATAGCCTCCATGGCCATGTGCCTGAAAATAATAGACCAGTCAATATATCTGCTAATGTAATATGGATATGGCATAATTACAAATCAGTACTATCCATCATGCATAAATAAAAGATAGAAAGACAGAGAGCAAGCAAACAAAGTGCAAATTCTCACATGTCTAAGCCAAACAAAATTCCACAGACAGTGCAGACAACGCAGATTATACTCCAGATAATACAGGACAAAGAAAGATGACTTTGTAAAATAGATCACTTTATAAATAATTTATATGCATATGTCCTCATATTTAATCTTCACATATATGCAGCAAACTAAAAGTATGATAAATACCTTGGGTTTTTATTTTCTAAACAATGTAATGTTTGTAAGACAAAGGCGAGTATCTTCCCCAGGAGGTAGTCTTTCAGGGGGCTGAAGGACAGCAAGTGATATGCCCACATTATAAATGCAGGAAAATGGGAACAAAAGTTTATTGGAAGAATTTTAGATCATTAAATCTTACACTGGTAGCTGGAAATCTGATTGAAACAATACCAAAAATACAAAACAATACACCTGCAGAAATGTATCGCCTCATCAGCACAACATTCCTACCAGAAAATGAAACCTTTTCCACACACCTTGGGACTACAATGTCAAATTAATGCATATAAGAGAACAAAAAAATCCATATTGTAATGCTTTCAAATGACCAAACACTGACTGATGCCCAGATCACCTCCATTTTTCAAGGCACAGTTCCATGTTCAATTCCTTCAGGAGATGCAATTGCTTAAGTAGAACTCATCTCCTTTCCCTCACTCCTACTCTGAGACCTTCCTTCCAGTTACAGGTGTGAAAGTACACATGAACCAGATCAAACAACTCACCCAAGTTACAAAGGAACCTAGGCAAAAAACCCCTTATTTTAACCCAAAGAAGTTTCCTTACAGTTCGTCCTGAGCCCCCACAACCTACAGCAGCCAGCTGAAGGGGCAGCAAAGGAAGAGAGCAGCCAAAGCTGGCCATAGCATAAGGCAGCATTGACTCCAAACAAGCTTTTACACAGCTGAGGTAAAAACAAGAGGTATGGTTATTAATATAGCAGCGTGTGGAAAGGTTCCACACACGCTACCAACGCATCTTGGTAAGTGAGACTGGGTAAGAAAAGACAATGGGTTAGAAAACAAGGGTGTTTGATTCAGCTGATTCTTATGTTACCTACAGTTATATTCCTCCTCAGCCAAAAAGCTGAGAAAAAAAAATCTGATAAAAAAACACAACTCCTCAGGATGATTTTGATGAGGTGCCTTCTCTTGATGCAAATGTCTCACAGAAATGCCATGCTGAAGAGTCAGCTGTGTCCTCTACTGACACCAACAACTGGTTTGTATCGTGCACAGTGTGTAAAACACTATCTTCTCAAACTGACAGTGAAGGACTCTTTCTAAGATTTTTAAAAACACTTTACTATTATTATTATTATTAATAATAATAATAATAATAATAAATACTGTAATGTTCCTCCTACTCTTCTGGATGCTTCTGAAGAACACATAACTCTTCTACACATATATATTTCAACAAAAGTCAAAACTTTTTCTGAACTATTTTCTATTTCCCAGGAGACATAAAAAATGTCCATTACCAAACAAAACAGAAACAAACTAAAAAAGCAAACAACCCCCCCAAACAAAACAAACAAAATCCCAAATCAAATAAACAAGTGCAGCAGATGTCTGCTGTAAACCATTCTCATGCACCGGCCAAAAAGCAGCAACGATGTAGTCTCATAGCTAGGTGGTTCTATTAGCCAGCCTGTCACTACTTTTGTTAATGAAGTTTATATGGTCTTTAGAAAAGTCTGAACACTCCATGAGTATGCAGCAAAATATTTATACTTGGCCTCAAATTTAAAACTTATCATGCGAATCTGGGAATGTTTTAAATGGCATTAGTAATGCTTCCCAAATGAACATCGAGAGCTTCCTTCACACTCAAAAGGGCAGAAAGTCCCAGACAATACCATGAGCATGAAAGATAGAGAAGTACTGAAACAGGCAAGAAAAGGAATGCTCAAATGAAAGGAGATTTTCACAAAGCAGTTGCCCTTGGACGATGTACCCCAGGAAAGAGACATCCTCACTAACCAGCTCTCAAGTGATTCCAGGAATGATTCAAATAAAAGAAAAAAAAAAAAGATGCAGAAAAGCTGCTCCAACAGAGTCGTACTGTAGGGCTCTCAGGAGTTGATGACTGCCTTTTGTAAAGCTGACTGTGAATGTAAGGGCAGGTATAGCTAAGGATGAGGCTGTTCTTCCAAGAGGAAAGCTCTTCACAGCTTCAGACATTCCTCTGAATACCACAGTAATACCTCACAACACCTCACAGGATAAATTCAGAGTGGAAAAGAACACAACCCATGACTGATGTCCTGACTCTTTTGGATCACTCTGCTGAAGGTAACAGCAGGACGGACAGGTACTGCATTGGTGCTGAGTTTGACAGCAGCAGCTCCAGCCGTGCTGGACCAACCTCACTGAGACAGGGACTGAGTGATTTCTAACCTGACACCTTGTGATGATTCCAAGATGACCTGACTTATGGTAAAACATACCTAATTTACTGCATTAACTGCATCAAAGAACCTCATTGCTAAATGAATCTCGCCATTTTGGTAGGAGAATGTAAACAGAGACCTACTGAATACTGTAAAATTTCATAGCAGATTTCTCCCCTTCTGCACAAAATAAAACAAAAAAAAAAAAAGGAAAAAAAAAAAAAAAGCCAGACAACAATCCCCGATAAGGAAAACATGTAGAGGAGCAGATACCAAAGCTTTGTACCCAACCTAGCAGATGTAGACATGGATATGCGTAATTATCAACAAAATTTCAAAACTTAAAGTAACTACTTTCACTATTTAATAAACCCCTTAAATATAAACTTTGCTTTGATGGAATTTGTCAGACTCAGAATGCTTCTAGTAAATTATTAATACAAATACCAAGTGTTTTATCAAAACACAAATCTGAAAGCTATGTAACTTAAATGGTACAGTGTATTTTGCTTTGCATCAACTTTGAATTTTTTATTCCCAAATAACAAAACAAACTGAAACCACAAAATTAAAATAAGCACAAATATGCTTTGGGGTACATTTAGCTCACATTTAAGTAATCCAAACATCTTGGATTATTTAATAATGAAACAACTGGAAACAGAACAGGGCCCACTAAACTCTCAGCTCCTAAAACCCACACAGAACACAGTAAATGCACAACTGATGTCAAACTAAGATAGCAACATTTGATGTTAACACAGGACACTACAAACTGCCCAGCATTGCATTTACAGCAGGTATTTGCATCCAGAGAAGGCACCTCCTTTAAGCCTCTCCAATGGGATAAACACTCACTGGTGAAATGAACACATCGCAGTTTGTGTTGACTCCTAACCACAACATGTGGCTGAACATGAAACACCAGTCAAAAGGAGGAAAAAAAGGCAAAACAATCCTACAAAAATATTCCCAACTGCTGGCTCCTGACCTAGGGCCCAGTCTTGCCACTGCTCTCATAAGCATCGCTCCCATCCTTCCCTTTTCTGCCCAGCACGCAGGCCTGTGGCCGTGTCTGCTCACAGCCCAGATGTGGCCAGAACAGGTCCGAGTGCTCGTTTTAGTACCAACTATTTGGGGAGGGTCTGAAGGACGCACCGGATCTGTAAGAGGACCTGGGGAGCCATCCTTGATGGATAAAGGATGCTGTGTGGAAGGTCAGGATGCTTCACTGCAACATGCTCTTCCCACCTTGATGTTGGTCTGTGAAGCTTTGCCACCCCCACTTGGGGGAAAAAAACCTTGAAAGTAAGTACAACTAGCTTCAAATCTATTCTTCCTAGTAAAACCTATTACAAGGACTGCCTGCATATACCGTACAGTAAATAGCCCTAACAAAGAGAAAAGGCACTCGCAATATACCGCCCCTTTATTACAGCTATGAAAGAAAAAGTCCGAATAAAAAGTAGGTGACAGCAGACAACGACATCGAAGATCAGAGCTTTGTGGAGCTCCACAGAGAAACCGAACACCGGCCCGTGCGTGTCGGGCGCAGCTTCCGAAGCCGTTCTTTCTCGCTTGCTTTCCCTCAAGTGGCCCAGCGCTGTCCTGGGCGGCCCGACCCTTCGTCCGCCGCCGGAGTGGGGCATAGGCACGGCCCCTGGCCCGCCCGCCGCCCGGGGAGGGCGGCCCGGCCCTTCCCCCCACGGGCACGGCTGGGCCCCTCCGCCATGGCGGCCGCGGCCTCCGCCGGGCCTGTCCCCGCCCGCCTCTGCCGGGCCCCCTCCATCCGTCCCCGCCAGCCCCACTCACGGCCGCGGAAAGGCGCAGCTGGTTGGGCTCCATGGCCGCGGCGAGGGCCGCCTCCGTCGCCCGGCCCTGCTCCCAGCCCCGGCGCTGCTGTGCGGGCCGCTCCCGGAAAGCGGGGCAGAGGCGGAGCAGGGCCGCACCGGGGGCTCCCTTCCTCCCTCCCTCCGCCGCGGGCGGGCGGCGCGGGGCAGCGGGGCGCGGGGGAGGGCGAGCGGCGCGGCAGGGGAGGGGAGGGGAAAGCCGCTCATCATGTTTAGGGGCGAGGGGAGTCTCCCTGCCCGGGAACCCGGTCAGCGGCCCCGGCTGCCGCGGTCTCCGCCTCTGGGAAGGTAGGACTCTGCCGCAGGGGCTCAGAGAGGCCTGAGTGCGCCCCTCTCCCCGGCCCGGGTCCCCCCCGTACCACCCCCGGCGCTTTCGGGCAGCGCAGTCCCTGTTGTGGGGGCTCGGGCTTAGATCCCGCTGCGGGTGTCGGGGCTCGGCGAAAGGGTCCCTCGGGAGGATCGGGGAGGCGGGGGTCGTTGTTCGGGAGGGGACTCTCGCGGACAAGGGGACCCCTCAGGCCAGGAGGCCCCGGCAGGCGCTCTGCGGTGGGCAGAAGCTGCCAGGCGTGCCCGGGAGGTGCGCGCTGCCCTCGGGGCGGCACAGACCGCGATCGTGGCCTCGGCACGGCGATCTGTGCCAGCGGCTTCTCTTCAGTCGCATCTCGCAGTTAGAAGAACGAAAGGCAGTATGTGACAGTTTCCCTGTGACGACCGACGGCAACTGGGCGATAAGAGTTTGGGAGCCTGTGGGTTGGCTCATAAAAAGGACCTTTATAAGCCAAAAGTATTTGCTGATAAAGTAGCTGGGAAGCACTAATCTTCGGCTTTAAGTCATCAGATACAGCAGTTAGCTGTCAGTGAATTGATAGTTTCCCATCAAACACAACCTGGACTGCTGTAATCCATCACAGGTACTTTCTTCTGGACTGTGTTAGAGTTTCCAGTTGTGTTATTGATTCCTGGGTAGTTAAACCACAGATACACTTAATACAGGGAAATATTAAAAATTTAAATACTGATGCTGCCCTTGTAATGTGCAAGTTGTAAAATATAAGTTGTAGGTAGTTGCTTTTCTGCAGTAAGGCAATCACACACAATAGTTGACAGTGTATCTCCATACCTCGGCTGCCCAGTCTCTGTTTTCAGATTTTTTTTTCTCCTGACTTAGTGTTTGTGTTACTTCTTATGTCATTATCGCTGTGAAGGGATACAAAGATGATGCTAAAGTGTCCCATGGAAAGGAATTGAGTACCACTGTGTGTATTTGAGTGCATGCAGTATTCTACTGAAGTTCTACAATGCGGCCCGTTTCCTCTAAAGGGCAGAGATCTGCTGCAAAAATGGAATTATCCTAATTAATAATTTAAATATATCAAAATAAATAATGTATACCCTCAAAGCTGTAATAGCAGGCATCTTTTTGTTGTTTCTGTCTTATGGAAATGACAGACTTGCTTTAGTGTGAATGAATCCTGACATGATTCTGGAAACTGGGCCAGCATATAATTGATTATGCACTTTGAAGAGTGGGAAAGGTAGAGGAAACATTTACAATTCTTGAATCTCTTGGCATTGTGTTGTGGCCACAAAAACCTGCATATAGAAAAAATACAGTTTCTGGGACAGGAAAATTCTGCAGTGAGTCCAACTATAGCAGCTGCTGTAGATGCTGAAGTTATGTTATAAACAGCTTTTCTGAGAATAGCAGCTAGATAATTTCATCTTGCTTTCATGCTATGCTTTTCTGATGTCTAACTGTATTGCTTTAGAACATCACCTGACTGCATTTAATATGTGGGCTACAGTAAGCTACAGCTGGAGAATGGATTCAGAAATGGCCTCCTAAATAAACTGGAAGTTGAAACTGAACATGCTCTTAGCCCTTAGTATATGCATTATACTTTTTTTCCAGTGGGAGTATCTCCGTAGGTTAATTCTAGCAACAGTATGTTTTGACACCAAAAAGGCACTTCTCTCATGTGAGTCCCACAGGACTGGAAGGAAAAAAACCAGACAAGATGGGCATAACTCTTTACAGGGCAGGAGGTGCTGTGTTTTAAGTTGGATTGCAGTGACTGTACAGCCAAACCTTAGGAGCACAGCTTTCCTTTACAAGTCAATCTGTGCCAATCTTTATAAGTAAGTCAAGCTGCCACTGAAGAGAGCATTGTTCTTGAACTGGCCTTAGTGCTCATCTGACCACTCCTGCTGAACTGCAGCATTTAATCTTCTGCCACCCTAGCTCCTGTGACTGTCCTGATTTGGTGTCTGCGTGAGTAACCCTGGTGGGGCAAAAAAAAGTTAGGGATGGAGGGATGGGACAGGAGGGAAGTTGGAGGTGAAAAACAGGGGCTGCCCTTTCAGCAGTAGCCCTCTTTTAGATTAGGTCAGGAGTAATGTGAAACAATAGCCTTAAATTACAGTAGCCCTGAACTTCGTGGTCCACAAAGGAGTAAACATCAGTGTAGCTTTAACTTTAGTTCTGCCATAAATCTAGAACGGGCTAAAGTATGAGACCTGGTGTATCCAAAAAATTTAAGTCAGACATGGTACATACATCAAGAGATGCAGAATTCAAAGTATTATACTTGACATACTTACTGAGCTGTTCCTGAAAGGTTCTAGTATAGGAGATTTTACAGCTTCATACCTTAATCTATTAACCTCTTAGGTATAAAGGGGTTTTTCTTGCTATCTAAGAAAAATCTTCCTTGTTGCTACTTGAGTTAATTTCTTAATGTCCTGCACTAGTTTGTACAGAAAGCAAGAAGTGATCATCATTTGAATAACATCTTTAAATACTGGAAGACATATATCCCCACAGTTTTCCCTTTTTGCAGCCTGAGAAAGTACATTAATCTTTCTATATAGGTTATGTATTGGAGAACTCCTACATTTTCTTGCTCTTTTTCTGACTCAGATTTCTCTATGTATTTTTAAGAAACACGAAGCGTAGATGTTTACTCCTTAACAGTATTTAGCCAGGAAGAAACACATCAGCCTTCCTGCAGAAGATGATTGCCTCCTAAGATCTTCTGGTAAAGTTGTTTAAACTCAAGAGCCTCTGATCTGTTAAATCAAAATTAGTTTGGTTAGGCAATTAAAAAAAAATCGTTCCAGTTTTTAATGAAGCAAATCAGAAGGCTTTGCCAGCAGGCTCGAGGAGGCAGCTACCACTGGTATGGAGACCAAGGGCAGGGCAGTCACTGACAGCTACATCTATTGTGAGCTGTTGCCGGAGACTACATTTGAGTTTGATTATGTGGAAGCATCAAGAATGCTAGTAAAACTGAGATTTGTCCTGTTTAATCTTTCCTCTTTCTCCATTAAGTCAATTCTTTTGTTGACAAATGAGGAAATTACTTTCTAATGCTATTTGATATTGGCACCTTCCTATCTCCTACATGTCTATTAAGTAAGTTGCCAAATCATTTATTTTTGTGTCTTCATTGTACAAACAGTACTTTGGCATCTGTCATGTTCCTGATTTTTATCTCCTCCTATTTGAAGCCCCCTAGTAATTTGTAGAAGAAGCAAGTAAAGCTAAAAATGGACGTTCACATATGCCAGTAACATCACATTCAGGAACTGTAGCTCTTTTTCATTTAGCTGTACCCATGCAGAATTTCAGGGATGCGCTGTGCCTCCCAACAAACCCTGAGGAAGGTATACATTATAATCAGGCAGCTGATTCCCAAGCTTAAGACTTCCTGACAGTCAGGGAAAACCAGTGGGGCTATACATGAGGGGCAGTGGCTCACACTCACCAGTCCCCATCACAGGTACTGGTCACTCCAAACTAGTCATTAAGGACTAATGATGCTCTGTAATCATCTAGAGGCTATGTGGAGATAGCTGGCAGTGCATATCTGGTTTGTCAAATTCAATAAATGCTATGTCCCACATTTTTTTGTCATGCAGGGAATATTAAACATGAATTTTAACTAGCCACTAGATGTCAATGTTGCTGTGCTAAAAGGCAAATACAGTTTTATTTGTTTGGCTGATAATTTCCTCAAGAAAAGAACTTACGTTTTTAAAGATATTTCCAGTTTAGAGTCAATATATATATTACAAAGAATAATCATAGATGAGCCCATGCTATGTCCATTATTTCCAGAGCAGCTATACAGTTTTTTGATATTTTGAAGTTGCAATTACCATTTCAGTGCAGAATCATTGTTAGAAAAGTGCCTTTGAAAAAATAGCATGTGATTGATCATTAGTTTCCTTCCTTGTTCTAAAATCCCAGACCTTTGTATAAGTAGTCACAATCATTGTATTGCATTTCACTTGTTAACAAGATAAAATAGAGCTAATAAATATAACATCTAATCCTTTTATAAGAGTATTGAATTTCCTAGATTCTAGTTATCTGCGGACATTTTTTCTTAACTATTCCTGTTTAACACCACTGGATATCAATGTCAGATACATTGCGTGGAGGCAGAATTTCTAGAACGTGAAGACTTCCAATATGAGAGGCAATTTGGAATACAGTTCTTTCGAAGATCTGTAAATGTAAAGACAGATCTGACAGATGGTGGCATTTTAGAAGGTAGAATTTGACCAATGGACCTTTGTTATTCCTGGCTCCTCTACCTCTAGGGTGAACAAATCACTGCCATCTCCACACAACTACTTACTGCCAAGTGCACTGAAGGTGCTGGTTCTATTGTCTGTTTACAGAGCATTTATTTTGAGACCAAAGTGTGGAAATTGGTTGAATAAACAGTCATGGAAAACTGAAGAAGACAACAGTGCACATCCTGAATTCAGATAAAGCTTTTCCTACTGTTAGGATAAAAACAAATGTCAAAGGCACTTATTAAAAATAAAGTTGAAATTTCCTGTTGATCTGAAAATCTCCCAAGAAGTCAAAGATGTGGAAATTGCACCCTTTTTCTCAGCTGATCAGTTTGGTAAACAGAATCCCAGTTTAGGCCACAATGTTAGAAAATAGAGCTTAAATAATCTGATTTATTCCCTTAGCTCCACCTCCTATGATGCATATAAGGCCTCTCAACTTCATACACAATCCACAAGATTTTTTTTATTACTGTTGATAGAAGAGCAGCCTTAGTCTTCATTATCATGTACTGAAGTAGCTGAAGTCCTACTCCACAGTTTATTTGATGGTAGCATTACTTCCACTCGTAACATGCCAAAGCATCACAGATACACTATAGAAGAACTCTAGCTGTTTAAATTCCTAACATCTATTTTAATTTTCTTGCCTATGACTACAGTTATGTAAGAATCTTATAGTATCTTGAAAACCAGATTGCTTCTATCATTCCTTTTGTTGTAATTAAGGGAACACTCAAAGCATCAACCTCGATCCTAAAACTTCTGTGTACTTCAAAAAATTTCATTAAAATTAATTTCTCTGCAAGCCCTTGTTAAGATGTAGAGTGTAAATAATAGCAGTATGATCCTGTAAAGACTGATTCAGTTATGAAAATAAACCAGACTTTGATTAAAAAATAACTCTTAGAATCAACTTATTTTTGTAAAATGTACAGAATTTTACTAAATAAATCCCCTAGAGATATATTATGTAGACTCCTGTCTAGTGTCCTTTAATGGTCCCTGCTAGTCCCACATTTGTTTTGTGGCAGGTGATTTTGGTCTCCAGAGCTTAGTCTGGCAACTCTGCTCAGAACAAAGCTCACAACAAGATTACACATGCATGTAGGCATGCATAAACTTGAGTAGTGACTTCAGCCTATCAGGAATTTAATTTAAGAGTAATTACCAGTATGTACAAAATACTAGTTCTTAGTTTTATCAACCTGCATTTAAGTAAGTGGAATATAGAAACTAACTCCTCCACCATGTTCCAGTTTTCATTTGAGGAGATTTTAGTTCATTATGCTTAAATTCCCAGAACTATGAAGTATTTCCTAAGAGAGCAAAGAATGCCTAATCTTACTTTTATGGCTAGATCTGCTTTGGTTGAAAGTGACTGATGGCATCCAATTACATAAATACAAGAGAAAGGCAAATTTGTTTTTCCAGTTTGATATCAGAGTTATTATATAAGATGAAAAAATCACAGAAAATAATAAACAAGAGAAAGAAAATCTAGTAATGTGGAAATAAAACAACTAACAAGCAATGTACTTATTTTCTTTAAATTATACTGTTTCCCACTGGATTTTTTTTGGAAGGGGGAAAAAAGAATACATGAGCAAAGTTACAGTCCATTATATTTTTAAACCCTAGTGGACAGGATATGCATTCCCTCTTTTCCTGACATGTATTTTTGTGCATAATGTCTACCATGTGTATATATTCATAATATTCATTTATGAGAATTGAGGAAAGGGACAAATCATTGACAGGGAATGTTTGGACTCAGAAGTCTTCTGTATAGAAAGGTGACAGACAAGTCACTGTCATCTGACTGGTGTGAGCAGTTAGGCACTCTTTGTGTTGCCAGCATTCTCCGTAACCTGCAAGAGGAAAGCGCCTTCAAGTCTGAGTCTAAGATGTAACGTGAATAGAGGTGTGTGGTCTCAGTCCTGCAAACATGTTCCACAAAACACCTGTTTTTTAGAGATATATTTCATCTTAACTCAGAAGGCCAGTCACAAAAACTGTACTGTGGAGCTGGTAAGCTGAGTTCATCACAGTGCTTTCCAGTGCTTGTCCTTAAGCAACAAAAATACATCAGAGATTACTTGCAATATACAGTGCTGCAGTCAGTTGTTTGGAATCTCGCAGTCAGATTTTAAAAAGTAAGGTATAAGATAATGTAATGATGACAGAATCGACCCTCACTTTATCTTACTATTTCAGTGGGATTACATGGTAAAGTAGTACAGTAGCTGCATGTAGAGACTGTTGGTATTCAGGTTGAGGTGATCAATAATTGATCCTTCAGTGAAACGGGGATATAAAAAAGCTGCTCTGAGTGCTGAAGTAGGAAGAATCAGTTAAAAATTCCTATTTCACAGTTTTTAATGAACATGCTTATAGAGTACTGCTGTGAGACCTCATTTAATTAATAATACCATGAGCCATTCTGCTAGAACTGACCTTTTATTAGTAAAAGTATACTACTGATCACCAGGTTTTAGAAAGAATAGGGATAATATTTCAAATTAAATACAATTTTATGTTATTTAATCACCAATATTGTTAAGACATGAAGTACTGAAATACTATCAACCTTTCTATTGAAAGTATTTCCAGAACACTATTCATTCCATGGCACCTAAGTGGAATGGGAAACACAACTATCCTAAATGGCAACCATTAGTCTAACTTAGTTACAAATATCAAGTTATGATATTTATAGCCAGCGATACTGAGCTCTGCAATATCTACAACTCTAGAAGTAAAAATGGTAGACTCAAAAAAACACTGAGGAAAGTTATCTACTACAACTAAAAAGAAATATTGTAGCTTGTACCCTGGGGGAGATCCTGCTACTTGCTGAAACCACATTCAATTTGCAAGTGGTAAGTCAAAATGTTAACAGTTACATATCCAGATGACTGCTTTTCTTGAATGGAAACAAAACATAACCGCATAGAAGATAAGGGTCAGGATGTGAAGTGAGATTTGAGTGAAAAAACATTTCCTTTAGCTATTCATAAAATATTCTCTCAAGTTCGCATTACACTGGCTTTAAATATATTGCTCATAAAAAATGGCTTGTGTTATTTAGATCTATATTAGGATCTGTTTTACTGTTTTTTATCAATCTTGGTTTAGTAAATCCATGCCACTCTTTCCCTGTAAACCTTTTATTTGAAGCCTTAACAGAGTCACTATTTGGCAGGTTTCTATGAGTCTGTTAACAAAAGGAAAATACTATTCTGACTACCTCATTTATCTTAGATATGGTCATAATCCAGCCACAAATGTTAAGAACTAGAAAAAGTAAGAGGACTAGTGAAAGATTTTGATATTTTCTTACTTGAAGACATCAATACCCACAGAAAAATACGCCCAAACAACAGAATAGTAAATTGTTCTCCCATTTAAAAAGATATGTGAATATTAGCTTCATTAATATATGAAGGTACTGTTGTACTGTGGTCTAACACCACAGTATGAAAAACAAAGCTTTAAGTTTACGATGACATCCATGATTTGTATTGATTGGCAGTTCAGTGCAGCCTTAAGAACAACACAAATACCCCATCCTTGGAGCCGAAGACTCTTTATGAAAAGGCATCACAGCCCTGGTCACAGATGCCCATCGCATGCATCCACACAGATCCTCAGCAAGGAGGGATTTAGCTGTCTTTGGAACATCACCCATTCTGAATCTATAGCAACCCTCCTCTAATATGCGAAGCTATTTTTAGCATCAGGGCAGCCTTGAAAACAGCAGGTAAAGCATGAAAAGAATGAATAAGTGGTTGTGGTGCTCGCCTGTGAATAGAAGCTATATATAGCTCTTGAGAGAGATCTTAATATATATGTGTATATATAATGTGCATATGAAGGGATATCTGTCTCCCTGAGGGGGAAGCGGGGGTATCGGAAACATTGAGTAGAGCATTATTACTATTTGTGATCTGAGCAGTTATCTAAAAGGTCATTATTTCCAATTGGTCTGTTTAAGAAAATAAATTGTTAATGGAATTGGGTAGCTTTGATCCAGTCTTTATTTGCCATGAATGTATAGTCTTCATTTCCCTGAGTGAAAAGAAGATTGAACAGCAGGAGACTATTTGCAGTTCCAAGCTCTTTTCAGCCATTACTTGCTCCAAGAAATTCTCTAGCGAATTTCTCAGGTTCTCCTTTCCGTGCCTAGGAGCCAACATCTCAGTTTCTATGATATCAACTGTTCTCTTGAGTTCCCAAACCTGGAAACCTGGTGGGGTTTTTCTGTTTGTTTGTTTGGGTGGGGGTTTTTTTGTTTTTTGTTTGGGTTTTGTTTGTTTGTTTGTTTTGTTGGTTGGTTGGGTTTTTTTGTCCTTGTCTTTTTCTCTTATATATTCATCCATTTGCTTCTAAAAAAAATCTTGGGGAAAAAAGGCCACATGTGCCTTTGCTTAATCAGTACTGTGTGCCATTTATTTAGCTGGGGAGCTATATTGCTTCATGAAGGAGCTTATTACATCTTACTGATGTGTTATATTGAGCCTGGGAATTAGGCCCTCCAGTTTTAATGACTCTGCCCAAATCACAAAGGCAGCAACAATGGAAACTTACAGATGCCTACAAGTGATTGGTGTCAAAAAGAAAGGCGGCTGTATAGCATTTGGATTATTGTCTTTGAAAAGTGATAATTAGGAATTATTTTGAACTTAAAATGTGAATGTTACCATGTCAAGGTAGGGAAAATCCTTCAGCTTCTGAGCAGTCATAACTAAAATGTGTATTTCTCTGTTGCTATGAAAATTATATTTGAAACTGCAGTCAGTTCTTAGATAAAGATGTTGTGTTGGTTTTGTTCTCCCACTGCAGAGGGAAAGGGCCAGCAGCCAAAAGAGCAAATCTTTTCTTAAAGCTGTACTAAATATGTAGCATATTGGCATATGAGCAAAGAGATGTAATGAAATTTTCAGCACTGTGAAGTCTCCTCTACAGGGTGAATGTGGTTTGTACAAAAAGGGACCCTGGAGTTCAGCTTGGTGCAGTACTTCACTTGATGGAGAATCTGTGCTAGGCTTGTGCAGTGGCAGCATGTCTGCCATAATGTAGGGTGGGATGTCAGACAGATTTGGTACTGGTGTAAGGTAAAAAGGAAAGGTATGTTTCCAAATTTCTTGAGTTGTTGAGAACAATAAGAACATCAGTAAAATACACTTGTGGAGCTATCACCAACAACCTCTTAAAATGTTTCAGTGCTGATCCAAATCTCTGTTTTGTAAAGCATGTCAATTAGCAATGATGAAACAATATGTGTTTGATGAGGCACATCCTTCCTATTGTGCAGTTCATTATGTCCATAGCACTTCAGCAAGGCTTCTGCTTGAAGTATTTTAGTGACTTCAGTGGCACTAAGATTTCTTTCACTGTAAATTATTCAGGACATAGAAACCTGTTTTTAACAAGTAAAGACTTTCTCCTCAAAAGCCTGTTGTCTCTGCCATGTAACAAATAAATTTCCTATGTACATTTAAATAAATAATATTTTGTTACTTCTTTTCTGGCTTCAAAATGACAAAGAAAATCAAAGACAAGTTTATAAATATTAGAATAATTCTTCAGGGAGCCAATGCCATGAAAAAGTACAGAAGGGCATGTCAGATAGCACAGGTCAAGGAAAGGATTTTGTAACATGCCGTCTGTTTTTAATTAGCATCTTGGCACACTGGAAGAGCTCAGACATTTTTCCATGAAGGAATGTATTATAGACTTTTCTAGCTGCCAATTAAATGGCATTTAGCTACACTGACAGTAGTATGTTGTTTTGGGTCTGCAGAAAGCACTTGCTCATGCTAGAAAATCTGGGACATTTTGTTTTGTATACAGAGTTCTTACTGGACTGGATTTTCTATCTCCTCCTATTCTGAATGTAGGCATGAAGGATACCTTCTATGAATAAATGCCAAATTAAGAGTGCAAGGAGCTGGCAGATTGCAGATTATAATTATGAAGTGTCAGTTTGTATATACCTGTTGAACTTCTGTCCTCCAGTTAAATGATAAATTTTAAACAATGGTAGGTGTTTTATGAGGTTCATATTTTGACCTGTTTGGTAGAGACTGAGGTTCTTTGTCACCGGTTCTGTCCTATGGTTCATTTAAATATGAGCATTTGTGACATGAAACTGTCGCTCAAGTGTGCAGCTCCCTATGCATTTTCTCTAGCAGTGAAACCAATGCTCTCTGCTCGCTCCTGCCCTCAGCTGCTTGTTCTGGCTCTGGCAGTTTTCAGGGGAGAGGGGTGGGTTTGAAAGATTTGGGCTTGAATCGGGTTTTATTTGTTTTCTGGTTCTTTTACCAGCTAATTTATTTAATCCAATTTAGAGAATAGCATTAGAACAGAAACACCAGCAGTGATCTGTGGAAGAGAGTAGAATCAATAGCACTTGCCAGAGTTAGGAAGAGAGAAACCATCCTATTGAGGAAAGCATTGCACAGAAATATGTTCTTAAAATGACCATGCCAGTTCTGAAGAAGCTGGCAACTATAAATTAAGCATAGATTCTCTCACTAGTATCATGGTTTAATATCTGATAGAGCTATGTTGGGGGAAAAAAGGCAAAAAGTAAGTTGCATATTTGAACAAGACTTCTTGCTGAGAGGTTCATATAGAGGGCACTTAATCTTACAGTAGGATGCATGCTAGGTGATGAGTGTGATGTCAGTTCCACTGAAATGGATGGGCATGTTGACTGTCTCAGAAGTGTCCCATTTCCAACATGGGAGAAGTTGATCTTCTCTGAGGAAACTACAGGCAAATTTTCTTGAGAGTTGTCTTGAAAGGTTGAAAAAAATAATTCCAGATTTCTGCAGCAGATGGAAATCTCATGTTCTTTAATAATGTCTCCTTTCTTACACTTCCCCCTATATTAGGTGTGGTATCAATTCCTGCTGTGAACCACGAAGTAGCAAAGCGTCATACATCTTTGAACTGGGCTCTGGTTTGCTCTTGAGCTTGTATGTTTGTCTTTCATTTCCCCCCCCAACTTTAAATATCCATTGTTAGCATTTTCAAGGCAAAACACAGACAATAGAAGCAAAGCAAGAACTATTAGTGTAGGTCTGGAGAAAAGGGGCTGGTTATCAGGAGAGCAGTTAACGTGATGCTGCTGGGTTAGGTGCTGCAAAGCACACTGGTTTATAACAGAGCTTAGAGGCAAATGAAGCATCAAGAATCATAACGATGTTGAAAGTTCTTTGTTGCAACAAAAGAAAACCTAGAAATAGATTCATTTTGCCTGGCGTCCCTTTGAAAGAAATATATTGTGCATCTGTTTTTCTTAAGGAGAGATCATTCAGATATCAGCACATCTCTCCTGACATATTTTTTGTCAGTGGTCAAATTCTGGTGTACCTAAACCAGCAAGCAGTTCCAGAGACACCTGCATATTCACCAGGATAACCTCAATGGAGCAGGTGTTGTACATCACTGTGAAACTTTGGCCATGAGAGCTCACTTCAGAGGTGATCGCTTCTAAGTCCATAATGAACTGTGAACTGGCTACTTTACATAAGGGAAAGGAGACCACCCTCCAAGTCTTTCTTTCCTCCGAAGCTGGCAGCAGTTAAGCAGCCATTTCCTCGGCTTTTTGACACAGGGACTGGCCTGGTTGTTATGCTTTTAATGAAACTGGTATAATAAAGAAGGATACCCATAATATGAACCTGTATAATAGGGCAATGTCAGCAGAACTTTCCAAATAAAACGTTTTGGGCAGAATTGTGATCATTCCCAAGCTTGTCTGTGCTATGAGCTGTTGATAAAGGCATCTCAAGTTTTATTATACCTGCAGAAGGCCTCTTCCTGGCAATGACTCTTGGTGCCAGATCCACCAGGAAGCATAGTCTTTTCAGAACTGTTTAGAATTCACAAGACTTAGTTTTGTTTATTGAAAGTACATCCTCATTCTCAGCTGCTTTAAATTTGCCATTTGCTGCAGAATTTCTTAAAAGGGTGGAGCCAAGAGAGCAGAAACTCAGACTCAAAATGAGATATTTGTAGGAGTCTTTGATCTCAAAATCCTTCTGCTCCAAACACAGTGGTAACATAGCAATGACAATGTTTTGTTTTTTAGAAGCCCCACGAATACTGGGTGTGATTCGAGCTATTGCCCATCTGTGTGGTGTAATATTATGGGCTTGACACCAAGCACAGTAAAGCCTCATCATCACCATCAGTGCATTTTGGATTAGGCTGCGTATGTGCAGGCAGCTTATCCTAAACAGAGAAAAAGCAACACAGTTTTCTAAAAGCAGGATGAAATTAAGGGTAACTGTAACGGGATATTGATCCGCAAAGGGCAATGTACTGAGCATGAAATCACAGAAAGATTATTCAAATGTTGTCATATGTTGGTAATGAAAACATTCTAGTCTAATGCAAATATGCAAATATAGTCATTGCCATGGAGCTAATACCTTGAAAAATATTAATTATTTTTAAAATAATTTTTGTTCTATGTTCTGACTATTTGTGTTTGCTGTCCTCTAATATTTTAGCAAACAGGTTTACTTGTAGAACTATTAATATTTTAACCAGATATTGGAGAATATGTGCTAAAAATTATGCTTGGATAGTAATACTATTAGTAATAGTAATATAATAATAATAATAATAATAATAATAATAATAATAATAATAGAAAGGAAGAAAGGAAGCCTGTAGAAAGGAAGCCATGGAAGTTGTGCTAAGTCTGACCAAAGAACACAAGCAGTGGTGGGTGGTGAATACCTCTAGTGGCAGCAGGCAAAAGTAGCTTTAATTTTCACCGTCATATACTTGCACCAAGATTTTTACTAGATGGTTGATTATGATCAAAAATGGTTACCAAACAATCTGGAAGTATTGGAAGAAACAGCAATTTGTCTCTTGCCACGCAGAGCCACTGCGTGGGAGCGCACCGGTCCCTAAGGCGTAGTTGGTTCTGGTGAGCGCCGGAGAGGTGAGCTATGACGGCACATTGGTGCAGGAAACCCTGCGGCCGCTCGGCGTGGGCCCGCTCGGCTCCTTCCCGCCGCCACAGCGAGCGGTGGCTCCGCAGGGCCCGCGGGCCGATGGAAGGCGAGGGGCGGCCCTGGCGCTCCCTCGGGCCCGGCCTCGCCCCCGCCGGGCCGAGGCCGCTCAGGGCGGGCTCCGCCCGGGGCCGCCGCGTTGCCGGGATACGGGGCCGCGGGGAGGCGGTGGCGCGGGGCCCGCGGCGGCCCCGAACGGTGACCCTCAGGCAGTGACCCCAGGCAGTGTCCCCCTGCAGTGTCCCACTGCCCAGCCCGGAACGCGCCTGACCGCCGGCCCCCTCCGCGGCACGGCAAGGTGCAGGCTTTTCGGCTAGAACGTCAAGTGATGGGAAGCAGACCGAGGAACGCATCTACAACTCCCTCATCCCCCCTGCTGGAAACCGGCAGAAAGAAAAAGAAATTAATTTTGAATCCCATTGTGCCTACTCAGTACCTGAAACACCCGGGCAAACAAGCAGGGACCGAGGGGCAGGCGCTGGTCCGTGGGCACAGCAGGCCGCTGCCTGCTCCGCTGGCCCGCAAACAAACAGCGATGGCATCGGCAAAGGGTGAGCCAAGTGTCGCCGGGCTGGAGAGAAGCTATGCCACTGAAAATCCATCAACCACTTTGTTTTTAAACTACTACATGGCAGGAAATGAGATGCTGAGATTGGCAGAAAAGGACCCTGGAAAATGTGAATATGCCTGTCTTTTGATGGGGCTGTTATAAATATTCATAATATTGCAATTTTGGAAAAAGCGGTTGTTTTGGCATGTGGTTTGGAATAGAAAACTAACTTCCAGGCGGTTCTCTGCATGGACAAAACTGGAGTCAGGTTACTGCTCTGCTGCAGAATGTGCTTTTGTTACTGAAGAAAACACTACACTGCAAAGTTTTCAGGAGGTTCACAATGTGGTTGGAGTATTAATTAAAGAGAAATGCCTAGGTAATTGATGGTGGATTTCAGTGAATGAGCCAAAGGAAATGAAACACGGGGTTTCACCATCAGTGGCAAAATATTGCCATGGCAATGGGTAGCTTTGCCAGGAATAAACAAACAAACAACAACAGGCCTCTTTCAGAAAAAAAGGACTTAGAGAATTTTCTGTTCTCACCTCACCATGTCTGTGCCATTGGACATCTTGGAGGGGAGAAGATGGTGTAGCCTACTTTTGCAAGTCCTACAAATCCAGCTTCCTTCTCAGTAGGTACAATTAGATCATTTCCAGAGCAAGAAGTCACCTTTCTACTAGGGGATGGGAAGGCATCAATTTACTTAATAATTATTTTGGTGCCTTGGCTACTGTAATTCTGTTCCATTGTCTTACAGAAGGTGGATGGGCTCAGAAACAACCCAGGTTTCTGTCATGCTTATTTGGTACTGCTTCATGGAGAGACTGCTGACAGGGAAGGTTTTCTTAAGAGCAAAAACATGGGCCCACACTTAAATTAATGAAGACCTTTACAAAAACACAATGGAGAGAGCAAGGGAGCTAATAAAGCACGAGCTGCCCTTTCTTCCACAGGCTCAGGTGCCTGGCGGGAAATGTGCCCATGCCCAGGCAGTGCTGTCCTCTCCCAGCAGGGCCTTTGAAGGTGCCTCTGAAAGCTTTCTGGACATTTCTGGCTGCACCCAGTCCCTCAGAGGATGTAGTCCCACCACCTGGTGTGAGCTCTGGGTGTCTCCCCTCATCTCAGGGAGATGGACCTCAGCCACCACCCAGTCAAGGATTCAGCAGTGCTGGAGTCCTGCCTTGTATCCATAGACTGAATTTCTTGCAGTTTTGCAGGATATTGTTCTACCTCTAGCCTATCAAATCCCTGGTGGGCACCTGGATATGCACTAAGGCCTTGCTGGGATTGTTCCTGAGGAAGATAGACATGGCCTAATGTAGATCTCGTGATTTTGTGCCTTGTAGAGCAAGGTCAGAGTCAGGTGGCCATATGAAATCAAAGGAGGGGTAACCAGAAGTCAAAAGAGATCTCCTCATCAGGAGATTAGGTGTCTCCTGGTGAGGACACAGCATCCATGTGAAGGAGCTAAAAGTGAGCCTGACTGTATTAAATGTCTCTACCACTGGGTTGACCTCAGCAGTATTTGTGAGTTGTCTAATGTAAGTAAACAGTCCAACGAGGAGGTGTTAAGATCCTTGAAAATTTGCAAAACTCATGTAATAGCAATACTATATTGAACAAAAAATCATCCTGTATGGCTTCCCAGCCATTTGCCGTTTGTTAGTTTTGTCTTACCATTCTTAATAAAGTAATACTTAGGTGCTACTTAAGTTTTCTGTAAAATATTTAATGTAGTTTACTGTAAAGTCTGACAGAGCACTCATACCACACCTAGCACTCATTTTGATTGCAGCCTCCAGGCAGTATTGTAAAGGTTCATTATTACCACCAAGATCTGTCCTTATCCTGTCACTCTTCAGAGAAGGTCCATTCTTAACTATGGCTTTAACACAGCTGGTATTTAAATGATTTTTTCCCATCTAAAATGATCAAACCAGTTCCAAGAAAATAGATTTTTTAACTTGAACTTTAAATTAATATTGTCCATATAAAGCTGTGCTTGATCCACCTATGCCTTTATTTAACCAGCTCAGAAAATGTGCAACAAATAAGAAGCATTCTTTTTCTGAGAAAAATAAAGGGAAAAAAAAAGGGAAAAAAAGGAAAAAAAAAAAAAAAGAGCTGTATTTGGGGTCTATTTTGCATGAGAAAATATTTTGTTTAGGAATGACAGTCAAAGACATTCTCTCATACATTGTAATATTTTCCATGTGTGGCAGTTTGTTTTTCAGGGTACAAATATGTGCAATAAAGGCTGAGGATAAAAATTAATCTAACAGTTTTTGCAGCAATGCTTTTGATGGTTTCATTCGATTTCATTTTCTGTGGATACTGCCATTAGTTCTGCTGCTTGCAATATATGAAGCATAATTCTGAAAGGTTCATGAGGTTGTAGGGATCCAGTAAGAGATGACTGATTTCTCCCCCCACACACATACACTCCACCCCACACCCACTCACCCACCCACCAGCAAAACATAATGCTGTACTATTTTTGGAAACAGGGAAAGGGCCTCCCTGTGAAAACAGAAAGCAGTGTATTTCTCAGTTACATCACTTTGCAATCTAATGCTGTGTTGTGCTCAGTGTTTTTGTGGTGATGCAAGTCTTTTTTTTTTCTTTCCTATTTTTTTTTCCCTTCAGCCGGTTGGATTTTCCCCATCTTACAGCACCTCGCAGGTTCTTCTCTGAGCAGTACGTTGCCTGAGTGAGTGGAAACATACAGATCAGCTGCAGGTTTCTATCTACAAAAACAGAGTGAAAGAGAAAGAAAAGGGTTGGGAAAGCAGAGACAAATATTGACCTGGACTTAGAGAAAGACATCCAATGGCTGAATAAAGAACCCTGTTCATGTTTTGGGATATTCTTTCAACTGGCTGGAACGAGAGCGGATCAAAAGAATGGGAAATGCCAGCAGACCCTTTAGAAGAATTGCTTATTTCTTATGCCTTTTATCTGTGCTTTTGCTGACTGAAGGGAAGAAACCAGTGAAGCCAAAATGTCCTGCCTGGTGTACTTGTACCAAAGATAATGCTTTATGTGAAAATGCCAGATCTATTCCTCGCAGCGTTCCGCCTGATGTTATCTCACTGTAAGGGCTGTAAGCATTTGGTTATTTAATTTATGATTTAAAATGAATTAGGATGTGTGGTGTTTTCAGTGCATACAGAAGGATGCTTGCTGCAGGGAGTACCTCCAGCATTCAGAATCATCAGCAAATGTGTTAAAATTGTGCTGCATCCTTAAATCCTGATTTTGTATCTCTTTCATCTATCTGTCTGTCTGTCTGTCTGTCTGTGTATGTGCACACATCTCATTTTATACCTTCTAGTATAGTACATGAAACCTGTCACATTCTATTCGGGGGGAGGTTGGGGGAAGGTAATTTTTTTTACTTACATAAATAAATTTCTCTGTGATCACCAGATCAGTATTATAACCATGGATATATGAGGCTACATTAATGTATGGCTGTTTTTTTTTCTTCTTTACAGATCCTTTGTGAGATCTGCTTTTACTAAAATCCCGGAAGGGAGTTTTTTGCTCACACCATCTCTGCAGCTTCTGTGAGAAATATTTAAATGATACAATTTTTGTTATGAAATGTATATGTATTCATAAATATTTTAGAAAGGGTCTTAGTATTAATTTTATAAGAAACAGCAGCAGAAGATTTATGAGATCATAAAATACAAGACTTTTTAGCAATTTGAAAGATAATGCATGTTTAATTTTTACTTAGTATTTTGCAAGGCTGGCTGTTGTCAGTACTACTTTGAATGCTTACATGCTGAAGCTTTTTGACAGAATGCATGTTATCTTCATTATACTTTAATTAACGTTACAGTAAGGACTTAAGTATTGCAACTATTCTTGTTTATTTTCTGCATTCCTGGGACCTGATCCCAGTATAAAGCTGTCCATTTGCAACTCCAGTCGGCTCTGAGCTCAGAACCCCTGAGGTCAGGCCCCTCACTGCAGTGGGACAGGTCCTGAAGTCCTTTTCCGTGTAAAATTGCTATTGACTTCTCTGGAAGTTTAGTCACTTCAGTGGGAGTTTTGCCTTCCATAGTACCGGGATTTGACCCTGTTTGTTATTCCATGGTCTTAAAAGTAATGATGATTTTCTTCCAATTAAAGACTGAAGTAATTATTTGAAAATCAAATACTGTGATGAGGTATACACAGAAAGAGAATATTTTGGGATGTTTAACAATTACTTGCGTTTCAGCATAGGATTTTTACAGGCTCACAGGCTTTCCTAGAAATGTGGGCATATGATTATATAATTGTGAGCTATACAGAGGTAGAGGGGGTGTAACCTGAACTGTTTATAGTGGATGTGCTGCCAGCCTGACACACACCCAGATTTGTCTCAGAAATCCGGCAAGGCAGACTTCCCAGTGGGATCAAAACCAAAATCGGATGTCTGTCCCAAACCCACTTCCCATGCACTCTGGATGTGGTCAGAGGTGTAATGTTGATTTACTGGAGCTCTCTGGCTGTTAAATTAAACTGGTGGCGTACCGATAGCTGAAGCCCTGACCCTGGCTGTACTCTGCTACCTCAAGTGGAGCTGATAAGGAGGTGCAGACATACTGTACAATTTTGGATACAGGGTAAATAGGTAAATGCAGTTACTATGGAAACCTAAATGCTTTTCCATGGTGCTTTATTCCAGAGGAGCTTTTCCCAGGTGGTCATAGATCACAAAAGGGACACATTTCACATAATTTCTGCAATGGGCTTTTCAAAAGAGAGGGGGGAAAAAAGCAGCAGCACTGGTGGGGCTTGTATCTGAAGACAGTGAGTAGGACATCATCTCTCTTGGCTACGATACACCACCTACACTTAGCAATCCCACTGCAAAGCAGGCAGAATTGGGCATGGTAGCGTAGGACAGACACGGCATCTTATTTTGAGTTATTATAGTGCCTGGCACAGTGGGCTTGGGCATGTCTTATGGCATTTTGGTAATGATAACAATTTCCATTTCTACTGTACAATGAAATGCATATTCTATGCTGCTGTTCATAAATGCTGCAACAAAAACTATGACCCCAGAAAAGCAGGGTTTGTTCCACTGTAGGCTTTGATCAGTAATCTGTTTTCCAGATATATTTTTAACATGGTAGTTGAACTGCTTGCCATCCTTGGAATGTCAGGCTGCTGATCTAAGGCAAATGACTCCTTAAACACAGGCCATAGGAGCAGGATTGTACCTGTGGGGACAACATCCCAGTTTGTACGTGGGAAAGACAAATTTTCATCTTCGGCAGAAGATAGTACGGGGAATAAGAATACGCAAAACTTACGTTAAATAAACATTACAGGAAGTTTTGGCTTTGCATGATTCTAGCTGTATTGGTAGGTTTAATTTAGCCAACAGCCAGATTTAGCAGCTTATATGTATTTCTATAATAATAGAAATACATATATAAATAGTCTCCAGCATTACATTTTTGAAGTCCAAATGTAATCGGATATCTCCAATACACCAGTCACAGATTTCTAAATATGGTGTAATTCTGCCACTATTATTATTTTTACTGCTATTTTTAATGTAGTAGCACCAATGGTCTCTGGAAAAATCATGGTCTTGAGCTAAACACTACTCATAACTCCCAGTCCAGGAGAGCTTTCCTTGTGTAGTATGGATGGTATGCTCTGTGCTCTTCATGTGACAACAAAAATACAAAGAACCTACACAGCTACAGTGAAGTGCCAGCAGGAGTGTTCCCTAAATGCAGAGAAAACCTCCCAACTCTCATCTTCGGCACTTTTATCTCTGTGTATCAGCAATGTGCTGAGGGTGCCCTTATAAACTGATGACATGAAAGCCTGTAGAAAGAAGGGAGGTAATCATGGCATCGGGATTTGTACCTGCTAGCACTGTACTGTTCCTGCCAAGGGATACAGTCCCCAGCTACAGCACCATACCTTCAGCCTCTATCCCCAGAAGCATCAACTATGGTGTTTGAGGACAAATTGGGGGAAAAACATTTTGTGCATCAAATACATCTCATATAGACATTGGGGAGAGGTATGAGTTGGAAGGCAAATGAGCTCACCAAGTGCAAGACCTATGCTGTAAGCCTAGCAATCTCTAAAATAGCAATACTATTTAAAGAGGTACCACTCTGTTTTCTAAATTATAGAGTGCAGAGAAGGAAAAACTATCCAATAAAATCACATCAGAAAAGTAAAATTGGTTGCAGGATTTAATAAATTGGTCCTCTGGTTCAAGAATTCTATAAAAATACTTGTTTTCTCTAAAATTGAAGTATTTCTTGTTTTTGACAAAAAGAAAGAATTTCTTTTCATATAGGAACACACTGAAAATGGAAAAAGCAAAATCTGCAACAGCCAACTGAGAAAATAAATTACCTGCAATTCATTCTTAATGTAAATATCAAAAAAAAAAAAGATATTAACTCATTAAGTGGATTAATTAGTACTTGGAAATCTTACATTCCTGAATGTCTAAGGATGCCACAGTAAAAATCTATTTATCCATTAGGCCAATTGATTAAAATATAGTAGTAGTAGTATGCATGTAGTATTCCAGTGGGGTAAAGTTCATCGTACTTTATGATGTCTCACCGCATTAAAAGTGTGGCAGTCCATGGCTAGATTATAATGGACAAATGCAAACAGGGCTGATAAGCATAAATAAAGCTGGAAAAATCAATGCTAGTCCATTTTAATGCTTACAGAATTACATAAAATTAAATGTGCTGCTGCTGGTATTTTTACTGTTAGATGCATGCGCTAGGAGTATCTCCAAGAGGTTTAGTGAGGTCTTAAAAATATTTCTGACTTGAACACTGACTGAATTTAAGAATTTATTTTTTTTCCCCCCAATAACTTTCAGTACGCTCAGGTTAAATAAACTCAGAAGTTTAACTTAAAAGTTAAAGGATTTTCCTTCCTGTCAGTGCAGCAAATTCAACCTAATGTCTGCCTAACCAGCAATTTAAACCAAGACAATTTAAACCAAGACAATTTAAACCAAGACAATTTAAACCTCTATAGTACTTGACTGACAACTCATCGTTTTGCTAGTGTATCTCCAGAGGCACTTGTACAATCCCATTATTTTACTGGCATGATAAACCCACGTTAACATCCCACAGAAGTCAAAGGAATTTTATCAGATGGCCCCAGTAGACAATTGCTGGATCCTTCCCTTTGCACCACACTCTGGTGCAGTATATCAGCCTTACAGTCCTATAGTGCTTGTACAGAAAAAAATAGGCAGTGGAAATTTGGCCTACCATGGCTTGCTGAACCATTTTCTAAAGCTGCTGATAACCTAATGGTGTTTTCTTTTGCATTTTTTTATGTAGGTTGTTTACGTCCAACACTTTTGATGTTATTAGTGACGATGCTTTCATGGGCCTTCCTCATCTAGAATATTTGTGAGTGGACAAAAGTATATTTCCTGGCATTATTAAATAGAGTGGGTGGGCTTCCAAGTTCCAGGCATTGCTTTGACCAGAATCTCTTTATGACCCATTACAGGTTCATAGAGAACAACAACATTAAGTCAATTTCAAGAAATACTTTCAGAGGACTGAAATCTTTAATTCACCTGTAAGTAAAGTGATTGAATATATTATTTGGTATATTTAATATAGTAACTGATCCACTGTGTTGTTTAATTTCTGATTTCCATATATAACTGTTCATAGTTATTTAAGAGATATTAATAGTAATTTAATTCAAATGTTAATCTTTGTGTTTCCACCAAAGGCTTCCAAACTGTGGTATGTGTAGAAGGCAAAGACACAAACAGCTTCCAAGCAGTACATGTTTGGCAGTAGTTCCCTGACTTTCTCTGCTTGGAGCACAGGGGATTTCCAGCTGAGCATGTAGGAGCAGGGAGGAGTATGAATTGGGAATCTTGGCACTGATGAGGTGAGTCCCAGTTTGGGACTTGGAAAGGAGGAAGGTGGGAGCTGTGGTTAGGAATGTGAGAGGCTGAGGGATGGAGCCACACCTCTTCCCAGGTACCCCTGTCTGACATGGATCCAGGAGAATATTACAGCCCTTCTTGGGACAGGCCATCACTGTCTGTGACTGTGTCCCCTTAAGACAGTAATAGTATACAGAAGAATTTAATGAAATCAAACTTGAAAATTCCCACCCAGAGCAATTTTAAATAGAAGACTTGCAACAAGATGTATTTTTTATGGCTTACTGATCTACTTCTTCGATTCTGCACCTACCCTGCTCAGCACCCTGTTCTCTCCTGCATGCAAGCAGGAGCTTCCCACAGTCAGGATCTGTCACACACTGACACTGGGATCTGCTCACCATTCCTTGTCTGCTGCTCAGCCCTTCAACTATCTTGGAAACAACCAACTCTTGCCCTCTGACCTGCTGCAGCCCCTTGCTACATTAGCTGGGAGGGGAAATTAGTCCAAGGCACTCTGGATGCCAACGTGCTGTAGGAGCAATGCTCCCCATGCCCTCACCAGCAGGAGCATTTCTCACACTGTGCCCAGCAGGTGAGACACACATTGGCAACAAATACCTGCAACATTTCACTGCAAACAAGAGTAGCTGCCTTGTCTCTGAGCTAGGGAGACAGTTTCTATACAGGCTTTTGTCTCTTATCTTACAGCAAGTTTATCTTTTAGCAATAATTTAATTTAATGAGGAATTAATTTTTTTAAAGCAAAATATACACTATAAGAAAACAGAAAAAAAAATACAAAATAAGAAAAGGGAAAAAACCCCGAGGCTAAAACATCTGTAGTGTGCCTGACATGGGTTTATACCCAGTTCTAAGCATCTGCATTCTGAAGCATGTCATGTGCATGTCACAGGCAAGGGAATGGATTCTGACCTTTTGGCCTTAACATGATAAAACCTCCAAGAGGGTTTTGGAACAGGGTCATTTAACTTTTTCTTTCATATATTTTGACAGAGGAGAGAAAGCAAAGGTTCTATTTTAAATTGTTAATGCATAAATAGTCGAATTGCAGTTCACCACATCTTCACCATCTAGTAAATGTACCATAAAACACTTCATGCTTTCCCTTTTGGTCAGGACAAGATTTACAGCTGGCTGAAACCAAGCCTACTGTGACTACTCGTGTAGATAAAGTTACTTATGGAATGGCTTTAGCTCTGAGGAAGAGGAAAGAGAGAGGAGAGGGAAAGAGGTACATAAAAAGGCTGTGCACATCCCATAACAATCCATATTAGAGGTACAGGCAGAATTATACTGTTGTTAGAAAAAGAGGATAAGCTGGATAAGGCTGGTAACTGAGACCTATCTTCAAAATATTTGTGCACATGAGTAGCTTTATATTCACAAATGGCTCCAGTACATTATTTATCATATTCATTTACTTATTTAGTAGCTGCTGCTGCCAGTGAACAAATTGCTTTTCTAAAACAGAGGAAGGCACAGTTTCTTTTCCACAGAGCATATAGTCCAAGGCTAACATCTTGTCTTGCCTGTTACACTGGTTTCTGGGGATGCTTCAGAGTTTCACAAGAGAAAACATATGCAAAAGACAGAATCACATTTGAGGTGCCACTGCCATTTCATGCACATTTTGCATGTACATTGTGCTGCTATGGTCCATGGAGCACTATTCACAAAGACAATGAGAAATTTGTGGAAAATAACTGCAAAGGCACCACTAGTTTAATCTGCTTGAAGAACCACTCCCCATCTTTGGGGAAAATTGCACATACACATTAAGAATGATCATTTGGCACCCTGAGGCACTTTTCATTTAAGAAACAAGAGAGTACTTGTGTACATAAAATATATTAAAAAGAATCATAGTAAATGAGCATGCAAATAAGTTCTGTGAAGTTAGATAAGATGAACTTTGTTCTATTTATTCTATTTACTTCCTTTTTGCAACATAAATTTTGGAATGCAGTAAGCTATCCAAACATCTTTACTTTTATAATGCAATTAATCTCAATAATTACAGTATGTCCTTATTGTAAAAGAGAACCATCTAGAATTTATTATTGTGCAACAGGACTTATTTTCTGGTCAGAGTACATTTAAGAACAGAAAAAATTAAAAAATACTGCAATTTTACTAATTTATTTAATGTCAAAATCTTACAGTGGATGGTAATTTCTATGCACAATATGTAATTTTGATTGCGTTTCTCTCAGAACTGTCATCATTAGTTTAACTGCATGTTTGAGTCAATCTTTACCCTCTTATTATAATCCAAATACTATGTACAGCACCATCTAGGCAAGACAGTGTCTTCTCATATATAAGTATGCTTTTTAACAGTGGACTATAAAATGCATAATTTTCATTCAAAAATTGGCAAATGCATAAAACTTGCTTAGATTTTTCTGTCAGTCATGTACCCATGGCAGCGGCAAACCACTCCCAAGTACATCCTCCCTTTTACTTTGCTATATAATAACATATAAATATGATATAGGGCATCAAACTTGTCTCAGCTTGCAAGTCCACACAGCTTTCTCCCTGTGAGTTACCTGAATTTTAAAGAATTGCTCTGGAGCATAAAATTGCACATAAGTGAAGGACATGATACATTCACATACAGAGTTCCAACCAGATGTACTTTGAAAGTGGTGAAGTCAGAATGGACTAATGGAAGCATCCCATATTTACTATTACTGATCAGACAAACACTTGTTTTTAAATGAGGCAGCAGGCCTAGTTCTGGGCTTGTTCTTGTATTTAAATATGTGCCTAAGTGTCTTTGCTTGCCTAGAGAAATTGTGGTTAATAAATAACATTTATGTTTACAAGTTAAAACAGAAGAGGTTCTAAGTCTTACCAGCTACAGATTTTAACTGGGATCTTAATCTAAAATTATTTCTTTCCATTTTTGTTTCTTTTCATAAGTAATAAATAATTCTGTTAATTGGAAGAGGCATAGACTATACCCTACAACGTTCTTTTTCTGTCATGCCCTCCGTGACATCTGAGGCCTTTGGCAGACTCACAGAGACAGTCTGACTGAAATGTACTGTTTGTTCAAAGCCTGCTCACATTTCCTTGTCACTTCTACTAGCTGGGATACTTACTGAATTTAAACAAGTTTTCCCAACATTGAAAACTGGGAATTAATAACACTTTTTTGCTGGTCTAATAGACATTTACAGACATGCACATGCCAGCAAAGCAATTCATGCCTATCAGCAATTTATTGCCTATTACTGCATATTTTCAAAAACTATGAGCTAAATCTAAGCCCATCAGCCCACATTAGTAAGATTTTCCTTCCAGAAGAGGTACAAGAAAGTGGGGAAATTGCAGTGATATGAGCACCATGTATTGGAATCTCATAGGGAAAACATCAGTAGATCCAATCATGACTAATCGTTTTCAAATGTTAAATGGTGTTGGCAAAACACCAAAGGTGATAGAACTTTTTACTCTGCTAAGTGAAGTATTGTAAATGCTGCAAAGCTGCTGAAGAGTGAGAAAGCAGAAGGAGGCATGGCATTTTAGTGGAAGGAAAAGTCACACAGTAAATGAGCTATTCTTAAAAGCAATCTTTTAGAACTAAGTGCTGGAAAATACCAGTGTTCTTTGCTGTAAGTAAAAAACCCCACACAGTATATCACAACTTGCAAAAATTAGTAGTTTCATAGAAAACTAGCACTAATACTGAAGTGTTTTCTTTTACAGGAGTCTCGCAAATAATAATCTGCAGTCACTTCCAAAGGACATATTTAAAGGCTTGGATTCTTTAACAAATGTGTAAGAAAGCAATTAATTAATCTTTTGATTATACTAGAAGTATAAAGAAATTATTTTAGAGGACATTCTGAGTAACCATTCAAACCAGTAGCCAGTAATGGATCTTATTACTGGGTAGAGGCTACACCGAGTATGGGTGGGCTTGGGTTTTTTTGTCTACTGTTGTTCAAAATTTGTGATCATTTTGAATATTCCACCAGTTATGAAGATAAGTAATATTGTTAGTAGTTATGTAATAAAGCTGCATCATTAAGATGTCATGTATAAGAAGGGAGGATCCTTAGGGATGCATGAGAGAGCAAGGCATGCAGGAAAGGTGGAAGATATTTAATGGAGTAGCATTTTAATGTGCAAGCAATTCCTGGGAAAGCTATCTTTTATCAATAAAGCATGTGTCTAAGTAAGTATCCCATACTAAATCTAATTGCAATCAGATCAAAACATCAGCTTGTTTAAATGGAGATATATATATATAAAATACCAATAAAATACAAACTATAGATAAACAGGTAAATCTTATAATTGCTTTAGTGAAATAGATCCTGTTTTCAATATACCAAATCCTGCTGCATCTGATCTGGGATAATAAGCTGAGAAAATCCTTTGCCTGCTCCCAGTATTAACCATGTAGGCTGAATCCCTTGAGCAGAGCTGCAGTGGTAAGGTGTGGCCATGGGCAGCGTAGCTGGAGCGTCACTTGGCACGGCGGCTTGTGGCCAGGTGGTTACACAGTCTGCTCCTGGCGCCCGCCTGCTCCTGTACATACCATCAGAAAGCTGATTGAAGACAGCTGTAAAAGACTTGAGCAGAACTCCTTTGCTTGTGTCTCCTGAAGCCCTAAATGAGTGTCTCCAAAGGAGATAGTGAATACTGACTGGCTGACCATCAGGTTACATTAATTCCTATTTTGTTATCTAGAATGCTCTTACTGAGAAAGGGTAATCCAAAGGAAACGGGGCCATTAGTTTGGGAGGCTTTTGTGTAAACTTGGGGAAATTGATAAAAATTTATGACTGATGACCAAGTTAAGGTCTCCTTGATTACCTTAATATAATTAAATCTGTATGGGTTCTGGTATGTAGGTTAAGCATGGGTCAGGACAAAATTAAGCCAGGAAGGCCTGAAGTGAGAACAAGCAAGAGGGTGCATATTTAACAAAAGCCTGTTTTGTTGTTCTCAAGGAGAAATACATTAGCTGACTACTTATTTTCAATGCATGATTTATTTGTTGTAGAGATCTTAGAGGCAATGCATTTAATTGTGACTGCAAACTGAAGTGGTTAGTGGAGTGGCTGGGCAGCACCAATGCAACTGTTGAAGACATTTACTGTGAAGGGCCACCAGAATATAATAGGCGCAAAATCAATAGCCTCTCTCCAGAAGAGTTTGATTGCATTATTACAGGTAATGTGCTTCAAATTATTTAATCTTGTTAAAGTCAAAGCTACAGTTTTTCATTCCAGAACCTGTTTTTGTAGGAATGCTGCATTCTGGATGGAATTTCTACTAAAATCAATATGAACTCTACTGGTTTAAGTCTAACATTTGGGAGCAGGGTCCTATATTTCAGTATCTACTCAAACTTTAATATGGTACATAAGGATTTGGAAAAGTGGGACATAAAAAAGTATCTCTTTTTATTGAGAAAGATTGAAAACCAAATTGCAGTGCTCCTTTGTCAACAGAAAAATTGGCCTAGTGATGAAATACTGTAATTTGTAAAAAATTGGTATCTGATAAGCAGTTGGTTTTTTTTCTGTATAGTATGTAAAATATCTGTAATTATCATCTGTTGTGTGCACTTTTGCAGAATTTGAAGTTTATCAGTCCCTGCCATACCAATCTCTGTCAGTAGATACTTTCTCATATATGAATGATGAACATGTGGTTATTGCCCAGCCTTTTACTGGAAAATGCATCTTTCTTGAATGGGACCATGTGGAAGTGATGTTCAGGAATTATGACAACATTACAGGTATGAACACTGCTTGACAGCTAACATTATAACAAATTATCCAAAAAGTGGTACTAACCCTGTCTTTTACTTTTCTTTTTATAGGTACTTCAACTGTTGTGTGTAAACCTATAGTTATTGAGAGTCAGCTGTATGTCATTGTCGCTCAGCTGTTTGGAGGCTCCCACATATATAAAAGAGATATTTTTGCTAATAAGTTTATAAAAATTCAAGATATTGAAATCCTTAAAATCCGAAAACCCAATGACATTGAAACTTTCAGGATTGCTGAAGACTGGTATTTTGTTGTTGCAGACAGTTCAAAGGCTGGTTTCACCACAGTTTACAAGTGGAATGGCAATGGATTTTATTCCCATCAGTCTCTGCACGCCTGGTACAGAGATACTGATGTGGAGTATCTTGAAATATCTGGCAAACCACATTTAATTCTGTCAAGTAGTTCGCAAAGACCTGTAATATATCAATGGAACAAAGGAACAAATGAATTTGTTAAGCGGTTTGATATTCAAGATATGGAAGATGCATATGCTGTGAAGCATTTCAAAGTGAAAGAGGATGTATACATTTGCTTAACAAGATTTATTGGGGACTCTAAAGTAATGAAATGGGGTGGTTCAGCATTTCTGGATTTACAAAGGATGCCATCCCGAGGGTCAATGGTATTCCAACCACTTCAGATAAAAAATTATCAATATGCCATTCTTGGAAGTGATTATTCTTTCACTCAAGTCTATTATTGGGATGCGGAAAAGGCAAAATTTGTGAAGTTTCAAGAATTAAACGTACAGGCGCCAAGATCTTTCATACATGTCTCCATCGATAAACGAGATTTTCTCTTTGCTTCAAGTTTTAAGGGAACTACACTGATTTATAAACATGTCATAGTTGACTTAAGCGCATGACACTCATAATTCTGAGATTACATCAGACTTTCTACCGTAAGTGGACAAAATGAACTAAATGCATGATGACTCTCTTATCTTACTTCCAAATGAATGCCTTTAAAAGTTGAGATTGCTAGAACAAAGTATTACTAGTATCTTCATCTTTAATTGTCAAGTCTAGTGGTGTTGGAAGTTGCATTTTTTAACAAAAAGAAATTAAATTAACTGTTCTTTGCATCCACAATATGTAAATACATGTGCAACTGCATCTGTTGCTATAAAGAATATTAAGATGTACTTTTCCATTTATTTATTCACCTGTTTGAAACAACTGCCAAATAAAATGTTTACATTTTGTGTCTTTCACATTCCAAATATTATTTGCAGGTGATACTTTTTATTTGTGTATATATTATACACATATAAAATGAAGCCAAGAAGGCATATTGCCCAATGCAGTGTTGCACTGCATAGAAGATGCACAATATTGAAGATCAGGTGGGTTTTACTAATAACAAGAAGTTCTTGATAAAAACACTGCATTGAAACACAAGCCTGTAAATTATCACCTGGACAATCCTTGCACATATGTAAAGCCTCACTGACTTACACAGAACTCTAACTAGAAAACAGAATTCAGTTATCTAGATGTGCTTGTAGGATGAAGGGTTCAGTTATACACATCTAATTGTAGGATAGCCCTTTGTACTGTGTATAGCTAGATGTGATTTTCTTAAAATTTACAAAGAACTTGGCAGAATGAAAGACAAGGTAAAGGTTTGTGTTTCTTCACCTGATGCTGAAGCAGCACAAAACAAATCTCTAGGACAGCACTGGGGCTGTTACTGTGCTGAAAGCTAGAAGCAAACCTTATTTTTCAGCTAGCTTTATGTCTATAGCTGAACTGTCACACATCAGTTGCATGAATTGTGTGTCTTTGTCAAGCCTAACTGTAATTGCAATTATTTAGTCTTCAATGAATTTATTCCTTATTCTGAATGAAGCTAGCAAATGGGAAGTAATTTTTTTCCACTACCTGGCAATGAATCTTAGTTCCAAGTACTTCTGAAATTCAGGGAACTTTGAACGTGACAGGATAAAGTCAGTTTGTAAAGTGTATGCAGCTCCAGGGAAGCTATCTACATCTGTTAAATTGTGCCAAATCTGAATGTGGCATCAAAATCTATTACAAGCTCAGAGTTAAAACAGTCTTTTGTTTACATACATCTAGTGCACCACTTGAGAGAAACCTACACTGATGCTGAAGATGATTTAGTGCAGCTCAGGAAGAAAGCTCAAGTTTATTTTAGACACCTTTACATTCACTTAAGTTATCAAGCATTGTGCTTCAGCGCCATCTTTAAAATATAGCCATGAATACTGTGCTCATTTCTAGACGTTTCTACCATTCAGAGATGTTGATATGTGAATAAAACTAATCGCACTGCACATGTCAGCTAATCACGAGCTGATTAATGTATACTTAGGAAGCCAGTCCTAAACACTATGCTTCTGTAAAAAAGAATGTAGGGGGTTTTATATTTAATGTTATTTGAAAAGAAAAAAACTCATCTGAATAATACTACTCTGTAAGTTAATTTTTCTGATGCCTTTTTATCCATAGCTGCATAGGCTCCTGCTAAGCATTTGGCTTAATAACTACCTATTCCCATTAGTATTTACAATGTGAGTAGAGAGATTTTAAACTGTTTGACAGCTGAAACATCCCAATTTTTTCTTAATAAATATATTTCCAAAAATCATCTTAATAAATAATCTCTTGTTTGATGGTTCCCTTTATATAGTTTTAGCTGTCAAATGAGCATGATTTCAAACCCCAGATGAACCCAAATAATATTTTTTAGTATTTCTCAGCGTTGGCTGCATATCTGTGATTGCCAGCTCAGTTTGTCCATTTCTTCCTCAGTGCCCTTTGCATGGGAAAGGAATGAAATACGAAGTCATGAATCCGTCTCCAATCTACCAGCAAACCATTAAGTGTTTTCTATTTCTTCTTGTCTTCCGTTTCAGTCTTTTACTTAAGGTCCTATTGAATTATGTGCACTGGTTTTGATCTGATTTTTCCCATTATACTTGCCTACACGCACTCTCTATCAAATTATAAAGATAATGGCTATGCAACCTTCTCGTTAGGAACATGTTATAAACATCTGGCTGAATTTAAGTGGAGCTGGAGAAACCTGCTAATCTGCTACCAACATTTATTTACAAACAACACATTGTCTCACAGTGTACCTTGAAAAAGTTATGTTTCATGGAAAAGTATTTCAGAGCCAGCCAGCCAGCTATGCTGGCTAAGGCCTATGCTACCATAGTGCTATGATTGTTCTCTGGAGTTACCTCATTCTGAAATAATGTGACAGACTTACAGGAATTCACTGTTACTCCTGGGTTTAAAGGAGGAATTTAAATGCCTGCAAGGGTGTGAGTCACTAGAATTTTGCATTCAAAATACATATAAAACTAGCCATGGTGCAGTGGAGGGTAGCAAGGGATCAATCTGCTGGAGAACGCAACTGCAATAGCAGTTTGGTTGTTCCTTCAGAAAATTTTTTCCTGTAGTCAAGCAGTAGTAATTTGGGAAGTTCTTAATGCCTATGTAATTTTTGGAAGGTCAGCTAATTACTATAAAATGCTGAATCGAAACCTGTTCTCTTTTGAAAATCCCTTTCTCTAGTCAGTTTATGTCAGGTGGAGACTCACAGGGACAACAGCCAGCTTCTCATTGTGTGAGTACAGCATTTCTTTGTACCACATAAGGAACTGGGATATTTTTAGAACTCATAATCCTTAACGTAGAAGAGCGTACAGGCTCATTAGGAGGCTCCCTGTGCTGTTTCTTCCTGATTTCAGAGACTGGGCATTTTAACAGCTCATCTGAGCATAAGGCCATATTCCATCCTGGTTCTCTGCTCAGTACTACTTCTGGTATCAGTGGAAGAGTCAGAAAAAAATCTAGAATAGAACCTTTTATCATATATACATTGATACTTTTAAAAAATGCTGTTTAAAAAAAACTATTTCTTTCAGCAAAGTCTATGTTACTTGGGGCTGACTGGTTGTCTTCTGCAATTGTAATGGATTTTCTAAACTCCCTAATTGTTTTGTTTATGACTGAGAGAGTATGTAAGGTACTAAATGTATTACAGAAGATAGTACTGAAGGCTGTCCTTCCTACTGCTGATCCTTGACACTGCTTAGTCATGTTAATGTCTAAGAAAAAAAGAACATGAATGGAATAGTATTTTAGTCCTACAAATACTTCATTATATTTTTAATAGACCACAAATATAAAAGCATATGCACCTCTCTACCTGGGAAGAGATATATAAAATACATTCAGAATACCTGATACTATACCATGTGTAACTTCTTTTATTTTGTCTATTGCAATGCCTAGAACTTGCACGTTTTTTGTTTCTACTTATTTTCCATTGAAAAAATATTCCAAAATGAACTCTTCCTACAAAGAAAGAAATTCAGTAAGGAAATATCTTGTTGTGTAAGGTGATGAAACGAACAGAAATGTATTGTTGTTTTTAATTTTAATTATAACTTCTCCTAATTATTTTAATTTTTTAACTTTATTTGAAGGGGTTATAAGAGCCATTTGAAGTACGCTTGAGGATGGGAAACAATTATTTGCATAGTTAGTGACGTGTGATATGCTTTGATAAGTTCTAGTGGGAAGCTCACTAACAGCTGTATTTATGTATATAAGCATTAAAATATATTGTTAGCATTCAATGGAAAATAAAGAATATTTAAACTATAGAATTAACAGAAAGTCCTCAGACTGACAACAGCACCAAGAGAAAGCAGAGAAGTCAGCATGCCCAAAATGTTACAACTAGCAACAGAATATAAAGCCCACAGCAAATCTCAAGAGAGTCGAAGTTTTCCTTTTCAAGGAGTTTTTTCCTTCCTGTGAAAGACATAATGTGTTTCTCCACAGTGGGGACCCCTGAAAATCCAGATAATCACCCAGTTCTTGCAAAATACAGTAAGAGGCTTACAAACTTAATGCACTACATCCATGATCCTAACGTGTGGATTTTTTTCCTTTTGACACCTCTCTGCTACATCGGTCTCAGCCATGGTGGCCCAAAAGGAGTGGTGAGCACACTACTGCCCACAGAAAAGGGACAGGGCCCTGCCAGGGCCAGACAGAAGTTAAGCCAGGTTCAGCAGATGGAAAATGCAAACCCAAGCACTCAATTCACTCAGCTGTAAATGCCTCCCCCACTGCCTAGCAGGTTTTCTCTCTGATTTGTTACACACGTATTGCCAACAGTTCCCACTACCTTTCATATGCCTGCAAGCCTTCCCCTCTCATCCTTGCTGATCTGGAGAGCTAAGTGTGGCAGTAAAGCTGTGATTTAGACTCCTATTGATTAGAGTGGCCGAATGTGTTTTTGTGGCTGGGAACTCACCGATAAATGTCGAGGTCTTGGGGAGTTCAATTCCTCCAGACCGATCTGCGGTACACTGCCTGACTTACTGCTAATGGCAACTTTTCTTCCTTACTGATGACTCTGAATTCTAATGGCTGGTGTTACAGGCATGTCTCTGTTTATAGTTCACTTAAACAAAGCGCTCAGAGGCAAACCTAACCCTATTTCTATTCAGGAATTTTCCTGAAATGAACTGGAACTACAAAGACCTCCAGTGTGCTATACAGAAGTGGTGTTGTATTTGTGCTTTGAGACCTTGAATCGCTCCGATAGTTATGGTAGTGTAATACTTCTGTCTTCAAATTTGTTACAGTAGAAAGCAATTTGCCCCTAAATATGCATATTTATATTAATAGAATTGTTTATTTATACTCCAAATAAACTGAAGTGGATGATGGCAATAATTATGTTACTGTTCCCAATCTCCCATTCATCAAATCAATTTCTGAATTCTCAAAAGTTGTTTTCAACTCAGCCTTATTTTATTCTTCCTACTGAATTATTTCAATTGAAAAAGGACTTTCTGACCCATTCTCACTTCCTGTTCGAAGGCCTGGATAGCGACAGCAGTATGTTAGCAAGTTGTCAACCTGCCCAGATGGTGAGCATCCAAAAATGCTGAAAGAGCTTCAGAATAAACAGGCTGATCTGCTAAGAATACATAGTCCTTCATTAAAAACCATTTATGGGCAAAAGAACTATAAGTAACAAATATGATATCTATTTTTCTAAAAAGTTAATGGGATAACCAGTGGGATTTCAGACCAGTAAGACCCACACTTACCTGAAATTATAAATGAAAATGGAAGTGTAAAATTTCAGAAATTAGGTAACTAAGCAAGCGGGACAGGCTGACTAATGAAGTTGAGGGTCCAGAAATGCAAAATACTATACATAGTAAAGAAATGCTCGCGAAGTTTAAAATTAGCAGTAAAGGAAGTCAACTTGACATTGTTGTGAACAACTCAGAAAGATACTGATCTCAATATACAGCAATAGGAAAGAACAAATAGTGCTACCACACGTGCAGGATAATAGGGAGAATACAACACAACGTGTCATGGCAAATCACTGCTGTTGCCTTATTTGAGATACTGCGTGCAGTACTAATGTAGCTGTCTCAAAAAACTCTGCAGGGTAATTAAGAACTCAGAGAGATGTGGAAAAATTCATTGAGGGTGTGGAGCAAGATGGCACTTGACAGTATCAAACCCTAAGCCATAAACCAAAATACCTTCCCCCACAAATTAAACTGGCATTCATTGGCATAGGCAGTGACATATGGGACAATAATACAGCATTCAGAAAGTCAAACATGGATAAATTGCATAAAAAAATTTAACTCTATTTCTTTAGTACTGAACAAAATTGCTCTTTATTAGGGGAGAGTCTTTGCACTTGCCAGAAACATCTGGCTGGTAACCATTTTGCATGAAAAGCCAAGCAGCTGGATAATGAATGTGCTCCAGTGTTGCATTTCCTATTTTCAGTTCTTGAGACATAGTGCTCAGAAATAAGCTCAACTTTGTTGCTGAGGTCCCCAAAACAACATAAATAAGATGTACACATGACACAGCCATTCAGAAGCATTTACAATACTGAGAATGTGAACATGGATAAAATCTGTAAAATATCAGCAACATGATTCCTTGAAATTATGTCAACAATTAAAAAATTTTGGCAAACAGTTTGCAAGCACTTGAGAATGTAATTGCACAACTTAGGCTGGCTTCAGCTATGTAAGTAATGACAGCAGTAGATTCCCATGGGAAGAATAGAACTCAGATTTGTATAAGCTTATTATTAAGATTTGAATATTAGAGCTGTAGGAATATTAGCAGCAAAGTACCTTATGATTAATCAGGTAATAGTATTGTCCTGTGAGGAAGTAATTTCTAAATCACAGGAACAAATCAACAATTTTGGAAGATACTGCCCATTCAGGAAAAGCACCGTACATATGTTGCTCCAAAGTGTGAAACAAAGGAAGATAAAGGATAAATCTGGAACAGAAAGTTTAATTGCACCTGTGAAAATCTAAATTTTCTGATATACAGCTTACTACTAAAAAGAGAACATCCTTTTTATGTTTACACTTGAAGGCATTAGCTACCTGGATTATAGATTGCAAACACAAATAAAAATCCACTGCTTCTAAATAATTCATATGCACTGACATAAGTCCAGTCTTAAATCCTAACTTTTCCTTAGCATTATTAAAGAAAACAATGTGCAGACTAAACTCACTTCAAGACTGAAACCAAGAAAAAATATCTGGTATCTAGCAGCTGCTAGAAAAGCTTTGCCTTTTTACACAGGGTTCTGGAGTATATCAGACTGCAACAGCACTACGATAATCATATTTTATTAGCTTGAACCAAATTGGAAATGAATGTTTGCTCCAAAATTACAAATCATTTCAGAATTTCTGTAAAACAATTTTGAGAGCAGTGACGCTATCAGAGGATCTAAGAGTAAGAAAAAAATGAAGCTAATTTCAACTGTTTATCAAAAAATCCTGTGGGTGTGGTTGTGACTTCCATCTAAAAGTTGTATAAATGCAATTAAGTACAACTGCAAAATAATCAGTTAAAGAAATTATATGAACTGCAAAGTGTACCTGGCAAGACTATTACAAATAAATTATAGCAGAGCAATATCACTCTATACAGCCAGAGCTCCCTTGAACCAGTAAATTACAAAGGCCCTTCCTTCTCTGAGAGTACCTGATAGCCCTCCTTGTTCCTGCACACGGAGCAGGCAGCCCAGGAGCTGCCCTTGGAAGAAGTGAACAAGCTCCAATCATGCCTCAAGAGAAACAATTTCCTTGAAGTGCAGCCACAGACCAGAGGCATTCCTCCCAGTGACAAGGACAACTCAGCAAGGTCTGGAAGGCAGCAGCTCGTGCATGTCAGAACATTCCTGGTTTTGCTGGCATTTCAGAGGGAGTAATCAGCCTGTGTGTGTCATCAAACCCGAGCTCACTTAGCGTCCACTTGCTGGGGAGCCAGGAACAGATTGCAGAGGTCAGCACACGCCGCAAAAGCTTGGTCAGCCCATTCCTAGGGGGCTGCCACTCTGGCACTGTTCACAGGATCTGAGCTAGCTGAGGTTACAGGGACATAAAAATAAACATTTGGAGTTAGACCTGGGTTCGTGTGCTTCACATGTCCTGCCTACTTGGCCAGAAGTGATGCTTATTAGAAAACCCAACAGTATGGGAATTACAGCACTGTGATTTCCCAGTATTCCCTCTCAGCCTCCAGCAAGAAAGGAAAAGAAACCCTGCTTCTTGCCTTAAGGAGGTTTCTTGTGGACAGCAAAATGCCTAGAATAGGTACATCCCTCATGCAAGGCAGCAGCAGGGTTTTTTGCTCTAATGAGGAATGCTCTTCTGCATTGCGGCTCCTGGAGGTAATGAAGGAGCACTGACTCAATTAAAAAATAATGAAAAAAAAAAAAAAAAAAAAAAAAAAAAAAAAAAAAAGACCCCACTTATGTCTCTGACTCTGACAAAGGGAAAGGGCTTGAAAATCTGTGTTGCAAGGTTTTCTTTCCTTAACAAAAGCAGGAGGTGCATTTCAGATCACTCCCCTTTAAACATACTAGTGCAAGCAAACTGAGAGGAGCAAGCATTCCACCAGCTTGTTGGAATAAGGTGAGAGGTGCACAGGCTGAATCATTTTAGTGTTTCATGTTTATCATGTGTCTACATATAAAAACCAAATATAAATATGCTTTATATAGTAATGCAATAATATAATAAATCATTCACATATATAAAAATATATAAATATATTATAGAGTCCCAATACACCAATATTGATCCATCACCTGTGCAATATCCAATACACACCTGTGCAATACACAATTTTATGTAAATTTTTGAGGAAAAGTAGAAGCTAATGAAGAATAATCTCCATCAAGTAAGAAATAGAAACAATTGCTTAATAATTCATAGGAGTGGCAAGCAAGGAAGCTTCCCCTTCTTGCCCTGCAGAGCAGCCCCAGGCAGATAGCTTACAGAATAGGAAACACACTGTGTGAGTGCCAAGAAATGCAGCTGATTGAAATAGTTCTCTCCCTTTCCACAAAGAGAAACTATACATTCAGCCATTTCTACGGCTGTAAAAAGTCAGTTAAAGTGACAGTGACAAAATATAATTGAACAAATTATCTTATTTTCACAGTCACAAAGGGCATTATAGAACAGAACAAAATAAGACAAGCAAAAGTGGCAACTGTGAGCTATTTGCACTTTCCTCCACTCCTCCTTGGGAGCTCTGACCCTCAATGGCACTCAAGCTGCACTTCTTTTCTCATTTTTGTACTGTACTGCCTGCCAGAAAAGAAATCTCTGGAAACTCACCACCACAAACTTTAAAGTTACACAATATTTTATTTCTCCTTTTTTTTTTCTCTCCATGGTGCTGTGTGCTATGAAGAAGAAAGGAATACTCCTTCTTGTCTGCTACTCATTCTCCAAGTAATTTAGAAGGAGGATGTATTTAATGATTACATCATGTCTATTCAAGCAGGTTGCAGAATGGTAACTGATAACCTTCTGCCTACTCCTGATTTTTCTGTGTTTCAAATCGTATCTGCCCTTCCCTCTTTCAAGCCCTTTGGCTTTAGTAGCTGTGTTGAATAAGCTTTTATAGTAATTTCAGTTATAAATACTGGCAACTAAACAACAGGAAAAATTATTTCCAAGATTTCCAAGAACCTCTCCAATGGAGCGGTAGAAAAAAACAAGAAAAGTTATCAGAATTCCCAAAAGTGTTTTTTTGAAAGATCCAGAAATTGGGATAGATTTGGGAAAGAATTTTAAATGAAAAATATGTCCAGGACTTAGATCGTTGAAACACCAAATTTAGATATTTCAAAATAAAGCACTGTGTTTTGGAAAGATCTAAATTTAAGCAACTACCGTGAGGAGATGCTTACCAGGAGAAGCACTTACCCAGGGCAGTGCATACATAAATTCTAGCATGCTCATTTCTTCTTTTTCATAATCCAATGCCATCAATTTTTGAATTTTTTTCTAGAATTCTTTTAAAGTTCCTTGTATTTTCCTTCTTTTTTCCCACTGTGCATCTCTGTATACACTTAATTTAATCTTTATGAGCAACAACTTATTCAAAGGGGACAGAGCTTTACTCATTTTTATGGCTAATCTCATAACTCAAAATAGTACTGAGACATCAGGAAATGCAGTGAGGGAAAGGGAACATGCCAAGTTTGCATTCACTGCATAAATGGCTCCAATAAATAACTGGAGTTGTAAGAGCTCCTGTGCTACAGTGAAGCCATATTCCTCTGGCATTAAAAAAAACAAAACAAAACAAAAACCCAGCACTTTCCAGAAAGTTTTTTATGTATAGTGAGTACTCAGATACCTTCAACCCACCAAATGAGACAATATACCTAAATAAAACCTCACCCACATTTTTTTGCCAGAAAGGAGACTTTTCCAAATTCAGACTTTCACACTGGTTGCCAAGTTTATATTAAAAATATAGATGCTCCTAAAGAAGTACAAGTAATAGCCTTGTACATGTTTTATAAAGCACTGGCAGTTGGAAATATTAGGAATTCTGTTCATTACATGCACTGTGTCACAGCATAAACTAAGAACACACCCATGTATGTGTATGCACCTGACATGAAGGAGTGTGTAAATACACAGTTACTGTTAAAAACTCCTTTCATTGAGATTAGCATGATATACTTGTTACATAAAAATCTATAAAACTTTACTGCAGTAGGACAGCAAGTGCTGCTGCTTCCTCAGAGTACCAGGCCAAGACCTGAATGCCACCCACCACCACTCTGCTTTACAAAATTTACAGTGTTTTGGCCTGTGGCAAATACAAATGATACACAAAACCAGTACTACTGTTCATTTTCTTTTCTAATAGTGAGTTACTAAAGTTCACTCTATTGGTTTGCTTAGATGTTTATGTTCTTCGGTGGAAATAAAATGATAGAGAAAGAAAAAGGAGGACTCAGATTTTTCATTAGGAGATTAAAATAAAATATTTTTTTCTCCAAGATGTATTGGAATAACAGCCTTTTCCACATGCTTAAAGAGAATAACAAAATTACACAACTTTTTAAATTTAATGATCACCATCTAAATTTGTACAAGCTGCCCAGACACTTATGGGAAATACAAGAATAAAAACACTACGGTCTGCAGACTACGTAGAAAATTATTTTTAGTTTATCTTTCCAGGAATACTAGCTACAGAGACTTGACTGCTTAGCAAGCAGTGCAGTTAAGCCATCTGAGGACAGCAGCATGACCTTTATGTGACCAAAATCTGCTAAGCAGTATACCTTTAATACTGGATTGAAAGCACCCTAACAAGTATAGAAGAAGAATTTGAATATTCTCCTGCTTATCCATTATTTTTCAATTCTTCAGATGTAAAGAAAACAAAACCTTTCATTCTGGAGAGCACAGAATTTTTGGTTACTTCTTACTTCTACTGAATCTACCTATCTCAATACTTTTGGTCTCCTGAAGAGCAACTGCTGATAGTGTAATCTGGAAAATGCAGTTAAAAAGAGCCTCAGGATACCTCCATTATATTGACTGTAATTGCAGGATTCCCTATTATTTCCATGTTCCACCCCATCTCCTGTTTTATGGTACTATTCATTACAACCACCGACTCAGGAAGAAGAAAACTGTGATATTTGGAACATACTGTGACACGAGATTAAAATGTTTGTCTAACACTCCTATATCTACATGGGGAAGCAATTTGTGGTGATGGCAAAAATGAGAATCATTCACCATCCACCTTAACAGGGAAGCTGAAAAATACAAGCTGAAAAATAGGCCTCTTCTAACACCTAAGATGGACATAAACCCCACTAAGACAGACTGGAATTTTGATGGGGAGACAGGAGCTCATATGGACCACATTTACACTGGGTTGCATGACTACAAGTGTTCATTCATTTTAAACATGACTTATGTTTTTAATTTTTTTTAATGTGTGATTGAACACAGGAACATGTTGCCCAGGGAGGTGGTGCAGTCTCCATCCTTGGAGATATTCAAAATCCCAAGAGAGAGAGCGTCTTGAACTCTAGCTGACCCCGCTTGGAGCAGAGGGGGTGGATGACCTCTCAAGGCACCAGATGTGCCCATCAGCCTCAGCTATTCTGATTCCCAAACAACTCCGGGTTGGACAGAAGTTTGAATGAATAACTAGGACAATGAAACTCCTTGGTGCTGCAATAATCATCTGTTTTATGGCACTCGGGTGCAGAGGTAAATGGTTATTACAATGCACTTAAGAGTTGGATCTATTTCAGAAGCTGAGGAAGTAATTCTTATCTGTTGGTTTGGTTTGGTTTTTTTTTTGTTAAACCTTTTCAGAAGGAAAGGAAACCATGCAAGATTAGTTTTTATTTTGTTACTTCCTTTGCATTAGTCTATATTTCTTTGAATGAACTTTTTGCTAGACAACTTAAACTTAAAAAAATTGGTTTTAGAAAATTGGCATTTTTACAGAATAAAAGCCATTGATATGGACTACTGATTTAAATCTACTACTTTTATAGCTTAAGCAGTACATAACAGTGCTGACACAGCTATGTTCAGATCAAACTGGGATAGATGTCACCAGGGTGTTCCATGTGCAGTACCAAGAATCCAGACGTCTTTCTTGCTGGAGCTCTGCAGAGCTCTTAGTGCTGCCCTTAGGAGAGGTGAGTAAGGGCCAGGTCAGTTCTAGGGCTCCCTCAGTTTATATTTAGTTCTCACTAAACCTCCAAGAGCAGTGGCATTCCAAAAAGCTTATTAGAATATATCAGCAGCGGATAAAAGAAATGATGTGATACTGGATAAAGTTCTCATAATCTCTTAGAAAAGTCCCACGGTTCTCCACAAAACTTGCTTAATTGCTTTGTCATTTGTGCTTGTTAGTGTTTCTGGAAAGCCACTCTGAGAAGTCAGAAACAGCATTTGCGGGGGGGGGAGATGGAAACCAAGGGGTCCCATACCAGGCACACAGATCAAGACCAGTGACTCATTACAGGACTTTAAAGTACCTGCCAGGCCTGTGTCTCCACCTACAGTGAAGTATCTTGTTCCTGGCATTCATAATGAAATAACCTGTGCCTAAATTCTGGATGAGGATAATATTCTTCCTTTGGAAAGAGCGACCTAAGAAAGCTCTGTGTGTGGAGAGTGGTGACTATGCAGGAGGTGGCTCACTTTCTGCAGTTACGATATTATGGAAACCAAATAAATGCCATTCTAGCTGGTGCTGCCGTTTAATTTCAATGATCAAAATGCCCAAGTTTACTAAAGCCCTTTCTTATGGAGTTTGCACTCAGCAAAGGTCATGTGTGTGATGTGCTGGAGAAAGGAACAGCTAGTTCTGGGCACAGTATTACACAGATGAGACTTAATCTGTACTTGAAAAAAGCTGCATAAGACCTTGACCTGTCACATTTATGCAGGTACTTAACTTCCCAACCTACGGCAGCATGACTGCAAATTACATTTGCCTGCTGGTTAGTTTGGGCAGCTGCAAATGCTCTGTTTCCTTGTTCAGAGAAGAGGCTTGTACTTTACAAGGAGAACTTGCAAGCTCCCAAGCTGAGACAAACCTGGCAGTTTGATCAGGAGCAAACAGAACACTTCATGTATCTTGGCATAAACAAACACTGCCCTCAGATGTTCCCTTTCAAAATCAGACATGGAGGGGTACGGAGGGGGTTATTGCAGTCTCTTTGAAACTCTCCACGGCATTTGGCACTGTGACACTTAAAAAATTTACTATTATAAAATAGACATATAATCTGAGTATTTTAACAACTAGCCAGAAATCTTAAGAACTCACTAAAATTTGTTCTGCATCTGTACTGTGGACTATGTTTGGGCTCTGGTTTTCTTCATTGAAGACTTGAGTTAGCCAGCTGCTTCTGCTGCTACTGACTCCAGAGGCAACTCACCAAGTGTCTGTACAGACAGCCACAAAAATCCGGGTGGGTACGCTCTGCTGCACCCCCACTGCCCAAGGGATGTGCCAGGTCTTCCTCTGAGACACCTGTGGGACCACCAGCCCGGGATGGCTGCTGAGAGAGAACCCCTGCTGCCCTTCCACCAAAACTCGCCTGGGGAAGGACAGCTCTAGCTTTGTGCTGGCGATTCATGGAACAGTCGCCTGTGAAAGCTGCCTTGGAGTGCAGAGAAGTGTAAGTTTCTTGAGGAAGCAGCAGGCTGCCAGGTTTATTTGCACCTCCCTTTCTTTCCAAATTAAACCAAACTCTGAGTAATAGAGAAGCGCATTAAGAAAAAGTAACTTCTTACTGTAGAGTGTCTGTTTGGGAAGTTTTTCGTCTCCAGAGGAAAGATTTAGTAAAGCTTTCAGTATAGACTTCGTAGAGGGCTACAGTTCCTGTTGATAGGAACTGTAATACAAGTTCTTTATAAATACTGCAGCATATATTTAATTATTTTCTTGCTTTATAGCAAGATAATGTAAATATTTGGAAATACTTCTGATTTCAACACAACCTTACTGATTTCTCTTGTTTTAATAATTGATACGGCACATCTAATTTTTAGTTAAGAACAATTTGTGAAACAATTCTGGTCATATTAATCAAATGCTGCCTCCAAGATAATGAAATACTTACAGCCTCTGGTGGGTTAGCATGGACTATAAAATGTGCTAAATTAGACACACCGAAAGCTTGAAACAGCTTTTATGAGGTAGCTTGAGGGAAAACTTAAAATCGTTTGTATGAAATAGCTTTTATCTACCATTTGGCATTCATTTTGCTAAAGCTGTAGATTACATTTCCCTTTGTTAAGAATAAAGAAATAAACACAGATTAATTTATGCAGCTGAGATTAATGTGAACATAAATCTTTCCTTTTAATAGGAATTCTTCCCATTTTAATTATTGATAACAGTTCAACTTGCTCAAAAGGGGAAAAATTGCATTTTAAATTTATTCTGCTTCTTTTACTCTGCACTTTTTCATGGGTAAGGAAAAAGGGCTACTCCTGTTTTTCTCTCTACCCTTTCCGATTTCCCTGCGCAAAGGCATAGGCAGCATTATCTCATTAGGGAAAACATACGAGAAGGTGGCTGAATGATTTCTGTACCCTACTAACAATCCTGACTGAACTGCCCACCAGGTTACCATCTGAGTTTTGACCCGACAGTGCAAGCGGTGCAGGGAGCCGCTCTTGCAGGGAGCGATGCTCTGCTCCTGCCCACTGACACGGCAACACTGACGGGCCCACCGGGGGCCATCCCGGCTCTTCCAAGGGGCGCGGAGCCCGGTCCCGCGGGAGCTCCCACCGCGCCAGCCGGGCCCCGCGGGTCACTTCTCTCGGGCAGTGCGCGGGCCGAACAGCCCGGCCAGGCCGAGCTGAGAGGGGTCAGTGCCGCGGACACACACAGCGCTGCTTTCATTTGGGGCGCGCAGATGACGCAACAACGCCCTAAAATAACTTGGCGTCACCTTTTCCCAGTGTTTTATGTCCTCTGCTCGGAAACAGCCGCGGCCTGCGAGGACCCCTCAGCTCTCCGGCGGGGTCAGAGCTCCCCCTCCCGAGGCACCACGGCCTCGCTGCTCCCCGGCACCGCTCCCGCTGCCCTCACCGGGTCCCTCTCCGGGGGACGCCAGGAAGGAAGCGGCGGGGCGCTGCCTCCTGTCCCGGCAGGGGCGCTCCGCCGCCGCCCGGCTCGCAGGCAGGTACCCGCAGCGGGAGGGCCGGGCCGCCCGGCCGGTTCCAGGCGGGGCCTGGCGGGGGGTGGCGGAGCCGGGCCCCGGTGCAACCTCCCCCGCGGGTGCTCGGCGCTGCGGGCGGGCGGAGGGGAGGCGGCGGGCGGCGCTGGGCGGCCGCACCGCATGCGCAGGAGGGCAGGTGTCGCCGGCAGCCGAGGAGCCGCCGGGAGCATCGTGGCAGCCCCGCGTCCTCATGGTGCTGTGTCAGGGCGGAGAGGGCGACGCTGCCCCGGCAGCGGGCGGGCAGGAGCCGGAGGTGCCGCCGGGCCGGGAGGATGGGCCAGGTGCGGTGCAGCCGTGCCTGTGCCCGGCGCCCGGCGTCGAGGCGGCGGGCGCCGAGGAGCGCCGCGCTTGTGGCTGCTGCTCGGGCATGTCCTGGCCGTTCTGCTGCGAGGCACCTGGTGAGGAGGGGAGGCCGGCAGGCGGGGCAGGGGGGCAGCGTCGTCCCGGCTGGGCTGCCCGCTCTCGGGGTGACATTGCAGGGCCGCGGGGGAAGAAGAAGCGGCCCGAGGGCACCGGGCCGTCCGCACGTGGCGGCGGGGCGGGGAGCGAGCTCGGGCGGCTGCAGAGGGCGCCCGGCATCGGTGCCCGCCCCGCCGCCCGCAGGAGCCGCCTCGTCGGCTCCGAGCCGTCCCCGGCGGCGGCGGGCTCGCACCTGGTGCCCGCGGCTCACCTGCGAGCGGGTTCGGCCTCGCCCTCTTCCTCCCGCTCCCCTTGACCGGAGAAGCCGGCCCCGGTGGAGAAATCAGCGGGCCGGCAGGCACGACCTGCTCCGTGCCCCTGTACCCTGTGCCTGTGTGCCGGGCGCGGCTCGGGCCGGGTGCCCGGTGCCCTCCACGCCCCGGGAGCGAGCAGAGAGCAGGGACCGCTCATCCCCGGGGCCCGGCGGCTCTGTCGCCTTTGAGAGAGCTTCGGGAGCGATTATTCCTCGGGAAAACAGGACTTCCTGTTTTTAAAGTTTTAAAGTAAGACTTGACTTTAAAGTGAGGTTTGGGTAAATAGAGGTGCCTTCTGCCTGTGTGAATTTCTGGCACTATAAATGCATTTGAGAGTGCACTTCAGTTAGTCCACGCACTTGGGACTGTGACTTCCTGGGAGATTTTTACATTGCTTTAGTCTGAGTGTAATAGTATTGTCCTAACTCAAGTCAGTCTTTCACTTCTTGATCATTTTCAATTGATAAAGCCACAAACATATTGTGAAATATGGAACATGTAGGTTTAAAGTGGGGTTCTCTTAAAACATAAATGCCATCTTAAAATAATTTCTGGAGTTACCTCAAGTACTTTCTTTGAAAACTACTTCACTGAAAATGTGTTTGTCATTTAATTGATTGTAATTGACTTTCCAGCAGAAAATAGATTTGTTAGTGAGCTGTGAAGAGGCCAGAGTCCTTCACCAGTGAAATTCACATTAGTGTGGCTTCTAAAGCAAAGCTTGGGGGGAAAGACCCCAGTGTTTGAAATCCTGAGAAGCTTTCATTAATTAACCAAAAAGAATACTTTGGTTTTGGGCTGTCTGTCTCACAAAATTGTTGACTGAGTCTATGACTGAAGACTGTGAATCACACCTAGATCTTGTCTGCATGACCATGATTAGTTCCAGTGCAGGCTGTTGTGTTCCTGGGACTTTACAGAAGTCAAAGATAGCTCTTCTGCTTTTTATGCTGGGGAAACTCTTCTGCCTTTCCTGAAGGTCTGGGAGAATCATGCTTCCACTGACCATCTTTCCCACAGCCAGTACTCTTCTGCCCCTGCTAGTATTCTTGAGATGCTTGTATATGTGAGAAGTGTGATTTTCTTCATTGCATGCATTTTCAAGTATAAAAACTGTTTGGAACAAAGTACAGCATTAAAAACACAATTAGAATTTACACCTAAAACAAGGAGCAGTGGGAGGCATTTACCCATGACTTAAAATGGGAGTAGAACACTGTTTGAAAGCATTACGTGTGGAGATGGCCAGGGAATAAAATTGGAAAACCAAATATGTAGCCACTCAAAGAAGAGGACTTGGGTATTGCTTGAAACCTTTTGAGTTTTGGGCTGCTTTGTTCTTTGAAAAAAGCATGAGTGCTTGACTGTTTTGATGGTGTTAGGCTAGTATTTCGAGGCTTAATATTTTGTGGGGTGGGAATGTTATCTTAACCTAACTTCTCCTTAAAACTTACTTTGAAATAAGTACTCTTCAGAACTGCAGTTCTTGTTTTTGGTGGAAGAACTTGGACCATTTTATTTTTAAAAGGAAATAAAACACTTTCTCATTTCACTGAGTACATGCTTTGGAAATTCAAGATGTTTATGGTTTAAATTCTAGTATTAAACAATTTTGAAGATTCTGTTTCTGATAGGCTTGGTGTATTGGGTAGCTTACAGAAATTAGTTCCTTCTGATTTTTGTTTGTTCCTTACAATCCAAAGCTTAGTTCTGGGTGTAAGATCCTTTCAGTGTATTTTGCTTTAATTTAATTGTTTTTTTCATTTCAATGCTTCCTTTATTTAGGTTGGCTTCATTCTGTAATGATCAGGGAAGCTATCATGCCTGAAATAAAAGTTAATAGTTCTGTTTGTGCTGTGTTCATCCATAAGCCAGCCTGGGTTTGGATTTCCCATTTCAGTTGTAGGCCAGTCTGATTCCTCTTGTTTCAATATTAGAGACTGTTGATTTTGTAGTTCTGTTGTGTGACTATGTGGATTAAGGCATTACATAGTTCATGAACAGTTTTTAAATCCACTTTGTTTCATAGTTGGTAGATGTCCTGGTCCAGTGCTGGTTGGTGGGAGTTTTTATAGTCAGTTTTATGTAAGAGGCCGTTGCTAAAGAGAAATATTTCAAGTAGAAGCTGTAACTCACTTTCAGCTGCAGTGTGGCAGGATTCCTTGAGGAGCAAACCTTTTGCCTACTTCAGGTTGTGGTTGCTGTTGTAAAGCCTGGGTCCCTAGGACTGTCAGCCTGCAGTCTCCCCTTCTAAGCACTAAGATGCTGTTTCTCAGCCTGGAGTGCTGATCTCAAGGAGGATCAAAATGGTTTGTGACAGGTTTTGTTAATTAAAAAAAAAAACCTCTCAAAACCATACTTAGTTGCTAAGCAACTTGCAGCAGTACCCGGCTGACTATGTTTTAGAGGATCCATAAGGCTCACAGGCTGCCACACTAATATGAGATGAGGCACCCTTTTATCAAAACACAGCTCTGGGACATGGAGTTCTTGAACCTATCTTTAGAGGGAGTCGCAGGAAAAAAGGTAACTCCCAATTTTTTATGCAGGTAGAGAAAAAGAAAGAGATAGTGAGGTGACACCCCACTCAAATTTTTAGATGGGCTGTATTTTTCCTGGTGTTCACCTCTAAGTTCAGTGGAAATACTGTTCCTTTTATGCCACAAAGCAATAACAAAAAAGGCTGGTTTCCATTGAGATTGTTGCTGCTGCCCTCAGTACAGTTCTGTCTCACAGTTCTCCCTCTCCTTGCTCTTTTTTTTTTTTTTTTTTTTTTTTTTTTTTTTTTTTTTTTTTAATAGTTCCGGGTGGAGAGAATGAGTGGAACGAGGAAGAGTATGTTGTTGAAGAGAGCCTGAGGCAGTGAGGAGACTTGAATAGAAACATTAGACTTGGGAAAATTTCAGGAAGGGGAAGTCTGATTAATAAGCATAAACTAAGGTCTTCATGGAATTATGATAGATATCAGGCCATTGATGTTTTAACGTTAGTTACTTAAATTTATTCTGCGTAAAAATGTGTATTTGATGCCTAATTGAAGAAAATACTTGGATTCTTACAGCAAGATAAAAATGTTATTGGTCTAGATCAAATTTAGGGTGATTTAGCTGCAAAAGGAACACGATGTATAACAAAAATGATGTTCTGTGCACAGATTTTATATTGTATATTTGTGAGAAAGGAAATTAGATTTTTGCATAGGAACCTTAGTTAACTAAGCAGCTGATTCCCAAGATAATAGTTTCAGAATCTGACCATGGACTATTTTGTAGTCTGTTTGTTGGTTCCTGGGCAGAATTGTGACTAGACCCTGTAGTAAATCAGACATAGTAGTCTGATACCTACAAGAAGTTAAGTCTACTAATTCGTGTAGAATTGTGATGTTTTGTATCCCAGGTGTTAGAGTTCACCTCTTACACCCTGTTTTAAGAAAAAAAGAGGACCCATGATGATCAGTGAAAAGTATTTTCAAGGTAGGTCTGGTAATATGTTTAATATTTTCATTTGTTTCTTGGTTCCCCTGTTCTCCATCACAAAAATCACTGCAGATACGTGGAGCACTGCAGTGTGGGGAGCTGCCTGATCAGAGAAGTCTTCTAATAGATCCTTATTAACTGTAGTTTATATGTTGCAGGGACAAAGAAGAAAGCTGCCTGCCCAGGACTTGGTCTGTTTTACACCATACTGTCTGCCTTCCTTTTCTCAGTGGCCTCTTTATTCCTTAAAAAAATAGAAGATGTACATTCAGTGGAAGTGAGTGCATTTCGATGTGTTTTCCAAATGGCATTTGTTCTTCCGGGTTTAATATACTACAAGTAAGTGTAAAAAATGTTTAAATGTAAAATGATTTTTAAAAACTAGATCTAGAATTATTGCTCACTTAAATACAATTGCAATGTTATTTTAGTTTGGACTTCAGTTGCATAACTGCATTATTTTAGATTGGTTGATAGTTGCTTAATATGATTCAAAAAACTTTGATTCTCTGAATGGTAGAGGCTTCTACTAGGCTTATTGTATCAAATGCTTTGATTTCCACAAAGGGGTGATCTTAAAAGAACAGAAGGTAATTTGTGGATACACTTGGGTTATTTTGCAAGCAAAAAATTAATCACTAGAAGAACAGGTGTTCTCTTGAGTGTGATTGGGGGTCATGATGGAAATGAGTTGGTCTGTGATCAGACAGTTAAGAATTTTTGGGTATTAAACTCCCTTGTCGAGAAAGGCGTGTACCACACTTCAGTATGTTTGGATATTAGTCATGAAATAAGCAGGACAGTGACATTAATGTGACATTTCTGTTTTTCAGAACAGGGTTTTTGGGACCAAAAGGTAAAAGAATTTTTCTTTTCTTCCGAGGATTCCTTGGCTCTACTGCAATGGTTCTTCTCTACTACGCTTACCAAGTCATGCCATTAGCTGATGCCACTGTTATAACTTTTACCAGTCCTGTTTTTACATCGTTGCTGGCATGGATCTTTCTCAAAGAGAAATACAGCCTTTGGGATCTTCTGTTTACTCTCTTTGCAATCACTGGAGTGATTCTTATTGCCAGACCACCATTTCTGTTTGGCTCACGTGTTACGGGGATTGAAGGAAGTTACTCAGATCACCTTAAAGGAACTATAGCAGCAATTGCAAGCACGTTATCTGCAGCTTCCACTATTGTTATACTAAGGAAGGTGGGAAAATCTGTGCATTATTTTTTGTCCATTTGGTATTACGCAGTCATTGGATTAATTGGATGTGTTATAGCGTTGTTTGTTTTGAATGAATGGCGTTTGCCACATTGTGGAAGAGACAGGGTTTTTCTAATATTGATAGGCTTGTTAGGGTTGGGGGGTCAGGTATTTCTCACAAAAGCATTACAGATAGAGAAAGCTGGACCTGTATCAATAATGAGAACAATGGATGTGGTGTTTGCTTTTATTTTACAAGTTCTTTTTCTCAATCATCTACCAACTTGGTGGACTGTGGGTGGTGCCCTTTGTGTAGTAGCCAGTAGTTCTGGAACCGCCATTCGTAAGTGGAGACATAGCGTGAAAAAAGCTAAACAGAGGGAAATCTAACAATATAGACACTAATTCATTACAGAAACAAGCAGCCTTGAAAGATATATAAATACAATATTTATTTTTATTTATTTTAAATATCCCATTTACTAAATTGTACTACCAAATTATATCCAGTAAAATAACTTTACTTTTTTTTTTTTTGACCAAAATTGAAGATGTTTTAGCAACTGATGAGGTATATACCTTCCTTTCTTATATTTAGGCATGCTAATATGGGCAGTAGGAAGATACTTAAAAGTTGTTGCTTTCTTTCAAAAATGAACTATATTTATTTTCCTAAAGTTCCTGACTCTCCACTTAGACTCTTTATTTTTCAGAGCAATGGAAAGAAGTCTCCCAGGCTTAGTACTATTCTGTGCTTGATTAGCACAGGGATTGCAGTACAAAGTCAGAAGGGAATGAAGAGTTGATAATCCTTAAACAATCAGCTTTTATAGAATAGATAAAGCTTGTACTTATGTAAGCTTTCTAATTATTATTTTGCACAAAACACATGCCAAATGCGGATTTAATTTTAATTTGGATTCTAAAAAAACAAAAGTGATTTCATTTTTCCAGGTAATGTCAAGAGAAAATTAACTTGTGAAAATTACCTATCAGCTTTGTTTTTTTAAAAAAAGAATTTCAAGTGTTTGCGCTTCCTTCACCTAGTGAAACAACCTAATCACCTTTTTTTTTCAAAAGTGATTTTCCCTATAAACATGCCTTTAGTTGCTGCAGTCTCTCAGTGATGAGAGACAGTTAATTCTATACCACACATAAATTAGCCCTTTCTTCTGGTATGGAATGCTGCGCTGTAGCTGCACTTTTCTTTATTCTATGCAAAAGATTGTATTTTTTAGGTATTTAATATAGGTTATATTTAGTGCTGCTTATGACCCTTTTTAGATTCTTCTATACTAAAGTTCTTTATGAGACCAAGTTTGAGTCTCCTTTGCCTTCATAAACTTAGGAGGATTTACATTAAAGCTTTTGCCTGTTTCCTAAGAATGTACACGAGTGCAATGTAGTTGCAGTTTCACAGAAAATGCAGGTTGGCCAAGGTCATACAGAGATTCTACAGAAGAGGTTTGAGGAAAGCTTGGTGGAAGGGTGATGCTATGCATGCTTATCACATTCAAGTATCCACACTGCATTAGACTGCTAGTGGGCAGCTTCAGTCCCACTTTTCATGCTGGTCCTTTTAAGTCTGTAGTTATCACTTCTCTTGCACATTTTCTCACTTTTGTAGGCTTTATCTTGAAATCAACAAATACTAAAGAAACATACTTTTATTACTGATCTTGGTGTTCTTCACATTTCAGGAGGACTAAATGTTTAGTATCAGGAAATGGGATTTTCCCAAGCTGAACATCACATACTTTTGGGTCTTGTCTCAGTAAAGTTTAAAGAAGATTTTAACTTGAATCTTTATTTGGTCCTTTGTATCTTGAGGAGGTTTTCAGACTTACAAGGAGTTGCTAAGGTCACTTGGTCAGTTGCTCACCTGTCGTGTAATACAGTTATGCAGCTGTGTGCTGGACATTTTGTCCTGAAGAATGCTGTGACAGTATCTAAAGCTCTGCTGAAGTCCAGAAAGATTATGTGTCCTGGCTTTCCTAGATTGACTAGGTGGGCTACCCTGTAGGAGAAGGAAATCAGGTTTGACAATCAAGACTTGCCATTCATGGAGCCGTGCTGGCTGGGACCAATGATGATTGAGTTGTCCTCCAGGTGTTTTTCATTACCTCACAGAAAAACCTTTTCCATGTATCTGGGTATGAGGAGCTGTCTTTGTCCAAGTTTCTGTAGGTAAGGCCTGCACCCTGAATCCAAATGTGTTTATGGATATGAGAAGATTCTCACCCACCACTTGAGTGGTAGAATTGGTTCCTGCTTACAGCTGTCTGTTCTCTGCTTTTCCTGAATGCTGAAGCTCAGCTACTGCTGACAAGGTCAGGAAACTGCTTTACTATCTCTTAAAAGCCTCACATAATAGTAAAATTCCAGTTTGGCACCCTTTTTGCTTAATACTTAAAACTGAACTGGGACTGATTTTCTGCTGCTCAACCATCACTGCCATTGAGTAACAGCTTTCAGGGGAGGGAGGGAAAACAAACTGCATTTTTTACTGCTTCACTTCGTGTTTAATATGCATGTATTTGAATTGCAGCCTATAAAGGTGTGGTTCCAAAGCAGTTCAGATTGATGCAAACTTGGGTTGTCAGCTAGCCCTGCTCTCTCCTCTTGGCTCAATGCTTGTGTGGTTATGTGATGACCTACCCCTGGGAGCAGTACGTATCTTTTTAGTAAGGTTGTTGGAGAGGCAAAACCAGAGTAGCCTAAACTTGATGACAAGATAAAATAATAAGAAGTAGAATTAGTTAATAGTTTAAATGACAGCATATGAATGCTGCTTTATCAGTACTGAATAAAAATTATGTGGAAGCTTACATTGCAAAGCATCTTTAGTCATATATTTCAATGAATCTTGTTTACACTTAGTAGAGAAGAACAGGTTAGTGAAGAAAGGAATGTTTTCTTGCCCTTAACTCACAAGTAAATACAGAAAATATGCTACATGACCAGAAATCAATATCTAGGTATAGTGGTTTGTAATTTTTGTCTCAAGTTCTAGCAGAAATTCTTTCAATATATTTCTTGTGCCAAAACCCCCAGATGATTGGTTTTTTTCTTTGTTCAAACATACAGGGTTTCCTTATGGCTTCATCTGCTTATTTCCTCTTGCTGTTCTTAAACCTTGCTAAATATGTAAGTTGTTAAAATAATAATCTAAACCAGATCCTATGTTGGAGGATGTATGTTTTGGAATACTGTTTTGATTTTGATCAATCTTTTAGGGGAACTGTTTGACTGGAATGAGAATGAAGGACTTGACTAGGGCTTCTCTATCCATAAAGCATGACAAGCTAGTTTCTGTAATTGGTTTTTCTAGATGATCTTGGGAATGAAAGACATTTAAGCTTTAAGTTCTTCAACCACCTCAATTTTAAAATTTTTATTCCTCTCAAATGCAGGCTGAAAATCTAAATATTAGTTGCAAGCCTTAAAGAAAATGAAACTACAAAAGTGTGGATACCATGAAATGCTTGAGTTTTTTAATTGAAAATTTTTCTTAAAATTTCTGTCATGATGGTAAAACTTTTCTTCAAAGCTTAACAGTTTGAGAATCTGAAATGAAACTGGCTGAGCCTTGATTCTTTTAGATTCTGATCTTTTTTAGCTTTTTAATACAGCAAGTTTCTCAGGGTCTAAAGTTACTTTTCTGAGCTTTGAGTCACAAATACATTGATGTTCATTGTCTGTAGTGTCCTGTTGCAATCTTTAAAGTAAAGTTGGATAAATACACCACTCTAATAGAAACTCCTTCCTATGTAATATGATGGAATATTGCTGCATTGCAATTGCTGTGTTACAATGTTAAGTTTCTCTTGAATTTCAGCATATTCAATCAGTGTTCTGATTTCAGTGGATTGTGAATATAAAGAGTAATAATTAATTACTGGTTATTTTGCACAGAAACATAGGGATAAAAAGATATAGTTGATACTGATGCATCATAAATTTGGTTCATATATTTACTATGCAAGACACTAATTGCTGGTGATCTTCAGTGAGACTCTGTAGCCTTAAAGCCTTATGTATCCAACTCTTCTATAGAAAACTGATGGCTTTGTACTGTCATTGTGCTGCAGCCAATTTCTTTCAGGTTAAGTTGGTTGTTTAAAGTGTGCTCTAAAAGCCCGTTAAAGAAGGGCTTTTAAATAAGTCTACACCAAGAATTTGACAAGCTCATTGTGTAGACAAGGGTGTTCTGTAAATTAAAATGGCATTTGTCTAACACCAGGCATGAAGTAACCTCAACAGCATTGGTGACATTACTAGTTAAATGTGTAATTTTTATTCTGAAAACCGATTCCTAATTCCAAAAAGTTCAAGATGGTGCTTCCCATAATTAGTAGTGACAAAATGTATCATACTTCCCTTGATCATAATTTAAAATAAACAACTCCTCCCATGGTGTTTTCTCTTCCTTGAGCTTTTGTTTAAGAGCTGCCTGTTGGAAGGTTTTTTTCTAGGGAGGCAGGCTCTTTCAAAGTTATTTCCCTGCTAACTAGCAGTAGTTGCCCAGGAAGAGTCTGTTTTTTAGTTCTCTAACCGTGATTACCATGGCAGGCTCATCTGTGCCATCAGGCCCACAAGGGTAATAAAAACATTGTCTCTGTCCCTGCATGGATTCAGTGTTGGCAGTGCTGACAGCAGATGTGAACACTGACTTCAGCAGGACATTGCAGCTACCAGCAGAATGCTTTTGGGGTCATAACTGCCTGTCCATCCAAAGAAAAGTTGTGGCTTTATGTTCCTGCAGATGCAGGTGACTTCAGGGGGAGCACACGTAGATTTCTATGGTGATAACTTCTGTATATCAGAATAAATAGTTTCCTATGTTATGTGAATTATTTTTTGACAAAAAGGGGGTAAAATACCCTCTGCATTAATTAAAGGATTTTTGCTATGTTCTATATATTGTTAAATATATGTTGAATTATATGTTTTGTAGAAGTTACTGGCTTTGTTATTTAGTAGTATATTTTTATAGACAATTCTTATATATTGAAATGTTAAGAATATTTTCATAAGAGATTTATATTCCTCATTGCTAATAAAATGATCCTGAAGAATTAATACCTGGTTTTGCATTGATTAGTGGAATATAACTGAATGCATTGATTGTAAAACTTAATGAAAGAGCTGTTAATCAAACAGTCCCTGGAAAACATGAACATAGGCCTGAAATTCTGCTAGTATTATGCTGCATCACTTTTTATGCCTTGCAGCAAGCTAGTGACAAAATGAAGCTTTATCCCATACATTAATTTCTTAACTGGAAGCACTGTAGCATTGACAGATCAGTAAAGTTAAATTTTTCTGTGTCCAAGTGGCAGTCTGTTTCTGTGGATTTTTTTGTTCTCTTTTATTACCATACATCATGATTGGAATTCAACTCTTGTCCCACTTGTCACAAGGTGATACTTAATTCATCCTTGTGCTTCCCATTATCTTGTGTGTTAATAATTAATTTTTCACTAAAGAGGAAAAAAACTTGCATTTGCTAAGTATTACAGAAAGATTGCTAATTTTTATTATCCTTACAGCAGTGCTGATTCCTGCAGTGTTGTCAGTTCTTATAAGAGCAGAAGATAGCAGATGTGGAACTTTGAGAGGAGGTGACAGATCTTTTTTTTCTGTGTGTAACTTAGGGAAAAATAGATGAGAGACAATGAGTTACATCGTGGGGAATTACTGGCAGTGTTGGCCTGTCTATCCAGCATCCTCTTCACTTTGTATGCTCAAAAATTAACTCGTTGTAGGACAACTAGTCACTCTTAGTTTCACATGCTTTAAACTGAAGGAAAAGCAAGGATCTAACTGTGCCAGGTATAGGCAAGGGAAGATTATTTGTGAGAGAAACTTTTCCACTTTCTCTTGGCAGTTCTGTGTGTTCTTTGGAACAGCTAATCTAATAGATAGAAATTTAAGCTTTGAAGGAGGTGGGGGAAAAGAGCTTTTTGGATAGTATTAAAATCTTTATTTAGAAATGATTAGTGACATAGCGTAAGAGACAAAGGCTATTACTAGATAATGAAACTTTTGAAACAAAATTACAGAATTATGCTATTTACACACCCAAAAAGCAAACAGAAAAGCCACTCCCCCCCCCTCCCCCCAAAAAAAAACCAAGAAGGAAAAGAGGTCAAAGGATTTCAAATTAAAAGCCATTCCGTTTATTGGAAAACAAACTTCACTGAAATTGCAAAATACTTACGAACACTGCACTTTATTGATTTGATAAAGTATTCTTACAGTCCTGGGCACAGGAAGTAAGTATTACATGAGATAAAATATGCAGATGAACTCTTCAGATAGGTTTCAGTTGATTGTCCTTCAAGTAGCTTTTATGGAACTGTATTTTCTGACACTGCTGAATATAGTTTGCACATTACTCTGACAAGGAGCAGTGAATTCTAGAAAGGATAACAAGCTGATTTGTTTACATGCTGACCAAAGGGAAAAAGAGATTTGAGTTCTTGCAATGCTGGAATGAAGTGTTTTTGGGGTCTGTATGAAAGAGGTGGAAAGAAAACTCGTGTTTTCTTGCCAGCAAGAAGTTAATTTTCCCTCTGTACTATGCCTGTTCTGTCAGCAGGTGGGGCTGTCTTTCTTAATTTATTCCTTAGGGTGTAAGATTAAATCCTCTTGAAAAACCAAATCCGCAGGTCTAGATATTAAAAGTTTCAGTACAATGACGTACTCAATGTAAATATTAAATTTAAGTAGGATTCCAAATACCATTGAAGCATTTTATTGACTACACAGAATACTGCTCAGCAGACTCTTGAATAATCTCTTAAACACTTTTCTCTGATGTTTTAAACTGTATCCTGCACCCCCCCAGAGCAAAAGATTCTAGATGGTGCTGGAGGACTTTGGCAAGGCTCTCTCTGAAATTCTAGGGAGCAAGGAGAGAGGCTCTGCTCCCTTCATGTGAACATCAGTGATTGGCAGGGATCTTGTAATGAGATTGGACATCTTAACAATAATGATGGTTCTGGGTATGATGCAGTCTGGATATATAGCATATGTCCCAAAGATTCTTATTATTAAAAAAAAAAAACAAACCACCTTAAAAAGGGAGGGATAACAAGTACATTCTTACTGTTAAATTCTTTGTGGCAATTTGTGGTGGGCTAGGATGAATTTAGGCTCCTGGTTCTAATGTTGCACAGAAACAGGGCACTTATGCTGCCTGAGCAGTTGACTTCGTTGCTCTGTTTTTATCCTGCTCGGCTGGGGGATTTAAAAAATATTTCTGTTCTACTCTTGATTTTTATTTTGGGGCTGGGGTGAGACCCCTATGTAGCTCTTGAGCAGGTTCTTGGTGCAGGTGCTGAGGCAGGGAAGCCTTATACATCATCTAGTACCTCATGCCCAGGCCCTACTGCCAAATATTTCCATGCCAGGGTTTCCCAGTAACTGTTGCTCTGGTCACCATAGCACAGGGCTGTGGACAGGAGCAGGTGTGCTGGAAGAGCCTCTTCAGGCAGTGCAGCTGATTAAATAAGGAAGTTGTGCAAGGTTTTGAGCATAGATGCACCATACTGTGCCTAAAGCCTGGTAGAGTAGGGAAAGGTTGTACCAACTTAAATTAAGGGAGAATTAATATTTTAAAATATTAGAAAGGGAGGAGGTGGCATGGCTAACTACTGCAGTGAGCTAGAAAAAACACTTGTCAACATGTTTTCCATTTGAGGGTTGGCTGGAGTATTTTTTGCTGGTGTTAATTGGCACTGTTAGGCGTTGTTCTACTTCATAGGAAGTACTGGCCAGTTTTTGGGAAGCTGAGCAATGTTAGAGAAGAGAAAAACCTTTTTAATATTATTTGGAAAGGCTACGTGGCAAATCCATTTTATTTTATAAAAATACAGTGAATTAGATATTAATATTTACTTTCTTGTTTTCCCATTAGTACTTTATTACATAAAACAAATATTCTTTTATATTACTATAAAAATTGTTCAGTCATACTGGTTTTTGATCAGGAAGTGAAAGAAAAAGCTGTTAGCTTTTAAAAAGTAAACCTGATTCTATTAGGTTTTTTTTTTTCACTTTGCCAGAATTATTTCATGTCAATCCATGCCTTGTAAAAGATGTGTGTTGAATTTCTTCATTAAACATCTTTTTTATGTAATATGAACAAGACCCTATGTTCTGCTATTTGTAGTAACGTACGTAGGGAGTCCATATGAGAACACTTAGCTGATGTTCTTTATTCTTGCCATATGACCAAACATTTTTTCCATTATTAAAAGTGGAGAGTGATAACAAAATACTGCAATCTGAAATCTCACATGGGAGGACTGCAAGTAGCAGGACAGCCTTTTCTTCCCCAGAAGCCTTGCTTGCTCATGTGATTTATCTCTCTTTTCTGCTTTACCTGCCAGAACCATGTAGCTGTATTTCCTTTGCAGTTTGTTACTTCTTAGTTTGCAAAAAAGGTGGCTAATTTCAATTTCTGATGTTATCAGCACAGTTATATTGTTTTTTCAAGGAAGGAAGGAAATATACGCATACACGTATACATATATTAAGACAAGCAATAAACTTTACAGATTAACTGTATTTTTGCATCAACAAGATTTGTAAATTTTAATTTCAATATCTATCGTAAATCATCTTGACACAGCTTTACAGAACAGCCTCTTGTATCTCCTGTTCTCTTAGGAGGGGGAGAGAAGAGGGAGAAAAGGGACAGGAAAAGTCTGGGGGAAAATCTTTGTTCTCTCACTGGCAAGTTCTCTGTGGCAAAGCTGTCCCACTGAAGCCTGTCGCTGTGATTGGGTACAGATTTAAGGACAAAAACGAACAGTTTGTTCTCTGCTGATTATATAAGAATACCCTTGACAGCATGTTGCTTGTTTCAGATTGCTGCCTGTATCCCATTATTAGCATGGAAAAAATAGGAAAACGAGAGTTATACCCACATTTCTGTTTCTTTACTACGCCTTTTTTTTAAACCTGGAAACCTTGGGCTTAAGGTGATGGACACGACTTTATTATAGTCTGTAGCTCTCTAGATGTCAGTTTTGATCAAGAAACTTAAATGCTGTTTTCCTCAAGAAAAATATATTTGCCAGTTTGATTCTGCTCTTTAAAATTTTCTGGAGGGTTCTGGTCTTTCCAAATTCTCTGATGCCCACAGATATTTTTGTATCATGTTTTTCTAATTTGCCGTTTGTCTCCTTGGATATTTAGAACTTCATTTCAGGATTGAAAGCATTTTTGTAGTCTTTACAGACCTTTTTTCATGACAAGACAGATTTCTTCTTTCGTATGCACAGTTGGAAATATGTTCCAGGTGGGTAATTAATGAAAAGGCATTATTCACACTTTATTTCTGCCATTTAAATGTTTTTAAAGCATTTGGAACTTCTAGGCAGAAGCACGAAGGGTTACACTGCACTTTTTAAAATTGCAGCCTAGATCTCTTTCTCTGGAACTTAATGGATATGTTTAGGGCCCCAAATTTTTATATAGATCATTACCATACTTACATACAATTTGCTGTAAAGAACAGCAGCTACTTTCTGTTGTGCTTACACTGTCATCTCTCAGAGGTAGAATCAATGGGAGCTATTACGGTTGTACTCTCAGGGGGACAGGCATATTGGGTGTGCATTGAGGGTGCTCAGAAAAGGAAATACAGCACTACAGATCAGTCAGGACACTGCAAAACTCTAATCCTGCATATGGTGAAGATTAATGTGGTTTGAGGTCATCTTATGCTCTGTCTCCCCTCAAATGCTGCCATTGATGGACTGTTCACTGGAAAGCTGATCACATTTACAATACACTGGCAACTGAGAAACTTGAAACCAGGAGATATCAACACTGTACTGTCTTCAGAAATCCTAGAAATTTCTTTTGGGCAAATGTTTTATGAAGATGTTACCATACCAGCCCCATTCACAAACAATTTGGTTCTTTAGCAGTAATTTTGCTATCACAATCACCTTGGTAACTATTCTGCACATGAGTGGAGGTCATTAGTTTAGAATCTGGTGGTGCCTATGTATATTTTTATTATTTACTTTTTTCCTTTAAGTCTCAATTTTGTTTTTATGACTTTGGTGATAATTTCAGGTGTACTTTCTTGGTATGTTATCACACTTGGAAGAATTTATGATTAGGTTGTCTGGGATTTTCAGTATTAAATGCCTCATAACCACAAGTATTTATTTTCTTTGCCTTAGCATATATATGACTCAAAGTTGTAATTAGTGACTCCATGTTAAACTGTACCAACATGTCTATAAAACACAACATATGGATATCTTGATGAAAGGAAATTGGGAGATGCTGCTTTTATAAACCTGAAAGCTGCAGAGCAGATGTGGAAGGAATTACTGCAAAGAATCTCAACTGGCATATAAAACAGAAGCTGAAATTTATTTTGGTTTTATTATAAAAGCAAAAAACATTTTACTAAAGCTCTGTTGTATTTAAGGTTACATAAAATTGTGTTGTTCAGGACTAGCTGTGAAACTATGTGCACTGATGTGACAATGGAACAAGGCAATTTTTTTTCCTTTAAATATTTAGTACTAGACCTTTGCAAGTGGATTGTAAAACACGTATTTTTAGAATTTACAGTAAATTTAATAATGTTCCTTTTTGGGGGAGAAGACTGTAATAGATACTGCAAAATTAATACCCTTTTTTCAATTTCATGAGCAAAGAGAAAAATAGTGATTATCCTTTTTGCATTCTGATTGTCTGGCTTTTTCCATGGAAAGTCCTGGTCATAAATGCTCATTTCTGAAGAACTATTAACCACAAGCATTCCCATGCTCTCATATTTTCAACACCTAATCAGTCAGCCTGACTTTGTAGAAAACACTAGTTTATTATTTACTTACCTATTATCGATTTCAGCAAAGCATTGATGTGTTTGCCAGGCTAAAACATGGGTGCTGTTACAGCAGTAAAGGATTTTACTCACTTTATTTTCCTTTTCAATTATTCTGTTAATGTAATGCTGCATTAAAACTGCAGTGAATTACACTACACAGTGAAAACACTACGAGATTTTGAGTAACACTTTTTACATAGAGCATACTGGGAATCACCCAACATGAAGTACCTTAACACTAAGAAGAGAAAACTACTAACATACTGGGTAAGGTTTTCTAATATGATTGCCTGTTGTGTTGACAGACATATTTTTTAACTATTAAAAGGAAAACAGTTAAAAATATCTTATGGCTTTAAATGTTCTGGTTGGTTACCTAAACAAATCCTTGTGTTGGTTCTTGAATTTGGTCACATATATACTATGGCAGGTTTCCAGTAAAGAAACTGAATGGGGTTAATATTAGATTAACCTGTAGACTGGTGGTTGTTTAGACATGAGCATCAAAGACAATATAGGTTTTATAATTTATTATATGAATAACTCATTGTCCTGACTGTTTAAAGGGATGACAGAGCACGGGTAAGTCAGGCAATTTGTTGTTTTGCATATGAAGGGAATTGTGAGTGCAGTGATAATTTAGTATTCAAGCTAAAGACACAATCATGAGGCAATAGAAGAACTACCTTTTGGTGAAGCTCCCTTGAAAATGTCAATCAGGACAAACAAGCCTAGAAATGATGTTCAACACCATTAATCAGGTGAACTTCAACAGTTAATGGCATTAAACAAAGACAAATACATGTAATAGATTAGATAAATCAGGCTTTATTGTTGAGATGCTCAGGACAATACTCCATTCTGGTTGGACCATGTAATTTTATGCAAGAAACAACACATTTTATCATTATAAGTGCATAAAGGATTTTACTTTGTATCTCAGGAACTTTAAGACTATATGAGGAAAGTAATAAAGCAGGCTTCTCAATACACTTTCATCATGACTAATTTGATGTAGAGTGAAAGTGCTAGTTACTTGCCACTTTAAAATCACTAATACTTAGGTATATCATTGACTCCTAAATTCTCATAGATTAATCAATTAATAGCTATGCATTTTCCATCTTTTGGGTTTTTTTTTAGGGAGAATCAGCAGAAAATTATAGTATAGTATTCAATTTTTAAAAATTTATTAACTTTATTCAATTACTAGTATTAATATTTTGTCTTCCATTGTCCCTGAAATGTAATATGAAATAAACAAGATTTATCACTCCAAAGTTTTGAGAATCTGTATTCTAATGTAGTCTCTAACTTAAAAAACCCATCATAAAATAATGGCATACTAAAAACATAGCTAAGTTATACAATGGCACTTAAGGCATAAAAGGCTTTCTTTGATCTACATTAGGAGCTACTTCATTGAAATACGACATTTCAATTTTTATAGACTAAAACTTGTGTAGCCAAAAAAAGATAATGCAATTATTCATATTTACAACTAATTATCCTTAGCAGAAATGTTCTCTCCTAGATGTATTTGAAAAAAATGTGTGAGCTTTTTTCAAGTTTACTACGAAACCTTTTATATCTCTTCCAAAGACTAACTGGGGGATGACTTTTTTTAATGACTTGAAAGTCAAACAGCTGATGTCAATTCCAAAGCTCATTGTTTCAGCTTTTTTTTTTAACTGTTATTTTTTTTAAATCTAGCTACATTTTTTTTCCTAATTGAAATGTCAGAAAGTCTTTGAGCAAGTTCATTAGACTTTCAGAATTGCCTCCATGACTGCTGATGGTTATAATAGTCAGGCAAAACTGACCTCACATCCCATAAAGTAACACTGAGTTTGGAATACAGTTACAAAGCTTCTGGAACATTTGTAGGATAGCAGACTTCATAGGAAACCTCCAGTCCAGAGTTAATACTTTAAAAACAATTTCTAAAATTCAAGTAGTTTGTCTTATTAATTTATTAATTATTTATTCATTATTTTGAATCAGTATAGAAGTTGTACTGGTTGGGATTATTTATCCAGCAATCACAAACAGCCTCAAAATAGGTCTCTCAGTAAAATAATTGTCTTAAGTGAAACTGCCTTTCTTTAAGAACTGTTTTCATGGGGCAAAAATCTCTTTTTGACTGAAGCAGGGCCGTGCTTTACAGAGAGAGCTGAGATGCCCTGACAAGAGCAGTCGCCACCCTGCCTCCATGGGCTCTACTTCTGTAGAATGATAATTGGTTTCTTGGAAGCAAGGAATTAATTGCAGATAAAGCCTGTGTGTTTCTTCACAAGAAAACTGCCTATCCATTAGTAAATCAATGAAAATTTTGCTGTACTGAAACCAGAGTGCAGTTAAGAAAACATTCTCAGTCCTTACTTTCATGTGTTTCTAATTTTCTTTTAGAATTTCTGTTTGCATTTGTGTAAGTGTGCGTGCTTTTCTTTGGTCCTAGCTGAAGGGTGAATTTTGGAGCAAAGCCCAAGGAAAAACCTTTTGGCTATTTTTGTTTTCCTAAATTAAAAGCATATTTAAAGTGTTTTATGTAATTTGTTAAATAAATTGTTTGAAAATATTGCTATATAATACCACAATTAAAAACAAAATATTCCTTTATAGATTATACTGCAGGGTTTAGGCAAGTGATATATAGTTCAGACAATGCAGAAAAAGAGCCAGATACTGGGTACTGATGCTACCACTGTAGTTTTTTTTCTGATGGGAAAATTGCCCAAGTAAACTCACATTGCTTTAGTTTCCCCATCTGTATAATGTGAATAATACTTACCATCTCACAGGAATGTGTGGAATTTAATATTTATGCATCACTTTGAAGCTCATCTCTAAATCAATTCTGTAACCCAAACTCCAAAATGGATGGTTGGTAGAAGACTGTGAGACACATCAATATTTTCTGGAAGTGCTGTATTTTTCTCCACCTATAAACACTGTATTTGAGCTGGATGTATTGTCTTTCTGTGTCATCAAGCCTGATGGAGCAGGAGAGTATAATGTGATGACTAACAGAGAGTTCTCATGAGAACAGGGTAGACACTGATGTACAATGAGAGAGAAAACTGAAGTATTCTCAAGGCACTCTCTGCTTGGCTGAGAATGTTAAAAAGAAACCATGATCCATGAGTTAAGTTCAGCAAAAAAAAAAACCAACTCTTCATCTGTATAACGTTGAGGTTGCCAGGAAACTCAAAATTCACTTCTGCAAAGCTCAGATGTGGGAGTCCCCCAGAGAAAGTGGAATTCTGGCTGCCTGCAGACTTCTCCCACCTTGGGAACAAATTTGAAGAAAGGGAGGTGACTTTTTTTGAGAGCAGTCACTTCCATTGTGTGTACAACCAGGGAGAGACGTCCTGGCTAACAATCCTAACAGCAGCTTTCCAACTTGTCACCAAGGAAATGAGCTTCTTCCCAAGTAGGTCTGCTTGCAGCAATTTTATTACATATATCTAGACACCAATTATTTCTTCATATTAAATTTTTTCTCATCCTGCAATGCTTGGCAGTAGGGATGAAATTTCTGAACTGTTAATTGAATAAATATATTTTAGGAAAGGAGCAGTCCTGCAGCTTTTTGATATTCATAATTTCTTCTTTCCTACAGTTTCAGAGAAGCGAATGTCATCCCAGAGAAAATGAGCATCTAATTTTTTTATAAAGAGCACCTCTCACTGTTGTGTCTGATGTATAGCTTTCACAGTGTTCAAAAATCTTACTGCTATTAAATAATCATCCATTATCCTGATGAAACAAGAAGTCTTCAGTTTACAGGTGAGGAGCTGGATCTCAAGAATGAAATCCTTAATGCAACAAGTTGCTCGAGCTTGTTATTGATCCCTGGTATGCTAAGTTGGCCCATTGATACGTGCCTGAAGACAGATGCTTTTTTGGCAAGTCAAGGATATGGTGACTTCTCCAAATTTTCCATTCAGTAAAACCTAACACTTCCTTTTCAGTACAGGATATCTTTTGTCACTGGAGTTTTGGAAGTTGAAAAAAAGTGCAAACACATTGTAAAGGAACAGTTATATATATATTTTCCCCTGGAATAATGGGATAGCAACTTTCCTGCACTCTTTAAAACAAATGGAAAAGCCGAGAGAAACTGGAAAAAGCTTCGGTGGAAAGGTCTGTGTTGCATGTGTGTTTGGAGGATAATTCATTGTCACTATTGTAGAGCTGAAAATCCATTGCATGACTTGTTCTGAAGCAACTGACACAAATTGTAGTGTACACTAGAATATTATTAGTTGAGTGTATTTTGAGCCAATATTCAGGCTCTAAATATATGAAAGTACTGAAAAATACACAGACTGCACAAAACATAAGTTGGAAAATTCACTACTCAAATTTCAATTTTTGCAAAATATTGTCCTATGGCAGTTTTTGGATACTATATGCATGCAGTGGATGAAACCCAGGCCATGCTGGAGGCAAAGGAAATTTTAAAATTTCTGCAGGACCTGGATTTTATCCAATATGTACTGTATTTCAGTACAGAATGATCAATATTACAAGTTAATTATCTAAATTAGTTCAGACTGACGATGTCTCATGTGTCCTAAATAATAAATTATTTAAATGGTACTCTGCTAAGAAGATCAAGGTGCTTTACTATGGTGGATATATTTTCCTCTCTGTTCTAATAATCAGAACCTGTAAGCCATGGAAAGACTCAGAATAGATAATAAATGTAAAGCCAGGAATTATTAAGTGAACAAATACATAACACACTGTACCTGATCTGTTTTAAAAATCCAAATAACAACATAAAAACTGTTTGAAAATATGTAACTTACCAGTGGGTAACTTCACTGGCTTTTTAAATGTATTTGTTGAATGGAGTATTTGCTAACAGACTTTCTCCACTGTTTTTACTATCTACAGGGCATCAATACTCTCGTATTGTGCTCACAGGATAATTATTGCAATGAGGCGATGAATCTTTGCTCAGGTAACAAAGTAGAATACAATAGATGTGATTTTCAAATTTCAAGTGGTAGTATAATGTAAATAGTACAATATAGAATGATACGATGAGCTCCTTGCTTTCAAGGAGAATGAAATAAATGAACTGTAAGTTTTATAGCCCCACACTGGGACGCAATCCCTGCATAGCTTTGTTATGAGAATTGGTGCCCTTCACATAAAAACGTCCTAAACAAACCCGTGTTACCTATGGCCAACTCTCGCCAATTTAAAAATTAAGAATGGTTCCTTTAAACTGGAACTTTACGATACTCTTTTCCTTCTTGAACTCCTTATGGAAAAAAGTCGCAAGGAGAGGTGCACTGCTGCCTTCACCAAACCGCGTTGTCCAGCAGCGCCGATGAAACCACGCCGCGTCCCCCTGCCCTCCCCGGGCTCCGCGGTGCCCCCGGAGATGCTGCCGAGGCGAGGCACCGGGCCGGGGCCGCGCTCCCTGACCCGCTCCGGAGCGCGGCCGCGCTTCCCGCGCTGCGCGGCGCGGCCGGGGCTCTGCGGGGCGGGGGGCGCGGGCGCACATTCCGATGCGGTGAGGCAGCCGCGGCCCGGCCCGCCCCCGCCCCGGCCCCCGCTCGCAGGGCGCGCACGGCGATGGCGCTGGACCGGCTCCAGCCGCGCGAGACGGCGCCGCTGCTCCGCGCTGCGGAGGCGCGCGGCTGGGGCGCTTGGCCGACGGCGCCCGTTTGCTGGAGGTAGGAGGAGGCTCTTCCGCGGGCGGCTCCAGCTGGCTGCTCCCAGCGGCGGGACGGGACCCGGGGCGCGCTCTCTGGCTCCGGGAGTCCCCTCAGCGGGCGCCGCCTGGTCCTTCAGGAGCAGCCGCGCTCACGCGGGGCCGGGGCCAGCGGTTCCCGCTGCCGCACTTGCGGGACGTGGAGCGCTCCACACGCCGCCCGCAGCGCGCAGTGCCTGTGGGAGCGCGGGGCTGCCCAGGGCAGGACAAGGAGGAGCTGCCGCAACCCGTCCGCCTCGTGTGCAGGGGATGTTCCTAGAGACCCCTCCCGGGGGCAGCCATCCGGTGGGAGAAACTCGCTCTCCGCCACCGAAGAGGGGCGGTCCCGGGGCACCCCTCCCGGGCGGCCCCACGCCCTCTGTCCACGGCTGACTCAGCCAGCGGCGTTGCCCCGCGGCCCCTCCCCAGCTTTCCCCGTCCCTCCCGGGCCCTGCGGGGCGGTGCGCGCCCGCAGCCCCCGCCCCCGGCCCGCCGGGGAAGGCGCCTCGCTCGCTCCGGCGCCCCGGGCAGCGGCGGCCGTGGAGCCCTGGCGAGGCGGGGGCGGCCCCGTCCCGCAGAGCGCTCCGCCGCCGCGGCCCCGCCGCCACCGGAGTCACCGCCGACCCGAGGAGGAGGACAAGATGCCGGGGGGACGCTGAAAGGTGCGTCCCCTGCATACCCCCGCCCTCTCTCACGGGCTCTTTCCCTGGCTCCCGTGGCTGGCTCTTCTTTGGGGGCTCTCTGGGGCCGGGACCCGGCCCCCACGGCTCTCGTGGCCCCGAGGGGTTGCCGAGGGCTGCCCGCTGCGGCCGTGCCCGGGCGCGGGCGGGGGCTCCGCTTTCGGCCATGTTCCGCAGCCCCCGCTGCCCGCGCCCTGCCCGCCTGACCTTCGGCTTACGGGTTCTCCCCCTTCCTCTGGGAGGGTTCAAGAAAATCCCAAATGCGAAAGAAAATTGAGATGGGCTGCCCTTATCCCACATGCTAGAAATTGTTCTAAATTCATCCCTCACTTTCTCTTTTCCACTGCGATTGTACAATCAATTGTAATTTTTACATTGAAGTCTGGCAAAATTTAGTTCAAGGTCTGTGCAGCGCATCGGAGATGTGGCGCTGAAGGAGCCTGTGGCTGTAAGCGACAGGGGTGCTGTCTCTCCCCCCCGCAGTGGGTGTCTGCTCTTTGGGGGTGCTGCAGGCCCTGGTACCCAGGCGTGAAGGGGCAATGCATTCCTCCCAGCTCCAGACTTCTCTTTGCCCCACTTGAAGTGTTGTTGAGTTAGAAAGACTCAGGGTCTGCAAACACTTACAGAATTAGTTTCGCTAAAGTGTTTGTAGGATCAGGACCAAAGTGTCTAGGTGTGATGCTTATCTGTTCTGCTGCACCCTCTTGGGATGCCACCAGCACAGGTGATAAAGGGAAGAGCCTATACAGGTGACTGTGAACTGGGCTTCTTCTGATAAAGGAAATGAAAGAGCTGGATTAAGAGTGGTAGAGAAATGCCTGAAGGATCAGCTGTACTTCAAGGAACAGTAAAATGTTGTGTTTCCTAGTGAGGCATTTGTGTAAGGAGCAGAATTGGCCTTCTTATTGTATTTATTATGCTAAAAGTTTGATAAAAAGTTTTCCAAATATTTCTAAAGTCCTCTACATTTGTATGACAAAAGTTTGCTAAATATTTCCATCCTTTACATTTGTATATTTGAAGGAAAATCAGAGAACCTGCCAATTATGAAGCAGGCACTTAGTAATCATTGCAGAGTAGTGACTATTATGTAGTTTTAAGAAGTCATGTTTTTCCAGATACAAATAATCATCTTTGATCTGTGGTATCACATCCTTAAAAAGTCAGTGGCAGACAACCAGTGTCTGTGATCATTACAAAAACACTGAAACAAATATGTGAGCAGTGAAACATACAAGGTGAAACCAGAAACAGACACTACGTTTTGTGTGTTAGGAAGTGCTCAGGAGAAATTCCCAAGACATAAAAGAGTATGTCCAGTCTGCATAAATTTACAGAGGATTACTACGAGTCTTGCTTTCTTAGTCATCTAAATATAATTAATTCTTGCCATATTGAGTTAGTAGTCTCAGATACTGTAATGAGGTTCGTTCGTGTTTTCATACATGGTAAGAAGTTGGCTATTAAGACTTTGTGACTGTAGACGAGGCAGTGCGGTTCCTGTCCTCTCAGTTAACATTAATTTCATGTGATACATCTTATGCAATAAAAGTGTGATGTTCAAACCAGAGTTCCAAGATATTAAGAAGGAAGAGAAATGCCACAAGGTAAAACTTTAAGATAGAGAAACATGAAAGCCCTACTGCAGAATAAAAAATTTCTCAAAACTGTGTTTACTGGAGATCACAGAACAAATTCATGGAGATGATAAGGTAATTTGAGATTTGTAATATGAGAAAAAGAAATTCTCTCTATGTAGGTTATCCAAAAGAAAGTAATGAAACAATTTGAGTACTATTTGTAAGTATCCGAGAAGTGATTATTTCTTTTATCAAAGGGCTGTTTTATTTGAGAGAAATAAAAGTGTTAAGATCCACTACTGACTAGAACCTGCATGGAAATCCAATATTAGGAGCAAGGGGCATATTGAAAAGTGACAGTTGTGACTGTTCATGAAAGATTGTAGATTTATAGCCACTGGAAACTTTTTACTTAAGTTAGCAGCTCTTCCTTTTTTTTTTTTTTTTTTTTTTTTTGAGAAGAGCAGCTATAATTTAGGAATAGTTCTTGGATTTGAAATGAGAATTAGTTAAAGGAAAGTTAAAATTCAGTTATTAAAAAGACAAAAAGTAATTAACCTATTATTTCGTTAGAAGCCCATGATTTGCATAGGGATTTTTTTTATTAAACGAAGGCGTTTTTTAGTTATCATCTTAATTTCTGTGCTAAATCTTTACTAAAGTATTTCTTTAGGAGTATTTTCTTTTAAAACACTGATGACCACACTTCAGAACACGGGTTGTCATTTTGTTTCCTGTTTCTACAGCACTTAGTGCAAAATGGATCTTGGGTCACGACTATGACTCTTAAATTTTATAAATGACAATGATACGTGTTATTAGCAATAATTCACATCCTTTTTTTTGTTTGTTTTATATACTTCTTGAAAATACCAGTAACTGAAACTTGGAAGGAATCATGCAGCTCCAGCATGGACAGACTTACTCTCATGCCTGCCTGTTCACTGGTGGTTTCACTGAGCAATGGCTATCATTTGATTGTGCAGACAGCAAGGTAACAGCTGTCTATACCTTGAATATGCAGTCTGATGCATTTGCAAATAATGCTTTTCATCATGTTTGTGTTTTAGAGAGCTGCTAGCGTGAAATCCATGTTTTTCCTTAAATTTGTCCCTTCCTGAGCCTTCTTAATCGTTTAGAAGAGAGGTGTTGCTCATGTACTTGAGGACCTACATGACTGAGTATGTATTATGTGAGAGCAGTTCAGCTTACTCTGCATACTCCTTTATTTGTCTTGGCAAACCTATATATATATATATATATATATACACACATATATACATTTATATATTTATATATGTCTGCTTGTGGGTGGGGTTTTCCATAGTCATGGTACTACCAGATATTGGTCAAATTTCACTCTTTGATTTTTTTGAGCAAAACATCTATCTGCTGAAACAAGACTTGTGTTTAAGAGCTGAGGATAAAGTGACAGACTTTCTATGAATTTCTTATATTGGGAGGCCTGTCATTTTTTTATTCTGTCTCAAGGCACAGAATTTTGGTTTTACTTGAAATAAAGAAGTTAATTTATAAATATGCCAATGTGGGATCAAAGTCTGATCTTTTGGTTTTGCATACTCTGTCATGCTGACATCTCTGTGCAAGGCATAATTAATGTCACTGATTTAAAACTAGGCCATCCACAGTATTTTCTTCCTAACTGCCCAGTCATTCATAAATAATCCAACATGTTCAAGCAAGAGCTTGATGTGGCAGCACTTACTGAAACCTGGTAACAAGAGCTAAGAGGAACAAGCTCAACTCCCCACCAGAATTATCCTTCTTCAGAGCCCACTACATTGCTCCGGTTTATCAAGTGTCAGTGATGGTGCCACAGGTAATAACAGCTCTTTCAGTAAATGATTCAGAGCAGAGGGACACAGACCTTGTGGAGTATGTGACGTGCCCCACGGAGCTGCCTCCTGCGTTCTTCACATCCGGAACTCATGTGTGCCTGGCTTAGCATTGGCTATAGAGACAGTGCAGATTTGAGTCTTGTACGAGGGAGGAGTTCTGTGGCCACTAGATATATACTGTGACATTTTACTTGCAGTAGTCTGAGGCATCTCATAACAGTTTAAATAGGCTGTCCATGTGGGATACTTTTTATTCTACATTGCTATCAGTAAGTAATATTTAATAACTTGTTACAACATTTTCAGTGGTGCTTCCCCATTAAATTGACTATATGATTGTATTTGTCAGTTGTAACATTTCATAAGTAATTAAAAAATTAAATGCGCAGGTATTTTCAGTGTTCTTTGTGTTACTTATTTCAGTGTTTAAATGAGACACAAAAAGTAGAAACACAGAGCAAAGTTGAAGCTACCATTTGAAAATATTTATTTTTGGGGTAATGGTTTTATTCTATTAGTATGCACAAGTGCTGCATAACTTGCATCTAATAATAGTGTGTTTTCTTAAACAGATGACTCTCCAGTTGCGTTGACCTTGCCTTGTGTAGTAGGACCTTGCTGTCTGCTGTTTCAGACAATGCTCTGATGTGAGATCTCTCCTCCCACAGTATTTTTCTCTGTCTGTGCTACAGCATACAGCAAGAATGCTGCTGCAGTGATCTTTGGTATTTGAGGTTTTTGTTACACTGCATCTTCTTTCAAACATTTTCATAATGCATTCCTTTACTCCAAGTACAAAACTCTGTTGCTTGGATTAGGTTAATTTCTTTCTGTAGCGGTACAAATACCTTTCAGCACTGTTTTGGGTAAAACCAACTTGGTTTCCCTTTGGAATTTAGCAAGATAAAAAGGGGTCATACCAGACCAGCTACTGCTTTGTACACTACCAACAGTTCACATCAAAGAACAACCTGTAGATTTCTTCTTGAGGAGCTTTCTTGATGTGAATGCCTCCATTTTAATTCCTTTAGGGTTTTGGATTTTTAGCTATGTACCGAATTGCAAAGGAAAAGGAAAACCCAGTGTTGTAATATCCAGGCTGGTTTCCATTTTGAAGATGGTATTTTGCTTCTGTTCTAATATTGGGTAATTTTCATACTCTGACATTTTTCAAAGATATATTTTCAACCACTTAGTTATTGTTCAGTTTGGACAAGTATATTAAAATGCGTTTATAATCAGATTGCTGCATTGGTTAGTATTTTTCTAACTTTTTCTAGAAAAAGTCACACTTTGGTGACTTTAAAGTATTTCAGGCGTTCTGTGAGTACATGCATTGTTTCTGCTGGAAGGTGTGGGAAAATAACCTCATTGCAGTTATTTCTTGTGGAAGCTTTAAGTTTCTGATCACTCAGTGTGCACCCATTTTAGTTCAGCACACTTCTGGGAAGCAGTAAACAGAGAGTATCTCTGCAAGGCTGGAAGCTCCTGGATTTCTGACTGCAGGAGAGGCTGGCAAGTAGGCTGTGTCCCTGCTTGGTTCCGGAGTTCATGTTCATGCCTCAGCTGTGCCACAGGGCACAGTTTTGTAACAAATTCAGTGGCAGTAGTGACAAGGAAGACCAGGCAGATAATGCTTCTTGAAATCTTTTGTGTTATGGTACTTCTGCATTTTATATGTGAAGAATATTTCTTAATGTGGTAGAGCCCTTGAAGATTTTCAGTGTGGCATGAATAGTCTGTTGTTTGCATTTTTACCCCCAAACAGCATACAAAAAGGGGAGAATCTTGCATAATTACCTTTGTTTTGTTATGATTGCACCCTTTTTTGTTTGTTTGTTTGTTTGTTTTAAATAATTAATTTATGGAATAGACAGCAAAAATAGAAACAATAAAATTGAACAGTTGGACACCTGTTGGAGATATTTTTGTCTTAAGAGCCACTGAGAATGTTGCTGTCATTGTTGATTTGAACATACATATCTTCTCAGTCTGTGCTTTTATTCAGAAAAGTATAAGCAAGAACTTGAACTTCAGCGGTGGTGTTCACTCAGTAGACCTAGAAATAAAATAGGGAGAAACAACATAGAAATAGATGGTTTCATATGTGTGTCATTTACTAAAATCTCCATGACAGTCCCACTTAGAGGCATTCCTTATACCATTAGATTGGGTAATTTAAATAAAGTTATAGGCTTTTTTAATTTTGTTTTTCTGTTGGATGGATTTAGAAAGTAGCTATCAGTATTTCATCATCTCGTGAAATTATATTAGCTTAGGCCAAGTCCATGTAGCATTGGGTGCTGCTGTTTTCATTGTGGTACTTGTTATGCCTCTGTCCCTCTAGTTAAAACAGATTTCAGAGACTGTAGGACAAGATTCCAATATGTGGTTAAATTAACTTGCAGTATGAAGCATAATTGTTTATTAATTATTTAATTTTTTTTAGATGTGTCAGACTGAAGAAGAAGATGTTTTTATTTACTGAAGCCAAACCAGCCTTCTTGGTTCTTAAGCAGTTCTTAAACATTTGTAGATAAAGGTCTAAAGTTGAAACTTGTTTGGAAATACAACTGAACCCCCAAATGCACCGTTCAGTTGTTTTCATTCTCACCTAACTTTTCTAAAAGAAATTAAGAGTTAAGTGTATATGTAGTACCCTGGTATAGGAATGTCGTGATGATTAAAAAAATCTGGCTTTAGCAGCCAGTTTCACTGTGGAGAAAGAGTGTAATATTAATACTGTTCATCCTTGTTTGGGTTAAGCAGATATTGTCAACTACCAGTCTATTTGCACAGATTAAATTTGTTTATCTACAGTTACGGAAACATTTTGGATTTGCTATAAAGAAAGAATATTCTTGTAAAATGTTAGTTTAGGCCTATGACTAAGAAGGTATTTATGAGTCTCTTAAATTATTCAATGCCTTTTTTTTTGTTCTTAGTGGTCAGCTGAAATTTTTTCTTCTTCCAGCAAATTCTGAGCTATGGCAAATGTTTTTCACTGGATCCCTGTGTCACTCAATTATGAACACTTTTTGGAAAAATGTTTTGCATGCTCTGATTATGTTTGTGAGCAAATTCTGGAACTCTGTCTTAAAGCTTCTTATTTCTTTGTAGTAGGAGATACAAGGATTTGAGGGATCAGGGAAAATAGAGTCTTAAAATTTTGTAGATTCATTTATATAAAGCAATATGAATACCTTGGAAGTTAGCAACATTTTGGGTTGTAAATGGTCCTTCTGCTTTTACTAAGATAAGGAAATACTAAAATTTTAGAATAATTTTGGGGTAATTAGAAAAATAATGGGGTAATTTATATTAATAAATGGATAATATCTACAACTGAGATATACTTTCACTATTTTGTCTAGTCATTCAAATCCATTCTAGGAATATGCCAACAAACTGATTTTATTACGAAAAATGTGTTGTCAGCACCGTTTAGAGCATCAAATTCGAAAACCTCGTTTTCCTTCCATGGAACCTTCCTTTTTGTCTTAGAATTATTAAACCATTATTGTTCCCATTTTAATTTTGTTTTTAAAATTAAAGGTTCTGTTTTTAAGTTCAGATTATAAATAATTGTATTATTAGTACAACTAGTGATTATATAATAGTACAACTTCTGGAAAAACAATGCCCCTCTGAGTACATAACTCCAAGAATTGGCAATACTGGGAATCCTCTTCAGAAATTAATTTTTTATACTTTGTGAACTGTGATTCTAGATTTGCAAGCCAGGTTCAGTAGTGGTGTGTAGAAATAAACAGTTCCCTAGACAGCAGGCTATAAAACAGGTCAGTGTTAAAATATGCAGTAACATCTTTCAAGTGCTTGTATAGTATTAGACTATTATGCCTGCCTGAAATCTCTTTCAGGATTCAGATCATAACATTTGTTTGGAGTTTTGTTACCTGATAGGTGTAGGAATGGTAGAGATGCACAGATAGTAATGGTTTTTCTGGAGGTCTTCACTTCTACCCTCCCAGAAGAGGCAAGTTTGTGTATTTTCTTAAAATTTGTGAATATCATTCTATTTTTTCCGAAATTTAGCTTCACGTTTGTGTCATCCCCCCATTTCGTTCCACATACTCTTAATTCTGTTATGCAAGTTGATAATGAAAATGTTTATCCTTAACAGACAGTTGTCCTGTTGGTTAGGTACAGAAAGCTGGTTTTGAGGCTGAAATTTCTGATTTTAGGCTCAAAAGATACTGTACTACAGTTACAACAGTACAGCATAGTTTTATCCTGTATAACAGTTTCAGTGCACCCCTGAACTTCATTTCAACCATGGTGCTTTACAGAAAGCTGCATAGGATTGACTTATGAGTTAGTGGGAGAGCTGTAAAAATATTTGAGGAAGGTGTGTGCACAGATTTAAAACAAAGAAAATTGTTTGGTATGACAGCATTGGAGCTCTGAGGTTGCTGTTGAGAAGGATGGAAAGCCCTGGACAAAAGAAAAAAAACAACCCTCACTTGCTTTTTCTTGTTTGAGTTTACATTTAGCAAAACTCTCCTATACATTTTCTGTGCATTTGAGTCAAAGAAATCAGTGGAAAATTAAAAAAAAAAAAAAAATTTAAAAAAAAAAAAAAAAAAAAAAGAAGAAAAAAAAAAGCCATTGTATCCTGGTTTTCCCGCCTTACGCATTTTGCTTACAATAAAGCTCTATTCTGTGAGCAACCATATGCATCCCAATAAAGGTTTTAAAGTTTGAATTGAGACAGAGACTGTCTCAGCTTTTGGCCAGCAAATGCAAAGAAAGTTGGCCATGTTCCCTCTATTTGCCAGAAAAGCATGAAAGCTGGGGCCCCTCCTCTGTCAGAGAAAAAGGGAAGCTCTGATCTTTCTGCATACAGATTTTTGGAAGTATTGAGTCCTTGACATGTTCTTGGTATGACTTGTCTGTCTCTTGCTAGATGTGACCCAAAGCCCGCAAGAAAAGACCTCTCATCTACAGTGAACTTGTATAGATTAACCTGGGCTTTTTCCTCTGATTATCAGTGTGGTGACACTTTTTTCCCCTCTAGTTGCAGTCCTAAATATCAACAATTAATTCCATATCTACAGAATTACAGTTTTTGTGCATGTGGCTTGCCTCTCATGCTACTAAATCTAAAGACCTAATTGCTTACTTTTTCAATATTTGATGTACATATGAGTGTCTAATTAAAAAAGCATAGACATTGTACTATTTATTGCATCTTTGTATGTAGGCACTTCTAGTACTTGGTTTTCTCCTGTTCAGGGCTTTAAAACTTTCAGTGTTCAGATAATCTGACAATCCCTTGAATGATGTATGACTATATAAAATAAGAATATTAAGTTGTGAGGGAGATTATCCATAAAATTTAGACTTCTTTTTAATGTGTTCTGGTATAGTTCAAAAAATTTAGTTAGTTTGAGTATTTGTCAAATACTCAAAGTATTAAAAGTCAGAATATGGAATTTAGAATTAGTACATAATAATATCTCTTGCACATTCTTTTTACCATAACTCTACCTAAGATTATGTAAATGTTGCTGTGTAATTTTTTTCTGATGAATGAATCATGAAAACTAAGCAAGTGCTTTGGTTTTTATGGTTATTATAGGCGATAATTATGCACACCTGGATTATGTACAACTATTATTAAGTTATATAAACAATGTACACTGAAACTGCTGGCTTTTTCTCTATGTTTAAGACTTATTTTCTGTAGTGGATATAATTTTTATTTTTCAGAGAGGTCACATGTAAGATGAGAAGCACTGAAATGCATACATTGTGTTCTCAAAAATACATTAAAATGTTGTAGTACCTCTAGCCTGATTACTTCCATAGCTGTTTCTCCTTTTATAAAAGCATTAGAACACTTAAATAAAACCAACCAGCATTAATGAGCAAGTAATACACCAGAAAACTGTACAGAATCCTTGAATACTTCAGTGTGAGAAGTGTGCTGTCTGTTCCTAAATTAATTTGTTCTCAGATTACTCTCATGAACTGTTCAAAGTTCATCAAATACTTTGTGAGTTTTGGGTTTGAAGGTAGACCTTGCTTTTCCTAATCTAAATTTCATTCTACTGATTTTACTTTTCTTAAAGGTAGGTAAAAAGAGAAAGCAGATAGTTTTGGAAATCAATAAGAAGGTGTCTTGAATACAGTGGGTCTGAGTGTGACACAGTCTCCACTAAATTAACAGGAGTAAGTCTATCAGGAGGTACTTAGAAGACTGCAAGATAAGCTCATAATAAAATAAGAGGTCTACTGATAAAAAATGAAAGAATCAAGGAAAAAAAATCTAGAACTTGAAGGAAAAGATGGAAATGAAAAAGATCTACTGGAGCAGCTGTTTTGAGGTGTGGCAGTAGCATGCCTAAGAAGACAGATGAACAATATTTAATTTGAAGTCTCAAAGTACAGGTTAGTCTGCATTCATTTACTGGTATACTGGTTTTATATGCTCTTTCTTCAGAGGTCATCTACTATTATTCATGAACTTTATTCTAGATGTACAGGTACATGTATATCTTTATACATCATCACCACATTTCTCACACAACCTTGTGAGAAATTGACTTTTCCTTGTTGGCTTTCTATCAACCAGAAAGTACCTGAGAGGAAAGCAGTACCACCCACATTAGAAACTGTTACTATTTAAACAAAGATCTCCCTACAGTATGCAAGATACTGATTTGGAAAAGGGAGAGCTGCAGTCTGCCTGTTGCACCTTGTGAGTGCTGGTACAGGTAGTACCCCCACTGAGCTACCATTTGTAACCACTTTCTCTTCATATCATGAATGAACTTGACCAGTTGTGGCAAGTCACTGATAGGCATCACCCTGTGAACTGTCTTGAAGCAGATGTTTGGTTTTGCACCATTTTGAAACATTACATAGGTTTTTGTTGCAAGCAGAGCACTGTTGCCAGCATCAGCCGTTGTTTTGTTCAGAACTGTGTAGACTGCACAGACCATTAGTTTTCCTTGCTGCTTTGCTTCCCTTCAGGGATCTTTTCTTGTGCCAGTTATTACTTCATAACACACTCAGCTGCCTGCTGGGGTCATCACTGGTTTGAACGGTCTGTCCTGCAGGTGAGCCTCCTCCTGCACTGGTCTGCAGGGTTTTCCCCTCAGCGGGATGAAGTCACTGTTGTCATCTTGCCCAAGAGAAGTCAGATTACAAGGCCTTGGACTGCTCCTTATCTTTCAGTTTGCTGCTTCAGTACTAGCCTGATAGTGTTTGATTCAGCGTTTCAGAGTAACCTCTTCATCCCTGCTCTTGGCGACATTGAAAATTCCGTATGCATAGTGCTGTTCGGGTATTACTTGATAATTAATATCCCTCAAGTTCTTTCTATCATTTGTGCTTGTGCCTGGTGGTGAGACCAATGACCTCTTGTGCTGGGGAGTTACAGGAGGGGTCAGTGGGAGGACAAGCCAAGGGCTGAGACTCTGCTGTGGTCCACCTGGGTCAAGAAACGCAGCAGTGGGTGAGCTGGGTTGAGATTCTGATCTGACAAATCAGATGGTCAGGAGCAGCAGAGCTCTGAGCCCAGAGATGTCAACAACATAGCTCAGCCAGAACTGGGGACTGGACTCAGGACTGGGGGCAGTCCTGAGCTGAAATGGCTCCTGGGCCTGCTGTGGGGGATTGCAGGTGGGGCTGGTTATGGCGTTGGACTTGGTGTTCTTGCAGCCTTGACAATGCCTCTGATAAATACCCACACTGATCCCATCCTGGTTAACATCATGTAGTGCTGTGCTGGTTGCAGCATTTGTTCATCATTATCATGCCCAAGTACGTTACAGAAAACAGAGTGGTTTGATCTTAAACTGTTACAGCAGAAATAACCTTGAGCATTTCAACACATGTTTGCTGGCTTGTTATCCTTTTACAGTCCTTTTGTGGTTGTGTTCTTTGGCTTGTTTAATTGTGGCACCAATTGTTTCCTCTGTGGTGCTGTCCCTTCTCCGCTTAAGTTTAGAGCATGGATCAGGCATATGTGCACTTCTCCCTTCTAGGACCTTTTTGACCTAAATACAAGGAGTAGAATAGTTGTATTGAGTTAATGTGTTAGCAGCAGGGATGCACAATCAAATGGATGCAAACAAATCTTTCTGCTTGACTGGGAAAGTGTATATGTAACACCCATTTTTACATAATATGTTATTACAGAGACATATGAATGTAAGAATGTATCCTAGGGTAAAAGAACCAAGTTGATTTCCTAGCAGCATTTTAAGATTTTAATGAAACAGTTTTGTTTGAATACTAGCAGACTCTCTGGCACATATTGCCAGTTAAGTCAAAATAGAAAAAAAGGTGTTCTGGAGAAGGAAGTGTCGTTTTCCAAATTATGACTCCAGTTTTTAGCCTAGTTTCTTATGGAAATGACTTTGCAAAGCACACTGTGTGTCTGTACTTATTTTCTTCCAACTTTTAACTTGGCCTGCAGCGATTGGGTTTATTACAAAGTGCAGATCTCAAAAGTGCTAGACTCAATAAATTTCATGCAGATGTTACTCAGGTACAGAAGAGTTCTGTAAATCGTTTCGGCTGTGAAGAAGTTGCACATTAGTTGAGGGTCCATATAGGAGAAAGTCCTTAGTAATACTAATACCTTGGCTCTAAGAAAAGCTTTAGATGCAAGTGGCATCAGGATTATTTCAATTTCATTACTTTTAGGAGTAACTAAGGTATATAATGCTTGATTATCATGCATTCTCTTGTTTTAGATTGTACCTTTAGCTACTCTGCATAAACCTTAAATATCCTCTGAGATACTTGTCCATCGATTTTACCAACAACTTCATTGGGTTAAAATTCCATCTATTCAGCTGAAAGTACAAGAACTTTTCAGAAATGTAAGAAACTTTGAAAAAGTGATTGTGTTAGACCATATAGAATTCGCTTTTGCCACACATTCTGTCCCTAATTAACTATATTGTGTAGACTGAAGTAGACTAAACTCTGGCATAAAGTCCAGTCTCATCAAGGAAGCAGATTTTCATGTTTAGAATTATATATTCTTACTATTCCTGAAGCAAGGAGCTTGACTGTACTACTCACGAGTGACCTGTTTTATGATTGAATTAATTTAATTAATTTAATTAAATTGAAGAAGAAGTGAAGATTGTCTTTTTATTCTAAAATAATAGGTGAAGTACCAATGCACATTTATAAGCCACAGATTGTCAAAAATACTTAATGGACTACTTTCTTAGAGTGTCTGAAAGATAACCAGGAAAAGCAAATAAGTATCTCCTCAGCAAGAATATAGGTGTTCATTACAATGATTTTAAAGGCTCTCAAATGAAATCTTAATATGTCACAATCCTTAATGAAGACATGCTATGTTAATCTTCTGGCATGTTTCTCCTTCAAATAGATTAAGTTGTTAAAGAAATGCAACTGAAGCTTAAGAAACGTGGGATTTGTTGTGTCTTTTCTGTGTTTGACTCCATTTATCTTGGAAGATGTGACAGTATATTATAAAAGAAAATAAACTTTATAATTTTGATTGTGGGTATATTTCTGTCCTAGCTATTTATTGAGTGGGATTGAATAAATAGTATTTGTAATTTGAATTACAATGAGACCTACAGGGATTTTAAAGTATTAAAACATTTAATTTAAAATGATCACTGAAAGAGTCTTTCCCAACATAATCAATTTTATCTTAACATAATGAACATCTTGCAACATCCTGAAAAAATAATTTGCAGTTGTGTGGTGACTTGCTGCTTACACATTTAATTTTGGCAAGAGCCAACATCTTAGAGATTGTTTCATGGCTTGACTTGGATGTCAGGACAGGCTTTCTCCCAGAGAATGATGACTGATAAAGCCATCACTAAAAAAATGAATGTAGTCTTGATTTGCTGAGCAAATTTTATTTGCTATATTTGAGTAGTGCTGTTTTCAGTGCTACAGTCTTTAATATCTAGAAATGTTAGAACAGTAATCGTAGTATAGAAATTGTTTCATGTATTTTCAGGGCTGCTGAATCAATAGTTTTCTGAAAATTCCACATTTTTAAAGCAGATAATTAATTACAATCTAAGCAAACAGGTTGTTTGCTCTTGCCTTGTTTTGCTCTTACCCTGTTTTTTACTCTTATATTCTTTTTTGGGCATAATAATATGCACATGACATAGCAGATGTTCGTAAGAGAAGGAATAAGAGGGTAAATATTAAGATTCCTGAATGAATGGCATGAATAGATCAGGAGTGGTATACAAAGAAAATGTATTTCGAGAAAGGGGAATAGTAGTGTAGTAATTTAATAATGTCAGTTTTCAGCATTTGAAATATTTTTCTTTGCTTTTCTTTAACTAAAGTGTAAATGCATAAATTGACTGAACTTTTGTCCTCCTACAGGTTAGCACTTAATTTTTATTTGAAACATATACTGGGTTTCAAACTCAATCTTGTAGTTATGACAGCTAAACAGTAACATAAAAGTTATTCCTCAAGTAATGTTTTAAATAGGACTACTGTGGCTTAGCATACTGTGAGTAAAAGTGTTAGCTTGGGTTTACAGAAGATAAACTGTAGTGATATATGTGCCTTTAACATACCCTCAGATGTTTTAGTGCTCAGAAATATTTTTATTACAGGTTTGTTCTGTTCTCACCAGTGTGGCTTGAATAACAGCTAATACAGGACAGCAAGAGAGAGGGAAATGAGAGAAGACTTGGGTGCTCACATGAGAAAAGTGCTGTAAGGAAGAACAAACGAGACAAGGAAACTTAAGCGTTCTTGTTGTTTATTGTGTCATGCCTGGATTGGAGTAATTTTAAAACTTCAGCAGTTGTTGATTTGAAAGATTGTTTTCTCAGGGTGACAGTTTCTTATGAAAAAGTGCAGTTGCTGTTTATTGAAATGTATGTCAGCTTGGCACATTAAGTCCCTTGAAGGCATGGTTTCACATTGGGTAGAAATGCTAGTGAGCTCACATGGGAAGACTGCTGTCAGTGGCACTTTGCTGTTAAGCTGATCTAGATAAGAAAGAGGATTGCCAGGGCTATAGATTCCTGCTGGACATGGGATTTTGCTTTGTGATGTGAACCTCTCTGGTATTGCTTTAGGAAAAAGGAGAATGAGAGATAATGGTGTTTGGATATTTGGTAAACGGTTCTTTACCTCAAGGCTGAACTGTCAGTGTGTTACCAGTGTCCGGGCAAATAAACCTGCTGCTGTAGAAACTGATGTGCTGGTTTCTATCCCTGCTGAAGTGTGCATCCCAGTACAGGGGGTGAAACTTTGCTGGGAGGCATAGGTGGTATTCCAGGCAGGGTGTGGAGTGTGGCTTGCATGCTGTGGTACTTGAAGCCTGTCCACTACTCCAAAAGTGTCAGCTTGCTGTAGGGCTTGGCCAGTGGCTGGCTGACCTCTAAAGCCTTGGAGCAACTGACTCGGACAAATGGTATCCTCTGGTTAAGGCAGCATCTCCAAAAGCATTTTTCACAAGTATGGTAGGAAGAGAATGAAATCAGAGCATGAAACACCCAATTCTGTCAGTGGTGTGCCCTTGTAAATCTGTGATTGGATGTTTTTTACAAGTGAAGGACAGCAACCCGTTTCCTACTTTCCCTTCTCATTTAAAAACTCACCTGGCTTTCATCTGGCTTTCTGTAATTTTTCATGCTCATGCACTTAGTTTGCTAATGACTCTTTGAAGAGAGAGTTTGATAAAAATTAAGATGGATGTGGTATACTGTGTTGACAAATTTCAACTACATTAGTATGTAGTCCCAGATTACTGTTGAATCTTTAGAGTCATAAGCAGTTCATACTTCCAAGTGGCAGATTTTGAATGTGATAACCAACTTCTCAGTACAGTAGTGTTTGTCTGTAATCCTTCCATTTTGTGTTAATGTTTTAAGGCCACTGAAGTGATTGGCAGATAAGTACATACTATAATTTCTTCCATATTTATTAATTGTATTTGATGACAACAATTATTTTCATTAATATTTTAACAGAAACACAGTTTGCAATATTTTAAAAATAATTTGAAATCAAGATGTGTTGTGCACAAAGCACTTTTGATTCTTCTTCACATCCATTTGATGGACTTAAAGCCTTGATCAATAGAAAAGTCTCCTGTTATTTTTCAACATATTTAGTACTGGGTGGCCTTACTGAGGGGACTTACTTGCTTTATCAACTGAGGAGAAATGGCATGATTTAACTAAAGTGAAACCACACAAATGAAGGGGTGTGTGTGTAGAACTTGAGAATTTTTTAAAGGGTAAAATGAAGATATGAATTGAGTTCAGGGGTACCATAAAGTTTTCAGAGGTGCACAAAGCCTTGAAATAGGATGGTGGCTGAATTGTTTTCAAATCTGAAGCTCTAGGTGTTTCAAAGGATCTGATTGTTGGTACTCAGGCACACACTCAATGTGTGGGCAGTGCTGTGAATGTGTTTCTCGCTGTTCACTGCAGATTATGTGAATAATTCCTGAGACGCAAAGGATAACATCTGAATTTTGAAAAATGGTTGATCATTTCAGCTAGTACCAATCTTACTGTTACTACATTTAAGTGATGGAACTTGCCATATGGTTTGATTTGTTTTGGTTTGTCTTATTTTTTAATTGTAACTTGTGTTGCTTGAACCTGTCAGATTTTTATACTTACATGTCTATAATCCTATAGATCAGTTTTTAGAATGTATTTGATGACTTATTTAAGCTGTCTCAATGTGAGATGTTGCAGATGCATTTCTACTTTGGCCTTGGATTCTCTCTTAGTCTCCACCCTGCTTTATGCTTATGCTATCTCTGTCAATTTCCATGACTAAATCATGAGGAGCATCAGGTAATTCTGCCTGAAGATTCCCTTCCATTCTTGGTTAGTTTTCCTCTGGATTAGTTGATTCTTCTCCCTGCAGGAGCTCCTATTCAGGAGACACCTCATTGAGGGTGACGGGGTGCGGGGAATGAGGTTCTAGCTGTTTTGGCTAGAGCCTGTCAGTAAGTTGGCTTAAACCTCAGACCTCATTTTAATTGTGTTTATTTTTTGCATGGTTTGTATGATTTTTTAAAAATTTTTAGATCTGAAAATAAATCCTGATGCATTAGTGCATTTGGTTTTTTATGCCTTTTTCTTTTTAAATATTTTGTTTCTTACTGCATTTCTTATTTTTCTTCCGTATAAGCATTATTTATCCTTGTCTTTTGTATAGTTTATTAATTGTCATTTATTTTATTTTCCTTTATATTTTGTCTCATCTAAGAGATCTACTTACCAGTGACGAGTCTGTTGAATTCTGTACCTTGAAGATTTCTGTTTTTAGTTGTGCTGCATTTTGTTTTCCTGTGAGTGACTCAGTGCTTGAAAACCCTTTTTATGCATTTAAGACTTTGACATACCTCAAAAAATTAAGAAAAGTTATTCCAGAAGTACTTGTTCAAAGATGGAGAAGAATTATTCTGCTTTTAACAGCTGGAATTGTCGTGCATCTCAGGTAGAAGGACTTGTTCATCCAAGTGTCGATGATGAAATTACAGCTTCCAGATAAGGTCACTTAGCGTGAAATTCAAGTAACCACTAAATAGAAAGTTTAAATAAACAGCTTATTGCAGATCAGATCTAGAAAGAAATACAGAACTGATCCTGACAGTAAGATAAATGCAGTTTTGGCTTCTCTCTGTGCATCTCCTTGTACAGAAAAGGAATTTCTGTAAAGAAATGAAGAGTGGAGCTGGTATCTGGCAGAAGCTTCACATTCTCCCTGATGCAGTGATAAATGATGAAACAATTGAGAGGGTTCACCATCTGGCAGACATTTGCATAGTTTGAGACATCTAATACACAATCATGTTTAGATAAGTATTCTAGAAATTAGAAAAAAGACTCTAACTTGACAGGACATATAAATACTGTAGTTCTTTGAGATTTTTTTGTTGTTGAAACACAGATGCTGGTGGTAAATCTGAGGTTCTGCATGATGCTCTGTGCCAAATCAAATGTTGTTATAACTTGCTTCCAACTGTTCAAATAGGATTTGTGCACATCTTGAGTGATTCTTAAGAGTCTAGCTATTTCCTCCTTACTGTTTGCCTGTGGTTCCCTAGGGAGAAGTGAGGTTTAGAAAATGGTGATGACATGTTGGTGCCCTGTTCTTGTATCTCCTGCTTGTTTCTGACATAAAACACTGTAATGAAAAACTAATAGTGTGCAAGATACAGCATAAATTAAAGAGGACTTAATAAATGTGATTTCTTACCAATTCAAGGAATTGGTCTGGAACAAACTATATCTTATCTACTAAAAATTAAGCTCATTATTCTTTTTTAATTGTAAATGGATAGTTGTAATATACAAAACATTTTCTTCATGAATCAGTTTTCTCCTTAAGAGTTTGAACTGGGATTATAGTTGTCAAGCATAGCTGTTGGGGTGATGTGACAAAGATGATCAATATTTCTATATCCACTGACCATGCCAAATTATTTCTGTAATTTGCTCTTTCTCAAAAATCTCTTACTAACTGATTGCTTATGCCTTAGATACTATGTAAACATGTAGTAATTTGAAATAATTAATAAAGTTATTTGGTTGTTGGGGGGATTTTGTGTGCTGAAATGTTTTTTGCTTAGGACAGATAGCTACCTTGTATACGTAGCATGTCGGATGAACATTGAAGAAATAGTTATAAATGTCCCAGTGTGGCCAGGGTAGAGGGGAGGATTGTTAGGGTGCTTGCATTTGCCCTTTAGCTGTTTTGAATTACCATCTGTCCCAGACCAATAGCAGTTAGCCCATGGAAACCACAGTAGTATGTGTTTAGTAATGTTTCAGTCCCCCTTATTCTCTGCACTCATAATCCTGGCCCTACCAGGCATTCACTGAATTTCCTGTGCAGCTCCCACAGCATTGTACATACAGAATTGCGTTTGGCATCACTGACAGCGCCCAGCTTCTCTAAACAATCCCCATCTTCACCTTGACATCCATCCCTTACTTGCCCCTCATGCAATTGCTACTTGTTCCCACAGTCCAAACAGCATCCTTAAATATTTACATGATTATCTTTTTTATCTTTTCCTTTGACAGCCTAGAATTGAAAGACTTCGTATTTTCCCACATTGTGGGTTGGTTCTGGTCCTTCATATGCCTTTCCTAAGGCTAAATAATGCTGTAAGTTCAGCATGCTATATTTTGTTTTCACTGAAGCAGAATTCTGGCTGATTTCAGAAGGAAATTAGCTTGAGTAATGAGTTATGGGTTAAACTGATAGTAAATTAATACAGTTTTGTAGTCTTTGATTATGTTGGATGTTTTACCTAGGCTGTTGTAGACTTGAATTCCAGATATCTGGGGAATAAGAAATCATTAAATGTTGATATTAATTGTTATTAATACTAATTAGAAACAGCCTTTACTTGAAGTCCTAAAGTGTATACAGTCAGTGTAAATGAAAAACAAAGTAGACAGATTACTTTTGTGTCACATGTTTTCAGACTTAACACATTCTGTGAATGCATGTGCTGAATGGTTGCCAGGTTGTTTATTTTAATTACTCATTTGTCTTTGTTGGCTGACCTCTGCATCCACAATGATTCACTAGCACTGGATCTAGTTCCTTATATTTTTACTTCTCTTTACTGATAGAAGGAGCACATTACATTTCTGACATAACTTAGGCCTTGTAAAATGAACCAGTGTAGTTATTAATGGATTTCATCAGCTAATCTAATGGCTTTAGAAAATGCCATCATGTGTTGAATACAGTGCAGGCTTTGCTGTCTACTTCAAGTGCTTTTATGTTCAGATTTAACTATAAGCCTAAATCAGTGTGGCTGTACAACGGGAAGAGTATGCTTTTGAACAATTTCAGCATTTTTATATTCACATGCATGTATATGTGGATTTTATATGAAGATCTAGGCTTTGGCCACCCATATGCAGACAGGCAAGTAAAGGAAGCTACAGGGAGTGATAATACTGCAATTTTACAGTAAGATACAAATACAGTTTTATTGGTTGAGCATGTGAGTTTTGTACTTGATAGCATTTATAACACTGTGTTAATGCACTTCATAGCATGCGTAATGAATTCCATCAGTTTCAGGAATTTGCTGGCCACACTGAATTGAATCTCTTGATGGCAGTGGAAAGCAGACATTGAGAAGAGAATAACTTAGGACACATGAAACCGGTGTCATCTGTTCAGCAGAGCCACAGCTTCAGATATTTTTGCAGTTGTCCGTAGATCAGAGGCTCTACCATCATGGTTTTTACTTGCTATCTCATGAGGTTTTGCATCATACACTAGATATACCAGACTAAGAAATTTCAGGGTGCATTTAGACATCTAGCAAACGTGATCTAAACTGAAGCTTCTACTGAGACTGAGCTTCTAAACTGAGCTTCTACTGTGGTCCCTACCAGGCATTTCTAATATTTTGTTTTCCTGGAATACAGTGATCATGTGATCACAAAGTGAGTCAGATTGTTTGGATGAAAATAATAGTTTTGTGACTTATCAGCTAGGTGTATCAGTTTAACTGTGTGGACGCATGATCTCCAGATGAGTGAGGTGGAAGGAATGGGGACAAAAAGAGAAGAGTGAGGAGAGGAGTCGGTCTACCAGTTTTGGTGGCAGCTACCTGTTAGATTGACATAGCTGAAACATCAAATTATGTTTGCAAATTGCAGAAATGTGTAAATCGCATTAGGAAGCATTTTCTCCTCTTCCCTGTGCCGCTCATTTTCTCCCTTGTGCTGTTGCAGCACATTAGTATAGCCATACTGTGAACTAGATTGGGAAAATGTTTTAGCTGTGAAGTAACTTGAGTAAAAAGATTCTTGAGATGGATCACATTTGCATTGCAGTCACATTGCAGTGATCACAAGAGGATGGGAACAGCTGGACATGCAGTGGGAGCTTCTTATGCAGACATTATTCTTGATGAATTGGATTTCAAACAGGCACAGATAGAGAAGAGTGATACTGGTAGAGAGAAATGGGCAGGTGTATGGCCTCAGCAGCTGAGAGAGAGGTGACCAACAGGACCAGTGTTGGGGGAGATTTGAGATGATTGCTAGAGAAAAGAAAAAGGTCTGAGAGAAGCTTTTTGGGGAGGATGTGTGGAAACATTTTGGTGTAAGAGAGAGATGGGAAAATTACATAGTAGGAAGGAGGGCTGTGAATGATCAGTCCTAGTCTCTGAATGAGCTTTGGATAGTCAGATAAATTTTAGCAAGTTTCTGCTTACAGAAGCAAATCAGTGATGCGATTATATTTCTTTTTTTTTTTAAGTTTCCTCATAAAAAAGCAACGTGAATTAATGTACATGGTCAATTTCATGATCTTAAAATCATTGTGAGATGTTAAAGTTGAATAATAGTGTTGTCTTTTTGCACAGTAGTGGTATTTTGTAAGAGTTTCATTTAGCAACAGGTGTAATAAGAGGTATAATATTTGCAGCAACAATCCAATCCATTAGTTTTTATTTTTGACTTAGCAGTAATACAGGGAGTATATTTATGAATGTATCATGGTGGCAGGAAAGATAAATCAGTAAGATTAAAACATTTTGATAGATCACAGAATTCTTTGAAGAAGCAAGGCGAAAGACACCTACTAATACATATGCATGTTTTATACCTTTTAGAAAGAATTATTGTTACTTGATATAACAACAAAGAAACTAAACAGATCAAGAAAAAAATCAGCTGCTTCTCCTTCCTAAATCTTTCTCCTTTAATCAGCATCATCATATGTAGGTTTGAACTGAAAGGCCAGTGGTTGCCAGAGAAAATAAGATGGGATCCATCAAGTGCGCAGTGTCAGAAACGTCGTCTGTGGATTTGAAGAGGAAGGACAGGGATGAGTGATAGGAAATGACAGAGTAAGAAAATTGCTGAAGTGCTTTCCCTTTTCTGTGTGTGTGTTGGTGGTAATGTGGGGTTTTTTGTTCTTTTTAAAGTGAAATAGGTGAGGTTGAAGAAAGTGGACTAAAATCAATTTCAGAGTACAATTTAAAAGTAGAGGGACTACCACAGAAGGTAGACTTAGAAAATTGCTTGAGTGTTGCCTTTTCATTGTATGTGCTGTACAGCTGAGCTGTTGCAGTATGTCATAGGTGCTCTGTGAGCTGTGTTGGTAATGTGACTGTTTTAAGACCCAAGCTCACCACTCCACTGAACTACTGCTATCTCCTACACAACTTCTGTATGAATTGGAGCTGGTATTTTCCTTTCTGGTGCTAAATCCCTCTAGTACAGGATCTGAGTTTACCACCTGGAGTCTGCTCTGGCTGATCTGGCATGCACATGCATTTTGTAATGGGTGGAGAATGTAAAACTTGTGGCTCTTTGTTCTCTCTGTCACTTTCCTTTGTGACCCTCCCTGTTGTTAAACCAGTTAAATTGCAATCTCGATTGAAGTATGAAATTGCATTTTTTTCCATGCATTTGTGGAAGCTACTGGATGAGGAATTCCTGGCCTAGCAAACTTTTAAACCACAGATTTGTAGCAAAATGTAACTTCTCTTAAATTTGGTGTTCCTTTTTTTGTTTTGTGACCCTCCAGCCACCGGGGCAAAAATGATACATTTAGTTACACTTATGAATTTAATTGTGTGGGAAAATAGCTTGCCCTAATGAGTGTGTTTACCTTTTGATTTGTGCCAGACTGCTTTTGGATGAAGGTTAGTAATCAATAAAAATGAAAGCCGACACTCTAAAATGGATTAAAACAAAATTGTTAATTGTAGTTACTTGAGAAGAGTATCGAAATAGATTTTACACTTCAAATTAATTATTGAGCTTTTCTGCATTTTATCCCTCCCATAATTTCTAATTCTATCCACTATGGATGATTTAATTATTATGTGTAGCTGAAACAGTGATTTCATCATTTGCCTTAGTTTTGTGCTATTTTTTACTGTTGAAGGTTTAAAGTTATATATATATATATATATATATATATATATATATATATAGCTTATTTCTATTGAATTTAGACTGTTCTAGTAAATGTAGACCTTAACATAACTGCCTACATTTTCCCTATTTTTAATAATACACTTTATGGTTTTCAGTGGTAAATGTGATAAATTGAAGTATAAGTGCATTTGTTTAATTCACCATGAATTATCTAGGCGTGTCTCTTTTAGTCTTCTGTTCCCTTTGTTGAGCTGTCTGTAACCTCATATTTTCTGATTCCAAGATTTACTTTTACCATGCTGCTGGCAGGAAAGAAGCTGAGAATTAATGACAGTGTTGAAAGGCAGGTTAACTTTTTAGCTTAAGGCATACAAGTAAAGGAGTCAGAAGATTATTTATATTTCAGTCTTACTCTAATCTGTCTTTATGCTTTTTCAGTTGTAAACTTGTGGCAAAAATACTACGTTTTTTTCATGATTTCATGGTAACAGCATACAGTTTAAGGAAAGCAAAAACCATGTACCACCAAAGCAATTGTGGTTGTAGTTCTGAACAGAAAAATAATTATTTTAAAAGACAGTGTAGATTTAAAATTGATTGTGTTCTTCAAAAGGTTTTATCCTGGCTCTGAGTCAGAAAAAATATGGAAATTATGGGGTTTTTTTTTTCCCTTTTTGTTTATGTGTTCAATTTCATTGTTACAGCTTCAGAATAATTAGTTTTCTGCAGTCATGTGGCTTTCCATAACGAAGGAGAGAAAGCTATTTATATATGTAAAACATGACAGTGATGTTCCAAAATTCTTCTGTGAAATTTTAAAACAGATTTAAATGTGTATTTTGGAATTCTCTAGGTCTCAGTACAATTAACTTGTATTGTTGTGTTTGTAGTTGTGATGGTGGATTTTGTGCCATGGATGCTGTTCAATATATCTATATATATCTTTTCTTTACAGAAAACCAACTTTTTGGATACCCTCTGGGGAGATGCATGTGTGACATGGAGTATGTGTTTGGTCATCTACAATCTGAAGCAACAGTGTGTGTACTATATATGACAGAGGATTAATTGTGGAGAGAGTCCAGCTGAGCAGCTACATCATAATAAGAAACTGGTTTAAAAATGTTAGTGTCTCATGCCAGTTATCCAAGTCTGGGAAAGCCTAGCAGCCGAACAGTAAAAAAATTTACTTTTTTGTAATTCAAAAAGCCAGTTCAAAAAGAACAAGCAGTCAATATATATTTCACCATGTATTCCCTGATTCTTTAGCACTGAACCTTTCATTACACTGAAATCATGGCATGAGGATTGGTGAAAAAGGTCCTCCCCCCATCCCCAGCACACATCCAGCAACTAAAGACTGTGTCAAGATGACCTCTGAGGAGATGACAGCATCTGTTCTCCTCTCTGTGGTACAGGGTAAAGTGATAGCTGCCCAGTCAGCTGGAGATGAAAATACTGAAAATGCTTTGGACACCAGTGTTATAAGAAGACATACTGCCAATTCAGGAAGGCAAACCACACACAATCTGTCTTACTTACGCAGACTTGAAGAAGAAAATCTTCAGGGCTCAGTGCCCAAAATATTCCCCCTGGCCAAAGAACAAGTGACTAAGGACAAGAGTAATGAAAACTTCTGGGAGAGGAACAGTTCCAGCTCTGATTCAGTGGAATTTCTCAACATTAACTGTAACCTTGTACAGAAAAATTACAAGAGCAATATCCCGTGCAGCCAGTTGTATCAATCTTGTGCTCCTTTAGCAGGGGAAGAGGCATGCCTGGAAACTGGAATTCCTGTTTCGCTGGAAAGAGCCATGCTTGCTGAAATTCAGTTGAAAATGAATGGACCTTCAATAAGAAGCCAGACAGCAGTAAATAAGAATGACAGCAGTGATCCTGATCAAGTGGCCTTTTTTCATTTACATTGTGCTAGTGAAAGGAATATATCAGAGGCTTTGTGTGGTTTACACAGCAGCTTCATTTTGGATGACTGCTTGCAGCCCATGAGTGATGGTGATGGTAACACCACCGGTTCCCCAGCCTGCACTTGCAGCATAATGCAGTTGACAAATAATTGTGAGAATGAAAATGGGCAGCAGTTGTATGAAGATGCTTTAAGGCATAAGTACTTATGTCTGGAAAGAGCACCACGAAAGGTTAAAGTGGCGTGCTCGGGTCACAACTTCTGTGGAAATAATTTTACTGGAAGAATGCCCTCAAAGCCCTTTCTGAGCCATTTTGAGGACTGTAATGATAACTGTGAAGAAGAGTTGGAAGAGGATTTCTTTAGAAACAAAAAGGAACGTTCTACTCTATTAATAAGACGTTTCTGTAAAAATGATAAAGAGGTTAAAAAATCAGTTTATACTGGAACGAGAGCAATTTTTAGGACTTTACCATTGGGACACATAGGAACTGTTGCTTGGAATTATGTTGAACAAAGGAGAAGCAACAGTGGCATGAAGCTTTCTAGGATTACAGCAGAACAGCTAACTATAATTCAGTCCCTAATAAAATGGAAATTTAATTCCTGTCTTGAGAAGTCTTTATGGTATGAGGTAAGCTTTTCATAGTGTCTTTGGGGGGTTTTCTTTTTGTTTCCTTGTTTGTTTTGATAACGTGATGACCTTTCCATTAAAAAAGTGCCTTCAGCTAGTAAATACTTTGGAACACTGAATGGGATATTTCACTTAGCCAGGTTGAAAAACCTTATGCTGAATGCTGCTTTTTAGAAAAATGTATTGTCATCCTCTAAATTTCTTTTGGTTGAAAGACATATGGTAAATATATCTATAACGATATGTGTATAAAATTTATACATGTATATGTATATACATATATGCCTGTATAAAATATGTATAGGTAAATATTTATACCTAGATTTATGTATAAATTTATTTATTGAAAAATATTTTTTTGCATATAAGAGTATAACACACCTCTATACAGATTAAAAGGAGATATGCATTTTATAGATAATTATATTTTAAATAGAAAAGGCATATAATATCAATTTATATTCTTCCACATATATGATGGGTGTATAAATATATATTATAGCTCTACATATTTGAATATATACAGCATATATGTATGTATAAACATTTGATGGGTGTATTAATGATACAGTTGTCCCATAAATATAATAATAACATTATATGTGAGAGTATTAGATTACAGTGACAAATTTGTTGCTCAGGAAAGAAAGCATAGTATTTCCCCAAGTTACAGGTATTTCTATTTTTTTACACCTATTTTACAATAATAGAACAAATAATACTTGAATAATATACATTAATGTGCTGATATTTCCCTTATTTGTGTTCTCTTAAGTTGCATAATGCAAGGAATTCCAGGTTTAGAATGAAATCATGAATGCATAAATTATTGTTATAGAAACTACATAGCACATTCTTAATACATTATTTTAAGTACTAAAAGATTTTCTATGCTGGTAGAAATTAAAGAGTTATTGATATAATCTATAAAAGATTTTCACCACTTATTACTGAGATTAGCAAAAAAGGGAACTGTTATTTTTCTCTGTTAAAATGTATTAATAAGCTTTAGGGAGGCGAGAATAATCAAGGCAAAGGAGTGTGTTGTTATATAAGCTATGGTTATAAATTGGTCGTGAATAAATGGAAATCTCTTCTGCTCAAAGAAATTTCTAGCACTTATTGCTCAGAGTCTTCAACTACTTTCAGTAGGACTGAAATGGAGGAAAACTTACATATATGGAGTCATAGAATCATTGATCATTTACATTCATGTAAGATCACAGAATCCTACAGTAAAATTGATCAAAGAAATGTGAAATTTTGTCAGTGATAAGGGAGGAGAGGTCTCCTGTGACTCCATGACAGTTGTGCCCTCCTGTAATATCCTCATGTCCTTCTATAAATTAGTATTTTTCTTTTTAAATAGTTAATTGAAGAGTTCTATAGAGGTGTGTATGTCAGGTTTTTTACCAGGTTGCAGAGCTTTGTGGTGCTGTTGATGATCGTGAAACGCACTACACTGGCCAGTGGAAGTACAAACTTGCTGGGACAGCAGATGCAGTGCCGAGTGCGTGATCATTCTCCCACGAAAGGGGTGAATATAGTTCTGTGTGTTTACTTAACAGGGTGTATGCATGGTGCATTTAAGTGTCACTATAAGTATCATCATAAGTGTTTATGGGGGAGAGATGGGACAATGTTTTGTAGCTGAGATAGCTGGAGGATGTGTTTATATTTTTTCATTGGACATTTCCAATTTGACATGAGTTCCTTAGCTTTTATTGTGCTTGCCTGTTTAACCACTTTCCACCACCACTGTATAATACTGAACATACAGCATTTTGGGGTGGGAGAGCTTTGATTTGAAGATTTTTTTTTGTAGTCTGTATATATGAACTCTGAAAAAAAGTAATAAGTATTCACTGAATAATTATTTAAATAGAAAAAGTTCTGTCTACAAGTCACTAAAAGATAAACAGGCACTGTAAAGCACTTTGCATAACTACAATGCACAGAATATTTTCCTCATGGCCAGAAAAAGCTTAAAACCACATGTTTCTAACTCTTTCTTCATTCAAATGGACACTATAACTGCATTTCTTCTTACCAGCTTCTGTATATAACCTCCTTATGTATAACACGCATCAAGTTCTCTTAACATTGTTTTCTTGTTATTGTAGTGTCAAATATTGTTTCTGCAATAATATTTGCATGTGTTTATGGCTTATATTATTAGCATTATAGATGGATTTGTACAAACATAGAAATTAACTTAATGGATGTGACAAATATATGGACCTGTTGAACATATGCACTAGGTTAAAATAATTTAATGAATTATGGGCATTTGTAGGAATCTTTCATGCTAATAATCAAAGGAAGAAGGAAAAAATAGTAAATGAATGTGGTAATTTGTTCTTCCTTTCCCCTTATCTCACCCTTTGAGCATGCATTCTGTTTGGAACAGCTAAGTGAACAGTAGTTCTGTTCTTCAAGAGGAAAAAAAGTTGGAGAAATTAAGTTTTCATAGCAGTACTGGTGTAACATAGAACAATAGAGACCTTTATGTTTTAAAGTAGGAAAATGTGGGTCTCATTTGTGCATATCCCTTACATAAAAATTCTAGCACTAATAAAGGAAAGGCACTGAACTGTTGTCTTGTGGAGTGATTTTTTCTTTTTTCTTCCTCTCCACAGGGAGGCGGGACTAAGGATTTGCACTATAGAAAATATGTGATGTTACATTTTTCTTCATGTAATGTACTATTACTGTTGATAGGTATTTCATATGCAGATCTAGATTCCTCTGGATTTAATGTATGTGTTGTATGAAGAGAAAATCTTTATCTTGAATTTTTTTTTCTAATTTTGCACTTAGTTTTTGTAGCTAAATGCAGTGCAGCATTTACCCTTATCAGATGGGTGTGTGTAACACGGTTGTTGTATCTGTTCAGGAGACATTTGCTTGTCTGTGTTGGAACAGTGCAAGCTCCTCACATTAGTATGTATTAAGTCACAGGTGCAAATAAAATTTGCCATAGAAACAGATCATGATAGTGTTGGCTTTGCTTGAGCAGGTACCCACTGCTTGGGCTCAGCTCAGCTGCGCCGTGTTAGCAATCTGACTAATTCCTGGGGTCAGAGTTTCTGGGATCTGAGAGATGTAGGGTTCATAGAGCTGGGATACACTTTGCCTTTTCCTGATATGATGGTGGTTTTGGTGTGGTGGTAATGTGACAAAAGTAATCCTGTCCCCCACTGACTAAGATACAAAATCTGGGCACTTCACTAGACTTTCGTGGAGTGATTCTCTCAACCGCGTGAGTGACCTCAAGATCTGCAGATGGCAGCTGCAACAACATAGTTGCAGTGCATAATAGCTGAATTCTTTAGTTAAGCTTATTTTGTAGGCGTCAGTAGTGTCTTTGCTGTGTCATTACATTCCTGGTGCCAGTAGTTTGAGCTTTAAGAAGCAAGAACTCTGCTGCCTTGCTCAACTCTGCTCAGATGGAAGTTAGCACTCTAATATACCTGACATTCTTCATAGTTGCTAAGGCTCTACTAAAATGCCAAATACTAATTAGGCAGCAATTAAAGTATTAATTGCTCCACATCTGTTCCCAGGTAGAATAGTGATTCTATAATAAATTTATCTTGTGGGATTTTTTCATAATTCATGTAATGATTTGGTATAGTAGTTCAGCATTTGTTAGCATTGGGTTTTTGGGTTCTTTCCCTGTAGTGTCCGTGGTGTTTTTATTACTCTTGTGTTAAATGAATGTAATGCAAGGATTTGTGATATGAATGGCTAATGTAAGGAGTCTTGTGTTAAGTTTTCTTTGTTTCCATAAAGTTGAGCTATAGTCGGTGGTGTCTGTTAACAAAAAGTTAAGGAGAGAAAAAAAAATTTGGAGGTAAAAATTTTATATGTTTTAATAAAAATTGTATAAAAAATAATATTTTTAGATTTTTATTAATGTGGAATCTAAAGTAGTAATCTTGAATAATATTTTTTTAAAAATAGATCTAGATACAAGTTGTTTTCTGTTTAATAGATAGTACTTTAATTTTTTGTTGTTTATAATTGATTATTAATTCTTAATATATTCTTAACTACAATAAATAACTTGTAATTAATATAGACATTAATTTTAATTTTGAACCTGTAGAGAACCGTTTAATTTTGAACCGTTCCCTCCCTCTGCTGCCCTCCTCCCTTCCAGACCTCTATCAGCTATTCTAGTCAGTGCATGTTTTTGTGCATTTCTGAAAATAGATAGATTGAGTATTTCACTATCAGTCACAGAAATAATGTCTGCTTAGGCTATTTCAACAACAGTTGCACTAACCAAATGCAGGAGCTCATTACTGCAAATGCTAACACATTATGAACAAAGGAAGGGTTAGTGGTGTGTGTGTGTAAGAACATTTTTGGTTGTTTTTCTCAGATGTTGAGTTGATTGTAACCTTTAATTGTCAATATTTTGTCAGAATGAAGAGTGTAGCCCTCTTTTATATCTAGCAGTATCTTGGAAGATACACTTTTCCAATGTATTCAAAACATAATGTATATAATGAAGAGGCACATTTTGATTCTCAAGAAGTGAAAGAAAAACTTGAAAGCATCTGATTATCCTTTGTGCTAGTAGTAATAAGCAACATAAGAGTCCCTGTTTATGTGCTGTGTTTCATTCAGATGACTGATCTGATTTATTCAGAAAGCTTGTGGAGTGTCCACATGAAACCACCTGGACATAAAAGTCTTAATCATAAAAGTAAAGTTATTCTGCTAAACTCTGTGAGATTCACAACCCACAAAGCAGCCTAAAAAAATTAAATTATTACTGACTTTCACTTCTGGGTTGTTTTGAATTGTTTCTGTAGGAATTTCAGGTCTGGGTTTGCTGTCATACATTCTTCTATTAGACTTATGTGCTTTTCCCATAGTTTTTTATTTCTTTCTATGTATTTTAAAAGATGGAATTCTTTAAATGAATTTTTACTGTCTTCCTTTGGAGTTTTTCCTGCATACCTAAAATGTAACACGGCTCTTCAGCCTAAAGTTTATCTGTACTTGTACTTCTATTTAACAAAAAAAGACTACTTTGTGATTCTGTGGTGAGGACTACAGGCAGATTTGAGATTTTTTGGCTTTCCATTTTGAAATAAAATTTCTAGTCTAGCATGCTGACAGGAATTTACAGGAAATAATGCCATAAAGCAAATAATCTGCAAGTGGTTGGAGTGTTTCTCTGCTAACAAAAATTTTTTATCTGACTGTGCATGAGTATTTTGCCTGTTAAAATGCCATTGTGCTTTTAAGACATAAAGGTTTATTTACTTATGGTAAAGTAGTTGGTAGGTAAGGACAAGCAGGTTTTTATTCTACCTGGACCCTGTATTTCTTGTTTCTTTGTTTGAAGAAAAAAGTTAACGAGCAGAATTGACTATTTGGAAAAAAATCAGGGAAGCAGGAGAGAAGCCAAATAGGCATGAAATTATGTTTTCCCTTCAGTAAGTGCTATTAAAATAAATTGAACTTTTAAAAATGAAGCTCTATACTTATATTTGCCTTGGGTTGAGTTACTCCAGTTTTAAAAGCTAGCTTTAAAAACAGAAAATTCACCCTCTTTAGAAGAAGTCATTTTACTACCATAATGTGATAGGGTTTGTGCTAAATTGCTTAATACTTTGTATTATTTTACAGTTGCTTTATACCTTTAACAACATTGGGCCAAATTATGAACAATAAGTTTTAGCTGTGAGCACACTTGGGTTTTTAGAGCCAATAGTGTGGGAGTCTTGGCAAGAGCATTATATTATGCCTTCAGTTTTTCCACATTTTCTGACTTTCCTTCTAGTGACTGTTCATTAACTGTAAAGAAGCATGAAGGTCTGGTTTAGAAAATCTCCCTGCAGCACATTAAAGGGTTGATTTTAGAGTGTTAGATTTGGACACTTTTCTAAAATTCTTTCTCAGTTGAAACTAAGTTATCTCCATTACCTGTATGAGCTGTTGAAAAGTTAGGTGGTTTACTCTGGTGTAAGTTAATAAGAATTGTGCCATATAAAGATCACTCTGTTGAGGAGTGAATAGCTAAATCTGAATTTATGAGATTTTATATACATTTTAATTTATCTTGCTTTTCTACTATCTTTCAGAATATTTTAAAAAGAAACTTTTCTAAAATGATACAAGCTTGGCTTGACAGTAATTGGTAGGCATATACCTTACCAGTATGACATTTCAAGAGCAACTTAGCGGAAAAACGTCTGCTGGAAAATTGTACTTGTCACAATATCTAAGGCATCCTCCATGAGATATGAGGCTATTTGGTTCCTCTGTGTGAAAAGTGATTAGATAATGTACAGTTACGAGCCTTCTGGTCATGAAATTTTCTTGAAAATATGGACTGGTGACAACCTAAAAATCGAATTAACAATTGAACATAATACAGCCATTAAGTACTGTCCAAGTATGTATGAGCTGAGCATACATAGTGACAGGGGGGCTCCCACACCAATCAAAGCTGATGACACCAGTGCAGCTCTGGAACTGGTGGGACTCAGGGCAGTGTGACAACACACAGCCTTCATCAGAAATGTCACAAGTGGGGCAGTGCTGGAAACAAACAATTAGCCCTAGCATTTGTAGCCACTCTTTTCTTTTTTTTTTTTTTTTTTTGTTCTAATAATTTCACTAGACAATAATATAGTTAGATGCTATTATTTACCTGTAGAACACACATATAGGGCAGTGCTTCTGTTGTCCTGCAAATTGTGTTAAAGTAAAAATTTGTTTAATATTTACAACTGTAACCAGATTCATTAATTTTTGAACTGAGATTGAAGACTTGCTTTTAGTATAGAAAATACCGGAAGATGGAGACTATAGAGAAGGTTTTGTGGAAGCGCAAAAGCATGCAGCAGCAATGAAAAAGTTTATTTTTGTCTTGAAATCAGCACTTGCACTTGTTGCAGGACTCTGAATATTCTAATGAACTCTCCTGAAAGTAGGGGGTTTTTTCCTCTTAGCTTTTCCAGTAACTGTAATGCCTGTTGAGCGTTGCTACCATTTGGACTTTGAACCCACAGTAAAATAATGTGAGCTTCTTTTAAGGTGATTAGAAGTGATTGTTACGTACTGGTTATTTTCATGCTAGTCTCTCAACACTGTAAAAATTGTTTTCAAGCAATCAGAATGGATACCGCCCTTCATTAGTAAATTGTGGGCAAAACAAAGGATGTATTATTAGCTGTTCTAGTTTCATATTACAGCAGTCATAGTTCTTAGAGTGTTTAGGAATTCCCTTCAAGTATTAGAGAATGGGTGAAATCCCGGTCATAATGTAATCTGTTTAAAATCTCCTATTGGGATAATGTTACTTGGAGGGAGAAAAAGAAGCATGTGCAGAATGAAGCTGTTGGGTTCATGTGAACCATAGTTTTATGTCAAATGTTTTAAGAGACAGACATGTGCCGAAGTTAGATTAAGCACTTCTAAAACTATAGTTTTAAACTAAAAATATTCCCTGTATGTGTGATGGAATGTAATATAACTCAGGTGAAAACATTAAGCTAATAAAAAAACCTTCCCTCAGTCCCCATCAGTTGCTTGTGCTGTTTTTTACTGTTCACGTTATCACACTGCTTGGAAGCCCTGCTTCTGGACTCAAATCTGTGTCCTAGCTGTTTTACAAACAAGTGATGATCTCATCTGTTCTCTAGACTTAGAGGCAGGCAGTTGTTAGTGAGCTCACTCAGGGTTTGGGGAAGATAAACTCTCCCAAACACTCTCCATATGCTGCGGCTAGATTTACTTTTATCCTCAGCAAGCTCAGTAGCTTGCTGTAGAGTGTGCTGCATTGTAGTCTGCAGAAGAGACATATCCTGTAAGTTTCCAGTGAAAGGAAGGGGGTGGAAACCCACCTTCAAATTTACCTACCAGTTCCAAATATTAATATTGGGGAATTTTAGAGTTACAAGCATAAGAGCAAAGAAAAAACCAAGTTTTTAATAAAAATGTATATAACCAATGAACTACTTCTAGGCTGAATAAAGGTCTGAATGATAATTCGGAACGGTTTGTCTTTCAGCAAAAACATAAGAATGTATCTGAGGCCTGGAGAATTGTTCTAAATGTGATTTTGTGTTGGATCAGGAAAAATACTCCTGAGAGCGAACTGTCCTCAATCTCCTGTTTTAAATTAGGAATTTATCTTGAGTAACTTTGCAGACTTAGAGCATCCTGTAGCATGTTAGAGGCCATTATAGTTCTGACCCTTGCATATGTGAGATTTTTTACTTTATATAAGCACATTACTGTTGTCATGGGAGCTGTAACATTGGACTTCCTGTCTGTTGTTTGCAGTCTTGGTATTGCACTGGTGGCTTGTGTATGTCCACATATGTATTTTCAAGGGAAAGCATGTTATTTCATGAGCATTCAGAGTACTTCCCTTTTAGGAAAGTAGCTTGTATTCTGACTTACCTGTGTATCCTTTTGAAGCTTACCTTACTTAAAATACATCAGGGAGAACTACAAGAGTGCAAAACCTTTTGCTATGTGAACATTTCACTGAGATGTAGTGATTTGCCATCAGCATAAAGGAAGCTTTGGTCTATTCACACCAAGTTAGGGGCTGCAGAACAGGGTTGGGGCTGCAGAAAAGATAAAGCTTATAGATAAGTATGAAGTACAACATGAACTATATTTAGCAGCAGTATATTAAAATTCTTATTTTCTCTAAATCCAGAAATAGAGGGGTTTTGTTTCTTTTTTTTATTGTTTTCCTTAGCCAACAGATTTTGGATGGACATTGAATGCATTGAATGCATTTGAGCAACAAAGTTTTTTCATCATTAGCAGGCATTTGTGAATCACTGCATATGCAATTTAGCTTGCACAGTATTTCTTTACACTTGGTTTGTAAAAACTGCAAATCCAGCCTTTGTAAATGATGATCGCTTTTGAGTCATATTTTTTCTAGTTCTGAATAAATTTCTCATCACACGTTGGTTTTGACCAGCTGTTTCCTGTTTTTCCTCCCAGTGGTTCAGCTGCTGAGGAGATAAATGCTTCAATGGTTTGTTTCAGAATTAAATTACCTTTATAAAATGATGGAAGAGTACAACAAATATGTTAGACACCATTACAAGTATGAAGTTATGCTGAAATTCAAGAGATGAAGTACTGTTTGCTATACCTAGATGTTTCATAAACTACAGAACTTTTGCTACACCAGGAACTCACTTGATATAGAAGAATTAATCCAGCATCGGAAGCACCAAGGGTGAAGCTTTGCGTGGGGAATTTGGGTGTGCGTGATGGAATTTTTCTAGCAGTTCCAAGTTTTTGTGTTTGCATGAGGATATTTTGATTTATCTGATATATGATCTACATTATCACCTGACCATTACATCATATTTGTCCTGTTCTGCCACCCCCCAGGTTTTGGACTGCTTTGGGTAGATGATATGTTCATTTTTGTAATCGTACAAATTTCTTTTGAATTTTAGAACTGAGTTTGATATCTATTTTCAGAATAAAGCAGGGCTGGTGTATCAGGGAAGACAGGGAATACTTGGTATATTACCTGTCTATTAGGACTGGCTTGTGCAGTACACTTTGTTTCTGTTTTGTTCATGGTGAGCTGACTCCATATCCACAAAGAGAGCAGCTGTGTTTTGTCTTTGCTTCAGATGTCTTTCTTCAGGACCGTTAAATGACTTACTCAAAAGGTGTTAGATAATAATGAAAATACTGCCCCCTGTCTTCAGATCTGAGGTCATTTCTGTGTAGGATTATGGAAAGATCACCTGTTCCCTGTTTGGTGGGTTTTTGTTTTTTTTTTTTTTTTTTTTTTTTTTTTTTTTTTTTTTTTTTTTTTTGTTCTAGTTTAGCAGGCTGTTCTGTGGCATCCAGCCACACCTGTCCCTTGCACTGTTTGAGTTCCCCCTGGAAAGCTGAGTGGTCAGATTTTATTTAATCTGCACCCTCTGGCATGATAGAAAAGCACACAGAGACAGTTGGTAGCATATCTTCTCTCCTTACCTGCTGGGTCAGTGAGTAGCAGAGGAAGAGCTGGGTCTGTAGTGAAGGTCCTAGCTCCAGAACCTCAGAGCATGCATTTGCTCCACAGGACAAGGTACCTCAACTATTTTATTTACCCATTTGTAGGCCTTATTCTGTACCATTTTAAGGGCTCTGCAATCTTCTACACATGCCAGCCTTTCTGTTTTGTATTTTGTATTTAAATAGTATTTAGCTCAGGATATGGTCCAGCTATTGCCATTTGAAAAAGATTCACTGCTGCAGCTTGCACTCTCTTAATTTCTCTATGGCTTCTCCAGGTTCCTTCTCCCCAGGTTCCTTGTGGTGGCTGACTCTAAGATCTGCTCTCTCTTTCAAGGCTTCCTGACCTTGGAAGTCTCCATTGGAATTCTCACAAAATTCAGTGATAGGAAAGGGGAAGAATTTTCCCCTCTCCCTTGAAAATTCTAGTTATTTATAACTCCTCCTAACTAGCTTTGCTGTTTTTACTTCAAGCCTATCAAGTAGCTGTCCAATCTTGTTTTCTAGTGGCATTCTTGAACTTAGACTCTACATGCTTACTATTCCCTGCACTGGTGGTCTTTATAGTGTCTCCTTTATTCTTCATTTTTTTATAGAGAGAAAGAACTTCCCAATATATTTTCCTTTAGTTCTCTACTATTGGGTAGTACTTTGTAATAATATTCACAATCTACGTTCAGCCAAGTCTAGGACTTAAGGCTGAAATTCCTTCTTCATGAAATTTTGTGGTCTTAATGGGCATTCCTACTTATGTAAATCCAGCTTTGTGTGGAGCTTAAATTCCCATGTGGCATTCCCTGTCCCATTTTTAGCTATTATAATTCAGTTTAAACTTTTCTTTTGTCCTTTTTCTTTCCATATTCTTTTTTAGGGATTTTTCTTTAATGTGATGTTTAGTAAACAGCATTCAAACTTTATCTTGGGTGATTGGTATGCAAATGGTTGTACTATTACACTTTTAGACTGCAATTTGGTTTCCAAAAGAGCTGGCATTTTTGGCCAAAGTTAAATCAAACTGTGATAGAGCACAGTAAGTTTGTAGGGGTTTTTTTTCTACTGTACTCATCAGGAAATAAGCATTTGCTAATTAATATTTATATTAGCATCGATGACCAGGTTCCTCTGATCCTTGCGGAATTTAAATTTCTCCAGTCTGCAAAAACCACAAGGAAAACAAAAGCCAAGATGAAAGCAGATTCACAGGACATACCCATGTGGCTGTGACTCAGTGGATCTTAGAGAACAAAAACTTTAAAACCCTTTTTTTTTTCATTAAGTAAAAGACATGGAAATTGATTTAACAGTAGTGGGCGAATTTGCTAATGGGTTATGAAAGGTAGTTAACTGAAAGAACTAATGAAAAGAAGCCAGTGTTCTATGAAAAACTTGGAAGGAAAATAAAAGAGATACTTGACAAAGCATCCTTTGAGTTTTAGGACTTGAAAAATGTAGAGCAAAAACTGGCAAAACCTTGTTTTCAAACCTATCCAGAGCTGAGAGATTTGCTGGTTTTCTGTGGAGAATGTAAACCAATGCTAGTGCTGTCGTGATTGTTATGTACAGAGTTTGTGTTTTGAAGTAGAAATATAAAGAAAATTGATACAATTTGGAGAGAGATTACCAGTCATCATTTGTTTTTTAAATCATTATGATTTGAGACACTTTGGCAAGGCTTGATGTGACAAGGCCAAGCATGTGTGGCTCAGTAGTTGGGCAATTTTACTACCTTCTTGGGGTTTTAATAAGATGATATTTCATAAGTTTGTGGGGTTTTTTTCTCAACAACATTTCTCCTATGGAAAGTTTGATAAAACTGACATGGTTTTTTAAAAAAAAGTTGTTAGTTTTAAAAAAAACAGATGTTCAAAAAGAGTTAAGAGTCTCAAGTTTGATAAAAATTGGTTTCAAATTCTTACCTGGTCAACAAATGAAATTAAATAATGAAATAGAATGACACATAATTTTGGAAAGCCTAGAATAACAAAGTTTCTTAGAAGACTAACATGAGGCATATCAGAGAATTTAACACTGCAGCTGCTAGTTTGAGGCTCTGTGCATTCCTCCCAGAGATAAGGAGCAGAGCTTCCAACTTTCCTTGCTCTTACATTACCATTGCCACAGTATCAGCAGTACTTGTGCACATACAAGAAGAGGTTTTTCGTTGCTTAGCTGACATTTGTATGTCATACATAGTATGTGCACCACAGCTTAGAAACCCATGGCTGAGTCCATGACTTTGTTGGATCAAATTTTGTAGTTTTTAACTGAGATGACATTGTTTGCTTTATGTTTTGTTGATGTCAGGCCCCATAAAGACAGTCTAGACCATAAGTTGTTCTCATATTTGGAGAAGGATGAAAAGCTGTCGATAAAAGAAATTTTGAAAAAGAAATTACAATTAAAAGCCTCCTAAGCATTTAATCATCATTCTGTAGTTTACCGATGCCTCTACCCCAGGCAAGACTGTATCTCCTCTGCCCTAAGTTCTTCAACGTGGGTAATTCCCAGTTTCAGATTTTAAACTGCTGCTGCCTTTGCTATGATTTTTTGTCAGGCATTATGACATTATTACTTTCACCACTGTGAGTGGCCTGAGGGCCAACAGCACTAAACCTATGGTTTGCTGAAACCTTGCTGAGCAGGGGAATTACTGCAGGGCCTTCCTTCCACACCCTCCACATCCAGCAATTAATGTTCACATTTAAATGGGATGAAGAAAACACTGTTCCTCCTGTTAGCATACCTTATCTCTCTGGCTTGTCCTGAATCACATCATAGAGCTTCTCTTTGTGTCTGTGTCAGTTCCAGCTGCTTGGGAGGGAAACCCACAGCTCTATCAGTGACCTGAGCAGCTGCTAGATGAGCAGAGGCTGGATAGCACAGCATGTCTGCAGGATTGTAGAACAAGTTTCAAGGTTTACAGATATTTTTTATGAAGACCTTGGCATGTAGTTAGGCCAAGGTGTTAAGATATTAAAGTCTTCAAGACCCATTAAGACTGGGGAAAAAACTTCTTAACAACTTGTCAAGATTACCACTATAGGATAACAGAGTGTTTGGGGCATGTTTTTCTAGAATAGATTGTTCATCATTTTGTAACATGGAAAACCATATTATATTTTCTTCTAGATATTTGCCTCATTGTGATTTTGTTTTTGTTGTTGTTGTTAAGAAACATTCATAAAATTGTTTAAGCATTGACAAAATATTAACTGGAAATTTGAAACCACACTGGTTTTGAAAGATGGCAGTGTTGTTGCCACAGAGCATTCCAGTTTTAATTTTTGTACTTTTCTAATTGTTAACTTCTTTGTGCAAGCAAGCACTATAGGCAAGTCACTGGTACCACTTTTTTCTCTAGCACAGGAGAGAAGTACTTATTAAAATACTTAACCTGATTTTCCCTTCTGTATGATCAGTAGTTAGAGGATCTCCTTATTAGTACATCCATTAACATGAGGTCCAGCAATTGATCCTCTGCATTTATTGACATATGACTTAGGTAAGAATGAAGGGCATAAAATAAATTATATTTTGCATGTCCTGCCAGAACCAAGGTTGATCATAGGATTTGCTTGGATAAATGGCTCTTGGACCATTAGACTTTGTATATCCCTGGTTCAAAGGCTGTTTGCATTTTGCTGATTGCTGCAAGTTGCTCCTGTCTAGCCAACTGTTGTCATGTTGCCCAACATAGTGCTTTTAACTTAGCCTAATACCATGGACAGATGCAATTGATCTGACTGACATCAGCCAATGAAAGCATGAAGGTTTGAACTATTCTTTGTCAGAGCTGAGTCCTGACAAGAAGAGGGAGACAATCTGAGAAAGCTTTATTTGTACAGTAATTCTTATTATACTTTTCTGAAGTTAGAATTCACACTTTGGTACTATTCAGAAAAATTGAAGCCAAAATTGTGTGTTTAAATTAGACATACCAATTTCTAATTAGTTTACTGGATAAAACTACAATGATTTTCAAGATGCTGAATACCCTGTGTTCCTCATAATCAGACCAGCAGCAGTTAGAAGTTCTAGGGATTTACAGGTTTGATTTTTAGAGTCAAGTTTGAAAATTTGGGCTGAAGTTCCACTGAAACGCTCTTTGAAAGTATTGACAGGGCTGCTGCATCACTGTCACTGACTTCCACTTAGACCTGGTTGAATGTATATATACATGCACATACATATATAATCAGGAGTAACTGTGAGTATGTGGTATCATACACATGATGATAAAATCTTTCTGCAATACTTTTGACAATAAGACTTCATTAGATAAGAATCCTTATACTATATTTATGCTGACCCAGATCTCTGCAAAGATAGTTTTACAGGTGTAACTTTACTAATAGAACCGTGTTAGCGTCTCCTTGCTAGGAGAGCAAAGGCTAAGGTTTCAAAACAGCTCATAGATGGACTGTGTGTATTATAAGTGTGGGAATCATCTCATTTTTCCATACCATGGTTACAGCACATGCATTTTCATTTGTTGAAACAGTATAAATACCAAAATATAATTGAAATTTGTACACTAGAAGAAAAATAAATAGGAAAAATCTGATTTTTGCACCTGTCATTGAAATTGTACTATATTTGAAGTAAAATGTGAGGCATATGCCATCTGGTGGATAGAATAATTCATACATTTTATTGCTAACCTTGATATATTTTCTCTGCTGCATTATCACTTTTAATTGGCATTGGTAGATATTTCTTTAGTCAGATGTAAAGGAAAAAAATTCTGAAAGCTGAATTTGAGGCAAAATCAAATTCCAGACTGGTGTTTGATTAGACAACTGGGTGCATGGAAGAAAAACCCCAAAGCCCAAATGGTAATGAAACCATTTTTGCCCACTTCAAATATTAATTCTAAAGGTTTAAAATTGTGTACCAACTAGTCAAAGATCATACCTGATAGACCTTTGTCCAGCCTCTTGCTTATTGCAGATTACGAGGTGTTTGCCACGATCTTTGCAGACAGATTGGCTGTTGCTCTGTCTGCACTGACATGGCAAGTGATGCTGGGGCAGCCTCTCAGAGCCTGTACACCCCTGTCCTACAGCAGTGTTCAGGTGCCTCTGCCTGCAGCTCAGAATTCCATTTTTCCACCCATTTGGAGCACAGTTTCATTAAATACCATTTTCTGCAGAAAGCCTTGCTTCTAAAAATGTTGCATTGCTATTGGTGTGAATGCAGAGGTGACTTGACTATATTAAAAGCCTAGATTAGGTAGATACAGTAGAGAGCATGGCCACTACTAAATATTTCTCTTAGCACACAGTGCTAAATGGGGGCATGACTTCATGATACACATCTCAGGGCGGTTTATAGAGTAGACATAATATGGGATAACAAGTGGAGCAGTCAATGTCTATTGATAGAGAATTTCTATTATGTCGGTGAATAGTTTTTATTCTTTGCTCTTTTATGTACGTGAAGGAATCTAACATCCTGTTCTCTACTGGAATACTGATATACAGCTCCCTTGTTTTTTCTTCAGACTGACCAAATATCTAAACTTAATTTTTTTGATAATTACTACTAGCATATTAGAAAATAATGGAAGAAGTACTTCATACTGTCTTTTGTACTGTGATTTCTTACAGATCTGATCTAATAAAATCAAGTTTGTGCTTATAGTCTGAAAAGGAACAAATTATTCAAATACATTGTAATCGATACATGTGTGAAATGGAATTGTCATCACCATCTTATGTCATTGTTCCACTAGCTAATGAAAAGGCAAGGAAAGAGCTGAAATACAATACAATGGGGAAAAAAACAAGTAATGCTATTGCTTCCACATGCTCCTGATTTCCCTAATTCAAACTAGTTCAGGTGTCTGCACTGTGCTGCACCACATTCCCAGTTCTGGAGGTTTGTTAGTTCTGTCGTGGTGCACAAACAAGAGGGAGATTTAAATGTGCATGGAAGCATTCATGGTTTGTTTTATTACTGGAAGTAACTGACTACTTTAGAAATATTTTTAAATATTCTTCTTGACAGTAAACTTGCTTAGAGTAGACTCAACAGACTTACTATATATGTGACTCCAAACTTCATGGCTCTGTTACTCTTCTTGTAACTAACTTATTTCTCAGCATTCAAAGAATGTTTAAAAACTAATATTTAAAATTACAGTAGAACAAGTGTTCAGTTTATTTGCAAAAATTAGAGTTGAAATGTTATTTGCACTGTGGTATGTAAGAGCTTATTTCTGAAGTTAGCTGCTTCGGCCCTTTTTTGTGTGGAATATTTAGTTAAAGAAAGAGCATTTACAATCTTACCTGCCTTTTAACTGTTTCACTGGTCAGGAGACATACTCAGTAGAACACTGCTAAAATGTTTACAGGTTGATGCTTCACATGGTCTGCACTCTTGCAGAAACATATGTGTGCTATATTGGGAGTAAATTCTCTGGTTTGTGCCATGAATCTTACTGTGTCTAAAATGTTTTGTATGATTTTTTACCCTCAGAAAGGCTATGGAACTTCAAAAGATTGAACAAACACTGGTGTCAAAGGTTGCTTTGAAAAGATCCTTTCCCATAAATTTTTAAGCATTTTCCACATGCTGCTGTTTTCTCCCCCTGAAATTCTGAATGACTTCTATCATATTTAAAAAATAAAAAGTATTCTTCCCATCCTGGTTTAATGATGGTCAGCCAAAGGGGGAGCCCAGAAGAGATCATTAAAAAAAAGGGCACATGTATAGGTGTATTTTACTAAGGATTGTTGGAGGGGTGTTTTTATGATAAGTTAAGGGTATTTAAGGATTCCTTCAGGCAATTTGTAGTGAAGCCTTCCTCCACTCTTCCAAGTTAAGAGAGCAGTTAGAGAGGCAGGTGTTCTTCCATCCACTGGGACCAAATAGAGGAGTCAGGTCTCTCACAGGCTTTGCGATGTCATGTAAGTCAATTGGCCTAGATCTCATGTTTTATTTAGGACAGTTAGGTCTATGATGTATATGTCAGACCTTAGCTTTCTGATATCCTTCCCTTTACCAGCTTGGGATTCCTCAGAAAATGGTTAAGGTTTAGTTTTAGTGTTTTGCTGGCATTCTTCTACAAACCAGACAAAATAAATTTTCCTGAGGTGAATTTGCCCATCATGGAGCCAAGCTTCCTGGCTTTTTGTGCTTATATGGCTTGAACAGAGATGATATTTTCTCTTGGACAGTCTTATGCCATGACTTTTATGTTTATGTGAATATAAACAAAAATAAATTTTATTTTGAGCAAATTATCTTAATATAAAAGATTTATTCAGTTTGCTTTGTGTTGTTGATTAAAATGTCCTTTGTGTTCATATATGTATTCAAAAACATGTAAAAATCTGTGTCTAGTACAATGTTGCTCTTGGCAAAATGATAAAAAGGAACATTTTTTCATGTAAAGAACAGTACAAACATAAATAGAAAAGATGGTATTAAAGAAAAATTTAAAATGAAGTAATTTTTTTTCCGTCTTCAATGCTATGTATTTCAAATAAGTTTAGGCATTAAAGTTAGTCAAGCCTCAATACAGCCTGTGAATTAAAAAAAAAATGTCATTCATTAAAATGAATGTCACTCCTTCAACTCTTTACTAGCAACTTTTAAAATTAGATTCCTTGTTGAAAAAAACAATTGTCCATTTTAGTCTCGATTACTTGAGTAACATTGTGGGCAAAGCTCTTTTCTTGTTTATGCCATTGTCAAGGCTATAGAAAACAATTTTCCTACCAGTAGGTGGAATCAGATGAAAATCTTAATTATTAAACACAGCATATGGCTGTATTTTCTGATCCAGCCAGAAGAAATCCTCTGAGAAGCTCCAGTTTTGAAGTTCAAAAATAATGGCAGCTTTCTAAAAAATATTCAGCTCATAAGAATACAAATTAGATTAATAGAAAGTTAGTATTTATATTTAAGACTAGCATGACTTTGACACTGATTCCTTACATGCACTTTCGGAGAGTACTCCTGGGTAGGTTAAAAATGTTGCGTGAAAGAAAATTCTGTTATTAGGTAATATCTACAGCTGTTCATTAGGCGGTTATTTTTCTGAGCAACTCTTTTTAAAACTTTAGAATTAAAATCTTCAAATTACAAATACAAAGATATGATACAAAAAGAATACGGTGCCAAAACCTTGTCAACATCTGGGCTTTAGAGACACTATTTTAGAAAAGAATTCTGATCATCTTTGTAATTTTTTTCATATTAGATTTCTTCTCAGACCATTTATAAAGTAAGTTGGCAGTATAATTTCTTTTATATGTCTTACAAGCATTCAGAAGAAAAGAGGGAATAAAGGCTTCCTGGTTGTGTAGTGTGTATATAGTTTTGGCAGTGTTACCTCTTAGTTTTCTGTATAATTAAGTTAACAGGCTTGGTGCATATATATCTTCTGAAAAATCTGAGTTTGTGCACAAAACTCGGTCTAAAAGTGGCTGGTTCATACAGCAGTTTATCTTCACCCAGCTGATTGAAAGAGGTGTGGAATCCTTTGGAAAGCTCAAGCAGTAGAAAAAGATTTGTCTAGCCTTTTTGTAATCATGGCAGTTGAGGGAGAGTTGTTCAGCAAAGAGCAGGACACTGAAGTTAGATGTTACGGATTTTCCTTCCGATTCTTCATCTGGGTAGTTTTCACTTTGGAAATATTATTTACATATTTATTTTTTCCATGGGTTCTGTATTTGTAAACCTAGAGTAGTATTATGTACTGATTTTGGGGTATAGTTTGTTTTCCTCCTGGGTGTTTTGGAAAGTAAGTGAAAATATTCATCCACCCAGTACTTGCAATACTTTTATGTAAAATACAGAAATTGGGATTTATATAGGAAAGAAAATGTTAAGGTCTTTAGCAGTGGACAATGCAGATTTTCCAGCTGGTCTTTGGCAGGTATAAAAAGTGCAAGTTGGGTTTCGGTCTGGTTTTTTTTTAATTCTGCTAAAATGGTCTCCTGCATTCTTGCCTTTCGTCCTTCTTTACTGGTGTAATTTTATGTGCTGGAGAGTTCCCATGTATGTTCTTGGAGGAAATAATTTTTCATGGGAATGTTTTTCTCCTTTCACCGAGGAGAAGCTTTCCAGGGATGGTTTGGATCAAATCATACAGAGTATTTGTGATGAAAAGTATAATTTACTGGAGCTCAAAATGCAGCTCACACTTTCTCAGTGAAAGGACTAAGGGTGTTTAATGTATTGCAAATGCATGTGTTGGTAAGGACACAGGTTCCAAAATGTTTGAAAAACTAAAGCTCTTTGGGGCAAAGCTACACAGACAAATTCATGAAAGGTATGTGGGAGAACTTGTAACACCCGAGTTCTGCATCTGGGGTTTTCAACTTTGGGACAGACTTGGCAAGCAGACCAAAGGGAATATAGTCAGTCTTCTGCAGAGATGGATTGTTCTCTTTGGAAGGAAAACAGAGCTGAGTAATAGAGCACCTTCACCTTGTTTTCAAGAAAATCCTGCAGCTGGGGACAATGCCACCTTCTCTAAAAACAGGTCACACCATTTATGACTTATGCTGGCACAATAAACTTTAAACTCGCATCCCTCAGGCATTTTATAGTGGCTTGCTTACGTAAAATTCCTTGACATTATTGAGAAAACATTGCTTTTCTTCCTTGGACTGAAAGAACAAAAAACCCCAAAAAAGCTGTTGATGTGGGTTGGAGGGAGCTGCGTTGTTCATCTGTTGGATTCCACAGATGAATGGAACCTCTTGTAAATGCTATTAGGTCCATTGAAAAATACATGAAAAGTGTATTTGACAGGAAAAGCATTTGGTTTCCTTGCTGACCCCGTGCTAAGATGAAGAGAACAAGGATGTCTCACCAGTGCCTCACTCCTGACTGTTTTAGTCAATACTTATCTCATGTCCTTTGTGTGATATTGGACTTCCTAATGACATCTTAGAAACAACTAAGAACTGACAACTTAATGAATGTAGACTTGTCAGCTGCCTTCTCTGTCTTCCTTTGGAGGGTTTTTTTGGTTGGTTTTTTTTTGTGTGTGTTTTTTTTTGTATGTATGTGCAGGGTTGTGCTTCAGAGTGCTGTCAGTTTAGTTAGATTGACAAGCCTATTTGTGTAAAAAAGAATATGTTCCATACCACAGGGACATGATGATCTTAAATTCAACTGATAGAGAGCATTACCAGACTATACATGGAATTTAGATAGCGTTATGTTTTTCTACACAAACCCTAAGTCCCCAAAGAGGAAAGAGAATTTCATTGTTTACCTGCCAGAAGTGCACTTAAATTGTATTTGAATAAATCTGTTAGATTGTTGTTTTGTTGGGACTGCCAAGAACGGATTGGCTGTCTTGAGGTATTTCTTTGCATAGTGGATCATGCTGCACATTAAAGAAGATTAAAAGAGGAAAGCAGTTTCTGTGCTAGATGGTATCAGGGTTCACACTTTGGATAATGATGTGGTTATAGGGACTTAGGATGAAGATTTTATTATGAACACCAGGAGTTAGGAATTTTCAGTTCAAGTTACATCTTTTGTTCAGGTGATTTGTTCTAAATTCTCAAATGATATTTCTGCAGCATTTGTGGAGTAGTAGCTCTGAAGGACTGTGAACCTTAGCAGCACACAGTATATATAGATAAAGCTACAGATTCTAGAGCTGCTTAGCTAAATCCATTGCATTTTTTTAAAAACTTTTTTTATAGTTATCTCCTTTCGAAACTATTTTGCTGAGAAATCATTAATCTCTCCTTTAAAATGTCCGTGTACTTGAAAATGTCAATACATTACGAATGAAATGCCCATAGATGCCTTCCAGCAAACTTCAAATTTATCGTGGAGTAAATGTCCTTGTAATTAATAAAAACAATTGCAACTATTTGCTGAACTTTATCATATTAATTAATTGTGGGGTTTTTTTTCATTCAGAACAATAATTGTTCCCCTACTTTACAGTGGAAGTAGAAGCTGCCACTGAGACTAGACTGGAATGAATATAATAAAGATGAGTGTCTTTTCATTGACAATCTCCTAGTAAAAGTGAGACCACATGTTATGCAGAAAGTGGTTTCGTTGAAATGAAGGGACAGGCTTGTCATCTGAGATGTTAATTTTTTAAAATATTAGCAGGTAGAACATCCGTTGATGTTTCCAGTGTAACATTTGGCAGGCCTGCTAAAGGAGAATAGCTGGGTTTTGTGACTTGTAGTTTCAAAACATATAATAATGGTAGGGGATTTCTTTGAGGAGCTAATCTGTGTTGCAAGCCTCAGCATGGTTAGAAGTGTATCCAGCATGTTGTCTGTAGGAGAGGTATCTTTAAATTTTTATATTTCTCTATCAAAGACTCTAGATTTTGACAGATGCATTTCAACAAGAGTTAATCATGAAGAAAGCAGAAAACTGTACCTCCTGTGTTGTTATTCTGTGTAGAAACACACTCGTTATTGGGCATAAAATAGGCAAGAAGAGACTATAGCTATTCCTCTCACTCACTATCCATATGGACTTTCCTTCCAGCATTGTTTTACTGTTGTCCTTTTCTTCAAAAGTAATTGATCTATCTCTGTCTCCAGAAGATGTAATGAAATTGGTATATATGGAAGAGATGTTTACCCTGTTCTTTTCATGCTTGGGAATTCCAAGGGTTGTCTTCTAGACACAAACTGTATGGGAACAATGAACCAAATTTTAGAAGGTCCTAAAGTCATCATGCCTTGTCAATCAAAAGTACATTTTCCCTGAATATAAGCACTAAAATATTTCTTCTGGCTTCCAGCACTTGAGAAAATAAACTGCAAATTGGTATTAGAGAATTTGGATACTAAAGCATGTATTAGAATATCAAGGCAATACCAGAAGATCAGTTACTAGAGTTAAACAAATTTTTTTTTTCTAAAGAAAAGTCCTTTGCATGTAGCTGTTGTATGATATTTCATTATTTTTAGAGAAAGATTTTGTGGAAAAGTATATCATATGTATTCTAGGAAGTCTTATTCAACAAAAGCATGCCTATGAAATTGTTCTTGCTTCAGTTTTGGAAGAGTGAGAAAACTGTTTTGTAATGCCAGAGCCTACAATACTTTAAATGGTTCTTTGGGCTGTTTAACGTGTTAAAGAAGTTTTATAAAATTTTCTGTATAGACTTAAGCTGCTTCTTGCTATTTTTGCATTACTTGCTTAGATGATGTTGTATTTAAAATTGATAGTCCTGAAAAATACAATAATATTAAAATACTTGTTATAGGATTTTTTTCAGAAATCATTATATCTGTTTTCTTTGAACATGATGCTCTCTGCTATGTGCCTTTTTTATGTATTTGTTGCTGTCTGTTAATTACTGTAAGAGAATACTGAATGAAGCCATCATGTTTTACTAATAATTGGATGTTTTGCATGCTTTTTTCTTTCCCAGCATCCTAGCATGCAACTGTAGCATATCTTTTAAGAATTTTTCTTCTGTGTGTTTCCATAACTGTAAAGGAAGGTAACTTAAAGACAGTAAGTGGTGTGTCATGTTATTTTAACAGAATTCAGAAGATATGCAACTCTCACCTTTACTTCACACCTTCTGCTACTCAGTGGTTCTTCAAAACTCCTGCTAGTCAGTGGCTCTCCTACTTTTACCTTTGTCATCATTACCTTTATCACACACTTCTTTTTTTCTTCCCCTTCCATAACTTGGTATTCTCACCCATAATTTTTTTCAATCAGTGTTTGTCCACAGATTAAGTTACTGAAGAGCAGTATTTGAGAATTAACTAAACAGAAACAAGACCCACTTCTGCGATAAAGTTACCCAGGTTACCATATGTAATTATTCATGTTTATTTTGAAGTGTTACCCACTTTAAGGACCCTTTCTGAGGAAGGCCACAAAATCCCGAATGTGCTGCAATACATTCCTGTTGGCTCCATCATGTAACTTTAATCACCAAAAAAAATGGATTTATAAAGCTGCTTATATCAGTTCCTGCGCTAGCAAAATTCTCCTTCATCCACTTTGTGTTCCTCTGTAACCCTCTCAAAGTGGCATATAGTTGTCCTTGGGATTTTCAGGCTTGCGAAAATGACTTGTGAAGCAGGCCTTTCCTTTCTAAATTGTGCCCCCTTGTGAAGAAATACGATCGGTCAGTAGGAAGGGACACTGCAGTATGAGAGCAGAGCAGTGTGTGGCAGCCTCAGCAGTGTGCTTGGGAACTCATTCAAGAGGACTGTAATTAGAAATAATCCTATTCTGTTTATATAATTTGTCTCGTAGTTTTTTTCCTATTAATCTGTATATTTTCTGCAGTAATCTAATTATATTAATAGATTAGAGGTGAGAAATCTAATGTGGGAGGAATTATTTTACTTTTACTTAAGAGTGAGTTTACATCATGCCAGTGACCTTGTTTTCTGTATTTATAAATACATTTTAGAAATTGCTTAATGGCTAGCATTGTAAATTAATTTTTTTCTATAAATTCATATAATACCAAGAGTCTAAGGCAGTGCTTTCAGATAAATTTAACATTGCATCATTTCATTTGTAGTTATGTAAACACAAGCTCCAATAGGTCTGCAAAATTAAACATTAAGTGTATGAGATTTTATTATCTGTGTGTCTGTGATCACATTGTAATGCTTATGGAGTTTTTACAAGGAACAAATTTCCACAGACTGTTGAGAAGTAGACTTGGAGGAGCTGCAGAGGTGAGGCAGCACCATGTGAAATGCAGCAACGGGATTAAGATTTGGCAACACACTTCTTTTCTCTGCAGGCTCTTAGGCAGTCTCTGTAGACGGGAACAGACTGTCATGATGTGTTGCTGAAAGCCAACCTGCAGTTTCTGCTTGTGTTGGCTTGTTTCAATCCCTATACAGTTTTGTCATTTTTCCTGCCAGTTGATAAGATATGGATATGGTGAAAAACAAGGGAAAAAGGTATGGTTCATGTAATGTAAAATGTTTAAAAGCTTTTCTTACTGCAGGGATAATAGGAAAGCTTTCCTTCGTCAGAAAGAGGAATGTAATGCGGGAGAAAAATATATTCTTGCTTTATTAAGCAAGGTCTTTCTTTCTGGAACAACTTCCTTTTCAGTCAATACCTACCCTATAGATGTAAACAATTAGTAATTTTTAAAAGACTGTATTGTTTCCTTTTTATTTAAAATAGGCATACTGCATGTGAATGTTTACTAGCTTATTATGTTTAATTGATTGTAAAGCCACTTACAGAATTTTAGCACATAAAGTTACAAAAGTCTAATCTTCTGCTTAGTGTTGGATTCTAACTCTATAACTAATGTCATTACTAGTTACAGACTTTTATTTTTCTTACTTTATTGTTTTGATAAAATACTTAAATGCAGTTAGTGAAGTTGAATTAAACCCCCCCAAAGACTGTTTGACTCTTACTGTGACTTGCTGAAGAAATATTGCATGTACAGCAAGGATTTATAGAAAACACTTGATATTTTTTAGAAAATTTATTCAAGTCATAAATAAAATATGTAAGACTTGTTTTTTTTGAATATGCAGTGGAATATAAATGAAAAAAAGTTCTGTAGTTATCGCTTTGCCCAGTGTAATCAATACAAAACTGTTCAGTAGAAATGCAGTCAGGATGACATTTGATCATTATGTATATTTTTATAAAGGCTAAAAATACAGTTTTGTCTTATTTTCCCATCATGTCCATGTGAAACTAAAGTTACGCTACTCACTAGTGACGATAGAGAATTGTTTCCTTTTCTCAAACATATGTTGTACTTTTAAATAGTCTGAAAAACTTGGAAATTGTCTAACGTTTAAATATACTGGACTAGTCTTCCAGTAAAGCAATATTTTTCAGGAATTTAAACTGAACAGTGCTTTTGACTTGGTGCAAGCAATTTATTGTGTAGGTTGGTTAATGAGGGATCCAAGTACCTACTTGTAAAAAATAACACGATACTATTCTTTTTTGTACATAAGCTCCGATGATTTGTAAGAATAAGTTGTGATGGTTACACTTAACAAACAGAAACTCTGTATCTCTGTGACAGCTTGTCTTACTTTCACTTAAATAGCAGGAATTTTATCTTCCTGATACCTTTGCAGTTTGGTTAGCTTTATTATGTTCAAAGCAAATGACCTGGGAACATTATGACAAAGCTTTGAGGTTTTCAGTAAAGGGTCCAAATAGCAATTTTTTCTTTGTGCTGCTACAAAATCATAACACAAAGGGTAACTAAAGGTTGATACATTACAAATTACAAATAATGGTAAGTCATACATACTATGATAATGTCTGGCAGCATTAGGTTGTGGGACTTACTCTCCAAGAAGCAGAATATATGCACAGGAAGATAAAAATTCCTGTTTTAAAGTGTATACACAGTGATAAAAAAGGAGAGTTTTGGGTTAGGCAGATATGACATTTTACTAAATGACCATATTGCTAAGTAGCATGTGAATATGGGCTTTTGCTGATATATTAGTAAGTCCAGGACATTAATGCTCTGTAAATGAATAAAATACACAGTCAGCCAGTCAGCAGATTAAAAAAAAAAAAAAAAAAAAGACTAGACAAAATGTTGAATTGCAGTCACACATTTGTGAAGCACATATTGAGGGTGCAGTTAGCAAAACCATTCTTAGTTTATGGAATTGTATTTGTTGCCATCTTTATTCTTTCTTACCTCTCTGTTAATTTAGGGAGGGGTCATGACTCTCAGCCAGTGTCTTTTTTTGTATCAATCATTTTAGTAAAACCAAACTAGTGCCCAGGCTTTATATCTTACATTTTCATAAGTAGCTAGACCATCATCATGGCTTCATTTTGTTTTCATGTGGTCTTTCCATCTTCATAAGCAGATGTAGAAAGAAGTATGTATTAGTACAGTTTCTTGAGTAACTTATGGAATATACTGACTCAGTTTTAAAACAGGTTTTAGAGGTACATGTCTCAGATGGAAATTACTTTTTTTTCACCACAAGGTTGCCCTTTGCAGTGCCGGTATTACAGGAGGTTTATATATTTAATGCAGATTTGACACTTGATGAGATTTCTGTTATAAAGAGCGTATGTAAACTTTACCCTCAACGAAATAGATTGTCCTTGATGTGACTCTGAGAAAATAGGGGCCTGGAAATTATCTCTGTTTGTTTATTCTGTACTGCAGTAAAGATCCATTAGATCTATATAATCTTTATATAGTACTGTTTTTCTGGGTTTTTTTGTCCCTGATGTTGCCTCAAGTTTTTATCATAGTGCTGTTTGGACAAGTCTTCCTGCTTTTTCTCAGAATGATGATGCTGTGACAAAACTGCCCTCTTAAGACCTTAAGAATGTACTTGTTAAATTAGAAGTATTTGGGACTTGAATAAAATGTTAAGCTACTGCTATAGTTTCATAGAAGCATAGAATGCATTTAACGTTTTTTCATCTTTGTATGATAATTATTTAAAACAAGAACAAACAACCATTTTTGCTTAATATGTAACTGAAACATCCATTACAAATTTTCCTCTCTCGAGTACGTGAATAGTTTGTTATGTACAAGAAAACTTGCTGCAATAAATTCAAAACAAATCTGTACTCAACTCTCCCAGAGCTGTTGAAGAGCACTATATCTCACTAAGGTGAAGTTTTGAAGTTTACGGAATCCTAAATTTGGCACATGTACTTACAGATAAATAAGTCAAAGTGCTTTCAGAACTGGTGTGATAGTATGAAAGAGAAGCTTGTAATAGGAATCTAGGTTATATCCTTCATTTTGTGAGGCTAAGCATACACACAGGTCACTTATGCATGTAATTCAGTGCAATATAATTGCAGTTTATAAAAATGATTACACTGAGCAGAGTGGCTATGAATTTTTGTAAGGAAGCTGTTGTATATTCAAAGTTTAGTTGAAGCAAAATAAATCTCATGGATGACTAAACTCTAGTCCCTGGGTCTGTAACAATCTCCAGAGAATAAGGAAAGTTAATTTAAAATATTTTTGTTCATCTGGTCTTAAGCCAGATGCCTTAAATTCTGAAAATCAGGCCTCCAGTGACATTCCACTCCAGTGGGAAAAGAAAGGAGAACTCTGGTTCTGCAGAAACTTACTTCATCAACAATTAAAAAGTGTAATTTAAATACTGAACTAATGTGCTCTTACTCCTTTTCCCTTGTTCAGTCACTCTACTTTTTCACTCACTCTTCTATTAAAACAAGGCTTTATATTTAAACCAAGCCATATTCACCTTAGAAAAAAAAAAAAAAGTGGTTTAAATGTGATGAAGGAATTAGAAGTTTTGAAAATTGCAAAACATTAGATTATCTATTTTGTGATTTTCAGTCAAGTAAAACTGAACTGGAAATACAACTAACGAATCAATGCTCCATGTTTAGATCTTGGACTTGGCTTCCAAAGCTCCATTTGGAAGCAGCATAAATTTTAACTTAATCATAATGTTGCCTTCCTTTCATCATTTTAGCAGATTCAGATGACAATCAAAAACTCTTTCAGTGACAATTGCTTCCATAGATTCAGTTTTATTCCAGTATACAGTTGTCTTAATTAAAATTGCTTCCATAGATTCAGTTTTATTCCAGTATACAGTTGTCTTAATTAAGTATGGCTATTAGTGTATATTAGGTATCTATCATCAAAGTTGTGTCATAAAATAAACATATGATGTGGAAATTGGATGTACAGTGTTCTGCAGGACAGTTATTTAGAGGCAGCAGCTGAACACCCCAGTTGGAAACAAGGAAAACAGGAAATTATTACTTTATGTTACAGCATTGTGTATTAATTGATCACGTTTAGCTTTTCTACACTTAGAGATGCAGCACAGTCTTCCTTAGCAGCAAATGACCAGGGAAGATGTATGGTGTTGAAGGTAATATGTTCTTGATTCAGGAAGCCATCATAAGTAAAATTGCTTCATTGTACCATGATGGATTATTGTGATTGCTTAGTTTTAGCCAAAATTTTTATTCTAAAAATTTACAAGATAGCCCTTTTTCATTCTTATCTTTTTGTAGGGTTGTTATTAAATGTTCATTGTGAACAGTGATGAATAGAGACACACTTTTAATCAGTAAATTATGATTTAGCATGTAATTTAAAGCTAAGTTCAAGTATCAATATTCTGTTGTGACTTAGGGCAAGGAATTGTGCCTTTTCTATTTCTGGGTAATTTTTAAAAAAACCCTTCAAGTGGAAAATGCCTCTTTATAGAACAAAGTTATTTTGTTTCATGAAATCATGTTCTATATCCTGACCTAAAAGTCTATCAAACAATTCAGTCATGAAAACTCTGAGAATTTCCTGGCCCCTAAGTACTATCCGAAATAATCTTATAATTATTCATGTGACCCTAAGAACCCAACAGCTGAAGTACAAGCAAACAAATAGACATGGATTCAGTGTCTATAAAATTAGAAAATGAGAACTAGATTTCCTGTGCTAAGGAAAACGTACTCTTTTATTAGCTGTATGCCATGGGTAGGATGCATAAATTTTACAGCTACAGTAATCTGCCTGCTAGTTTTTTACTATAATATCAGTTAAAGTTGGTTATGAAAATGAAAATATTATGGGATACAGCAAGGTTCTGTTGCACTTTGCATTTAGTCCTTAGGTTTCTGATCTAACTATAGACTGTTTCTGATATATTTGAAAAGATCCACCTTTCATTGTAAGTCCAGAATGTAAAGTACAATAAAATCCCATTATGAGCCTCTTTTTATACAAATAAAAATAGTGACTGTATAATTACAAAATAGTGACTGTATAATAGTGACTGTTTTATTACATGTACTTTGTGTCTGAGCTTTGGCACAATTACTCTGAGCTCGAGATCTTCTTAAGCAATTCTCTACTCTACCAGTTTCTCTACTCACAGGGATGCAGCATCACACAGTGTAAAAACAGAATTAGCCAGTTCTGTGACCTTTAACCCTTACCACTGGCTATCTTATGAATTTTAATATGAGAGACATGGGAATGGAACAGACTGTGTGCTTTCTGCATCAGTTTTGTAAGTATACATATTAACATAGTATTTTTTTAAAAACATAAGGCCAGAGTTTGCAGGTATAAGCAGCTATAGGGAACTTTGACAAATAGATGAGACTGTAGAAAGAAGATGAGAAAACAAACATGTAAGGGATGATGAGACATAATCTTCAACAGCCATAACTTTTAGATTTTTCTGTCTGGTTCTAAGATGATAATGTTGACAGGAGATCTCTTAAATGTTCTTTTCTGTACTGTATGTTACCCTTAAACCTTATTGTAAATTTATGGTTCAGGAATATGCAACTAAGCTCATCTTCCCAAGTCGTTCAAATAATTGGTTCATATGAGTGGGAATGCAGCTGTTTTTAAATATGTGAGTTCTGTGGAAGCCTTTCCTCAAATGGGAAGAATACAGTTGATACTAAGGTCCAAACCCTTACAGATTTCTGCCTGTATCTGATGTGTGTCTGGGGTTTTTGTTTGTTTTTTAGAGAAAATCCAGACTTGCTATTGCTCCACATACAGACTGCTAGGTAAAAAAGACATGGGATGGGGGCTGTTGGGTTCCTCTGCTTTGAGTGCTCAGTATTCACCTGTTTTGAGTGCATCTGTCACATGACAGTATTTCAAAATAAAAATATGAATGTGATGCCTGCTTGAAACCTTCAGTGAGCTAATTGAATTAATTTTTTTTTACCTTTGAAGAAAGCAAGCTTTCAAGCATATATTAAGTAGAATTTCAGTAGATTCTGTTAGAATTTCTTACCAATTTTTTCCTTGCCTTTGGAAGATTCAGTGATCGATTTTAATAGTAGCATCCCATTACAGTTTGATGTTCTAAAGACCTTTCTGCTACAATGAAAGGAGGAATTTAAAATGAAAGTGTTCATCTCTCTTGAATTGAAATTATTTAATCATGATATATTTAATATTCTAACATCTAAATGGTTTGAGTGAATTATTTCAGTCTTTCTGACAGTTTTAAGCCTAATTAGTCTATTTTAGATAACGTACTGAGTTACATTAAAACTTCTGAATAAAATACTGAATCAAAAATTCAACCTGCTAGTCGTCTTCTTGTTTTAAATACCTTTTATAACACACCTCTGAAGTTTTATATAAATGCTTTTTTTTTATCAGTAAGGTGTATCAAAAATAATTATTAAAATGTATTTTTGAAAAGTGATTATATGTGTGGTGCATATACTTTTATGTTAAAAACATAGGTAATTTTGAAGGATGATAGCCCAATAAATTCCAGTCCATGTCATGAGGACATGACCCACTTCAGACTATAAAACTAGCAGCTTTTCAATAAAAAACCTCCAAGGTGTGCATTAGTTAGGTGGAGATTGCACAGATGTTTATTAAAAAGAGTAATTTATTTAGTTACTAAGGCAGCATATTGTTTGTAAATTATATTGTTGGTGAAAGTTTGGAGGAAGTAAATAAGCACTCAGGAAATAAAAAGAATACCAGCTGCATGTCAGAATTGACAAGGGTAGAACAGTAAACAGCTAGAAGTTATAAGTTGTGAAGTACTAGAAAAAGATAAAAAAATATTTAAAACTAAGAAGTGTGCAAGTGAACTTAGTAATAACATAATTAATAACTATATATTTTTTCACATACACATTTGTACCAACAGAGGTACAAATAACTGACCCAGCTGAAAGTGATATTTTTGGCCTTTTCTGGCTAAGATTACAGAGGTTTCTCTCAAGGCAAGAGCATTGTCTCACATTGCTGAAAACTGATGTGAAGAACTCCTATGTTGTGTTCGGTGTCATTCTTTCATTTTCTCTGTAATCAACTTGAAATGTCAAGTGTTTATGAAAAAATGACAGTTAATTAATGCCTTTTATCAGCCTCTGTTTTATATCTTGATTCTTCTTCTTAGTTATTTGCATCTAAAGTATAATACCTGCCATGAAGAGCAGGACTTTCTCAGGGTGGAGATACTGTTTTAAATCCGTATCCCGGTTAGATCACACTGCGTTTTCCGTCTTCTAAATCTGTGAAGTCCAACTTTCCTTTGGAAAGGGCTATTTAATACTGTTACCTTACAGAAATAGAAAATGAGTAAGTAATAGCAACCAGGTTTTATCAAAAGTGAAAATGATGGCTTGTTGGAAGTTTGGACCTGCTGTTACAATTTCTTGTTATAAATCCAAAACTCATTTTTTTAAAAAAACTGCATCATCATTTCCTGATGATAATGAATGAAAAAAAAAACAAAAACCATCACTAAAGATGCTTGTCAGATACCAGAACTGAATAAGGACAGCTAATAATATTTCTGAAGAATGTTGAACTGTATTTAAGGATTGCCTGTGCAAGGTAGTTTGATCCTCATTAAATTCTGTTTCTGTTCTTGAAATTATCTCATCCTTAACAGGATGCAATTCATAAGAAATATTGGCTGGTGAGGTAATGCACATTCTGTAATTGCAGTCAAAGCTATAGAAAGTTCATAGAACATCACTTAATGAATATTAGTGTTTGGGCACATCTGTGCTTGGTTGCTCTTTTGGCAGCCTTCCAGCTGCCATCAACACTGATTTCCATGTTCCCAGGGTCAAGTAGTCTGTTTTCTATGTGTCCTCTGCTGCTCTGTGCCACGTTGCCCAGTTACAACTTACTGAGTAAAACTGAAACCTCAACTTGTTGAGTAAGTGAGCATTGTTGCTCTGTAGCATGGTACTGTTGTCTTGTGCTGTGTCCTGACATTCTGTCTACATCTTCCTCATCCTTGAAGAGAGCACAAGAGTTGGAAATGGTTTTGAGAGGAGACATTGCAAAAGGGATATAGACAAGACAGCTGCTGGAAGGGTATCCACAGTGGACAGGTCACCACAGTTCCTTCTAAATTGCTAGAACCTGAAGATCATTTGCAGAAAAGAAAAAAATATCTGGGTCTCCCACAGTGACTGTATCACTGGACATTACAAAAGCTGTGTGAGTATGCTGGAACAAGCCTTGACTCCTATGATGAAGAGATGCCTGAAGACCTTTATTTCTTTCCTGTGATGTGTTCTTTCCTTTAGATGTATAAGGGAACTGGACAGGCTCCAATGCACGCACCTCCTCTGGCAGTTGTGTGCACCTTACCCCAGGGAGGGCAACTTTTGCTAGAATTGGGAGGTTTATTACTACTGTAAGGAGAAGGTGATACTATATGCTAGGCTGTATCTTGGCATCATGTCCACTCCTCCCACCTCTCTCACCAGTTCCCAGGCAGTGAGGACATAATGGTGTTTGCTTTTACTCACTGCTGCAATTGCAAATGATGCAGGGTGCTGCTGCAGCAAACAAACCTTGCTGTTTTTGCATTCTCAAAGCAGTTCCTGTTTTTCTTCTTTATAGTGTCTCAGACAGAAGATGAATAATACCTGTGAGCAGCACCACCCTGCAGGTGCCTTACAGCAAATAGCACATTTGTCAAGTACTGGGTGAAATTGTAGTGGTACTGATTACTGTGTGTATGTTTTTCGAGGAGCACTTTCTCCCTGCCTCTGCCCCCCACTCCCCAAGACAACATAGCATTCCTCGTGTGTTATGAAGTACACTTCGGATTATACCATGGCACTGTATCCTCTTATTTTCTGGGCAGTTTTTTAAAATACAGAGCAGTGTTTCAGCAGTCTAGGGATATTTTAAGGAACTTTTCCATTACAAAAGCTAGCATCTCGGCAGGCAAGTTATTGCATTTAAGCACCATGTGAAAATACATAGAGAGCAGGATATGAGCAAGTTAAGATATAAAGAACGCTGTTAATTCTTGCCATTCTTTCTGTTTTTGCAGAGTTGCATATATTTCACTGTGAATATGTTTCTGGCTCCAGCTTTCTTGCTGATTAGTTGTCAGAACAGCCCTTTACTGCTATTTCTTGAGCAGAAATGGAAACCTGTGCCAAATGGCTGTGTTTCAGCAAAATCTTCAGGTGGTGGTAGTTGTTCTTCTGTTGGTAAAGCTGGCTTTTGTACTCCAAACACTGGAAAACGCTTACCAAAACATCCGATTTCTTGAAGGGATTTCTGAAGACCTCACCTATTCAATTGCTGAAGTGAACAAGACCTGCCAATGGAGAGAGCTAAGAAATAATCCCAACAGAGAAGACCACAGCTCTGTTCACAGGATCCTCTTTGTCAAACACAGTAAAATCCCTTGACTTTGAACAACCTGCACAACTGTTTGAGACAGGGGCTCTGGCATATCCTCTTGAGAATGTTACATACACAGTAGGAAGAAAGACAAACATATACACTATTCTCAGGATAACAAAAAATGCATTCAGTGTTTAATGTATTTCAGTTCTTATAATTGATACATAATCAGGAATTGTTACAAGACACTCATATTTTAGAAAGACTTTGTATTAAAGATTTGTACTTTAGCAATGATCTTAATATGTCATGAACTAATCAGTGGGGATATGGTCGTAACCTGAATGAGATAAAGCTGAGAAAATCCAGTGTACTTCAGAAAATTAACTATCAGAATTACCGGTTTTTACATTTTTACTGATATATGCTTCAACGCGTTATGCTGGAGTACCATTTTGGAAGACATAAAACTGAAATATTGACCAATTGTTCAGTAATGCTTCATTCACCCAAGTTCACCTTGCATATTAGTTTCTTTCTACCAAAGGTGATTTTTTTTCATAGCAGACTGTGCTTGTATTCCATGCTATAGATATCCAAATTAAATAATAGAATAAATACATGTAAAAGCAATTGAAATGGTCCTTGGTCATGACTTCCAAGAGATCACTGTTTTGATCATTTGATCACTATTAATAATGGTTTTCTTCTGAAAAATCTACAGGGCCAAGATGAAAAATCACCATCAGAATTTCCTCATTTTAATGTAATTTTTCTGGGAACAGAGCAAATTTGAGAAGAGCAGCATTTCCTGTGCTGTTAATTGTGTTTAGGCTTGTATGTTCTGTAAAACCTTTGTATTTTCAAAGGAGGTATTTAAATGATCTTCAACACATACTGTCCTGAGAGTTATTACTTGTTGATATACCATTATGGCCTGCAGGTGTTTAAAAATGCTTTAAAAGCATGCAACAAATGAGGACAGGCTGCTGTCAGCAGCCCTCCATCACAGAAATGCTCTGTAGGTGAGCGGCCAGGCAGTCAGACTGAAATGTGTTGTACCAACTGAACACACACACACATGTCTCCTACATTTCGGTATTTCATCTTGATCATTCAGGATATCGTGATAGATGTGTTTAGAGAATGTTTGAACAGATGCAGTGAAGTATTAAAAACTCATGATACCACATTTTCTCATATTTTTACACTGCAGTAGCAATAAGCATAATTTTTCATGACTATTCTTTGCAATGAAATTCTCGGGTACACATATTCTTCATTTTTTTAAATAAAGTTAGAGAAATTAAACCTGATGCCTAATAATAGGACATTTCTGTTCATAATTCCAGTTTCTGGGTTTGAAAAAAACATCAGCTGCTAGATGTTTGACAATATGATAACATGCCTCCAAGTTCTAAGATAAATACCTGAGGCAGAAAAAATCTGAAAAGAGAAAAAAAAAAAATACTACAGTAAGAGATACATGTAAGTTTAAGTAAGAAATCACAATTTTTCTTTCTGAACTGCTGTATCTGATATTTCCAGTACAGCAGCACCCATGAACTCCAGCTTCATTTTGGGGGAATATTTGCCAGAAACTGGGCAATAAATGGCTACAGTGTTCAGGTTTCACCATTTCTACTCAGTAAAGCTATAGTGATGTTGTGGAGAGAAGGACATATTGCAATTTGCAGTTGCATGATGATTAAACTGAAAAAAAAGATTGCAAGAGGAAAATAAGAAATAGTTTCAAGGCTAGCATAAGTTGCTTGTTCTTATAGCTGTTTTTAGAGATATTTTTAATATCTTGGCAAAATATGTCAGTTGTCACTGTAAGAAAGTTTTATTGCCTGAAGGTTATCAATAAGTTAACTTGCAGATACCATTTTAAGTTACTAGCAGCAAAACTGAGGGGCTTTTAAAAGTAAAGTTTTGATGATTTATTGCATACATTATTAAGAGGTGAATAATCTATTTTGTTTCCATGCATTTTCCAGGTATGGACTTGGTTGTAAAGCTACAAAGATGGAATTCTGTCAAAATGTAATCTTTATTTTAATGCTGATTTTCATTTTTGGGTTGGAGGACAATTTTCTCTTGTAAAAATCAGAAATATTGTATGTTGCAAGTAATTTTTATTTTCCTTTTACTTACCATTAAAATCCCCTTTAAAAAGAGAAGAAAGTAAAAATGTATTGAAGCCATAATATACTTTAATTGGAATACAGGTGTATTAGTATATGGAGTTTCCTGTTTCGTCTTATTCCTTCTTTTGAAAGTGTTGTATGTTCATTACAGAATGTTTAATATTGCAATGCTTTTAGAGTCAGATGCTGTCCTGAGTTTCATGTGAGTTACTGCTTTATATGCAGTAAATGAGACAGCAACATCAGGCTGCAGATGGTTTTGAAGTCTTTAATTTGATATGTAAGGCAGAAATGAGGCTCTGTTTTTTGATGGGTAGCTTTCTAGTGCTGCATTTTACTCTTTTTGGTTCACATTCATTTTTAATTACATTAGTCATTCTTTGGTAGTGGTATGGATCAATAGGATCTGGATTTTGCCAGGATGAACTGTAAACCCTGGCTTGGAATAAACTTCTTTGTCTCCCAGGCAAGATTAAGTTTCCCCAATTGTCTGGTGCAATCTCTTTGAAAGGTGGTTTCCCCTATCACTTTACCTGAGGGATTTGTTGCTATTCTGATTGTTTCAGTTTTTTGGGGGGGCTGATAAGTATACACATTTTAAGTCTGTATTTTTTTGTAACCTCATCTGTGTGCAGCAGAGGTAACACGCTCAGAACTTTTAACACATCAAAACAAACAGAATTTGAAAATGTTATGTGATGTGCAAAGTCTTTGGAGACAGCTAGTGCCCTCAAGTCTACTTTACACAGAAGAGATTAACACCATTATTCTATGTATAATCTCTCCAGCAAAACACTGTCGCCTATTTCTGTCAACAAATGGTTTCTTTGCTTTGGCAGCTGAAAGAAATTTTAGTTGTGTAGGCAACAGAACATGCCTTTATAAGTTGCAGAACCCAATTTTGAAAATATTTTGGATGGTAACTGCAGTTTTGAGAAGTTAAATTATATTCATTAACTAAATATTTTTTTAAACAAGCTAGAAAGACTAATTATGTCTGCTCTGTGTGACACACTCGTAGTCCAAAGGTTTACTATTTCACAGCACACCTTTTGAAAAGGTACTTGTAGACAGTTAGCTAAATAAAAGGTCTACACACATCCCATCCAGGTAAGACACGCTTTAAGAGCACATTTTCTTTCTGAATTGAGGTGATGTGTCTGCACTGACAGTCTAAAAGTCCATAAAAAACTGCCAGATAGCAAAACAAGAAGATAAAGATGCAGGTGTAATTTTTTTAGAAACCTCAGACCAAACATATTTTGGAAAATCTGCAGGGAGAGGGGAAAAAGATAGATGCTGCAGCATACCATACTGTAGTATAGTGCATGAGTAGTGTAGTGCATCACAGAAGCTGTCTTTTAATGGAATTCAGTTATATATAACCATAGTCAACATGTGAAAGTTTATTTTTATGTTAATAAATATGTCAGTATTCTTTTTCAGATAATTGAATTACATTACTAGTTAATAAATTATTTTATTTTTAATATAAAATTTTACTCTTTCCCCCCAAACATGGTTACAAAAATGATAGCTAAGATAACAAATACCTATTTAATATATTGGATTGTATTTGATTTTCTACAATTTGTTTAAACAGATGAAAGAACCACATGATTGTTCACCTCTTCTGTTAGTGGAGGGTCAGATCCCTCATGGAGCAGGGAGCTGGATCCCTCCTCACTTCCATGGCAGGGTAAATGCCAGTCTCAGGGCAGAAGAGGGGTGTGAGATCCCTGTACTGGGAGCTCCTTCCCTCGCTGGATCTGTGGCTGGGCACGTGTGTGTCCTGTGGGCAGGGTGCCGGTGCCTCTGACATGTGGCGTGCTCAGGCTGTGCAAACAGTTTCTTATCGTTTGACTGAGCACATGTGTGCTTGCAGTTTCTGCCATGTTGATGGATAGCTGTATTTTGTTTATGTGTGGGAAAGGATGGCAACAAGACACGAGGCGTTAATTGAAAAAACTGTCACGGAGCCATCAGCTTGTTTCTTCTGCACATCTAAGGCTGGTGGGGAACAACCTCATGAAAATTGTCTCAGCACCTGTCCTGGTGACATTTATACTGACCTTTCCCTGTGTTAATTTTTAGTTTACACTTTGTAATGAAGAAGCACAGATCATTGAAACAAATTATTAATGTTAATCAGTAAGTCAGCATACAAGAATGCAAAGCATCAAGTCTCCCCTTGTATACTAAATGAAGAGATTTCTTCCAGATTCTTGCTTTGATCATTAGGCTCTTTTAAATAAGCAAACATTACTTAGTTGCTAAGCCACAGACTGAAGTTCATTAGTGTGTTATCACAAATATTGGGAAAAGAGTACTAAACCAATATAAGATAGAGGACCTGTGCGTAGGCTGGAAGTAATGCAATAAACGTGACACCGGAACATTTTGAAAGAGGGTTCAGAGTGATTAAAACCATTTCTGTTTGCAAAACCCCACCCACTCAGCAAGAAAAAGTGCCACCCCTGAGTTGATCTGGTTTTTCTGCTACTGATATCTCTAAGATTTTCTGGAAGTACAACAGATCTAATAGTATTATAAACAATTTTGTGGATATCCTGTATTTTAAATGTTGATGAGGTATACTAATGTGGGTTTTTTTTAGTCTAATGGCTATCTTTAGAATGCTTTTAAACATAGATTGAAAGCCAGAATGACTTTTTACTTAAATATCCTGTTTGGGAGCATAACCCAAAATCCTAACAAACCAGTTTCGGATAATAGATATTACAGGTCATTGAACTTCACAAGAAGTTGTGGTCATTTGGAATTGTTTTATATTCAGTGTGTTATCCTAAGCAAATGAACTAACAGTCCGTGCTTTTGCATTCTCCACAGATATTCAGTACAGTGAGAGAAGAAGAGGAAGGAGCAGAAGATATTTTTGAATATATTCCTCATTTTCTGAGAAAGCTCCCAACATCTGTTACAGACTGTATATATAAAGGAGATGGTTTTTGTGTAAAACCATGTGGAACAGGTGCTTACTGTCAATATCGTGCCACTTTACAGAGGACTGCACTCTCTAACTATATAACTGGTGCTTTACTAGAAGCAACTACATCATTAGGTGCAAGAAGTGGTCTTTTAAATATCTTTGGAGGATCAACTGGAAGAACAATGCTTAAAGGTAAGGAAGATTTTTTTTTAATCTCTGTTCACTTAAAGTATAGGATGAGTTGCAAAATTATTAACACTATTCAGTAATTTATGTACTCATCCATGAAGTTAACAGACAAGAAAGGTTTTATGTTTTCAAATAGGAATTTTCCTATGTCATTTTTCCAGTCATTATGTGTCATAATGAATAGCTATCTTAGTTTAATAAAGTAAAAATGTAGCTAAACAGAAAAGAATCTTACTACAAAACAAACACCATTTTGTGTGGTTTGTTTTGTTGGAATCTTTTCTGCCTGCATCCAAGTTTAATGCCTAAACTGATGTTTTTAGAAATACTGTGTGCAGTATTTCTCATTTACCAAGTGTTCCTGCTCATGGGCTGACTTGGTTCAGAACTAGAGAAAGGAGTGTATGCTCTACTTGGTTATTATTGTTGTCATTACACAAGTAGCTGTTAGCATAGCATTGTGAAGTGCATACACTTCATTACTGATTTATTGTTGGTCTTCTCCTGAGTCCATCATCTTTGTAGTATTGGATCATTTCAAATAACATTGGTATTGTCTGTATGGAAAATACCTGTTGGAAAATGGATATTGCATACTAAACTTCCGTGCTGGTCATCTTCATATGTAATAATATCCTTAATGTGACTTAGTTTAGTCAGTTTTGGAAGTTAAACAAAGCCGTCTTGGTATAAATTTTGTGCTTTAAAAGATGGTTTTGTACAGAACAGTACTTACATTATCGATTAATTTTTAATTAATGCCTAGAATATTTCATAAGTTACTCAAGCATTTGGAGATTTATCATTGTCTGATAAACCATAACAAAAGGGTGTAGTATCTCAGTCATACTATGGTAGAAGCGATGCATGTGGATAATATGACTTGTCCAAAATTTTACAGGAATATGACAAAATAAGTGCAAAATCAGTGTGGTTCCTTAACTAACACAGGTACTGACTTCATTTTTAACAAATAATGGTATAGTTTATGCTTATATATGGTTGTCTTTTTTTATCCCAAAAAGTGGCCCATTCTTGTTTTAATGAGTTTCTTTAGGTGAATCAAAGGGCAGAGAGAGGCACTGAAATACTCTTAAGAATTACAGGTACAGATGGAAAACTTATAGCATGTGAATGAATTTCAGTAGTACCTTGAGCAACATTACTAAGCTTCATGTACCATCATTGTCCATGAGAGACAGCTCATGGAGTCCAGTCTTGGTAGGGTTTTCTGTTTTATTTTGTTTGGTTTTTATTTGTTCTGGGGAGATGAGTGCTTTAGAAAAATACACAGGGACAATCCTGCGACAGCTCAGACAGCAAGGTTAGAAGAACTGAGCCGTGTGCTTCAGAACTGAGTTCTGAAACTGAAGCAGCAGCAATAGTTAGCTCAGGCTCACTGAGCTGCTGATACAGCTACATTTTTTTATGGAGCCTGAGCTAGTGAGTGCACATGTGTACTCTATGTACTCCATGTACCAGCACACTTTGCACTAGTTTAGGGGTATCTATGGTGACAGTATTACGTGGTGTATGTTGTGGGATTCTAAGCCAAAGGATGTAAGACATTAAAAACCAAGATTTTGAACTCAGTTTGCAATTCCACTGATAGCCTGTGTAGGTAGTAGAGATTGGATTTACTGTAGTGGTCTAGGCATGATTTACTGTGCTGGTCTCTGGTGAGGAAGAGGTGTCCTGCAGCTTTAGGATATTGAAATTTTATGGATGTGGAAGCTTCCTGTTCATTTATACTGTAATGATGTATTTTATGATGTATATTGATGATGTATTTTATCTGAGAAATTTTATCTGAGTCCTCTCTACAAACATTTATATGGAGTGTTTCCTGGTGATGTTACCAAGTCATTTGCATTAGTAAGGAGCGCAACTGCATTCTGAATTCAGAGCTTTGGTCATTATTCATGGGTATGTACCTTTTGAGAAATTGTCCTGTCCATACAGATTGATAAGAAGGTTATTTTCATCTGTGTCCAGCATCCTCTGTATGGCTGGATTTAACCTTGATAAACTAACCTCATCTAAACCGGAGAAATTTTAATTCACATCAATAACTGTCATCAAATGTGATGGAGGATCTGTAAGAGGATACAGAATGTCATGGGAACACTTCACTCCATAGTTGATTGAAGGCATTGAAAAGGGAATGTATTGATCCTGTTTAGCCCTTGTAGGTAGCACCAAGCTGCCACTCCCCTACAATGAGATGGGGAGAGAATCAGAAGGGTAACAGTGCAAAAGTTCATTGAAAAATTCAGTTGAAGAGAATTTAATAGATAAAGTAAAAGCTGTGTGTGTAAGCAAAGCAAAGTAAGGAAGGAATTCGATCAGCAGGCAGGTATTTAGCCCTTTCCTTGAAAGTAGGGCTCTGTCATATATAATGACTTCTTGGGAAGACAGGCACTGTAACTTCAAATTAGTTGTCAGCTAAAGAGTAAATATTACTGCACTTAACATGATTTTCAAGAAAGTTCTTAAAAAGCTTCCAAAGCAGAAGTAATTTTGTTTAATAGAACCAGTCTATATCATGAAGTCTTGAAAAGATCTCAAGGGCTGTTGAATTTGTTTGGAGAACCTTTTCTGGACTAGACAGCATTCCACTACTTTTCTTTCAAAACATTTGCAATTTTTGGAGACAAAGTTCAACACTCTCTTGCACAGTGTGTTTAAAGAGGAGCCCATTACTTTATTGGTGAGTGCCCTCATGATCCAAAAGGAAGAGTTCTCAAAAAATTAATACTCTCTTTAGTTAGGGCTTTTATGTAATATTTGCCCAGGAAATAGGGATCCTGCAAACAGCAAGTCTCTAATACTAGGATAGCCTCCTGGATTTGTGTCTCCCTAGCACTAAGCACTATTTGAGTTCTTTGTGTTCAGTCCTTCAGAGGTTACTTAGTGACCTGAGCGATGAACCTTGCAGTCACAAGCAGTCCATCTCCAGGGAATACTTTCTAAGGTTTTCCTTGGTAGCTAAGGACCTTAAATGCTCTGAGTCCCCAGAGCTAGGATGGTTTTGTGGGCAGATCAGTCAGTGTTATTAGTTCCACAGAAAGCTTCCAAACATACCAGACCTTCTAAGCCAGAATTCCCAGTCATGTGGATCTGAGGCTGAGAGTTTTCAAAAACTTACGTAGGGCCTGCTGTGTAGGAGAGTCATGCCTTGGGCCTGGAGCAGGGTGCCTGCAAGCCCTGCTCTCAGATGGCTCACAGAGCTGTCAGGCTCCCGACTGAGGGGCTGTGACTCTGGTCCTGGTAGCACAGGGACAGTCTGACAGTGGACTCCCGGGAACCACAGATGCCTGGAGTTCCCACAGCTGGTCAGTGACATTCACATCCTTGTCAGCATCTTTGTTGTTACAGAGAACATAATTTTCACATATGAGCACTGAAGACATTTAGGCTGCACTGTTTTAGTACCTCTGTATGTAACTCAGTTTTTGGTTAGTAAAAATTTTAAGTGTGTCTTTCAGTGGGATTTGGATTGAAGCCAGTTTTTTTTTTTTTTTTTTTTCCCTGTGGAAAGGAAATCCTGCTTCTGTTTCTTTAAATTGATTGTTACAGAAGTGTGCTCACAGTTGTGAATGGGCCAGAACTTTCACTGGCCCTTCATATTTGAAGGGCCAGTCATTGTCATAGTTCATATGGTGTTGACATTTTTATGCAGAAAGTGAAAAAAAGTTATGTCTTTCTTAAAAAAGGAACTAGAGTATGTGAAAATGTTTGTACTTTACATTTGGTAGAGTTACCATTTGAAAGAAACTTATTCTTCCCTCTACTCCAATTTAACTGTTTGTAATCTAAGATAAAGGGAAAGAAAGCTAGAAAGAGGTGTCTGAAGATGGAGCAAACTGCAAACATTTTGTATAAGTGTTCTTTTCACTTTAGCATCTTCTAAAATGGATAAGTCTGATGCCACTCTGTCATTTAAATCAGTCTTGTATCTTCCAGAGAAAGCCCAGTAGGACTTGTTAGACAATAGCAGTTATTCTTTTGACCAAGAATAAAAGGAAACTAATTTGTCATGAATGTGGAGGCAGAGTGCATTGATCTTAAGAAAACCTGCTTCATTTATCTCACAGAATTTAGTGATTACCCTTTTTTTGTAATCAGTTTTTGCCATCTGCAAGACTGCACAGCAAACAGGTGCCCAAGTCTCTGTGGCTTTTCCCACTGCTTTTTCTTGTATCCTTTGCACAAAGTGTATTATTACAACATTGGGAAAATTCCAGGATCCCCGAAGTCGGGACAGTTGTCTGATAGCTATATGTTAGAGTCATCGGTGATAACAAGCTTGATGTACATAGATTAAGAAAGGCCAGCATAATTTAGCTGATGGGTTTTGTGTGTGTTTGTGTTCGTGTGTGTGTGTATGTTTGGGCCCAAAGGTTAAGACCATTTAGAATGAGAGATAAAGCCAAACAAGCTGAAATTAAGACCTGAAAAGACAAACTGTATCTTAGACTGACAGTCTGTGGTAAGATGTGGCAGGCAATGCACTACAGGAGAGGAAATCAAATACTGGAGACAGGTCAGTCTGTATGCAGATAATGTGGCCTGAGGCAAGGGTGTGAGTCAGGAAACAAGGATTTCATGCCTGCTGTGTTGCCTCCAGAATGTAGGTCAGGAAGAGCAGGAACAAGTGCAGTTCATCTGGTGAGGAACAGAAAGAAGAGTGACATGGCAGGAAGCACAGATCAAGGCTGAGACATCAGGAGGGAGGAGAAAGATTTTGGAGGACAGCTCTGAGTCTAGGGACACGTGGGACCATCTGGAGCTGGCTACAATGATTGCCCCTGCAAACTGGCAGAAGGGAAAAATCACTGAGTTCATTCTCCTGGACCTGTCACCCTCTGGCCAGGCCTGGTTGCAGCCATTAATTTGACAAAAATTTCCTTCAATCCAGCATATTTAACACATTATAGGCATGAAGATTTAAGTTCTGCCAGCATAGCTTGTCTTGTCCTTACAGTCCTCTTTCCAGGATCAGTAAGGCATATTACTGCAAGATAGACACATAATTGAACCAGGCAGAAGACTGAAGGTAACCAGTGTAAGTAATCTTATTAAAAGAATTTAAAATATTTTCATCTATAAATGAAATATCATCTGCACTTTTGGATATAATAGGTATCATACTCCAGGTAAGTTTGAATGGCTCTGGATATCCTAATCTGTGTACAGGTCTAAACCATTAGGAAACAGAACTGAGTTTCAGCTGGTTTTATATTTTGGTTATATATATATATTATATATATATATATATATATATATATATTTAGTAATACTGTGTGACAGTTTTGAGACGCTGTTGATCCTTTAACCTGTGTATCTGTGTCTCAGCTTATAGCAATATTTTTGTTGGGCGCCTATAGCTGTTATTTCCACCACAAGAAAAAAAGAGTTTAAATATATAGAAATTAGTCTGTGTTATTAGAAGTTTGTTGTGAGGAAGGTAATTAAGGACATGCTGATGTCTGTGAATGAAGGCTGAGAGAGCAGAAGGTTGTGCAAGGTGATGTTAGTTTTAAAGTCAAATTTCTTTTTTTTTATGACAAGTACTCTTCAGAAAAAAATGAAATGGGATTCTGAGTGCAGATAGTCAATCCCTGAACTGCTTATTATTGTTTATTATTTCAAAGGTCTGAACATTTGTTTGAATGGACCTTGTAAAAGTAGTGTCCATGGGAACTTTTAAAGTGTAGAATGGAACTTCTTTGGTATGTTTATGTTAGCATGTCAATCATGAGCAGAAAGCCCCAAGGACTCAAGCAACAAGATGACTCAAAAGTCATCTCTTGAAACTTTGGTTTTAGGAAACAAACTAGGAGAGAAAATCCAGTTTTGTAGGCTAATGCTGTTTTATTTCTCTCCAGACGTAATTTTTCTGCTAAATTCTAAGGAATACTAAACAGATTATTTAGCAAATCAAAGACATTCAATTATTTTCTTTGGGTTTTCAGATATTTGCTTTTATTACTAGTGAAAAATACTTTAGTATTGACCCTATAATGATGAGAAATATTTAATTTGATGGTTCATTTTGTATATTTGTAGTTAAATAGTATTAATGAAGTTTATATTTATAGATAAAATTAATTTTAAAATTTTCTGTTGCATATCCATGGGCATCCTTATGTTATCATATTTAACATGAGATTTTGAAAATCTAAGTGTCCTAATTTCCAGCTGGAAGTTGGAAACAACACTAAATTGTCATTTTTTCCAATTAAGAAAGAATATGCTTGTGTTGTCAATGAAAAAATTATGGTGTGTTGGCCAGGTCCCATGGTCATTCCTGCAGTAGAGGTTTTTCAGACAAGACGTATATTCACCGTATAAACAAAGTGTCTCTGAGTGTACTGCTCGCATTCCAGTTCTGCACAGACCTTTCTCAGACTTCCTGGGGAAATGGAGAAAGCTTTCTTGTGGCAGCATATTGGTTTTCAGACTTGTGTACTCTAGCAAATTTCATAACTAACTTTTCAGTGATGTAGTCCTGCTGCTTGTAAAAGTGGTGTAAACTGTGTGTAGACAAGGGTAGGGTTAGACTGAAGAAAAGAAGTGATAAAAGTGCCAGGGCCAGATACTGACTGGGATGAAGGCAAGGGCTTTGGTTTCTACTTACTTTCTGAACATAGATGCAATCTGAGGGTTATGTTGGCTTTTTAATACCCCCAGTTTGTAATTTCTTCATGGTTAATCACATTTCTGGAAGCCTCAGGAAGGTTTTCCTCTACTTTGCCTCGCAAAGAAACTTTTTTGGATGATTGCCTAAGTCATAGCCCTTTGTCCCATTAAAATTAATGCTATTGCCTTTTACTGGAGTTGTTAGTGCAGGGAACATAATAGCTGTAAAGGTAGGGCATTTGCTAATAGAGAAACCCACGTTGTGATTTTTGTAATGCTTCAGATGAAGTTTCCTAAAACAAAAGTAATTCCATTTATTACTTTTGGCCTGTTTAAACAACATTGATATAAATATAACTTGTACAAAAGCCTGAGTGTAGGGTAACTTATTTCTTAATATATTTAAAGACAAAAATCCAGGAGAATTAAAATCACTCTTGTTTATAACTCTGCTGTCAAAATCAAATGCTTTTAGTCTTAGCAGGATGTATGCTCATCCTTAATTTCTAAACTTCCTTCCATTTGAATCCGAGTGTTTCAGCTTTTATCTGGGGAGGTGGGAAACCTGACCTTTCAGTGAGCCAGCCAAATGCATGTCTTCTTCATGGCTTACACAAGGCACGTCAGTTATGCATTTTGCCACAGTTTGTAGCTTTAAACTGAGCAGCTGTTGCCTGACTGTTAGTTTGGACAAGTGCAGCGTGGAGACTTTTTGTGGTACGGGAAGTACCTGCTCTTCTGGCATTTTAGAAGGAATCTAAGATTCAATGGAAGGTACATTTGCTGGTAAGATCTGCCCTTCTGGGGCCCGTAGTACCCAGGTCTGATTACATACAGGGAGTTAAATCAAAGTGATAGTTTTATTTCCAGAGAAGTGAATTGGATTTTTCTAATGTTATGCTAGATCTATAATGGCTGCATTTAATAATAATGCTGTAAGAATACAAAACTGTTTCTAGGCGGAAAATGAAGTAAGGATTTAATATAAGCAATATGAAATAATGTCATAACTGTGTATTTTGTGTATCAGCTTGTTTGAAATGGAACGCAATATTTCAAGTAATTTAGGCAGATTGCTTTGCATTTATTTTGTTGACATTGCAACTATTTAGATTAAATTTTGTTGTGGGATATTCCTTTGTTTCTTACTTTACAAAAATCATATCTCTGTTACAAAATTACTGGACAAAATACGAATTTCAGTACTTTAAAAAGTACTAGAACAAGGTTAAGTATTTTTTTTTCCTGAAATATATAAATTACTCAAATGTTTCAGGTTAGTAACATGTTTCTGAATGTAAATGCACTGCCGCTTTTTTCTTTAGTGAGCTTTTCTTCCTGGATCTTCTATACAAGTTTACAATTTGCAACCAATTTTTGTTCCATGATTGCTTTAGGGAGTTTACTTTTTTTTTTCCTTTCTGAGTGACGTGTATGCATAGCAGCATGTAAAAGCAATGTTTTGCTTCTAAATGGTCATAAAGAAACATCTATATTTGCATGCTTTTTTAAAGTAGCATCTGTAACTTGAATGAAAGTTCATAGTATTTTACTCTGTGAAAGGAATGTCTTTTATGTGCTAACTCTCCATTTCCCTAATCTGACTGTTAGCTAAAGGCTATGACAAACATTCACCATTCAAAGTGATAGTGCCCCATTGCAATAGGAAGGTTGTCTTGGTTTTCAGCACTGTTACTCAGACCTCAGTAATTTAGACAGCGCAGAAAAAAACCACCCTGACATCAAGTGTATCTGTATTAATTGCAAAACAATGGTGCTTTTGATGTCTCTATTCAGTCAGTGGTAACAAATCTGAGATACCTAGAAGTATTACAAAAAAGGGAATGAAATTTATTTTAGTTAATTTCAACTCAGACCCTGCCTTTTGGCTGTTTTGTAATGTTCTTAGCTTTGATTTGAGGCAGAATGGTGTAAGCATTTTTCTAAAAATTAAGCTGATATGAGGATTTTTCTTATGGCATAATTAATTTAGCTTCTATTTAAGAGGATTCATATTGACATAGTTTTTGAATGTTAAAGTATTTGCTTTTGAAATACTAGTTATATGTATAAAAGCATTGCTACATACTTTCGTAATTCTGAAATAAGTAATTTGCCAGGAAGATTTATCAAGCACAAACTTAAAATGTTTCAAAGCAACAGTAGAAGAACTAGGATAGAATTTGATGTGAAAAGTACCTTTAATTTTTTATTGAGCTTAATTTTAAGGGTTTTGCACGACTCTGCAGTAATTACATATTTTTATCTATATTTCCCATGGACTTAGTGCAACAGATTTCATGGACACTTTGCTTGTAAATGTTGAGATCTTCTAGCAATGGGATAGATCTGATGCTGTTGCATTAGCTCTCCTCTCTTTGCCCACATCCATGGGTTGGTGTGGTGTCTTCTGAGAGCATTTTTCTTTGAGGGGGGGAAGAAGAATTCTCAGTCTGGAAAAGCTATTGCTTCAAGTGCCTTTTATTATGTTAGTTAGCTTTAGAGAAGATTTGATCTGGAGTTTCACCTGTGTATGCTTGCTCAAATTTAAATTGCAAACTCTGCAGAGAAACACAGCAAAATGGTGCTGTGGAGGGCTAGGAGTTGGACTGGATGACCCTTGTGGTCCTTTCCAACTCAGCATGTTCTGTGATTTTGTGAATAATTTCTTTAACATGGATATTTCCTTTTAAAAGCAGAGTAGTTATTGAAGTATCATAAATATGCATAAGTAATTCTAAAAGTTATTATACATTTTTTTCAAATTAATTGCTCTTCTTATGAGTTTCTAGAAGTTTCAAGTTTGAGTTCAGAAGAGCTCAGATTAGAACATCATTAGTCTTTGGGACTTGATTCTGAAACTAACTATACCTAAAAAGAATGCTTTTGCCGTATTTGCTGAGAAGAGTTAGTTCGGTTCTTGTGTTGGTGTAGGCATTTGGCTGATAAAATGTAATTAACATTTTAGGAACTTATATGTTGTATCATACTTTAAAGCACCATGAAATAGTGTTGTTATTATTTAAGTTGAAGCCTCTTAAATTTGAAAAAAAAAAAATGAACTGTAGAAGTAGAATTTTCTTCTAGGCTTTCGGTCTTCATAATATGCAGTTCTGTAATTGCCATGAAGTAGAAGGAATCAAATTAAATCATATAGTTCATGTCTACCTCATAGGTATAGTATTTGTGAATATAAAACCTCCTAATAGCTACTAACAAACCTTTTAAATATGCACTGAACACAAAAAACAAGAGGTGTTGCTTCAGGTACGGGTTATCTTGAAGACAGTGGTAGGATTTGCATACAAGGTGTCCGTGTTTGTGAGAAAAGTCTTCAGATATTTTCAATAACCATATATAGAATGAATTTCTCTAAAAAGGATACCAAGGAAAAATTAAAATATATTTTGAATTCTTGTTTGCAAAGGTAGAACTAAAACTGTGTCAGTAACTAGGATTTCTGTTTGCTTCCCAAACAGAAATATTATAACCCCCAAAATATTATACTTTCATTTGTTCAAAAGAAGCAGACAGATCCTTCAAAAACCAAAACTTTTTTGAACATCAAATATTAGAAAATATTTCAGAAAGCTTGAGAAGGAAAAAAACAGTTTAGTGATTGCATGGATGGTGATACATCAAATTTGAAAATAGGAGAGCAGTAACAGCATGTTGTTTGGGAAAGTAAGAAAGGTCACAGAATTGCAAAGTCTAATGTCAATGGAGACATTTAGCTGGTCTGACATCCTTCTAAGTTGTCTCTATTCTAAGCTCAGGAGTCAAAAGACAACTCTGCTGCTGTGCAGCCTTCTGAGGAAGCCTGAGAACTATCATCCACATGCACAGCTTTTCCCAGTGGTCATTGACAGTCCAAGACAAAGAAGGGTGGCATTTCTAGTTTGAGTTTGTCATCAAGAACCAACCATTTGCTCATGTTACGCATTTTTTCTGCTGGATTTAATTATTTAAAATCTGATCTATTTCCCCTGTTGGAAGGTGCTTGCGTATCTACTACAGACAAATCTCCTCTCAATTTCATTTTTTTGACCTAAAGTTATGCAATTCTGATCTAAATCTCTTTCTCTGGATCTCACTATTCAAGCCTGGAATAATTTTATAGCTGTCTTTGCATACTCTGCGGTTTGTCTTTAAAAAATACAGAAAAAATAACTGTGTGTTATTGGTGTCATCCATGATCTATGCAGGGGGACCTATTTTTGCCAGTACCACCTCCTAAAAACTCATAGAAAAAAAATTGGTTTTAGGGTCCCATCTTACTTCTTCAGAGCTGTGAACTTTAGAAAAGCAAAATTTTTCATACACAGGATTTGCAGTTCTTACGTCTAGATACTTCCTATTTCCAATAGATCTATAATGTGTACACTCAGTTGACTACTTGTTTTTTTAAAGTCACATTAACTGCCATTTAACAGTCCTGAGATAATTTGGGTTGGAAGGGACTATGCTGGCCTTAAAGACAAATGTGCTTTATTTTCCCAGTTGTTTTATTTTCTTGCTATATAAACAGTATTGTTGACATGGTTGGCCCTAACTCTATTTAAAACCTTAACTGCAATACAGGTAGTAGTAGCATCACAAGGAAGGAAGAGAAGTGTTAATTTTTGCTATGTACTTTTACAGAAGGAATTAATTGCATTTGAAGTTTTCAGGTTAAGGGAGATTTCTTAAAATCTGAGGAAGGTACTAGTTTTGAGTTTATTTTCAGATGGTAAAATCACTAGCTTTGAAACTTTTCCTTTTAGGAAAGGACTGTAAACACCCCTTCTAGTATAATCTGCTAAAGCTTAATGACAAAGACGCAGTTCATTAAGGAGTCTTGTGACTGTTTAGAACAGCTTTTTATGTGGCAAGTGTATTAATCCTGTAAAGCCAAATGTAATAAATACTTCCATTTTTTACAAGATAGCTAGTTTCAGCAGTATAATATATATATGTATACTCTGTTTGCTTGAACACAATCTTGTATAAATGTGTCTTTGTTAATTTAGCTTAGTATGCCCAAATAACATAAACTAAACAAAACCCATTATAGAAAATAGTTGCTTATATAGTTACTTGTAGCAGGGTTTAGTCTAAGCAGAACTATAGCAATTTACTAGTGAAGTTGTAAAAATCTTCCAAGAATAAATAAGTGCTTGGAGCATTTATATTTGAGGTAGGAAGAAGTAAGTAATATTGAGGCAAGTCATAGATGTTGAGATTGTTTAGATCTCTATTATGAAGTTAAGGTTGATTTAATACTTTGTGTAGTCTATTGTTTTACTTCTTTTGGCTTCCAGACATGTGCCTGCCCTGTTCTCTGCTGTCTGCTGTATTCCACTAATCCCTCTCTGGCTTAAACTCCTGCGTCGTAGAACAGATTTCAGTTCTAAGGCTAAATCACACAGGCTCTTCCACTCTGTAATTTAAAAACGTATGAAAGAATCAAAATCTTTTCAGCTTTGACTTTTTGGCAATTCTTGTTATTGTGATGAGTTTTTTTCATTTAAGCCACATAATATTTTTGGTTTTTTCAGTAGAAGAGGTTCTTTCTTAGACTTCAGAGTTTTATTAAGCATAACAGCATTTCCACTGGTAGCTCACCTGGCCATGTCTGTACTGCATAGCAGTCACAGCTCTCTTTGAAGGGGTGAGGTAGCCCATGATGCCATTGGTCCTTCAGTCCTTGGTATAGCCACTGAAAGTATGTGACTGTGCTTTGATGTGTTCTGTATGTATCTGGAAGGACTTTGATTATACTGACTGTATATATATAAAGGACTTTGTATTATATTTACTGTTTTTGCTCTATATTTCTCTTTTCCCCTTTAATATGCCTCTCACCATCCTTTGAGTTGTGCTCCTGGCACAACCTTTGTGATTCCAGAAACCTTGCTAAGAATAGCAGGCTAGTAGCAATACTTTCTTAAAAGAAAACTGGCATAATATAATACTTATATAACATCATGAACGTGACTTACTGCGATGGGAAGTTGTAAATTCATGTTAATCTCTTATAAAAACAGCATATGAATATATGATAGGAAGCTAAGGATATGCTATTATGCTATATATGCATAATAGCATATCCTTAGCTTCCCATCAGCTTCCTTATTAGAAAAATCAGCTTGTTAAGGATGCTGCTACAACTGTTTTGAAAATTTTCTGGTAATTGGCATAATTAGATGTTTGCATGGAAAGATACCTTTCAAAATTACCTTTTAAAATTTGGAAATTGCATTCTAAAGAATAAAGAATAGCTTCTTTCATTTAATTCTGTAAACTCATTACAGAATCCTTTTCTTCACTCAGTAAATTTAGCAGTGGTAATTGGACTTTGCCAAACAGGTATTGTACTACACTGCAAACTTGCATTCAAATTGCAAATAAGGAAAAAATGTGAGACTAAGAGGATTGCTTCTATTCTAGGTAGAGAGATTGGTTTTACTCTTCCTGAATTATGAGAGGAAGTAGTTTACAGAAGAAAGGAGCTGAATTACTTCCCTTCTGAAAAAAAAAAAAAAGAAAAACCAAAAGAACAGTATGGCAATAATTTTACTTTGTTCCTCTGGAGTTACAAACTTTCATTTTTTCAGGCTGGCTTCCTGTTGTTGTATTTTAAGTTGTATTTTAAGCCTACAGGAAAAATGCTAGTTGGACATAAATACATATTGACCAATAAGCTTGAGAAAAGACTGTGTCTGGAGTAAGAGGAAAAGAACATAAATTAATCCACACTAAAATAAACAGTAAACAATAAACTTCTATAGAAAGCCATCTGTGTTTTGCCTGCATGTATCCCTTTGCATGTTGTGCATCATAGTTTCTGTCCATGAAGTGCTTTCCAGGTGAATTTGACTACCTGCAAACTCCTCTAGAGGTTACCACAGCTTTCATCTGCTGTGTGTCTCCAACTGCTTGTTTCTTAATATAGCAGAATCTATGTGGAAGAAACATCTTCTGATGCTATGAATTTTTTCCTTCCTTTAAAGTATCTATGAAGTAACACACCTTTTGTCCTGAGACCACTCACCCCAGGATATTTAGCCCATAATAGTACATTTCTCAGAAATGGCTATTAATACTAGCTTTGAAGATAGTCCACTTTTAATTCCAACCACAAGGAAAACAATGTAAATAGTATGTAGAATACAGTAGTCCAAAATAGTTCAGTTGGAAGGGACCTACAGATTGTCCAGTCCAACTGCAATACTAACCTTAATTCTTTTAAACTAAAACTTAAAGAGATTGTGCTTGTTTTTATCTAGGAATACGCATAAAGATTACAGCAAGGGCATCAGCTGTGATTTTACCTCTGTGTTTCTGTGTAGTGTAAACAGGACACAGACCAAATTATATTTTGTAGGCAGACACCTGAGGAGTAGCACAGCTCTGGCTCTGGCTGTGTTGGGGTAGAGTGGAGGTAGCTGACCACCATGGCAGTGCTCAGCAGCACATGTGAGATGAGCCACGGGCTTGCTGCACACCATTCCCAGTGGCTGCAGGTTGCTGATTGGGTTATCAGTTAATGACATATTCATTTTCACATATTAAACATCTCCCTCTCTTTTTGACCAGTGTCAGTGAATACTTTTTTAGTATGTCTTAAAATACTTTAAAGGCATTTCATTAATAATGAAGTGCGAGTGCTGAATGGTTTTGAATTATGAGTATTAGCTTTGCCCTTCGCTCTGTTATGTAATCCATCAATTTATTTCCAGTTCATAATTTTTCTCCATTTTTGGCATCATTTTCAATTAGTGTCCTTGGTTCACTCATTTATTCTTGTCTGAGGATCTTTTAATATTTTCCTCTACATAGTGAATTTTGAACTAGGAGGTAGAATTACTGCAGTATTTCTTTTTAGCAGCATAGAACTCACTGTTCTTATTAACTCTTTGTTAAGTATCTTTATAAATGATGGTACTGTCTTTAACAGCACTTTGAAAGACCATATTCTTCTTATTAGATTCTTGCTGCTGTACACTGCTGAAAAAAACCTATTATCACAATAGTTTTGTGCAGTGCCATTATAGGTTTTTGACTGATGCCTTAATAAATAATGCAGTTTTCTCTGATGTGTCTTAGGGCATCTCTATGTGTATGTTTTTATTTAAATTCAGGTATATTTCCTGGATTTTGTTTTTGTTAGAAATCTAAAAATCTTGGATATCAAATTAAATTGTAGCTGCTACAATAAATCTCCTGTTCACAAAACGTTCTCATCATCAGGGAATATTCAGAGCACACAGTAGAGTCAGTAATAGAATCCTCACCAAAACTAAGAGGCGAAGGTGTAGATTCTTTAGGTGCTTCAGTTATTTAGAGGTTGAATTTATATTGTTGAAACTGTAATATGGAATAAGTGAAAAAGGTTCCTTAGCAGATCATACAAAGGTGAACAGTCAACAATATCTGCTGTTAGTGGTTCTAGTCTTTCCATTTTCTGTGAAATAGTTATGTAGAGGACAGGTTTCAAACAGTCTAGTGTCAGGAACAGATTCTGATTCTGTTGAGGTACCTGCTGAAAGCAGGCCAGAATGATGAAAACTCTGAACTGATTGAACATTTTTCAAGTGTATTCCATTCCTTTAAAATTTTTTCACTGCTAAGCTTCAGGGCTTTAATTGGAAACATCTAATCAAGTGTTGTTTTTGCTGGATGTGGCTTGGATTAATTTTGTTCCCATAATCAGTAAGAATAATAACCAAAACATCTTACGTAGCAGATTTGCCTGCCCTTTGGCCTATGTGGAAAATCTGGTAGCGTGTCTCGTTCACCTGATTGTCTTTCATTTGAAGATTCAAAAGGCAAGAAAAAATGAGTGTTGTACACTTATCAGAGCTTACTTAATTTTCATGTTATTTTTTGACGTAATTTTACTTAAAATTAAGTTCTCAGATTAGCATCTAGTGCTCATCTTGTACCACTAACACCAGTGGCAGTTTTGGTATTTGTTTCACTTGGTATGACACTGAAACCATAGGAAACGTTCTTACTATTTTTACCTTGAAGGACTATATTTAATGATTGTTTTCCAAATTGAAACAGTTTTCATTTGAATAGTTATTTGAACTTGGGCATTCATGTGCAGTATTTGGGAAACTGGACCAGCTGGAAGCAGACCATTTCTCTTTCCCACCTATCCTGGAAGGGTCACTGTCACATATAATCTGGTCTTCAGGATAGGACCAAAGTAAGGAAGATGATGCTTTTTACAAAATGTATTTCTGAGGATCTTAAAGCAAAAAATGAGTTTTAATTTGTGCTTGTGATAACTTTTAAAAGTTGTGCAGCAAGGTGCAAACTTCAACAGATCATTAATTAAATGCAGGGATTGCTGATGTCAAAGGCCAGTGCATTTAGGCTAGAAAGGAATTCCTTAAGACTGAAGCTCTGAAACACTGAAAATGTGTTGTAGTAGTTGTTGTAGTTTTATAGTTTTTTACATTATGAATGCTGTATTTTGCTGCAGCTACAGTTTGTGTAGTCTCAAATTATGTTTTTTGTTTGCATTTTCTCTCATCCTCACTGATTTATAACAGAGATCTTTCATTCTTAAAATTGAAAAGCTTCTGCATTACATAAATGGAAAAAAAAATAGAAATAAGATTAATTTTTACTGTCTAGATCAAAATACTCACATATTGCAACCTGACTTGAGATTCTTGCACTCTGTCTAATCACTGGACATTTTTCCATTGCAGCATTAACTCAAAGTTAATGCATTTTAATTTAATTTTGAACAGCAGCTCCTGCTTTGATTTTGGACGTGCTTTGTATCAGTTTTGGGAGGTGAAGTTAAACCTTGAGTTCTGCTTTAACTTAAGCAGTAATGAGTTCATTTTGCAGTGAGAATTTTACAGTTCTTTTTCTACAGCACTCTTTTCTTCCAAAGTAAACTCATAAATCCTCCCTTTTGACCATTTTGTTCTTATGGGCTGGAATTTATCTGGTAGTTTACATGTACATTTGTTTAGCATTTGAACTTAACGTTCCATATGCTATGCTGTATTTATATACAGATCTTAAAAGGTCCTGAATACAGGTGCTGCCCAGAGAACCCTCCTGCTGGTGTGTGACTCAAGTCAAAATCCTGCTAGTTTAGGAACTGCCTTTAGGAATAAGATTTATGAAATGTATGTGAAAGTGGAATATTTCTGAAATCATTCAGGGGTTTTGCAGAGGAGGGGATTCATTAGATGGGATTTCATTGCAGGAAAATAATGAAAAACCCAAAAACACTTTACCAGCAAGTGTGTTGGTGTTGTATTAACCTTTTTCCAACCTTTTCACATGTCTGTTACACTGTGATATAAAGGTGTAGATTTAGAAGATCAGTCATTATGGCCCAGAATCCCTTCACCCACCCTTCCTGGTGACAGTTGCCTCTGAAGCAATGAAATCTTGTGTCTGGTCTTGCACAGTGCGTGCTGCAGCATGCCACAGCAAGACAGATGGTACATTGGTATCAAACAGCTTTTGAGAGCTAATTTTCAACCAGTCACTCAGACATTCACAGTCTATCTACCAAATTATAATTAAACCTTCTTCTGGCAGGTGTTCTGAAATCAGGATATAGTTTCATGAGTTACAGCTGGAGGTGAAGGTCCCCTAAAATAGAGAGTCGCAGGTGGCCCATTGCCATACATGTAGACTGGAAGCCATAAAGCTTCTTTCTGACTAAACATGTAGGTGGTGGATCTCTTCAGACTTCTGTCAGCCCTCTCCATAATACCTGTAAGTTTGTCTATGTTCAGCCAAACCCTGTGTAACATAGGGTGCCTTTTGTAGCTGCTGTTTGCTGCCCTGTTAGCTTCAGGATCATTTATTTCAGCACTGCCTTCCAGGCCTGTTATTTCAGGTGCAGAAGTGTTTACTGGCTGGGGTTAACACACAAAACACACCTTGATTCTTATGCAGATGTTCTGGAGCATTGCTAGTTGTACTTCCCTGTATGAGGATGGAGCCTGAGCTCTTTGCTAGCTGCCCTGAAAATGGAAAGGAATTGGAAAATCAACATCAAATTGGATAAATTTTGTCCTGAGATCTTCTGATTTTCAAAGCCAAAATTAATGTTACACTGCTACTCATTGCATCTTTCTTCTTGGGAGTTTACAGCCAGAAGAAAACCCAGTGGATCTATTTAATGTAGACAGGTTAATGATTGTTTTTATCAGCTGTAGCTAGTACCAGCCAACCTGCATACAGAGAGGAAATGGTTGGTTAAATGTGTTGACAGTATATGGTAATTTAGAGACAAGCAGCCAAGTTCTCTTGTACGCTGCAAAATATTTCCATGAATGACTCAGGCTAGTGGAGTGGTAAAAGCCCTTGGATACACTTCCAGAAATCTGAGCAGCGGTGTGGATGTAATTACATAGGGCAGTGTAGCTGCAGGCGAGGGATGATGGGAGGCAGACATGGCAGTTCAGGTGTGGTGAAATGATGGTGCTGCTTTGAATTCCTTTCATGTGTTATGTCAGTGCTCGTATTTCACAGAGATTTCACAGGATGTTCTGAGTTGGAAGGGACCCGGAAGGATCATTGAATCCAGCTCTTAAGTGAATGGCCCATACAGGGGTTGAACACTTGACTTTGGTGTTATTAGCACCAGCCAACTGAGTTAATGCCAGTGTATCTAGCTTAGAACCAGGATCTTCTAATCCAGCCTTAAACAGAGTTTAAATAGGTTTTCAAGGTCATACTTATGGTTAGGAACTTCTGAAAAAATGTAAGGACTGCTATGTAATTGTTAACTCAAAGTTAATGTATTAATAAATTCTTCATGCTGATCATATTTAAATCAACTTTACAGTCTGAATGAATGTTTTGTTGTATTACCCTGTGAAAATGTTTACCCTGCTTTTGTGGTTAAAGAAAAAAAAATCTTTCCCATGTATGTGCATCTCAGCTGTTCCAATAATTATGCCACTTTTTTAGACAAATTTGTTTCAAGTCCAAAATTATATTGGCAGGTTGTATCTCTAACTATACAGTACTTTCACATTTGTTTTTTTTCCTGGGATTTCATGTGATTGATGCTATAATTGCAAAATTTAAAAACTGTGTTCAGAGTCTGGTTTTCAAAACTGAACTCTGCCAGTTCTTAAAGCAAGAAGTGGTTTTAGGAGTAAGTGGCTGTTGTTACGATCATTCCATATCTTTCTTTCTGCTGAGTTCCACTATGCAGTCAGTTCATGAGTTCAGGATTTTGTGGTATATAATGTAATTTAAGTCAGTTGTACTTCAACATGCTAGTTGCCTTTATAAAAAATCCTTTCCAGAGGTTTCATAAAACTGTTCAACAATAAAATCTCAGCCTCAGTAGAAATATCTGTGTGTTACAGTTTCAGAGGGTTCTATTTCCAGCAAAATTCTTTTCTACAGGTGATTTTTACCTTTTTCCTTTTCTCTTTTTACTATAGAAACTTTTACTTTTTTCACCTGGCCCAGTGTGGTAAGGTAACTTGCTGCTGCTCCCCAAGAGAAGATCACCTCTTCCAAAGTCTTGCTATTACTATGAATTAAACTCAAAGCAGGCATTCTTGAACTAGCTATGAAGTTTACTGTTTCTATTCCAAACCTGAAAATGATCCTGTGCCCTCAGAGTGTGTCAGTAATCAGGTCTAACAAAAGAAATCATTTTTTCTACAGACCCTAGCTCATCTCCTTCAGGTTATCTCTATGTCTTCTGCTTGCTGATGCTTAGGTCGTATTGAACTCCAATTTTATTTAGTGCAAGTACCCTGTAGATCAGAGCTCCCCTGCTGATAATAATTTCCAATGGGTGCTGATAGGCAGTTTTAAGAGGTAGCCCATCTTGCTAAATTTAGGTATATGGAGAGAGAACCTGTGCATCTTCTCACTCTTTGATTACTTGACTCACACGCAAATCTGAAGACAAAACGGATCTATTGATTTCAATGGTTTCTACAGTGAAATTAAACTTGAACTTGATCCTGTTCTCTGTCAAGCTTTCCACTAAGTTAAATATCAGGCTCTTGAATACTGGAGTGAGTTGTTTGCAGTCAAACTTGATAATAGTGAATTCATGTCCATTAAGGGAGAGAGAGATATTTTTAATTAGATAGAAGAGAAACAGGAAATTAACAAAAGCTTGTTGGTTTGGTTATTACGATACCAAGATATGTTGCATCCAAGGGACAGCAAAACAATGATATCCCAGTTATGCTGATCTGTACTTGAAGCTGGTGTTCAATTAAACTGCAGTATATTGCATAGGTATCTTCTGCTTGGGGGAGCTTTTATTGTATTTTTCCTCTTTTTTGAACAGAACAGTTCTACATTTTGTATATTGACAGCTGTTCATATGTAGCTAATTTTCTTTATTTTTTTTTCTGTGGTCAGTTTTTATTTTCTCACTGTACACATAATCCATATGTTCTCTTAAAGCATATGAACAGTTTGGAGTGTATCTGTAGCATAAAGGCTTCTATTGTAATCCATTTATTGCACACATTTTAATACCAGCAGAAAAAAATAATTCTCTAAGACTTTTCTGTACTTTCAGTTACATTAGTATAATGTCATGGAAGCAAAGTCTATTATCAAAAAACACTCTAGGTTAAAAGATATTACAATAGGTTGAATAATTATGTTTATTCTTACAGCTATTGAAATCCGTTTTTTGCTTTAGAACACAGTTTGTCATAATCATAAGATCTTCACCAGTAGCCTTCTAGAGAGTGAGCATGTTGTTAGTGATTATAATTTTCACTTTACTGCTTTAAAAGTGTTTTTTGAATGTAGAGAGAGAATACTTTTTTTACTCAAAGTGTAAAATGAGAAGTACATAGAAGTAAAACTAAGACAGAAATCCAGTTATTGAATCTTTCAGTTCATGAAACTTTGTTGAAAGTAGATTTTCATATTCTAGGCAGGCTTACTCTTTCGAGATTGCATTCACCTAAAAATGCAGTGACTTTTCCCTGGCACTCTGTACTTTTCTCCCATTCTTAAAAAGATTATACTTTTGTTCTAGAAGAAGAGACCTCTTTATTCCCATGGGCATCAGCAATGATTAAGTCCACGAGTCCTTTGTTAAAGCTAAGCAGAGGTTATCTTGTTTTGATTAATAAAAGCAATACTTGCTGTGTTGAAGATTATCTGCTTCAGCTATTTATCAGCAGGATAAGCAAAGCCACCAATTTCAGCTTTAGGCAACTCGCAAATGGATAGTCTGGGTCCTCATTTTCTTGTAATATTTTTAGCATTAACTTGATGTGGTAGAACACAAAAACCTAGTATAATTTACTACAGCAGGAGCTAATTTTAGTGAGGATTGTATCTTGCGTTAACTGTAAAAAAACTACTGTGATTTTGGTCTGAAAGCAGTTCCATTCTGCAACAGCCTGGCCATTCTTTGAAGTGCAGAAAGATACTGTTTCCTGAAGAGCATGAACTGACAACACAAACCTGGAGATGTGTGTATGAGACGGGATAAGGAGTTTTATAGCAGAAACAAATCTGTTCCTGGAGTGAAAAATGGTAGAAGTCTGAAGCATATACACACAAAAGGATGAAAAGATAGCCTAGAAAAAAAAACTAGTTTCATACAGTCAAAGAGACAGAAAAAGGAGCAGACTTTCTTGAAGTGTGTAAATCATGGAAGGTGATGAAGTTGAGAATGAGGATCCTGGATTTTCTTTAATAAAACACAGACTAAAATGAGGAAAGATAAAATATCTGAATCTGGAGAGGTAAATTATGCCAACAACCAAGACTTGCAAAGATGTGAATTATGCAGAAAATATCAACAGGAAGAAGTTATTCAACTGACTTAAATAAGTTATTTCTACTTCAGTATTTATAGCCATACTTTAGCCATGAGCTGTGTGCCTTCAGATTTCTGTTTAGCCTGTGTTCCTCTCCTTGGATATCAGCTGCATTTTTGCTGCAACAGCCAGTTCCATGGACTCTCACATTACAGAGAGAATTTACATAAAGTTCTTCCAGTTTAGTGAAGAATTGAGAAATGCTAGTTTGAAATTCAGTGTTTTGAATCAGGAAGTGTTTTATTTATTTTCAGTCTTCTTCCAAATCCTGCAATACTAGTGGCTGCTCTTGAGTCATCTTGGCTTAGCTTCCATGAAAAGATTTTGATAGCTTCATTTTTCTGTTAGAGTGAAGCTGGGTTGTGAAGATTTCATTATGAAAGATGAGAGTTTCATTAAAGGTGGTTTCGTTAAAGGCATTCAAAATCTGTGCGCTAGCTTTCTGCTGGATTTTATCAATGGGCAGTCAGTCTAGTGAAATCCAGTTCTAATGAGATATGTATTCCTGGTGGTTTCTGGCAGTATAGAGATCTACTTTAGAGCCAGCCTCAGCTGTAGTCACTTTGTGGTGTTGAGCTTTGTTCTTAGATGTGAGAGGTTGTTCTAAGTGGAGCCTGAAGTGTGATTATATTTAGGCAGGGTAATGTGCAAAGGATCACGATGAGGGCTCTAGCCTGTTGCAAATTCAATGTCAACTTCTGCCAGATTTTGGGGTCTTTGAGCATACTGTAGTTGGTACTGTGATGGGGAAGGTTAATTATTAGGAATGCACCTTTAAACCTCATCAGCAAGCAGTGCATTGTGGAAAAGCTTTCTTCACTCTTATGTTATTTCTCTTTCATCGGTCAATAGGCACTCCTTATTGAGTTATATCTTCATTTCCTGCCATATTGACAGCCATAATGTGTTTACAACTGTACTTACCAAACAATGCTGGATTTGCAAAGCACCAGTATTGCTGTGGCGTTGTCCATAGCACTTGCTCTCTGTCTCCTGTGGTACGTGATCACCTGCAGCTAAGCCATGATCTGAGCTGTCTGGGCCAACTGTCCTTTCCTGACCTTGGTGCTTGTTCCAAAAACTGGAAAATTCTGACAGCTACAGCTTTTTACCAGTTGGGATGTGTTAGTTGCCTTCTGGGAGTTCATCTTCTGGTGTAGTTTTGTCTGAAAAGAATCGACTTTTTTTGCACTAAGACTAAACTAAAGCACAATAAGTGAGGATGCTTGGGATATTCACTTCAGAAGGCCATTTGTGATCTAAAATAAATGTACAGTATGGACACAACCAAACACCTTCAGTTTCAGTGGTGAAACATGGGAGGCTGGTTGCAGGCTGTACTTTCTCTGTCTTGAGTGGGAGGAGCTGTCATGCATGCAGAGTCAGTGAGGCATTTTGACTTCTAGGGATCGAAGAGATCTTGGTGGGTGTTTGTCATGCCTTCCATATCAGCCTCTTACTGAGATAATGCTGGTTGTGATGGTTCAGTCCATATATGTAAAGCATGTGTAAATACATAGTCCTTCTAATATAAAATTAACATTGTATTTTGCATTTTCTTTTGGCATAAGCTTGGGTTCTGTTGCAAAGTCAATAATAGTCCAAATGAGCTTTTAGTGCTTTTTATTACAAAACCTCCCAGAATAGTTCTGTGCAGATTGAAGTGGGAAACAGAACTGAACTCTGATGTAGAATTGAAGCAAACATGACTGAAAGAAGCCCAGAAGCTCACTGCACTCCACCTGTTGCCCAAACCAGCAGTGACATATCAGCAGTGTTTTAAGCTGGCTTTTCCCCCCTCAATCTTTCCTGCAGGTGTTTCACTGACAGATTTCTCAGTATCTACAGATATTGTGCAGCACTTCTTCATTATCACCAAAGTTACACATGTTCCCTGCTGTATAACCAAGATACTGCTTGTTGCAAATTAAGCCCATTACTTTTTTTGCTTGCTAGTCTAGACAGAAACAATTTGTCTTTGTTCTTTCAAAAGTCTCTTCTGTATTTGAACATTTCTTGATAGATTTTTTTAGCCCAAAGACTTTATTTAGGACTACTGCAATTTATCATTTGACTTTCAGTAGAATATATTAAGAAAAGACAGTTTTCTGTCTTTTGAACTTCACTCTGATTAAGAATAGTTTGCAAAAAATGCCTAAGAGTGGGAGACTCATGTAGCATATTTTATGTTTATTATCAGGGACTGAATTTTAATCAGTCATTAGGAACTTGTTTTTCTCTTTTTTTTAGAGAAAAGAAAGGACATTTACTCCCTTTATCAAATGAGAGCTTACATATATATTAAAAATTTGGGTAAGAGATAGATCTAGGGTGTACTTCCATTATGTGTGGAAAAAATCTCTGAAGATACTTCATGAAGCAGTGCAAGAAAATAAACTCCTTTTTCTGAGAATGAGGAAGAGTATGTAATATACAGCTATGAATGTTTTTACATTTAAGTAATTCTTGAAAAATTGTTCAGAGAACCCATTCTAAACTTATCTAGTAAGAAGACTCACTCACTATTTTGGAATCATTGTGTTGATGTTTCATGCTTCCCACACAATCTTAGAAAGCTTGCCTTTTTCCTTCTTAGGAAAAGTTTTATTTTTCAAGAGATATCACTGCTGGGATATTATAAAACTTCCATGAATGTTTTGTATTAACGGATAAAACATGCATGCTCCCAAATATATGCATTTTCTGAGAGGAATGAAAAGCGTTTTGTAGCCTTGGACATTTGGTTTCACAATGCAGCAAGTTCAGATACTATTTATCTTATAGCAAGTGGATTATGAAGAAAAATGCTGACCCATATGGGTTTTGAGTTATCATTATCCATTATTTCTTGTGGGAATAGGGTCTCAGTTCCCCAGTCAAGGCCTCAAACTGCTTTGCACCAGGGCTGTTACATGGAGGCAAACCATAGGCACACTCTGCCAGATAACCCTTTTATTTGAGGCTGTGACAAGGCCAGGGATGCTGGAAGAAGGTGTTTGGATGTTTCTGGAAGCAAGTGTGTTTAAGCAGGTGGCTTTACAGTCTCCTGACTCTAGTTGCCCTCTATCTAGCCAACACCAGATATAGACACACAGAAAAACCCCACGTAAAAGAACATAGTAGATTGTTTAAATAGAAAAGAAGTATTTAGAATATAGTGCATTGCTGAATAAATGAATGAACAGTTTAACAAAACCAAAAATTGTCTTGCTTTTGCACAGCACAGTCCAAGAGTTAAAGGCAAAGCCTAACAAATTTTTTATTTGTTTTGTTTCAGAACGCCAAGCGTGTGCATCTATGGCTGGCTGCAGCGTCCTTCCCTCCAGCGTGGCCGGTATCAGCAAGGAGCTGATCGAACTGCAGCACCTCATCCAGTTCCCAGAGGAGGTTGCCAGCATTCTGACCGAGCAGGAGCAGGAGCTCTACCGCAAAGTCTTACCCATCGACTACCTCTGCTTTCTGACCAGGGATTTGGGTAATGCCGAGTCTCAAAGCAAGCTGCCGTCTATTAAGGCGTCCATATCTGCTACTATTCTTTCTTCTCCCAATGGTGAACATAATGCTGTAGAAGATCTTGTGACAAGGTTTAATGAGGTAAAGCAAAACTTTTAAATTGCTTTTCGTAAGGGTTATTACCTGCTAAGTGGGTTAGTTATTTCCTTTATCTCTCAGAGCTGAATTTAGCTGTAACAACAAATTTTTAAAATATAAGTTAAGATGACCAGGGATTTAGCTAAATAACTTGCACTGAATTTAGTGGGAGCTATGTGACCAGTTTGTTCAGTGAGGTATGGAAACAGTGGCGTAACTTTTTCTTGCACATTGTAAAGTAAACATGAAGAAAAAATTACAGACTTCTAATTCATTGTATTTATACTGACAGTATGGGATACAGTTTCAGTCAGTTTATTATTTTGTTTAGGTACTGGAGTTCTATTTATTTGTTTTGGATTTTTGTAGACTAAGCATGATGTTAGGAGTCAGCACAGAAGTATTATAAACTGGATTTTTCTGTATTTTCTGTAATATAACTACACTAATCTGCACTATTTATTTATTTAATCACTGTGTGTGTCTTGGGCTTTGTTATACAAAGAAGTGTCACTTGGTATGACATTTTTAGAAGCCAAATGTTGAGTTCTTCAGCAAGATTTTATTTTATTTTTAGGAAGGTGGTCTTCTGGCAAGTTTGCTAGAAAATTAAGGATTGAGAAACTGGTAAAAAAAAATTCATCCAAACCCCCAATCCAAATAAAAATCAGACCACCTAAATAAAAACCTCCCATTTTAGCTGCAGAAACATGTAACAGTTGTTTCTTCTTTTTTCAGGGGGGTGGGGGTGGGGGGTGAACTATCTGCAAAGTTACCAGGTTCTAGAATTGAAGAAGTGGAATAAAGTGAAGATAAAGTTGACTTAATGCTTTTTTAGTTTGCTATTCATTGTATTCTTATGATGAGTGAGATGAAAATCATGCAGGTAGAAAAAAACCAGCATAAAATTAAGTAAATATAGAAGAATGTGTATTAACCCCCAGTGAACTTTCTGGATGCTGGGCAAAGAAGACTCAGTGAGTGAATGTTTAGCATGTTTCAAAGTCTTCCTTATTCTTGCATGTTACTGAGACGTAGCAGCTAAAATAGGGTAAATGTATGGGCTTCTCTCACCTCATTCAATTATGGGAAAATACATAAAAGTTGCAGCTACACTGTTCAGTCTTTAAACAGAGCCTAAAAATAGTTTAAATTAGCTGCAGTAGCAGTACCCAAGAAGTGGCTGGTGTTTCTGGAGAGGACTGTAGGTGCTGTCCCAGCTGGGGCCCTCCTTTCTGTGTGGCTGCTCTTGCAGTGATCACCAGGTGAGGCCAGGGGAGGCCAGGTGCACTGGCCAAGCTGTGCTACAACCTGGTAAGGCACAATGCCAGAGTAGTTTCTTGAGGACATGTTGTCATCAGCTGTACAAATTAGACTGACCATGATTGTGTTCTGACATTGAAGGGTCACAGGACTGAAAAGCAAGTAGGTCCTGAAGAAGTCTTGTCAGAAATGACTGAGTCTGTTCCATACCAATGACAATTTTAGCATTAAAATTGCCTTTTGATAAAATAGTCAGCATTATCTTTTAGTCTTAGAGGTTTGTGACTTTGTAGTTTTTGTTTGCTAGCGTTCCTTGTTTGGTAATGGTACAGGATAGTTTTTTTATACAATTTGAATTCATTCCCAAATATTCAGTGTACAGATTCTTTGGTATTTAGTGCAATAGATTATTTGAAGTGTAATCTGGAATAACTTTCTACAAACATGGATGTTATATGTTTAAATGGAGTTACTGTACAATATTTACTGCTTGTAATAAATCACTGTTTTGCTATATGCTTTATCTTGTGGTGGAGTATATCAGTTGCCATAGCCAATCACGAGCGTGAACTCTCCAAATGTCTTTGTTTATAAATGGAAAGAAAATTCTTGTACAAAGAGTCATGATTTTGTTGGCAAAACTCAGGGAGCACTTGCTGATTTTTTTGGCATTGCCTATAGAAATACTGAAGTGTATTTATAATCTGGGAGCCAAAATTACTTTTAGGATGACAGGCTTCTGATACATGATGGGGAAAAACAATTCCATGTCATTGTTCTGTTAAGTAACGATTGTATTATTTAGAGTATTTTTCATAAAGCAGTGTAATTTTTAATTTTTTTTTCTGACAGTACACATTAAGGAGGAACACTTCATAATACTTATGTAAAATGACAGTCAGTTCTGAAGATTTTGAGCTACATGCATTCAGTATCACCAACTATAAATAAAGCTTGTAGTCTTTAAGGTTTGATGAAAAATGTGATTGCATGATAGTGGAGCCTTGGGCACAACATGTACTCATTGGTGAAACAGAGCTCATACTTCATTTGCTGCTAATAATATCCAATTGATCTTAGAGTCTCGTCAGAGCATTGCTGTAGACCAAGCTAAAGACAGATATTCGCTCCTGTTGCTAAATGTAATTAAAAGCTGATTCTGAATTAGTGGCTAGTATGGGAGTATTAGAGTGAAATACAGTAACATCTACCTTTACAAAAAGATTAGCTCTAAGTCTCTAAAACTGTGCACTTAATAGTAATAGTAAAATATTTTTCTGTTCTGATGGAGCTCTGACTATAAGAAATTTAGTTTTCAAGGATGTAAAACTGTGGGAAGAAACTGCTGAGATTCTGCAGTTAGCAGGGCCCTGGCAGCTGGAAAGTTAGGAAAATGATACCTAAGTGCGTTTTAGGACTCTAACAACTGTAACATACTTTTTTGCCATCTCTCCTAGTTGCCTACTGTGCCTTTCACTTGTTCATTTAGTTCTTTTCTCCAATTCGTGTATGACGAGTTCATCCTGCTTCTTTACATGTGGAGTGACATGTGCTCCTTTCTCAGTGTCACATGTCATGGTCTTCCTGGGATTCTGTTTCTTTTTCTGTCTCTTTACACCCTCCCAGGCTCTTGTACCTTTATGTCTGACTCCCAACCACTCTTCTGCCTGTCACCAGCAAAGCAACCACAGAGACACAAGCGCAGTGTACATGTTGTAAACATTTTTGTTTATATAAACATTTAAAATAATTTCAATCATTGCTTTATATAAACATGCAAAGAGTCTCTTGTAACTTGATCTTTCTGGCATAAGCTTCAAGTAAAAGAAAACCAATAAAACTTTAAACAAACTGAAACCTGTAATTTTCCATGCTGAGATACGCGTACAGAGTAATTGTGAGTTCTCATATTGAAAGTTACACCAGATTGGAAGATCATTTAGATAACTGACTGAAGGTAGTCCCACTACTGAACTGAAAATGCAAAATAAGAAGTCAAATGAATAAGGTGATTTTTTTGGAAACATATGGTTGTCAAAAAATAAGCTAAAAAAATAAAAAAGTTTGAACAGTGTTAGTATATCCCTGCTACTGGAGTGGGTTCAACACTCACTGAATCATTCTTAAAATCAGTAAAGTTAATTAAAATATGGTTGCTTAAGACACTTAGTGATGTTAGTTTTACTATTAATGGTTAAATTTTGTAAGGTTTTTTCATTGTTCATTCAAAATACAAATTTAAACCTCACTAGCAAAATAGAGACATATCATTTTACTGAAATAATGGAATGTAAATAAATATTGTACTCTGTCTCTTCGTTCAGCATTTTTTTGCAATGCCTAAATGGGTTTGCATAATGCTTTTAAAAAGATTGTGTTTGTACAAATATCAAACTCTTTCCAGTCCTTGTTTGGAATAGTGTTTAATCAGATTTAAAATGGTAAATGTTCTCTGTAAGGTTATATAATTTCACAAAAGCATATAAAGTAAACCATCTGTTCATAAGATATGCAGTTTTAAATATTCAGATTTTAAAAATGCATCTGAAAATTATTTTGCATATTATACCAAGAACTAAAAAAATTTAATAATTAAACCTCAGTGAAACACATGTAAAAAATTCCAGTTCTGTTTTATACACAGAAATGTGTATAAATATATACACGGATATTCATCAATGTGCATTGACAGGTCTGTGCACAGTTAGCAGTGCAGAGGAACTTGCTGCAGCCAGCTATTAATGTTAATGCTGCATACTACTGGTGTTTTTTAATTTTTTTTTTAAAGAGAGAAACTGGATTATCCTGACATCTAAGAATTCTGCTTTTAAACAATATACTGTTTTTCTCTCTGGCCATAATTATGGTATGATATCTGATAAAGGTTGTTTTTTATGTTCTTCAGATTTTACTCAATTTTTTTTATTTTATCAAACAAAATTACTAAAAAGCAGAATGACTGTTAAATGGGTTATAGATAGCCATGCTTATCCTTTGGATACCTTAAAAATCATCTTGTTTTGTGTGCAGAGACTTTTCATATGTGTGTACTTTATTTTATCAGTATTAAAGTTTCTTGCTTTTTTGCTCCAGTGTAGGCAGTATTTATATCAGCTACAATTTGTTATAGAAAGATTTCCATGGCTAATTTATGGTAGGAGTAAAGAAGGCATGTACTGTAATCTTACCTTGTGGTAAACCAGAAGATTTTGTTTTATTTGCCAGCAATGGTAATTGTTAAACTTCAGCCAGACAGCTGTGTTTGGTAATTTCACCTCTAAAGCTGCATCTCTCAAGTATTCTGAAGTTCCTAAAAATGTAAGATAAATATAGAACACATAATTTCTTCCATGTAGCATCACCCACTGAAGTATGTAGCTTGGGAATTGCTGTAAAAGTTTTACAAACTGAAGTGCTGGTGAAATGAGTGTAAAACACTACAGATTATAAAACACTGCACATTGCAGGTGGAAGTTGTTAATAATTGCCTGTCTTAACAGCACCACTGCATTTACATTCTCATGAAATATAAAAAATAAATTAAATCCCATTTAAAAAAAAATCACATAATACATTCTCTAGGAGCTATACAGAGGATAGTAAAGAATTTATATAAATATAAATGAATGTATATATTCATATATATATATATATGAATTATCATAATCATGAGTATTAGAAGACTGAAATAAAAGAATGAGTGAAGAAAATCCATGGCAAATTTAGGGATACAGTTCAATAATTCAACATGCCTTACTATTCCTTCCTGTGTACTACGTGGAGCGAGGTTCCCATAGTGTGAATGATAAACAGTCCTGTAGGTTGCACTTGTACAGGGATTTAAATTTAAGGTCATGTACCATAACTGGAGGATCAAGTTCCATCAGGGGTGTCTCTTTCATGTTCTTCATGTTTCATTAGTAAAAGTGGCTCAGCCTCAGTAATAAGCTATATTCTGCCCCTGACATATTGGGAGATTTTTTGCCTGCATATAGATTTGACTTGAAATCAGTGGTAGTTCAATAATTAGGTAATCAAAAACATAGGCTCATTTTACATTTTTAGTGACTGATATGTATTTCTCATGTTTAAAAGTAAAAAATAAAATTAACACTGAGTAACAATGTGCCTTTCCCAAAAGCATTAGCAATAGCTAATCTGAATTTACTTGAAATCTTTGATCAAAGTAAGGTAAGCCAAAAAACTTCTAAAACAATCAGTTATTGAATGCAACAGATTTTGATGGAGTTAAAATAGCAGAGGTGATATAAAAATGATAATTTCAGAAAACCTGAAACTGTACAGATCTTTTTCACTACGAATTGTAGTACATATTGCTCAGTACATTTTGCATTGCCAAGACATCTGGTGCACGTCCTGTGTGCTCAGATTCAGATTTGAAGGAGACTCCTGTATGTCTTAAACTTTGCAAATGAGGCTACTTTTTATGTATCTGAACTTAATCTGGCTCAATGTTGTTAGTGTTTCTATTAGGGCACCAGAAAATATTTAAATATTAAGCAAACATCTATTTGATTTTTCTTGTTTAGTACTTAATATTAGTATCCAGTAATCCTGAAAGACACTCATCTTTATCCATCTGAAAGAAAAGACTGATGTTACTGTCAACTTGTTTAAGTGGATTGTGTGTTAATTTATTACTTTTCTTGTGTCTTGCAATCGTGTGGGATATCCTAACAAAGCCAGGATACATTTTCTCATGCTTTTCAGACTCATCAGCAGTGCAGCGGAAATCTAATTATAGGTTTGCTGTGATGATTTCTGTTCTGAAGGGAGCTTAAAATGAGTTACATAAACAGAACTATGTAAGTCAAGTGTGAAAAAAACTGTAAAACTAAGGAAATAATGATTACTGCGTTGATACGTGGATTGTGATCTGATGTTAAAGTGCTATCCAACACAAAAATTTGTCCAGAAAGCTTTACTGCTCATTCTGACAAATACTTGCAATGTATTTTGATCTCCTTGGCAAGGCTACTCCTTTGCACTCTTTGGCTGGGATGTGCTGTGTGTGCTCAGGCACTGCCACGTGAAGCTCTCGTGCTTCTGTCATGGCAGCTTGGTCCCAAGGCAGTGGATGGTGCTTCATCCTCAGGTCAGATGTTCCTCAGCTGTGGTGCAGCTGGAGAGGTGGCTCTGCAAGCCAGCCAGGAGGGGAGTGCTGCAAGAGGAGGTGCTGCTCTGTATCCACTTGGCTGGAGTGTCCAGAAGTCAGAGCTCGCCAGGATGGAGCTTGTCTTTGCTCTCTTCCCCCACCAGAAAACCCCCCTGGGTTTAGTGACAGAGAAATTGTGCGACATGAAAATAATGTCTGTGCTACTTGCTTGCCGAAGTGGAAAAAACAGGATTCTGAATTCAACTTCTAGGTGAATTCCATAGCCACCAAGAAATAAGTACTTGTAGAGTTCTCTGCTTTTCTTTTGTGTACATGGACAGCATCTGAGGAAACCCAATTCTGAGCTTCCATTTCAATGAAAATTTGATAAGTTTGTTATTTCTTGAATACCATCTGTTCCCAATCTCCAGGAAAAATTAAAATACCAACATTGCTAAAGCAGGCATGTTCATTATTTGTTCATTTGTATCTTTAGGTATTCACTTCTGTCCTCTGATTCTGCCCATTCTGTTATATCTGCCTTTGCCTATTCTGTTTTAAAATTACAGGATTCAGACACTTTTTTTCTTCTTGTTTAGTGAGAGATTTTTTAAATGTTTTCTACTCCTCTACTGTTGTCCTAAAAGCGGAGTCAGCATGAACTCCAAGGTGCATTTTGTACCCTTCTTTTGCTCTTACATGTTACGCAGTATCTTGAGGCTGAAAAGGCTCACTCATGCTGCCCTTTGTAATTTTTTGTTAGTGTTTACAGATTGTAAGAGTTCATCATGCTGTTTATAGCAGCCTTAATCTCTCTATTAAATAGAATTTCACCAAGTGGCTGCCCTAGTTTAAAGGTTTCCTCTTAATGGAGAGTCTGAAGTCAGTTGCCTTTTTAGACATTCTTTCTCAATTTTGGTACTGTTTTCTTCTGATCATTACATCTTTACTACCTTAGATTAAAACATACCTGTTTAAAATGATATGGTTCTTTAAAAATCCTAGAACAATATTAATCAAATCATTACCACTTTTGGCATTTCATAGCAAACAAATACTAATGTCTTGTGAGATTGCATGTTTAGCAGTTGCATTCACTAACAGCCATTTCTGGAAAATGAGAATAATATCCAAAAATAATATGTCACTTTATTGCACATACAAAAACAAATCTGTGCCACAGATCTGACTGTCCTGTTTCACAATTTCTGATGTTTTAATTGATTTATTTTTTTACCTTTTATTCTGATTTTACCCTTATTTGACCCCCATGCCATGAAGTTCTATGGTGGTTTGTATTTTCCATACCTTCGTGCTCTTCAGGTATGCACTTCTTTGTTGATTGAGTTCTATATTTTAGGAGTAACTAGCGGAAGACATCAAATAAAATTTTAGGTAAATTCAGATTCTCATCCTGAGCTGCTGCAGTGATTAGTGTGCTGCCTCTGATGCTCACAACCTATTAGAGCATCCCCATAGTCATTTTCCTCACTCCTGATGTTTTTATATATCTCACACTTTTAGGGTTTGGGGGTTGGTTTGTTTGTTTGTTTGCGGTTTTTGGTGGTTTGTTTGGTTTTGTTTTGCATATAAGGAGTGTGACTTTTCTTCTTATCTGGACTTTTCTCATTCATGGTTCTTGATTGATGTGGCCATTAGGTTAAATAGTAACTTAGATTCTTCATAGTCTTTGTCCTCCTCAAGAGTGAGTGGCTTGGAATTGAGTCTCTATAGAGTTGCATAAATAGAAGCCCTATATATTTTCAGTGGGGTTATTTTCTTGTTAGTACTAATGCATTCACATTTTATTTCACATGCTTGGTTTTTAAAATAAAAGCCTATGGCTCCTGAGGGGTGAACTAGCGTTTTCTAATTTTTATAAGCCTCTCCTCACACTGGTATTATCTGTAAACACTTGAGTCCATCAGGACCAAAGAATGGAACACAGTGTCAGTAAACAAATCACGTTTATTGCCTCCTAAGTGTTTACACAATGACAAAAATCAAGCCTCCAGGGAGTCATATTGTAAAAAGAAACAGTTGGTTTAAATTAGGTTTCCATGTGAAATATAGCTACTTTTTATGGATGTTGTGGGAACATAAACTGGAAGGAAAATCTGCACACTGATAAAATGAAGGGTTGATTTTTATTTGTTTAAATACAAACAGAATCATGTACTAAGATTTCTGATTCTGGCATTAATTAATTACGAGAGAAGTTGGTAGTATGGGCACACTTTGGAAGGTGGGATTTCTTTTTATTTCTTTGTGATCTTGCAAACAGATATTGCAAATTATCTGAAATGTTTGATGCATATAGGAATTAGCAAAACTGTGCATTAAATGCATCTAGTTTTATGAAATTAACCAAAACAAAGAAAATCCTATTTATCAACTTTCACTGTTCATATTGTTACCAAGGGTTGTTCACTGTGGGGCTGAGATCTATAAGCCATGTTAATGGGAATTTATACTGCAGATCTCTCCAGCAGCTTTAGAAATCAGCGCTAGCTGAAGCTGTCCATTTTCTTCTGTGGCATCAATGCATGCTCAGAATATCTTATATTAGGATGCAGTAGTTTTTTGTTTAATAAACATTTTTCTAGACTAGTTAATGATTTAACTGTTGTAATGTGAATCTATCACTGTGTAAGTTGTGTTTGCAATGCAAATTATCTGTCAAGTATGCATGAATGCTCCAAGTGACATTGCTTTGGCTGACCATACTGTCTGTTTGGTTTTACAAGGTGAGCTCGTGGGTTACCTGGCTGATCCTGACTGCAGGTTCTATGGAGGAGAAACGAGAAGTCTTCTCATACTTAGTACATGTGGCAAAATGCTGCTGGAATATGGGCAACTACAATGCTGTAATGGAATTCCTGGCAGGACTGAGGTACTGGCAGCTCTTCTTATTTTAAATGGCTTTTCAATGATAGGTTACACTGCAGCTTCTGTTAAGCAGATGTCTCTGGAGAACAATGAAACTAAATAAAAATCCATGGCTAAGCCACATCTTCTCATGCTGTGACTTTCTAGTAATCCCTTTTGGAAAAATGAAGCATGCTAAACCCTTCTTTTTTCTCTCAAAATGCTCTAAAGACTCCATCACTTTTCCTGATGCATTCTGAATATGTTGCATTAGAAAACTTTTTTTTTTTTAACAGAGATTTTTTAAAAGGTAAAAAGAAGATGGGAAAGCAGTTGTGGTTTATCTAATGAGCTACGACTAATGTAACTAACTTGGGGTTGGAGTCTCCAGAACATAAGTGAAACATAATTATGGTGATGCTCTAAAAGGATCAGTCTTAACTGGAAAAAAGAAACTACCCCAAAAAGGCAAAAAACCCCCAACAAGACCAAACAGCCAAATCTGTTTTTTAACCTCTCTGATTTATTTATACAGACTGATGTTGGGATCTCATCTTGACATGGTCTTATGTAGAAGGACTGCATTATCTCAAGGAGGAGAGAGTAGGTGCTCGAGGACAGCTCATTGTGTGCTTTCCAGGTTCATGCAGGGTAGGGCCAGGGGAGCAGGAAAGCAGTGCCCTAGCACTGGCAGTTCAGAGGGCAGCAAATAGGACTGAACAGGGAAGAGTTAAGATCAAGTTTCCCATCTCTTGGCTTTGACCCTCATTGTATAACATGTTTGGGTAACAAGGCTCTAAAGTGTTTGCATTGCTGTTCTTTGTGGTTTAGTAAGGATCTCATGGAGCTATTTGTTTATGGTTTTGGTATATAAAGCTCACTTGGAACACTCATAGGCATGGGGAGTATATTTCAGCAGAATACATCCACAATCTCTAAGCCACGTAAGTTATGAGGGAAAATGCAAAGCCAATTAAGGGCTTAATTTTTTTCTCTAATGCATCTGCACAGCACAAGAGAGACAGGAGAGGAAGGCTAGTGCTGATGAGCAGCATTTCTGGGACAGGGAGGGGAAGTGGGGGTAAGGGCAGTCTACTGTGATCTTTGGATCTTTTGGTATGTCTGAGGCCAGGGGTGGGAAGAAAGGCCATATGATTACATAGTAAGAGAACTTCCAGAGGTACTCACAATCCTTGGAGCTATTTCTGTTAGAAATCAGATTTTCTTTTCAGCTGCAGCTCTACACTGGTGTGTTAGAGCTTGAACATGGTCCTGACTTCCTTTTTTTTTCTGTGAAAATAAGTAATTTATTTTTTTCTGTGAAAATAAATAATTTATTTTGTGAGCAAATTGGGGAAGAAAACAATGTAATTTTTAAAAAATAAATTTAATGAAAACCCCCCAATTTTTGCTAGCTTTATGGATTGTTCGTAATACATCTGAAGGAATTTGTAAGAAACATTCTGGTTTATTTTTATGTTGTTTCCTTATTCTTTTCTAATTTCTTTATGGGCCCTTAGAAATTTTAGGCAATGACACAAAAAAAAGTGATAAGGAGCCTGCTGCTGTGTTTTATGCAGCTGGACTTTTATTAAAATGTGAAATACTGCTCCAGTAGATCAGACTGCTAGTTTCTCTTTTTTAGTTTTCTTTGATAATTCAAAGGGGGGAATTTTCATTGAAATAATGGTCTTGATTTCATTCATTCATTTCTGAGCAATTATAATTTCCTGTATTACATATATGCTGCGGGTGTTGGACTTGAAGATAAATAGTTCAGATTTTTTTAATGTTGCGATCTCTTCTTGCAATAGGTCAAGAAAAGTTTTAAAAATGTGGCAATTTATGGACCAGTCTGATATTGAAACCATGCGAAGTCTGAAGGATGCTATGGCACAACATGAGTCATCATCTGAGTACAGGAAAGTGGTCAACCGGGCACTCAATATTCCAGGCTGTAAAGTTGTTCCTTTCTGTGGTGTATTTTTAAAAGAGCTCTGTGAAGTTTTGGATGGAGCATCAAGCCTCATCAGACTCTGTCCCCGATATAACTCCCAGTATGAAACATTAGAGGTAAATGAGCTGAATATTCTAAGATGTTATGTTCTTAGCCAGTGCTTTATTTTATACAGTCTTACACAAAGGCATCATCTAATTAAAGCTTTCTAAACCAGACTGGTCAGTTACATGGACCTCAGTTTAATTCCCATAGTTCCTTAGCAATTTAGATCTGGTCGTTTGTTAGTGAAGGGAGCAACTCAAGGAAAAACTCTTTCTGTATTTCTGTATCAGAGTACTGAGAAATCAGCATCAGTAATAAAGGATCTTGTTTATACTTTGTATTAAGTAAGTATGTAAAGCCCAAAATGTGTAATTATTTTCTGCTAAATACTCTGACCTTCCTTAATTCACTGGGAATTGGAAGTTTTCAGTTCCTTAACAGAATTTAGAAGCTCAGCAGATCAAACTTTTCCTCTGTGGAGAGAGGCAATATTTTTGAGTTGTATTATTGTAGTTTTAATAGAAAAATGCCCCTGTGAGATCAGCAGTTACTTTAACTTGGATTACTTGATTCATGAAATGATTTGTCTGTTTTGGGTTGCAAGTAGGCACAAAATCCCATGGGAAGGAAGTGGGAAATATGCACTAAATATTCATAATAGTAAAAATTTCTGCAGTGAGAAGTAGATGACACAATGTTCTATTTGTAACTATACTAATCTTTTAAATATCTCTATAGTTTGTTTCAGATTACAGTGGACAAGATAATTTCTTACAACGAGTAGGCCAAGATGGTTTAAATAATCCAGAAAAAGAATCAACAACAAACAATATCTTTCAAACTATTCGGAGCTGCAATCGCAGCTTGGATTCGGAAGAGGGTGAAGATAATGTTAGTGAAGGGAGCAACTCAAGGAAAAACTCTTTGAAGGACAAAACCCGGTACCAGTAGGTCTTTTATTTATTATAAATAAATATTTATTTATTTTACTTACTATCATCACATGTATATGTCATGGTTTTAGTATTTGGTTTTCTTTTACCAAGGCTTGCTTTTAGAAATAAGAGCAACTTTAACATCTTCCCTTGTATTTATCCATTTCCAGTTCAGAACTTTTCTCCCCTGATACTCAACTGCTTGGAAACTCTCTGTATGGCTATATTTTCCCTCATGATGTAATTACTTCCTCTCATGATAAGGGTAAATCCTTTTTGTCTTACACAGAGCACTTTAAAAATCCACAGTTACAATTACAATTTTGATCTCTAGTGACAGGAATAGCACCAGGACATACTTGTTATCAGAGCTCAGAGCATTGTATTCTGCATGCTCAAGGCAGTGTTCTGCCCCTTTAAAAAAAAGGTTATTATCATTCAAAAGACTTCTTCTTTTAAGAACATGTTAATTTGAGGGGTTTCAATTTTGTCTAGAAAGCATTCATGTGTGAGTACACATTTTGAATTTTCAGGTTGCTGTAGTCCTGCTATTTTGCAAAGAAGTTTACTTCATTGGGAAAAAAAAGCCCAGTGTTCAGTAATCTGATTTCACTTTGAAGACCACTCTTGAAGACTAGTACTAGTCACCAGGAGGAAATACAGCAAATACAAAGTTTAGGACATCACATGATCTTCTAGAATGTTGCTTTGCAGAGAAGTTTCATTGCAAAGCCCATGTAGACATAGGTGGGTCAGGTCAGCTGTCAACTAAGTAACTGTGTTAGACTAACTTCAAATTAAGTAACAGAACTGTACTGCACTGAGGTGAAGCACTGTAAAATTATGTGAGAGCTTGCATAATAAAAAATACACAGTCAAGTCGCTGCTTGAGTTATTTTACTGATTATGTGTGTCAGAAATATCAATACGTTCATAACTATCTAACTAATTTCAGCTACTTAAACATTAAATCTAATAAGTGACTGCCTGAGAGGCAACTATTACCTTCCTGTTTAAAATGCATTTATTTCATTAACATGTAATTCTAAATTTCATTGCAAATAAATAATCATTATTTCCTGAAAGAATGGTTTCTAATAGAATTATTCACGTCTGGCTTTAGTTGCTTCTGGGAAGTGGTGCACTAGATTAAGCCAAGAAAGACAGACCCACTTCTCTGCCCACATATGTTAGCTCGTGACTTACTTCAGTCCTAACACTGGCTTCCAGGAATTGTTTTTTGTTAATTAATACGCTTTAGAATCAACCTGCAAATCATAGTTCAAATGGCAAATAAGCTAGGCATATAAAGATTTCACTTGGATGAACAAAATAGAAATTAAACAGGGTTCCTTTTTTTAATGTGTTTATGAAATAATTTATTGGGAAATTACTTATGCTTTATTCATTAATATAATCTAGCAAGTTGCACTCTAAACTAAAGTAGGAATTTAGTTTTCTAAAAAACCCAGTGGGAATCTGAAATGAAAATTTAAAATTTAAATGAACGAAACTGCAGATAGGTAATTAAAGTTGTTTTCTGGTTCCAGCTACTAACTACTCAGTTATGAGTATCTGTACTTCTGATGCAGTAAATAATGATTTTAACAGTAAAATACTTGTAGGAGAATACTTCTGAAAGTACTGATTTAACTCAAGTATCTCACAGGCTTTGGAAATTCCTTATTCATTTGCCATGTCTTTCCTGGCCATGCAGAGAGCTCAGTGAGGCACAGGAGCAAATTGCTACAGAGGCAGAAGGGCCAAGTTCTGTTGTACTTATATGGAGGCTGTGTTTGGTTTATTGTTACTGCTATGAACAGCATAAAGGGTTCTAAGGAAGAAATTTAGTCCTCTTTCTTGTGAGACCTGTCATATTTGCATACAGTGTTATAAAATCCAAATTATATCATAATTATGCATTATCTGATAATTGTAGTGTTGTGGTCATAAAGGCGGAAAAATACACTGCATAACATGTTTCTCATTACTTTATAATTATAAGAAAGATTTTCAATTAGTTTTTCTTTTGATAATTTGGATTAGTATTGTGGAACACGAATGTACCAAAGCTGGTAGGTTAATTTGATTTGAAGAAAATGAAAGGCATCTAATAGAATCAGTGGGCAGTGGGTATAATTACTTTCCTAGTTGCGTTAGCAAATGAGCTCTATCACTTTGTAGTCAGTGACCCATCTAATTGCCCTGGATTTCTGTACATGCCAGATAAATATCAAATATTAATCTTTCTTAGAACTCTTTTCTGACAATTAATAATTCTTTTAAAAAATAGACAGGAAAATGAAAAAAAAAACCAACAAATTTGAAATAGAGTTTTTATGGAATTGTTAATTATTGAGTGACCTGTGAAGATACTCCTGACTTTGAATCTTGCTTCATTAGCCTGATCTTATCTTCACTTTTAAGCTTCTCCAATTACAGTACATAACATATAAAATAATAGGGGAAAGCCTCCACTTTTTTTCTTTTTGTATACCTTATAATTATCCCCTCTAAAACCGCAATCTGTGTGACTGTTTTCCTTTATCTTTTCATTTTCTTGCCTCTCAGTGCAGCACATGCAAAGAAAGCCCCTGGTCCAGCCCAGGCTCTGTAAGTGCTCTCAGTAACTGGCAGTGGTGTCACTTTTGGCAGCTTGTGTCAGAGGTTCCATTTCTGTGTGTGGTTACATGTGTGTGCTTGGCTTACCTGCTTCTTACACATTTTAATCTGAAGCCTGCAACATGTGAAACAAGGCATAAAGAAAGCTCTGCCATTTCTGTCTCTGCTATAACAGGCTCCTCCTGCCATGCACAGCTACTCTCTGAATACATTTTATTGCATTTTTACAGAGACTTGTTTGATTGTTTTGAGGGCATAGGGGAGAAAGAGATGCTTCAGTTGTTTGTTTCATTTTAAAATGTTAATTTTATATAACACAGGTATATGTTTCAATTTACACGTGTCTGGTAAGACTCTAATAAGACAATTTATATCAGCTCAGTTAAAACACATGACCTTTATTTGTAGGAATATTTCTTAAAGAGACAAAGCTGCACTTAAGACTGATGCAGTTATTTTGTCAGTCCTTTCACCACAAGCAATAAAACCTCAACTATTTGCCACTTCTTTATAAATTTGGTGAAGAGACAGAGATCTCATCAATTAATAAATTCATAGAGGAATCATTGCTGTATGGAATAAGGGAAAAATTCAGATTAATTTGTCATCCAGGTAGAGGAGAGTTTGAGGAAAACCTGATGGTCATCTGTGCTGTTTAGCACTGGGGGAGATGGTGTATGTGACCTGGAAACACGAGTCATCTTTGGCTTAGCTGGTAGGTAAGGGACAGGAACTGGGAGTACTGTGGTCATAGGAAGGGGAGACAAAGAGAGTATTAGGACAAGATGTCTTGAAGGATATGTAGAGGAAGATGGTTTGGATTTTATTGCCTGGATATCCTTAGGAAAATGTGCTTCATTAGTTCGGTTGTACACAGAATAGTTTGTCCTTTTTTATGGTCACTGAAGTACCCAAATATTGAACATTTGTGCATTCATACACATTAGAAGCTTCTGCAGGAAAGACATTTCATTTAAACCACGTCTTCTATTTGCTCAGTATTGTTGCTCTGTATCTACTGTTCCTAATTTTAGCAAAATATTTCAGAAATTTTGGTTGCTGCATACAAGTATTATGTTAATATTTTCCTCAAGTAAAATAAAATTTCTTACGAAAAGTATCTGATAAAATTCTTTGTGCATTCTTATGAGGAAGGCATGTGTTTTAACCAGTACTTCACTAGTGTTAATCAGAATATTATATAATGTGAAAGGTCTGCACATGAAATCAGTAATAGAACAGAGATTAGGAGTCCTATCTGAAATGCACTACATCCTGCTAACAGTTTCCACATATGGCACTTAATATTTCGGCTGAAACAATCTTATGCAGAGGATTTACAAACTGGAATCACTTGGCTTTAAGAACCAATCAGACACTTTTTATTATTAATGCGAAGTTTGGAAAGTTCTGGGAAAAATAATCATATTGTTTCAGGAGTCATAAGTAATTGTAGCAGCATCTCTTAATTGATGCAAAATTGCAATAACATAAATTGTAATACTTCACAAACTACACAAGTTCCTGTAAGTCCCAGTTATATAGTGATGATAGTATTCCATTTATTTAAACTACAGCAGAAGAAATAATCATCAAGAATAGCATATATCAGCACATGCATCACTAAATATAAATCTCTCATCTTTGCTTTGCAGATTTCTCATCGGAGATCTTTCAGATTCTGAAAGTGACATATTTGAGCAGTTGAAAGAGTGGGACACAAGTTCAGCGGAAGAGCAGCAAAAGGCTTTCTGCCATGGGATAGAACTCATTCCCTGGTACGTGTTGTCCATCAGGGCTGACGTCCATCAGTTCATGCAACAAGGGGCAACCGTCATTCACTATGACCAGGAGACACATCTCTCAGCTCGCTGCTTTCTTCAGCTCCAGCCTGACAATAGTACTTTGACTTGGACTAAACCCACAACAGTTTGCCCTGCAAATGCTAAGGCAAAACTGAGTGTGCTGGGCAATACTGCTGAGCTTGGTAAATACCAGTTTCTTGGTAATACTGGACTGGTGGAAGGCTTTTTGGACTTGTTTTCAGCCAAGGCTGTATATATGGGACACTCGGGCATTGATATGCACACTGTGTGTGTTCAAAATAAACTTTGCAATATGTCCCTTGAAGAAAATGGTATAACACTACTTTATGGACTTCATACTACTGATAATAAGTTGCTGCACTTTGTTGCTCCAAAATACACTGCCAGAATGCTGTATGATGGATTGCTGGAACTGACTAAAGCTGTAAGAAAAATGAGGAGATTTCCTGATCAAAGACTACAGTGGCTACGGAAACAGTATGTCAGCCTTTACCAGGTAAAAGATGCTGTGATTCTCTATAAAAAAGTTCAAAGATATCAACGGCTTAATGTAATGCAATTAGTTTCTATCGTAAGTAAGATCAGATTAGAGATTAACGCTAAATCTCCAACTTTGTAACATGGCCTAAGCAGCAAGATCTGATTCTTCACACAAGGTTATGTCAAACTTTGCAAGTTTTCAATACCCTGAGGTTAAATTTTTTGTCTTACAAAGCTCTTTATGTTTAGAGTTTTGGAATAAGTATTTTATTAAAGAAAAAAGCAATGATTGTACTTAAAAAGGGTGCCAAAATAATGAGTCATAATAGTTAGGGCCAAAAACAGCCCCAAAGCAGCAAACAACCCTGGGGAATTCACTCAGTAATCAAAATTTGCCTCCTCTTGATGTTTCTTTCATTGATTCCTCAGAAATGTCTATATTGTTGCTTTAAAAATGTGTTCTTATTCTCCTTGTTTTGTTAACACTGAGAATCTTTGCAGGAGGATGGAAGGTTTGAAGGCCCAACCTTGGCTCAGGCTGTTGAGCTGTTTGGAGGCAGACGATGGAGTGCAAGAAGCACAGGCACGGGATCTCTCACCAAAAGCGCTGAGAAGCCCAATGTGCAGAGAAACAACACTCTGGGAATCAGCACAGCTAAGAAAAAGAAGAAAGTACTCATCAGGGTAGAATATTTTGTTATTCGTGTGTCTTGTTTCCTTCTTGCAGTCACTGTGTAGCTGTGTTCTGAACCAGAGAAGAGAAATTGGATGATGATTTTAAAACTGTTTATTGTAGTTTCAGGTTTGAGGATTATTGTTTTCCAATAGTTTGTTCTTTAGTCATGCTTGCAGCATTGTTAGGACATGTGTGTGCCGGGGCTAGCAGAATGGGACAGAATCTTCTTGCAACCTTTAGGTGCTACCTCAGTATAAAGATAAAATACTGGTGGTGATTAAATCATAATGTGGAAAGTGGTGTCCGGAGGTTGGTGTAATTTTTTTAATCCTTTTTGTTTTCATGTTTTGAAAAACACTACCATGGTTACTCCACATTGCATTAGCACCCATTTTATCTTTATCTTTCTGTGGGTGACAGAAACACAACCTAGGCTGGCAGTCTCCTCTCTTTTCCTGGACAGAACTGCTTTCAGCAGTAGGCAGGAGAGAGGAAAATGCAGGACTAGCACCTCAACACTACCAACATTTTCTAGTGGGCAGGTAGAAAGATTCTTAAAGGACAAGACCCATCCCCTTTAGGGCTCCAGTGCACCAGTGAAATAGTGTAAAACCAGCTGCAACATTCTAGAGAGGCACAATCATTGTCATCTTCTGTGTGATGTCAAACTGAGGTAACAACCTCATGGTCCCACGTGTGACTATCTATGTGTTTAAGCTTTTCTTTTCTACTGGTATTGGCCTCACAGGAGTCTGTTTCATAAAGAATGGCTGATTTATCTCATGCGTTTGCTACAGATTGTACTGAAATGAAATGGAAGTAGTGGGTTTGGGATGTTTATTATGGGGCTCATTATTTCTAGGGTGAAAGCGGAGAAGCCACTGATGATGAAATGGCAACTCGGAAGGCAAAAAGCTGTAAGGAATATCGTAATAGAAGTGGTTCAGATCCCCAAGATATTGATGAACAGGAAGAACCAGGTAAATATATTACTTTAGTACTTAAAAACCTATCACAGTTTTGCTCAAAGCCTTTTATGCAGGCATTTTTTGTAGTGTTAAAAATAAACTTAGAAAGCTACTTTTGCAATTGAAGCTCCAAATCTGTGAACTCTGAAATTAATTTCTTTAGTTGTTCATGATTGTTCTTTCATTTAGTTTCAGTAGCATTCCCTTTCGATTCAGATAAAATACATTTGTAAGTGTTGTTCAACACATACTTTTTTGATTGTTTGGGTACAAATCTAGAATCCTGCTAGTGTCTTACTGTGCTTTAATGAATTTTCATATAGGTCTCCTGGACAAATGCATTTTTTTTGGGTGAGATGTTGTAATTGTGACAAAAACTTCTGTTTTCTCCTTAGATCAAAATATTATTATTAATGCTTCTCCATCTAACAACGTGCCGTCAAGAAGAGCTCACTCTCTGACGGCGTCTGGGTCTCCCAACTTAGGAGCTACATCATCTTCACCAGCAAGACCAGTCTCCTCTCCTGTAATATCGTCAAGCAAAAGTCAATCGAGGTAAGGGCAAAATCCATGCTCTGATTTAAAAAGAAAAGAAGTTACTTTTTCTTATTTATTATCAAATGCAGGGTTTGGGCCAAAACTGGCAAAATCTGACAAAGACAGCGCCAGAAATGTCATTAGCCTTTTTGTGGAGGTCTAAAACACAGTGTAGAACAACACAAGGCATTTAAGCTGAAATGCCATGAATCTAAGGATGGCTTTGTAGCAAGTCCCTGAGCAGCATGTTTCAGTTTATATCTGTTACAGAAGCAGATTGGAATGCTGTTCCAAAACTACACAAATACAGAGTTTAACTCGTTCTCCAGATCTCCTCCAAAACATAGTTATAGGCATTTTCTGTGTATTGAAAATCAACAGAAATGTTATAGATGTCTGAAGTTCTGAGGTTTCTCAGCACAAATAATTTCTACCTGGGGGGGTAATAACTTCTGTTGGTGATGACTGCAGTACTGTCTTGGAAATTGGAGGAACTGATTTGGAATCTTTCTCTTACAGGCCTCTTTTTCTTGAACATTCATCCTTTTTGTGCTGCTTAGGCAGTGTAAAACATTATGCTGTTGCAATATGTGCAGTAACATAGTGCCCTATTATATTAATTCTGTAAATGCTAATGGTAATGGTAGTAATAACTACAGTATTAATAATATGTCAGGGCTGTGGACAGTATTTAATGACAAACAAGAAGACAATCTCAACAGAGGCTTTCCAGTGCCTTTTTGGAGAAGGAATGCTGAAATACCGTTATGAGTGTGAATTTTGGGGGTTCCAGGAGAGAAACAGTAAACAATGGAAGAGATTACAGCTGCTGATAGAACATTATATTTGAAGACACATGTCTTGTGCAATGGTTTCTGTTGTGTATTTATTGGGAGTTGTATTTATACTTAAAACAGTTGGATTTGGCAACAGGTGTAAGTAGAGCCACCTGTGAACATGTGTGGTTGGGTTAACACTGCTTTGTGAACCTCTGTGTTCTTTTTGTTTTTCACTGTCTTTCACAAACTTGGATTTGTCTTGTAAGCAATTTTTTGTAAGGGTAAGAATAGATTTCTTTTACATTGAACTGAAGAAAAATTTACTATCTCTGAAAAAGGATTCTGTGTTTTGCAAATCTGCTTTTTGCTTTTATGCCAAAATAGTTGTTGTTTCTAAATGAGATTAAAAGGCTCAATGGAGAACTCTCAGTCCCTGGGAAAGGACAGCTAATGTTCCTTTAAATCCTCTCAGGACTGGGTTTCTGCATGGATCTGTGTGTAGCTAAGCACTGGGGACCTCCCCCAGTTATCCCAGGTTTTCCCTGGCAAAGTTGTCTGCACCTCCACAGCATTGCTTTGCAGAACAGTCCCAAATTTGCTATGACCCTTCTTCTACAACTTGCTCAGGATGTAGCTTATGGCTGTTTCATCTGTCTGGAAGAAGTCTTTCTCAGAACAGATATACATGTTTTACCCATTATCTTGACCCAGTTTTCATGAGCCATTAAGACATTTGGAGCACTGGAGAGAGTTTTGTCATGAACACAGGTAGCTTGCAGCTGCTTTTGTCATTCCTTCAAAGCAGATGGGCATCTGATGAATTTCCAAGTTCCTAGGAAATGCCACTTGTAAGGTGGAGGAAGCAGGAGGATGGTTCATAAGGCCACTGGGACACAGAGCACAGGATACAGAAGTCTAGAGATGGGGGCTTTTTTGGGAAGGGAGAGTAAACTTCCTCTCATTAATTATCTACAGGTGTAATCCAGACTCATACTAATTGCAGTTTTGGTTGTTGGTGATGGTGGGGTTTTCTTGGGGGGTTTTGGCTTTTTTTTTTGCTTTTTTTTTTTTGCCTTTTTTTTTTTTACCTTTTGTTTGTATTTATTTCCCATTATTCTGGAAAATAATCTTTAGTGATCAGATTGGGTGAAATGCTGAGCATTTTCTTCTGCTCTTCGTCTCCCATTTGGTATTCTGCAGTTCCAATCTGTTTTCTGGAATCTAGAGACTTTCCTCATCATTGTTTATTTTTCCTGTCTGATAAAAATGCTAGGAATTATTTTAGCTAAAAAAAGTTATATGAAGCATGTCAGTACTTGCCATAGTGATGGCAAACAAATTGAATATTATCAACTAAAGTAGATGGTATTTTTTAATACTTTCAAAACACATTTTGTTTTCAATTGTATGCATCTATCCCATGCCAGGAGTAAACTCAGGGATCTGGTCCAGCATATTTGTGTAGAAAGTCACCTGCTTGCAGGCATGTCTTTAGGAATACTGAACAAGCTGGTCCTGTTTTTCCATCACAGCTGTCAGAACTATTTGTACAGAACCTGATGGCAGAATTCATAGAAGAATGAATCTCTGTATATTTGAACATTACAGAGCAGTAAAATTTGATGTTTTGAAGGAGATACTGTAACTTGTGCAGTTAATTATGGTTTAAACTAGATAGTTCTTGGTATTTTGTGTTGTTGCTTAGATCCTGCCCTTTTCAGGATGCTGTTGCTGGCAGATCCCATTCCTGTAATATGTTCATTGGTGTTTAGGCTCAGGAAGGGGCTGAAGAGCTCAGCCCCTCCTTGCAAGTTACTCCATGTAGTTCGCTAAGGACTTGTTCATACTGCTCAAGTCAGGGCCTAACTGCACTTAGCAGTGTAAATCCTCTAGAATCCTAAAGATTTGGGGATGTGACTTTTCGAAATGTGCTGGTTCTACTTCAAAAACCTTGTTCAGTTGAACAACTTAGATTAATGATTGCAGTTACAGAACAATCTATTTTATTATTTCATCTTCAATGAACCTCACACACAGCCTGCATTACAAGAATACTGACATTGTTTTCTTTAAAGGGAAAATAAGTGCTTTCATTTTGCCATGTGCATCAGGCCTTTTTCCACATTTCCACATTCCATATGAAAGTTTTAAATTGCATAAGAGACATTTTTCATTCTGATAAAGTCTGCAGTTGTCTTGAAAAAAAATAGCTGCTATAAAGCAAGAAGGTAAGAAAACATCATTATGCATCTTATAAGATGCTTTATTTGCTTCTTCCAGATATTGGTTATAAATGCATTAAGGAGAGCACAAATAAACTGTTAATACACTAATGCATAACATTTCAATTAAGTAGAAGTTTAATGTAACCAAACTACAGCAGTCTTTTTCTGATTTAGCACATGGAGCAGCAGTAGCTGGCACGGCCGTGTCAAAGGAGGAATGAAGGGATTTCAGAACTTCATGGTGTCTGATAGTAACATGACTTTTGTGGAATTTGTAGAGCTCTTCAAATCTTTCAGGTAAAAGATATTTTCTTCTGTGCTAATTTCATTCATCCAAGTTTATAAAAGAGCAAAACTTGAACTTTTCCACTCTTTTTGCAGTGTCCGTAGTCGCAAGGATCTGAAAGACCTTTTTGATGTTTATGCTGTGCCTTGCAATCGAGCTGGCTTAGACCCTGCTCCGCTTTATACCAATTTGAAGATTGATGAAAATAGCAGTGGATTCCAGCCTGATTTAGGTTTGTTAAAGAGAAAAATGCAACTGTTAGACTGCTGAGCAACTTCAGTTATCTGCCTTAATAAAATGTGTCTCCGTCAGTCTCATTATCAGTTCTAAGTTTAAGTAGAGAACTGCTGCTATGCCTTCACTAATACCTAGTTAGCAGGATATAAGACAAAAACGAAGGGAAGGAAAAGTATTCCAGATTTCCATTAGCCAGATATATTTGTAACTGGTAAGAGCAGAGGAATAAAACTCGTTGCTGAATGTCTGAGCTCAGGGATCTGTACAGGTTACAGGAGCCCTGGAAGGGCTAAAACACTGAACAAATACAGGGAGGAGAAATGAGGAGGCTGTGCCCTGTGTCACATTTGGCTGGTTTTTTTCTTATCTAGTTTCCTAGTGGATCTGCTTTATGCGGAATAAAGGGGAAGGAAGCCTCTGTCCTCCTTTACATTCCTCAGTTACCATAATCTAAGTCTGGGACTTTGGCCACATGTAAAGAAAACAGACTTTCTGCCAAGCAGCTTGTGGGGAGGGTGCAGAACAATTGGCATATGAAACTGGAAGAAGATAAAGTGTGATTGAACAGGAAGGGTGTGGGGTTGCACACAGTGAAGGAAAGGCTTTGAGGCTGTTTGTGCTGGTGAGAGGGAGCAGGCGAGTCCTGGTGTGTAGGAGGCTGTGGATCCATGTTAAAAGTTCCAGGATTTTGTTCAGAGTAAGTGGACACCTGTAGTCCACTCACATGCAAGATAATGTTCTTTTATTAGTGGGTAGAAACAAAATAGTTTTGTTCTAATTTACTGTGTCAGTGCCAAAACACCCAGTGAGATATTTGTGTGTATCATATACTATATTGTATTCTATACAGAATATGTATTACACATAATTGTTTAGCTTATATTTTTATTTCCTCATTTTTCTTTTAAGACTTGTTGACTAGAAATGTTTCAGACCTTGGTTTGTTCATTAAGAGCAGGCAGCAGCTATCAGACAACCAGAGGCAAATATCTGATGCCATTGCTGCTGCCAGCATTGTAACCAATGGTACTGGAGTTGAAAGCACATCACTGGGAGTATTTGGAGTAGGAATCCAGCAGCTGAACGACTTCCTAGTGAATTGCCAAGGAGAGCACTGCACCTATGATGAAATCCTCAGTATTATCCAGGTCTGCAATACAAATATCTTGCATTTCCTTTTTACTAGAATTCCTGATACTTGCATTTTCCCCATTAATGTTGTATGCTGTTCAGAATAGCATCTGTGTGGGTATCTCCTTTCACACTGATATTGTCTCTACAGTTTACTTGACTTTAAAATTTCATACTGTCTTTACTTCGGGCTAGAAAATGTTATGGATGTCCATAAATATCCAGAGCAAACATGAACATTTTATTCCCTTTTGTACTATGGCTCAAGATTTTAGAAAATATGTAGAAAAATTTTTATTCCTCCAAGCATGCGTAATTGATATACTCCAAAACTAAGCCCCCATTTAGGAGTTAACAAAGGCTAAAAACTATATATAACTATCCACTTATAAGGTAGAATTACAGAGTTTAAAAGACAGAAATTCTGTAGAAACTTTAAGCTGGAATACCACAACTCTCATTGAGATGGTGGTGTGTTGTTTTTAAGCATACTTGATAGGTCACCGGATCATACATCTTTCTTAATTTCAATTTAATTGGTCTCTCAGCTTTGAACAAGAGGTTGGATTGGGTGATCTTCCAACATCCCTTTCAACCTGAATGGTTCTTTGATTTATCGTTACGATTGTAGTATGTATGTGTAGTTACTTGTAAAACAAAGTTTGCAGGCACCTGATTACTTCATCCACAAAATGACTGTGTTTACATGCTAACTGTTTAGTGCTGTGAGCAGACTACATATAAAAACATGACAAAGACATATTTCTAAGAATTGTTATTATGTATATCTTTGATTTCTTCTTTCTTATAGAAATTTGAACCTAGTGTGAACATGTGCCAGCAGGGGCTGCTATCTTTTGAAGGATTTGCAAGGTAATTACTTATGTGCTAATTTTTATATATGCATAAATACATATATGTATATATATATGTAAAAAGATGATACTAGTGTATTGATGTTTCTTGGAAAGTCACAAAATTCTCAGCACAGCATAAAATTTGCCCATATCTTCTCACTTCCAGATTTTTGATGGATAAAGACAACTTTGCTTCCAAAAATGATGAATCACAGGAGAATGCTGAGGACTTGCACTTTCCTCTCTCATATTACTACATAGAATCCTCACACAATACTTACCTTACTGGCCATCAGCTTAAAGGGGAGTCCTCAGTGGAGCTCTACAGCCAGGTATGCAGGACTGGATTGTGTAGCTTTCAACATGAGCTTGTTTGTTTTACTGACAAGTTTCAAGAACATGACCTTTTTGCTTTGAAAATCTAAATGTCCTAAACCCCTGCTTGCAAAACGTTGGAAAACATGATGTGTGGGAAAGCTGCCTGTAAGCACAGTTGTGCTCAAATGTCTTTTCTAAGGCAAAAAAATGGGTTTAGTTTGAGATTCATAGCATTTAGACACCAGTCGGTCTGACCCAACCTACTAAAATTAGACTTTCCCACAGGAAAGACTGATCTAATATTTTAGTTCATTCAGATGTCAGAAACACTACTGAAATACTGTACATTGCACTGCAAAGACAAATTTCAAATAGAGCTGTAACTTCTAAAAACGTTACTTCTAGGAATATTCTGCAGTTTTTAGACTTTATGCCTGATCAGTGGTGATCAGGGAAGGAACAATTTGTCCCTTGGGCTTTCAGTTCCGTGTTTGTTTGTATATATATATATTTGTATGTCTGTATGTTTACAAAATGCTGGAGAAAGCATCAAACTTCCTGTCAGTAGTGTTTTCCTTATGCTGAGAGTTAATGACTCACCACTGAGATAGGACTCATCTGGAGTCCCATGTGCTCCTTCACCTGGGACTATAGACAGGGAGGTGAGGCTGTGTTAGGAAATTCTGAGTAACATGAATGCAATGAGTAGTGCAATTGCAGAGGTTCCTGTAGTAGCACTGCACAGTGATCTTAGTATTGTGTTGATAATAGAGGGGAAGTGAGATAGAGATCAACTGCCTTCAAAGTTTGAATGATTAAGAAAAGCTTCTTCCTGTCCCTCAAGTAGTGTTGCCAGCTGAAGAGGCACTTGGTTCTGGCTCAGTGTGTCTGGCTCTCATAGAAGTGGTGGAGTGCCAGCTGTGGACACAACTGTCTGAAATCAAATTATTCAGGTTTTGAGCAGCAGTAATTTTTTCTTTGTTCGTGAATGGTTTTGCTGGAAATGGGTTTGATTGTTGAGATCTTTTAATTTGGTAAAATATTAAATTGTAGTATAGATGACAAGCATGCTAAATACTGATAGCAATAATAAGCTGAGCTACCAAAAGATGGGTTAGCTCATCTCTTCCTTCATCCTTCCTCTGCTTCCTTCATTGGTTTTTGTAGCGATGCCTTTCTGAAATAAATAAATGAATAATTAGAACATTGATGAATGAATTGATGGCTGTAAATTAGCTTAACATTTGATCAAGATGGCCTGGAACATTTCCATTTTAACTATCCTCATAGAAGTTTCTTAAGACTTCATTTTCAGACTGTCTTTTATTTATAAAGCTAACAATAATTTAAAAACCCGGCAAACAAACTTCAGATGCTTTCCCCATAAGCTGTCCTGGGAGCAACCTGAAATAAATTGCCATGTTGCTTTATAGCTGTTTTTGCAGGTGGAAATACAGGAATGTTTCTCTCTCAGAAAATTAAGCTATACGGTAAGAACCACCTCCTGCAAACAGATTCCATGTGTCCCATACAATACCATGAATCTCAAAGCTTTATGGTAATTCTCCCAAGAACATACACTCTTTGCTTAATTTTTCCCATTCTTTTTCAATGGGAAATAAGGAATTCAGTTAGGGAATGCAGTTAGCTGGGGACTGTACCTTCTGTGAGCTATTTACTTCACAGAGATTGCTCTTTGAAGCAATTTTTCTGAATCACTGGGCTTTTGTTCAGCTCTGCAATGTCTGACTTCTGCTTTGATGGTATGATATTGTGGCTTAGATGTGCTTACACTGTTCAATTGCATTGTAGGTTCTTTTACAAGGCTGCAGAAGCGTAGAATTGGACTGCTGGGATGGTGATGATGGGATGCCTATCATTTATCATGGGCACACTCTTACTACAAAGATTTCTTTTAAGGTATGCTGGTAATTGCATGTGGCAACAAAAAAATGAGAAGTTATTTTTTCTGTAACAAAGGGAAAAAATAATTGCCTAGTAGACAAACACAAATTCTAATGGACTAAATTCTAATAGAATATAAACTATAGATTATGTCAGACATGAAATTCTCAGTGGTAAATATGCTTTCAAATTAGTTTTTGTAGCATATGTAGAGTAATCTTCTGTCATTTTGTTGTTACATAAATAACAAAAGTAGGTGTTGCCAGTTGTGTTGTAACAAGATGCCCTCTTGCTTCCAAAGCACGGGGTGGCCTCTTCCTCCTTACAGAGGAAAGCAGATGCCTCCCCTCTCAGCTCACAGTAACTGAAGGCTGCAGGGTGCTCCCATGTTCTCTCAGTGCCTGTCTCTCTCCCGCAGGAGGTGGTTGAAGCCATCGATCGCAACGCGTTCGTCACCTCCGACATGCCGGTCATCATCTCCATAGAGAACCACTGCTCGCTGCCCCAGCAGCGCAAGATGGCCGAGATCTTCAAGGTAGGCCCTCAGCTGCCGGGGGTTATGCCGAGCACATGCCCTGGGGTTTTCCATAATGCATCACCTGTTCGTGATATTTCAGAATGTGTTTGGAGATAAGCTGGTGACGAAGTTTTTATTTGAGAGTGACTTTTCTGATGATCCCATGCTGCCTTCCCCTGGCCAACTGAGAAGAAAAATCCTGCTGAAAAACAAGAAGCTGAAAGCCCATCAAACACCAGTGGATATACTGAAACAAAAGGTAAACTCCTTCATAAGAGCAAGCAGTGAGACCCAACTCTTGTCAGAAATAGTTCATTTGTGTTTGAAGTTTTTGCTAGTCCCATATGTACAGCAGAATAATCTAATGCATGTTCATGCTTGGAAAACTCACAGTGGATTGCAGTACTTTCAAATAAGTAGACAACACATATAGTAAATTATAGCTACAGCTGAACTAAATTTTAGTGTATATTAGTTTTATAAAATTTCATAATACTACAATTAACACCACATGCCCTGTGTGACAAACATAAATGAATCTTTTTCTCTGAGGCTATAACATTTACTATTCATGTTTATTGAGAAGTCGGCATATGCATTGAGTATGTGTGTATATCTACAGTATGTAGTGATTTTTGGTAGAGTTCTGCTTTGTTTCTTTTTTCAAATTCAAGCCAGGCAAATACTCGAGTTTTTATTGACTTCTTGTGGGGTAATCTGTTATCAAGTACTGTTTATTCCCATGTGAGCATTTTTTTGATGTCTAAAAATTAGGGCTGCATCTCAAGTAGTCTCAATCTAATAATGTCTATGGTTAGTCAGCAGTTTGATTGGATCTTTGAAAACTAACTTCCATTACCCAAAATGTAAACACAATTGCATTAGACTTAAATTCTTGTTATCAGACGAGTAAATCACACTGATCATACCAGTGTATGGATATTCTCCATCTTATGAAGGAGTATTTAACTGTTTTTGAAACAGCCTATCTCAGACTGGAAAAAGGCAGTCTTTAATGATGTGCAACTTGTACATTTTCCCATAATTAATTAGGTTTCATGTCTTACTGGTTTTCTTGCAACATAAGTTCTCTTTACATTCAAACCCCTGAAGTGGTATTTTAGCTTGATCTTAACAATCTTACTTATTTCTCACTTAATGTGTTCGGTGCTTTCATATAAACAAAACAAGATTCAAACAGTGATGAAAACTCTTTTTCTTTTTAAAGGTACTTAGCAATAAAGTAGTAAGTGTTTCTGTTGTTCTATAGGCTCACCAGCTGGCACATTTGCAAGCACAGGCTAGCAATGGTGCTAGCAACCCCACACCTACCAATGAAGAGGAAGAAGATGAAGAGGATGAATATGACTATGACTATGAATCTCTCTCTGATGGTGATTATATTTATTTATTTGTTTGTTACAGTGCTTTTGTTAGAACTGTAATAATAAGACATGAATATTCTAGTTCAGGAATGAGCTGGGTAAGCAGTGTCCTTGCACGAGTCTGAAAAGGCTGAAATTCTTCAGCTGGTAGAGAGGAGGACTGAGGGGTGAATTGGAAGCAGGTTTACTTAGTCATGAAGTGGTGGATTAAGGGAAGCACAGAGTCTTGTTAGATTCTTGTTAGATTCTGTTAGATTCAAGTTACTTGTTAGATCTAGGAGGTGCTCAGTAAAACAAGTGGAAGATCAGTCTGAAACAGGTAAAATACTTGTTTGTGCAGCTGGTAGTAAACTTCCAGTATGTGCTGCCATGGGAAATTGCAGAGCCAAATGGCATGAGCATATTAAAAAAAAAAAGGATTGGACAAATTCCTGGACAGATTTATAAGCAAATGTTATAGGTAGCAGTATTTGGTCCAACATCCCTACTAACCAGTGATTGTGGTTGTTGGGGTGGTGATTAGTGGCTGTTAGGAAGAGAGTACTGGGCTAGATGGACAACTGGTCGGACACAGCTGGGGATGTTCTCCTGAGTGGACAGTGAAGTATTGCTTCTGGTGGGGACCCCTTCAAGTTTAAGGGTGCCATGTTCAGAGAAGATGTAGGACTTCTTTCCAGGTGGTCTCTTCTTTACGTTACTTGCTTCTGTGTTTAGTGATTTAAAAAATATTCATAAAGTTAATGAATGCAGTTCAAGACTTGACACTGCTTGTGGAATAGCAGTGTTATTTATGAGTTTGATGTCAATGCTGCCTTCAGTTGTGTTTTGCCTGAAAGTTGGCCTAGCTGGCTACTTGAGTATACTGTTTGTGAGGAACAGGGTGGAGATGATGGAGATGTAAATTGCTGTGAAAACTCAGATCTTTGCTAACAGACTTGCCAAGGAAATTTTGAAAACCGATTGCAGTAAGTGACTTTTGAGCACTGTTCTAGTTAAGAGAAGGTTTGAGAAGTCTGAAGCTAGCAAGAAACATTCACACCTTCAGGTGTATGAAGGAATCTGCAGCATGGTTTACTACTTTATCACAATGATTATTCTTTGAAGTCTTTAATTATGTTAATATTTTGTTAAACTAATCTAAATAATGGTCTGTAAACTTTCTAAAAGAGATTCAGTTTTATTCTTCTTACCAATACATTTTTTTGCATAAAGCTAGTAGTTTTACAACTGACACTTACTTTTCATTTCTCTGGCTCTAAATCTTAATTCCCTTTACTCTTATTCCCTCTCTGACTCGTTTCCCTTTAGCTGATGTCCTTAATGCTTCTCCTGCTCCTAACAGCCAGGAAGGTAAAAGCCACTTGGTTGAGCATTTTAACTGCATGAAAATCAGCACTGCATCTTCAGCCTGTTCAATGTGACAGTGTGAATATATAGTTCATATTATAAATGCAAGCAGATATTCTTATATGGCATTGTTAACTGGTCAGGAACTGTTAGAAGCCTGCATGTGTGACACTTGTTATGCATAAAAAGAATATGGTCAAAGCATCAGGAATAAATTGCAACCATTCCTTTTATGACAACTGCAATATTTTAGTCCAAAAAGACCACATCATTACTAGGTATACTATTCTCTGAAAAATATGTAGCTTTGAAGAGGTATTTCTGTAGATGTGAAAAATACTTGTGCATGGTGGAAGTAAGGAGAGGGAAACCAAAACTTGCTGTACAAAATGTGTACATATTTGATGGAATTAACTATGCTTGGACTTTGGCATTTTTTTATCATTCAGGAATATCAGTTGTTTTCAGATGGAAAACTTAATTCATTAGGTGGTTTGATTTTAAAGGTCTTCTGAGCACAAAAGGATGGGCTTTAAAGAAAGGGCAATGTCTTAACCAAACTCAAGCATTAAATTTTTAAATAGAAGGTTACTACCAGAGGATGATGCTTTGACCAGAAAATGCATTTTTTTAGCATCTGATTATTCATGTTAGATTCACAGCACTGTCCATAAATATTGTTAATTCAAATTAAATTTCCAGTTGAAATTGTTTGGCTTTATGTTTATTAAAATCACATTAATTTTTAGATAATATTCTTGAAGACCGACCTGAGAATAAATTATCAAGTGATAAACTGCAGTTTGAATATAATGAAGAGACTGCCAAACGACTAAAGAAGGCTGATTGTGCTACTTACAATAATAAAGGAAAGGTACTTCTGCTTTTTCCCACTTTCTTCTCCACTGCACTTTGATATATAATCAGGTTCAAAAGGATTTGGAGAGTTAGGGTAACTGAGACATCAGATAGCAAATGCACTTTAATGAAGGAAAAGCAATAGAAAGCGTAGATGGACACCAGAGAAAATAGCCTAAGTAGAACAAATGCTCAACATATTGTTCAAGAAAAGTCCTCAGAGGTTATAGTATACATAGGCTGCTGGGCTGAAAATTAATGTTGATGGAACTGAAGATTTCATCTAAATCTTCAGCATCTTTGTGCTTCAAAATAGGTTTAAAATACTGCACTATGATATCAGATAATCACAGCACCCCATATTAAATCATCTGAAAAAGGAAGCAATGTATTGATGTTTAGTGTATTGTAGATTCTTCTCAACATGGATGTGTTTTGTCCAAATGTTTGTAGAACTGACTCTGAATAAGGGCTTTACACACTACTGCAGAATCAGTAACTGGTATTGATCAGAAATGTGCACACAGGAGGGAGATTTGTTAGGTAAGAACAGAAACCATATAGGAAAAAAGAGATAAAATACTTCAAAGACATAAGTAAGATATGCAGGAGTTCTTCCACATTGACCAGAACTATTACTAAATGTTCTTGGGGTTGTCACTCAGGTTTATGACATGGAGCTGGGTGAAGAATTCTATCTTCCACAAAATAAGAAGGAAAGCAGACAAATAGCCCCAGAGCTATCAGATCTTGTCATTTACTGTCAAGCTGTAAAGTTCCCGGGTAAGTACACTGCCCTGTTTTAGTGCTTTAAGCTTTCTAATTCCTGGAGACATTATGTTTATGTTTAGAATTAGTTTGAAGTAGTCGAGGAGGTTTGTTCTTCATGATTTGGTAGTCTTCATAATAGCAGCTCCTGGCTGAGAAGTAGTGTTCATAAATTATGTGAATACATACTGTTTGTCATATTAAAATGTTTACAAAAGTGAAATTTGCCAGTCTTCACAACTTAGACAGCTGCTTCACTGCCAAATGCCAGATGACAGAAAGCTTTATCTTAAGAGCTCTGAGTTTCCATGTAAGGACCTAGTGAATTAAGAAAGAAAATCTTCTTAAGACCTTGAAGGTAGAGTGTGTCACATTTCTTTAGGTGACCTCTGTGTGGTGTGTTTCACCTTTGCCTACAGCTGCATTTTCTGTTCTTTCCCAAGTGGACAGGAGAGGAGCCATTTGCAGGGACAAAGCACCTTTTCATGGGGTGGGTGAGGGCAGCTGCTTGCAACTCTCACTCAGTCTTCATGGAAGCAGTTATGGAAATAGGAAAGTCTTCTTCTGTACAGTAGGAAGAGTAAGTTGCAGAGAAAAGGTGAGGGAGTTACTAAAGAGATCACTGATAGGCATTTGTTCAGTAATGAAATATGAGGTTGGGTGTATTTTGGCTCATCCTGTGTACATAAATACTTTTAAATTGAGAATTAATTGCTTATTGATCTGTTTAATGTTTTGAATGAAAAATCTGCTCTTTAGTGGGATGGCTCTCTGTGGAAAAGTTAGCAATTCTGCCAAATCATGATCTTACACAAACAGAACTATAATCAGATTAGAAAAGCTAACCAAACATAAAATAGTGTCAAATAGGCAAGATAAACATGCTGAAAAATAGACAGAAATTCTTTTATAATCTTTTATAATTTTAAAAATTGTAGGTGTCACTTGTAAAAATAATGACTTCTAAAAATTCAAATCTGATACTCTTTTTAATGAAATCTGCAATGAGATATCTTTCAAGTAAAATATTTTCTTTTAAAGAAAGATATTCAAGATTAAACAGGGATAGTTTGGGTTGTTCCAGGCATTTTGACACGTAAAAATTCTGATGTTCTAAAAAAACTTTGAAATATTCAATTTTGAATGTAATACTGGTTATTAAAGAAATACCTGCTTTCCTTCTCAGATTTCTTCTCCTTCTTAAAAGGGATCATGAACAGAACAATTTAAAAAATTATCTCCTTTCACAGATGAACACATAAAGCTGTAGAAATTACTTATCCAACAAACTTTGTCTCCTTTGAGACAAATACTGCCTCCTCCGGGGTAATGTAGGCTTCCATGGCCACCATGCCACTGCTTGGATTCCTCTGCTCACCCAGAGGGCACAGTCGTGGTGCAGTGCCCTACCCCAGTACTGGCCTTTAATGATGGGAACAAGGCTGCTGGATCCATGACTGTGTAGCTCTAGTGCCTGTGTTCCTAACCAACTCAGAAAATGCAAGAGTTTTGGAAACAGGGAGGGCAGGATTCATGTCAGTGTCTGATCAATGGTGTAAATACTTTATTTCTCCTGTCTTCATATATTTTTGTACTGTGTTTACACTTGCCTACGTCCCTGAATGTTAATCATTGATTTGTGACTATAAAAAAGCACAAGGACCATAATGTTCATTTACCCTAACCTACTGGGTAACACAGACTTCCCTAAGTGCTCCCTGGTCAAAACAGAATTTATCATGTGGAGAAAATAACATTTGTTGTTTATAAAACCTCTGGTAACAAGGAACCCACCATGGCTCTTGTTGTTTCTGTGCTCTTTGACCTTACAGTCCTTGCTCAGCTTGAATTTCAGTGTGTTGAATATCGTTCCACCATTATCTGAGAGGCTGAAGCTGTGTTCTCTGGAGTCACCCAAGCTGAGGGCAGTGGAGCACCCCTGAGCACTGCTCCTGGCACATGGTGTGTCACCTTGGTGCTGAGATCCTTACATAATGAGTAGAGAAACCTGAGTGCATAGAAGCAGGATTTGCACAATCAAGTGGAGGGAGTCACCTGAGCTCACCAGCATGAAATTTGGTCGCCGTCTCCAACACATCAGATTGTGCCCCTGTGGTATCACTTTTCAAGAAATTTAAGTGAACATTAAAAAAGGGCACTCTACATATAAAAATGCTGTGAATTCCTTTTTAAAGTCTGCAAACCTGCAGACTTTCTGTTTGTCTGAAACACGTGGTGGGAAGGTAGCAATTACAGTTTAACATGTTATGTTAGTATGGTGAGAAGGAGAAGGGCAGGGAAGCTTGCAATCCTCTGGATTAAGTCTAGAAGCAGTAAAGCAGTGTGCTTATATCTAACACATGAGATCTACACTAAATTCTGTAACTCAAAGAGCATGGCACAGGGGTTGTAGGGAAACAAAATATTTACTCTGACACTGTGGTAGTAAAATAGGATTTATGTACAGTATGGTGGGATCTAAGCTGGTCCTACTTTGACCAGAGAGTTGGACCAGATGACTTCCATGTCCTTGTCAACCTCTGTTATTTTGCAAATTGATGATTTTGTGAATTGATAAAGCTGTATTTTGAAGTCAAGTTTAAATTGGAGTAAAAAATGGAGGTTGTCTGTGGGAAGAGATGTGTAACATGCAAAGCAGGGGAAAGACTGGAAGGAGATTCCCAGCTGCCGTGTACCCTGTGGCCATCACGGTGGGTTCAGTCAGCCCTAGGGCTCTGCACTGCACTCTCTGGTGATTTATGAGATTAGTTTGTTTCCTCAGTGACTGTCTCCACAACAGGATTTTGAAACCTGGGTCTTACTTGCCAAATCCATTTGATCCATTGAAAATGGGGTTTAAATAGTGCTGGAAGCACACAGTGCATAACTCCTCATTCTTCTGTCTTCTTCAATTCATATTCCTTATGCCAGTTTCTACCATTTTCTGTGGTTTATGTGTATGCTTTGGCCCAAAGAGACAATGCATCTCCAATGTGGAAATCATTTATGTATATTCTGAATTGTGCTAACCCAAGCAGTCCCATTGAAACTGTGTGCATAATTTTAGTAAGTACACGTACACATGCCATAAAGATTGAGAATTTGAAAATTTACAGCTCTGGGCAAACTTCAGTCAGAAAAAGGCCAGTATATCCCCCTTTGTGATTTACATTTGTATTTGAAATATTAATATTAAATCCAAAGCTGTCTTTAGGCATGTGTGAATTGATGTGAATTAATGTGGAACATTTTAGGAGTCACAGTTAGGCATATAACAGTGTTTTTGCTTTGTTACAGTCTATATCACAAATACTTCTTGGATCTCTGAGAACATCCCACATCTCACTGCTGTGGGTGTCAGAATAATTATTGTGCACTTTAGTTTTGATCTGCTGTGTGCTCTTTCCAAGCCAACAGAGAGAAACTGACCTTAAGTGGGTTTAAGTCTGTTTACTTTGCCAGGATTCAGATCATGATTTTAATGGTTATGTTTCTAGAATGCACAAGTTTGAATAATAGCTGTACTAGAGCTTTCCAGCTCCACTCCTAGTACATATTGGCCATTAAATATGTAATGGATTTTGCACACCTAACTGTATTTCCCAACACTGAAATACAAATAAACGGAAGAAGGTGACTCTGAAAACATTTTAAGTTCAAGTGTTTAACTGACAGCATTTGGATATTATATTATATTATGTTATATTATATTATATTACATTAATCTTTAAATCATAATCTTGCATTTATTTAGTTATGTAGGTATCATAACCTAGATGAATTTCATGGTATTCACTACTGTACAGATTTATTACTTCTGTAGAAAATATTTTTATTTTTTTAAATTATTCCTAGGATGAATATATCGGGACTGTTATTTTTAGTATCAGATTTTTTTGTACCTATTTGGACAATTTAGTAATTTGAGTGAAAGCCTTTACCTTCCTCAAGCCAAAAAGTAAAATGGAGAAAAGTTATATCACAGAGATAGTTGTATATTGTATTGTTTCATATGGGTTTCTATATACATTATATAAATGCATACATATATGTATTATATATAAAAGCATACATAATATACACATATATAAAAGTGTGTATATATGTAAAGATGTTAAAAGTAAATTATGGAGAAAAATACACTGCTTGTCCTGTGTGCTATATAACAGGAGTATTCATGCCTTCAAAAATAATGTAAAATGTGGTGGAAAATGTCATGCCCTCTTGGTCATGTTTTTTGGCTCATTTATTTTACATTTATGGGAACAGGCTTGTCGACTCTAAACCCATCTGGCTCCAGCAGAGGAAAAGAAAGAAAAAGCAGGAAGTCCATTTTTGGCAACAATCCTGGCAGGCTGAGCCCTGGGGAGTCAGCTGCTCTTGCCAAAGCATCTGGAAAAGGTAAAGTTAGCATCTTCTTTCACCAGTCACGTGGAATGCCACTGTAATCCAACACAAGTTGTTAAAGATCAGATACTTTGCAGTGTGTAAACCGTTAAACCTTGGAATGGTTTTTCGTTAGCACAGCAGCTATGACAGTACCATTACAGCTGAAGTGGTGAGTGTGGAATATTAGGATTACTTGATTAGAAATATGATTACCTTAATTCATAAACAATTCAAAGCTCATGTACATTTTAAGTATCTTAAACTTTGTATTTTTAAAGATATAAGGGAATATTTTCAAAGTACAAATGAAAGCCAGGTCTATTGGGCTGATCCAGAAAAGATTTTTTACTGTCTGAAATAGAACTTAGCGGCCTAAAATTCAGCCAAGTCCAAATGTGTAATTGTGCAAATTAGATTCTGCAGGTGATTCAGTTTGTGAACCTGGAAATTGTGTGTCTGCCTATGAACAGATGTAAAGAAATACAGAGAAAGTACAGGAAAGGTTCTGGAGCAGGAATAGGACCCAGATCCCCTGCCTTTCAAGTGATTGCCATCAACAGATATTTTGAACTTATTTTCTGGCTCAGGGAGGGTTGTATTCCTTGCAGCCCAAGGGCATGACTGCAGCAGACAGGAGAGATTTCCTTCTAGACATCAGTGTCCTAAAAGTGAAGAAGTGTGGTGCCTAATTCTAAAGCATATAAATATGTTGCTGCCTTTTTCTCCTAACTTTTGCAGCCTCTGTAGACTGTGTTCGGAAAATTAGCAGATGGCCTTCAGTCTTGCCTCTCTTCCTCATGTAAAATGTATAAATGAGAAGGGAATTTTATTCCTTTATTTTATTCAGGCAAATGCCAATTAGGTATTTATTTATGAAAGTAGTTGTTATCACATCTAATCATGGTATTATTTCAATAATTGGACGTCGTGTTTCCTCTCATGGATTGTTCTTGCTGTGTGAGAAGGACACTGACGCTTGCCCTGAGTATTGTCATTTTCCAGGATCATCTTTTTCTACCATAGCCAAAGCACACACACATACTCCACTACAAACCATTGAATTTTTGGAGTCTCTGGACCCGCAGCTGTACCTTGAGGGCCATTTCCTTTCCAGGTCCTTTCGATGTGATGCGGCAGACCTGGGAAGATCCTTGTTCTCCTTACAACTCTCCAGCTTCCCTCAGTGCCATCATAAGGACGCCCAAGTGCTACCACATCTCGTCCCTGAACGAGAACGCCGCCAAGCGGCTCTGCAGGCGCTATTCCCAGAAGCTGATCCAGCACACCACCTGCCAGCTCCTGAGGACCTACCCCGCCGCCACGCGCATCGACTCCTCCAATCCCCACCCCCTGATCTTCTGGCTCCACGGTGTACAGCTCGTGGCTCTGAACTACCAAACTGATGGTGAGGCTACACAAACCTGTTTGAAATGTGATAGAAGGTCTTAAGCCCTGAATTTGTATTTTTCCTGTTTATGTTTCCCTGCTGTCCCGAGGGGACCTTCCTGTATCTGCACCCCAGCACAAGCAGGTTCATACCACAGCAGTCTGAGAGCAGTGACCTCAGAGTCCAGGAGCTTTATGCCAATGCACCATGTCCCCTGATAATCCAGAAGTGCCTGGACAGCAACACTTCCATTTTTATATTTATTTTATTGCTGAAGGTTTTGTTCTCCCAGTTCAAGTAACTATTATTCTGTTCTGATAATTTCAAGCCTAAAAAGGTAATGAACTATTTTTCACTTGGAAGTGTTGCCTTGGATGCTGGTTTAATGTTGATCAAAACATTTTTGGAATATTTGCTGTCCTGTCTTGTGTTCCTTCACATTTTCGATAGGTGATCCATTAGATCATCTACAATGCTCTTTCATTCTGCAGTTCAGGACATATTCCTGAAAACTTCTCAGAGAACTGGTGTAGGCAAACCCTACAATTCAATAAAGACAATGGAAAGGAAAAGAATGAACTAGTCTTAGAGTTTTGTGTAATTGCTGGATAGATTGGATACATAAATCACAGCTAGATCTGAAATGCAGAAATAGTACGCAACTAAAATAATTCTTAAAAAGATACTTCAAACATAACTTTGTCTTCACTGTTACAGTTTTTCCATTGTACCATTGCTCTCTGTCAGTTTTGGCTGCCTTAATTTCACAGATCTTCCTCTGCAACTCAATGCAGCAATGTTTGAGGCTAATGGTGGCTGTGGATACGTTTTGAAACCTCCGGTTCTGTGGGATAAAAACTGTTCAATGTACCAGCAGTTTTGTCCATTGGAAAGAGACCTTGATAATAAGGAGCCAGCTATATATTCTTTAACAGTAAGTACATGAAAGGGAAATTTCATACAGACAAACAGATGGAAGTAGACAATGTGCAACTACAGTCTTTAACCAGCATTACAGTCATGCTTCTAAATGAAAAGATTGAATCATACAACCCTTAAATGTTGCTTCCAAAGGTCAGGCTATCTAACAGAAATTGGAGAAGAAAGGAACAAAAATTTATCTTTATTTTATTGTATTGGCTGATTTGTATCCATAGTTACTTCCCTTGTTTCCTTCAGAGTATTTGTTGAAACTCAGTCCTGGAAGCGTTTTCCCTGGGACTACACAACTGTGTAAAACTACACGTGTGCCTTGATGTTTTACACATTTGTGAGCACTTGAAAAGCTGCACAAAAAGCCATTATAAAAAGCTCTACTGAATCTTGAAAAAGTTTTTTTTTCTAAGTTATATAACAAGATATATAATTCATGAATTTTTGGCCAAAAAAATGTACTCTCAGAAGCTAGTCCTTTCCAGGAAATGTGTCAGAAAAGTGAGATTCATAAGAATCAGAATTCTCCCAGCTGTGGTAATTGCACACTTAATTCTTGTGTTGTGTATGCCAAAGCAAGCCAGAGCTCAGTGCCATCACCCCACAGTAACGGAGAAGAAAATGCAATCCTTTTTGACTACATTTCTGGTACATTCTTTCTGGATTAATGTTCAGATGCCTTGAACAGTTGTATAGTGTATTTTTTCAGAGGAAAGATATCACAGCAATGGTGTTGCGGGTGGGAGGGTTGAGGGAGCTCTGCTTTTGAACTTACTGCCCTGGCAATCACAAAAGTGAGTGTTGTAATTAATTCAGCACGTTAACAAACTGTGCTTAGGGGTGTGCTGAGCAGTATTTTTAGCCCAGGAGCATGACAGCGCAGGGATTACTCCACTAATTGTTCCCTGTTCTCCTCGGCTGCAGATCGTGTCTGGCCAGAACGTTTGCCCCAGCAACAGCACGGGCAGCCCCTGCATCGAGATCGACGTGCTGGGGATGCCCCTGGACAGCTGCCACTTCCGCACCAAGCCCATCCACCGCAACACTCTCAACCCCATGTGGAACGAGCAGTTCCTGTTCCGGGTTCACTTCGAAGATTTGGTCTTTCTCCGGTTCGCGGTTGTCGAAAACAACAGCTCGGCCGTGACAGCTCAGAGAATCATTCCCCTGAAAGCGCTCAAGAGAGGTGCGGCGTAGTTCATGGCGGCGTCCGAAGCCAAAATGGCCCAGGAGATTCCTGGGCTGAATCCTTCCAGAGGGGAATTTTTAATCAATTGCATTTTTCTAGAGGAGACAGGGAGCAAATACCAGACAACACACCATGGCCTGGCAATGCTGTGCTGATCTAAGACTCCCTGGGATCTGGCAGCCACCCCAGGGACTTGTAAAAAGTCCGATCCTGTGCTGTTGTGGAGGCAGGGGCATGTGGTGCACCCCTGCTCCAACCCTGTGGGTGCTCCTGAGGCTGTGTTCACCAGGGGACTTCCCTTTGCTTTGGAAGCTTGGAGTGGTTTCACTCCTGCCTTGTCCTTTGCCCAAGAAACTGCTCTAACAGCTGATCACTGTGCAGAGGGGAATTGCACTTCTCACAGCCTTGGCTGGAGGGGAGTTGAAGAAAGGGTGAAAAAAGTGAGAGATCAGGGAACATCAGTAATTGTGTGACACCTGGGGGCTGGAGTTTCCATGTTGCCAGTAGCTCTTTTACATTTGCTTTGTGCCACTGTGATGTTGCACAACTGTCTGGGTTGGCATATGAGGAGATTTGGCCAGACACATACATTTTCCAATGAGAATTTGACCTTGCTTCATTCATGCTCTGATATTTAGCTATTTTATGTATGACTGTATGGGATATTATGGTAAAGCAAAGGCAGGTTGCTCTCTGAGCCACTCAGCAGTAGGATTTGTGTTACACTGTTGTACAGAGTGTTAATGCAGTGTTCTTAGAGTGCTTCAAATCCTACCTGTGTGGCCAAGTGTAGCTATAAATACAGCAAATTTGAGTTTTCCATTTCTGAGACTTGTGTCCTAGGATGCAGCAAAGTATTTACTGAAGGATTTTTCCTCTTTAGGCTACAGACATGTCCAGCTCCATAACCTACACAATGAAACACTGGAGATTTCCAGTTTGTTCATAAACAGTCGGAGAATGGAAGAAAGTCCCTCTGGAAACACTCTGCCAGCATCTATGGTAATTTAATTTTTGTTTGTGTGTGTGAATTACCTGTATTCTTGGTTTCGTAACTACTGTGATGTGAAGATTTATAGGGCCAGAGCATTTTAAGATCTTAGCCTTCAAACCTGCACATTCTTCAGACATACCTTGATGCCTGGGGGGGGGGGGGGGGGGGGGTTGGTTTTTTCCTTGGTTGGTTGGTTGTTTTTTTGGTTTGGTGGTTTGGGTTTTTTTTTGCTTTTTGTGGTTTTTTTTTGGTTGGTTTTGTTTGTTTGTTTGTTTGTTTGTTTGTTTGTTTTGGGTGGGGTTTTTTTGTTTGATTTTTTTTTTTTTTGCTTTGGTGGAAGTAAGGTTATCCCACCTGGATAAAACTGTGGGAAGGTAAATCTTTTCAAAGTCTGGCTCCTATGCTGTATTTAGGTATAGCACAAGAAATGTGCTCCTCGCCTGGGGGAATGTGGGTGAGCAGTCAGGTTCAGTGCAGCTTGATGCATTCCTTTGTGCATGAATTGTAAGCAAAGCATTTGGGGCCAAAAAAAACCAGGGAGATGCAAATTACCAACAATTTTGAAATAATGAGAGTAAAATTGATTTCTGTTACAAGAGAAGATGAACTATGTAGTTCCATAAATACATACAGATTTATATATATGTGTGTGCACATCCATATGTTTATATGTGCAAATATGTATACATACATACAGATATTTGTATATCTAAAAATGCATGCACAGATGTGATTTTTGTTTAAAAGCCCTTACTGTTAGGTTACCTGGGTTACTTGTATTTTGGCAATTTTAAACATGTGTTTAATCATTTTGCTAACTCCTGACTTGTATCTTGGTAAATTACTAGGGTAGAAAGGAAGAACAAATAGTTTGGAGGTTAAAACAAATCTATAGCTTTTCATCCAGTAATCTGTATGCTCAATCCAAATACCTGAGCTCAGCTAGAATGGGGAATGAGTGATAGAGGTTGGCCCTTTGTGCAGTAGTAGTTTGTGTATTCCCACTGGAAAACTTCCTTTTTCTTCTTTCTCTTCAGCTTCAAGATACAATGGAGGCTTTTAGAGGGTTTTGGGGTTTTTTTAGATGCCTCGATCCGTAGTGTAAGAAGGAGCCATGTATGAACTGAACAGCTTTGCTTTGTCAAGGCCCTTACTGTTTGTGTGTACAGTTTCTTTTAAGCAACCTAGAAATAACATGCCTGTGTGAAAACATCCAGTAACCTGTTGAATGTTGTCTGAACAGTTGTTTAGCCTGGGAGAAAGGAAAGCTGCCGTGCCTTACAAAGTGACAGTTCATGGAATTCCTGGCCCTGAGCCTTTCACTGTTTTCAGTGTAAGTGCAGGGACCACGGCTGCACAGCTGCTCCATCAGGTGAGCTTCCTGCTGAATTGCAGACTCTTCATTGCCAGAATCCACACTACACCCCTCTGGACCTCTGTCTCCCTGTGCTTCTCACACACAGGGTTGTTGTAGTTCATTCATCACAGCAAGGGGTGCTGTTAGAAATGCACTGCTGTGGAATTAATTACACAGCAAACACAGAATATAATCTATGGAATTTTCCCACTCTTGGCTTCAGAGAATGGGTTTATAATCTTAGAACATATTCTCTATTAGTATTTTAATATTTGGGCATATGCAGATGAGAAAAACAATCTCTAGTTGACGGGGGCAGTGCCCTTACAACAAAGGCAAACATTTCTGTACAATTCTTTGAACTGAAGCACCGTAGGAACAGAGAGTAAAAGTTAGAGGGCTAAGTTCATGAGTAGAAAAACCAGTTAAGTCAGCAGGGATTGTTATTCTAGCAGTGGGAAAAGACTGTACTGTCCTGGGATTATGAATAAATTTTCTGGCCAGCCAAAAAGGACCGAAATAAGCTTAAATAGTACTGCCTTGTCTGGAATAGTTGAACTGCTTGGCTGGGCTAAAGAGAACAGGACATTACCCTGGAGTAAAATATCTGAATAATAAATAGCATATCAGAAATCCTGCCTGCACTGTCAGAATAGTTACTGATTCTTAAAGCTTCCTTATTCATTCTCATTTATAACTACTCATTATGCAGTTTTATATTTAGCATTCTAATTGTTGTATGTTGTCTGTCTTAGCTCTTGGCTACCATAAAAGGCACCGAGTCGTGTGCTGCAGACTATTTTCTGATGGAAGAGAAAAGTTTTATATCTAAAGAAAAGAGTGAATGCAGAAAACCACCATTCCAGAGAGTGATTGGTCCTGAAGAAGGACTAGTACAGCTTTTAAACAGTTGGTTCCCAGAAGAAGGATATGTTGGAAGAATTATCTTTAAAACTCGAGAGGAAGTAAGTCTGTTTTAGATAAATTATTATTTACAAGTGTAGCTAAAAATAGCTCTTAGGACCACGAAACAAAAGGGTGCAGTATTTGTTCCACTACTTGATGAGTAATGTCAGTGCTGTGTGCATTACTTAAAAACAAACTTAACTCTTGAGTGAGAGGCACAACTGGACTTTATACACCTGTGTGACACCAACTGGACCTCCCTCAGCTCCAGTATCAGCTGTGTGGTGTTTATTCACTATGGCTCAGTCACCAGTTCAGTGACTCTGTTTGGAGTGATAGTTCTAATTTAATGCAAATAGATTATGTCATGATAGGAAATTAATATAAAGATAATAGTTAATACCAAAGGATCCTAGATAACACACCTCCAAAAACCACCATCAATTTAGAAATGGCAGCAACTTCTCATCTGTCTAGAAAAATTAGAAATCATTTCAATATTAAAGTGTAAAAGTCTCAAAGGATGATTATATTATCAGTTATAAGCTAAAATAATCTAATAGGTGATTTCTTTTAATTTAAAGGAGGAAGGTGACTTCAGTTTACACTACGAGCAAAGCACCTACAGCTTAAAATATGCTAGTGCCCAGTATTGTGAGACAGAGACAAAAAAAGCAGGAGAAAGACACTTAATGATCCTATTTTCAGAGGCACTTTCTTTGGTCAGTTTGGCAAATAAAAACACCTGCTTACTACACAGATTTTACATACATATATGACAGAGGTCCTCTGGTATACTTCAAACTGAAAAAAATGTAATTTTCCTTATTTTGAAAGAACTTCTGATAAAGCTTCCATTTGACAAATTGCTATTATATTACACAAGTCCACAGTTTGGTTTCCTTTATATCTGATATTTGCAACAAAAATGACAAGGCAGAAATTTGTTTGTGGAAAAAGTAGCTGCCTGAATTCCAGTGACTGCAGCACTGCTTCTGTCAGTGTATGCTGCCACATGTGTCCTGCCAAGCCCCATTCCTTCAGAAAATGCATTAAAATCTGCCTTAGCACAGGTGAAAATTATGCTCTTCTGTCCTGTGATGTGAGTACCTCAAAGCATTATCCATCATTTTGAGCCTTTCTGCAGACAGCAGCACCTCAGAGCTTGGAGCTAGAAATGAAGCTGCAAATCTGACTGGAAAAACAAGGAGCAGGTCCAGTGACAGGGTGCAATACACAGCCCATATTTACAGCTTATGAATCCAAACTGTGTTCCAAGTGTTTTAAGGCACTGGACAAAAATGCATTCTCTGAGAGAAGGTTCAAGGAGGAATTCTGTCTTAAATCTGCAGTAGTCATTTAAAAGGGAGAGAGAAACATGCAGCCTTCCTCTTGCTCCACACCACAGGAAAATGTTCACTCAGATTCTGGCTCTCTAAATTATTGGCTTTAGTGCAGGGACAGGAAAGAAAAGAACCCTTTCCACCACCTCCCATCGTACTGGCACCATTACATGACAAAACATCATTTTGTATACATAAGGGAAGCATTTAAGGGACCATTTTTGTGAAATATGATGCTATGCAAGCATCTCCATTCCTCACCTACTATGAAAGGTATTTCAGATATTGATTTTAGAAAACATGGGTATTTACTAGCATTATTTATTATTAGCAATAGTGGCTTGTCAAAACTCTCCTATAATGCATTTAACAAAATGGAGCTGAGGCAACCTCAGAGTCCCCAGTTTCCGTGTAATAAAACCCTTGTGTGACCACCAGCTGTTAGTTATCTCCCTGAAGTAAATGAATTTGACTGTCATTTTCTCTGTAGAATTTAAATGAGAGAAATGTCTTTCAAGAAGCAAAGGAAGAAGCAGCCATCAGCTCCGAGGATGACAGCTTCTTTGTTCAGGTACATGATGTCTCCCCAGAGCAACCACGCACCGTGATCAAAGCTCCACGCCTCAGCACGGCTCAGGATGTCATACAGCAGGTAAGGGCACATGCCCACCTCAACATGTGGGCTGGAAGCTGGTTTCAAACAAGCTAAGGCGGGGTTTGTTCTCAGCACTAGCTGAAGAATCAGTTCAGTAACCTGAATCTGAGGGAATGCCTTGGTTTTTGTTTTGTTTTTCTGCTTTTAAACAGACTCTCTGCAAAGCCAAATACTCCTACAGCATTTTGAGCAATCCAAATCCAAGCGATTATGTGCTCTTGGAAGAGGTGACGAAAGAGCCAGCAAACAAAAAGTCTTCAACATCTAAACCATCTCAGAGGATTCTCTCTGATCAGGAGTGTGTGTTTCAGGCCCAAAGCAAGTGGAAGGGAGCAGGAAAATTTATCCTGAAGCTCAAAGAACAGGTTCAGGTAAAAGATGCAATACTTTGCAGCAGGTGTTACAGATGGTGTGTGATCAGCCTAATGGGAACCTGCTTTCCATGCAAGGGAGACACAACTGGCATGAGGGCAGGTGGAGAGGACAGACTACAGCAAAAAGCAGATTTCCTTTTCTCTGAACCTCCCTTACTTTTTCCTTTGCAAAACTGCATCAGTTATATCCAGCAAAATTACTCCCTCACAGCCTGCGAATCCAGAACAACCTTTATCTGCCACCAGCTTTGTGTTTCTCAAAACTTTCTGGCTGTGCATGCCATGTTCCCCATCACAATAAAGAACCATTCAAATGGGCAGAACTTAAAAGCTACTGGAATAAAGTGTCCTTTATTCCTGCCCAGTGAAAAAGTTGTTCTGTTGCTTTATCTCAGGCTTTAAAAAATGGCAGGAATGAAGCACACGCCTGCTGGGAGAAGGAGCTGTGTTCTCCTTTCCAGCAAACACCAACAATCCACAGCTGCTGTTGCTTTAAAGTAACTGTATTATAAGCACAGATCACCAAATTTGCTAAACATATCTTTAACAATGCGTGGCTTTTAATTAATTTATTCAGAACAATCAGAAGGAAGTGCCTGGATGAAAGCACAGCCATACTGAATCCCTAACGGGAGGCCTGCTTAGCAGTATGTCAGGGGGTTTTGTGTTCATTCCTCATTTCCCAGCGAACAAGCAGCTGTTAAACCACCTCTGTGCTCTCTTGTAATTTCTACAGGCAGCACGAGATGACAAGAGAAAAGGCATCTCCTTTACCAGTGAACTGAAGAAGCTGACCAAGTCGAGCAAGCAGTACCGCGGCTTTGTGTCGCCGCCGCTGCAGGTGCTGTCGGACAGCCCCCAGGGCAGGGAGGAGCGAGCCGCCTGCGCCGTGGCCTTCAGCGACACCATGGAATAGTCCCGGCACCGCCTGCCCAGGTACGAGAGCCCCGCCCCGCACTGAGCAGCCCTTCAGTGCAGCATTCACAGAGGATTCCTGCCTGCACGCTGTAGCTGATCAAACCAAGCGAGGCACAAGGACTGCCAGAGCCATCCATAAAGGCCTCACACAGCCTGGTGTGCACAGGCACGAGGGCATCAGGAAGGTCTCCAAGTGAATCGGAGTGGTGGGGATTCACCCACTTTCTGTCCATTTAATCCAGAATGTTGCATCCCAGTTGATTTTGCAGTACTCGTTTTTATCAACAATTGTGCTTAGTGATGTTCCGTTACTCTTTTGCTCTGTGAGTGAGCAGTAGAGCTTTTATTGTTTCTTGTTACATCCAGACAATAAAATCATCAGGATTGGTGATCTCTTTTTCAGCTAGAACAAGTTTATAGTGTTAATTTCTGTCTGTGGAAATTTTGCCAGAAACGTTTAAACATTTACACTATCCTTTCTGTATCTCTTCAATTTCTTCCATCTTGCTTGACTTCAAACAACTGAAATACACAACAAAGACTGTCCCGTTTATATGGAGATAGTAAGTGCCACTTGCCCAGCACTGTACACTAACCAGACACTTGCACAGTGCTACTACAGCACTGTGACAGCAGCTGGGAAGTTGCAGCTCATTGCAGATGAAGAAATCTTTTTCAGAATTGATAATCCCCTCACAGATGGCCAATTTAGGATTACTTTTTTTTTTCAGTATAATTATGAAAGCATTATTTGACATGCACTGTAATGCTGCTGCTAATCACTAAATTAACAGAATTCAAGCACTGTTTTCATTTACAAGGTATTTCAAATAGGAAGGGATGATTCTGATAGCTTATTTCTAGGCTGCTATAAACCCCCTAATGCATCAAAACAATCTGAATTCAAGGAAAGCAAAGTAAATTATGGAAAAATCAGAGTCACTTTCCCTCTTCTGCATTTGGTTAGGTTTTTGTTTTGCTGGGGTTTTGTTGCATTGTGGTTTTTTTTCTTTTTCCTTTTTTTCCTGAAACACAAACCTGGAATTTACATGACCGAATCCTTCTGCAGTGCCTCTGAAGGATCCTGCTGCAGACTGAACTGCTCAGCAACTGTGTGCCCTGTGCTACACATGCTTAATCCAGGCAATGCTGCTGGATTAACATCCAGAATCTGGGAATCCTAAATGGGATACTGTAGATGGGAAAGATGCCTGTCAGCTCTCGGAAGATTCCTCTCTTCCCGTATCTTCACATCTGCAGATTCTCCATAGGCGGATGGAGAAGTTTTCTTGGACTGTATGCTGTAAACAAACACGTGTCATCACCCTCCCCTTTTTAAACAAAAGATAATTTTAGCTTGTTGTCTCTAAGGAATCTGAAGGCAGAGAAGCAGACTGTTCTCTTCTGTGTATCATATAAAGTAACGCACCTTTACCTGACGATTACTGTTAAACACTGTGTTAAGTGAATGTAAAGAGATTTAATTATACTGTAACTTCCTTTGCATATCTGTTTAACTTTGGTGAATATACACAAAACACTCAAAATTATTTATGGTTTATCTACATTAACAAAATCATGTACAATAGCTGAATACACTTTACTGGTAGTGAGACCTTGGCAAGGAACAACATTTTCTTCTTATAAATTTTAGTTTTCCAGGCTTGTGTTTAAAGAAAGAATATTTATTATCATGTTTCAAAGTACATGCCATTGTATAGTATATTTATCATATATGACTTTTTAGAAAATGCAGTCTTTTTTATCTTTCTCTAGATTTAGAGGAAAAAAAATATTGGAACTTTTCTGGTTGTTTCTTTTCAGCACAAGGTGTTTAATACCCAGTACTGACCAAATTCAAAACAATGCATTGGTAAGTGTAATTAACATTTCAAAATTTTGAATTCAAACCATATTTTTCCACATAGTCAGGAACTGTCTTTTAACTTGTCTGTTAAACCCAGAGAGTTTAAAACCTTACACTATAACTCTTGATGATTCTGTTTACATAGAAACACTGTTGTGAAGTTTTACGTGTGCTGAATTCATCTTCTGTTACCTAAGTTAGTTGTGGTGGTCTTTTTTTTTCCCCTCCATGGGAGTTACTGATGTGTTTAGTTATTTAAAATAATCCATTAAAGGGGCACAAATTAAACAGCTGCTGCAATCAGCCATCCCTTTGATCTCCCACAAGAAGTGTGTCTGTGGGGAACAAACTGCTCTGCACATGTCTTTTGTTTCACTAGAACAAACCCTAAACAGGAAAGAAGTTACAGGCTGTAGTCTCATGACAGCTAATGCCCTCCTCTATGAATAAGAAAGTGAAATAAAAGAAAACAAAGTCATTAACTGGCATATAAACAAGCAGACAGAACCTGCATTCTGTCACCAGAAACTATGAAGTCTTTCACTATACACTACAGAAAATGCCCCTAAAGTAGCCATTTACCAAAGCAAAAAAGTGCCCTCTTGAGGTCACTTCCAGCTTTCAGGAAAAATAACCACAGACATACAAAAAAGTCAAATTTCTCTGTGACATATCCTCACAGAGGCCATTACTGGGAAATACATCAACCTGCTGCACAATTCAACTGATGCAACCATTTTCTTAAATGTTAGCTTCAGTCTCTCTGTTATTTTAACATGGTAGCAGTTTGACACCACTGAGAATTTTTTCCTTTTGGTGTTTTTATGGCATTTTAAAAACAACGCTGAATCTCCTGTAGTTTGCCTTTACCTGTTTAGTTTTCTCTTTTTTGTTGGTGTGGGGGTTTTTTGGGTTTTGGGGGGTTTTCTAATTTTAGCAGCTCTGAATATTCTTAACATCACCTGCAGTATCACAGTAGGCTGGCAGACACCCTTGCTAATTAATTAGATTCAACATAGAAAGTTCTTACACCCATGTTGTCATCCACTAGTGCTGTTCTGTCACATAGATATGAAAACAAAACAAAAAACAATCATGGGGAAGCAAAGGGGACATCAATAGTCCTGTCATATTGTGCACTACAGGCCTAACACTAGCCTGAAGAATTGTGGCCATTTAAAATCAGCAGTTTTGTATTGTTTCTGCTAACACGATTTTTCTAGCTGTAGGAATAGCTTATTAATGTCAATATCTTCATCATCATCATAGTCAAAACCTCCTTTTGCTGCTGTTTATCACAGTGAAAGAGAACAGCAAAATACTAGAAACCCTAACTTTGTAGGCCTGTAGACAGCTGGAACTATAAGGCTAATGAACTGGTTCCAGTATTTTCATTAATGTACATGCCTCAATTTAATATTTAGGGATTGCTAAATATCCAGGTTAACTTTTCTTGGTGAAACATGACACACTTCAGGGTGAATTTGGGAAAGAATTGCAGTATCCCTCCTCTTGCTGGTTTCAGGTAGTGGAAATAAAATACCACTTGAAGCATTAAACAGCAAGGGGAGTTGTTAACTTTTGTGAAAGCTCAGTTAAAGAGCTTTCATGTGCTGAGTTATTATGCTAATAGGAATGTTTATTCTGTTTAGCCGCAGATTTTATTTCTGCAGGAATCTGTTCACACATTCCTCTGACAAAACTGACAAAATAAATTTGTCCTTTTCCGTGCTTTTGGCTGAGTATGGACATCAATTAGGAAAATACATTCATTTTTACATTACAAACTATTTACAGGAAGCAGCTTCCAGGATAAAGTTTAAAAGAAAGGAATGTAAATAATCAACATCTTCCAGAAACAAGCAGTCTCTGAGCAGTAGCAGGCCTTGCACTGCACACTCTACAGGTGGAAATCTCTTGCTTGTCCAGCTCCGTTGCCTACTGGCAAAAACATAGAAATATTTTATTCTGTACTGTTTTAAAAACTGCTACTTTTCTACTGATTCCTTACCCTTTCCCTGTGCAGCATGTGCTGCTTGCAGAGTGTGGCTGTAAGGGCCAAAAGCTGGGCAGTCCCAGCTCCTGTGTGCGTGCACAGCTGCTCTGCCTGTAGGAACTGGGCACCCCAGGAGCTGCTTCCTCCACCGCCCAAAGGGCTTCCTGCTTCTGTCCTACTGACCCCAGCAGGAGCTGTCGGAACAGTAAAAAATACTATCTCAGTTTTTGGGTTTTTAAGCCTACTGACACTTTTTTTCTTGCTTACAAATATTACTAGGTAAGTTGTCTGAATAGCCACTTTTAGAAAGGTGTCTGCTTCTAGAACTCACAGGCTTTTGAGAATTAAACACTTCAACATGGAAATATCCAAATATTTCAAGAACACTTTGTCTTACATTCATAGTTTATTTTCAAAAAGAGAAGACCTTGCTGGTAGCTTTACAGGCTAAGTCTGCAGCTTCTGAAATTTAACTGTCTGTTCTGCTCTTCAAATGCTTCAATTAACATCTGGTTTTTAATCACTGTCTATTACTATTCCACTATAAAACTCAGTTTACTTTTAGGGTAGCCCACTAAATGTACCAATGGTGGCAGTTTTTCCTGTCTGTGATAAATATTTTGTAACTTAAATAGTGATAGACATTTGGCAGAGTTAGCAAATTAAACACAAAAATAAATAGCAGTAAATAGATTTTGCTCCAATAGATGTATAAGCTCTTTCAGAATGACCTGTACAGTTGTCTTCCTCTGCCTCTTCAAGCATGTCAGAATATTCTGACAATGGCAACATCACTATGTGCCAGTCTTTATATATTTGGAAACTATGTAAAATGAACAATTTTAAAAGTGACTTTTCCACCTGGACTGTTTTCTCTCTGCTGACTTGAATAAACTGTATTTGTATATGTTGTAAAAAAATAAATGGTTTAAGATGTTGACTCTGTTTTTGCCTTCCTGAATTGACAAAAGTATAGACAAAAGGCCCCTTTGGAATTTTGCAGAATTTAAATCACATCTGTATTCAAACACTTAACAACTAACTGAAAAAGAACTACTCAAAATCTCTGGGAATGACAGCCCAAGCAGACAGAAACACATGTATAACCAGCAGTATGCAGGTTTGTAGTCCATAGTAAACATAATATAATACATAGGTATTTTATATGTATAATACAATACATAGGTATTTTCTAATCCCTTAATACACAGATGTCTGTTCTAAAAACATTTGTAAATTTATGTTTAATTACTTGGTGAACTAGTGTGGTCAATACTGAAAATGTATTAAAAGAGAACTAAATGAATTGTAAAATTATCTGAGAACCATAAATCAGGATAAAGGACTAAATACCCTAGAGAAAAGAAGATATTTTCTGACTTAAAGGAAAGCTTTGCAAAACTTACACATTACTTACCATTATCACATCATAGATTAAGCAAAACAGAAGTGCATTAGCTGTCAGGCAGGGACAGCCCACTACATTCCTCTGTACAATGCAATTCACATAAAGACAATACTCACCTTTAAATTATTTCATATATTTCACCTGCTCTTTGCAAAGCCAACACACAGCTGAAAATGGATTCTAAAACAATCAGACAATAAATAATATTTGGAGAAAATGGACAGAACTACCTATCAAAAAAAAAAAAAACCCAACATTCTTACCTTGTATTTGCCTGGTATTCTTGACAGCAATGGTTTATTGAAGACACTGCAGTAGAGCATTTAATCATGATGATAGTTTAGAACTGAAATTCAATACTCTTAATTTGCCTATATCAAGATTCATCAGAGGGGAAAAAACACCAAATGCAAAATCATTTCAAGATGAGAGAAAGGCTTAAAAGACATCAGAAGAAAACCAGGAAAAATGCAATACATATTTCAAATATCTAGGTAACTGAGACATCAAAAAGTCAATATGATATTAACATTTTCAAAATATTTATTAAGTTATCAACAGAACCCAGTGAGTTCACAGAAATTCATATGTCTATATTCTGTTATAAAAACTAGAAAAATACATAAACAAAAATACAATTGTGCATGGTTGCAAACAATTCTTAAATTACCTGGGTTTGTATATTTTTGAAATTCTGACATGACAGTTCATTGTGATTCCCCAGCCCCCTCATTTCTCAGGGGCTTGGTGGTTAGGGGGACAGGCCTGTAACTGTGAAAAACTGCTGTTACATGTTTGTGTGTTTCTACATTCACACAAAAGCCTACTTGTATTCCTTTTATGAATTCCTTTTATGAGTGGTGATTTCTTTTGGCCAATCTTTCTCTGTAATTAAGAATCCAAGTGGACTTGATTGATAGGTACATTTATGCCAAGGATGATTCCTTCAAGTGCTTAGCAAAATCCAAGGGTTTGTGAGCAACAGTCTCACTGATGTGTTGTTGAAGCTGTTTGTTTAGTTCTTCATCTACAAATGAATCCATTTGCAAGAAGGTATCCTGAAAATTACAAAGTATGAGTTGCATTACTAAACAAGGCCATGTTTTCCATGCCTACCTTAGTTTAGCAGTCTTGTTTTTCTCTTGTGGTCCCTATCATCTAGACCAGACTTGTTCAACTGGCAGCTCACTCCTGGCCTGCAGGAAATTTCCCTTGGCTACAAGCAAGCACCATGTCAGGCAGTCCTTCATAAGCTCATGGGTTTGGTGAGGCTTTTCTGGTTTGTGGTAAGCTGGGCTTTAGAAGATTACACACAGCCATGGCTTCCAGCTCTGGGGGGGTTCACACACTGCCTCCTGTTCAACACACCTTACAAATACAAATCAATACAGTTTGGTGACAGCACACACTTCTAAATCAAGCACCTCTGACCAAAAGGCCAATGAAAGCAACAATGCTCACTGCACAGGTTGAGAGTCAGAAAGGAATCCTCTGACCCTTCTGCTTCCAGCCTCACCTGGAGCCCTGCATTTTTCTGGTGCTCAAATGAAGAATGATGATCATGCACATAATTTAAACTTCCTTGTGAAAGTCTTAAAATTCCCAGAGTCAAGTACTCTGTGCACTCAGGGAGAAATGAGAGCCTCTCTTTTGTGGTGCACAGGGCTCCAGTTCGGAGCTTCTGTCAAGAGCAGGGAGATGCTGACAGCAGCCTGGCACACAGAGGAAGGACATGCAGGACACAGAGGGTAAAACTCAGATCCTGCCAAAATTTGTTAAATGAGCCAAAAAGCCATACAGCAGGCAAAACTCCAAGGTAATTTTCCCAGTTAGGTCCATTATAGCCCTCTATAGACACTTTGTGATCTTGCTGTTCCATTGTTTCTGTTCCCTAAAGGAGCTTGTGCATGTCCTTATTGAACCCAAATTTCTCTCCCATCTGCTGTTCTCAGCCTTGCTCAGTCAGAGCTGCTCATGTAACTCCCTAGCAGGACACACATATCAAGGAATCATTATAAAACAACAGAGTAAGGTAGGTACAAACACATTTTCAGAAGTTGCCTCTCTAAAATGGAAAAAAACCCCTGTGCTCTCAAGGCTTCAACTGACATTACTGAGTTACAAAGTGGAGCACTGACGAGGTTATAATGTTTGCATTAGAAAGAAGGAAAATTATCACTTTTTAAAGGACACACCATTCACGGGACATTTAATGGAGGCTGGCATCTGGAACACATCCAGTGCTGAGGATATAAACACATTTCCCCTGTCTCTCCTCCTTTTACATTAACTCTTTGTTCCCCTCAAATTTCTACTTTAAAGCTGTAGTGACACTAACAGGGATCAGTATCCCTCGACACACTGAATCCAACGCTCTGGAAATCCAGCTGTCTTGGCAACTACCCACCCTGGGGAAAGAGCTGGCTTTTTATTATTGCTTTTTGAACAAACATTAGTTCATCATTACAGAAAAGAGCCAAGAAATCTGCACTGAACCACTGCAAAGTGCAAAATAACAGCTACCATATTAATCTTGCTGTTAACTGATGCTGTGGGAGGTAGGACTATTTACACAGCTATTTTTTCCTTCCTTACACTCAGTCCTATCTTATGCCAGTTAAAAAATATACTTGATGCAAAAAGTACAGAAAGCAGGAAGCCACACCGAGTGTTCCAATGCCTGGGCACTGCATAGTGAGCCAGCAGAGACAGGTTATATTGGGGTGTCACATGGTCAAAAAAGGACACAGAGAGAACAGTACCTTTTTTCTGGGTGTTACTGATGCAACAGGAGGATTGAAGGTCATTCCTTTCATACAATATGTCTCAAAAAGTTCTGTAGCAGACCTACAGTAAATAAAGAGTGAAAGAAAAATGGCTTCAGATAAATGCAATTTCAGCTGATCCATCACCAATCCAAGAGCAGCGTCTCACACAAGCCCCCCTCTCCCTCTCCATCACACTTCAGGAGAACTCAGAGTAATGAGCATCACCAGGACAAGATCAGGAGCCCATGGCTGGGAAACAATGCAAGTCAAAGTAAGTAAGATGTGTGTAAATACACAAAGAAAACTGTTGTCTTCCCAGAGCTCTGATCTGTATGTATTTGAAAAAGGGGAGGAAAAAAAGGTAGGTAAAGATGGTCTAGCTGACACTAACTGCCAGAATTTCCAACAATTCCTTGCCAAAGGGTTTTATGAAAAAAACATCCATGGGAGAATGGGGAGAACCATCACAGAAAAAGAATGGTTAAAACACAGGAAACAGAAGACAGGAGTCTATGGTCATTTTTTGCAATGGCAGGAAGAAACTGGATTTCCACAAGGTTTTTTTCCAGGATCTGTGCTTTCCATCATGCTGAAAAAAGAGCTGGAAAATATCAAGTTATTTGTAATAGTAATAATGAGCTACCTGTAGAGAACTGCAGACAGACTGTATGAGATGATCAGTAAAATGGCAAATGAAATTTAATGTTGGAAAAAACATCTCTACATAAAAATAGGAGGCTCGGAGCAGACTACTATCAGTTAAGATAAAAAATATCTTCTTGTTATGACAGATACTTTTATGGGATTGTGACTTTAGTGCTGTTTGGAGTTGAAAAGAAACAGAACAGAATAGAAATTAGTTACATCAGTGTATAAATCTATAGCTCATCCAATCTCAAATAATGGAACTGAGTCTCCAATTTCATCTTGAAATGCTTAAATTGGTACAAGTTCAGGAACATGCAATAAAGTGTATGGAAAATATGGAACAGCTGCTGTGTGAGGTGGATCCCTCCAACCAGGACAGACAGTCAATGGAGGTATGATACAACTGAGGTCTGCCAAGTCCTATGAGGCACAGAAAGAGTGTGATTGAGTAGGCTGTGCACTTCAGCTCTCAGAGCAAGAACCAGGGGCTGTTAAATGAAGCAGACTGGCACCAGGTTCAAAACAAAAGAAACAGATCTTACCTTAAAGAGCTGTGGGCTCACAGAACCCTTACCAAACAAGGGTAGTGCTGCATGTGCAAAATGTGTGCTCTGATTCAAGGGACAATGAACAGTTTTGAAAAGAACTCCATGAAGAGAGAGGTACTAACAGAAAATGGTATCAGGTTCAGGAAATCCACCAGGCTGAAACCTGTCAGAGGCCTGCTCAGAGCATGTTTTACGTGTATGCTCTGGTTTTACTTTTCACAAGGCACCTGCTGCCAGCCACTGCCACAGACAGGATGCTGAGTTAGATCTTAGTCCGAGCCTGGATGGCTGTTCTCATGTTTTAACCTGCTACAGACCTCACACTGCAACTTGGGTTCTAGTTTCCACTGGACAGCCCCATTTCAGTGATCCTGATCCATATTCAGACCAGGACTGCTGCTGAAGATATTCTGCTCCCAGGGGAAGAAAACACACTACACTTGGAGATGTTTACCCTTGTTGCAGCCTGGCAACAAGTCTCAAAAGGGAAAAGAAAAAGGCAGCCAGCATTCTGCATTCTGTACTGGCAGAAGAGCAAAGAGACTTTGAAGGTCAGCAGAGTCTTTAATTTTATAGATAATTATTTTTAGGAATTCCTTTATTATTCCTTTAATACAGTATAAGCAACAGCTTCCTTTCAGGGCCTGTTTAGAAAAAAGGGAACTCTTTGATAACTCACCTTTGGCTCAAATCAAGTGGAAGAGCTCCTGAGCCTTCAGTTGGAGCTCCAGCAATAAGGTGAGATGCAAATTTCTGCACTGTTGGATGATAATGTCTCTGAAAGGAAGAAGGAAGGCAGTAAAGAGACAGTAAGGGATAATGTATTTATCTATAGAATCTCATATTTATTTCCATTTCTGTAAGATGGAAGGTCTGCTTTTATTTTAGAAACTGAGTACCTCAAAATCAGTCAGTTTGTAGGATTAAGTAAATGACAATGCCCAGTCATGCATTTATTCCCTCATTATCATGCTGTGAGCATGACTCTCCACAGTTAGATAACTCCTACTGCCAGAAAACAGGGACAAAGGGCAGAGGAAGCCCTCTCCAAACCCTGACTGGGACAACAGATCAAGGTGTCAGTTCCTCTTGGAACAAGGGCTAGACTGCAAGGGAACTTAGCAGATCTAAAAGGTCTCCAAAGGAATCTAATAATGCAACCTGTAGTAAGAACCAGTGTGGTATTTTAATAGGTGATGTGTAACATCCCCTTTTGAGCTCATCCTTCCAATACTGTGTTGGTCTTTCACTCTGTTGGAGTAGGGCCAATGTGGGCCAAGATTTGACAGATAAGCCTGAAGACTTCTGTTTTCCATTTGTGTAAAGCACCTAAACATTGAGCAGCTATTTACTGCTGTTACTTCCCAAATCCCTGAGTTACTCACAAACCTGCAGTAGGTGCAGCTCCCACAGCACTGTGTTCTGGGCATTGCAATGCTCTGGTTCATCTAATTCTGGGAGATAAATTCCACTGCCTTGAGATTCATTGTCTAGTAGGAGGTCCATCCTTGGGAATGTCTACAACACAAAAAAACCCCCAGAAACTGAGTTGTTTACCCACCCCATTATAACCTGGTTGAGTCAGTTTCAGGATTCATTCCACTTCAGTCTCAGCAGCATTCAAGCATATTCTGTTTTCATCATTCTCGTTAAAGATGCTTTAAAAAATTTTGCACAAAATCATTTTATCAAAAAATTCAATAACTTTTAGCCAGTAAGCTAAAACTTTGAACAAGTAAAACTTACTTGCATGAATACCCTGTTTGTTGCCAAGATCCCAACACTGGAATTTGGAAGTACATGAAGAGCAAGGATGGAAAGTCGCTTTAGGAAAGCAAGAGCTCTTTGCTGGGAGACCTGCTTTCTCCTCTTGGCAAACATGACATCCAGGCACTGCAGCACGATCCCCATGTCCTCGTTGGTGCCACCTCAAAAGCAGAATTTCATACAAAGAGTAAAGAACTACTTCATGGACATGGAGCTGCACACTGGAACTGAGAACAGCATGAAAGCTGGGAGGCTCAGACACTGCTCATGTGATACAGACATTAAGCATCCAGCCTTTTTTGGTCCAAATAGTCCAGCTTTGAACAGAAAAAAGTACCAGTGTTTCTGTGCTCCTTTCTAAGAAAATACCTGTTCCATCAAAAATATCTGATCATTAAACACAGCTACTGTTTTAATCCTAAATGCATTCATTGTACCATTTTCTATAAAGTATTAAACATTGACAGGATCTCATCTTTTACCAGACTTCTTCTAACCAGAACTGCAGAATGTTTACTCTTAATCGTTTATTACTAGTGAATCCACATTTCTGAAGTTAATTAAAATTAAATTAATTTCAGATTTTATAATTCCTTTTTTTTTCATCAATTATTCCACTTCTCAGAATTACTGGAAAATTTAGAACATAAAAATGTTATCATTCTAAAAATCAGAAATATATCCTAGAAAATTTAAGAAAACAGAATTTAAATTAAAATTATTTTTTAGAATTATATTGGATAAATTAGGTGTTTTTTTTCTTGATTGGAGAGAGAATTAGAGAAAAAATACAAGAATTTTTAAATTGCCACTGAAAGAAATAATTATAAGGAAGTAAAAAAATTTAAACTGAGGACAGACTAAATGCTTATCCAAGATCAAATACTTGGCATTTCCTAACGAAATGGCACAATTAGAACCTGTTACCATATATTAGACTAATAATTCAAGTATTTGTATTGCAGTAACGCAATGTGCAACTTGAGAAAAAAAGTAGGTTAAAGCAGACAATAATCTCAGAAATCAGATGTTTTTTTAAAGTGTAGTTCATTAATGCTACATAAAGGCTTTAATAGCAAAGAAACAGAATAAACTTCATCTAGATGAACAGGGAAAATAAGAATCTGCAATTACCTGCATGTAGGCTGAACAGTGTCTTGTACAGGTGTGTGTAAAATTTCATTGGATCAATGTTAAGAACATCACCTATAAACATAATCCCAAACAAACACATTTACTCCATTTATTTATCAGGCAATATTAAACAGAAGTTTGTTTTTGAAAACAATTTCCTACCTTGACCAGAGAGTATATGAAAAGCACTGAGAACGCAATGAAGACTCTCACGATAGCTTAAATCCTAAGAATACAAAACTGATTAAGTACCCAAAAGAAAGTAATTTTAACAAAACTGTACTAAAATTCAACTTACCCCAGATGCAATAAGAGAATGAAGGACAATCAATAGGTCATCAAAAAATTCCACGTTTATGAGATGAGCAAACCTTGAATCAAAGAGATTTTCATTTTTAAATTACAGACATTATCTGTAAACTCAGTTCAAAGTGTTCTGAATTGCCAAGATCCCCACCTTCAAAGCAGACTAAATCAAATGCTGAACATCTACTATTGTTCATGGGAAAGAATAATTCAGCCCCCAACATGCTAATCATGGCTTTTCTAGAGCATTAACAACATGCTTGTGTCCTTTAGCAATTAATCAGACAAAATAATGGAATCACATCACACCCTGTGGCATTTGCACTACAAATTTCATGGGAAATTTCAAACCACATTGAAATGGTTTTGGAAATAGTGGAAAACTTCAGCAGAGAAATAAAAGAATTTCAACTAATTTGTCAGGGACTATCTTTTCTCACTGCTTAAATACCTTTCAGAGACAAAAAATTCTTTAGTGCTTTGTGTCTTTTCCAACACAGACAGAAGAAGGTAGTCAGTTCTTACTTTGCAAGACCTTCAAGCACAGCTGGCAAAAGTGGAGACTTTTGAGCTTTCTTCAAGATCCTGAAGTAAGTTACAAATACAATATTCAAGGTCTCTGTGTGCTGAAGGAAAGAAAACAAAATTAAATACTTAATCATGTAAAACAGACATTCTTACCGCACTTAAACTCAGCTGAAATGCTTTTCTCTGTCCAAGCCTGCACTCAGGCCTTCCAAACCAGTCCTGGCACTGCCATCTCTGCTCTTCTTACGCTGAAAAGCTCAAGTCCTCCAGTGTTCTCCTGCTCCTGGCCCCCACCTGGCTACAGCCACACTCCTCCTTTACCTAAAGGCCACCCCGAGAGGCTGTAACACCCACTCCACCATGTCCTATGGAACAGGGCACTTGGAGGACATCTGTCAATGGATTCAACACCATTCTGAGCAGACAGCAGAAGGGAATAGGAATGGTTATGCTGGCCTTCCTGGCTCAACTGAGAGTGTGGTTTACTAAAACCTAGATCTCTGTCACAGGCAAAGTGTTTGTTAGCTGACAGCTGTGGAATGCTGACAGGTTGGGATGGAGGACAGACACTTAGTTATAAAAGGGTTAGGAGCTGCCACTGTGCTAAAATAGGAAAATAATCTCTAAATTACTTACCAACTTCAGCTTCTTTTCTTTACTTTCTGATGCTTCCGCTTCCAGGAGTTCTCGTTCCAGTTTCTCTTCTGCTTTCTTCCACTGAAAATACACAGTTGATCTTAAGACAACAGATTCAATGTTTCCAACCATTCTGGATATCCGGGTTGAAAAGATACCCAGAGAACAAATTTTCCATGCTTGGTGAGTTGCTTAAGTCACCCTGTGATTCTGCAGGGTAACCCTTGTCCTATCAGAAACAACCAATCAAAAGCATTATCAACACAGGAAAGAGGCAAAAATAGGAAGATAATTAAATTCCCAGTAGAACCTCATAAATTTTCAAGTACAATGCAAAAACTGATCACTGATGCTGAGAGTGAACAGTGGCAACAGCAGACGTGCAAACATTGCTGGAACAAATTGCTACATAAAGTAACAGAAGTAGAGCATGAGAAAGCCTATGTCATACCTTTCTTTGCATTCTGGAAAGATTTTTTCTTTTCTCTTTGTAAGTCATGAACTTTTTCTTTGGTGCAATGTCTTCAGAATCTTTTTGTAATTCTACTTCCTTAATTCTTAAGTGAAGAAATACTTTTAACACCTATTGTAAAATAAAATAAAATAAATACAACAAAAGGTCATCTACAACCTGATAGGAACTAAGGGTAAGAAATCCTGAATTCCATTCGAGCTAGTGGGCTTTGCTGGTCTAAGGTTCTTCTGTTTACTCCCCTCCTGCTCTTTCACACATGCATCTCTTGATCCCTGCTCCCACTTCCTTCCCCAGCACTGTCCATTTCTATCCATTCCTCCATTTGCCTCTCACTTCTAGTTTCCCTGCCTGACTTAAGCCATGTCTCTGGCAGAATCTGATCTCCACCTCCCAGTCTCCTTCCCTTGCCCCATACCTCTCTAACTCTCTGGCTCAGCCTAATCCTGAACTGTCTATAGTCCGACAGAGTGGGGAAATTCTGCTTGTCTGTAGCCAGCAGCTGCATAACTTTAACATCTGGGGCTTTTCTGAAACTTCTGACAGAAGAATATTGTGAGGTACAACAGAAAGACTCTTACCTCAGGTCTGACATCATAATTTCTACCCCTCACAAGGCCTGAAATGACTTTAACTACACCAAGTGAAGCATAGCCCAACTTGTCCTGTTTAAAGAGCTTCTTAACTGCCTCAACACACAGTTCAGAAACCTGAAAAGCAGAACACAGAAACTGTTCTGTAAAGCCAAGTCTGCAACAACAGCTAGTAACAGACAATACTCATGGTATTTACCAATGAGTAATTCGTAAATTACTGCAAAACACAGCCTGCAAAACAGTGAGAAGAATACGGCCAAAAGATCTGGATATTGTGGAATAAAGCTCAGAAATAATTATTTTTCACACAAAACAAGAACTCTAATCAGAAAATCACTTACCATTTTTGATGGATCATTCATGAGTGGAACAATGAGAACAATAATGTTATTGTGGAAGTTGAAGTGGGGTAGGGCCACAAGCAGCTCACACAGACACTTCACTGCCACCTCTGCTAGACCTTTATATGCCTTCAACGAGATGACATTACTTTTCTTCAACTTCCTTTGCTTCCAATCTGCACAAAATGTTATTTTTAGTGATTACTCTTCAGAATGATTGTGATCTTATAAATATTTAATTTTTTAGTGATTGCAGGCATACTTCATGCAAGTGCTATCTCAAAGACAGAAGGTACCATTCATTCAGAGGAGGGAAACTGCCACAAGCAATTTTGCCTTTACTACAAAAAATGGGAAGTGTTAACTGTACCTTTAATTGTTTGTTCCAGATTTTCCAAGTAAAATTTATACTGGCTTACAAGGCCTTCTTCAAATTCTCTCAGTTTCTGTGTTTCTTTTTTAACCTGTACACAATAATTTAAATGAGATTTTATTTGGAGAGCTAATTACTGAAATTGGCCAATGGTGAAAAAAAAGTTTTAAAACAAATATCAGGTATCTAGGTAGTTTTTTTTTCTTCTAGACAGACATTCCTAGAAATGTATTAAAAATAAAATATTTCTGCATTTTTCTACAGATGTGTTCAGAGGGCCTTTTCCAACTAGGCCTATTTTATTTATAGAACTTGAAGTAAGATTATCAACTAGATGTTATTTTTATTATTATTATATAATATATATTATATAATATAATATATTATATATATATAATATATATACATAATATATATATAACTTTTTATATATAAGATTACATAACTGCACTAAACCCATATCCAAAAAACCTTCTAAATATTGGTTAAAAACAGGCTGCAAGAAAAAAGTTACTCTGTATTTGTTCAGCAAATTGTTGAACACATTTCAAAATAATCTATGCCAGTTAGTTGACAACATTGCATAATTTGCTTTCCTTCTAACTCTCTTTAGTGCAGGACCTTATTCCAAGATCTATGAGAAAGTCACCCAGGTTTGGCATACTACTCTCAGGTGCTACTTTTCCCCTCCATTACCATGCATGTCACCTACTTATTGAAGCAAGTATGTAAGAATTACAGGTTCAAAACCAAAACCTCTCTTCCTGGAAGTGCCACAGCTTCAGAGCTTCCACAAATATTTGTGTATTTGTCCCCTTCGCTCAAAACCATAAATTCACATTAAACAAATCAGTCTTTGTATCTGGCATAGCTGGAAACATTCTTAACTACTCATATACATTATAAGTAGATTTGATATTTCACCTTGGTAGCCTTCTCTGCTTCAGTCAGAGGCCGAATTTTGTAGGAAGGTGCAATATCTTTGAATATCTCCATCAAAGACACCATGACCAGCTTCCTAACAATCACAGCCACGTTGGGATCCTGTTCCATCAGCATGGCACGCAGCTCCTTCAGCTTCTTAATCTGATGGAAGAAAATAGGCAGACATCAGATGAAGATCAACTGCAAACCAAGGGACAAGCACAATGTACATTAACTCAGCAGTTACTCAGACTCTACTTAGCACTGCACAAAGAGCCAGGAAATTATAGATATCCCAACAAAATTTCAGTCTCAGGAACGTTCAAAATATCCTGCTATTACAAACTTGCACAAAATTACCAGTATATCCTGAAGTATTGAGAGCTCTATCAGATACAACCCTGAAATCAGAGCTTACGTAAGGGTCATGCTTAAAGAACAAGGCAGCTTGTACAGAAAATAATGAAAGTGATAAACACTGACCTTTTCCTTGTTTTACCCATATATGATTCTGCTTTTGCTAATCTTTGCTCATCCAGTTCTTTGTTTCTTGACTTAGTGCACAGCACAGACACACGAACATGCAGGTTAAGTAAATGTACCTACATTGCTATCTGGCTCTGAGAGAATGGCAGATGCTAAGGCAGCTATGTGCATCTTCCTCTCCTGCAGCTTTTGTCTCCTTTGATCAGCCATTTCCTCAGGAGTGAGAACAGGCAGGGGTTCCTCATTAAAGTCTGGCACATATGTGAGAGTTAGAAAAGAGGGGAAGTCACTTCACATGTTGCAGACATTGCATTTCAAACAGGTATCCTGGTAAGGCCACACGAGAGTAACACAGGAAGTTCAACTGTCAAAGAAGCCTTAAGAATGACTTTGCTACATCCAGTATTAACCCACAGATTCACTTTTGCTCCACTTCAAAATCTTCTGCTTGCAAAAACAAGTGGACTAAATGTTTCTGAATCTGCCCATGGACTTCTCTGAGTACAGTGGGAACATATAAGCTCAACGTATTACCCCAACCACACCAGGAAACTAGAGCTCTGCATTTTGTATCAAATTATTCACCTTTCACTTCTTCTTTTAAAAATAGATTTGTTTTTGTTGGTGTTTTCTGAGTATTATTTTGCTATAAATATCTCCTTCCTCTACTTCAGATTATATTTAGAAAGTAAAGACCCAGTTTTCACCACATTACTCGAAATTGGCCATTAACTCGATAGCCAACTGCAAATGAAAATCTCCGTTTCCTGGTAGTGACATTTTAAGTAAAAAATTTTAAAGAAAAAGAGAGACACTTGAAGCCTACAAAAATCTGTGTCCTGAACTGCATTTCATAATGATCTCAGAGTAATCAAAACAGAACCAGATAGATATTCTCTATGTAAGACAAATAGAGCTTGCTTGTTACTAGCAAATATGACACAAAGGATAAAAGGAACTTCATGCAAGCAGCAGTTCTAGGTGAAAAATCAAAACAATTTTGAAGAAAGAGAATCTGAAGCTAGCTATTCCTGAGATTCTAATAGGTAAGAGTGCAAGCTTTGAATATGGTTATGCTTTGATGGCAACATGGTAACGAACATACTTAAAAACATCCTGAACAAAATACACTTCAATTGCAAACTTCCTTGGGGAACACCAAAATGCTTATCAGGTGTGTCAGTGATTTGGAAAAAAAACCCAACAAAAAGCAAGAAAAATGCTTTATTACCCTCTGCTTCCTCCATATCTTCTGTGTCCTCTTCTTCATCCTGTGCAACATTGACAACTGCAAAAACAGAGTGTCTAGTGTCAAGCACATAATAAACATTGTGAAATTTTAAACTGAATAAATTGTATACTTCTTGGCTACTATACCAGTTCCAGAATCTGTGTCTTACCTGGCTTTTCCACAGCTTGAGGAATTATGCCACTCTTGTCTTTGATGGGGAGCAGATGGATGAGTTCTTTCTCTGGCTCTGTTTGCAAACGTCTCGGCACCTTCTCGTATTTCTCAATCACACTTTCATGTTTTCGTTTTTTGACATGGACAGGTTCACTGGAAAATACGAGGCAAACTAATTGAACCAGCCATGTAATTTAACAAGAGCCATGCCTGACCAGCTGGATTAAGTGTCTGTCTCTCACCCAGGCCAGGGTGCTGTTTCACTTGTCCTTCCTCCCCTTCTGTGCTCCCCCCCCAGCAGAGCGGCTGCCCTGGCAGGGCTGAGACCCGGTAAACCACTCCAAGCAGTTCTGCCACGAAGGGCTCCCCCAGCACCCAGCAGGACTAGGATCCTCTCACTGGGCAAACAATCCAGAGCCTTCCTTAACATGTCCCACAGCCTCTCTCTCCCTCTGTCTTGACCTTCCAGGTGAGGCTTAACCAGGATGTGACAACGAGTGGGCCAGTGACCATTTTTATCTGCCCTACTCCATGGCTGCTTTTACCACTACTATTATCACTTTTCTACTCTGCCCACTGGCAAAGCCTGTGTCACACCTCTCTCCAATGACAACAGCAATAACACAGTGTGGTGTGTCACACCCTTTCACAGGCATGCTTCTGAGCTACTTTACTTTTACTATTTAGCCTGTACTAATACATATATCTGACAAGTTTTTAAGACAGACTGTAGCTGCCCAGAGTAAATCCGATTGGAAAGACAAGTTCTCCAATTTAAGGGAACACTGTGAAAGGAACTAAAAGCCCATAAGAGTAAAACAGGTAAAAGAGCAACCACTTCCAGTGTTTTCCTACCATTCTAAAACCATTCTGGCATAATGAATGTAAGACACATAGAACTACAAATTTGCAAAATGTCTCTAAATAAAACCACACAATAAATTTCGAGTTTTGCAAGACTTTCAACTTATGTCACACCTAGTTCATTTGGGGAAAGGGGAAGGTTTAAAACAAATTTTTTTTAATTCAAGACCATGCAGCACAACTGTAACTTTGTAAATAAAAGCCATTTATACTTTCCTTTGAAACTAGACTAAATTATTAATTACTAAGCAGAATCAGCATTAAAAAATTAAAACCGCCCTACAGCAGCTAGGCATGGAGTCTTTTCACATCCATCAAAAAAAGCAAGCTAAGATTTTCAAACAATCACATAACCAAAGACTACAACTAGGAGCACTACCTTTCTACATATGTCACTGGGAACTCTCTCCAATGCCTTAGCCCACAAAAATGGTAACAAATTGTTTGTATGAATGTTTTGGTGTTGCATGTGTTTATAGACATGGCTTACAGAACCCTTTTTATTTCCACCCCCCCCTGCAATTTGCAGTGCAATATGTGGTCCATAGTCCAGGGAATGTCCTGAATACTCTATATAGCAAAAAAGACTGTTTACAGATTAAAGCATTTCTTTCAGTTTGAGGGATGCTACTCATCTCACAGCCAGGGACCTCCCAGGAAGGAACACTGCAGAAACAGTATCCTGAAGGTCAGGCAGAGCACCGAATGTACTGATACACATCTATACATTAATTCTGAAGTACTGACAGGTTGAGGAAACACTAAATTGGAGCGGCAAAGAAACACCAGACTGAGAGAGACCTCCTGATAAATGCATTACTTTATGTATTAATTGCATATTAACCACACAAGGCTGAATTAGTATGAAAAGGAAACATTGCAACTCACTTAGAAGAAAGATCTCTGGTTAAAAAGGATGCTTTTTGGGCCAGATCTTCCATCAATTGTAAGTCATCTTCATCCATCATGTCCAGTGGAAGAGCATCTTCTTCCTCTTTTTCTTCCCATTTTCTAGCTATTTTAGAGGATTATGTTTACAGATTAAAATCCCTTACGTATAGTCACCCTTGAAAACTTAACCCTGCCTACCCTTTTGAGACCATTTTATGCCTTACTTCTACCTGGAACTCACTGACCTTTATGCATGTGGGTTTTGTTATCCCAGAAAACTGCTCCTTTACTATGACATCCAATAATGATCAGAGCAAACACATTTCTACCATCTTTAACTGACAGTTCTAGGTGCCAGAATGGCTACATTTTGTATTTCTCACAAGTCTCCCACTCTTTCAACTGGAACAGCAACTATCTGTACACAGAAAATGAAGTGTTGTTTTCTCAAATTTTACAACAGGAAGCAGCAGGATATTCAGTAACCCCCCCTATCCAAGAAAACACTTACCAACTTGTTTCTTCTTGCTTTCCTCCAATGGAAAAGGCTTCCTAGAAATAGCATCTCTGACAGCCTCCCTTAGCTTCTTTTGTTCTTTACGATACTTCTTAGCAGCACTCTTCTGCTTGTACTGTTTATTCTTTAATTTATTGTCAAGTTTTATTTGACTAGTTCTCAGTAACTTACGAAAACTTGGAACTCGCTTTTTGTTTTTTCTCTAGAAAACAAACAGAAAGCTACAAGTCACCAACATGTTAACAGCCTTTGCAAAATTTATTCCACTGTTTAAGATCTGAGTTCCTATTTCTATCAGGACTGAACATTGTGTTTCTTGCTAATAATACCATCAGTTAGCCTCAAATTCACGCAACTGTGTTACATCTTTGAGAAGAGAGAGCTGAGACAAATGTTTTACAGAAACATTTCTCTGACAACTATTTTATTAAAACCCATGTCCATCACTTTCAGACACATGGACGCTCCAAGGTATGGTACACAGCTTGTTAGGGTGCAGTGTTTTATGCGCTCCCAAGTACTCTGTTTTCTTCTCAGGGTCCTGCTGTTCCCCAGCACTTCATAAAGTGCCTCGGGGGACTTTAACGTCCAAGGCCACAGCCTCGGGCAAACGCCCTCCTTCGGGACACCTCCCCAAGCAGAGCTTTGGCGTTCTCCTGCCTGAAACCCTCCCAGCCCAGCAGCTGCAGGGAGCTGGCGAGGCCGCCTGCTGCAAGGCTCACAACAGCAGCTGTACATAACAGGGTTACGGGGGCCACAGCTCGGGGAGGCACCGGGGGCTGAGACACCGGGCTCGGGTCGATATACGCGGCCCGTGCCAAACCTGCAGAACGCTCCCAAGGGTGCTCGGGATGGGAAAGGACACGGCAGGGAGCACCTCACGAGGGGCATGGGAAGGCGAGGCTGTGCAGACAAACCGGGCATCGAATCGCTGTTAGGGATGTGTCTCTTTACAAAGGGGACAAGTGGCTGGATCAGTGTGGGGTTCCTGGAATCCTTAGCTCAGCTCGCTGGAGCGTGGTGCTAATAAAGGCAAGATCGTGGGATCACTCCCTGTACAGGCCGGTCACTGAAGAGTTGGGCTCCATGAGCCCTGCGGGGCCCTTCCCACTGAAAACACGCCCTGAATCCGCGAATCCGGAATTTTTGCCAGCTCAACTTTAGCTTCCCTTTCTATGTTGGATTATTGGGAAAACGCTGAAAAGTCAGCGTTCGTCTTGGGATGAGAGACGAGCTTGCGCCGCGCCGCCGGTGCCCGCCCAAAGCATCCGCACTACTCTGCCGTTCCCGGAGCCCCGAGGGCGCGGCGGCACCGGCCGCTACCGCCCACGGCTCCCCGTCCCGCCCGTCCGCCCCGGGCTCCCCTCCCCGCGCCGCCCGGCCCGCTCCCCTCACAGCCCCTACCGGCTTCATGGCGGCGGCCCGCGCGTGCTGCCCGCCGGCGGAAGCGCTCCCCGCGCGGCGCGGCCACAGCGGCCCCTGGCGGCGGAGGCCGAGCGCGCCCCCGCGAGCGAGCGCGGCCCCGTGAGCGAGCGCCGTCAGCGCCGCCCGCGGCCGGCCCCGGAGGAAGGGAAAAGAAGCACGGCCCGCAGCTGCTGTAAGTTTTATTTACACAGGAATTGTTACTAGTGGTCTTAGAGGAAGGCTTGAGCCTTCTATTTACAGTTATATACAGATTTATAGTTGAAAAGTAAGAAAACTGTACAAGATAACACAAAAATATAAGACAAATTGGATCCAATTAAAGTAGTGAATACATAAGTTAAGAAAAATCTGACATTTACATTTCAAATTGTAATGTTATGAGTAGCATATATGTAGTTTTTAAACCAGATAGCAACGCAAGTTACACCACACTAAATCTTTACCCCGATTATGCAGACTCTGCTTTTAAAACACCAGACAACTGGAAGCCTCCCGCACTTAAAAATACATAATGGTAATTTTTACTTGATTTCCAGAGGGACCAGTTACAAAAACCCACATGTACGGAATTTATTTACATTAAATATTAGCTAAAAATGGATCAAGAGAGTGCAAGTGTTCCTCACCTGCAGTGCTATCCATTTTAAAGTTCTGTCCCCTACAACCACAGGTTGTTGTACAGCATCTTCAAGAACAGGAAATGTTAGAAAATAATTGCCGTGACACACAGTATGACCTTATGTCTCACAGTTAAAAGATGTTAAAGAATTAAATGTCACTAAACCAGATGCTTTGTGGACTTCAGTATTGCACACTAATAAAAAGACAGTTTCAAAAACAATTCTGTGTCTGCATTATTTCCAAGTGTTAAAAGTGGCTGCTTCCTTGAGAACACAAAAGCCTTGTCATTTTCTAGTGTTCACTGTTACACACAAGTATTTTTTAGTTAGAAATGGCTTGACAATATAAACCTGGTGGCAAAATGCTTTCACAGAATACCCACCCCATTTACTCCACAACCAATACACCAAAACAAATGCTTAAACACCACTTGCTCTGAAAGCTGTACAGTGAAAATAGCAGCCCTGTTCTTACCACTGTTTAAAATTCAGATTATTTTTGCTCTAAGTTTGGGCACAATACATCTGCAGTTCCTGAGTTAATTACATTTGCCCAGACTGAAGAATGAAGCTGCAACTTAAAGAAAGCCAAACAAGTAAATAAGACAATACCCCTTTCCCAAATCTTAACCACCTTGCACATAAACATACCAAACCACCTTATTTGGTCCTCAATACTTGCAAATTGTTAACATTGGAGGTAATGTTTGTACCAAAGCATTTGGTTTGGATAGCAGTTTTGGGGCCTTAAGATTTAGCATTTCCCTCATCCCCTCCAAAAAGTGCCTTTGTGGTATTTGTAAAAACAGTTATGTCTCAAAAATTTGTTTAAGTACCAACAGAAGTTACTACAAATGTTTATTGCATTGAGCTGATTCTTTTAAACTATTAAATATGAACTCCCCGCTTCTCAGTTTCATCGGTTTTAGTATTCTGTGTGAAATCAGATCTTTCCACGGCAAAAACTAATACTGGCAAAAGGGTGAAGATTTCATCGGTTTGTTACTCCACTGAGAGCTGTGGGCTTTTTCCCAAATCATTTTCACATCTTCTATAGTGCTTTTTCCACATAGAAATGATGTGAAAACTTCTTTGTCATCAAGTGGTTTTCCACGTTTCCAATAAACCTCAACATCAGCTTTTCGGTGCTGGGCTATGGTTCTTGTCCCCTTCTTTGTTGTCCTTCATCAGTGAGGCAAACACCTGGAAAAGTAAAATTTTTAATGAATATGAAGACTGCCAGTGTTATAATAATTTCAATATAAACCACCACAATATAAGCATGGGGATTACTTTCTAGAGTGAGACACTAGAAAGGAAGTACCCATCGCTCAGGAGTCAGACAAGAAGCTTAAATAATCATGAGAAGTGCACCATATATTCCTGTGCTGATGTGTCTGATTTGATATATATCTCCAAGAAACTCACCTGTGCCCATTTTTTGTTACTATTCTGCATCTGAATAGCAGCAATACAACTAAAAAGCTTTTCTGATGTAATATCTTCTGGAAGTTTTGTTAGAAACTGTGCTATATGAATAAAGTCCATCTGTAGGAGAATATCTTCATATAACCGAAGGATTCCTAATCCTGTCCTGAACAAAAATTCTTCTCCATCTCTACAGAAAACATCCCAGACACGACAGGCCAGATCAAGTGGTAATGATTTGCTGTAGAGTGTAAAAATCCTACAAATGAGCCAAAAACAAACAAAAAAGAAGAGTTATAACTTGTTTCAGAAAAATGAAAAGACAGCTTCCTTTACATCTCAGTTATATTAGTTCAGAGTAAGCAGATGACAAGTTATTTTATACACTCTTATTTTTCCCCGTTTCAATGATCCGCAAGTCTCCGGCTCTTGAAGTCAGAACTAGTACTCTGAAACCCATCTCTTTTTATGCCACAAGAAATCCCTTTGAATGCCATCTCCTTTAGAAAGTTTTGACTAAAGAAGTGACAAATCTCTTCATACTCAGAGTATAATACACACATAAGAACTTAAGCAACAAAGATCACAACTGTGTAACTTCACCTTTCTCATTTAAGCCATAGAGTTTTAACAGCTCTGTTCATTATTTGTTTCCTAAACTAATTCTAAAGCCACAGCTCATCTCAATAGCACTAACATACTAATGATAAATCAGTAGCTATATTTCTGTGATACATTTTCAAATCCGTTCACATTAAAATCACAAAAATATAATAATAACTCTAGATGAAGCTCATCACAGAAACAGGTATCTGGTTTTGACAGCACTACCACACTGCAAGGGTGCCTGCACTACTACTTTCCATTACTCTGTGCTTTAGAACATTTGTTACTTCAAATTGTTCACTGTGGTTTTCAAGTTTATCCCTTTCCAAACCAGGTCCTAAATGTCATCCTCCCTCTGCTTTAAAGTCTCTGTTCCTATAGTCATACTTCCTTCAATAGCTGACTATGCTCCATTCATCAATTCACTTACAATCACAGTACACCACACTACTATGGTGTAGTAGCCTCCTCCCCCCTACTTATGTCACACAACTGCAGCAACAGGAAAATGAACACACAGAACTCCTGTCTGTCTCTTTTTTTTAACTGAATACATCCTTTTTAATAAAGCTTGAAGCCTGCCAGAGGAACTGCAGTTACACAAAACAGTTTATCGTTATTTCACAAGACCTACTGAATGCCTTTTTTTGTGCTTTATTTCCAGTGCTGAAAGACCTGTAGCAAAATAGAAAGTGTTCCAACAGTTCTAAGGTTAGGTTTTCTATGTTCTGTGAACTCACCAGTCTATCAAATATATGTCTGGAGTAAGACTGTATGATTTGAAATGAAGAAACAATTTAGGAAGATTTTCTTCGAAAAATACTTCAAAGGCTGCAAAGTATTTCAGCATCTGTAGGGATAGTAAAGCACACCATAAGCAGCCATCAAAAGAACGCTTGGTTGTAAACCAACACAAACCCCACCAAGAACTGAGGATGTCAACACAGCACAGTGTGACTCCTTAGGACAAGTACAATGATTAAATGCTTCTAGAGGAGAAATCAAAACATGAGAATGAGTTTTATGGATTAGTACCTGGTACTCTCAGTTTTGTAAACACAGGTTAAAGTTCTCCATTATTCAATAGGATAAAAGGAAGTCATCAATAAAACAACTATGCTTCAAGTCAAAAGAACGTTACGGTCCAAAACCAGAAAACTCTGTGCATACCATGCTGTGATCCACACGGAAAAAGGCCAGCTGGCATGGCTTGTTTAGAAGGTTAGCAAAGGCAATGAAAGCATCTGCCTCTTCCAGATTGAGAATGAGCACAGCAGCAATGAAGGACATCCCTTGTACCTTCAAGTGGGAAAAGCATCGGGCAAACATAGGTGAGTAGGTTCAGTACATCTTACATCTTTGGAAATGGAAATACTTACAGTTTGCAATTTATCAAGTACTATTGCATAACATTTCCAGATGAATAGAAACAATGTGGATAAATTATTTTTATGCATGCAATCAATTTGATTTCAGCAGTTCAGAAGCTCTGGGAGGTCTCATGATCACAAGTCCTCAGGACTTAAAATACAAGTTAAAACCACACAGGGTGAACGCAGAGTTCACGAGAAACAAAACCTGGTCTCGAGTTCATTGTTAAACTATGGGAAAAGCAGTCATGGAGAAAAACTTCGCACATGGGACAGTTTAGACCCAGACAGATACCTTGGAACTGAGACAAAAATCTGTTTCAGAACAGTCAATACATGTCTTTCCACTTGCCAAACAGTATTTTTTCACATATATAAAATTACTTCTAGGTGGTTAGCTGCAATGCAAGTTTACATTTTTCCACCATTACTCTCCCGAAAACACTTTAGCCTGCAATAAAAGTGAAGAGCATGATTTCTTATAGTTAAGTGATGATCTGAATACCCATTATGCTAACAATTTTACCAATTTCAATTGCAATCATCTTTATTCCACTGTCTCTAAACATTCACGCTGCCTGTTCTCATGTAAAAAAAACCCCATGCACTCAGCATTTTAACCAACTAGGGAAAGGAGTATTGATATGCATCAGAAAGAGTCTATCAGCTTTCCATTTCTGGAGGATAAATAGGTGTGGAAATAAGACTACATTACATTAACTGCCATACTAACATTAAAAAAATGTGATAAATATCAAAACTAGCTGTATTTCTAATGGAAAGATAAGACTTATCCATGAAAAATTATTTATTTGCCTTTTGAAACTCCACCCTGGGAACAAGCAGTCTCAGAACCTTCAGAGTTTGTAATCTCACTTAAAAAATACGGGAGAGTCTCCAAAAATGAAGTCACAGATGACAGAATTCAGGCCTAAAAACATTTGAACTTGAAAAACTAACTAGTTATTTATGCAGAGTCCCAAGCATATCTGATTTAGAGAGGAAGACACGCCCTGTGCTAAATAATGCTTTGTTGCATGGATGAGATTTAAAACTTTTTAAGTGTTTTTGAGCCCCAAAGCATTGGAGCTTGTGAAAGATATCCCCAGATTCCCCCAGGAACAAAGAAGAAAAAGATCCTTTCTCTTCACTATGTTAATTACTTAAATGCTTAAATGTCCTTAGCTTAAATGATAAGCTAACACCATTCAGAGAGATGTTAGGTTTAGTTGGCTTGTTTGGGGTTTTTGACAGTTTTTTTAATCGAATTTTTTTAGTTTGTTTTTAAACACAGGTAATGTTTGCTGAAAACTGTCTTATGTTCACTGAACGCAGAGGGAGTGATTATTCTATGTCAGCAAGGCACTAAGAAGGAGTTTCTGGATTTTAAGGACATGCAGTAGTGAGGCATGGAGTATCACAATGGAAACGGCAACAGGGGAAACAACAGTAAGACTGAACAAGTGAGGTGCTAACTGGAAATCCACTGACATCTCTCATGGTTTTTTTCCATGTGGATACTCTGTCAGAACTATAATGTCTTGTGAACACACCCATTTAAAATTTTCCAAGCAGTCCAGATACTCAACACTGACATTCAGTACATTTTCAGCTATTTAATTGTCTCTAAGAGCTACCATCATTGTGACTGCTATGAAATAACTGCCACAGTTTAATTATATTTTTAAATGTTAGTAGCATAAAGTTTAGAACACCTATTTATTTAATATACTTTAATACATGACATCTTTAGCTTATCTTCCATGTGATAAACATTTTACAGCAAATACTTACATATCCCACGTCTGGTCTGTAACATGTATATGCTCCTAAAACACTGTGCAGGAGATCATGATAAGGACCACCCTAATCAGAGGAGAGGGCAGAAGGAGGAAAACAGTATTTATTTTCAAAAAAATACAGAAAAGGAACAAGCTGATATTTTAAGACGCAAGTGAGCCAGTGAATTGTTGCTTTATTCGTATCTAGAATAATACAATTTTTTACTGCAAGCATTACCACAAATGCTTTTGAGATGTTAAAATAAAAGTAACAATAATCCTATAAAATAATTCAGCAGAAATCAGTACATAATAGAAAACGAGGATATCCGGTACAGATCCAAGATTGGTCTTTCCTTCTCAGAGACAATGGATATTTTAATTCTTAGTAGCACAAGTTACTATATTATGATATTGCATGTTATTTTATATACATGTATACACATATTATAGCTATATAAAAACCATAAAGCCTGAAAAGGTGTACCAGAATGCATCAAGATTTCTGTAGCAGTGAGAATACTCCCATTTCTACCTGTAATTTCATAATCCTTAATAGGAATCTCATGCAATTTTTCAAGGAGAAAAAAAAACCTCATAGTCCATCACTAAGTGTCTCTACCTTATTCTCATTTAAAAACATTAAAAAAGTCCAAACAACTTCTAAAAATTGTTCCATAGTTGGCCAGTTATGTTTCTTGTTTAACTATTCAGAATTCTAAAGCTGTCCTAATTAAAGTGAAAGGCATCTCACCTTCTGGAAAATATACAGGGATGGAAATGTGCGTGATATATCCAACTTAATTAGCTCCAGACTGGCCTCACGATCAGCAACAGATGCACCTGCATCTGCAAGAAAACCAACACTTGTTAAAGCTGATAAATTTTACAAACTTCTGAACAAAACTCCTGTAGGCACATAAAGACAAGGAAGGCAGCATTACCCAAGAACCTCCAGAAGAAATTCTGCTAAGCCCTTGAATCGTCTCTGTCCAATCCTCTCCACAAGGACATGATAAAAACACTAGTGATAACATGGGAAAAAAGACACCTGGGGAAAAGGCTCTTTCAGAGGGCTTAAATCAGACAAGATTTCCAACTGGAAAGCAGAAGATGACCATAGAATGCTTAAAATTCATCAATGCTTAGAATTTAATGAAAGGCTAAACAGAACCTGCTCTGCTGAAGCTTGGAAAGCAGCATTTTATTCCAGTCTTCCTAAAACTATGATAGTTGGTCTTCCAGATTTTGTTGCCAAGGATTAGTAATAAGCACTGTCAGCTTGCTGGCTTTTCAGAGATGAAATTCTATCACTCTTAAGTTTTCCCTTATTACTACATTTCCCAGGACATCTGGCACAATTAAAACAGCTCATTCTTCCTCCATTCCCGTCCAAAACTATTACTTCTCAAAAAAACCAGATTACCTAAGCTTTCCCCCACATACAGCCCACACCCCCACAACAAAAGAGCAAGCAAACCACCACTCCACAGACCAAGGGGCATTGCAAACATGTTTTCCAAGGATAAGCATATTTACAGTCATGTACACACAGAATTTTTTATAAATTGTTTATCTCAAGACAACCTTCAGATGAGTCACAGGGCTATCCCTAAGGAAGACCCGAATAATTTACAGTCAAAGTAGGCAATTAGTTCAGGACTGGCTATGGCAAGTGTAAACAACTAAAGTAATGGAAAAGACACTATCACAGGGAAGCATTTTTAAAAATATCAATCAACAGCACAAAGAGTTAACCTTTGTAACAAAGATACATCCAACATTAAAAACATCACCGATACTATTTTTAACAGCAAGAACATCCACAGGAGATAGCAATATGCCAGGGAAAAAACTGCATTCTACAAAAGAGTGCTAGCATCCCCCCTTAACAGATTCAGGAGGAAAGGCCATCTGGGCAAGCAAGGAAATAGAAGTGGGATCTGAAATGTGCCATGTTTTATATTTTTCACTCCTCCATTTCAGAACCAAAAAATCAAGGATATTCTTTTTTTCCTTCCCAAAATCATGGAAAGGATACCAACTTCAGGAGAACCCATCTAAAAAGAGCTAGGTAAGAGCATGTATTGTAATCCAGTTTCCTATTTCTTCCTTTAGTATTTCATTAAATATTTTCATGAGAGTCAAGTCTTGATATTTCAGAGGAAACATTCATTTGAAAGTAGCACGTGCAATATTTTAAATCTTTTATTGATACAGTAAGTACTGCCAAGCCCCTCGCTCACTGACTTGTTATAAGACAGCAAACATTTAAGTAGGGAATGACTATGAAAACTTTTAACAAATATTGTTAATGCTGAAATTGCAGAGGAACTTGTGAGAGTTCCTGGGTTTGTAAAAGTGAATAGGAGGTTGTTGAGCACTCAGGAGGTCTCACCTTCTATGTCATTCTCAGAACTCGTCTCACTGAAGCTTTTCCATCGTTCCTTAGCTCTCGACAAGAAGATTTCATAAAGTTCTGCAAGAAAGCAAAACAAAAGCAATAAACAAAATGGAAGTGGCAAGAAAAGCACCCATCCAAGACAAAAGCATGCTAAGCAGTCTTGGCTTTGGTTACTTGGTTTCATCACTGGGGGCAGGAGGAGAATCTATGAGATGGTTACCACTTATACAGTTTTATAGTGTGCAGTGTAATGTGCTTTCTGCTGTGGTGAACATGCAAATTATGACAGGGAAATAATGCCTTACATAATTCAGATCTGTATTTTTGTTAATAGAATGCTTAGAATTCATCAATCATTAGTTATAAAAAAAACAATTCCCCTTTTCACCCCCTTAAGAAAGCAAAGCTACAAATTCTCAATTTTAAACATAAAAATGATTTTCTGGGGGGGAGCACTCCCTTAATTCTTAAAATACTAAATGTTTTTGTAAGCAGGTTTCAAACCTTGTTTCCATAATTTATGGGGCTACGGTGTCTAATGGTAAAACACAATTGATCTAACTCTGCAAAATAAATTTCTTCAGAAGAAATATACCCTGATTTTTATTTTTTTAACAAAAGTTTACATTTTTCTTTGAAAATACCCGATGCATTAACATGTGATCTATTAGGAGCATACCAGGAGTGATGTTTAATTCATTTCCCACAGCTAGACTCCAAACCTTCCCACGTACACTTGGGGGCAATCCCTGCCACCACAGCTCTCGAACTCTTCGGGTAGCACGCCTAATACATGGAAGCAGGGAGAAGAAAAAAAAAAAAAAAAAAGGCACATATGGCATATCTTGTTTTCTAAAGTCACTAGGCAATTTACAAGCAAAATAACAATGTTTACCAAATCAATATTCAAAGATCTCTGTTGATGCTAAAGCCCCATTAAAAGCCCCAAAACATTCAGCTCCCAAAAAGCACATTTCATGTTGCTCTGTAATGACCTCACACTATATCATGGCAACAAAAACTGACTTCTTGACGACACAGAAAAGGAAAATAAGGTATGTGGGTCCTCAGTTTCCAGAGGAGAAACAAGCCACGCTTGCCTCACTTACACAGCAGAGCTTTACTTACATGCCTTCCCAGTTAGGTAGTATTTCATTGACCCAAATCACCATAGCACTAGCGATATTCTCTTCTTGCTTGAAACGCTCTCTCATTATTTTTTTCCTTTTATGTGCTTCTTTAATTTCTGTTAGGCATAACATGTTAATAACTCTGTATTAGTGTATACAAATTCTTAGGTAAATTATTCAGCTACTACCCAAGTATTTAGATGTCTAAAAGATAGAGGGTAAATTACAGTTGCACGTACTACTTCTGTTGATAGTAGGTATATTTCTCTGGACACTTTTTAATTTAAGCTAAGTTGTTCAAATACAGTGATTTTGACAAGCAAAAAACAGGCTAAAAAACTCAGATAATTCTCTTCTGCAGTACACAGGATAACTAATAAGCAAGCACATCATCTGTGCTGTTTTTCCTCTCATGATTTTCATACCATATTCTGAGCCTTATTTTTTCATTAGGCTAATCGGCAATATTTATGGATAAATTTATTATTTAAAAGTGCGATTCTATATCCATTTTAAAGTATTCCAATTTTACTGAAGCTTCCACCTAAAAGGATTCTGTATTTTCTTTTCTGGAAACAGGACCTAAAGACCTAAGACAAAGTCACAATACTGAACAAGAGAACAATGTCCTTCCTTCTGGTAAAAAAAAAGATCTTTTTGTGATTCCTCTTATTAAAAAGGCTAAAAGAAGGACAGAGCAGTGCTCTCCTGACATCACTTAGAACCACCGTGAAATTGCAAGACATTTTCTATTTAAGCATGCACTGGACACATCAAGAGAGTAAACATGCCCTCCCTGGCAAACAGATATGGCTGACCAGCTTCATCAAGTTTTGACTGAAACTTTGAGTGTGTAGCAACAGTTAATAAACCAGGGCACACACATGAAAACACCACACATGGCTGAACCTCCAAAGATGCTGTTACTAAAGAACACAGATCACAACTTACAAGATACACAGCACAAGAGCAGAGTGAAATGCATTGTCAAATGCCTTGGATTTCTTATTGCATCTTTTAAAGCAAGCTGCCACAGATCCACAGAGGATCAATCAGTTCAGAAGCTTGTATCTCTGACAACAGCCCAAGTAAAACATGCAGCCCAGATTCTTAAAATAGCTTATTCCCTGAATACTAGGCACAAGACTACAAAAGTCCTTTCAATAACTATTCATAAATTGACACAGTACCAGATGCTACAGATCTGTTTTTTAAATTAATCGTGTCTAGTGGGAGTAAGAAGGTTCACACAGGTACAGCTGATTGGAAAATAACCCTAAAGTTTTCATCTCTCTTCTCATTGAAATTGATCTGAAATTCTTAAGAAACCAGATCTTTAAGCAGTCAACTTTATTATACTTTGGCTCTTAGCAGCAACACAGTTTGAAAAAAAGATACTCAGAAAGTATCCAAGTGACCACATTACACAAGTATCTTAAAAAAAAAAAGTTTTTCTTTAAAAAGTAAACAAAAGGTTAAGTTGCATTCTGAACCTAGCTACATTCATTGTAGCAAAATAAAAAATTTGATCACAGAGTTCTGTTTTAAACTGTGTGCCCCTATGCACCAGAAAATAACCCAGATATTAAACAATGTTCTTTAATGTACCCACTTGCCTGCAAGCCAAGGTTTACTTTATTTTTGCAGCAGAATTGAGAAGAATTACAGTGATTGTTGGCAGTTTACATACCTCGTTTTTTTGCTTCTGCCACCATCTCGTCGTATTCTTGTCGATGACGTAAAGCCTCCTCCACTGATTTGGCAGGAAGATTTCTGAAAACAAGTTGTTCCTGAATTCAATACACACAAATGACATTCTGGACCATTTCAGACCAGGATTAAATTTGGTTTCTCTCTAATGTGAGCTTTGGGGTTGCCACAGTGCCACAGGTGCAGAGAACTACTAGATGTTTGCTGCTCCTGTTTTTTAGTTCTCCTAGATCTTCCCCCAAAGTAAGGTTTTTAAATTTGTTGAAAACCTGGAATGATACTCAAGTGAGTGACAAAAGGGAAATAACTATATGATAGACCATATAGTTGTTTATTCCAATACATTTCTGCCCACATGTATTTTAATCATATGTTCATATTAAATCTATGATGATGTACTTTCCATAAAAGGTAAAGGTTTTTATTCATTGCAGATAACCCTTTAAAACTCTCACAAAAGAAGGTAAGTTTCCCAAAGGAAAAAAGGATAGATCACAACTGATGTCAGAGCTAAAGCTAAGAAAGCTTGGTGCAGTCTAAAAGTTCACCAGATAAAAATGCGTTTGTTTTTTGGCTACATAATGATCCTCTAATTGCCACACACTCTTCCTCTTGACCAAGGAGACTCACTTCAAAGCAAATGAAAACGCAGTGTTTGGTCTCAGCCTCTTACCTAATCTCTAGTCTACTTTGGTCCAAAATAAACAGAAAACAGTTTTCATTTTAATACAAGAAAGTCTTCTGTCTCCTCTCATACAAGCAGACAAAATCACTCATTAGTATTTTCAATGAAAGTGAGAGCAGAACATATTTTCCAAGGTTAGACTGTGGCAACACACATTTGGGATGGCACTCCAATCTGGAACAAGTGTCATTTGTAAACGCATATTTATCCTAGTTTGTGAATTGTAATACTATGAAAGTAAAGAAGAACATCAGCAATCCAGTTATTGCATATCTTACTCACTACCACACAGTAAAAGAAATAATGCATTTATGAAAACAACTACTCATAGTAATCCATAATTCCATTCAGGATATTTCCATCTTAGCACGGAATGAGCTAATATACTCCTAGATAGAACAGCCAAAGAAACACTAATATGTTCTATTTTCCATTTCCTAATTGGAAGTGATTAGAATAAACATTTAACAGTGCCATCACAAACTTCTTCATGGTACAATTTGAAAGTGTTGCTCCATTTGTTTTCCTCAAGCTCTTGTTCTTAGTCAGCAGGTCCTTTTCTCTTTCCTTCAATTTGCTGAAGACTGTATATAGCTGAAGATACTGACCAATTTATTACCAATTTTTCATTACTGTTCTTATTTGTGGGTACTTAATGTGGGTTTTGTTACATCTTCATCTGCTGTTTCCTTGCCTTCAGCTGCCCTTTTAGGTATTACCTACCTAATATGTTTTTAAGTTTCCAAAATAGGAGAAGGGAGGATAAGGAAAAAGGAAGTGCACACTGAGAAAGCAGTGAAGAAATCAATCAAGAAAATTCCTGAAGACTTTCAGGATGCCCAGAGCATGGCCACCAACAGCTGTGGGATACAGCAGATTACAGACTGGTGGTTCCATTACAGCGAGAAGAAATTCCTCATATAGACTGTGATACACTTAAAGGCTCTTCTGGAAGTACTTGTTAGGTTATTATGTGGGACAGAATAATCCAACAATTCTTTCACAGAAGACTTGTGAATTTTAGCTCATCAGAAATGTTATCTAAAATTCAGTCCTTCAGTTGCACAGCAGAATCATACTTACGCTGGTCGATCCTCCAGAATCAAAGCAGTAGTTGAAAGCGGTTCAAACTCAATATTTTTACGTCTTGCTGATGGGGGTGGAGGTTTATACATTCTTCCTGTCCGTGCTTCATATTCCTAAACAACATTATTGATACGAATTAAATTTCAACTTTCAGCCTCACTCCAAATTAATAAGCATGATATTACTTAACGTATAAGTAATTTTGTATTAAATATTTTAACATTATTTACTAAGACAGCAAGCAGCAAACACTACATGTTGAAATTGCTGATAGCAACAGTGCAGCTTTCCAAGACTGCTAAGTAAAGATGAATGAGAAAGCAGTTTCTTGTATCAACTTAATCTTTGATCTAATCTAGTTCAATATTTCAGTTGAGCATCCCAGGATCAGGCAGTAAAGAAGTCTGCATAATCTACCCAGCCTAGCTAGTGCACGTGTATGTTTAAGTAATATTTGAAGTTGACAATAAAAAAAAAAAAAAAAAAAACAACCACCACTAACAACAACCAGCACTAATCAAGAACATGTGTCTCTTTCCATTTCTTTCACTTGACTCCAGTCCCCCTTAAGATCCAGTACACCTCTCATTCCTGAGGCCTTTAACAACACCATCACACCCACATTAACCAGAACCACATACACTATACTCAGTGACAATACACCAGTATTTATCATTACAAGTCTGTTTCATATAATTTCCTTCCTCTGAGGCTAAAACATGCAATCTACTTAGAAAGAAATATTTAACTGCCTTCAATACACACAAGATTCTGAGGAAGAAAGAATTCTAATCCTTTTACCACAACAGCAACTCAACGAAAGAGAAATATGACACAATCCTTAGAAAAAAGCTAAACAGAGCCAGATGAAAACCTCAAATTTCACATCCCCTTCTCTTCTGCCTCTGTCAATAAAAATTTACTGCCAAGTTAATGGAATAATATGCATCAACACCATTCAGCACATTGAAACAAATATCTTGAACAACTGGACACAGGATTGGTAGAGTTCTGTTGTAATTTACACAAGCATAAGAAAACCCAGAAAATCACTGCTCACAATATGAATGAATACACATTCTCAAGCCTAAAATTATTTCATTCCACTGAAAAACAGAACCAGCATCAGTACTCCTGTCATGCTGTATACCTCAGGACATGCCAATACATTTGAAAATTAGGAATGTATCCTGTGATAACACCCAGAGATCAGCATCCAGGCTGCAGTACAATAGCAATGCCATCCCTCCTATTCTTGACAGAAGCTCTGATTTACTTCCATATTCTCCTTTGTAACAAGAGTCACCAAATCAAGTTCATTTAGTGGTCAGAGATAGGAAGCTCAAACATCAGCAACCTTTTCAACATCTCTACGTATCTAACTTGTATGCAAGCTTTTTTAAAAAAGGAGAAAAAAAATTTAAAAAACCACTGCAAGATACGTATCAGAAATAAAACCATTCTTACCTTTTTTAATACAAGCAATAGACATGAACAATGCTAGTGCTTCTGGCTATCACCTGTGCTAAGAATTGATACACTATTTCCAAGGCAACAGAAAAAGAAAAACACAAAAAATTAAAAATTCTTCAACAGAGATTTTCACAAAAGGCAGAACTCATCATAAAACTGTGTTTCTGAAAGTAAGTACACATCATGAACAGTTGGGCTTTGTAAAAAAGAGAACACATGGGCAGAGAATGAAAATTATAAGTGTTATTAGAAAGAGTCAGAGACCAAAACAGCTTCAGGCTCAAACTGTCATGGCTGCACAATCCCTAAACTGAAATACATTCCAAAGTATCACAATCTTCCAAAGGAAGATGCTTTTCCTCAAGAAGTCTGTGCTCTAGGAAACTTACTTGAAGATCAGATCCCACAACCATCAGATGTATAGAGAACTTATGCAAATAAAATATCCATTTTTTCTGGAGCACTTTCTACGACTAGATACAAAGAATCCAATATCCTTAACTGGGCATTTGATGTATAATCTAAAACACCTGTGCCAACATAAAATTTCACTTTGAAAGATGTGAGCTAATTGTCTCCTATAACAAGGTAAAAATACAATTTAAAGTCAAATGTCTTATCAAATGCTTAACACGCAGGGCATGTGCCAGAAGATAGAACAGTTGACAGCTAAGATTCAAGACTATGTAAAACCTGTATGTGCAAAAAAATTATTTTGGAAGTGTCATATGTAAGGCGTCACAAGCTTAGAGAAGGTTATTTTCAAAAATCTTTATTGCAACATATCAGACATTTATTGAAAATTCTAGAACACTTCATAATTCTAATATAAAGAAAAACAAATTTCAGCTTTAATAAAAAGTAAAAACAGTTATCTTCTTACTAAGTCTGGAACTGCATCCTGTTTTCCACTGCCAGTAATTAACCTGGTAAGAAGCTAAAAGAATGTTTTTTTCCTGAAAAACACTGTGATGATATACTTAAGAGTACTTTGATATGTGGAGGGACTTGCATTTCTAGTATTTATTCCTGCAGAGATACAGATAAGCCTGTTAACCCTACAGACATGTAACTGGGACTGGGAAAACATCTTTTGCTTATAAACAGCATTGTTTAAGATAAAGGGATCTCAAATAGTATCTTCTTAAAGCAACAAAAAACCCCACCCAAAAACCAGAAACCCAAACAACCCCAGCCCCTACCACCACAGCAAAGAAGACCAAAAAAAGCGCCCTAGTGCTCTTAAAAAAGTAAATAAACCCACAGTGGTCTTTATTGCTTGCACCTTTTTGTTATCTCCATGGAAAATATGCAAGTCTGAAGTTTCATTCATCCTTCTGCTGTAGTAATGGACAGTCAGACCATTGAGAGTGATTTTCAGTATCTCTAAACAGTACTGGATTGCTCTCTGTAACACATAAGTAACTGCTCATAGCCTCTTCTTCCAATACTTAAGCCAACAACCTTACAGAAAGGAAACCCAGCTGCATTGCAGCATTCCAAAAGCATTAGTAGACCTGAAGTAGGGTAGGCTTGTGGGGATAAAGTATTTAGCTAAGTGTGAACACAGGGATTCCCTGTTAGAACACAAACTGTGTTGCACCTACAGAGCCCAAACCATACAGCTGTAAAGGAATAAATACCAACCATAAAATTCAACATGAATGTGGAATTAAGTTTGATCTATTTATGACCAACAAAAGCTGAACTCCTGGGAATGAGTGATAAAAGCCTTTGGTTACAAGGACTATGGAAGTTCTCACAGTACCAATTACAAAGACAAAATACCACACATCCAATTATGTCGTAGGCATGCTGGAGGAAAAAGCATCTCATGTGTAGAGAATTTATGCAACTAAAGAATGCAACACTGAATTAACTTCCCCTCTCTTAAGGATTGCCTCTATTTTAAGTAGATGTCAAGGCATACTAATACTCCAATTAAACATCCTGAGTATGACAGTTTCTTCTAACATGCTTTCTCCTCTCTAATGCTACGTCTGATACTAAAACAGATTTTATTCAATCAACTGTGACTTCTGTTGAGAAAACAGAATGGGGATTGCCATATATTGTCCAAATGGTTTTATACCTCTCTCCCTGCTACACACATTTGACTGGAACAGATGAGTCCATGAAGCATCTATATGATTATTTTCATTATTTTGTACAGCTAACTAGATATATCATCAGAAAGATTGTATGCCTTCATTTGAATCAGGGTTGATCATCCAAGAATAGAGGCATTAATAGAATCACCTAGGAGTGCATCCATGTAAGAAGAATTTCTGCTAATGAATAATCCTACATCAGCATGCATGTTGCCTCCAGGTAAAATGTTAAAATTGCTGAGCTAGCACTGGCTACAAGGTGATTATAAGCAAAGAAGTGTTTATAGCAAGAGTAGATGTCACTGAAAAATTCTGTGAGTCATAAACTAGACATTTTCCCAGAAATAAGAATTCCAGATGCTGTCAGGACAGGCAGAACAGTACATTCTTGCCTAATTTGCAGGTGAAATAGAAAAAAACAGATGTATTTATGGAGAAGAAAATACTAATCTTCACACAGTACAAAAGCACAACCAAACAGACACTCAAGAGTTTCTAGGTCAAACTTCCAAAGTTAATGCCATCCACCTTCAATTCTTTGTTTGCTGTATTTTTTCCTCAATTGGATATTTAATAAGGTGCATCAACTTTCATGTCCTTGTTTACAAGAAACCACAGGCCCTGGGCCCAATAAAGACATGATGAGAGTGGCCAGGCCATGTAATGTGAACCACAGGCACCATAATCAACCAGCAGTTACATGACTGCTTTGTTTCACAGTTCCACAGAACTAAAAAGCCAATCTGTACTATTCACGTTTAACACAGAGTGCAGATTTACATAAAAAGTTTACAAAGTAACAGGCATGCACAATTCCAGAAGGATGCCAGTCACAGCAAATAGATTATGTAAAATGTAGCAAAAGTTTCAATAGCTACACTTTTCTAGGTTTCCAATTTCACACTGGTCATAGTGATTAAAGCATCTGAAATGCCACTGTTAATAGCTTGTGTGGCTCAGTGACAGAAAGAAGACTCTAATATATCAATTTTCAAATTTAATAAGGTGTTCAAAAATATTACAAATTAAGCCTTTCAACAACTTTTACCATTAAGCTATGAGGCACAGCAAACATAGAAAGTAAATTACTGTCAAACTTTGTGATTGCCTATTTCTTGCTGTACAAGAACATGCAATATAAACAATAAACAATGATACTCTATCACTTCAAGTTGTTAGTGAGATTCACGAGTGAAACTTGTTTACTAATGGTTTTTAATGAGTTGATGGTTAGTGCCATAAAATATTCATGCTACCGTGAAAATGTGATGTTTGTACTATTTTAATGAGTGCTATACAGTCCCATGCATGGCATCAAATACAACTAAAAAAAGTGTATATTAAATTTCATACCCCTGTGTTTAATAGACTGAGAGCAGATATTGACGCAAGACTGCCAGAACTGTCATCCTAATAAGAAAAACAGAAGCAGAGCCTTAGTGAATAAATGAAGGAAAAGATCATTACAAAATACCAACATGCAAGCCAATATTAAAATTCACATGTAGAGTATTTGTCTTGTATGTTTGAAAAAACACGGATGTGTCTGCTCCTCCTCCTTTCCCAGCCCTTCAAACAGACACATATACAAAGACTTCCCACTTGTGCAAGATCTGTACAGACATCAACTGGACTGTTTTTCTGGTTTAATTGAGGTTTTATAGTTTCAGTAATCAGCCCCTTTGCCCAAAGGGAGGTTTTTTCCATCGTGCTTCTCAAGTGCATGACAAAGGCAGTCCCTGATACACCCTGTGTCTCCCTAGTACACATCCCTTACAGACATTAGACTGACTTAACCACAGCCTTGGAAGGTACAAGCTGTTAGAAAGGAGAAACAAAACATTGTCCCCCACCATGATATCATTAGTATTTCTAAACTGAAAGCTCAAAAATGGGCTATACCTCAACCTTGCTGGTATTTGTAATGCTTTCAGCAACAGTCACTTCTATTATAAGTAAGATTCTAAGACCATTCCAGCAGCAAGGCAACCATGTATAAAAGCAAGCCCAGCTACAGGAGACCCCGTACAACCATGGCTCTGCACATTTCTAAGCAAAGGTCAAAGTTGGTGTTATAATGGAAAGATAAGCCAAGCTAAAAGATGGGGTGTAGAGGAGGTGGCAAACCCCACAATCTCACACTTTAAATAAATGTCCATGGAAGACAGCAGATTTACCACCTGAACCTACCCTTTCGGAATTTGATACAGCATGCATAGATGATGATTTTGCTTTCTCAGCACCTCAAACTCAGCAGCATGTCTGCTTAACCTGCAAATGCTCAACTCTCTGAGAGAAGAAAAAAATCCTATGTATCATGCTTCATGAAAGAAATTCAAAGGCCCAATAGACGGAGAGGGATCCCACAAAGAGAGAATCTGGAAGACCAAAAACAAAAAAAAAAAATCCCACCAAAACAAAGTAAAATAAGTTCTATAATTTTTATTACCTCAATTTATATTATTTATTTTCTCCAAATCCAGCAACTTTCAGGAACAGAAATGAAAATACATACCTATGTATGCCTACACTTTGTTTTTCAAGCCTTAGGAAGAGAACAGTTGCTTCAATACTCTTTGCAGTTGTCCTTAAAGACTTTGTTTTTAAAATAAAAAAAGCAAACAGAAGAGCTCCCATCAGCAAATACAATACTTCTACTTTATTTTCAAAACATCAATCCCATCCGCTGTGTAAGGTGCTCCCCTGAAGATGCTTTTGTGCCACCAACATAGCACTGACATCATAAGAAGTTCTCCTTAACAAGTTTCCCTTGTCAAAGCAACTTGGGACGTCCTGGCAGTAGAGGCTGAACTGTATCTTATGGCCTCTATGCAGAACAAAAGAAAGCATCTGTCACTCTGAGGCCGTACCAGTTTCACTACCATTTCACTGACAACATCACTGAAGAAACCTAAAACACTGGGGGATGTCTGTGGTTTACTTGTAGAATAGATATTTTGCTTACTACATTATGTGATAATTGAATGATGTGGGACATTTCATGAGAATCTGACCTGTTATAGCATCTACAAAGAAAACCATCTCACTGTTTCTAGTAAGGCAAATTGTTATTCAGGTGTTACAGGTTCCTTGCAAGACCAAATAGCCCCATTTATTATCTGTCCTTGTTTCAAGGCAGTTTGTTCCCAATGTATTTCTGCCCTGTATCTGGCAAACAGGCTGAAGTCTTGCCTTTCTTTTTTCTCCAACAGTAGTGCAAGGTGAGCCAACACGACTTCTAAATAACAATCTGCTTAACAACCACTTCTGTAAAAAAGCATTCAACAACTTCTCAGAGATACTCCTTGGGTTTGTTTACAAACACATATACACATTTTATAAGCATTAAGAGCTTTGTGCATGTTTAAAACTCTAACAAACAAGACTGGGGGGGAAGAGTTAATATTGCAAGCCAAAAGGTTTGAGTCATATGAAAACTGATTCAAAACACATCTGTTCCTCTGAAGAGACTCCTTTGAAAACCCTTGTCCCTGGGAGACAACAGGAACTCTGCTGAATCAATGGCTGCAATTTCTCCATTAGATCTTAGACTGGAGATAACAATATTGGAAAAATATTCAAGTGAAGACACTCAAGTTTTTTTAGCCATCAAGTATTTCTTTTTTGCAAAGACTTCAGAGCCACCCCAACATATTTTCAGAGGTTAGATGTACAACAGTGACCCAGTCAAAGCTAGTATTGAATGGACTGTCTAAGAGTAAAGCCTTCCATTTTGCACACAAGGTGACAGCTATTGGAAAAGATGGCTTCACTTCTGAATAAGCAGTCATTTCTAAAACCACTGCAAGCTTTTAATGGTGTGGCAGATTTAAGTAGAAAAGAAGCTTTTTTTTTTTCCACTTCATTTAAGGCTGCCACTGAGAGGAGCATTATTAAAACTGCTGATAAAGCAAATTTGGTGTACCTTTTGCTTGTTTTTTTATTTTGCAACATGTAATTGCATATTTTGAGTTTACTTTAGTTCAGGTATATTAGGACAAAACCCACTATTACTGCTTTAAACACATGAATAAAAAGTATGAAAGTCTGCTTTAATAAAATAAGCTAAACTTAATAACTTGAGATTCAGAAAAAAATTTATTATAGATTAAAAGCTCTTTTCTTTAACGGTAAGCACAAAAACTGAAACTGAGCTTGCATTTTTAAACAGAACTTGGACTTTAGTCAATACATTCCAAAATGTTATATATCAACCCACAAGTCTGTTTCTGCTTTAAATGCTTCTGCATTTAAGTATTTCAGCAGTCTAATTTAAAGCAGATTTCTGTACAGACTGAAAAGAATTTACCAAACTGATCATTAATGACAACATGCTTCTTATAATAGCTAGTTTTATTAGCTACAGTTCATGAAAAAAGACACACTTCCTAAAATCATCAAATGCATTTGACATTTGCAGTCCTGGGGAGTTGTTTTCCCTTTTCAAAAAAAAAAAAAAAAAAAAAAAAAAAACAGTGAAGGAAAGAAGCCCAGAGGAAGGAGATGTCCAGCAAAAGAGTTGGCCTCAATCACATCCTGCTTGGGCAGCTCTAAATCCAAGGAGAGATGAGCGTGCCAGCAGCTGCGAGTGGGGAGATACAGCTGCCAAGAACTTTCAACCCCTGACCCAGTTTGAGCGAGCGCATCTCGCCCGAGGCGGCGCAGCTGCGGGGACTGTGCAGGCAAACCCCGCAGGCTGCTGCGCCACAAAAACATTCTTCATCTCCTGCACGGGCTAAGAGGCTTGCAAAGAAATCACTTACAATAATATTCATTAGACAGTCTCTGAAGGCACAGCTGGCTGGCATCGTCATCTGAAAAATGTCTGAAACAGTATCCCCAATTAGGTTTCCAGATTTTCTTGGAGGTTATTCAAGATATTACAAGCACTACCTGACTTCTCTGGAGAGGCACATATAGCAGTGTCTAGTTGATAGACAGTGACTGGGAGCCACAAGCATTCATTTAAATGTAATCAGCAATTTACTACATCATCTTTACCACCAACAAAAAGAACAAAGGAGGCTTCCTTCAGCCAGGATGGAAAAGCAGCACATAAACCCTATCAATCTTTTGGCTATAAATCTACAACAATGCAATTTTTCTCACTTTTACTAATAGGAAAGTACTTCATGTTTCATGATATTGCCATAAAACTTTGATGTAAGTATTATCCTTATCCAAAAGACTTCCTCCTCCTATTAATTGCAAAGTTTTTCCTGTTGTGAGTTAATTTTTCTTGCAACGGGGCTTCTTAAGATCTCATCTTTTACACGCAGGATGCTGACTCATTACTGAGTTTCCTTAATCAAGGGCTTATTTGCACCCTCCTAAAGCTAACCACTGACATCAGTAAAGTGAAAGGACTGTGTCCAACCACGAAAAATAATTTTCAGGAATGGCAAGACTTGTGGCTAATAATAAACTATCATAAACTCCCTCACAGGCAGCTACCTTCTTGTAGTCTTACACCTAAGGCTCATTTTACAAAAGCTGGCTAACAAGAAGTAACCATGTTCTGACCACAATGAGTTTTAAAAAATGGAGAAAAATGCGGGGTTTTTGTTTCCTCAAAAATATTCAAAAATATTTGATTCCTCCACTCCAATTTAGAATGCCAAAGTGCACGTTTGCAGAGACATTCCATGTAGGTTATGAAGTAACCTGACAAATTCACAGAATTCATGTGAACAAAACACATTAAGCTTTAATCATATTTCTGTCAACTTTTTGAAGGACTTATATTCTTTTCACTCATGTCTCCAGCCTAGTGAGGAATTAGTCTAGAGACTACAGTCAGCCTTTTGAAATGAAGATGCTATTCCCCACTGATCTTCAATACCAAGTATGCCTATATTCATTCTAACCCATCACCAGCTTAGCAAATTCAAACATTTTTCAAGAAAAGAATCCACTGGCTTTTCTTCAAAGGCATATGCACAAGGAGCTACAGAGTAAATTTTAAATACGTGCAAGACATTTGACATATGCTAATTATGGGGACATTAGGGTCATTTCTCAATTTAAGATCAAATTTCCTTAGGTAAGGAGCTCTAACTGTGTGCAGAGCATACTGTCAAGCTGGTTCCCCCTTTGGTAACTGTATCTCTTAGCTCATGAGGCTTTATCTAAAGACCATGCATGCTTTAGCCAAACAAAGCTAAAACTATTAGCTATTGCTGATACTTTACTCAAGATTATGTAAATCCAACAGTGACTCTAATCTGGAAAACATTATAGCACAAACCACATGACTAGGAGCAACTCAATAATGTTTAAAGTTAATACATTGCTGTCATACATTTGCTTTTCTGACACTTTGGAGGAGTTGAAAAAATGGGTACACTATAGTTTAAAACAAATCACTGAGGGACAACAGAATAAGAAAGTAGGACTATTTCTTCAGATCATCATCTTCAACAGGTTGCCCAGGGAAGTTGTGGATGCCCCATCCCTCAAAGTGTTTACAATCAGGCTGGGCAGGGCTTTGAGGAATCTGGTCTATTGGAAGGTGTCTCCCATCGCAAGGAGAGCAGGACTCCTTTCCAGCTCAAACCATTCTATTATAACATGGTTTCCAGAAAAAAATATCTTCATTACTAGAAAACAGTAAGCAAATAACAGGTAACATTGTGCAGGTTCTCCATTTCTCAGGATGGAAGAGACATCTGGATTTTATCACAATGTTTTCACAGCACAAGGCCAACAGCATGCACCTGCAAGCAAACCAAGAATGCTTGTCCTCTCCCACCCAAAGAGGAAAACCACTCAAATAAGAAAATTGTATTTGAAAATGTAGAAAAAGCATTCAGTTTACTTCACAGTATAAAGCATAGAATAACTTGGTTGGAAGGGACCTTTAAAGGTCACGTAAGTTTCAACCCACAAGACAGATCTTTCTCTAATATCGTAATATTTTTTGCAACATTTTATTGTGTCACAAGTCCCACTGCATTAAAGTCCTTCAAAAAGATCCTCTTGTTTTTCACTTTGGTTGCTCCCAAAAGGCCCTCTTTGCCACAAGGCTCTTTCTGGGAGATAACTGAACACTGCTTCATTCACAGCCATTTGCATCTGCCAAACACATCAGCTTATTTGGAATTTAAGAAAGGAGACAAGAGAAAGCAGCCCTCAAGAGATTCAAGTTACTGTTTTAAACAACACAGGGGACATTCATATTTCTTATGTCAATAAATCTTTCAGCTGCAGGTTTGCATGCTAACATTACATGATACATTACCAATTGCTCACCTTTGAAGCCTGACATTTTAGTATTATTTTATCAAAGACAGATTCCACCGGAACAATTATATGCAAGTGCAACTTTGTGGCAGAGGAAGGAAATCAAAGGTATCTTTGTGAAGAATTCCAATAGCTCAAAAACAAGTTTAATTTACAGTATTGTTTTGCAACAAAGTATCCTGAGTGAAATTAAAACTTTCATTTCAAGATGACATGTTTCAGAATTCTAAGCGATTTGTCACAAGTTATCTACATAGGAAGTCTTCCAGGCAAGGATGACAACAGAAAAATGAGTCAGATTGCAGCATACCATGTTAAATAAGACAAAATTTTATGGGAAATTAATGCAAGTTCTAATGTCTTGACAAAAACAGCTTAAATGCTTTTTGAACACATATCACCCTCTTGTAAGTACTTTTTCTAAGTACTGAGGTGTACTGAAGAATGTACAAGATAATCATAAAACTCAAATTCCTTAGTAACTATTACTTAAAGCCCCAAGAGAGTGTTTTCAGAGCACCCTGTGATCATATAATACCAATGTGGCTGTAACAGCAGAGAAAAGCAGTACCTGTGTGTTATTTTTACAATTTTCCCACCTAGAGTTGTGTGATGTTTACTCACCTGCTGAATAATTTTGGAATCTTTTGGAAGGTTTTCCCTGGGTGGGACTTTTCCAAACAACTTCCAACCAGGAGCGCTTTGGACAGCAGGTTTGAGTTCCTTTGTCCTTTTAGTGAAAAAGTTTCTGAAAAGAGAGAAAGGGTTTTGTTTTGTTTATTATAAGCATATAAACAAAGTATATTGTGCCAGTTACATTTCTTCACTTTCTCCACCAGTTTACCACTTGGGTGAACTGTAGAGACTAACTGCTCAGCAAATGCATAGTGCATTCTACTTTCAAATAATTAATTTGAAGTGGACCATCTTTCATTACAGGTGCTTTGATGCTAATATTTGTACTTAACACTCAACTTTACCTCTAAACTACTTCATGCAATATCAGAACTTTTTTTAGTAATAGCAGGCACTTTCTTAAATATAAACAGCATGCAGCAGACTCTCAAACATTTGTTTGGGGTTTGCTTTAAGTGTTTTTTCCTGAATTATTTGGAGACTGAAACGACAACAGCTGACAAACACCCTGTAACTTAAGAGAGTAAAAAAAAAAAAAAGAAGGGGGGGCATTATTACTTCTACCAATCTTCACACCTTCAACTTCCATAGCATGGACTAGAAAACCAGGCAACAATCACACAGCTTCAGTTTAGCAGATAATCTTTACCAGTGCCTAGAGCAACTGCACTCAGAGAGGCAGACAACTGCATTGCTCTTACTTCTTAGAAAACCAACCATCACAAGACCGTGTCAGTGACCACTTGTCAGATACTCAGCTGTACTACATGACTCCAATCACAAGCTCCCACAGAGAATGTTATGTACAAGTGCTTTAAAAAATGAAAGAAGTATATTTATTCCAAATACTGGAAAGTTACTTTCCAGAAACTCATGACACAAAGGGATTAAAAGCTCAGTAGTTTGTAAGGTTATTTCTCAGGAAGCTTACCAGCTGCCCTCAGAGAACAGAATATGGGAATACTTTTGGTGGAAGACTTTTTTTGTACAGTGTTAACTAGCTAACTTCACACTCTTCTTCTGGAAAGAGATCCCAAGATTAACTTTCTCTTAAAGTATTTGCTGTATTATAAAATACAATTCCTTTTCAAATTGGAAGCAGTCACATTTGTGCGCAGCAGTCTCTTAGCTTTGCCCAGATAAAAGGAGCATGCTTCAACAACCACAATCTCTCTGAAAAGTGCTCAGGGCTCCTAAATTCCAGTGCTGTCAGGGTTTCTGACCAGGCAGCATAGTTTTACAATTAGGAACTGTTAATGTTTGTAGGACATTGTATGGTCTTCAAACACAAGCTATCTTTTTAGTTCCCAGAATGTTTTTTGTTATTTGGGAAACAAACAAATGCCTGTCAAAAATCCCTTCAGTGCAAGTTTGCCTGAATGAACCCTACAGACTGTGAACTTGTGTGTAGTTGAGGATCTAGACAGCAGCAAACAGCAAGCTGGAGGGATGGAGAAGTAGGTGCTGATAGAGCATGGAAGCCTCCCAAAAACTGATAAGCTCAAGACTGGTGGTCATGTGGAATCCAGGAAAAATCAAGAAACCTAGTACAACAAGACTATCTTCACTCCATTTGAGGCTACTGCCACACACTACCATCATCAACAGCTTGCCAAAAAAAATTTAAGACTGTGTTCAAGAAAACAGCAGTTGCTATAGGCAGGCAGGGAGTACAGGATTATACACACACACCTGATGAAAGAGAACACTATGAGAGATTTTTTTGGAATGCCCAGATAGAATCTGTTGGTGCCCCAGTACACTGTGCCACTTCTGTGGAGGCCTCCCAGATATTGTTCCAAGCCAATTACTGGGAAAGCATGTTTGGGAATAACTGATTGCATGGTTTGAATAGTGGTTTGCCATTAATGGAACATCAATAATAGTTTAATTAATACAAATTGTTCTAGCAAGCATTGGTTGTGATCTACACATCCCACAACTCTGTCCCCATCAGAGAAATTTGTAATATCTTCACCCATCCCTGGAAGCAAAGTAAGTGCTCAGAAGCTACAAGACACTGGTTTCTGATACATGGCCTGGAAAGGAGGAACAGTGAAAAAGACTAGCCATGGTACCCATGCCTTTAAAAAATACCATCCTCAGTCAACCCCAGGACTGCACACCATTAGTGAAATGAACAGATCCACTCAGTAAGACAAAATAAAAAAATGTGTGCTCACATAAATAACAAAGGCTCATTTCATAAGGACACTTTTCATAATGCTCTCTTTACATTGTCTTCAGGAGGGAAGGAGGAGCATTCAAAGAATCATCAACGAAATAAGACATTTTCCAAAGACAGTATGTCACCCTGCAGTACCCCACAGCCTTGCCCTTAAATCTGCAACAGCTGTATTTGAACTTGATTAGAGAAGACTTTTTCCCCCAAAAGCAGGTATGCAGGAAGGTACATTCTGGAGTACCTTTCCTGACTTCATGGGCAGCAATAACCATCCAGTCTCTGTACATACTATGGAATACCACCAGGATTACCTGGCAGTGGAACTCCACTGCTTCTAGCACACATAGAGGCTGAAAGATGCATTTAACTTTGATGGCAATCTGTCACTGGATCAAAGCCAGTTCATTATTAACCAGAAAGCTGGTAGATTTTTAAAAAGAAAAAATGTGCAAACATATAGAAGTTTTAAATTAATAGTGCTATACAAAAAAAATTTAACATGCTCATAGCTTTTACAAGATTTAATTTTTCATTTTTTAAACAAATAAAACATTAAAAGAAACCTTCCAGAATGCAGTCTGGAAGGAAAGAAGTTTTATTGAGCACATACTCAATGAAGTCTGTTCCTTGTGAAGGCAAAAAGCTGGTAAAACTTCCTATCACGCCAAAATAAACTCCACACCGGAATCCTAATCCGAAAGAAATTAATAAGAGATTACAAATAAGATGAAGATGGAAGGACACTTTTTAATACATTGTTTTGGCAGCTAACAGTATCTCATCTGATGTGTTCTTGACAGCAGTAAAGCCTTACAAAAGCATTGTTAAGGAACAGCATCTGTGAATGCTTACAAGTTGCATTCACTGAACTGCAGGAACTGTACTAGATTTGATGTATTTCTTGCTGCTTAGAATATTCATGAGTCTCACTGGTCCCGGGAAGAGTCCACTATTGAAATGGCTGAAAAGTCAACAGCATTTTGGTACAGAATCTCAAAATCCATTTGAAAACCTCAAAATTCCTTAAAAAAAGAGCCTACACATCAGAACTGAACAATTCTTTCTGTTGCAAGGACCCAAGGGATAGAAGTATTAAATTAGTTCATTGATTTAAGCTCTGGTTTACAAAAGCTCAGGGGAAAGCTGCAAGGTTTTTTTTTCCCCTGCTTCTTTTATATAACACGCACTAACACTCTCAAATGACACACCAAAATGTTTCAGTAGATGCCTTGCAGGGCTCAAAAGCTAAATGAAGTGCCACAGAATGAGAAGTTATTGGCACAAGCCAAGACATCTATTGCTAACATGGTTTGGATTATGCTAAACAAAAACCTATGGGCTGTAATCACACAACTCCAACAGCTCTAATGACAGCTATGACTGGTGGGTTTTCCCCTTATTTTTAACAGTCTTGTTTCAACTATTCCTGCCTATGCCCAGGATAGTCTGTGCAAGTTTCACCATACTGGTGGAACAGCAATTCAAAAATGTTAACCATTTCTACAGGTGACAATAACACTATGTTCTACTAATGAAATTGCTTGTGTCCACTCTGCTTTTGCTTATAAAATTACTTTTTTATTGCTATTTAAGATTTATTAGTATAGTCTAAATGCAATTAGAATTAAGTCTCAGAAGGGGAGAGGTGGAACTTGATACTTCAGTAATTTTTTTATTTACTTTGAGATTTTGGCTTCCCCCTCCGCCCCAAAAACACTCAAAAAAACTTCTGATTTACAAGCTAGCTATAGGTTAGTCCAAGAGGATGACAGATTTCCAAGATTTAGAGGAAGTTACTGGACAATATGAGACAATTACATCAACCTTAATCTTAAATTTTATCCAAAACCAGAGTGTGCTGTAGTTGCACAACAGCCACTCAAAGAAAGCTGAAGTGCTTTGAACAGCAGCAACCAGGAACATCAGCAGGTAGGAAAGGCTCCAGGGTAGACAGAGCTTCAGCACTCTGCCTCTAGGTATAACTGAGTCACCTCTCCACAAGAAGAGTCTGCAAGAATCTTTTGTTTGACCAAAAATGTCCAACCAATCTAGTTCCAGGCTACAGATCATTTTGCTACACTTCTTTCAACAGAGACACCACATATGGATCTTCCCTTTGTACAACTCCACCGTGTGCCACAACAGGCTATCAGGATTTCACTGCTTTGGGCATCCCAGCAACACCTCAAGCAGTTTTCCTTCCCAATCACTCAATCATTAGAATTCCATATACAGGCTCAAGCTTCACCTATTCTGACGCTTTTAGCAACCTATAGGCGGATTTCAGGTGTTGGATGTTACACCTAGCCTTTTAGGATGACTAGCAGTATAAAATATACTAAAAATGAGACTGCTTTTCTCTAATTTATTCATCTTGCACTACAGAAGAATGACAAAATTCAAGTGATCTCAGAGGAGAGCATAAACCATGTGATCATTATTACTGTTATACATGGAGAAAGTATGCTTCCTTACTGTTCACTTTAATATACAAATAAATTTAATTTGAAATGCTGCATTATGTTAGACAAAAACCACCCAAACAGAACAAAACTCACACCCCAAAAAAACCAACACAAACAAAAGAAAAACAGAAAAAACCCAAACAAACAGAAAAACACACACACACAAAAAACCACCAAACACCACCACCACAACGAAAAAAAAACAAAAACAAAACACTAAACTGTGGGCATCCTTGGCAAATATACAGTGTGGCACCGAATAAACATTTTCTTTCAAAATAAGATATTCAGATTTTAGGATTATTTTACAAATAAATTAATGCTGTGTTTATATCTCATTGCTGAAAGGTAAAACCACTGCTTTCTGATTTCCCATCCTTACATGATAACTTTGAGCTTGCTCAAAATGTTTACTTATTAATTTACAAATAAAATAGCTCCAAAAAGAGACTTTAAATTATACTAGCATTGTAAAAATTACTTTTTTAGATAAAAAAAAGCTAAATGTCAAAATATTTTTCTGACTTTTACTTTACACAAAACTATTTGGTTTACTGTCATTTTCTATCATCAATCATTTCTTCTCATTGCATTCCCCTTTCAAAAGCTTTGATAACAGGGAAGTTGTTATGCTGAGAAAACAAGATTTTAAAGCCACAAGAACTGACAGAGGAAGTGAGGGCTGATTAGATTTTCCTTTTGATTAAGCATCTAGTACCTGTTAGTAAACACTGCATAAGACAACTGCATCATTTTAAATCCAGGGAAGCAACACACAAACAGGAAGGAATCAGCATCCCATCAATAACACCCTCACTGTATCATATATAGCTTTTCCTCACAGAATCACAAAGGCTTAGAATATAAAAATCCAGCAGAGAAGTAATGCTACAAATAAGCACCAAGTCAGACAAAAAAAGTACATTTTCTGTGTTTTTAATATAGTTACAAAAATGCAGTTAAAAGCCCTGAAGTTAAATTTCTCTGCAATAACATTAAAAATCTACTGATTCAAATAAAACCCCAGAACATATAAAAGGAATGAAGTACCAAAATTCATTAAAAACTGCATTTGTATTACAAAGCAACTGACATTGCATTTCCACAAAGTACATGCAATCTGCTCTTGCTCCACCCCATGCTAATTTTTTAATAAGTTTCATAGGCATACAAAATAGCTGTATATTTGAAACTTGTTGAAATTTGAATTAGCTGAAAGACGAGCTGATAAGGAAATTATTCATTTACCCAACAATCTTTATCCAGAGAGCTATATCAGTAAGAAGAGGCATGTTCCAGGAATTGCTATAAATACATTTTTACAGACAGAAAACACTAAAATGAGTAGTTTTTACTTAAAACCATACTTCTAGAACAAATTCTGAAGATCTTTACAAGCCTGCAATTCCATATTCTGTCATGGCTATAGCTAAGTACATAACAACAACTATTATATTCATATTGCATCTCTTTATTGGGCATAAAACAGAAAAGCTGCTTAGAACAGAAGAATTCTTCTCCATATTCAAGTCTTGGCCATTCTGTTAAGGTCTCATGTGCAATAATTTGGAAATAACAGCAGAAAAAAAACCATTGCTTTATTAAGCAGAATTAGGCCCTCTGCTTTAAACAAGACTTTTCAATAATTTACATGCAGAAACAAAGGTAACTCAATTCTAAGCATAAATAATAAATCATTGAAAGGAAATAAAACCTTTTTGGTTGGCCATTTACAAAGCCTGAAGAGCAACCAGCACTCTACATTTTTAATTTCAATAGCTTCAAGTGTCAGCCCACTTTGATCCAACACATTTATGATTGCTCTCAGCACAAGTTTCAAAGTTTTGCCCTATATTGGAAGAGATGTGATCCAACCAATTTTACAGTTTACATTTTCCACCCTTTTGCTACAAGCAGCAGCTAGATACAACCCAACCGCAGATTTGTTACAGGAGGTTTCTAGTTTTAGCACCCTCTAGATGTAAAGATCTCCTCTTTTTCACTCTGCACCAAGACAACTCAAAGAATATGCCAAACTACCCTCTCCAAAGGAGTTTTAATGTTTGTAATACTCTAAACTGGCAGTCTTAAGTGCTATACAAGCAAACTTTTGGCCTCTCTCCTCTCCCCAGCCCTCCACAAAAAAAAAAAAAAAAAAAATAAGGAAACAAAAATCCTACCCAGAACAACAACCATACTCAGCAAGACCAAGCTTGTAGTATTTTTTTTTAATTAAATACGATGTCTCCATTTATATTAGTGGTCAACTAAAGCCTTGGCTACAATTAAGTATACCTGAAATTTAATGAACAGTCAAGAATTAGCTGCTAAGGATTGAGAGGTTGGGAAGGAGGTGGCTTCTGGTGCCTTGAAGTGGACAGAAAGATTGACAGAACTATCACAGAACTGCACTGATGAGACTAAATTAGATCAACTCTCTTATCAAGCTCCTAGTGGATACCAGTCCCAAAGTGGCTTTACAAATTCTGCTGGCAGAACCGTTTTACTACAGGTACACCAACACTTGGGAAGTTTTAAGAGTTGAAAGTGTTTAGCAGTATTACAGAACAGTTTATACAGCACTCTCACTGATAAATAGCATTTTACCACACTACATTATACTCCTAACAAAGAGCTGTTGCACAGGTCAGCTTTCCAAGCAGTTCAAGCATTCAAAAACACATAAACAAGCAGACACATAAGCAAGGTAACTGATGGGGTTAAACTTCAGAATGGTTTAATACAAATAAAGGAAAATAATCAGCCTTTACTTTTCAGAGTGAAGTAGCAAAACAGAGCTTTATGCTAGACTGTTCTATCATCTTCATATTCGATCAGGCAGTTATAAAGCTATTTTGATACTACATCAAATACTATGGTCAATCTTCCCTAATAATGATTAAATGTCACTTACCCACAGTATTTAAAACAAAGTCTTAGATCACAGCTGCAAGAAGTGGAGAACTTTTACCAGCTGACTACAGATACCCTATATATCTGTATTTTCTGGTATTTTTTGTATGGGCAGGAATATCTACTCCAGCGAAGTCACAACTAGTTAATGAGCAACATACTCCAAGCAAAATGGTGCTAGAGGAACAAGACCCCTTCCTCCCAGAAACCCACATAATGGTTCCCCATTTCTCCTCCTTGCACAAGTAATGTCCTACAATCCCTCCTGATGCATCAGTTCCAAGACTCTCTACAGCTTGTGAGTCAATCCAACTCACTAGTCCCACAGAAAACCATCAACATTTTTTCACTCTCCAGCTTAATGAGCTACAGCAGCTCACTGAGGATCATATAAATACTAGAAGCAGGGACAAAACATTCCCTTTGTTTCCTGACAATAGCAAATTCTTCAATCAGCTCACCAAGATAACTCACAAAATACAACTTAATTAAACAAACCACCTGAAATTACTCTAGAAGTGACTCACTTTCAGTTAAGGCAAGACTCCCCAGCTTTATCAGGGCAGTCACTTATACCTATAGTTCAAATGTTTCTATACAATGTATGCTTTCAAGACAAAGGTGATAAAAATTTCCAGCCTTTGACATGGCCTACAAGTCTGTGAACTCTAAGTTCAAACACAGGGCAGAGTTTTATTTTGAAGACTGTCTCAGGGGTGACTGCAACTCTGACCAGCCTGGTTAAGCCTCAGTTAATATTTTTCCTTTGTGGTGCCTGACAGAGTGCCTGTCAACTACTTGATTGCACAATGTAACATTGAAAGCAAGGTACTACTGCAGTACTTTTGCAATCACTCAGTGCACTGGGCTTCAGCTGCAACTAGCAATTCCCTGTATGTTCTGCATCATTGCTTCAGTGATCAATTGCAAAAATACTATGAAACACAAGAATTAATTTTTGATCTAGTAGCTGATACGAGAAGGCAGGGGACTGACTTAATTCAGTTTTTCAGTAACTTTTTTAAAGATGAGGAAGAAATTTTCCAGTCTACCACTCTGCTACTTACAGAATTCGAGGAACAGCAAACAATTTGCAAAACACAGTTTATAAGAAAAAGCTAGAATAATAGAATAATTTAGGTTGGAAAACACCTCTAAGATAATTGAGTCCAACCATTAACCTAGCCATGTCCCCAAGTGTCACACCTACATGACTTTTCAACATCTCCAGGGATGGTAGCTCAACTACTTCCCTGGGCAGCCTGTTCCAATGCTTGACTAATCTTTCAGTAATGATGCTTTTCCTAATATCCAACCTAAAGCTCCCTTGCCATAACTTGAGGCTATTTCCTCTCATCCTATCACTTGACATCTGGAAAAAGAAACTGACACTCACCGCACCAAACCTCCTCTCAGGTATTTGTATAGAGTGATGAGGTCTCCCTTCAGCCTCCTGTTGTCCAGACTAAACCACCCCAGTTCCCTCAGCTACCTAAGGCAGACAGAAAACAACCACACAAACACCTTTGATAGCAAGTGGATTGTTTGACTTTTAAATCATTCTGGCATCTGGCATACAAACGGCTTCACTAGTGCCCAGCAGCAAGCCAGACACGATCCTATGCTCATGAATGCATTAGGAACTGAAGCAATACAGATAGGACAAAGCTTTGCAAGGTCTGAGGCCTGACCACAGCCAAGCTTAGACTGCCTACTCCTACAGCTGGCCTTCAGGAAGTTTAGACCAATGAATGTCACAGGCAAGGGGAGCCAACAAGGAAGCTTCTATTATGCTACATGATCAAAAAACACTTTTTCATTTACCCAAGGGCACATTAAATAGAACTTCCCAATATAACAATGGAAACTGAACATAGCTTCTTAAGAAAGGAGTACCTTGGAGTAGGGAGAAAAATTGTAGGAAAGTATTCCTCTAGGCTACAGCTATTCTTTTCAGTCAGGCCATAAGAAAGCAGGAAAGGAATTCAGAAGAACATCAGTCTGAGTGTTTGGCCCTCAGAAGTTCTGAAACCATGAAACTATGACCATGAAAACAATTTTTCTACTAATTGAAGTCATAAGTTCACCCACACAACATCCACACTCTTCTTCAGACTGTTATCCCAATATCGAGCCAAAGCAAAATGCTCTGCAGGTGGCTTGCACAGCTGACTGGTTTCTGATACAGAGCCAAATTATCAGTCTCTTTTGCAGGCTCTCCTTGTGTTCAGACTTCATTCAAAAACCTGTCGGATTTTTATGCTGGAGCTCTCAAACTCTGAGAGGTTTGACTGAACCTGGGTAACAGGCTGCACTAGAGAGATGATGCAGAAACCACGCTTCACTTCCTTAGAAAGCAATAATAAAAAGACAGATGCACACACAGAGGCTGTGAAGTTTAAAGCAATGCCAACCACCCAGCTCAACAGACTTAGTCCCTTCCCAGCTGAACAACAAAGAAGACCAATTACAATAAAAAAGGACAAACTGTGCATCATAAACATCTCAGTATTTTCAAGAAATTGAAAACAGGAGTAACAATTTTTGCATTTATGTGAATGAAATGTGACCAATGTGACTTTTTTTATTCTTAAGCCATCAGGACAAAATAAGCTAATGAATAACTGAACGGCCAAGAGAGCAGAAGCACAAAACTATCATTTTCTTAGAGGCCAGCTGTGATTTAAGTGATCTCCTTTGGTTGTCATTTCCCATGTAAAACATTCTTCTTTTAGTCATAACCAATTCAGAAGAGAGGTCCCATTCACTTTGTCACACTACCCTCAATATACTCTGTAAGAAACCCTGTGACCCCAAATAAGCAGAAGAGACCAAGGAATGAAAAGGCCTTCTGCAAAGTGAAGGGGCGGAAGAAGAGAGAAGCTGCTTTCAGATTAAGTTTAAATGCCTCAGTAGAACACTTCTTAGCAAAACATGCTGTGATTCCAACAGCTTGCTGCACACAAAAACAGCAATTTAAGCTATTTGGCTTGAAAAAACCCACACATCCCCCCCACAAAAAATCACAGCATTAGTTTCATGAGAACTTACTTCATGAAAGCTCATATTAGGATTACAAAACTCCTAGTGCAAATATATGTACCAATGTAGAATATAACACTGTCCTTTACACTATCCACCAAGGAGAAAAGAAAAATTGCCCATAATACTTTAGGCATTATAGATAGGTGAAGACTATATATGTGGCTCTAAGATTTTAAAATTGACATCTATTCTGTCAGCTTTTTTTCCTTGAGGGGGTAGCAGGGGAAAGACTTGCTGCAGACAGAAGTTGGAGCAACATGGCCTTCTGAAACCTATCCAGGATTAAATCAACATAACATTCTTCTGCTTGAACTCCTGAAATTTAACTTTGATTTGCCAATCAACAGATATTCTAACCAAATTGATTCTATGGGTGCACAGCATCTTATCTCTGGTGAAATACTCATTGAAAACCAGAAATTGGCCAACATGTCAACACAGCTTCAGAAAATAAATCATTCTTCACAAATACGAAAGAAGGAGAGGAGCTTCTCTTCTTGATAATATGAACAACGTTTCCTATTTTTATCAAGTTACTTACATCTCTAACTCAGGAAAAAATAGTACTGTTAGAAGTTGCCCACAGATTTGGGTCCAGGTACCCTTGCTAACTTTCTCCAGTCAGCTTTAATTCAAAGCAATTATATGTATCCATTTGTTCACTTAGGTTACAAGATTACTTACAGAAAACAAAAACAACTGCACCCAAAAACAGAACCCTGAAGGGTGCCCTCATAGTTTCTGGGGGAAGCTTTTATGTATTTCCTTAACTATTCTCTCTAATTATCTTTCAATATATTGATATTATATCTGTACTTTTTTTCATTTGGCTTGTTTTAATCCAGACAATGTAAAAACAACACCAAAATCAAAAATAAAACACACAAGTTTTTTCAGTAAGATTTGATCAAGATATAGGCACAGGCAATACTGGAATAGAAATTAAGCACTGTGAAGTGACCCCATCAGTCTGTTCTCTTATCTTTACATGAATGGAAGGTTTAGAAGACCTATCACAACTAGGATAGCTCATTCCCACTTGATTAATTTTTGATCAAAAGTCCACTAAACATATCTCTTCTCCATAGGTGCACAGTTTCACGATGATTTATGTATGCAGAGCTTTTCTCTAAGAGAAACATTGATTCTGGTACTAAACCTTCACAAGACCCACCAAGGTAGATGCCTCGGTAGTGCAAAAAGCTGCAAGTGCTACTTAGTAATAAATTGAAACAAACTACAGAGCTAGAGACATTACTGTGCACTGAGTAACAGCACTCAGTGAACCTCCCTGCAACCCTCCACAGTCTCTGCCAAGGACATTTGTAAAAGCAAGAAGATTAGCAGCTTTTGAAGGACTACCTACTCCACAGGGCTGTGTTCACAATAAGGGAGACAAAAATGTGAGCTTCAGTGATTTCTTTGTGTTTTGTGCCTACAAATACTGACTTCTTTTGACTTTCTATCATCTCCTCAAGTGAGTATTTTTCAAAATTTCTGGATAATAAACACAACCACTCTGGGCAATGAAGGAAGTATGAGACTAAAGACAGTTTCAATAAGAATGTGTGCCAACTAGCCATACACGTTTATAACTCCTTACACCTATTTCTCACAGCACACCCCAAAGACCTACAAGAAGTAGTAGTCATGAGCTAATCTCATTGTGAATCTCAGGTGAATACTGGAACACAAGTCCTTGGGAACATGGTGCTCTACTACAAAATAAGCCAATATCACTGTTGGCAACAATAAGCTTTGAATCCAGGAATAAGAAATTTTATCAACTACCAGATACCTAAATTTGTCTAGCAAATACACAATTCAGAAAGGTACAACATCTACACAAGCTGAAAAGATGCCTGGTACCTACTTATAGAACTATGAAGTAGAACTCATCTTTAGAAGAGCTACAGAATCACGGAGTCTTTATCTCAGCCCTGGATTACTTGCTGCTGCTTGACCTTTTTAGTTTACTGTTCTGCTCTGTTCCCCAAAGCAGCACATTTAGAGCATACTGCAGCCAAGGTAATCATCATGGCTTTAATTCAACTGCCCATGCAATGTTCCTGCTCGCTGAACCATTCTGCACCCAATAGCGACCCACCAGGGCTACCCAAAAGCGATCCAACAACCCGAGAACACAGCACTGCCCTTGTAAGCTGCTGTGTAAGACCACAAACCAGAAGAACAATGCCAGTGCATTATGAATCATACACAGGACTACAAAGCACTGACAGGTGACTCCCAAGAACCCATTTATTGCTCTGACCAAAACAGTAGCACAGTGGACACAAGTGACCATAACCATGCAATTTTCCTGGCCATGGCACTCTGTTCCACATACTGATCTACTTGTGGCATCCCACTTCACATGTGGAGAGAAACAAGATGTAGAGCTGTTAAAGCCAAATATTTTTCAGTTAAAAGTTGTTAGTATTCATTTGACAGGCTTAATAATTTGGCACAAACACAACTTAAGATCCCAGGGCCACATATCATACCTAATACTTACCTGAAAAAAAGGATTCTAGTCACCAATGCAAACTTTCCCAGGATCTTAAATTATTAAAGACAATCTCAAGGGCACAGCCACTCTCCCTATCACAGAGTTTGGATAAGATATATCTGATGGCAGCTGCTTGCTTTTTTCCTCCACCTCATCAGTTTTATCTCTGGTTCAGTGAATAAAGACAGACAATTAACATGGATTATTTCAAAGAACTATGAAGCAGGTCAGTCTGGTAACTGAAGAGCTGGGAACAAGCTGGAACAGCTGGAAACAGCAGCCTCCTAACCCAGATCTGTCTGATCAAACTGTTCAGTCACTGCAATTACAATGAAGCTGAAGGCAGTAGGACTTCCCCCTTGCCTTCTCTCTTTTATTAAGTATCTGGCAAGAAATGTCCAGCTTTTAGAAGAATTTCCATATAATTATGGCTATCAGAAAAACGCAATGGGAGATACCAAATTTTAGACAGTTTGCAAACTCAACAAAGAGCATTACAAGTACAAAACATCCTACATAAGACATTCCAGGTTGCTGGGCTACCTGTGTAGCACATCCAGTATCTGATTTTTTTTTTTTTTTTTTTTTTTTTTTTTTTTTTTTTTTACATTGTGGGAGCAGCTACACACTGACACACAAATGAGTTGTTCTCTCTCGGGTACACAGTCACTCAGTACAACTCAAACTCTGGGAGTAACATGATTTATGAGTTTGTGCACATTCAAAAATACAAGCAACCTTCTCCCTGAGAACTTCACAAGGAAGTAGAGTTGCTACAAACATTCAAACACCAGACAATTTTTATACCATTTCAGTCTCTTTACTGGCATCCTCTTTTTAAGAGCTACAGGGTAACCCACTTACACTGGCAGCTTTGAATGAATCTGGACAGTTTAAAATAAAAGCGAGAAGTCTAAGCTTTTGAAATATTGGTTCAGAAGACAAGAACTACTACTGAAAAAGTTATAAAAGTTTCATTATCACTTTTCATAACAATAGATATTACCTACTCTATATTTACGTACCTAGAAACAAATCTATCAAGCAAGACAAGTTTGAATTTGTTTTTAAGGAAAATCACTCTAAGTTTTCATTAGTCAATCTCATTTTGGTTGATAGGATTAAATCAGCTGTAACTAAGGCTCTTCTGTGGATATATAGGCAAAACTGAAGGTACTCAGTATTGCTCACCAGACCAAATGCACCAGAGGCACAGCCAGCTGGGCCAGTCAGGTCCTGTGAAATGGGATTTGCTGAGAGCCACGCTTTCACTGAGGTGTCTCTACTATAGCTTTTGCCAGAATAAAAGCAATTAAACTTTTCCATCTATTACCCAAGGCCTTTACTAAAACTACCAAATATCAGTGTATATTGACAACTTCTACCCTACACCAAGTTCAGACTTTTCTATTGTCCTGGTTTTATCTGAGATAGAGTTAATTTCTTCTCAGTAGTTGGTACAGAGCTCTGTTTTGGATTCAGTACCAGAACAATGTAGATAACACACTGATGTTTTGTTTGTTGCCAAGTTGTGCTTATCCTAAGTCAAAGACTTTGTGTCTCATGCTCTGCCAGTGAGGAAGTACACAAAAAGCTGGGTGGGAGCATAGCTGGGACAGGTGATCCAAACTGGCTGAAAGGATTCCACATTATATAACCTAATGTCCAGAACACAAACTGGGGGAGTTAGCCAGAAGGGGCTGATCAGTATGTGGGCACAGGGTCTGACATCAATCAATGACTGGTGAGCAATTACGTTGTGCATCACTTGGGTCTTTCTTTATACTATTACTATATTTTACTATTATTTTACTTTGTTTAAATTACCAAATTTTTCTCTACCTCGACCTACAAGTTTTACTTTTGATTCTCCTCCCCATTTCACTGGGGCCAGGGGTGAAGGGTGTGGTAAGCAAGAAGCTGCATGGTGCTTAGTTGCCACCTGGGGTTAAACCACAGCATCTAAGAGGAAAATGCTCCAGAATTTCAATCAGTTATTGCTTTGGGGCAAAAAGCAACAACACAAATGTTACTGGTCGATGTGTTCAAGTAGTGAGGCAAAAGGAAAGTAATATCACAGAATATTCTGACTTGGTAGGGACCCACAAGGATCATGAGTCCAGCTCTTAAAGTGAATGGCCCAGACAGGGATTGAATTCACAACTTCAGCATTATTAGCACCATGCTCCAACCAACTGAGCTACTCTCATGAAATATACTGCAGTCCACATAACACAGGGAAAAAGAAAAAAAGCATGGGGGGGAAGAACGCTAATATGGAATAGTAGGAATAGCAGGACATCTCTCAGTCTGTCCCTGAAACAAAGTGGGTGCACCAAACTTACAATTCAACTGCTACTATCCTTATCCTCGAGAATTCATCTTCCCCTTTTCTGAGAGCTGGCAGATGGAGCCCAGTTCTCAATTTCTCCCATCTCAATTCTTCAGTTAATAGATTAATCTTATTCTGACATTTTAAAACACTTAGAGACCTACTGTCCTATCAGAGCGACTTGAACAACAACTATAACTCCTCGGTTTGCGAGACTAAAAACTGATGGAAATTAAGCTCCTCACTTAAAACATAATAAAGGTTATATAGAATGTGCTATAAATTATTATAGTCCAGCTGCATCTCCTGTGTAGTATGCTAAAGAGTGAGTAATGCGACAGAGATCCTAGGCAACAAAGCTGAATGTCCCACAGCTTTCGGTTTTGTGCTAGAAATTTAACAGAAGTCAATTCAAGCACAAAGCATAGTCCTTGAAGTTTTCAACAACACACTTTGAACTAAATAAGTAAACTATCTACACCGGCAACAAGTAGCAAATACTTTATAACACTGCCATTTCCACGACGATTTGAAAGGGGTTTCCAAACACCAACAACTTCCGCCTTATTCTCTAAGCGGTTCAATAAGTATCACTGTGATCATTCAGACAATGATATGCCCTGGTACAGGAAACAAATTCCAGTTTGAAGTCCATGAAGTTCGTAGCAGTAAAAGGGCCTTTAGCATCTTACTGTCACATCCAAAGCCTCTAGCCTGTCCTGTAAGTATCTGCTGGCTAGCGAAAAAGTCCGTCAGGGTCGGAATCGCTCTTCGTGTGACCCGCAGTAAGACCCTGCCGGCCCGAGACGCGCTCCTGCAGACCCCACGGCCACCCGTGACCCGCTCCGGCAGACCTGCATCCCCCTCGCCCCAGGCTCTGCCCGTACGGCCTCACCGGCCCCGCCGCCGGCTCCTTTACCTGGTGAAGAACTCGGCGAAGCTGCTGCCGGCGCCGGCGATGCCCACCCGGTGCCGGGCCCTCTCCGCGGGCTCCTGCGGCGGCGGTGCCGGCTCGGCGGGCGCGGTCCCTGCGTGGGGCAGGTGCTCCGGGGCGCTGCGGCGGCGGCTCACCTCGTACGTGTTGCGGGAGTTCAGGTTCACGTCCGTGAAGCCGAGGGGCGCCGGGGGCAGGGCAGCGGGCTGCGCCCGGTCCCGGCAGGTCCGCCCGCCGGGGGCGGCCAGCGCCCGGCTGCCGGCGTCTCCCCCCGGGCTGCGGGGCGGCGAGGGGCTCTCGGCCGCCGCCCCCCCGCGCCGCTCCGCCTCGCTCCGCAGCCGGCAGCTCCTCAGCGGCTCTTCCAAGGTGGTTCCCGAGGGGACGCCTCCCGCCGGGCAGGGGAGGAAGCCCCCGTTCTGCAGTTTCGCTTCCTCCTCCTCCGGCCCCGGCTCATCCCGTCTTGCCCGAGGCGGCGGCGGCGGCTCCTGCGGCGGCAGCAGGAAGCCGACGTCCCCGTTGGTCATCCTCCCGCAGGGGCCCACGGCGCAGGCGGCTCCGTTGGCGGGCTTCTCCGGGCAGCGCTTCCCACCCGCGGCCGCGGAGGGGCCGAGCGCCGCCAGGTAACGCTGCAGCAGCCGCTCCTGCCCCGGCCCGCCGCTCCGCCGGCTCGAGCCCCGGCTCCCATCCCGCTCCCCGTCCTCCTCCTCCTCTGCCGCCTCCTCCTCCGCCGCCTCCTGCCGGCCCGCGGGAAGCACGGCTGCGCCGCCCGGAGCTCCGGCATCGTCCGGCCCCACCATTTGCCGCCGCGGAGCCCCGGGGGCGCGGCGGGGGCCGGGGCGCGCGCGCCTTCCTCCGCACCGGCGGCGCCGCGAGCGCTGGCAGCCGGCGCCGCTCTGCGCGTCGGGCAGCGGCCTCGGCGGGGGGCGGGCGGGCCCGGCACACGCAGGCGCGCGGCGCCGGCGGCGGCCCTTCCCCCCGGAAAGTCACCATAGAGAGGCAGGGCAGGAAGCACCCGCCCGCTCGCCCTCCCGGCTGCGCCGCACCCGGAACCATAGAGATGTCACCCAGACAGGCCCCACCCCGCCAGAGGCGCCGTATTCCCCCTAAAGGATCGCGGCGCGCAGCATGTACCGCGGCTACAGAAAGCCCAGCCCGGCGGCCTCATGGCTCCGTCCCTGCCTCACAGGCTCGCCTGCAGGGATGGAGTGAACCGTCCCGGCTCGCCGGGAGCCGGGCACAAGCACTGCCCGCGCCCCGCGGGCTCCGAGGAGGGAGGCGGAGGGCTCAGGGCGCCCCGGCACCGCTGTCCCCGCGGGGGCGGCGCTGTGGGCACGGGGGACGGACAGGGCAGGGCAGCATCGATTTTTGGAGGAGACAGGACCTGCCTGAGCTTTGCGGGAAACGGGACAGGGAGAAAAGGGAAATGAGGTCGGCACCTCGAAATTCTGGGGTGAATCCTGTCCTGAGCAAGGGATGGGATGTCATAACTCCCGAGGTTAACGCTGGGGAGGCGGATGGAGGACATTTACGTGTCCTATCAGCTCTGTTTCCCACCACGTTTCTCACAAAAAAACCCCATGTTTTCTCTGGAGAAAGTCTCCAGCAGCAGAGTAGGGCCACAAGTCACACGCAAAAGAAGAGGCAAAGGGGCTTCAAATCCCCGGAAAAACAGTAACAGCAGAAGTCCCATGCTCGCTCTTGTAGGCTACCCCTCATCCTAGACAAACACATGAAACAACACCCCAACCCAACAGATTACTTATGTATTCCAACAGTAAAAACTCACAGTTCGTAGAAAGGGAACTGCAAGTCTCCTGGAAACCCTTGGCCAAAGAAGTTCTCCATTTCACAACCCCACCTTCTAAGGTGTTCCAGCGTAGTGGAGGGCCTTGCTTTTAAAGGCAGGCAGGTGGAGCATGCCCAGAGAGAGGTGTCACCCACCACGGGAAAGGAACAGCCTCTCGTTAGTTTTCTTTTTTTTTTTTTTTTTTTTTTTTTCTCCTTAATAATTGTGAGCATTTTGGAAAGAAAAGTTTAAACTGGGATTCTTCACCTAAATAAAAACTTGATGCATTTCATTGTGTTGTGACTTCTTGTTACCACTTTGCAATATAAAGTCTGGGCTTTGCTCATGTTAATAAAACATAGTGGCTTTTTATTTTCTTGTCATCTTGTAACGGTACTTTTGAGGTCTGATGTGCAACAGTGCTGTTATACATGCAACAAGGAAGTCTGATCTCACCCCTTTTGACCTGAGTAACTGGCAAATAGCTGGGATCTCAAATCTGATTTGACTATCTTGGTAGCAGGCATGCAGCCTCATCGCAGCTACAGCTGTGCCAAATAAGGGACCATTGACCTCATCTGCTTGCAAAATAAATATTTCCAGGATTGCCTATCTTTTGGATATGACAGCTGAGAGACAGCTTGTGAGAACACTTTGTGTGCTGCTTTGGTCAAAAGAAACCGTTAAAGAAGATGAACTAATTAAGCTTTTTTTTTTTTTTTTTAAATTAGCTAAAGCTTTCTAATTAAGGTCTTTACTGTAACTAAGAGGGTAGGCTTTTTGTTCTCCACTGTGATTTGGGTCATCTCAGACACATGGAGACTGTTCACTGCCTGCTGAGTGAACATACATCCTGGGTGCTACGGAGGCTCTCTTGCCTTTACCAGTGAGGATTTCAGGTTTAAGGAAATGCTCAGATCCAGAGAGTGTCTGTGTTCATGCACAACAAAGTGTTCATTGTTTACCTGAGATGCTCTATGGCAGTGTCACCCTTGAATAGACTTCAATGATTTCATTAATGCAGCAGCAGCAAAGCAGTACCAGATGTTAAGCAAGCTAAGCAAAATGAAGACAGGCACTGAGGATGTAAGTCAGGGCTGGCTTATGGTGGAACTGATTTCAGAAAGTGCAGCAGGGATAGCTGGTAATTATACCAGGGGTTCCAAAGGATAGCACATTTTGTTGCACAAAATAAAACCATTTGGTTCACAGAATTTGCACTGATTTCCACCTCCAGGAGTGCTGTGGTTTAATCCCAGACAGCAACAAAGGCCCACACAGCCACTCACTCAATCTACCCATGGGATGGGGGTGTATAAAAATGAGGAAATCCATAGGTTGAGATAAAGACGGTTTAACAGGTAAAGCAAAAGCAGAGCACACGAGCAGAACAAAGCAAGGAATTCATTCAGTATTTCCCATCATCAGGCAAGAGTTTAGCCAGTTCAGCTCAGTCTGATTTGAACGAGCAAGGATGATCAGGTAGTCTGCAGAATGTTGTGAGCAATCCACAGGGAAGAAATGGGATTAAATAGCAGATTATTCATGAGGAAACTGTAATTTATAATTTGTTCCCAAAGACTGAGGAACAGCACTAGTCTGTAAAAAACCCAAATGACAAACTGTACAACCAATAAGCCAATGCTCATCACTGGCTTCTCATTATCAAAAGGACAACATAACAAGGACTCAAATATTAGTCCCAATCTTGTGCCAATCAATGGTGCTAACTGAAATACCCACTTAACAGGTGCACCCATAACCAATACGTAGCTAATGGTTTCTCAGAGCCATTTCATTACTTCTCTTATTAAAATATGGAATGGCTTCCTCAAATCAATGTATAGAAGAGCTGTACCCTAGGGCTCCCAAATCCTCAGATGTTCTTCTATTTGCAATATAGTGTGATCTCTGGCAGTTCACTCCCAAGGCTTTCACTGCTTTGGAAATGTGGCTTAGAAAAGAACATCTTACACCCCACTAACAGCAGTTTGCACTTTTAATACAAAGCCCTCTGGACAAGATCTCATTGCAGAGTGTAACTAACAATTAATTAAGTTGTTTGGCAGACTCCTGCACAATAAAAGCTTCTCCTTGGCACACTCCCAATCCTGCTGCAGTCCTAGAATTAAATTACACTGCTTGTGGATCAAACACACTGTATACCTGTATTAAGGCAGTTCGGTCTGTTTTACTTTGCTTGTGTGTGTTTATGCTTGTGGTGGTTCAAACAGTGCCAAAACCACCCTGAGCACTGCTTTGGGCTAAGCTGTACTTGTCATTGCTCTGTTAGGCACCAGGAGCCTTTCCAGGTTATTGACAGTCACTGGAAGACTCTCCTTCCATGTAACCTCCATGTTTCCCACTGCCAGACAGGGCAAATTAGATGGCATGCCTATATGTAGACTTCTGTTTCCTTCTGGCTATCACTATCAAAATACAGAAAAGGCAAAGACCCCAATGTATCCAAGTGCTCCTGGTTTAAATGTCATTAAAGCCATATGGACAGAATTACCTAAAAATCACTCTTATCTGAAACCAGGTTAAAATAGAAACAAACAGAAGTATTTATTACCATATCTAAAATAGATTTGTAATTACACAGGTTCTTAAGATTGTAGAAGAAATGAATGAAAGAAATTTTAAATCCATTTCTGTTATGATCCAAAAGTCCTTTACTCTCCTCCTTCCATCCAGTTAACCAATTAGACACACACTTACCTGATCCACAGTCTCTGTCCATGTCTGCCAGAAACCTCATGATGTATTCACAGAGACTTCAAGTTTTCTCTTTCTTTTTGTACAAATTCACCCTTGGAGAGGTACCAAAATAGGCAGAGAACAGACACAGATGAAGCAGAAGAAAAGGAACAAGTAAGTATCAACAGGCAACACAGGACCTCATGCTTCTCAGCCTGAGGTTGTCACTTGCTCAGGCAGTAACTCTGTGTTGTTAGGAAAGGCATATTTTTGGGATGAAGTGAAAGGGGGATCACTGTAATGAGGAGGAGATATGAGCCCTTTTCTCCTTTTCCTGGGACCATTTTGGCCAGTTGTTCTCCACCTGCTTCTTTTGGGTTTGTATAGAGGGTTGAGAGGATCAAGAACAATTATTCTTTTACGTATTTCATTCACTAGTTTTGAATCACATATATTCAGTCTCAACTGGTTTTGAAGGTTTTAAAAAGTTTCTGGTTTTTAGGCAGGATAGCAGCATGGTTCTTAGCCTACAGCAGTACATAGTTTTTGTGAGAGCTCATTCAACTGCAGGGATTTTACTTTGCACTTTCCCTACCAATATATATGGTCACGTGCAATGAGAGTGTTTACTTTCCTAAAGTTAATATGTTGTTGATAAAGATTTGTTAGTCCTCCCCTATGGTGATTACAACAAATTCCTGTCACGATCTTGAGCTGTTTGCTTACTGTATCATTAATACTAATAAAATCACTTCTGTGGCTGATAAAATAAAAGCAGGGGGAAAAAGTGATTCTTGGGAATTTTTCTTTTAATTTTTTTTTGCCAAGTCATATTTGATTTATATTCTGTAAAATTTTTTAAATTAATGTTTTAATACACATTGGGGGCTATGAGAAAGAGTCTGTCTGCATTCTCCAAACACATCCTCTTCATAAGGTAAATTCACATTAAATACTTAGGAATAATCTAGTTGATTTTAATCTGCCCTGAACCTATGGATGCTTTGTATGAATATACAGCATGACTCTAAAATGTTGGCAAGACTGAGTATCAGGTCCTGGGTGCTCTCAAATTCTGTCTGATAAATTTAGTAGCAAGAGAAGTACTTCAAGAAAAAAAGTCCACTAAGATAAAATTTGAAAGAGTCTTTCCTCTTGAACTCAGAGAGAACTGAAAGGGGCTTAGGACTATTTGCAGATAAAAACTTTTAATTGGATTTTATTATAAATTATTTTCTTGAGATAGGACAAATAGAAAGTTGAAAAAATTGTCACAGAATGTACAAGAGCAAATGAGTGAACAGTTTTCAGTGACAATATTGGTGTGAATTGATTTTACTCAGGATGAAAAATAATCTAATTTTTTTTTTGGCCAAGTTTTTTTGACATTACTGTCTGAGCAATTTTGTTGGTTTCACAGCATATGAAGCTGGAAGATACAGATACAGGAATAAGTAACTGGAAGCAAGAGCTACCTACCTCAGTTTACAAAGCACTGCTTGTGAATGTTGAACCAGGTCCTAAATAATAGTAAAAAGGAGTTTATCCTTAAAAGAACAAGTCTCCCTTATCTTGGGCAAACAGAATAAGAGGGAGTGGTTGGAAAGTTGGAAAGGGTAAGGTTCAATTTATTGCCATGTTTTTAAGCAGCACTAAACTGGCAGACAATGCCTCAGGAAATGCTGCAGCCAGGCACAGCCAGTAGCAGTAGTCACAGGCAGTGCAAAAGGGGAGAAACTTTTAAAGTGTATTATTTATTAAGGACATTTGTTAATTATATTTGCTGAGAAATTTTTGTCTATTTGTAAAAACCAACGTATGACATTTGCCACCATGGATGGACAGGAATGAGGGAAACAAGAAAAAAAAATGAGGAGGCGTATATTTACTACACAGAAATATCACCTTCTAATTATGCAGTGTTGCATCCTACACATATCCTGAGCTATTTTCCAGACAGCACTGAGAGCTTGTGTTACTGAATTATTCTATAAAATTTTTCATGTTATGCTCATCAGTGAAGTGTCCCAATCCAGAACTGCTGTAAATGGAGCTATTAGATGATGGCTGTGGCTGAATAGTGTGACAGTGGAACACTTCTCAATTTTTAGTTCATTTTGCCAGTACCTCAATATCTTTTAAACAGTGAGACCACGTACTAAAAATTGACACCACTTCCCAAAGTTTGTTATAATAATCCTCCCTCCATTTGGACAAGAGGACAAGATCTCAAAATTGAATTAACTATTTAATTAGCCACTGTTGGTATTACATTCATTTGACGAAGCAGAAATGCTGACACTGGATCGTTGTGGCTGCAGCCTCGTGTGGCTGCCTGCATGAGCACACACAACCTCAGTGACACTTGGCACTAACCCTGCACCACACAGCTCCCAGCACAGCTCCCAGGCACAGCTCCCTGCCATTCACCTGCTGAAGGCTCACTGCCCCCAGCCAGCTGTGGCACCACGGCACAGGACATGACAACAGCAGTGCCCTTCCAGGAGGCACCTTGAGCCTTGGGTTGAGTTATCATGTCCTGTTTGAGCAGGGTTTTAAGCTGCCTCAGTTGTCCAGCCAGCATGTCAGTGAGCTAGACTCAGGCATGAGCTCCACATGCAGTCATAGTAAACTGTTAAAGGCTCCATTTTAATTTCTGAATCAGGTCTCCTCTTAATTATATGTGCTATAAAACATGTAAGCATTTAGTCTAGGATGACATAATTTTACAAAGGACAAGTAAGACAAGGCAGAAGAAAGGGGAAGGAGAAGGAAACTGGTTTCTTATATAAATCTCTTCTTGGAGATGCAGTGGTTTAATTTAAAAACATACAAACATAAAATATCAAGCCATATATACACATTATAATATGTCTTACAATATATTCTCTGGCTAAGTTTATATTTTTCACAGATGGAACAAGCTTTCAAATTTTCTGAAGTCATGAGAGGCTGGTTTATCCATTCCATCAGTATTTTTTTCCATTATTTTGCCCAGAATTTTCCTATTCTATCCCAAGTAAGATAAATTCAATAAATAGTTAAAATCAAAGCTTACAGCATTTTCAACTCACTTCACACATGATTTTCACACAGTTGTGTGTTTTCCCCTGTGTTTTTCTTTCCTCACTCTCCCATAAGCTTACACTTCACTCCTTCCAGCCCAATATAGGAATAAAAGCAGGGCAATGCTTCTATTCCTGTCTTTGCCACTGACTCACTGTATAGTTTCTTAAGCATTTACATCTTCCACTTGGATCCTCTGGTATCCAAGAAGACGAAGGTGTCTGTTGATGTTTTCTTTATGGTAATAGCACTCACGAAGTCTCTCTCTGTGCAGATTCTATTGTGTTTAATGAGAGTTGCGTCCATACTACCACCTTCCTATCAGTGAGGGTATTCGTAGGGGTTCTGACTTCAGCCTAGATGCCTACTTTAATTACAACAGTTGGAAATTTATTTTTTGAGATTGATCAGGCAGATTTTCAAGCAACAGCCACAAAATTTTGAGGTAGGGCATTTACAGATATGCACACAAAACAGCAGCATCATATACACTCTCCTTTGTAATGCATGCTAAAAAGGAGCTAGAGATATTCACAGAGCATAATGTGATCCTGGGAAAAGGAGATACACAGAGTTATTTTAATATGGAGAATGCTCTTGTGCTCAGAGCCCTGCAGCACTACTATCTGCTGAATATGCAAAAGGATTGCTCTTTCCTTTTCAGTGCTGTATTGCCTTAGGTCCAGCTACTGCCCCACTTACAATCCTTCACAAATATATTCTGTCCTTTGGGGTCATTTTATTGATTGCTAAATAAAAGTAAATGTATCAAGTCAAATTAGCAAGTGTGTAGATAATTCTTACAAACTAAGATTTAGTCCTTACTATTGCAATGAACATCAGAGACCTACTGTGGTTTGCAGATGTTGGCAAAATCCATCCACATATGTGGAATTACAGATGGTTCCAAGTAAGATGAAAGTGGAGTGGTTCTTATATGCCAGACCTATGTTATTTTTACAGCTCCTACTGCTTTAACAAAGTATATATTTAGTTAGAGAAAATTCTCCAGCGGTTGTTTGATTTATGAGTTAGTCTTACAGATAAACACTTTAACAAGAAATATATTCCAATTTTCAGTATCATAGCAGGAATAACACAGTGGGCTGCTTAATGAAGACTGTGATGTCCAATGCACAAAGAAAATTGGATCCTAGAAACAGGACCAAATGTTAACAATCTGTTATGAAATGGTACAATCCAACTAGTTTAGCCTAAATATCCTGATTTTTTTTTTACAGAGTAAGATGCCAGCTATGCTGTTCAAGATTTATTTTAAAATTTTCCACTGTCTCTACTAATTACCAGAAATCATAAGAGTACAATGGAAATCAGATACTTACTGCTTGAAAATTGTTTGTATTGGAACTAGTGACTGAAGTAGTTTTAATTAAGAGGCAAAGAAATTTAAAAATACCCCCAATGTAAAAATAAATACCTGTTTCCCATGGTAATTAATTACATTAATTGATATTTTCGATTCATGTCCTAATCTCTTTTTTTCTCATGACAGGATTAACATACAAATTCTCTGAAAATGAAGGATTATACCCTATTTGCATTAGCATACTTCATTGAATGTGCATTTATATGACAATATGCATATTATTGTAATAACAAATAAAAGACTGTTGAAATACATCAGAAGGCACTTTTGGCTAAAAAATAAAGAGGCAAGATTTGGATGCTGTGAACAACTCATTGCCAAAATGCAGCAGATCCGAACTGGAGATCTTGGGTTTCTGTGCTTTTGGTTTCATTGCATACAATTTTAAAAAAATAAATAAATAAACGGCACAACACTGTTTTGGTGAAAACAGGTTCTGATAGCCAGATTTGAGCGCATTCCCAGTGTACGCGAACCGACACCAAGTGACATCCCGCTCGCTAACCGAGCTGTGATCGCGGTCTCCAGAAGGAGACGCTTGAAGGCGCCAGGTCCTGCCTCGCCCCTGACACCGGGACAAGTACAGGTTGCGGACTAGGAAAGGGCTCTTCCCAGGGCGACGCTGCGGGGAAAGCTCCTCCCGCAGGGTTGGGAAGAGCGCTCGATCCCCTCCCGTCCGGCCCCCGCTGGGTCCGGCTGCGCGGGGCGGCGGGCACCGGCACCGGCACCTCCCGGCGCTGAGGCGGAACGCGCGGCCCCCCCGGCTCGGCCCCGCTCCGCCGCCGGGCGTTCGCCGCCGCCCGGAGCCCCCGCGCCGCGGCGGGACGGCCCCTGCCTCCGGCCCCCGGGAGCGGCGGCGGGAGCCGGGAGGCGAGAGCCGAGGCCCCGGCAGCCGGCGGGTGAGTAGCCCGGGACAGCCCGAGCCGCCGCGGGGCACACCGAGGGCGGCGGGCAGAGATGCCCCCGCGGGCGGCCGCTCCCACAGCCCGGGGCGGCGCTGGCCGGGGGGGCCCCACCGGCAGCAGCGGCCGAGGGGGGCCGGGGCAGCGGGGCCGGTCCTTGAGCCGGGGTAGAGCCCCCGATGGGGAGCCCGGCGCTGGGGGACGGCCCGCGGGTGCTGCGGGCACTCACCGGGTGCCTGCTGGGCGCCCTGGTGCTGGGCACGCTGCTGGGCAATGCGCTTGTGTGCCTCGCCATCCTGCGCTTCCACCACCTCCGCAACAAAGTCACCAACTGGTTCGTGCTGTCACTGGCCGTCTCGGACCTCTGCGTGGCCCTCTTGGTGATGCCCTGGAAGGCAGTCACTGAGGTTGCTGGAGGCTCCTGGCTCTTTGGCAGCCACTTCTGTGACACCTGGGTGTCCTTTGACATCATGTGCTCCACTGCCTCCATCCTCCACCTCTGCATCATCAGCCTGGACCGGTACTGGGCCATCGCCAGCCCCTTTCGCTACGAGCGCAGGATGACGCAGCGCCTCGCTTGTGCCATGATAGCCATGGCCTGGGCTCTCTCCATCCTCATCTCCTTCGTCCCAGTGCAGCTACAATGGCACAAAGCCAAGGACAGCAGAGATCCAGGCTCCTGGCTGCCTGGGACACCCCGCTGCGATGTCAGATTGAACCGCACTTATGCCGTCACCTCCTCCCTTATCAGCTTCTACATCCCCGTGGCCATAATGATCATCACCTATACCAGGATCTACAGAATCGCCCAGGCCCAGATCCGCCGCATCTCCACCCTCGAGAGAGCGGGGGGGCAGTGGCCATCTGCTGGCCAGGAGCCCACCTCCTCTTTGCGGAGCTCCTTGCACAAGGAGACCAGGGTGCTGCAGACCCTGTCCATCATAATGGGAGTCTTTGTTTGCTGCTGGCTGCCCTTCTTCCTGCTGAACTGTCTGCTGCCTTTCTGCCAGCCCAGCCTCGAGGAAGGCCCTGCAGGACAGTCACTCTGTATTGGCCAAACCACCTTCAACGTCTTTGTGTGGTTTGGCTGGGCCAACTCTTCAGTGAATCCAGTGATCTATGCTTTCAACGCAGACTTCAGGAGGGCTTTCAGCAATCTCTTGGGCTGCCAGTGCTGCTGCTGTGGCACACCCAAATCCCCTGTGGAGAGGGTCAACTTCAGCAATGAGCTGGTTTCCTATCACCATGACACCACCTGCCAGAAGGAAGGAGCTGTCCCATTGTCAGTACCTCCTGCTGCCATCACTGCCTGGGTGCAGGCTGTGCCCCCTGCCACAAGCCTCCAGGGACAGGACAGCAGTGACGAGATGTCTGTGGAGAAGAGGGTTGTGACTTCTCAGACACAGAGTGCCCCTGGCAGCAGCCCCAATAGTTGTCAAGTGCCAGCTATTTTGCAATTGGAGTGCAAGGCAAAGCCATCCCTGGAAATTGTTGCCCCTGTACAGGACTTGGTCAGTGTGAGGGAGCCCATTGCCTTGTTTCAAAGGGATGAGTGATTAAACACTTCTCACACACACAGCCACCACACAGGGAGAGTTCTCCCTGTCTCCATGTAAGTTCCCCAGCAACAATAGTCCTATGCCAGAGGGATGGGAAAACATCGCTCTTACCACGGAGGGGTGTGACAGGCATATGGAGTCCATTCCAAAGGCACAGAGCAGCCACACATTAACCTCTTCCCATGGCCACCTTCACCACTTACTCTCACAGTCATTAGACATCTCCCATGCATTTGTTCACCAACCCCATTCTGCAGTCTTATTTGAGGTATGTATTAAGAATAATGAGATTATTAGATCAAAATAAAAACAACTCGTAGTTCAGGCAGCCAATCTCTCCAGAAAGTAGAAATATAATCCACAAAATAAAGAGTGACCAGGTCATCTCTGTCAATCCATTTCACTACTTGTAAATATGAAGGGCAACAAAAGGCAGAGCAAATAGGTGTTGGATGGCTTGCAGGAGAGAGAATACTGGGAAAACTTTACGATCATTTCTATGTGTGTAGAAATGTTCAGCAGACATTAAGGCAATACAGTGGCATCTCACTGTCCTCTGTTTCTCTGTCCACTGTTTCAAGGTTCTGCTGCTGACTATTTTACCACCATCCTTGCCCCATTTTTTTTCTGTCCCTCACCTATGATGGATTGACTTTGATTTATCTCAGGAAAATGATGAAGATGGAACGATCCAGAAAGAGACAGCCAGAATGCTTACACTGCAAGAGTTTTCCTGGGCATTGTCTCATAGATGGCACAGATGCTATTTTTCAGAACAGTGATCTGTGCTGAAAGGACAGCAGCAGAGACCCTCCTCCCAGTAATCCTGCTCCCTGCGATTTTAAACCATGTGTAGTTCTTAAGTCCCTGTGTGCATTTTCCCCATCATTAATTTTATGGGAAAAGATGCTCTTGCTATCCTGCTCTTTTCAGGAGTGTGTCCTTGGGGAATACTTGGGTGTGACTGCAATCTGTTCTTCCTGGGCTACACTGGCAGGACAAGAGGTAATGGGCTGTAAGGAAGACCAAGGCAAGAATTTGGAAAAACTTTCTAAGAATAAGAACAATTAAGCACTGGAGTAGATTCCCTAGGTAAATTGTGACATCTCTCTCAGTAAAATGACTGTAAGCTTCTGTCAGATATGACAGTGAGAGTGTTGATCCTGTCTTGGGGCAGAGGCACAATGAAATGGTCTCTTGAGACAATCTCTAGTCCTGCTTCACTGTGACAGCCTGTCTCCTGAAGAAGCACTGAGTTTAAGATGTTTGGCTGTGGGTTGTTTTGCATGCAACTATCCTTTGATTCTATTTTCTTGAAGGCAAAAAAGATACAGATAAGAACTTTGAGATGCCATTGGTACACTTCCTTTCTTTTAGTGATTATCCATGTTTCTGAGCTTTTAACATTCAGCATGCCTAGTGCCTCTTCTGGAGCACAACCCTGAAATAAACCTGGTGTTGCCTTAAAAAGGTACAACGTAAGATGTTCTTTTTTGTTTTGATTCCCATTGATTAGTTTCTAAGTGATCACATATGAACTGTACATGGATTCAGATGTTAAAGATTCAATTTGTGAGAGTATTTTCCTTGATACATTTCTTTCTTCTTACACAAACCAGAAACACATAAGAATGCTAGAATCTAACTCTTAAAAAGAAAAAACAAACCCCCAAACCCTCAAAAAAGCTCCAAGAGACAGCTCATCTCGCCCTCTCCACACTAAAACTGATCCTGGGGAGATACTGATAAACCTGACAAGATACTACCCCGAAGTGTGACTCCCCCATGCCTGCTGCCCTTCTGTTTCTGTTGCACGAGCTTCAGCTGGCTCCATCCCTCAGAGAGTGAACTGTCCCTGCCCACACACATCTTCCAGCTCATGGGCAGGCACTCTTCTGGCAGCCAAGGCCACACATGAAATTATTATGCATAGGAAATCATATTTTTTTAGAATGTGTACAGTCTCATTATTAGTGATAAAAGATGTTAATCAATGGAAGAGGAAGATTTACCTTCTCACAGGGTTTGCCCTGCTATGGGGGCTGTCTCATCCAGGAATTAGGCAGGACTTACTATTTAGAGTGATGATAAAAATGGTAAAGGGCAGAGTGGGTAGCAGAAATTAAGCAATGGATATATTTGAATAATGTTTTCTCTTAAGAACTATCAAAAATGCACGGTAGCTTCAACCTATGAAACAATATTTGTGTTAAGAATGGAAAAAGCTATTTGTGTCAGTGCTTGTGGTTATAGTTTAAATAGGCTTCATTAATAGGTCAGATTGTACCCAAAAATAAATGTACATTTTCCTGAAAGAAACTCCTGACCTTTACTGTAACTTTTTAAAGTGACAACTTGAAATTGTTTTTTGTAAGTGATGTTGGAAATAATTGTTTGTAGCTAATGGTTATTACTGACGTGCAGATGATACACATTACAATTTACAGTTGTAAGGTCTGCTGCAGTAAGTGCAGTGTAATGATCAAGACTGTAATAAATTTCAGAAATTGCATACTATAAACTCTTTATTCTCATTTTTAGTAGAATACTACTGAGGGTATTTCATGTAAAACTACACCACATAGCAATCCAGACTATATCTGCTGTTGCTGATTTAATAACATATAAATATTGATACTCTATATAGTTTTATTTTTCTAGACTGAAAGCAATCTACAGATCACCCACTTCCGTGAGTACTAAATGAGCAAGACTTATTTTTCCTAATAATTTTTTGCAATGATTAGCTGTGATTTCTGACTGATATTTTTCTCATGACAGGGCAAGCTGCTGTGTTAGATTACACAGGATTCAATTAATATTGTTAGGTTCAAGTGTGATAAGAGATATTAAATACGTGTGATAAGAGATATTAAAATTATTACAACAAGCCAAGGTTTACTTCAGCAGAAATTAAGAGGCCAAATTATTTCCTGTTTACACTACTGAAGCCACTCAAAAGAAGTATCTTTCAAAGCAAAAACTTGTCAGGGCTTTGTTGTCTATTTCTGGGTCACGACTCTCTTGGCTTGGCAGGGCAAAATAAAACAGTAAAGTAATTTTTTTAGGGAGATCTATGGCTATTCCTCAAATGCACTTTTTATAACTCAGATCACTATCTCCTTATGGATTCACCACAGTATATGTGAGGTATTTCACTGACTAAAAGCAGTTCAGTTCCATGCCTGATAGTACCACATTTACAATACCACTAACATCACAGTGACCTAAAAATAGCTTCTAAATAGCACTGGTGTCAAAACACTGCAACCTCACAGATGCCTTATCAAAACACTCTTATTAGCCAGTGCCTAAGTGTCTGAATCACAGAAACTGTGATTCCAACTAAAAACAGAGTTCAGTGCAGCAAGGTACAAGTGATGGGGTTTACAATGTACACCAAATGCTCTTCTGCTCAAATTATTCCCATTCTCTTTTCTTCTGTCAGCCTACAAAGTTCTCAACCAGCTGCAGGTCTTGTTTCTTTATTATATAATTGAGATAAATACAATATTCTTGTGGTCATACACAAGCTCAAGCAGCTGAGGTTATGGTTATGTGCAGCTTTGGCAAATGAAGAATCCAGTGGAAATACCAATGCAAGGAAAACGAGATCATACCACAATTGTATGTATCACAGCTCCATTTTTTTTCTTACCCTCCTGATTAGTATCAGATGCCTTACCATTTCAGTTAAACTTTCTGTGAGAAACAGCTGACCTAGGTTGCAGAAAGAGAAACCTGTTACACAACTTGGTTGTCAGAGGCATCTGTTGCTGCTTTGCTTTTGCCAAAATCATGCCTCTTGTGCTGGATCTCAGATCAGGCACCTACGCACACCACATTAAGCATGTTTCAGTCACTGGAATATCAGTAAAAATTCTTTTGTGAATAAGTCTTCCTTCTTCATAAACTGGTGTTTCCTCTTAATTTGGGAGGTTTAAGTGGCTTTCTGGATTTGAACCACTATCAGTCCAGTCCCCCTGGACTTTGATTTACCTGAGTGGTTTCATCACCATGGTTACAGACTCCCACCACATAACTTTATGTCTCTGAAATGGTTTGACTCACTGAAACCTCTTATCCTTCCCACTGTAAAGAAGCACACAGTAGGATGCACCCCCTGGGTATGGGCTGTTCCTCAGATCTCCAGTTCTCTTAAGAACCAATTTGTATTTACACCAAAGAAAGGCAAAAAGGTGTAAAAGGCCTGATTTATTTTTCTCCTAGCATATTTGGCTTGAAAAAATTTATTAGTCCTGATCTGGTCTTATTATTCCTTCCCAGTCCTTACTTGTGTCTAATCATTGAAGACATTTTAGAAAACCCAAGGCTTAATGGGTTTTTCTTAAGTTAGATGACTACGTGATAGGAAAAACTGCCAATCAGTGGAACTACTGACAGCAGTAAATGAAGTTTGGACCTGTACCCAAGATTTTTCACATGTGCATAGTATGAAATGAATGAAGATAGGGGAAATGTAGGTTTATCTTCATCAACAAGAGGAGCATTTCATCTTGAGACAATTTTAGTTTACTTTAGGTAGTGAAAAGACACTTGTAAAATTTGCAGAAACTGTTGCTAGGTTCCTTTTTTCTTTAAAGAAAAATTTCATAGAGCTTTCTGCAGTTCAACATTTTAACAGATTTTTAACTAATTAAATTCATCATTGCTCCCACCCTCAGTGAGAACACATCACTTCATTTTACTCTTTTCGTAATTAAATCTGAAGTGGCTGAATGGAGTGTATACACACTATTCCATGGGCTCACATCTTGTGACGACTTTTGCATGAAACATATGAGCAAGTTGTCTGAGCCTCTATTACAGTCAGGGGGAATCTAGGCCAAAGAGTCAAACGTGTCTGGAGCAATTTGCTGAATCAAGTGAAGATACCCACTTCAGGGTGAGAGGAAAAACTGGCTAGACTGACTAGCTGATGGGGAATAAAGCCAGTGATGCAGGAGAGTAAGAGAAAGGTCCAGTGCACAAACAAACTAGTTACAATTTTTTGCTGTTGGTAACAAAGCTGAACCAGTTAGGAATTTAAAATAAATGAATGTATAAAATAACACAGAGTATAGAATATTCGTTAATGCCTAAATCAACAACTTAATCATCAGAGATAACATCATGACAACTGTTTTTGGTGCACATTTGCTAATGAAAGGAGAGAAATACATAAAGGAGCTGAGTTTCAAAAGATGAAATTAATAATTAGACATTGCCTCTTATGTTTTGGATTATAGCAGAATATTAGTACTGCCAAACCACATTGTGACAATAAATTAACAGGTAGTGGTGATTAATAACCCTAATTTCCACTCTAAGAATGCTTATCCTGTGGTACCAATGCATCCCAGCTAAGAATTACAGTTTCACCAGACTGATACTTCCTTGGTATGCTATCAGCCTACAGTTTTTAAGCTCTTCAAGGGTTTAAAAACCCCAAACACCTGTTACCATCACAGGTAACATATAGAGCAGCTGTTACTGGGAACAACAGGGCTTTGGGGATTCTGCAGTTCACTGCAGGCTTCTTTTAAAAAAGAGTTAGATTTTCACTGTATTGCAGACAGGTTATGCTACTGACAAAGTACAAAGTAGTTTGAAAGATGTTTGTAGTGGAAGCCATTTCCCTGAAGTGTGTTAAAAAGTTACTATGATGATCCTTAGTGGCATCACCTCAGCACAGAAGAGATGAGTCCAGGGACAGGGGAATAGAGATAAAACATAATGCCTTTTGTGCTGAGCTGTTATCTGACAATTCAAACTGATTTTAATTGCAACGCAGGTCACTGCATTCACTACTACCATCACTTTTGGTTCCAGGTAATGCAAAACATTTGCTTATCTGAATATGAACTACATTTTAATTTTATTTTTTTAATATAGAGGCAAGACTTTATTTTGCTTCTGAATAACCCCCTTTGTGAATTTAAGCCTAACTTTCAGTGACAGGCAAGCTAGACAGGCACAAAATTTGAATTGTAAATGCTTTGTTGAGCTTCAACTGTTGTTCAGTATGCCTTACTTGATAAAGCTGAAATGTGTAATTTTGGGGTGGCACAAGCTGAGCTCAAACAATGCCTGAAGTCATAGGCTTCCAAATATATATTTTCTCTTTATGTGTTGCTACAACATTCCTGCTCCCCTGCAGTCCAATCATGAGAGTCATTCCTGGGAAACGCACTGACCAAAGATGAAGGAAATTTATATCCATTAAAAAAAAATAATGACCCTGGATGTAGAATAGTGGTACAGGGGAAATTTGTCACATAATTTAATGCCACTGATTTTTGACACTAATGTTGCTGCATTACTTAGAAAAATCATAATTTCTTTTCAAGAAATGCTCATTGCTATCACTGAGCCTTGGCTATGAGAGAGTTTTCAATGAAACGGGCAGTTTTTAGCATTTGTGGTGACTTACACTAAAGGGTTTTAGGAGATCCATCACTCTCAGCAAGGATATCACATGTGGTGAGAAAGGAGAAAAGGCCTGCATGGCATATTGCTCCAGGAACAAAGACTCTAGAACAGCAGTCTAGTGATACAGGTTACCATGGAAAACACAAAGAACTTCAGCACACCCAAGGGGTTAACTGGGGAGAACGGGATGTGTTGAGCAGAAGGTGTCATTGTGATTTGGATAGCCCTTGGGCTGGGCATCTAACATCATGCCATCTTGTACCACAAAACAGATTTTCCCTGAATTTCAGTCTGCCTGCATGCAATCCCACTGCTCTATAGTGCCTGCTATCATGCATCTTCCCAGCACTACAGGCAGCTCCCTCCCTGCAGGACACTGATATTTGCTATGATTCTGTTACTGTCTGATCCAGTCTCATCACAATGCTCTTTTAATGAGCCAGGGTGTAGAAAAACTATTTTCCATTTCTAATTGAGCCTTTTAGGTCTAGAGAGACCAGGATGCAGAAAGGAGAAAGCAACTTTGTTGCTACAACAAAGAGTATTTCCCACTTCTTCAAACTGACCATAGGATGACTAGCCATAAGTTCTATGAAAGGAAATGGTCTTTTTGACATTCTAATGGAGTCCTCTGTGTAGTACTAGCTGAAATGAATTCCTTCTGTGATTTTCTTCACTATTATGTTGAGCGAGCTTAAAGAAAGGAAAAAGCTGAGCTGAAGTTCAGCCTTTCACAAGACTTAGAGTTTTGATCAGCTGATAGAAAAGCCTGGAGTTGTAGGGGTGGTCTTGCAGCTCAACAAGGGGCATTGTCAACACTGAGGTCAGTTCATTCATTGCAGTGAAGAATGAAGGTAGGAAATAGTGGTCATGTGAGTTTTCTGCTAATGAAGGCAACAATGACTCTTTGACAAACATTTGAGAAGCAGAAATGAAAAAGCTTTCTAAGTTTGTTTATGAAGGTAAAGAATAAGCATGGCAGCCTTTACATGGCTGATAAAACAGCATCCTCAGAGTGGAAGGCAGATTAGAGCAGAGAACATTCAAGAGGTGGCCTCTTAAATATGAAAAATAACATGCTTTAAAAAATAGCATGCAGTTATGCATCTCTAATCAGAAACAAAACAATCTGAGTTGGGAATATACAAGTCAACTAAAGAAAGGAATATATACGTGGTGCGAGGAACAAAGCAGCTCCTGTGGAGCAAAGGAACCACTACCAAAAACTCAATTCTCTAAGATCTCCTGACCTGGGTGGAAACACAGCCTTGGAGAACACAAGGCAAATGACTCAGATCAGCTCATGGAAAAGCCTGCAGGGAATGCAAGACAGAAAAGATGGTGGAAACATATGTGGAACATTTTTTGTTAAAGCAAATGAACTGAGGGGAAAATGTATTCTGGGATGATTCTGAAGAACAGCAATGTCCTGGCTTCCAAAAGAGCATTCACCAGCAGCACGATCTGTTGACTGAAGGGTGGGCATATGGATAATTTCAAACCAATTCTGCATCATAAGAAATTTATTTATAAATCTCCTGATCAATACTATGCAGTTTCTTAAAATTTTCTGTCATTTTGCAAAAAAGCTACCTCTTGGACAAAAGGTTGGGTTGAATTTCAGTGGCACTCGATTGTCAGGAAAGAAAGAAACAACACACAAACATGTCAAAAACCTGGACAAAGGCATCAGTCTGACTCTAGAGCAGTGCTTAAACATGATCTAGAGGTAATTGAGGTGGTCAGTCTATCTCCCTGTAGACACATGAGCCAGTACCAAGAAGTTGGAATACTGATAGCTCAAACAAGAAGGTTAAACATAGCTACGGTCCTGTGTATTTGAAACCATTTCAGTTTATGAATCATAAACATTGTTTACACTACCCACTTCTCTGGAAGTGGACGTGGCTGGAAATTGTGACTACTTTCCAGTTGTAAAGCAAAACTCTTTTGCAATCATTTACAGTTGTTGCTGCATTCCTAGAGGCTAGAATAAGAGAAATGGATAATATTCTTTGCAGTGACTGGAGTTTTTATAAAATACAAATGGTTAATTCAACTGAATTTTTTAAGATCAAAACCCTGAAGTCAAAGCTCTAACACAGTTTCCTGTGTAACATCTTCAAAGTCCACAAAGTGGCCTATAAACAAAATATAGGTTTTTCAGTTCAGAGTTAAAATCTAACAGGGTAATTTATTCATTGACCAATGAAAAATGTAATTAAGGCTATGAACTGAACTTCTGAAATAGAAAGATGAATAAGGAAATAGCTTTAATCAGTGATTCAATTTTTACCATTTGCTTTCTCAGTTCTCTTCTTTGTTAGGTTAACAAGCCCCTTGTTTAAACTGATCACTCATCATAAATCAAGTTTTCTATGTCTGTGATACTCTCATTGCTCTTTTTACATTGCTCTTTCCTCCTCCCAAATTTGTCCTAAACCGGGACAAAAATTCATATAAAAGCGATGAGCATCAAAGGCTGACACCTGCTTTACTGCAAAAGAGAAGTCACAATCATGGAGGGAAATGTGTGTGCAAGTATAGGTACCAGGAGCAAGAGAACATGGCAAAGAATACTAAGGAAGATTAGTCATTGTATGGGTAGGCTAGAGAAATCTCATTCTGGTTTATTTTCCTTCCTTAGTTGCTGAAGTTTAATGACTTGTATAAGATTTAGAGTAAATTGTCCAAAAAATATAACAGCAATGTGCTCATTAAAACACACAGTAATATTTTCCTCCAAAGCTGATACACTTAGGATAATCTATTATAAAAATTATCTCAAACATATTAGAAAACTTCATTTTACACTGCATAAATGGCAGCAAGAATGTGAAAAATGGACAGAGATCTCAGTGAAATAATATAGGACAATTACAGGTGGACAGAACTTAATTTGAAAGCAACTCCAATGTTTGGTAAACTAACAAGCTAAGGCACATGATGTGCCTTGTGCTCACTGGAGCCATAGAAGATTTTAAAAGTCACAATGCAGTCCTTTATGATGCTTCATGGTACCCAGAGCCCTCAGTCAGATGCCAAGATTCCTCCTACAGCCCATGGGGAGTCCTCAGCACCCATGAAAGTGAAATTCTCAGTGTGGCATGCTGAGAAAGGAGCCTCACAGCTAATAGTCTTGTCTTCAGAGGTGGTTATGTATGTAACTCCAGGCAGCTTCCTCTTGAGATTCTTGGTTGTAAAACCCTCTCCTATGGTTGTTGGCTAAGATATTTTATTTCCTTCTCAGGGTCCTCTCTTCTCTGTTGTTTCTCTCTCACTCCAAACCAGCTAGGGAGAGCTCTAACTATGCAACGCAGTTAGGCAGTGGGAGAGCTACCTGAAAATGTTCCCCCTGCCCTGAATTCAAGAGAGGACTCTGCATCCCACCTCTTCCCAGCAGTCATTCTCTCAATCTCTCACATTTTGCAGAAGTCTTTCATTTTTAGGACTCATAGCACAGAAAGATGGATGAGTCAGTATCAACTGCTCTTGTCCATTCAGTCATCATAGAATGGTTTGGGTTGTGAGGGACTTTTAAAGGTCTCCTAGTTCACCCCCCTTCAACAAGCTGGGACATCTTCAGCCAGATCAGATTGCTCAGAGCCCAGTGGAGCCTTTCCAGGGACGGGTCTTCTGAAGCCTCCCAGGGGAACCTGTTCTGGTGCCTCACTACACTCACTGTAAAAAATTGCTGCTTTATATCTATCTAAATCTGCTCTCTTTTAGTTTCAACTAATTTTCCCTTTCCTATCACAGCAGGTCCTACTAAAATATTCCCCAGCCCTCTAACTATTTTAATGGCCCTCCTCTAGACCCACTCCAACAGGTCCATTCCTGTCCTGTGCTGGGACCCCAGAGCTGGATCCAGTGTTCCAGCTGGGGCCTTGCAGAGCAGAGGGGCACAATCCCCTCTCCCTCACCCAGCTGGCCACGCTGCTTTGGATGCAGCCCGGGACACATCTGGCTTTCTGGGCTGTCAGTGCTCATTGCTGGGCCATATCCAGCCCCTCATCCATCAGCACTCCCGAGTCCTTCTGGGCAGGGCTGTTCTTGATCTGTTCATCCAACACTGGGAGGGCAGCAGGGAGCTGCTGGTAACTTAGGAGCCTGTCGTCGTTGAGTGACAGGGTCTGAACAATAAGGAGTTTGGAACAGATGTGCAAAGTACGTCACCACCCATGAAATAGAAGTACATGCGGGCTTTGAGATCCTAATTCTGCAAAGAGATTTCTGAAACTGGTGTCTGGTGTCCCATCCCCAAACCCGCAGTAATGTAAAGGTTATGTCTATGCTCTCTTGAAACTTCTAGCATTTTTTAAACACACCCTTTTAGAGAAGATTCTTACCACATTAAAAAAAAAAAAATAAATCGTAAGTAATCCAGGCTGATACTCTGCTTCTGAAAACGAGAATCCCTTTTAATTCCATCAACTGCAAAGGAAAAGAAATTGATTCCCGTGCACACCCATTGTCCCGCGCCCCCGGAGGATGCCCGCAGCCCAGCTGTGCTCCCAGGCTGCCTGGCCGCCTGGGAAGGGGCCGGGGTTGCGGGCCGGCTCTGTGACACCGGCGTGCGGCCTCCTCGGACAAAGCGCGAGCCTGTCGGGCGGTGTCCTGCCAGCCGGTGCCGTCGGGGCACAGCGCTCCCGGCCTGTCCCCGCGCTGTCCCCCCGCGGGCGGCGGCCGGGGAGGGGCGTCGGCGGGGGCAGTCCCCGAGCATTGATAACCCCGTGCCGGGCCCGCCGCGGGCAGCCGGGGAGCGCGGAGCCTGTCCCCGCACCGCCAGGCACCGCACAGCGCAGCGTGAGTGCCCCGGGACAGGGCTGAAAACACCGCGGGGCGTGGGGGAAACCGGGTGCGGGGGAAGGGACGGGGTTGCCCCTCGCCGGGTCTGATGCCGCTCGCAGCTGTGATGCCGCAGCCGGCGAGTGCGGGCTCCGGCTGCTGCTGTCCAGTTACGGCTTTTGGGCCGGGGTGGTCCCGGGACGGAGCTGACGGACGGACGGACACGAACTAAAAGCCCAGGGGCTACGAGCCTGGAGGGATGAGCCCGCTCCGCGCCCGGCTCGGGCTGGCGCGACCCCGGGGGCTGCGCTCCCGCCGGGGCAGCGCCCGCCACGGTCCGTGTGTCCGCAGGGCGCGGGAGATGCGGCGGGAGGGCGCGCCCCGCCCCGGGACGCCCCGTCGCTGAGGCACGCCGAGGATGAGGCTGCCCCTGGCGCTGCTGGCCCTGGCCGCCCTGGGGGCCGCCGCCGGCGGCGCGGACCGGGAGGCGACGGAGGAGGCGCGGACGGGGCGGTTCTCCACGCCGGAGCGGCACCGCTGCCGCTGGGAGCTGCGCTCGGCGGCGGGGGCCAGCGAGCTGCGGCTGAGCTGCCGGGCGGCGGGCGGCGGGGCGGCGCGGAGCTGCGCCTACCGCGGGGAGCCGCGGCGCTGCCCGGCCTTCGGCGCCCGCAGCCGCCGGTACTGGCGGCAGATCCTGTCCCGGCTGCGGCGGCGGCAGCACCCCTGCGCCCCGGGAGCGCCGCTCAGCGCCCGCCTCTGCGGCCCGGGCCGAGCGCCGCCCGAGGCGCAGCTGCGCCTGCTGCCCGACCCCGGCCCCGGCCCGGCCACGCCGGTCCCCGCCCCGGAGCCCCCCGAGGACCCGGCGCAGACATACTGCGCCGAACGGTGGCACTCGCTGTGCAGCTTCTTCGTCGGCTTCTGGGAGGGCTGAGCCGCCCCGGCCCGCGGGAGGGAGCGCGGCCGCACCCGGACGCTCCCGGCCTCGCCTGCCCTCAGCCGCCGCCGCCAATGCCCCCGACTCTGTCCGCTCTCCTCGTCCCCAATAAAGCGGTAACTATTTTGTGACAAGAAGCTCGCCTAATTCTTTGTCTCGTCAAAGCCCTGTAGCGCCTGCAGCGCTGTTGCAGTGTGTGACAGACCCGGGTGAGAGCGCCTGGGCACGGCTCGTTCAGGTGCATTAACGTTTTGCAAGGGACATAAATAGGAAGAGACAGCCGTTCCCTCCCCAAAATCAATTTCTATGAACCCAAAGTTTAAAGGTACGCTGGAATCACACAAGTAGAAACCATACCAGAATAAGAAACAACTGAGACCTCACAGAACAGTAAGTCCTAGAAAAACCTTTCTTGCTGACAGATTTCACAAGCTACCTGAACCAGTCCTGTCCTGTTTCCCACAGAACAGCTGGTCAACTGTCTCCAAACAAGAACTTGAACAGGGCTGGTTGAGAAATCAGCTGTGAAAAGAAAGGTTGAGAAATTCGGAGGCATCGAGGTACATGAACTGGATTTAGGAGATGAATGATATTTCACCCAGCTAATGGCACAGTGTTGAATAGGCAAGTTGTTTTACTGAAGGGAAGAGGGGTTTGAGAAATACTTTATCCACAAAAAATGGGGTACATTTTGGTAAGGAAAGCTAAAGTTTTCCTCAGCTGCTTGGGGTCCTACACAGCCCTAGGCACCTGTCTATCATCAGGAACACTTGCAGACTCTTTCTGTACAGTTTGAAGGATGGCTGTGAGAAGGCCACTAAGAAGTAATCAGGATCTGCCCAGTGGGTCTCACGAGGATCTGGACCGTTGCATGCAGCTCTTAGTGCCAAGACGATTTCCTTCACAGCAAATAGCTGGACAATGCTCAGCAGCACTATGGAAAAGCTTCATCATCACTGAATGTGACTTGGATAACTATTTTTTTTAATGACTGCTCACTTTTCCTTCATGTGCCTGTCACCCAAGCAGCCACAGAGCAGGCAGCTGGCCAGAGCATTGCACGGGACCTTGCGATAATGCTCAGCTTTGTTTTACTTCCATGGCCCTGGCACAGCAGCTTTGTGTAGTGCTGCTAGAGCTTGTATTTCTCACCATCAAATGCAAAGGTGGAACACCATGGCAACCAAGCTGATTACCCACATCACTCTGCATTTAAAAACCCAACTAGGAACTCTGAACAAATTCATTGTTTACCCTAGAGGGAGAAGAAAGAGGAGGATCCCTTTCTCTATGTTTAACCACAATATTCCCCTGATTCTCCAAAATAGCTCGAACTCTTCCTTTTAGCACCACTAACTAATAAAATACAACAACCCAAGAGACTGTATTAATTGCATTTACTGTGGTTAATAACACCAAAGCCTGGTGCTGAATAGCAAACAAATACTCAGTTTTTCTACTGAAGAACTGATCTGCAGATCCCAAAGGCTGGGAAACCATAGTGAGATACTCAGATTTGTTTTTAAGGAGGAAGACCATGGGTTTTTGTTTCCTACCTCTAAACATTTTTATCCTCTCCCATGATTCTGCCACCACCAGCTAAGGTAATCAAACCAGAAACACTTTGTAGTCAAGATCTTCACTTCCAACAGAAACTATTCCTTTTAGTCCTGTGGCAGATCCACAAGATGTACTCCTTACACTGCCCACCCCTGGATTTAGTTCAGCCCCCCAGATCTGCCCATGCACCCACTCTGCAGCCACTCTTTACCTCTGCTCTCCCACTGCAGCTGT